>JANKKI010000099.1:0-1337500 GCA_025175665.1 Cinchona pubescens | reverse complement strand
ATCGTGTTTGATGAATTTTGTGACAACTCTGGCATCATTTGTTGGTAGTGCCACTGTCTCGACCCACTTTGAAACATAGTCTATTGCTACTAATATGTATTGATTTGAAAATGGTCCCATGAAATCTATCTCCCAAACGTTAAATAGTTCCACTTCCTAAATGTTGTTAAGGGGTATTTTGTCTCTGCAAGATATGTTCCCTACTCTTCGGCATTCATCGCAGTACTCTACAAATTTTCTAGCATCTCTAAATAGTGACGGCAAGTGCAATCCACTTTGAAGAACCTTAGTAGCTGTTTTTTGATTGCCATGGTGCCCCCTAACCTGTGATGAATGATAATTCAAAGCACAGTTTCCATTTCTAAGGTCACACTCATGAGCACACACCTCCTAATCATTTGGTCGCTACACCACCGATACAAGTACGGTTTATACCAATAGTAGAATTTCATATCTAAGAAGAACTATTTCTTTTGATTATAGTCCATCGACGGTGAAAGAACTTTCGCCACTAGATAATTGACTATATCTACGTATCGCAAATTTATACTCACTGCCATTAATTTCTCCTCTGGAAACTCTACTCGGATGGGTGACAACTCTAAACTTTCTTCTTTCGGTAGTTCCAGTCTTGACAAGTGATCTTGATGCGAACTCCGTGGATGAATTGGCAAGACCCAGAATTAAAGTGGAACCCAAAAATGCCTAAACAATTTTGACTTAACAGATTCAAATCCTTTGATTACGAAATAAAGAATTCGATGTATCTGCTATCTATTGAACGAGATATCCACCCGTTATCTATAACGAGACAAGAACCAATAGTATTCAAGATAGGTATTTGCAAGAATCAATCTTGTAAAGTACCCAAGTCTAATGTGGCTTTGGAAGACAGATTCGAGAATAAAACTCACATAATTTTTATTGTATGAAGAATGAATGTTTCGGCTGTATGGGGGCATAAATGTTGGGCTTCAATTCTTGGGCTTCTTAGACTTAAATCTTCTTAGAGTTAAACTTCTAAAACATGGATGGGCCTCTTAACTTGAGCTTGAATGAATTATTGGCCTCCATTTGCAAGCAATAATGCTTGTTCATCTAAAATCTCCTTGACAAAGCCCAATATGGCTTGTTGGAACTTCTTGGCCCTCGACCTCTTGATTGGCCCAATTGGACTTGAATTGGATCCAATTTTTGAGCTTGTTCTAGGACCCCCAGCACTTGTTCCTTTACTTGCATGTGCATTAGATCTGCAAATGTGCTCTCACTACCCTTCTTATCAACCAATTCCCAGTCAAATTCCTGTAGCAATAAAATCCAATGTATTAATCTGGGTTTGGCATCATTCTTAGATAATTAATATCTCAAAGTAGAGTGGTCACTTATAGTATGAACAATTGCTTTTGACCCTATCAGATATGAGCAAAATTTAGCAAATGCAAAAACTACAGCTAGTAACCCTTTTTCAGTAGTGGAATAATTCGCTTGAGCCTCATTAAGTGTTCTACTAGCAAAGTAACATGCAGAATCTTGTCTTTTTTCTAACACAGGACTACACCTACAGAAAAATTGTTAGCATCACACATTAACTCGAAAGTTAAGGACCAATCGGCCACTACAAAATGGGTATAGTTACCAGGGCTTTTTTAAGAATGTTAAATGCATGTAGACAATTTTCATCAAAATTAAAGGTCATATCTTTCTGTAATACATTACACAAGGGTCTAGTAATGTGGGAGAAATTCTTAATGAAATGCTGATAGAACCCAGCATGTCCCAAAAAACTCCTAATTCCCTTAACATTACTCGGTGGTGAAATTTTTTCTATCACCTCAATTTTTACCTTGTCTACCTCAGTACCCTTAACAGATATTTTATGACCCAAAACTATCCCCTCAGTTAAGTGCAATATTTGTTTTCCCACATTGTTTAAGAACTAAGGATAAGTTATGCAAAAAATTATCAAATGTAGACCCCAAAACAGAGATATCATCTATGAAAATTTCAATGCACTTTTCAATCATGTCATGAAAAATAGCAAACATGAATCTTTGGAATGTGCCTAGTGCATTACATAAACCAAAAGGCATCCATTGATAGGCAAAGGTACCATATGGACAAATAAATGTCATCTTCTCTTGGTCCTCCGGGGCTATAGCAATCTACATATACCTGAGGTACCTATCTAAGAAATAACAAAATGCATGACCTGCTAATCACTCTAACATTTGATCAATGAAAGGTAGAGGAAAGTGATCTTTATAGGTGACTTCATTTAATTTCCTATAATCTATACAAACCCTCCACCCTATAACTAACCTAGATGGGATAAGCTCATTATTCTTATTCACTACTACTATCATTCCATCCTTCTTAGGCACTACTTGAGTAGGACTCTCTGAATCAATCCACTCACTATCACTAATTACATAGATAATGCCCGCATCTAGCAATTTCATAACTTTTTTCCTCACCACCTCCTTCAAAGTGGGGTTAAGCCAACGTTGAGGTTGTCTACAAGCCTTATAATTTTCAGTCATTAAGATTTTATGCCTGGAAATGGTAGGGTGTCATGAATGCTCCATGCAATTGCACTTTTGTGCTTCCTCAAAACATCAAGTAATTCACATAATTGCTTATCAGATAAATTATCATTAACAATTATTGGAAAAGTTTCATTTTCACCTAAAAATGCATATTTCAAATGTGCAGGAAGTGGTTTTAACTTTACCTTAGGGCTCCGTTGGTCAGAGACTTCCTTACCTAACTCTTCTCATAGTTTTAGCTCCCTGACTAGAAGGTTTGCCTCCAGCATCTTGATGCTTTACACACCTAGTTATAAATTTAAAAAATACCTAAATCCTACTACTTACTAGGTGCATCCCGCAAGTATATGGTTGTCAACTAGTAGCTTCCTAATAGGAAGCAGGGATCGTACCCACAAGAATTGGTCAATAATTACCGATTATTTGGTTAGATTACAAGTTGAAGCAATTGATTAAAAGAAGAGATTTAACTAAAACTAGAACTAAAGAACTAAGAAAGCAATTTAAAGACTATCTATTGCATTAAAGTAAAGACTAACACTAAGAAAGCATGTTTAAGAAAGCAAGTAAAATTGAAGCATGTAAAAAGAAGTCATTTTTTAGAAAGAAATTAAAAGACAAAAATAACTTAAAGAATCAATTAACTAATCTAGACTACTAATTACCACTAAGAAATCATAATTAATGAAAGCCCATAAACTATTCTATGAAATCATGTCAAAAGAAAGCACTTTTAGAAAGTAACTAACTAGTCAAAACTACAAATTAACATTAAGAAAGCACAATAAAGGAAAACTCATTAATTAATCTACCAATTAAACTAGGAAAGCATGTAAAGAAAGTAATTACATGAAAAGTCCATACACTAATCTATGTGTATATCCTAATTAACCAATCTAAACTACAAATTATCACTAAAAAAAAAGCATTTTTAAAGAAAGCCCATAAACTAATCTAACAATTACTCTAAGAAAACAAATAAAAGAAGCAATTAGATTAAAGAAATTAAACTAATTAACTAAAGGAACATGAAATTAAACCTTGACTAAAGGAGTTTTAACATAAACAAAGCACTTACAAATAAAAAGGTTCAATCTTTAGCTTGGATTTGAAATCTACAAGAAAGAAAAGTCCTAATCTACTTTAATCTAAGAATACCCTCCCCAAATGGGGAGGAAAAAGGAAGAAAATTACTCTCTAATCTAGTCTACTTCTACTAGTTTTCTAATGGGTCTTCTATGCGTCAAATGATGGTTAAAACGGTATAAATAGTGCTAGGATCATGAGGTAATAGTGCAGTAAAAATCAGACCCGAACAAAGTCATTTTTGCTCCAGCCGTCTCCAGATCACGATCTGGAATTTGAGATCACGATATGGACAGAAACTTCTGAAATGCAGCACTTCACAATTTTGCTTCGAAAATCTTTATCCGACGTCCGATTGATGAGCCGTTTTTTTTCATGCGACCTTAAAACATAGGAGAATATTATTATCTATATAAACACTTAAAATAATACCTAAATATATAAATAAAATTTTCTCAAAATAGCCAAAAAATGAATGATAAACAAAGACGAACGAAAACTTGACTCCCAACGAAGTTAAGTCAAAGACACGACACAACTCTATACACAAGAACCAAATAAAATATGCTAATTAAGACCTAAATAAGTACTAAAATACTTAATAAACACATATTACCACATTCTAACATATGAATGCAAAATAGATAAAAACACACACGAAAACACTAAAAATGCTTGGAACTAGTAGCCAAACCTTCAAGTTTAGGGTACATATAACTCTAATTTTCTAGAATTATTGCATCTTTAAACATGTCCTTGTCGTTGCATAATACTTCTTGACATCTCTTGCATGCATCAAGACTTTTTCTCCAATGGTAGTCGTAGAACCTCATTCCAACAAAAATCATCAACTAATTTATCAAGTACATCAATCATCATATATAGAAGGAAGTTTGAGAGAATTAAAGGCAAAAATTGACAGTCTGATCATCGACTCTCAATTGTAGTTCCTCTCTTGCACATCTAGCAGTACTCTACTAATCTCCAAAAATGGCCTCCCAAGGATCAACAGCATGCCCTCGTCCTCCTCCTTGTCTAATATAATAAAATATATTGGCAAATAACATTTATCTACTTTGACAAAAATATCCTCTACTATGCCCATAGGATACTTTACTCTTCTATTTGCCAATTTTAGTGAGACGTTTTTCAGTTTAAACTCACTGCCATTAAACTTCTTGTAAATTGATAATGGCATCAGGTTGATAGGTGCCCCTAAATTGCATAATGCCCTTCCAAATTCCATCCCTCCAACGATGTATGGAATAGAAAATAAACCAGGATCTTTCATCATTGGAAGTAACTTATTTTGGATTATGGCACGGTGCCCTTCTGTTAAGCATAGAATCTCATCTCCCAATAATTTCCTCTTGCTGGTCAACACCTGCTTCATAAATTTTGCGTAACTAATCATATTTTCAAGTGTCTCTATAAAAGGTATGTTAATCTCAACCTTCTTGAAAATCTCTAGAGACCTCTGGAACTTTTTCTGTTGATCCTCGCCCTTGAGCCGATTAGGAAATACAACTCTAACAGACGACTGTGTGGGCTGACTTTCTACCATTCTTCTAGCTAGAATTTTATACTTTTGTGCTTGTTGTACCTTTCCTTTGCCCTTTTTTCTATCTCTGTATCATCTTCATTGTCTATTTTCACCTCTTCTACTTTCTTTCCATTCTCAATTCTGCCCTCTTTTTCCTCAACCTACACATGCTCTAATTCTTTTCCACTCCTCAATGTGATGACTCTTGCATGCTCCTTCAGGTTAGCAATGATGTCACTTCATAGTGCTCCAAGTTTCCTTTAGCTATATTCCTTGCTTAGCCATCTGATCCATTTGATTCTCAAGATCTTTTATTACAACATCCTGACTTTTCATTTTTTCAGTACTAAACTGGATGAACTGCGTAAGAGCCTTTTCTAGCTGACAATATTTTTCTAGTTGGGATGGAGATGCTTGTAGTTGATTTTGTTGCGATTGATACTGCTGCTAGAAAGGTGGTCTATAATTTGAACCTTGCGATTGATTTTGAGCTTGATTCTGCTAATTTTCCCAGGAGAAGTTTAGATGATTTCTCCAATCTGGATTGTAGGTATTGTAGTACATGTTATTTTAAGGTCTAAACTGATTCTAATTTTGGTTCCCCGTGAAATTTACTTGCTCATGTCCCATGAAAGAAGAAAAAGAACATGTCATGCTACAATGACCATTTGGATGGTCACCTGAACAGAAATCACACACGAGTGGCTGGGATATAGCTACTGCATTTATTTTGATCCCTTCTATTTGCTTTATCAAAGTTCCCATTTGCCTCGCCGTCACTTTTTGTTTCGATCTAGAGCCAAGTGCATCCAATGTACCTAGTTCATGAAATGCCTTCTTTAATTCTCTCAACTATGATGCTAACGATTTGAAGTAGTTGTCAGATATCATGTTAAAGAGTTCTTACGCTTCTTCTGGCGTCTTGTTTGCTGATAATGAACCACCTGTTGAAGAGTCAACTATTTCATGGGTTTCTTGGAGTAACACACTATAGAATGTATCAATCCGTGTGGGCATTTATTGAGTAAATCCATTGTACTGCTCCCATGACTTGCTGAGATTCTCTCCAATCTACTAGCTAAAAGAAGTGATATCATTTCTAAGCTTGACTATTTTGAACAGGAAAAAATACTGTGTCATGAATACTTGAGCCAATGTGTCCCAAGTAGTAAATGTCCCCTGCTACAACCTGGCAACCACAACTTGGCCCTATCCCTTGGTGAAAAAGAGAATAATCTCAATTTGAATACATCAACACTGACATCATTTTGCTTAAAGATGTCGCAGACTTCCTCAAAATTCATGACATAGTAAATAGTGATTCGGGTCTTCATTCGGCATCCCTCCAAGCATAGCATATTGTTGTAACATGGAGATTAGAGCATGCTTAATTTCAAAGTTATTTGCCTGTATAGGTGGTCTGATGATACTGGAGTTGATTCCATCAAAAGTAGGTAGAGAATAATCCCGTAGGGAATGATTATTCGCAACAGGACTGTTGTGCTCATAGTCCCCATCACCCTCTGTATTATTAGGATTTATCGGTTGTCTCAGATCTCTTTCCTGTGCCATACTATATTCTGATTCTCCTTGTTATTGTCATTTAGATTTTCTAATATTTCTCAAAGTTTTTTCGATCTCTTATCTAAGTGGAGAACAATAATAAATAATGTCATACAGAAATAGAATTAAAAATAAAAATAAAAATATCTAAATTAAGAATATTACAGTCCCTAGTGACGGCGCCAAAAACTTGATGTAGCAAAAGTTTAATTAACCTATTCTCAACTTTTCACTAATTTTTGCAAGTGCATAGAATACTAATATCAATGTAGTAGGATGAATAGGGATCATTCTCACAGAGATTGTATAGACAAGTACCAAAAGTATTCAATAATTTCTATTTAAACAATCACAATTGAGTATTTTTGAATTTTTAATAAATTAAAAAAATTATAACTAAAATAAGAATTAAATTAATGCAATTAAGTAACACTAAACTAAAAAAGAGTGTTTTCAAATATTTTTAAAATACAGGTTGAGTACTGGGCTAGCGATTTTCTGGGATTACTCAAATTGCCAATCAATCGGTTCAATTTTATTAAATGGAAGTTCAATTCCCAATTATCAACCCAACTCTGATTCCTCACACAATTGGGATCTATCAAATTAATTAATTTAGGGGTAGATTACTCTTTGACCTAATTCAATTAAATTGAATTTTATCCCAATGGAATTTATAATGAAGTAAGTAATTCTCACAGTCACAATCTCGAATTAATCTAGTCTTATAATTAACACAGTGAATTAACCTAGTCTCATAATTAACAACAGGTCTATGATGGGAGATCTACTTCCGCGTCACTTTGACCAATCTAACCAAAACAAGAATCAGTTACGTTCTTGTATTGTCAATCTATATTAATTATTACCCACGTGTATAATCTTTCCGATTGATGATTTCCCGACTTAATCCGTGAAAAATCGCATTGCCCATCCCCAACCCTATTTAATCTAGTGTATCATAGTTGAAACAAACATACAAGAATTAATTAAATCGCATCAAAATATAATTGGGGATGTTACTAAATTTAAACAAGAATACAACTTAAAAATAAAGAATAATAAAGAGGAACGAAATTATCTAAAATATTCTTGAAATAATTAAAATTGTAAATTGCAGTGTTAGGTTCTCTCCAAGAAATGATTGTTCAATCTTGTATGGAACCTATTCTTGAATTGAAGATCCAAGACTAAAAAATAAAAGAATATAGAAAAAAAGAAAAAATCCCTAAGCCTTCTCAATGGAGAAGGCCACGGTTCTCTCTCTTTTTTTTGTGTTTTTTTTTAATTGAGAATCCCTTATTAAATAGCATATACGGCTTAACTGTGCCAAGAATCCAAAGCCAGTTAAATTCTAATAATTCACTCGGACTCTTCTGAAGACGAGCCCCATTTGGATAAGCTCACTAGAGGCGAGGTTCTTGTTCTTCACAGCTAGCTAAGCGAGCACGGTTCTGTCCAATTTCGCCCAAGGCGAGCCAGAGGCTAGCTTTTATGTTGCTTGACCGGTATAGACTCCTTGGACTCAGTTGCAAAATGACTGTTTGGCCCCTCAAATCCTGCACACAAAAATAAAACACAATAAATAGTTGTCTTCTCATATTTACACACTAAATAAACTACTGACCAAACAAAAATCTATAAACTACTAACACACTAATTAACTTACACTAAATCACGAATATTCAGGACTAAAATCACACAAGTTAAGAACAAAAGAACCATAAAATAGCTTTAATTATAGAGTTATCAAAATGAACATTAGTTACATACCAATATGAAGCCAACAATTGAAATGGTGCATACTTCCTATAAATTGTGTCGAGATTCCTGTGAACTGTTCTAATAGTAGAGTGTCTAGCATGAACCTGTAATGAGTATTCAAATCTGACGTATATATCCCAAGGCAGCCAATAGGATGCAAATATAAAAAGAGAAGGATCTGTTCCAGATGTCTTTATGTTTCTGAATCACAATGAATGACATAGTAAAATCCCTTGCACATGAGAACATCAGCACATGTAAAAGGGACAAATCCATCTATTCCTTTTAACTACTCAGCCAAAACTTATCGTAGCTAGATAAGGTTGGTCTTTTGCAAGCTTCTTCGAGTTCTCCCAATTGAATGCCGCCTTCAACCACAAGCTCGGCAAGTTTCAAAATGTGACTTCTTTGCTAAAAGTGATTCATCGACACTTGCCAATTCTTTTGGGCTCGGGTAATTACCAAACCTAGAGAGGCTATAAGGTTCAGCCGCAGCAAAACACTGAAGATCATCCAATTGCTCGACAAAATCTGCCCTTGGTTCCTTAGCCCTTTTGTAGCAGTCGAGAAAGGAAGCATAGTTGTAGAACCAATTTATAAGTATGCCACCAACATCTAACATCATAAGATCCTTTGTTTATTCAATGATCATCATAAATTTACCTAGGACATCAATCACGTTACATAACCATTTCATGAAAATTTTACTAAAACGTGAGTTAATTTTTTAGAATAAATGTTCTAAAAGCATAATTACTCCATGGAATTTCTTTGCTGAAAAGCATTGTTTCCTTCTATACCAAATTCAAAATGGCTGCGTTTGGATAAAGGGATTTGGGTGGATTTGGATTCCAAGTCCAAATCCCTCCTAAATTATTCAAACCAGTGTTACCTGGATAATGTATGGTTTGGTCGCAGTACAGGTACGGGTATGGGGTACAGATGGATAGACTTAGATGGATAGCTATTTTAGGATCGAAATTCGTTACATAGAATCATCATTTAGGCTTAGAAATATGTAGTTAAAAATTATAATTACTAATAAGCAATAACTTTAACTATATTAAATAATTGTATTCATATCCACAAAACGAAGTTGATAAGTACTAAAATTCTTGTTTCTATTATTTCCTATTTCCTAGATATATGACTCTTACTTTCCTTCTATCTTACAACTCTTAGAAACGCAAGAAAAAGTTGTTAAGTACAAAACTTATTGTTTCTTTTATTTTTTTTTCTTTTTTATATGAATCTTAATCTCCCTTTTCTATGTAACACTGATCCAAATAAATGAAGGAATTTAGTTAGAAATTTGAAATCCACCAATAAGTGAGGACGAGGTTTTAATGGTTTAAACGAATGAAGTTCAAATTCACCCAAAACTCAAATCATTTCACATCCTCCCACCTTAAATCCATTTATTTAAAATCTTTCATACAAATGAAAAATATCCAAACATACCAATATGTCTATTGATCTAATTGACACTATCACTTTTTGTTCAATAAATATGAACGAAAGAATGTTGATGGTCAGACTATTAACAGACGTTATTTATATTTCTTCATCAAGAAGCCGAAGCAATGTTTCACTAACACGAAAACATTACAGTGAGAACATTGTTACTATACATACTTGCACATAACAAACACTGAAAGCCAAGAACAAATTACGATATGGGTAAATCTACTGATCACGGGCAATTGCAAAGAAGGATATACTCGATCATGTCCTCAAACAATGTTGGCGACCAGAATACTTTTCCAAGGTCCTTCTCTTCTGTTTCTCTATGGATCTCCTGAAAGTCCCTCACATTCCTATTTTCCTCCTCAGACAATCATAGCATCCAGCTCACTTGATTCTACACAAAAACAAACATTAAATAACCACGTCTTCAGTGAGCAAAAAAGACACTTAAAGTAGCCTACATAATAAATGAATAAAAATGTTTGTCGTCCTCAAACATTAATGCCAAAATGAGTATTCTCAGATAACCAGCACATTAGAGAAGTACCACATTCTACATAGAGAGCCCCGATTTAAAATTGCTGGTAATACAAGGAATGGTCCACATAGATTAGTATTAGATAAGAAGCATCATTAAGGGTAAAAATGTAAAAGGACTTGTGAGTAGGGGCTTTAACCCCTACTGTGAGTCTATAAATAAGGGCTCATTCTCTAAGAAATGTAACCAATACACACCAATCAAATTCAGAAGCATTTAATACATTTGTCTTTGCTCTCTCTCTCCAGAATCATCATAATCAATACTACCTGATCATATTCTTATTCATCAAGCGGCACTGTCTGTGGGAATTGAACAAAAATACGAACTGCTCTTATTTGTTTTTCCTTCGGTTTCAAATATCATCAATTAAATGGAAAAGCCTGAGCGTCCTGTTTACTAGCCATGAAGAATAGACAACGAGGAATAATAGAGACGAACATCTGCCGATCGATAATGTGGATGTCAATGTTGAATTTCGTGATGGTGAAACTTCTCAAGTAGGAGAGATTAGAGCTGTGGAACAAATGTTACAATTCCATAGATCACCAAAAAAATTTGTAGCTATTCAACATTTTGTAGACATGCAGAAACAAGATTCTCTGAATGCCATTCCTACTAATCCTATTAATTGATCAACCCAAACAAGAGCGTAGGGAAGAAGATACTGCTAGAAGTACCCAATGTCTCAGCAATTAGGGACCTAATATCACCAAAATAGTGAGTAGACCATGATCTCAGTCGATTCATGATCGCGCCCAAGGTCGAACATGGTTCATCGGGAAGAAACCCCATAGCTTTCACCTCTGACACCCGATGCGAATATCATGACAAAGATGGAACTTTGTGTTCTAAAAGTTACTATCTGAAAATAACATCAATCAACAAATTGTTTTAGAGATCGATCGTGATCCATTCATTCCATTTACTAGGTCGAAAGAGATTTTGCCTAACTTCAAACAACCTAATCTGGAGCATCCTCATGGTACGACGGATCCAGCCAATCATATTGCTCATGTATCTACTATAGCAAGACTCTATGATTATTTAGAAGTGCTACAAAATGCAAGTTCTTTGCCACCACCTTTAGAGGATAGGAACAGAAATGGTTTAAAGAACTTTAAGGAACTTTATGAGCCGCCAAGTCATACAAAAGGAAGTTTCACATTTGATGAACATTCAGTAGAATGAAAAAAATCCGAGTCAATACATAGGATGCTTTAATTATGAATTCGTTCAAGTCCGAGACATTGATGAGAAGTTAATGATTACACTGGTTTAAAGCCAGGATTGTTCAATCATGATTTAGCTTCTATAATTCCAAAACCTTCTCTGAGATCATGAAGCGAACTAAAAGTCATATGAAGGAAGAAAAGTCAAACAGATCTAAGAGAGAGCTTTTAGATTTCTAACAGAAAGGAAAGAGGTCGATGGAAGAGAAGGCCAAAGGGTCTATAAGACTAAGAAAATCAAAGATTCTTCTCAAGCTGAACGATCTTATAAATAACCTAAGAATTCTAGGTTACTTGATGGTCAGGTAACATATCTAAGGCTATACTAACAACTTTAAACCTACCCAAACCGGAGTCCTTCCAGATGAGGACTTTACTCATTTAAATGCACCTTGACTTGATATTCTTGTTGAAATATGAAACACAGGGATCTTAGAGCTGCCCTTGCCAATAAGAACTGAACATCACAAGTGAGATAGATCTCGCTATTGTGCTCATCATACAGATCATGGCATGACACTAAAGATTGCAATAATTTGAAGATAGGTATTGAGTGACCAATACGAGAGGGATACCTACAATAATATATTCTTCGGACTACTGATAATATCAGACAATCCAATAGTCATCCTTCTCGGCCTAATAATGATTAGTACACACACCGAAGGCCAAACAATAACAACAATCAAAGAGGACTTCCAGCTAACAATGATGATATGGCTGGAGTGATTAATGTGATCACTAGAGTTCTGACCGATAAAGACTCCAATCAGGCTCGAAAAAGATACATGAGATATTAGTCAGAAGGAGAAAATTTTTTGAAGAGACCCAAGTCTAGACGCTAAACATGCACATTTCTTTCTCTGATGATGATCCCTTACCTGACCATTTCTCTCATGCAAATCTTGTCGTCATCCATGTCAAGATAGGGTATTATAAGGGTCATAAAATGTTTGTAGATACTAGCAATTCAGTTGATATGATTGTCTGGCATGCATGGGAACGTATAATAATCAACAATTACTACATCCAACTAGTCCAAACGCCACCTATAGATTTTACCGGCAACTATATGACGGCTGAGAATACAATCTTGCTTCCATTGACCATGAAGGAGCCACCTAAAAGCTAAATGAAACTAATAAATTTTGTGATACTAGACAATCTAACTCGTGCAATATGATTCTAAGCCGACCAACGCAGTATGCCTTCATCATCCTTTCCTCAGTGTTTCATTTGGGGATCAAATTCTACCTAAGGGACGGATTTGAAGGAATAGTATGTAGAAATCAACAAGAGGCTCAGGAGTACAATCTGATGTCATTGCGAAGAAAAAATTCAAACTCGAAGATCAAAGAGCTTCCTTAAGAAACTAAGGTTGCTTCTACATGCCAGCCTCCCGAACCCTTAGATGATCAAAACAAGGGTAAGATAGAGCCAGCACCAAGGGTCCCAATTGAAGAAATATCCTTTGACCATGAATTTATTCATCAAAAACTCCATATTTGTGCTCTATTACCTATAGAACTGAAAGCTGACCTTGTTCGGCTATTGTTTGAGTACAAAGACATCTTTGCCTGGTCAACTGCTAACATGCTAGAAATTCAAGAGAAATAACTGCCTATAATCTGAGCATGGTCCCTAGTTATAAGCCTATAAAACAAAGAAAAAGGCTATTTGGACTCGAGCGAAGTGCAATTATTAAGGCAGAAGTAGATAAACTTTCAGCCACTCAGATTATCCAAGAAGTTTTGTATCCTACATAGCTTAGTAATCCTATTTTAGTTAAAAGGCTTGATGTATCAAAAAAGTCATAATAGAACTGGTAGATGTGTGTTGACTTACTGATCATAATCAATAAAACTATCCTAAGGACAATTACCCTTTGCCTCAAATTGATATAGTTATTAATTCATTTGTTGCTTTCTTGTTCGGCAATTTTTTGGATGCGTGTAAAGGATGTCACCAGATATTTCCAAGTAAGGAATATGAAGAAAAAACTTCATTCATAATGTCAAATGATGCATATTGCTATCAAACTATGTCATTTGGGTTAAAGAACACATGAGGCACTTACCAAAGGCTAATTAATAAGGTCTTTAAAGATCAGATAGGACAGAATATAGAGGTTTATGTGGATGACATGGTCATCAAGAACTAAACGGAAACTAAGGTAATAGAAGGTCGTGGGGAAAACTTTGAGGAACTTTGCAGGATTCGAATGAGATTAAATTCGCTGAAATGTACCTTTCGAATTCCATCAAGGAAATTTCTAGGCTTTATCGTTTCTCAAAGGGGGATTGATGCTAATCTAGGAAAAGTTGAGGCTATCATAGATATGATGCTATCCTCATTAGTACATCGAAAAGATGTTCAGAAATTGACTAGTCGGATGGTAGCATTAAATAAATTCTATCCAAGTCTACTGAATGAAGTCTTCCTTTTCTTTCCAATAGTTAAAGAAGGGAAAGAACTTTGAATGGACCGAATAGTGCCAACAAGCTTTTGAACAACTTAAAAACTATTTGGGACCCTTCCTCGGCTAACTATGCCAAAAAAAAAAAAGAGAAGAACTATATATTTATCTCCCATCTTCAAAAGACATCATTAGTTCTGTCTTGGTCACTGATCAAGAAGGTGTTTAGAGGCCGATCTATTTTGTAAGTAGGATTATGCAAGGCCTCGAACACAATTACCTTCCAATAGCAAAAGTGACTTTTCATTAATAGTGGCAGTAAGAAAATTAAGACCTTACTTTAATGGATATAAAACTACTATCTATACAAATTTTTTCTTCAGAACGGTCCTCGAAAAATACGGCACAAGCTTTGGTAGATTTTCTTACTGAAGGGATAGTCGAATCCCAGAAAGCTGTCATTGATAAGGTGATGAGCATTGAAGATACAGAAAAATCTAAATCAAACTACAAGATATGGGAACTTCACGTGGATGGAACCTCATGTAAGTTTGATCAAGAGCTGGAATCATCATTAAAAGTCCAGAAGGGGATCACCTCACATATGCCCATCGGTTTAGTTTCAAAGCTGTAAATAATGAAGTTGAATACAAAACAGGGATGAAGATAGCTAAGAAGACGGGGGCTCAAGCTCTCAAAATTAATAGTGATTCTTGGTGGTTCGTCAAATCCTAGGCAATTTTGAGACTCGAGGGGTGATTATGTAGAGATACCTCCAGAAGGTAAAATAGTATAAGTACAATTTTAAAGTGGTGGAGTTCGTCAAGATACCTCGAGCTAAGAACACTCATGTCGATATATTGGCCAAGTTAGCTTTGGCTATTTATTCACATCAAACCAAAGATGTTTTAATGGAAGATCGGGAAGCAAGAACTATGGATGAAGTCTAGACTATGGAAATTGGATACTAAGACTATCTGAGCAAATAAAGCCGATAATAGATTTCTTATCTTCTAGAACCTTAATGCTAATCAAAGAGAAGCCCGAAGAGTAATACGCAGAGCGAAAAATTATGAACTTATATAAGGAATTTGTATCAAAAATCCTATTTTGTCCTTTTCTTCGATGTGTCAGTTCAACCGAAGCAGACTATATGGTAAAAGAGAAGGAATTTGTGAAAGTTATAATAGGTCTCGGAGTTTTGCTCGAAAGGCTATGATCATGGGATATTGTTGCCTGACCATGCACACAGACGCTAATACATTGGTTCTTCTATGTCACATTTTTCAAATGTATGCTCCAATCTTAAGAAATCTAGCAGTAAATTTGACCACCATTTTAAGTCCATGGCCATTCGAATAATGAGGTAATGACCTGGTCAGACCCTTTTTTGACGCTCCAAGAAAGTTAAGATACATAGTTATACTATTAATTTTATTTTTCTAAATGGTTAGAGGCCGAGCCACTACCATCTGCACAACTAGAAAGGCTGTACAAAAGTTTTTCTTGAAAAATACCATTTGATGGTTCGGCATTCCTCATACTTTGATTTCAAATAATGGTACTCAGTTTATGAGACAGCCCTTCAAAAGTTTTTGTGAATGATTAAAAATTACTTTGCGTACTACCTCGGTCATAAGCCCTTAGGCTAATGGCTTAGCAGAAATTAATAACCAAACAATTATTGCAAGATTAAAGGCTAGACCAAACCGAGCAAAGGGCCAATGGATTGACAAGTTGCCGAGTATTCTACAGCCTTACAAAACCACTCCTAGATCGGCTAATAACTTCACTCCTTTTAGTTTGGTATATGGGGCAAAAGCAGTTATTCCCATGTAGGTCGGAATGTCAACCATTAGGACACAACAACATTATCATATAAATAATGATGAAGAAATGAGAACTAATTTGGTCTTATTGGAAGAGAAAAGGTTAATAGCTTCGATAAGATAAGCAAAATACAAGAAAAAGATTGCTATCAGAAAACATTACAATACAAAGGTTTGACAAAGATACTTTAAGCTAGGAGATTTGGTTTTGAGGAATGAAGTTAGCCGAGCAAAGAGAATGAACAAGTTAGATATGAACTAGGAAGGACCACACAAGATCATAGAAGCCAATGGATCAGGATACTACAAGTTGGCTGATCGAAATGGTACGGAGATACCACGAATGTGGAATGTTGTTAATTTTAAAAAGATATTATCCACGTGTATAATGTAAGTAAAGGCTAAAGTGGATTATATGAATAAAATGATTGATTTATCAGCATATTTATATGTGTGTATATATATATATATGTATGTGTGTGTGTGTGTGTATATATGTATGCATGTATGTGTATGTATATGTGTGTGTGTATATGTATGCATGTATGTATGTGTGTGTGTGTATGTACACACACATACATAGATAGGTTGGAAGCACTAAGTAATTGGCTTGATTTGCTGATGAGTTCGCTGGTGGCCTGCTTGTTGTGGCTACCATAAGGAATGGACGAAACATCAAGATCCACCATGGGAAATTCTACTAGAATCTTGTCCATTGTGATCGTGCAACCCATCTTTATGACGATGCTACTATATTTGGCAATATCCTTATGGCAGCTCTCATAGTTCAACAAGAAACTTACCCTAGAAAGTTGGTTGGACTAAGCTTCGGCCTTCAACCTATCAATTTCTGTTTGAGTTGAAGCAAGTTCTCTCTTACTCGTGTTCATCTCATCAACTTGTTCTTCGATCTTCTTGTTCAACTCAGCCAGCTGAGCTGAATGCTTGCTCTCTAACTTGGGTGGTAGGTTTTGGGCCTCAATCTCCAATCGTGTTTGGAGTTCGGCCGAGGCCTCATTCTTTTTGTTTTTTAGCTGTTTGTTCAACTTGGAAATTGAGCCTCAGCCTTATTCTTTTTGAAATTATGGAGTTTAGTTTCTGGTTGAACATTCTTTGCGACTAACTTATTAACAGGCATTTTAAGTTGTGAAGACATGGGTCAAATGGTGCTAAATACACGAGCTCAAGAGTTTATATGATGATAGTAAAAGTAAAAATAATAAGAATTTATGTCAAGTCTTCACCGTGATGAAGGCTTCAGCTGCTTCGTCAAAGCTTTCTTCGATGTAAACCACATCACTAGTGAGGAGGAAGCCATGGTCTACCAATTGATGGGCAACCCTAGGAAGCAGCCCTGAGCAATGTTATCAAATGACTAGGCAGGGATGAATTTTGCTTGTCCCTTGGATCCTTTGACCTAGCAGATCATCTTCCTCGTCTAGGGAAGACTCCGATATCCATTTGCAACTGCTTCCTCTTTAGAAGTCCAATAAAAAAATTTATAATTATCAGGGGCACAAAAAGCTCCTACTTTGTCAGACCAAGGGCAAAAGGACCCACTTAGAGCTGTTAAAATGGTGGAAGAAGATCGGATTAGAGGAATAGATGAAGGGTTAATGGTTAGAGGATGTTAATGAGACTTCTTACCCATCATTGCAATGATGGGTGGTCGGAATTTGTATAGCCTACCTCAAAAGTTTCAACCACTATCTTTTGTGTGGTTAGGCTAGGAGTAGAATTGGTCTTGCTTTGCTTTCTAGCCAAAATAAGAGAAGCTATTTTTCTTTTTGTAGATGACCTTAGGATTGGACTAGGTTGTGCTGATGAAGATTGTACAGGAACGACCTATTCATCAGATACTTGGAAAGGTTCTTAGGGTACCGATCCAGAAACTCCAATGTCAATAATGGCGGTTAGGGTATGGACCTCAGGCTTCAGCAGCAAAAGAGGTGGCTACATCTTTCGAGATTAGATTGGTGTCCAATTGAGTTGGAATTGCTAAAGGGATGGAGCTTACCAGAATTGAACTTGTTGGTTCTTCCGAACTGGCTGGGCTGGCCCCTTTCTTAGCTAATTTGACTTTTTGAGATCAAACCAATTGGCCGAAGGTTTGACCTACGAAAGAATCAATGAGGAAATAAGTTAAACAGATAAAATAAAGTTGGAATAATAGTTGAAAGTAGAGTGTCTAAAAGTTTTACATGGGTCGTAGCTTTTAGGAGGTGCAGATGACACCACGAATTGAGCCAAAGAAAGGAAATGTTCTTCAAAAAGGAATTTCTTTTTTTTAAAGTTAACAAGAAGGTTTGACCTATCTAGGGTCTTGACTTCGGCTTGAATTGTTTCAGACGTAGAAGGGATGGTATTATCAGGGGACTAATCTTCTAATTGTCGCTTAGGTTGCACCATGGTCATGTCTTCTTGTTCGGCAAAGAAGAAGGTATTTTTTCATTTGTGAATAGATGTCGAATAATCTTCTACTAGACCACGACAATAGGATCGGGCTAGGAAGTAATAAAATTCATGTTCTTGGCTAATGGTAAGCTTATACAAGGCTTAAAAACCTTGATGGGTGGGACAAATTTTTAAATGTTTGCATAATATACAGTAGCTGACAAGTCTAATAGTATTCAAACTAAATTGTGAAGGGCTTATTTCCCAACAATTGGCTACGTTCCTAAATAAAGAAGGAAAGAAAGCCGAAGGCTAGCTATTAGCTGTTCTTTGTATAGAGAGAAATACCCTTGAGGGGGCTGTGGGCTTGGGCATACTAATAAGACGGATGGAAGAATATTATATGTTCTACGAATCCTAAGAAGGTTAATGGGTTTCATTTTCGTGATCTCTATTTTAACCGAGAAAACGAACTGAGGTTCAAGGGTCTCATGTTCAAATAATCTAGAGGATACAAAACATACATGGTGGTTATCTAGGCTAGCCAGAATTGTTGGAAGTGCTCGAAATACAGTTGCCAGATTGACTCTAAGATGCCATTGTTGCGATGAATATGGAATTACAAAGAAAAATATGAGTTTGTACAAAGCTTTTTGGTAAAAATAGGAGCAAAGTGTTGAGAGGTTTTTGGGGAAGTTTTTCAAGAGTTTTTTGCACTAACAAGTAGAAATGGTAAAGACGACACAAGGTGGAAACGGTAAAGATTAGGGAGTAAAGGAAAAGTGAAATGGTTATGGATAATGAAAAGTTCATGTTTAAGTAATTAATGTAAAGTAAATGGGGGGATATTCGAGAAGTTTTTGGGGGGAAAATGAAAAGGCGTGACACGTGAAGGACGAATGGATAAAGCGAGAATATCCACACAAAAATTTAGCTATGGGGCTGACCTCTTGAGTAGTTCACCATCGGCTTGATAAAGTGCCTTTAGCCTATTACAAGGGATGACCATTATTGATTTGACTTATTGAAAGCCTGAATTGAATTCGACTCAAAATTTCAACCATTACTTGAAGGATCAGCCGAAGAGGTTATTTGATAATACAAGGAATGGTCCACATAAATAAGTAATAGATAGGAAGGCTCATTAAGGGCAAAAATGTAAAAAAGACCTGTGAGTAGGGGCTTTAACCCCGGCTGTGAATCTATAAATAGGGGCTTATTCCCCAAGAAACGTAACCAATACGCATCAATCAAATTCAGAAGTATTTAATACATTTATCTCTACTTTCTCTCTCTAGAATCATCCTAATCAATGCTACCTAATCATATTCTTGTTCATCAATTGCTAAAAAAATGAAAGAGAAAAAGAAAAAGAAATTTTTTTCTTCCTTTACCTCATAATTTTTCCATTTCAACAATTAAAAGTAGCTACTCTTTCCCAAACAATCCCAAGTATTTAATCCATTTTGATGATAGTTTTTTCTTATTACAAAAAGTATAAGAAATATGCATATTTAAATAATCTTCTCATTCCTAAAAATCTCAAATTAGAAACATTTTCTCATACACAAAAAATTCAAGAATCATTAATTAAAGGGAAACTAATCAATAAACTAAAGTATTCATTCAATTATATATCCAATTTTCACATAAATAGTTTCTTCTATATCACCTTATAATTATCAAAACTCAAACCAAAACTTCAAAAATAAAAAAGAAAAGAAAAGAAAAGCCTAGAAAAAGCTAAGAAAGAAATAATCCCACCAAAGAGTGTTGTTGTTGAGAAGACAAAGAATCCGTTCCAAGAACTTGAAGCTGTAAGAAAGGCTAATAAGAGTGATAGCGCTATAAGACTTTGACAGTGACAGATTTGTGATGATCAGAGTAGATTGAGGTTGAGACGAAGAGAGCATTGAAGGGTCTTGGATTTTGAACCCCAGTAATTTGGTGCCATTATCAATATCCCATGGTTGCAGACTGCTTTTTCCAAGCTGAATGTTGCTACTACTTCCCCAAGCAGTAGCTCCACCACAATGGTCAGCCGATCTCCATTGCAAGCAGTGATATGTGGTACCATAGTTGATTAATACAGTGTAACTAGTGAAGCAGATGTTATATGGTAGTTAAGGCAAATTATGGCTTCTTTGTTAGGGAAGAAACAAGAAAAAATTTCTTAAAGTGTGACGTTTTATTTTTTATGTTCTAATAGTAGTAAAGTTACTTTTGGGGAATGCAACCTAGCTCACTTCGCTTTCTCTGAAAGAAAACTAAGGTGTCATTCCTCAAAAGCAGCCTGTGGTTGACATTAAAAAAAAGCCACACATATATTTTTGCTGGTAATTAAGTTGATTTTGTAATTTTATTTGTTTAAGCTGCTTTAGGGTATTTTTGTGGTTTGGAATTTAGAGTTTAGGCTTATAGAAGAAAATGAAAATAAATCCATATTATGCTTTAGACAATTATATATCTAATGAAAACATATATTTATTCTTCCTTTCATATGTCTAGAAAAAAAACAAAGAGCATATGAAGGAAATTTATTTAAAATTTCACTGAAAAATCTAATACGAAAATCATTTTTAGAAGGATGCAAAATCTACCATATGTTACCTTTTGTCAGTTATCATTGCTCCAATCTTTTGAAAGAAAGAAGAATAAAATTAAAAATTATAATTGTCAATGAAGAAAATATTAGACACTCATTTTACACTAATTTAATTATAATATAAATATTTGGTGTCAAACTGTATACTATATTTACTTTGTGGGATAGAGTGTTGCTATCCCTAAATGTACAGAGTAAAATGTTATTAATTATAATCGGCAAAATTGACACTGTGAATTGTCGTATACATTTTTTTTAAATCACCACAAATTATGCCTATTTCAGGGGGTAAAATCCCTATTTTTTACTTTAGAGTGGTGAAATGTAATTACATACATATTTCAGGGGGCAAAGTGTTATTAATCCCACATTAAATCCATTTAACTCTATTGTGCATTCTATTTCCATATTAACAAGTATAAATCATTGATTAAAATTATCTGCATTAAATAAAGACGCATCACGTCTAAACATTAACATTTATCTAAATCGGGCATAAATTGCTAAAACATTTACTTACACTTAAAAAGTAAAATACAACACATGAACATGCATCAAATCATCAAAATAAACTATTACAAATATGTAATACAAAAATAAACTATTACCACCTAAAAATAAAAGTTAAAGATTTGAAATAAATTACATATTAAATAATAAAAAAACTAAATAAATAACTATTAATAAATCATACCTTTAACTACTTGGATGATTTGGATTGCTATGAATCCCAAAACATAAGTAGTAATAACCCAATTCAAATATAAAAAACAAAAAACAAAAAAAGAAATCCGGCCAATAGAGACACGAATGAGAAGAAGAGTGAGTGGGGAGTAGGTCAAGCGAGAAGAAAGGAGAAAAAAGGGAAGTGGGCTATGTGAAATAGGGTTTTTGTCTTTTATGTATAAAGTAGAGATGATGCTTTCTAACAAAGCATCTTAAAGAATGCATCAGTCACTTTCTACAAAAGCGAACTTACCACTTTAAGAATTAAATAAAATTCTGTCCACTTTAAGAAGGAAATTTAATTCCTTCACAAACAAAGTCAGTCACCGACAAATGACCTTTATTATTAGATCTTTGATTAATCTAATAGGAGTACAATTTTTTTTCCCACATAATTTCTTCATATCCTTTGCAGACTCAAGCCCATTACCCTTTGGTGAATCTCTACCTAGCCTTTAGTAACTCAAATCCATAACCTAGTTCACAAGAGAGGTGACCTAGCTATACACGGAGTACTATTATTTAGTCAAGATCTCTCCTCTAAATTTATTTTCTATTTTTCTAATTGTTTATTAATTTAAGCATGACGGTTATGTTTTAGATAGTTAGACCCATTTCTGTTGTTTGATATGTTTCCATATCCCAGTTCCATAATATGATTGATTCCCAGAAGCTATCTTGTTAGGTTTAATGACTTGTACAGTGAGAAAATTCTTAAATGTCGCCAATTTTATGAATCATTCTTTTTGAGTGCTGATTTCAAATGGGTATTCAAGCAAGGAATAACTCACATTCAATGAATGTGAGTCATGGACCTCGCATTCACTGAATGTGAGTTCAAGTAAAATTAATTTTAAAAAAAAACATTATTTTGACCTCACATTCAGCAAATGCGAGGTTAGTGGATTTTCTTTTTAAATTACAAAAAAAAAAAATTAATGGGAACTAGCTGAACTCGCTTCAGTCAAATGCAAGGAAAGATCTCGCATTTGGCAAATGCGAGTTCAATCAAAATTTTAGAAAAAAAAATTTATTTGAAGGTCGTCAGTTCTAAACCCTACTCCTACCTAAATCCTAAACTATATAAATACCAAGCCCAATAGACTAAACCCTAAACCCAATAACATTAAACTCTACGACTAATACCAAATAGCCTAAGCCGATCCAAAACCCTAAGCCAACCCTAAAGCCTATGCCCTAAAGACTATAAGCCCAATTCAAAACACCATAAACACTAAACTCTATATGCTAATTACTATAAGCCCAATACCAAATACCATAAACACTAAACTCTATATGCTGATCCCAATATTCTAACCCCTTGATCCTTAGGCCAAAACACTAAACCGTAAAGAATATAAACCGAATATCAAATACCATAGATACTAAACTCTATATGCTAATCTCAATATTCCAAACCCTAAAAACTATAAGTTGAATACTAAATACCATAAACACTAAACTCTATATGTTAATCTCAATATTCTAAAGCCTTGACCCTAAGGCAAAATACCTAACCCTAAAACCTAAACACTAAGTCATTGACAATATTAAACCCTAAACTGTAAACCCTATGCCCTAAGCTAATACCAAATACCTTATACCCTAAACAATACCTTAAACCTTAAACCCTAAGTCACGATAACCTAAACCCTAAAGTCAAATAGACATACTATACCTCATACCGAAACCCAAAACACCCTAACCCTAAACACTAATTCCTAAACCCTAATCCCAATACCACGTACAGAAACACTAAAACCTTATCCTCAAACCGAATAACTTGCTCTGAACCTGCAAGATTTTTCTCCTCCTTCTCTCTAGAACTTTCTCTCTCTACAGTCTTTCAAATTGATAGCAACTCGGCAATGGCCAAGAACGAAGACTGAAGAGCAAAATTGTTCCTTTTTGGATGTTCTAAAAGGAAATCATCAACTCGAAAGGATTCGCCAGCATGATCAACCTCTAAAAAAGCTTCAAGCATACAAAGGCAAACCAACAATCTTTTTCCAGAAAAAAAGGTACAGATTCTGGCTACACCATTTCGTTACACCTTGGTGGGAAATTTTCCCAATGGCAAGCCAAACATGGAGACTATCAGGAAAAGCTTTCATACGATTGGCTTCAAGAGTAACTTCAATATTGGTTTTCTAGATCATAAACACGTTCTCATCAAATTCTCTCTTGAGGAGGATTTTTTGAGATGCTAGCTTAAAAACACTTGGATCATCACTAGATTTTACATGCGAGTTTTGAAATGGCACCCCTTGATCACTCCAGATGTTGAACCTTCCATAATTCCAATCTGGATTATGTTTGAAGGATTATCTGTGGTTTTCTTCGGCAAACAGTACATTTTTAGTTTGGCTCAAGCAGTTGGCACCCTACTTAAATTAGACCTGGCCACAAAAAGTTTCATAAGACCAAACACAGCGAAAGTCTATGTGGAAATGGACCTCCTAGCAATGTTGCACTCCAGAATTTGGCTGGGAGTGGGAAACAATGGGAAATGGTAGAAGATTACCTATGAAGACCTCCCATCCTATTACAGCAAATGTAAAAAGATAGGACACAGCCTTAGTGAACGCAAGAGAGGCTCCCTAAATACTCATGCTTTAAAAAAGATAATGGTCTCTCTAAAGCCAAATCATAGAAGCAACAAGCCAATGAAACCCTCAACACCAACAAACTTGCCCCTAACCAATAAGTGAAAGCTCAAACTAAAGCCCATTGGGTTCCTATCACTAAATTGGATGCCGGTCCATCAGGAGTAGTACATGAAAAAGACCAAGATCTAGTTTAGGTGCGAACTCAGCCATAAGAAGCTCAACCATTCCCAGCCTCTTCATTGGAGTCTTCAAATTACAGGAAACGGTTGTTCCATAGGTGAGAAAATGGTTACAATGTCTCCAAAAATTTAGGAGGCTCAAAATTCAATTTCCAAAGAAGTTGGGCAGGGTTTGGCCAAATCTCCTGCTTTGGAGCTAGTATCAAATGAACCGAATTTGCAGGAAAAAATCTTACCAGGTAAGGAGACAGTTATTATGGACCCCAATCATACTCAATCTCTAGCCTGCAGTAATAGTCTGGATATTCTTTACTGATACATGAGAAGATAATGACATAATAACTTGCATATTTTTAAGACAATGACATTCCCATTCTTCAGGAGAATAATGTATCTCCTCAGGAGCAAATTGAGTAGGTCTTACAAAAAGAAGGTAAGAGGCGACGAGGGGTGCTAACCCGGCCACCCAACCCAACAGGTCAGGGGGTCTCACAAAAAGAAGGTAAGCCTACTCCCAAATGCAAGGGCAGATGCAAGAGGATATATAACATGCCTCGATCATATGTAATCAGAAAAAGGCTTTCTTCTAAGCCTAACTCACCAAACCCTAACCCTAATTTTTAAGTGGATCAAATCCTAGCTTAGAATATTAAGGGTATAGAAAATAAGCCAACTATTTGTCGTTTAAAAATGGTTTATCAAACAAAATAAAATCAAAATCCTAGCTTTAATTGAGCCTTTGGTAGACAAGGATAGGATTTCTAATTTTGCCCATAAATTAGGGTTTGAAAATTGAGCATTACAAAGCAAACCCTAATGAAAAAATCTGGTTATTTTGGAATAAAGACTTCGTATTAATGGACATCCTAATCACTGATCAACTAATGCATGTTTTTATTTCTTCAAGTATGTTTTGTTCAGATATGCTAGCCTTATCTGTTTATGCCAAATGCACAAGGGCTTCAAGAAAAGAGCTTTGGGAAGGCCTTCGTAGGATGGTTGCTCAAAGGCCTTGGATTGCTGGAGGTAACTTCAACATCATAGCCAGTTCAGATGAACGTAAAGGAAATTCAACAGTGGACCTAGAAGCCATGAAGGATTTCAATGACTGCCTCCATGATTGTGGTTTGATGGATTTGGCTTTTAAAGGTTGCAAATTCACATGGCCGGAGAACAGATTGAGGAGGGCTCTTTGGAAAAGATTAGATAGATTTGTTTGTAATCAACATTTTCTCAGTGCTTTCCACAACATAAATGTGGATCACTTATTGAAAACACGCTCTAATCACTCTCTTCTACTGACTCAAATTTTCCAACTTAAGTTCTACAAGATCAAAGTCTTTTAGATTCCAAAATATATGGATTAAACATCCTAATTTTTTGCAGGTGGTAGCTAGCAGTTGGAACATGTATTGCACTGGTTCTCTCCTTATACAACAAGCTACCAAATTAGGGAGACTGAAAGCTAAGATTAGAAATTAGAGCTTCACTATTTTTGGTAATGTTTCAACAAGGTCAAGGATGCTGAGTTGGATGTTAAGAATAAAGAGGAAGCTTTTTTATAGTACTCTAGCCAAAACAATCAATTGCCTAGGCTCATGCTTAACCCTATCACAACAGATGCCTTGCTAAGGAAGAAGCTTTGAAGGCAAAAATTAGGACTAAATTGGCTAAAAGAGGGTGACCATAACTCAAAATTCTTTCACTCCTCTCTCATGGCTAAAGGACAACGACTGGCAATTTCAAGAATCAAAGTAAATGGTGTTTGGACAAATGACATCCAGATAAATGAAGCAGAAGGTGTGAAGGTTGTTTTTCAAGGAACGCATTGCTAGCAAAGCTACGATTGTTGCAAACCACTCTATTCTTGAACATCTCACTCAAGCAATTACAATGAAAGACAATCACAAGCTGCTAGCAGACCTAACTATGGGAGAGTTGAAGAAGGTTGTTTCTCTCTTAATCCAAAAGGTACAGCAGGTATTGATGGGTATAATCGGGTTTTTTTTCAACCTACTAGGAGATAATTCACAATGACATTTTTGAATCAGATAATGAATCCATGCAAGGAGCAAGATTCCTAGGGTTTTTACCACTACCCTTGTCACACTGATTCCTAAGATAACAAATCCTTCTTCCTTTAGTGATTACTGGCCTATTAGTCTTTGTTCTTTTTTCAATAAAATTTGTACTAAAGTGTTGGCTAAAAGACTTTCTTCAATTTTGCCAAAGCTTATCTCCAAAGAATAGGTGACCTTTATCTAGGAAAGAGAAATTACTAATAACATATTGTTAACCCAAGAGATGGTTGATAACATTTTTCCATAGAGAGGAAGACAAGGGGAGGAAATGTCATGTTCAAACTGGATCTTACCAAAGCATTTGATAGACTGTCTTGGTCTTTTCTTTATGCTTCCATGAGGAAATTGGGCTTCTCTGAGGAATGGATTTCACTGATAAAGAATGTTTTGGAGTGTTGGTTTTCTATCCTAATCAATAGAGCTCCAAAGGGCTTCTTCAAATCCATTGGAGGGTTAGACAAGGTGACACACTATCCACACTATTTTTTGTTATCATGATGGAAGGATTTAATAGAAGTCTCAAATGGCACTTTCATATGGGAAAAATTTCTTACTATGCTCTTCCAAGATCTTTTACACATATCACACACCTTGTCGTCACAGATGATATAAACATATTTACAAAGGGAGAAGTTGGCTAAATAAACAATCTCATGAAATTCCTTGCTCACTTTGAAGCCTCATCAAGCCAGCTCATTGATGCCACTAAAAGTTCCTTTTATCTGTCTTTTAAGTCTCCCATGATATGTCCAAAAATAGAATGATCCATGCTAAAACAGTCTTTGTATAGAAAACATTTCCAATGTTATACCTAGGATGCCCTATCCAGAAAGCAAAGAAGAAAAATCTTCCAACCCATGATAGAAAAAGTGGCCTCTAGAATTAGTGGTTCCAAGCAAAGTTTCTTTCACCTAAAGGTAGGCTTATTCTTATCAAGCATGTTCTCAACAGCATCCCGATTTTCCTTTTGGCTATTTTACAACCCCAAAATCAGTCTTGAAAGAACTAGAGAGATTATTTGCAAACTTTTTTTGAGGGAATTCAAAACCTGGATTGAAATATCATTAGGTCTCGTGGGGGAAAATTTTTCAGCCTATAAAAAATAATGGCCTTGGTATTCCGTCCCTGACTAAAATAGCTAGAGGTTTAGATATCAAGCTATGGTAGAAATTCAAAAGAGGGAACTCACTTTGGTCCACTTTCTTGAGGGATAGATATCTCAAAAGTTGTATTCACCCTTGCCTTGTGTAGGAATCATTGGGGGGATTCCACAACCTAAAAATAATGCTCAGGGCTAGAAATGAAGTTGAAAAGGGTTTCTTGTTCCTGATCAGAAATGCTTAATGCTTTTTTTGGTTTAATACATGGCTGGAGGAAGGACCTCTATTCAAGGCAGGAGAACAGTTGTTTCATCTTAGACTTACTATTGCACAAGTCTGGACTTCCCAAGGTTGGGATCTCTCTACCTTGGATGGGCAATATACAGCTACTGAAACCTCTAAAATTGGGAGGCTTCAAGATGGGAGAGTTTTAACACTGGTGGAGGAAAATGATGTACTAATCTGGACTCTCACCCCAAAAGGAACTTTTCAGCTTCTTACACTTTCAAAAATGGAGATTTAGATGCTTCTTTCTTTAGAACTTTAATACGAAATGATGGATTGCAACTAAAAATCTCAATCTTTGTGTGGCGCTTACTTAATAAATGCTTACCTCTAGATGATATTCTGTCCAGGTTTAGGATCTCTTTGGCATCCAAATGCATTGATACATGTGAACTCCCTATTTCTGTGAGCACAAGAAACAGTTGATCACTTGTTTGTGGAATGCAAGATGACTAAACAGGTTTGGTGTTTCTTTGAATCCTTATTTGAAGTCACTTTTCCCCCCTTCAAGCTGTATGGAACGTAAGCTTAGTTCATGGTAGTGGCATCTATTCCTATCATGTACAATTGGAGACTGCACAAGATTCTACCATGCATCATTTGTTGGTTTGTGTGGAAAGCAAGAAACAAAGCATTTTTTGAAGGATAATCAGTACAACCCAATCAAATCATCTCAGATGCTTGTTCGTTTTCAAAAGATATTTCCTCCATCTATCCATTAACCAAGAAGTCAAAAGCTGGTGATCTCCTTCTTTCCAGTGGACTGTGTCAACAACTATTGGCAATCAGACCAAAACAGGCAATTTTGGTACGTTGGTTCCCACCAGCACCTAATTTTCTAAAACTCAATATAGACAGAGTCTCAAAAAGAAACCCTGGAAATGCTTCAGGACATGGGATTCTAAGAGGTTTGTAAGAGAGAATAGCAGTGGACAGATCATGATAGCTTTTAACAATTTCTATGGATGTCAAACCAATTTGAAGGCAGAAATTGTGGCACTAATTAATGGCTTGAATCTTTGTACGAAGTTGAACATCAATTTAGTGGAAATGGAGATGGATTCGTTGACTCTTGTGCACCTTCTGAAGAACCAGGCTTCAAAACCCTTGAAGTATTGATCATCATGTCTAATTCATCAAGCAGATATCAACTAGAAAGAATTTCACTTTTAATCATGTTTTCAGAGAAGCTATTCAAATAGCTAATATATGGCTAATGAGGACTTCAATGTACATTGAATATACCCAAAACACAATACCTTTGCCTTTAAAAGGATTGTTGTTCTTGGATACAATAAGTTGCCCATACATAAGGCATTGTAAGACTTGAAGATTGATTAATAAATTTTATCCCATTGGGTTTTCGCATTAAAAAAATCCTCAATCCATAAACCCTAAATCTTAAACCCCAAAATAGAACATCAAACCAAAAAAGATAAAAAAAAAATACCTATTCATATATAACAAAATACCATTGTGAATAATTCTGGAATTATAATTTAAAATTAAAATTTTCTTAATTTAAAATTGTAAATTGAAAGAAAGCTTTGTAAAAAAGCAAATAAAGTTGTTAATTTACCATATTTTTTGATAAAATTTTGACATAACCTCCCTTATTTTATGAACATTCACCCTACTAGAAACCATACTCGACAAGGGCAAAGAACATCGTTAATAGCCTGACAAGGGTAATAATAGAAATAAAACCCCAACAAGAGCTAATAACATAAATAAACACCCGGCAAGGGCAAACAACAATACACAAATAATATACATCAATCGCAAATGAGTGCTAAAACTAGTAAAACGTGTCAATGTCTATGATCCCCAAGTCTCCCACCCGTATCACACTTCTTAGGTCTATGAATCCTTTTTAACCGACGGACATAGACTTGTGACCTAGCTCACTCTTGAGTAAGTTGAGTAATCTATAAACCATGGCAAGTGTGAAGCCATGTTGTCTTCATGTTCTTCATTTGAAAGACTAGAACCAATATGATTCGGATCACTGGATGACGATCCAAAGGCAAAGAATGGTCCCATCGAAGTGCACATTGGTGCTATCTGTGAGGTTTCACCCTCGAATTGCACATTAACATGAGGGGATCCAAAATCTGTATGGGGTTTAGGCAATAAAACTCGACACGGCGATGACCACCACCGTGTTGCCACCCTCGCCGCTCAATCTATTCTATGTGGATTCTATGTTTGATATATATGTCGAATGTAATCAAGGACTACCAGAGGCCAAAAATCAAGACCACTTGACTTACCTATTGTATATTGCGATTCAAAAATCAAATGTCTGATAGGTGTCCAAGTACTAGAGTCTAGAGCATCATCCTCTGCCACGCGGTCCAAGGACATGCAATACAATCTAGCCATGTAGTTCATCTACCACAAAAGTTGTTAAAATTAGTGTTACTATTTAAGTCATATGGAAAATGAAACGAGTAAGTAAAAAAATAAGTAACTACTTACTAGATAATCTGAGCACATACTATCACCATGGTATCCCCAAACAAGTAGGGCATTGACTCAAATTGGATATGTAGACCACCATTCTCAATCAGTATCATTACATGTAATTATCTGATGCATTTGTAGTATCAGTACATGAAAGACCAACCTCAACTGCATTCCTTCTTGCCCCCTAAGTGTCAATATAAGCTTGGTGAGTCAACTCCCAATCATTGTTTGCCCGACCATGGCTGTTTATCAAATGAAGTGCAACTTGATTGGCACTCAATCTCTGGTCTGGGATAGGTTGGTGCAACCCAAACTGTCGAATAACTTGATGAGATAGGTGACGCTCCATGATCTCTCAGCATATCAAATAAGTTACAGTACATTATATGTCACGACCAACAGTACAATAATGTGAAAGCATATTAATTACCACATTCGGGTATGGCTACTATATAAACTAATACCAACCAACTCTACATTAGGACAAAAGGTAAATAAATTAGCAAATTATGCTAAAGACAAAGTACAAAACAAATGTAATCATTGGATGTTCCTCATTGGGTTGCAAGCTATGTAGTTGATTTCAAAATATAGATAAGACATACTTAGGGGCGTTGTGCCAATCAAATCCAACATCTCACCTTCAATAAAATTTATTAAATATCAAGTCTAATATAAACATGTTTAAGTAAAGATTTTAACAAAATATGTATTTGGATCTATAAGCTCGCACGATGTAACACCCTCAAAACCCGAAAAACAAATATAATGCCATATGTAATCCCATATGGGTTTATGATCCCAAAAAGTACCATCACAGTGCTTAACGTATAGTGTGAAACCATCGATAAGACTGTCAACTATAGATCTAGCCTAATGCGGCATCGAGAATGATACAATATCATCTATATATGCTCTAGGATGAACAAGCTCTCGCGACTGATTATTCATTCATAACAAAGTGACGTACAAACAGTGAAAAATTATAGCCCGATAAATACTAGGGATAAAATTTTGTAGCAACTAAAAGTCATATACAAACATTAAAAGTCATATCTCCTTAACCAAGAACACAAAGTGTTCGATAAATGAAAAAATAATAAGGAAATAAATGTGTTGATATACAACAACTTAGATAAATAATGTAGTTCGAAAATACAACAGAAAAGACAAATCAATATTGTTGAGTTGTCAAGAAGGGCAACTCCCAAGGTTGTGCCCAGACTAATGACTACACCTTCTAGGCTCATGGGGGTCCTTGATATTCATCTCATTCCGAATTCAACTTGCACGTACCTGGCCTACTTGGTGCTCCATGAACATACTATCTTCGCCATGTATCAGCCACTGCATAGGTAACAACTCGTTAGGGTTGGATTGCGAAACAAATCTACTAATGGTGTACTACTCACAGTATATACGACTGGTGTACTGCTCAGCAACAATTCATGTAGGTTCATCACCCTTAAGCTGCAAACTGCCAGACGAGTTGCATATGAGCAAAGGAACCTATACATTTGCCAAGTACATGTCTTTTCTTCATAATTGACAACTTGTACATTACCACTACGACCAGTCACACGATAGGGTGCCTCAATTCTATAAATGCCTATGGAATGGTCAAAAACCAAAACTGTGTGTCCTTCATCTTTTTTTCTGCCACCAACAACCTTTTCCAATTCATTGGCATAATAGATGTGTGACAATGTTCATCTCTTGTATTATTGTCAACAAACAGTTTCACAGAATGATAGAATGTTCTGTCAATTATAGTTTTGATTGGAAGTAACCTAACCCCTTGCAGGACATTATTGTAACTCTCAGATGTATTTATAGTGTGTATTCCCTACCTGCGGTTTCTATCACGAGCAAGGCACCAACAGTCTAGGCCAATCTCAGCAAGGTATGTCCAAGCCTCCTAACTTTGAAGTTGCATCGTTTGTTGGTACTTATTCCACTTGTGCATATGTATCTTGATACCAAGAGACCAATATTTATATAGCTTCTTCACTTCTACATTATTTTATTTGGTCATCACATTACTTCGAATATGGCGGAGGCAAAATCTATGATATGCAAATAGTTCCTACCATAAGAGGGACTCATTCATAACATGAAGAATGCCACGATATCTGTCAGATATAATACAAACTATCTCCAAATCACGCACAACGTGGTGTCTCAACTACTTCATGAATCAACCCCCAACTCTGAATTGTTTCCTTGTCAACAATTGCATAGGCAACGGGTAATATATGATTGTTAGAATTCAAAGCCACAGCAATAAATAATTTTTCTCAGTATTCCCCTAGCAAATTAGTGTCATCAACATATATGACAAGTCTGCACCCATGGAATGGATCAATCGCCAGTCAAAATGCCTAGAAGATATATTTAAATATTTTGGCATGCTCACTACTGTTAGGATGATACAGCCATTGCACCACAGTTTATGGATTAGACTAGAGTAGTTCTTCAACATACTGGGGTAACTTTTGAAAATTGTATATAGATGCCCAACTTCTATATACAAGCACAAGCACTTTCCTTCGAGCATACCAAGTCTTCTTGTATATAATGTCAACCATCAAACTGTTCTTGATATATGCCTGAATTTGTTTGACCTTGTGCCTAAGATCATTTTCAACTAAATGCATTATTTGTTTAACAATGATTGTAGATGTTAGATTTATGTTGTTGCTTCTGGTGATTTCCCCAAGACGTGTGTGATCTTTTATCCACTTTGTGACCTTTCACATATTAGGATTTATTGTAAAGGACCTGAATACTCCAATCACACTCTCTGGGAGCTAATCTACCAGAGGACACGGTCTTGCATTTCGCCACTGGGCAATCTATAACTTTGACTTCCCGATTTTGAGCTACAGATCACATTTTGACTAGCTTACTGACTTGCTTCTTGCTGTTAAAATACATATGCAACCGAATGTCATTCTTTTCTTTGTTCTAATAAATTAGCCCATCTTTATCACCACGGTCCATGGAATCATATTGTAGCATCACCATAGTTACTAATATCATTAAAAAATGCCATGCCTCCAAGTTGATACACAGGAATATCCTCTTGCATCTGACATTCACCGTTGTTTGGCCCTAATTTATCATCAGAGTCATTCTTCGATACATCTTCTGACTCTGACTTTGACTCGTAATCCTTATCCAATGCATGCCACGATGAGTCACTATCATCGCATCATCATCACCTATCAAGCCCCTCTCCATCTAACAATTATAATTATGCAGGGTACTTGAACCTTCACCTATTGTGGTCTCTTTATTATAATGTGCGTCAATAGATTGATTAGATAGCATTGAGTTTGATATTGCAAACGAACTCATCGGGTTGTAATACTCAAATAACCAAGTATGATCAAATAGACTCTGTGCGTAGGACTACTCTGCCTCATCATCCATACACAATTCCATCAGAAACGTCATTGGCCTCATACCATACATCCCTAGATTGTTGTTGGTTTTAGGTAGTTGGAGAATTTCCTCCGTCTCAGTGTACAGCAGCTTAGCACAAAAAGTAGGATCAACATCAAACTATTTCTTTATTTTGCGATCGCCTGGAAGGGACAAAAGAAATATCTTGTTACCATCTATATTATCATCATATGTTAATGGAATACCCGAGTAATCATCACGACCAACTATGCCTGTATAGAATATTCAATTTGAACTACCCCTTGTCGACTTCCATGAACTCGTATATCTTGTCAACCAACTCCACAAACCTAATCCGTTGTCAAATTCGGAATAGTTTCTTGCATAACATTGGCCGATAAGACATAGTCCTACCTTCATAAGATATTTTTCCTCTCCAATAAAGGAGGAGATGACGGGATCTATCAAATATCATTTCCCTATACGGATGTAATATGCTTAGACCTCAAATTTGGATATGAAATAATTTTTTTTTTTTTAAATCGATAAAGTTTCCTTTATTTGTTGAGGATTCTCTCTACACCAATCATGCCTGACAAGGGTAACAAATAATAAATTAATGTCCAATAGTTCAGGGTTACAAATAATACATTATTTTCAAGACAATCCAGTCTTTCATGTCAGTTGGAGTGGAGAGTCTATAATAGAACTTGTCATAATGAAACTTGACTGTGTCCTCTTAAACCCTAGATAGATGTATGTTTTCCATGTAAAATGTTAAACTAATTTTGTAGGTACAAGCAAAAAATTTAAAATTTAAAATTCTACTTTCTAATGAAAATTTGAGTATGTAAATTTAGTCCTACAAAATTTTGTTTGCTATTCAAAAGAACTACAAGATTGTAGTTCGTTTGCTTTTCTGTTTTGATTTTTATAAATCATGTAGACAAGTCCTTTTCTGGGTTTTAACTTACTTTTGATTTTGCTATAATTTTTTTTTTTTTTTACAACAGTTTCTTCTCAAAAAAAAAAAAAACAAAAAATAAATAAATAACAAAACTATTTTTAAGATTATTTTTCCCAAATATTATTTTTTTTAAAAAAACAAATAACAAACAAATAAGTTACCTTAAAATTTTCTATTGGTGGTGGTGGTTGTAGAGGAGGAGCCGGTGATGGTAGTACTCATAGAGGAGAAGGAAGACACATGGTGGAGGTGGTTATAGAGAAGAAAGAACAGTAGTCTACAGTGTAGAGGAGTTGGAGGTCTGGTCATGGAGAAGGACGATAACTGGTAGAGGTGATGGTGATCGCACAAGAGGAGAAGGAGATCGGTGGTGAAGAGAAAGGGAAAAGGAGAATTAAGGGCTTTGGGAGTCTGTTTTAAAGCAGGTCTTCTGACCTTGCATTTGCTAAATGTGAGGTAGCTCACATTTGCAGAATGCGAGGTCAACTAATTTTTTTAAATATTTTATAAAATAAAAAATTAAAACATTTTTTATAATTAAAAAAAATTAATTTTATCCGAACTGACATTCAATGAATGCAAAGTCCATGAACTCGAACTCACAGAATGTAAGTTACCCTTTGCCTAAATACTCATTTGAAATCAACACTCAAAAAAAATCCTTTGTCTGAATACTTATTTCAAAATCAATATTCAAAAATAAGTATTCCTAAAATTGGCAGCATTTAAGAAATTTTTCTTTCTTGTATAGTCCAAATTTTTAAACATATAATATTATATTACATAAATTTTTAAAATATAACGGGTTAATTGAGACACTAGAATTTAGTAATGACTAATGACCATTACAATTTGATAAACATGTCTTGGGGCGTAATAGAGAACTCAAATGTGGCGATCCTAAAGAGTTGGATTTGTCATCTTTTCAAGCTACCTCTCAAAAACTGTATACCTTGAGAATCATGCTCAAGGTCCAATCGCGTTGAAACCCTTTGTGCTTTTTTCCTGTCTGATTAACGAGGCGAAGAGAACTGCATGCATCTTTGGGAACCAACTTTGCCAGTTATTTAGCCAAGCCATGTAAGCTAAATCAATGCAGCCGCTCAAATGAATGACTACCCTGTTGCATTGAAAACAAGAAGCTCTACAAATCTTAAATATTAGGTATTTCCATTATTCTACAACAGCTGATACATCCATTCGATCAAAGTTAACATGACTTTTGAACAACTCAAACGTTAATAATGTCTGTCGCTGGTCTACCTCAAAGCATTGAAAACAGTAGAAGCTATACAAATAATGTAGCTGCATTTACAAGAAACAAGCACGCAATTCTGGATTGCACTATCAACAAAATCTACGCGAGCACTGTCCGAAATGCATCTATTGCATTTCCTTCCAGGGGCAGTTAGCATAGAAATATTCACACCAATGTACCTTGCTTTTCAACTTAATTACTCTTTATTGCTAGAGGATTGATCTTTCTTCGGCCCACCAAGGATACGAGAAATCTGCAGACCCCTGCTAAATGCTTGATTAAACAACATTCTTGTCTGGAACTCTGAGACAAAAGGGAACCAAGCCAAGAAAGCAACGGGTGTAAACAGCAGCAAGCCCATTAACATTTCATAACCTCGTGCAAGGGTCCGGACTGATCCCCATATTCCAGCTCGCTGAACCCAAGGCCTTTCAAAGCTTGAGCAATCTGATTATTTATTTTTTCCCAGGTGTGGCAGAGGGTGAAAAATCATAACAATGGAAGAGCATATGTGAATGAAAAATCAAAACATGCAATCCTAATGTGCAAATACTAGTCAATTCCTCAGCAAATTATTTGATGAATTGGAAATTAGGAAGAAAAGAAAAAAAGGAAATATCAGAGGCAGAAGAAAGAATTCACTCACCAAAAGTAATCCCCATCCAGTTGGCATAAATGCCAGGATGCAAACTATAATATCCCGAAATGTCAAGTGTGGAAGTACAATTAATGTAATGAGCATAGCAACCAAGGAAAGAAATATGAGGCCTTTGATCAACCGAAACACAAGTTGAAAATCAGCACTGAGTCGTTTTCTTCCAACTGATATAGCCTGTAAAAATCGAATTAAACCAGAAACGGGGGAAAAAGAGTAAAAATCGAATTAAACCAGAAACGGGGGAAGAAGAAGAATAAATAATTGCAATAAATAAATGAATACTCATTCTATGAGTTCTTGAAGCAAAAACTAATTATAGACACTAATAACAAATTGAGCAGTACAACATAGAGAAGCCATTATTACTTGAAACATCTCCAAAATTTTGGAAAAAGAAAGTTGTTAGTTGATCATCATTTTGGCAACCTCGTACAACAGTGGTAAGCAAATTGCTACTGTTGAAATAAATGAACTCCCAGCATTTTTGATGTTATTTTCCAGATACCACAACTTGGTTACATATCCTTAAAAAAGCATCAATGAGACAAAACTAGGGGAATATGGCATAAGTTTATCTGATACTAAATCATAGAAGAATGTCTATTATGCTGCAAAGTACACACCCTCTGCTTAATAATACCTCATATAATTCAATGTGAACAAGTACATTGAAAACCGGTAAATGCTAAACAGGTTTGCTGCAAAATATATTCAACCGGTGAAAATCTTCACAACTCACCTTCAACAACAGTAATATGAATAAAATCACTAGCCATGAAATGCCATAAACCTGGATACAAAAAAAAAGAATAAAACAAATTCAATTTAGGTCTAGTTCTGTGAAAAAAGTTAAAAGGCTTACAAAATATCGAAATGAAGTACAAAAGATCAAGTACCAGAAAACTTCTGGTATCCTTTGCAATGGTCAGGTGATATACAAGTCCATACTGATAAATGAAAAAGCGCAAAGCTAACAATATTTCGACTATAATACCACGCTTCCCAGAATGATGAAGATGCTCTTGTTCTTTCTCCCACCAAGATTCCCAACTCTTTTCTGGTGACACACCAATACCCCCACGGTTGTCTATCCACTTATTCCAATCACTCCAATCATCAACAATCTTTTGCCACTCAAATCCGGAAGGGTTGAAGAGGAAAGGAGCAAAAAGCCATGTTCCAACTAAAAACCATATTGATACAGTGATCAATATGTATGCAACAACGCCTCTATATGATTTACCAAATATGTGATATACGAGAAGTAGAATCATCAGTTCAAGTCCCATACTATTGACAAAATGGGTCCTAGAGTAAAATCTATAGTTGTCTGCAAACTTAGCATGAAACACAACAAACCCTCGACCAGTAGCTCTGTATTGTGCACCGCCATGAAGCAAGGTTCTTCCATAATAATGGGTCCTAGTTCCAAGAGAAAATGTGAAAAATACAGAAGCAAGTTGTAGTTGCATCAGCACAAAGTCAGTTAATGCCTTGCGGAAACCCCTTTCAAGACCAATCTCCATCATCATAGGTAAGGCCATCAGAAGTCCTATTTGCACAAAAGATTGAGAAGCTAGAGCTACTTGAAGAGACTTATTGTCGCGAATTGCTGGATGGTTGCTCAATCTTTTTTCAAGACCACTTAGAACAAGATAGAGACGACCATAAAGAAATACATAGACTATAAGAACAGTTATCTGCAAAGTAAAAAGTAGAAGTTCAGATAAAAAAGTTGAGAGATATTTGAAGTATTTTTTCCATTTTGTATTACATAAACTGATCAAAAAGACAGTGGGTACAATACCATGGTATTAATATAAAACCCAACAGTGGTGAAGTAACAAGACAACATGCGGAAGAAATCAAATCGGTGACCAAGCCTGTACACATCACGACTCATTGTTTGCTCACCATTACCATTAGCTATCTTTGCCTCAAAGAGTGCAATTTGATTAAGGCCCACATCCCTTCCTTTACCCACTTGTATGTATTCGTGGAGAGTGACATTTCCACCACGAAGTGTAGAATTGAAACCTACATAAACATGCAAAAAAGATGCATGAAAAGAGTCAAAATCCACATTTCTGTAAATCTGCATAATCAGGAAAGTTTTGAAAATGCAACAATGCCTGCAAATATGTCCTCGCTTAAGTTGATGGTTTTGGAAGCCTTGCTGATGCCGCCTCTAGTTAGGTGAAACAATCTATCAAATACATCGGGATGGCCATAATGGAAACGAACCCTGGAAAATCAATGAACAAGACATACAAATAGAAGAAGAAAATATTTTATATTATTTTGCATTAGCTTAATGACCATGCAAAACTTTTCAAGATCATATTGTTAATTAATTCCATAAAAGCACAACTTTAACGCTTTCATTTTATGCACAACTTTAACGCTTTCATTTTATGCACATTTAATCTTTGTCCTTTTTTACCATATATGAGATATAAGACCTTGATTTTCCTGTACACATTAATCATACAGGTAAATCAAGCAGAATTCAGAAGACAGTTCAAATGAATGCGCAAAAGTTGAGCTCTCTCTCTCTCTGTCCTCCCCTTGACTGGCCATTTGCAATTATTGCCTTGGTTTCCTTTTTATACCTCGATCAAATGCTTTAGAACCCACCCACCAAGATCTGCAATCCAGTAAAAATGTGCTTTCTCTACATTGTCTGAAGTTCCAAAATCCTACAGTCTGTCACATTGTTGATCACTTCCACCGGACACCGGTGTTTTAAGATCCAGATGACAACTAACAATTACCATCCCTTGCTAACATAATTTATGAGAAATATTTAAGAAAATCATACAAGTTTAAAAATGCAAGTTTGCATAATTAAGAAATTAAAATTCGGAACCTGACAACCGATGACTTACTTTAATGGATTTGCCAACAATCTTTGACCAATTGTGACAAAGCTGGTTTCCTGATTCGACATGAACCATGCAAGTGAAGAAACACTGCAGAAATAAAATGTGGTAGATAAATCAAAGGCTGAAACCAGAAAATAGATATATGTATGAATAAGATTGAGAGGTCGTAATTTGTACAACACCCTAAATACTATTTCATAGTAGCTTGAAGACCATGATTTAGGTATAGTAACAACAGATGTCTAAGTACCTGCCCGTGAATATGTGCTCCCTAAGTCCCAGTATTGTTGGAGTCCTCACACCATGCTTCTTAAGAAATTCTTGCAATAAATTTCTCATTTTGAAGGCCTCTTCCATGTAATTGTCCTATATATAGATTATTACGAGTCTTTCATACAAAATGAAAAAACCAAGCACTCATTATTAAGGGCCTAACAATTCCCTGGTAAATACCTGATTCATATCTATGGTTTGCAATCCTTCACCACGTGTGAAGATAATAGCATGGTTCTGGTTTTCTGGTTTTCCTTCACCTATTAATGCAGGCCCTGGCAGTTTTATACGATAAATAACCTGGCAAGAAATTATGATACAGCCAAAAATTAAAAGTTTACATGAAAGAAATTGCTACGAGTTTACTTGTTACCATTTGGTAACGCCACCATCAACTAGCTGAAAAGAGCTCCAACATAAATTATGAGTTCATGCAATCTAATTAACAGTGTTAAATCATGCAGTCAAATATTCAATTGTAAAATCATGACGAATAAGCTTCAGCATGTTCTACAACATATTTCACCAGAAAATGAATAGTTACCTCAGCAAGAATACAACATCATTGACAAGAATCATGCACAAATTATCGAGGACTTATTTTGGCATAACAAGATGACATCAGCTAATGCTCAAAAATCCAAAATACAAATACTGAAAATTCATCCAGGTTTTATTGTACTCAACAATTCAAATGAATATCTCGAGAATTTATAATAAATACCTGATCTAACTTTTCATCTGGTTCAGAAGAATCAACTGACTTCGGCACAGCCTTCACAAGGGCTGAATAATAAACCTTATCAACTGTCTTTTTGGATTTATCTTTGCTAGGTTCTTCAACCTCATCAATGTAAGCAACACGAAGCGAGGGATATCTGCCAGGAAATATTAAATAAATGCAATTGACTATTGTCACACAATTAAAAGTTCAAGCACAATCATTTCAGGAACTTACTTGGTCATAAGCCTTAAAATATCTGTTGCACAAGGATCACCAGATCGCTTTTGAATACCATACTGCTGACAGGAAACCACATATGTGAACTTCATGTCTGGAACTGCTTGACATTGTACAAGCAAGGATCTCTCATTCTGTTCCTCGGTATTTGATTCAACAGCTTTATAGCCTTTCAACAGTTCTGGAGGAATCCAAAAATTAAGAAAGTCAAAAAAACAATGAGTACTTAATTGCACTGATTAAACAGAAAATTATGTTTCTCTATGCACCTTCATCTTTTGCCATATCAAGAAACGCCTGAAGTTCCAAAGCTTGTCGATAATACATCATGCCCCGCACTTGATCATTCCAGCAACAGAAAACAAGGGCAAAAACATTGTGGAAAGGGGAAAGGAAACAAATAAAATGCCACAGTTGTGAGTCCTCTATGCATACCCTTAAAATGATGGCATAATCACAAAATAATAATAATAATAATAATAATAACAATAAATTTATACCAGTTTTTGTTAATGTCTGGCCTCTATAAGATGCCCATAGACGAAGTTCTTCTTCTAATTTTACATTTACCATAAGATCTTCTTCACTGCCGCAACCAACCCGTTCAAGGAAATTTTCCCATTCATCTAGAAAAAGTTTCATACAGTTCACATAATAAATGCCATGCAAGGGTGTGAAAGGACAATGTTAGCAGCCAACAACAAAGGCAATTGTAGAACTTACCTGGAAAAATTTTTTGCAGATAGAAAAGTATGGAAACACTGTCTTCATTAGGTTTCTTCAGTGAATTTATAGAGAAGAGAACCTCCTCATTGTAGTAAGGAGTTAAGGTACTGCCAATTAATAAAAATAAGCCAACTTAGATGCAGAACAAAGAAGATCATTTCAAGGAGAAGGGGGAATATAATGCCCCTTCCATATATGTTCATCATAGTCAAAAGTTAGTTGACTTCCATTTTTTGAACATTAAGATATTGGTTTTTCAGGAAACTTTAGATTTGCAAATATAGAGGGATTGAAAAGAACACAACGATCCACTTAAATTGTTTGATGCTGTATGTGTCACAAGACACGTTATCAGAGAAGGAAAATAATGTTAGGCTGAGTAATTAAGTGAGGGTGCCTAACTCCCTATCCACTCAGAATATGAACTGTATCCTTCCAGCAGAATAGAGATCTAATGTAAATAGTCCTTTTCCTAGTTTGCATAGTAAGAAAAATAGTATTAGGACTTCCACGGACAAAATGAAACAGAAATAATGGAACCTAAGAAACTGTGCACCCCATTGGATAAAAATCAGAACATGACAGAGTACACAAGTAAAACAAAAACTTTTTAAGGTATTACATGGTCCTCAGGACATGCCAAGAAACAAATCGAACTAGAAGATGGACAACTATGTTTCCAGTCTCAAATTACAAGCACCAGCATCATACACACCTATTAACCAGTAAGCACTACACAATCAATTTTTAGACAACCAGATTGTCAAAGAACAAGCAAATAGTAGTGAGCCATGCATAACACATCTTAGTGAAAAGGTCCTCCAGGGGATACAGTGCATAACAGTATAAGAATAGTTAACCAACATAAAAAATCTCAAACATCCTAGACTGCTCTAAGAATAGTTATGACGTACACTTGTATTAAAGGAAAAAAAATCCAGTGGCAACATAATTTGACAGATGGGTGCACATAAACTATACAACCAGTTGTATCAACCACTCAAAGAGACAGCTGTATATTTATGTATAAAGAAAGAAAACCATTGCAGAGATATAAAAGCATAACAGTTCATATCAGCACATTATGATGGGCAAATGCTCTACAAGATGTAGCACACAAGTAGCAAGTACTATAAAAAATTGCTATGCCAAGTATCTCTGTACCACTAGGCATCTCAGATAACTATACTTGTTTACAACTATGACACAGCCTGGATAACACAAAATATATTTACAACAAATCTGATGAATAAAAGCAGTAAAGTATGTATGCATATTGTTCAAACCATACAATCATACCAAGAAGAGATGCAGTCCACCAACATAAATCAAGGTAGTTCCATCCCTCCATATCCAATTATTATAATATATAGACTATTGTTAGTTATTTACATGAACTGCTGTCCATTCGAGGATATCCAGGGCACACTATTTGTTAAGATAAAGATATCATGTCACTTTCAACAAAAACCTTCAGACTCTGAGGAACAGTCTCCAGCATTTGGAGAAAATGAAATACTGTATGCTGGCACAACTTAAAATACCAACTGGCCACAAAAATTGGTAATTCTTTTCTGCACTCAGACCCATAAATTCAACAAATGGTTCTTTGCTATAGAGTTAACTATGAAAGAATTATGCATGAAAATAAAAATAAAAATAAGTCTTTTTTTTTGTGTCATGTTGTAAATATGGCAAGTAAATATATTTACTTAATTGTAGGATTTGATTGTAGGCTAATTGATTTACCTGATTGTAGAATTTAGATAGCTTGATTTTAGGATGTAAGGATGTAAATTGATTAGCTTAATTTTAGGATCTAGATTATTCTATACTTGTATATATATATAGATCTTATGTAATCTTGACCGAAGGGTGTGAGAATAAACAAGATATTTTTCTCCCTATAACATGGTATCAGAGCTTTAGGCTTTGTTATCTTTTTCGTGACCCTGTTGAGTCAATTTTCAATCTCTAGTTTGGTACATTAAAATTCCTACACTGAGTTGTAATGGCAAATAACACAGTGGGTACATACACTTATAATAGCAGAGAGATGAAGGCAATCATCTCTGATGTTATTCCTATGACTACAAAAATCACAGAACACAAACTCAATGGCAGGAACTATTTGGGTTGGAGTAAAACTGTGCGGGTGTATCTCCGTAGTATTGATAAAGATAATCGTCTTATTGATGAACCACCATCAGATGATGCTGCAAAGAAGGCTTGGTTAAGAGAAGATGCAAGAATATTCTTGCAGATTCGAAATTCTATCGATACCGAGGTAATCGGTTTGATTAATCACTGTGAATTTGTTAAAGATCTTATGGATTACTTGGCTTTCTTGTATTCTAAGTGCAGGATTGCCATCTGAGTTTGATGCTGCTCAAACACAGATTCTTTCCAGTCCATAGATTGTCTCTCTCCGTGACACCTTCACTCGAGTGTTACGAGTTGAGGGATCTCGACCTTCTCTTCCTAGTGTTACTAGTGCCCTCGTGAGCCGAGGTACTTTGAATGAGGCTAGTCGAGGAAAAAGCAATGGTAGTCGAAATGGACATGGTTTTCAAGGTGGAGGGAATGCTAGTCATGTACAACATGACCAAAATCAACGTGTCTGTTATCATTGTCAAAAACCTAGTGACACGAAGCGTACATGTTGGTTACTTCATAGCAAACCTCAACAGCATTCTCAGATTGCCAGCTTTGCATCTCAAGAGAGTAACCATGAGTCTACAAAGCCTTCATCTGTGGATAAATCCGTTCTTGTTTCTGCTGATGAATTTGCTCGCTTTACCGAGTACCAAGCCTCACTAAAGTCAACTATTCCATCTTCTCTTAATGAGTCAGGTAAACCTACTTTGTAGCATGTCTTGTGTCATCCTCTAGCAAATGGGTCATTGATTCAGGTGCTACAGACCATATGACAGGTGATACAGGTATCCTTTCCTCCTTTAGTTCTCACACAAATCTTCCAAGTGTTACTTTGGCTGATGGGTCAATGACTTCTGTTGTGGGTTCTGGAATAGCCAATCCTACAACATCTATCTTGCTGTCATCTGTTTTGTGTTTGCCTAATTTTATTTCAACCTACTTTCGGTTAGTAAAATTACTAGTGCTCTCAATTGTTTTGTCTCATTTTTCCCTGATCATTATGTGTTTCAGAATCTTATGACGAGGAAGATTATTGGTAAAGGAGTGAGTCTGGCGGTCTTTATTTACTCGAAACTCCTTCAATGAAAGTGCCGAAACCCATTGCATGTTCAAGCACTTTGACACCTCTTGAAGTTCATTATCGATTAGGGCATCCTCCTTTGTCGATTTTGAAGAAGTTGTTTCCAAATTTTCAAAGTTTATCCTATTTAGATTGTGAGACGATAGAACTGTCAATTTGCCAAACATCATCATGTCTCTTATTTGCCTAGGGTCAATAAACGGGTTGCGTCCCCTTTTGAATTAGTTCATTCTGATATTTGGGGTCCTTGTCCAGTGATTTCTGAGTCTGGTTTTAGGTATTTTGTCACCTTTGTGGATGACTATTCTCGTGTTACTTGGTTATATTTAATGAAAAATAGATCAGAATTATTCAACATCTTTTGTTCCTTTTGTGCTGAAATAAAAACACAATTTAATATCTCCGTGCGCACTCTAAGAAGTGATAATGCAAAAGAATACTTTTCTCATCCTTTTGATTCCTACATGTCAGAAACTGGAATTCTTCACCAATCTTCATGTGTTGACACACCACCCCAAAATGGTGTTGCCGAGAGGAAAAATAGACACTAGAAGTTGCTAGAGCTCTCATTTTTCAAATGAAGGTCCCAAAGCAATTTTGGGCGGATGCTATTTCAACAGCTTGTTTCTTAATTAATCGCATGCCATCATCTATCTGTCTACTTGTTGGTGACATTCCTTACTCAACTTTGTTTCCTTCTCGACCCTTATTCCGGATTGAACCACGTATTTTTGGGAGTACTTGTTTTGTTCGTGATGTTCGCCCTCAAGTGTCTAAATTGGATCCTAAGTGTATCAAGTGTGTCTTTTTAGGATATTCTCATCTTCAAAAATGATATAGATGCTATTCTCCTACTTTGGGTCGTTATTTAATTTCTGCTGATGTTACATTTTTTGAGACCACTCCATTCTTTCCTGATTCTAATGTTTATGGTTGTGAGGGGGAGGAAGATAATATTCTAGTTTATACTAGTCCTATTCCTATGAGACCACCTATCGCTCAAGTGTATACTCGTCAGACTCAACACACAGACTCACATCCTCCACCAGCTCCTCCGTCTACAGATCTGAGTCTTGATCTACCTATTGCTCTTCGAGAAGGTAAAAGACAATGTTCTCATCCAATCTCTTCATTCGCTTCATATGAACATTTGTCTCCTTTGCGAGTGTTTCATTGCTTCTTTAGATTCAGTGTCGGTTCCTAATAATCTTCCTGAGGCTTTGGCTCATCCTGGTTGGCGAGCTGCTATGGAAGAAGAGATGATGGCTTTAGACAATGGTACTTGGGACTTGGTACATCTACCAGCTAATAAGCAAGCTATTGGTTGTAAATGGGTGTTTGTTGTCAAAGTTAACCTTCATGGGTTTGTTGCACGGCCAAAAGCTCTTGTAGCAAAAGGGTATGCTCAGACATATGGGGTAGACTATTCTGATACTTTCTCTGCTGTGAACTTGCTTCTGTCCATTTGTTTATTTCCCTTGCTGCTACAAATGATTGGCCTTTGCACCAGTTAGAGGTCAAAAATGCATTTTTGCATGGGTACTTGCAAGAAGAAGTATATATGGAGCAACCACCTGGGCTTGTTGCTCAGGGGGAGTCTGGTAAGGTTTGTAGACTTCGAAAGTCATTACATGGTTTAAAACAGAGTCCTCGTGCTTGGTTTGGGCGGTTCTAGTGAGGCTGTTCAAGAGTTGGGCATGAAGAAGAGTAACTGTGACCATTCTGTTTTCTATCAACAATCTAAAGCTGGCCTTATCTTGTTGGTTGTTTATGTTGATGACATTGTTATTACTGGTATGTAATATGAGACAGCTTTACAGCCCTTAAATCTTTTGTTCAAACTCATTTCCAAACCAAAGACTTGGGGATGTTAAAGTACTTCTTGGGCATTGAGGTTACTAGGTGTAAAAAGGATATCTTTCTGTCTCAAAGAAAGTATATCCTTGACCTTTTGACAGCAACAAGGAAGTTGGGTGCTAAACCTTGTAGTGCACCAATGATCACTAATATGTAACTTACAGCAGATGATGAGTTATTTTCAGATCCTGTAATGTATCGGAGATTAGTTGAAAAATTGAATTATTTTACGGTGACTCATCCCGACATTGCATATCCTGTCAGAATTGTGAGCCAATTTGTCTTCACCAAGAACCACTCATTGGGCAGATTTAGAGCAGATCTCTAGGTGTGTTATCTCAAGGGAGTTCCAGGACGTGATATACTATACCGTAATCATGGTCATTCTCGTATTGAGTGTTTCTCAGACGCAGATTGGACAGGTTCTAAAATTCATAGGAGATCCACCACAGGGTATTGTGTTTTTGTTGGAGGTAATTTGGTATCATAGAAAAGAAAGAAGCAAAATGTAGTGTCTCGATCTAGTGCAGAATCAGAATATAGAGCCATGGAACAATCAACTTGTGAGCTGATATGGATACATCAATTGTTAAGTGAGATTGGTCTAGATAGTTCATTGCCTATGAAGTTATGGTGTGACAATCAAGCTGCTATCCATATTGCATCAAATCCGGTTTTTCATGAGAGGACCAAACATATTGAAGTTGATTGTCACTTTATCCGTGAGAAGATTCAGCAAAATTTAATCTCTACCAATCATGTAAAAACTGGAGAACAGTTAGCTGACTTTTTCACCAAGGCTTTGAGTGGTCCGAGGATTGATTATATTTGTATCGAACAAGATGGGCATGATTAACATCTATGCTCCATCTTGAGGGGGAGTGTTGTAAATATGGCAAGTAAATATATTTACTTAATTGTAAGATTTGATTGTAGGCTAATTGATTTACCTTGATTGTAGGCTAATTGATTTACGTGATTGTAGGATTTAGATAGCTTGATTTTAGGATGTAAGGATGTAAATTGATTAGCTTAATTTTAGGATCTAGATTATTCTACACTTGTATATATATAGATCTTATGTACTCTTGACAGAAGGGTGTGAGAATAAACAAGATATTTTTCTCTCTATAACATGTCAGTAATGTTAGGATGTGAATGTCTTGGCCCCATGGCTTTGAGAGTTATATGTACAGATGCTTTTGCAACCAAGAATTCAGCATCTGAGCTTACCTGTTGGCTTGTTTAATACAGCAGGCATTTTAGATATATAGACAACTCCATACTTGTCTCTTTATGTTAACCAGTCAGAATTTGACAACAAATGGCAGTTAAAAGTAATCTGCTCATGCATCAATCTGAGGTTAGACTCTCCAGGTCAGTAGTAAATAAGTCCATGCAAATTCAAGTTCCCAACAAACTGGGTCAGGCAATTATAAAGAACTGAGTTTGGCTTACTTATGGGGAACAAAAGTGTCGCGCAAGAACCTATTCTCTCATTTCAAACATGAGGACAATCAGAAGAAAGATGCTAGAGCAGTAGGCAACACGGAGAACTGCAGAGTCTTCTTATGTTTTTCCTTGATTTCACCACTCTGTCACTTACGATCCTCTGTCATTGGTGTGATACAGTCATGTGTGGGATATATGTAAGAAACCACAATTTTGTTGGGTTCACCCTTCATGGGTAGGTTTTTCTGTGTCATATCGGTTTGACATGGAAAGAGTGCTTAACATATAGGACCCAAGAACTACTGGCTTAAGCTTTTAGATTAAGATTGGGTTCCAGCTTATATTTTGGGCCTCTTTGTTGGGCTCTCTCGCATTTTTCTCCCCAACAAATATTAATGCACCAAATATGAAGACAATCCTTAGCTCTCAGACCTATGAAACCATTACGCAATTATATCCATACCACTCAATTTGAAGAATACTTACGAAAAGGAAAGCATATTCCGAACTTTGGGAGCCTCAGGCATGTCCATAAACAGTGAATTTGAGAAGAAAGAGATACGCCTTCGAGCTTCCAGATTGGATGGCACATCCATTGCTGACTCCTTGACAGTAAGTAGTAAATGTAGCCTTTGGATCTGAAGACAAAGATTCATTAGAGTCTCAATATTATTCTTCCTTTCTTTAGTCACATTAACAAAGATTGAGGTTGCTGGCATAGGTCATGTGGTGGTTCTTTTCTGATTTTGAATGACTAGATGTATCTAATTTCATGGCTTTTGATGTGAAACTGAGGTTTGACCTCTATGTATACATGCTTTTTTTTTTCAGCAAGTCTGTATGTGTAAACTTATTGGTTCATCTTTAATAAACTTTCAAGATTGTGAAAGAAAAGTTCTTAAGAGAGAGACTGAAAAAAATTCTGCAGAAGGAAAAGTAATAGAATTGAGAAATGAACCACACATTAAAGATGACATACTTTTCAGTTGTAAAAACCACTTATGAGTCCAGATCACCAATATTACATGCAACTAGAATGGCTGAAAGACGAGTTGAGAACTAAATCTACAAATATCATGCACCATTGGTAGAAAGTTACCTTCTCTTTCCATGCTTCTGTTTCTTCAGTCACAGGGAACTTCAGTGTGCCCAAAAATTGATATTGTTTATCAATAGGTGTCATCGTCTCATGCATGCCATAAGAACCACCATGACTGGAATCTAGCATACTATAGAAGTAGAATAATCAGTGCTTATCAAGTAAATTTGCTCAAAGACATCTATTGCATATAATTTACCTTGGAATAGAGTCCTCCATTATGTCCCTGGTCACAACCTCTAACATGTTGAGAAGCACAATTACTACTTGATCCTTGTCCTCTTTTTTATTTTCTTTCTGCATTATTTCAAAAAAAAATTCTTAGATCTCTTAAACAATATAATTCAATAATACATTTAACTCAAAAGGTATTTGAAGTTTTAAATACCAGGTAGTCGATAAGCTGCACAAATTGTTCATAAAGGCTAGGAAGGGCACCCATTTTAAATTCTTTTATTAGATCATCCTTCTCTATGTGTTCATCTGCTTTACTGAAAATCTCATCTATGACCCTGAACATAAGAAAGTAACGAGTAACTAATAGAAGAAAGTAAAAAAGTTGAATTCTTTCTTCCCATTACATTTTTCTAATGTAAAACTTACAATTTTTCGCGTTCACCCACAACCAAAAAATTAATTATGCTTTTACACGAAAGGTAGCATTCACGAATTGCACAGCGCATGTAAAAATCTGCATTCAATCTCTTGTTCAACTCACGGACACGGTCTCTCCCAGTGCTATCTTTAGCCATATCCAATGCAATAGGAAGCTATATGTAGAAATGATAGATGAAGATATTTCTCTCAGACAGATTCTACTTAGCTAAAAGAAAGAAAGCCATTCACATGGCACCATACCTTGCTAGCTAGTAAAAACGGAGGCCACTGGATAAGGTTTAGATCACGATCCACCCAGTAAGGCATAAGCAATAGGTTCTTTTCCCTGTTCAATAACTCCAAATGGTTTATTCAGGCTATTGTATTAGGGAAAGTTCCTAACAGAACAGCATCATCAAAATACCTATCATTTATCAGATCCTCCTCTCTGAAGCTTTCAATAATTTTGTTCCACATCTGAGCAAACCTTGCTGCTTCCTTCTCTTTATTTGATGGGATCTGTAGGCAACAATTAAGATAGGAATTTTACTAACAATTTTTGAGAAACCAACAAAAAGAGAACAGATTTCTGCTAACATACTATGGTCAGTGAAATTAATGATATGAACCTCATCAAATTTCCGAGAAAATGTGGCCTTCAGTCCCTTCTTGGGTTTAGTACTCTTCTCCACAGGAATTAAGCGGGCATTAAAAGCACCTGGCAGTGCGTTACTGGAAGCGAGACCTCAGCATTCCTAATGTCCGTATCTGACAGATAGAGGTTCAGAATACATCAACCCCAAATCAACAAACCATTCCAACTGCAAAGGACATAATAGAATCATTTAAAGTACTCCGATGGTCTGTAAACTTTTTTGACTGTCTTATTTCTAGCAATTCAACTTTTGTCAGTTGCATTTTAGCCACTCAACTTTAGAAACATGTAGAATCTTCCCATTCACTCCAGGTAGTTTAATTTAGGAAGGAGCACCCCATGAGTTGCAGGTAATTTTTTAAGGGAACTTTTCTTAAACCACTTTTTTGCTCTTTCTTTCTCCTTTTTCTTGTCTTTTCTTTTCCTTCCACTTTCCCTTCCTTTTTCAGACAGCAGGCAGCAGTAGGCCTCTACTAGCCACTACCTGCCTACCAAGTTTTTAGTTAACTAGACAGCTCTAATAATCTCTACAGCCTTGGTAGCGTGATCATTCCACTGTGACCAATCCACCAATCTTGTGTCGTCATATATCACTAAATCAATCTCTCAACTTGAGGAGCCAAAATGAATCAGCAACTGTGCTCAAACTAAATCCAAAGGATTGAAAATGCAAGTGTCAAAAACTTTACTCACCCAGATCTTCCAGGTTCCAAAGGTACAAAAACAGTATGGTGTTTGGACATTGGAGAGACTTGTCTTATACACATCTAGATGTGTATAAGAGACAGATATGCTTTCCTTTTCTAGTATGGGCTGCAACAATATCTGTCTAAAATTCTGTAAACCACTTACATTGATACAAGAAAAAAAAAAATGCAATTACCATTATAACAACAAAAGAAAAAGGTAGACTTCTTATTTTGACCAAGACAATAAATCACAAAAGCTGGAGATGGTAAGTCATTTCCAGTTCCCTATATTTGTCTTGTGTACTAATTCCAACAAAATTCATGGAGGTTTTGGAAGTTAAGCAACTAATGATTAGAAAAAGAACCAATGACTCGTGAATAAAGTAATGCAATATCTTAAGATATTAAACCACAGAATGATCAAGAGCAATTTTGTAATAGCAATTCTAAGAAAGTTCATGTTAGATTCACCAACCACTCTGGTATAAGATCAATATTGATACAGAGGTGTCATAGGAATTCTAAAAGCATTCATGTTAGATTTACCAGCCACTCTGGTTTGCCACTACATATTTTTACCTAACTCACAATTGTACCGGTTCTTGTGCGTCAAATATCCACACAAATCTGACTATGGGATAACTATTCAGTCAATTGACAAGAAAATTATTTATCTTTGACATTCAGTAGCATGAAATCCATCCCATTTAAAATGAGAAGCTTAACCAACCTCTCCAAGACGCCGAAATGCTCCATATATACCGCCAAATATTGTGGAGAAGATAGCATACCAAATCTGTGTATCCATGAAATAGACCTGGGAACAAAATTAACAAATCTTGTGAAAAGGAAGTGAAAGATAAAATAGCAAGAAGATAATGCAACAAGATAGAAAACCAGCATGATCTTGAAGCAGCTTATCACAATAACAGCTGAAAAAAATATTACGAGAATGACCAGGAACATACTAGAATGATAGGAGACCACAGTGCAATCACCACTCCTATGTTGCTATTTGCTGTGAAGTGGAGACAAATAGAGATTTAGAATAGCAGTTTTAAAATGACATGACGTCTCCACAGGGAGATCTACATAATTAAGTACCTCGCGGGAAGAACTCATGCCAGTCGTAGGTTGATATGTGAACCTTCATTATTTCTTTTGTTGGATTTACTAGAGGCTTTATCTGAAATAAAAATCTGTCAGGGCTATTTTATACATCCCAGAGGCTAATAACTGACCTCCAGATTACATTCCTTGAACTAAAAACACTCTGTAATGAAAAACAGTCATGGCAGAATGGTAGTCTCAACTACTAATCCGCCTGAAGCAATATGTCATTAACTCGTCCATCTCCTGACCCCTCTTCCCTTTTACAACTCAAACTCATTTTGGTCTCCTTTTGCAGTCAGATTGTCTCCCTACCCGACAATACCTTAGGATTATTGAGGGCAAAAGAAACTGACCAATCAGCTAAATCAGAAAAGATGGACATGATACTAAGTAGTGCATTCAGAAACAGAAGAGAAACATGACAAACTTGAAAGTGCAAACAGGGGATGCACCATGCATGGGGCTAAAGGTCAAACTGTCAAATCAACGACCAGGCACTAAAGGATTCTATCTGGTATAGAGTATACAGACCGCTTACCAAGCATCGAATGCTTGCTAGAAACCACCCATTAAAGCAGGCACTATGAAGTCCAAGAAAATGAAAAATCTGAAGTTCTAAGTTTTTTTGGCTTTTTGGTGGTAATTCGAGTATACAAATATCTGTATTCTATATGAAAGTATTAAAGTATGGATTGGCTTAATGTTATTGACATTTATATTCCAAAAGTAACCTTGTAATAATGAATATAAATGAAATTATAATATTATAGTAGGGATATAAATAAATTAATGTTTTTCACATTAGTTTATATTCAAAACTAACCTTGTAATATTGAATATCTATTAAAAAGAAGGTATATAAATGAAATTATAATTTCTTCTAATCTAATTATAGTAGAGATATAAATGATAACATGACTACTGCTATTCAAGTGATACACACTATAAGTTCGGTATAATTTTTTTACTTGTGTAATCAGTCGAAACTTTATTAACCATCATGGAATTAAATTTAGATTTTTTTTTTTGGAAAAATAATAAATTTAGAATTTGAGAATTTAGTTCGTAATGAACACAATGTTCAAGAGGCTCTATCAAATATCAACATTAAGGTTATCCTAACCAAAAGAGTCAAGATCCATAACAAGTGTTGCACATCTTCAATCATTTATGATTCTTTCACTTATCAATTATTTATGATTCTTTTACCTATTTAAATGGTTATTAGTATCTTTCAAATAATAAAATGATTATGGCATTTCTTGAGTTTAGGTCAATTTCCTAACAACCCAATTTAGATGGATAGATAAATATTTGTGAATTTTTTTAAAATAAAAATAGCCTTGTGGCTAATATAAACTAAGACAAATAAATTGAGTAAATAAAAATATATCAACTAATAAAAAATAGTTTGACAAGCAGAGAAAAATATTCAAGATGGAACGATGAATTTGGAAATGATTCTCATTCAAACGGTTGAAGCATGGACTATTAATCATCAAATATGAACACTTCACATTGAATCTTTCTTTGATATAGCACAATTTGTTTGGCAAATTTCTGTTTTCATGCATAAGATTTTTGTAGCTGTCGCAACAAATTAATTATTTTATGCATAAATCTATTATGTTAAATCTATTATTTTGTCAATTTTTATGTTAAATTAAACTCATAATCTATTACTTTGTCAATTTTTATGTTAAATCTTGTATAAATATACATGGTATTACTTAATAAAAGACAGATATTGTTGTCTTATCAAATGGAAACTATAATTTAAATTGAAGAAAAGACATATTTTACAATAAATATAAGTCTTTCTTTTTTTCATTATCAATTTCACGTGCTACACGCGTTCAATATTGCTAGTACATATAAATTTCATTCAGAATTATTATCTTCCGTAGGAATTTATAGATTTTGGTCTAGTATCTAGTCCATTTTCTTTATCATACCTACATAATCAATTGATCATGAAGACCTCCAAGAGGTCAACATTTTGTTATAATATGAATAAACTACTGATTCAATCTGCACATAATATGAATAAACTACTGATTCAATACTGCAGATTGAGTCTCTAAGCTAGAGTAAATTAAAGTGAGATTTACTGTCTGCAATCATGGTAAACAAAGAGGATTAGTGGCATCACCTCAAAAAAGAAACTGAATGCCAGCTTGGCTGCTAAAAGGAGAACCCAGAATAGAGTGTATCTGGGGTAGAGAAATCATTTAAGAGTGGTCAGCGTATATCATATATTAAGTCTTACCAGGAAATGATACAAATCAGAAGGTTTACTTGAAAAGAGAAAATGTACTCTCTTACTCATGCATCCCCCTCCCAACAAAGAGTCGAGGCTGCATTGCAATGGAAAATGATTACATGGGAAGATGATTTTAAAGATCAGACAAAAATTTCTGAGCTCCAAAACACAATGCGCATTTTATGTTACATACCTGAGACCACCACATAATGAGCCTCAAAATTTTATAGTCCGACCTCTCAAGATAGCGGCGGATGAAAGGGAACAGAAACAATAATCCAGAGAGCATATTTGGAGACAAATATATGAGAACTGCAATAATAAACAAAGAAGGCGAACTCGCACTGTTCCCAAACCAACTCCTAATGGTCTGGGCAAATCCAGGAGGGTTTTTCCAACTATACGCATAAGTTACTGGCAAAACAATGACCCATGCAGCTGCAGAAACCACCTTTAGCACATATCTTAGTTTCACATGTGGTGACATGCTGTGCCTTGCTTTCCAGCTCATAATAACATCCATAAAAGCTGAACATGAGCAAAAAGAAGCCACAAGTAAGAAAAAGTTCTATACTGCATCACTGATATATGGAAGATGTGTAGGCACGGTAATCTTCTGCTTTCTACAAACGTAAGCAGTTGTTTTGTTCTATGAATTGTGAGAAAATATTTCTATGGTATTGTCAAATCCCAATCCTTTCCCATGATTGATGAACACTCACAAAATCAAGATGAATCTTTTATATGATTGCCACTCCAGTATAAGCATATTCAGTCTATTATGCATATCAACTAAATAGCATCATCAAGAAATAGCTGTCATGGAACAGTTTATTGATGTAGCTACAAAGTCCAAATCAAGCAAAAATGCTAACTACCAAGAAGATTAACGTCAATGCATAGCTCATGATTAATTGATAAATAGAGCATAAACAAAATTAAATAGTTAAGTTATCCGACAGGAAAATGAGATTGTGATATATATATTCACCTTGGATAAGTTTCAGTATTGCAGCTGTTATGAAAATGCTCAGGACTTTCTTGAATACATTCCCCTCAAATACAGATCTGTATGGAACCTAGATCTCCCGAGCCATTCCAAGAAATGATGATCATAGCCTAGGTCATGACATAATAGGTGTTATACTCGGAGAAAATAGAGAAGTAAAAAATGAAAGAAAACAAATTCAAGCGTTTTATGATGAAATTAAATACAACTTCAAGTAAGGAGCTCCAAGAATATGTTCCATGGTGATGGTCTCATGAAATGATTCTGTGGGATTTTCTACAAGTATTTTGAGCTTTTTAAGTTAAGAAAAACCCAATAATATACTTGTATTGCCATTGGTCAATTTTGTCAAGAAGTTGACGGTAGCAACAGAAGAAGAGAAAGTGTGGAACAGAAAAAGAAAGGAAAAGCTTGGGAGTTTGAAGAGGTGGAAAAGAGAGAGTGCGGTCTAATTCTTCTTCCCATGTTGTTAAGTTGTAAAGATTTCCCTTTTCAAGAAAGAACAACAAAATATATTTGGCAATGACAAAGTGATACAATTTAGAGAATGAAAAATCCTCAACAGAAAGATAAGAGAAATATTTAATGGAAGTTTAATCTGTTTTGTTTGTTAGGAACACGAGACTAAGTATAATATGTACAAATCAGGGTTCAATACAATTGGTACACAGGGTGCCTTTATATAGGCTTACAGGAGAATATTCTAGATCATATAAATATGGTAAGTCTTGCTAATCAAGACAATCAGACTAATAAGGTAATCACCTAATCTAGCAATTAGAGTAATTACATCAATCACAAATTTACATACCACATATTGATACACACATATCTTGACATCCCCTCAAACTCAATATGGTTATGGAAAGCCAAATTGAGTTTGAAACGAAACTTAAAAAATAAGAAAACCAAAAGAACCCGAAGGCCAAAAATCGAGAGAACTCAAAGGTTGAAAACCGAAAGAACTAGAAGACTCAAAACCAAGAAAACCCAAAGGTTGAAAACCGATAAGAACCCGAAAATTCAAAATCGAGAGAATCCAAAGGTTGAAAACTGAGAGAGAGAACCCGAAGGTTCAAAACGTGAAAGAACCAAAGGCTCAAGACCGAAGAGCCTGAAGGTTGAAATCAGGAAACTCGAAGGTTGAAATCAGGAAACACGAAGGTTGAAAATCAAGAGACCCGAAGATTGAAACCAGGAGAACCCAAAGGTTGAAAACTAAGAATCAGAGCAAAATATATTTACAAGAGCTCAAATAGGTGGAAGCTCAAAATATATTTACAGACAGAGGCTCTGACACCATATTAGGAACACGAGAATATGTATAAAATAGGGTTCAATACAATTGGTACATAGGGTGCCTGATATGGATCAGAACAACCTGAAAATGTGTCAAGATGAGGAGATGAAATATGGAGCTAACATGGATTCACTCTTGCCATCTTTCATCTCCTCATCTTGACACATTTTCAGGCTGTTCAGATCCATATCAGTGCCTTTATATAGGTTTACAAGAGAATATTCTAGATCATATAAGTATAGTAAGTCTTGCTAATCAAGACAATTACACACATGGTAAGTCTTACTAATGACAAAACAATCAAACTAATAAGGTAATCACCTAATCTAGGGAGCAATTAGGGTACTTACATCAATCACATATTTTCCTTTCCTATTTTTCTTTTAGTTTTCCATTTTATTGTAGTTGCTTGTCACTTTTATCCCCTGCTAGGAATTGAATCATTCTTCTTCTATTAGTAGGTTTAAATGGGGGACATAAGTACAATACTGCTAATAGATCTTTATTTATTTCAAATTTTAATTGAGTAATGTTTGATATTGCAATTAGAATGGCAATTAGGCCAGCAATGCTCTATGGGTCTAAGTGTTGGACAATGAATCACACACATGAGCAAAATAATAAATTAGTAGAAATGCGAATGTTAAGATGGATGTGTGGATACACTAGGATCGACAAGATACGAAATGAGCACATTCGTGAGAAGATTGGAGTAGCATCTATTGATGAGAAGATGAGAGAAACACGCATAAGGTGGTTAGGTCATGTGTTAAAACGACCAGTAGAAGCGCCTGCACATGCATGTCAGGCGAGTAAATCTTAGAGAGAGTAGTCAACATAAGAGGGGTAGAGGAAGACCGAAAAAGACTTGGTGGATAACTTGTAGGAAAAATATAACCCACCTAGGAATTGAGGAGAATATGGTCTATGACATAGCGCAATGGCATAGCCAGATTCATGCAGCCGACCCTACTTAGTGGAGTTAACGCTTGATTTGTTTGTTTGTTTGTTAATGTTTGATGTAGCATATAGAACCATTAGAAATAGGCAAATTGTGCCCCATTTTAAAGGTTAGAGGTCCGAACAGTGATACGCTTAAACTTCTATGTGTTCAGGTGACTATACCTGAAAGATAAACTATACTCACACTGTGAAGAGAAGATTACCTGCAAGGACAAAATGAAAAAACTCCACATCCTATCAAAACTCCTAAATATGTGCCAAAACGATCGTATCTCAACAAAATTAATTTTGCCCATCCATCGATCCCTTGTAACTCGTTCACTTTCCTGTTGGCACCACATTGACCACATAGAAGCAAAGTATTTTTAAGTCATATATCAAGCAAAAGACAACTGACAAAATGTCCAAGAGAAATTAACTGCACAAACAATTCAAGAGTCCAGTAGAAACTCATTTTCAATATGACACTGCCAAATACAAGAATGACTGACATAAAACAGTCAACAAGTTAAATAAAGTAATCAATAATTTCAGTTGAATAAAGCTTTTCTTTGAATGAACATACAGATAATGTCTACCATTTATGAGAAACAGGAATTGTAGTCAACAAACTTTCATATAATCACACTAAACATTGTATTCTGATGTTTTCTGAAATGCTATTGTAAATATATAATACTTCATGTTCTTCTTTCATCATTTACCATTTCTTATCCGCATATAGATATCATTCAATATAAGTCAGCAACTTAAGCATCAGCTTTCCTTTCTTAGCTAGCTGACAGTTACAACTTTAAAGTCATCATGTATTAAAAATTTAACTTGGTTGCTCCATCTTGAATTGAAGTATGCCTCAATCTTGCAAGAGAAGTACATAATTTATTATTGCAGAAGAACCTGACCTTCGAGATTTATTCTATTTACTTGCTTAAAATTTATTTAAGTTATTTATTTCAATGGGAAATTTTGTGAAGATCTCTCTTCAACAAGCGGGTTAACATATTATCAGAAGCATTATTAACAAATTCCACCTTTTTCTTAATTTTCATAGTGCGGTAACCATTTTATCTTTCCTGCAGTTGAAAGGAGGTAATAATGTTCCAAACACAAACTTTGGTCTAGCCCTATCAACAAATACATCTTATGTGAAATGTTTAATGGATATTATCTGGTGCAATTAGAATTTAAGAACTGTGCCTTCGAGAGAGGATAATATTTTTCTCTTTCAAAGTTAATTAGAAAAGCATGGATGCATAACACACTAGGAATATAGTAACCAAAAAATAGCATATACCTCGGTCCTCTCATCACGAAGCCTTTCAACAGGAAGGCAGAAGAAGTCGGAATCAGCACGCATTGGCCATCCAATCCTGAAACAATCGGCTGACCTGCAATTTATTGCAAAGTACTATTGAGTTTACACAATTTGAACTCGAAAACATCGACTCCTAAGTAAAAGAAACTTACCAGAAGTACTCATTTAAATCATCATAGTTTCTCCATTGAGCATGCTTTGATTTTCCATCTTTACTTCTTTTAGCTTCCTGTGTGGCAAACAAAGCAGTCATATGAGAAGAAAAGAAAAAAGAAAACAAAAAGACCTAATCTAAAAGTAAAAACAGGAAACTTCAGAATTCCATGAGCAAGCAAGAAGCAATTACCCTAGCTATCGTGTTATAAATTGGAGTGATGACTTTCTTCAAGAAAGCCTCATCTTCACCTCCATAGGCAGGCTTAATAGTCTCACCCGTCATAGGACTAACACTTCCAGCAAGCAGACCATAAAGTTCAAAGGCCATCTGAAGATAGATAAGCACAACTACTTAATAAGGTTAACAGAAGAGACTGATTGAATTTGACATAATTAGAAGTCAAGCATAATAGGTTGAAACACACATTTCAGCTTGGACAAGCATAATAGGTTGAAACACACATTTCAGCTTGGATCCTTAGTTATTTGAGAACATTCAACATACTTTTTCACTACTAATAGTTGCAAAGAAAAATGTCACCAGAAGTAATTCAATGTAATAAAAGTATCACACTTTCAATAAAGTTCATTTAGTACCTTGACAACTTTACAACAAGAAGTATTTGACAAGTATTAAAATGAATTATGTCACTATCGACAATTTGACTAGATTTTTTTTTATTTGGGTTTAACCATTTTTTTTAATTATTTTGGGGAAATCACAGCTCCATAGGTTACTGAAATTTACACTGCCAAGAAAATCAATATCTACAGAATGATTATGTTCTTACCATTCACTTGTCCTCCATGAGGGTAAAGCACTCATTTTCAGAATGCTCTACTGTTCTTATCGCTTATTCTTTTTCTCTTTATTTTCCTGAATGATGCTTATAGTCTAAATAATCAATGTTAGTCCCCAGTGCTCTGAAATTTTTGTCTGGCAACCTTCCGTTTCTCTCTTCTACAAACAAAGCCCAAAATTCCCAACACGTTCAGCAACTCAAAAAGGTTATAACGATCCTTTGTATCTATCTTTTTGCTGCCTATGGTGAAGAATGGTTCCCTTCACTTTTCCAACATCAGTGTTCCTTCTGACCACACTCACTGACCATGTTATAAGATGTTACAGGCAGAGAAATCATCATAACAATTTGCGTTATTAGGACATACGGATAAACTGTTCTTTAAGAAGAAAGTTGATATACGGAATCACTAACAGGCCAGCCATATGCATCTTCCCATATATTTTGTACTTCACATCAAAAGAAACAGAAATTTAGACCAGGAGGATCTTTTGGATTCTAGGTTCTAACTGAAGATATTTCCCCTACATGTAATGATAGAGAACATAACAGGTTCACCTTTTTTTTTTTTTTTGGGGGGGGGGACATCGAAGTGGTGCCATGACCTGATAGTCCCATCATGCATAACAAGTTGAATAATGTTTCATTTTTAAATGAAGATGGTACAGAATACCTTCCTTTTATAATGTAGCCAACTCTGCTCAAAAGCACCAGCCCAATTGATAAAGGTCTCAATAATATTCAGGAACAGTATTTTAACCTGATAACTGATACATTGAAAAAGCACTCGCTCTTCAGCTATTTATGAACTACAGCATTGAAATAAGCTAAAAATGCCCTTGAACACAACCAGAAACACGTATGTGCTTCAATAAAGATATCAAAACTGCATCTTTTAGTAATTCTGTTACAACCTGCACACGTTTTTCTCTTGGACAGATTAGATAATTAGTAAAGTATCTATTTTATGTGCAGGCAAAAGAAGTTACAGGAAAAGACAAAACTTTCCAGAACTGTTGTTGCAATAGGCATTATGCAGGACAGAGGACCTAATGTTAACCAGAAACCTTAAAAGGTAAGCCAAATGACCGGACTCAGTTATCAACATCAATCATTATGAAGTAGGGATTAAAAGTACATACATGATGATAGATGTAGCAGAGGCATTCTGGCATAAATCTTAAATTTGCAGCTTCCCCCCAAATAAGAAGATATAGGCCCATGTATAACAATTTCCTCTGCTGCACTTCTTGTTGAATAGTTGGTAACCTGCACAAGGAAAGAATACACACACAATAAGAAGTCTAAAGACCAACAAGATAACACAATTTCCAGAGACAGAACATAAGTGAAGCTGCATGATAGAAGAAGGGAAGTTCACTCACCAAAGACTACTCTTGCGACCAAGATACTTGCACCATTTCTTATAGTTTTTGAAGAGCTTTTTCATAACTTCTGTAAGGGCCTTGTCATCCAACTAGTAAACGAAGACATACAAGACAGATCATCACGAACAAGGGCAAATTTTTCGAAATGGAAAAAAAGGGCAGATTACCAATTACAGGCTTACTGAAATTTGGAAGCAGAGTACCTTGGGTTGCTGATCAGGCTTTGGGAATTGACGAATGTGAACATTTGCCAACAATAAGATTAAGTGTTCCCGCTGATTTGATACATTATGCTTCTGTAGATGAGTAATAGGGAATAACAAAATTACAACAAGCAATGTACAATGATCTACTTCCAGTTCATATCCTCAATCATTCGGCTTGACCTACTACTTAGTCATTCATGCATATAGCCATATACGCATACAAGATCAAACAGAAGCAGCAAGTACCTGAAAACCAAACATAACCTGAAGCCAATCTAAAATGTCCTCATCAACTTTCTGCTTATGAACCTTAGGCCATGGAAGTCCTCTAATATTGCGAAGTGCAGAAACAGAAGCTTGAATCTGTGGAGAACAAAAGCATTCCATAGGTATGCTGAAAACTGGCCCTTAGACATAAATACAATGAAGCTACCAAAAACCAACCTCAGGAAATCTCATAATTGCTTGACTTGCACTATCAGGATCCAGGGGTAGTATATTATAAGGTACATAAATTGCTGGTGTCTTCTCTGCAACCTTTGTGTGGGCTTCCAAAATCTACATGCATAAACAGTTGGGATATATAAGCCTCAGGAGGGGATTACAAAGTAAGACCAAAAGGAAATAGGAAGCATTTACATCTCTGAATCAAGTGAAAAATCTCTTGCACCATAATATTTCTTGAATAAACTTATCATTATCAGGTTGAAACTGGTTTGATCGACTCACTTTCTTTTTCTTTTTGTTTTATTTAAGGAGAAGATCTGGCAATAAAGAAGAAATGCATGAGGGAACTGAATTATCCTCAAGAAGATATATAAAAACGAAATTCTCTACCAATCTGTCAGTCAGAAGTTTGCAAATTTCCAAATACAGTCAAGATTGTCCACGACACATGAGGAAAGTATATAGTGTACCTCATCAGCCACTTCAACTGCTTCTGTCAAATTAACAGCCTTCAAGACCTCAAATAGTACAGCAGCAGTTTGGTATGCTTTTGTGAGTCGAGCACTGGATTGAGGGCAGCTAAAGAGGTTACAAAAAATCATTATTCACTGAATCTGAAGTTAGCAATTAACAAATTAATGCCCATACTGCAGATAATGTACCGATCAGCTTTATCAGCTGCATTCTGCAAGGCCTGAATATACTTCCTGTAGTAATGCTGATAGAAACTCTGCATTTCTCGAGCATCACTTTTTGTCCTTCCAGCTAATGTTGTTTCATTTTCCTGTCAAAAGATCCAAATTATAAAGATTTGCTCTGGTAACATTAACTGGAAATCACAGGAAAAGAAAATTCATCCATCTTTGGATGAAGACAAGCAGCAAGCATATGTTTAAGTAAGGTGGATTAGGACGATAATAAATTTCTCTTGCTGATACAAGCACTAGAATGTCCTGCAGATACACTTACAAAGGAATACAATTTAGTAATTCCAGAATAAACTGACTCGTCATATTTTGCAAATTACATAGAAGCCTAGATTTAGTTTCAGACGTCAAAGCATGATATCTCAACTATTCATTGTTATCCTTCTTTCATTAGCTAAAAGTGATCAAGTTAGAATAAAGAAAGACAATAACCTAAACAATGAACATATGCATACCTTTTCCAATCTTTGAAGCAAGGCCGTTTTAAACTGGCGAACTCCTCGTCCACTTGATGTTGGATCCAAACGATGAGCTTTCTCGAAGGCATAAAACCGACCTGAGTCCAGCAAGATCATTAGTTAAATATAATACAGAATAAATAACATTTTCTTGCATTCCCTCCAACCAGTGTCAAAACGTTGATTACTAGTCAAGTAACAGACAAAATCTGTAACATGTGAATTCCAGGAATTTAGATAAAACATTTTCTGTTTATAAACAACACACGTCCTTCCTAGAGCCAAGAATTGCAGGATAATATCAATACTATCAGATAGACTTAACTTGAATCTGACATATATCAGACATAATAAGACATTAGGGAAATTAATTAAAGTTAAATTCATTTTTTCTTCTGATACCTCATGAGTAAAATGTTGTCATCATCAAGAACACCATAACAACCTAAATCACCAATTAAGTTAAATGAAAAACACAAAAAGAAGAGAGCAAAAAGGTGGAAGATATAATTCATCAATGAATGCACACAGCTCTTACACCCAATTACTTGACATCCACCAACTGTTTCACACTCACAGATTTTATATAAACTAAATCATGATCAGATTATCTCTTGAGAATATTGAAACAAACATGGACTCACAGAGATAAGCATATTCGGATTAATTGGCTCGACCTCATTGGCAACACGAAGAATAGGTGCAATCTCTACCAGGGATGATGGCACCACCTCACTATCCATCATAGACTCCCCTAGATTACCAGCAGTCTGTGTCCGCAGAATCCGCCTCTGCGGTTGGAGGTCTGACCCCCTCCTTTGGTAAGCCATCCTTCTTTTAGAATAAACCCTCAACAACAATATCAAATTACCCTATAATTCACCTATCAAAATCCAAATTTGAAATCAATCAAGTATTCACCTTTAACTTTTTCTCTGCAGAAAATTTCTACACTAACCAACCAAAAGCTTCAGCTTCAGTTCCCCTGATCTTTTCTAACTACAAAAATGCCTCTACTTAGTGTCTTTCAAGAAACATTAAAAATATATCAAAATTCAAATAGTCTCTCCATAGCTATATCTCAATTCCTTATTTCAATTGCCTCTTCTACTCAAATACCATCCAAAGATCAACAAAAATCCACCCTTCTTCTCATACTTCTAATCAATCAAAACCTCAAGTTTAATCCCTTCCAAAAAAAAAAAAACAAACAAACAAACAAACAAACAAAAAAGAACAGAGAAATTTCTAGTACAACCAACAAAGCAGAATTCTCAACATGGTTTTGAACTCTTTCTCATATGATCCTCAAACAAATCAAAAAACAGAAGATAAAAGGTAAAGGGACTTTTTAAATGACTTAAGAAGAGTTTTAAAAAAATGAATAAATAACTAGAAATTTTACCAAGAAATAATTCATTTGGGAATTTATGGAAACTCTTTGTTATCAGAGCAGAGAATTCTTGTGTTCTACTTGGTCCAGAAGCTTAAAGCATAAACAACAACGAAGAAGATGAATTGGGATTTTTTCTTTCTCTTTTTTTTTTAAAAAAAAAAATCAAGAATAAGACAGCAAAGCTGCGAAGAGTTGAATTTTCTTCATCTATTTTTCACCGTGCTTTTAATGGAACAACTGGGAGTTGGAGTGTCAGTGTGAGAGAGAAATTAGAGAAAGACCAAAAGAAGAGTACATAAGAGAGAGTTTCGTGGATAGAGAAGATAAATTGAGACAGTGAGAGAAGGCGCCACCTAACTAACATGAAAGTAAACAAAAGCAAAATAGGCTAAGAAAGAAGCCAAGGCGGGCAACTACAATGTTTGGAGAAATTGTTATATGATGTGATTCACTGTCGGCGTGATAAATTTTTTACCTATATATTTCACAATTATTCGGAAAAAATTATTTTTAATTGAATTAGAGTAATATATTTAAATATATATTAAAGAGTTGCTCCTATTCCATCTACATAAAACGAATCTATATAAAAATTTTCCTAGTATTTGTTACTACTACCAGTGGATTAAAGTTAGGCCAAAGGATATTTGATGTTGAAGGACCATTAAATTTGCTTTGAGAATTTAACTTTTTCCTTTTCATTATTAGATATGTATTAGAAAATTACTATTAAGAATTAATAATATTATATTATATCACTAATGATTAAATTAGAAAATAGTGGTAGAAAGTAATATAATGTAAAGTAGAAACAAAGAACTTATCACTTTTTTATCTCTTATTTCATTTCATTCACCTAAACCTTTATTTGTAGACTTAAGGTTCACCCATTCTCATAATATTATTTGGACATTACATGAGCATATGTAAATTACATGAGTTACATAAGGTAGTAAAAGTTACATGGAATAATGTAGAAGATCATGGGGTAAATCATGGGGTTAACGGGAGTTACAAGAGTTGATGTGTAAATCATGAGGTAGATCATGGAGAATATGGGCGTGAACATTCACTAAATGATTCATAACAGTACCCCTTGGATGTCCATCTTCAAGAAAAATGTCTCGTTAAAAGCTTACTAGAAAAAATCTAGTGGAATAAAACCTAGTGAAGGAAAAAGAGTATATTTTCTCAAATATGACATTGCCTCGTTAAAAACCTTATTAGGAAAAATCAAATAGAAAAAAAACCTAGGTTAAGAAAAAAAAGTACAGTGTATAATTACTCCCTTTCTTGAGCACATCATTTGATATCTTTTAGTCGGCGCATTCCAATCTTATGAACCAACTTTTCAAATGTTGAAGATAGTAGTGAGTTTGTGAATAAATCTTCTAGATTATCATTTGAGTGAAGTTGTTGAACACCAATCTCATCATTATTCTGAAAATCATGAGTGAAAAAGAATTTTGGTGAAATATGTTTCATTCTATCACTTTTGATCTATCCTTCCTTTAGTTGAACAATGCATATAGCATTATCCTTGAACAAGGTGGTAGGGACTCCCTTGTGTTGAACCAAATGCAAACCACATGTTCCTCTAATATGATGGATTACAGATCTTAACCAAAAACACCCCTGACTTGCTTCATGAATTGCGAGTATCTCAGCATGATTAGAAGACGTGGCAATTATGGTTTGTTTCATTGAACGCCAAGAAATACCAGTACCACCACATGTGAACACATAACCTGTTTGTGATCGGACATTATACGGATCAGATAAGATCAGACTTGAGTGATTTATAATAAAAACCCATATCTATTGTTCATTGAATGTAATGAAATACATGATTAATACCATTCTAATATTTTCGTGTAGGTGAAGAACTATATCTTGCTAATAAATTCATGACAAATGATATGTCAGGGCGTGTATAACGAGCAAAATACATTAATGCTCCAATAGCATTAAGATATGGTAGTTTTGGACCAAGAAGTTTTTCGTCATTTTCATGAGGTCAGAAAGGATCTTTATCCATATCAAATGATCTTACAACCACAGTTGTGATCATCGAGTGTTGTTTTATCTATATAAAATCATTTAAGCACTTTAACGGTATAAGCCGACTGGTGCAAAAAGATGTCATTATCAAAATGTTCAATTTGTAAACCAAGGCAAAATTTTGTCTTTCCAAGATCTTTCAATTCAAATTCTTGATTCAAATAATCAACAGCTTTTTGAAGCTCTTCAAGAGATTCAATAAGATTTAAATCATTAACATAAGCAACGATAATGACCAATTTGGAAGCAAATCTCTTAATAAAAATGTATGGACATACATACAATAGCATTTTGATAGCCTTCTTTTAACAAATATTCACTTAGGCGATTATACAACATACGTCCAATTTGTTTTAAACCATAAAGAGATTTATATAATTTAATCGAGTAAAAATCTCGAGAGTTATAATCATGCCCTTCTGGTAATTTAAATCCTTCAAAGAGTTTCATATAAGTCTATTATCGAGTGAGCCATATAAATAAGCCGTAACAACATCCATGAGACGTATTTCAATTTTCTATGGCTTCACATGCTGCCAGGCAAAATAAATATGGAAAAGTTGTTACATCTATCACAGAAAAATATGTCTCATATAATCAATACCAGATTTTTGGAAAAAATCTTATGTAACAAGATATGTTTTATATCGTACAATTTTATTTTTTGCATTTCTCTTGCGTACAAAAATCAATTTATATCCCACAGGGTACACATCTCAGGTGTGCGCATCACTAGTCCAAAAACTTTTCTTTTAAACAATGAATTCAATTCAACTTGAATTGCCTCTTTCCATTTTTGCCAATCATCTCTAAATTTACATTTATTTACAGAACTAGCTTCAAGATCCTCATTATTATCCATAATAGTATTTGCCAATGCATATGCAAAAATATCTTCAATATTTATTTTATTTCAAATCCATCTCTTTCCAGTCATGACATAATTTATTGAGATCTCACGATTATCACTATTTTCAAGTACCTGAATCTCTTCTGAAAATTTATTGTTAGTCATTTGTGGGGACTCTTTAGGACCTCTTTAATTCTTCATTTTGACCATCTTGATTATTTGCTCCTTTTCTTTTACGAGAAATTTTATCCTTGGAATCGATTGGTCTATCACGTTTCAGACGTTTTTTAGACTCATTGGCAGTTGTCACTTGTCTTTCAGGGACATCAATTCTAATATGAGCATTTACAGCCGGTATATGAAATTTAGTAACTCTCTTTGAATCAGTAAGATGTCTAGCAATTGATTTGCTAAATTTTGCAAATGAATTATCTTTTGAATTTTCAATTCCAATTCTTTTGTACGAGAATCAAAATGAGACAATAATAATTCATTCCAACTAATTTTCTTATTCGGCTTTATTTTCTCTCTTCCTAATGTTGGAAAAACTATTTCATCAAAATAACAATCAGCAAATCGAACCGTAAATAAATCTCCATTCATTGGCTCAAGATATTTAATTATGAATGGAAATTAATACCCAATATATATACCCAACCTCCTTTGTGGGCCCATCTTAGTGCGTTGTAGTTGATAGTATACTAAGAACATACACCGCACTTTCAAAAAAATTTAGATAGAAAATGTTTGGTTCTTGACCATGATCAATTGTAATGGGGAGACCTCATAATATTTTGTTGGCCTTATGCGAATTAATGCTGTTGCATGCAAAATAGCATATCCCCAAGAAGAAACTGGGAGTTTTGTTTTCATAAATAATTGCCAAACAATTAATTGTAGGTGCTTTATAAACGATTCTACCAAACCGTTTTGTGAATGGATATAAGTTACAAGATGTTCAACACTTATCCCAACAAACATATAATAATCATTAAAAGCTTGTGAAGTAAATTCACTAATATTGTCAAGATGAATTGTCTTAATGGAATAATTAGGAAAATGAGCGCACAATCGAATTAACTCTCCTAACAATCTTGCAAACGCCATGTTATGAGTTAATAATAAACATACATGCGACCATCTCTTTGATGCATCAATCAAAATCATAAAATATTGAAATGGTCCACAAGGTGGGTGAATGATGAGGCCCACAAATATCCCCATGTGCGTTCCAAGAATATAGGAGATCAGTTTTAAGTTTTAATGGTGACGGCCTAATGATCAACTTGCCTTGAGAACAAGCAACGCATGAGAATTCATTAGATCGTAATACTTTTCGACCTTTTAAAGAGTGACCACATGAATTCTTTGCATCATAATAGAATCGGGATGACCCAACAAGTTATACCAAATAATAAATTCATCATGATTTGTAAACTTTTGGTTTACAATTACATACGCTTCAACTACACTAATATGTGTATAGTATAATTCGGAGGAATAAAAAGGTAATTTTTCCAACAGAACTTTATTTCTAGAAACAATACTTGTAATATATAAGTATTCAATGTTGCCTTCACATGTAGTTTCAACATGATATCCATTTCGGTGAATATTTTAAAACTCAATAAATTCCTTTGAGATTTTGAAGAAAATAATGCATTATCAATGCAAAATTTTGTTCATCTAGGTAAAGTTATAGTTGTGCTCTTCCAGAACTTTCAATCACTTTGGTACTACCAGATATAGTACTAACATAATTTTCTTTTATTACTAAATAAGAAAAATATTTCTTATTTTTAAGTATCGAAAGTGTTGTTACATTGTCCACCAAACATAATTTTTTGTCATAGAACATTGAAACGTCCATATTCTTCATCAAAAGTAAAAAAAAAAAAAAAAAAATCCAAATTAGATTTTTTTTTTCTTAAGTACAATATTTATAAAATATAAGAAATATTTAAAAAAATGAAATCAACAATAAATATTTTATTTAAAAAAATATCAAATGAAAATTTATTACATTAGAGTAGTTAATTAAAATTAACCATTCTTACACATTTTCATCACTAAACAAGTGACTATTATCACCTTCAGGGTGATTGACAAAGAAATCAGCAACATCCAAAAAGTAAAATCAGTAAAGCCAGTACCACCAAAACTATGGTCAACATCATTACTAATAAAATTAGTCTCTATCTTTTTCTCTTTATTCTTTGTAATAATTCTTGATAGAGATCAACAAGATGGACCAATAGCTTTCATTCCACATCGGTAGCACCCATTATCTACTTTCTTTTTATTTTGGTCTCGATCTTTCTCATCACTATTCTTCCATTTCTGGTGGTGAGTTGTGTGTATTTGGCATGCCTACCGAGATTATTAAAATGGTTTCGACCGCGGCCTCGATTTTGTGTATTATTAGATTGCATGACTATAGCATTTGCTTCAGGAAATGGAGTAGTACTAGTGGACGGGTTTTATGATTTTTCAACAAAAGCTCATTATTTTGTTCAGCAACAAGGAGACAAGAAATCAATTCAGAATATTTCTTAAAACCTTTTTCACGATATTGCTACTACAAGAGCACATTAGATGCGTGAAAAATAGAGAATGTTTTCTCCAAAAATCCTGATCAGTTATTCTTTCTCCACATAATTTTAATTGAGAACTGATTCAAAAAATTACTAAATTATACTCACTTACAGTCTTGAAATCTTGCATCCAGTAAACGTAAATGCATCCAATCATAATGAGTTTTGGAAGAATAATAGTCTTTTGGTGTTCAAACATCTCCTTCAAACTAATCCCTAAGATGAAGAGATCCTTTACCATTAGGTACTCATTTTTCAGCCTTTCATCAATGTGGTGACGAAGAAAGATCATTACTTTGGCCTTTTCTTGATTTGTGGCATTACTTCCTTCTTTGATGGTTTCTCCAAGACCATTTGCATCTAAATGAATTTCAACATCTAGCACCCATGATAAGTAATTCTTTCCAGTGATATCAAGAGTCACAAAATCAAGTTTTGCAAGGTTAGCCATAATAATAATTGAAAGAAAAAGAAAACAAATAAAACATACCCAACTTACCTAATAGAATTGTTAAGAATTTTCAATAGAAATGTTGAGAAATTGGTTTAGAGAATCGTGATGATAACGTGTTATAAAATTACTATTAGGAACTAGTAGTATATGTTATATCACGAATGATTAAATTAGACAGTAGTTAGACTGGTAGAAAGTAACATAATGTAAAGTAGAGACAAAGAAATTTTCTTTTTTTTTCTCCTATTTCATTCTATCCACCTAAACCTCTATTTATAGGTTTAAGGTTCACCCATTTTCGTAATATTATTTGGATATTATATGAACATATGTAGGTTACATGAGTTACATAGGGTAGTGGGAGTTACATGAAATATTGTAAAAAATCATGGGGTGAATCATGGGGATAATTGGAGTTACAAGAATTAATGTGTACATCATGAGGTAGATCATGGAGAACATGGGTGGATATCTTCTAAATGATTCATAACACTATGTTACTTGTATGCTTATCAATATTGTTTTAACTCGAGACTACTGATAAGTGAATCGATAACTCAGGTAGTTCTTGGTTCAACTTAATCGATGATTTTTTATAGTTTAAATGTTTTTAACTTGTTCATTAAAGATAGCAAGAAGTGCATAGCAATTCTTATTAATAATATTTAAATTGACTGGATTTCACCGAACTGAAGTAACTGATCATGAATAATTCTTGATTAAATCATTCAAACTAATCAGTCCAATCAGTTCTAAACATTGATGCTCACACAATATGGATTGGTACAACTATGATATCACAAATACACGTCGTGGGATGTGATATATCTTGAAGCACTGAAATTCACACAAGCTATCACAATACTCCTTTTGTTCAAAAGAATATTACTTTACACAATTTATCTTGTGTTATATTATCTGTAATTTTAAAAAATTAAATATTTTTCTAACTTTTATCCTTAATGCTACATTAATGAAGTGAAAATTATACAGTTGGAATATTAATGCAAAAGGATAATTTAGTCATTTTGAAACATCTTTTTACAAAATTAATACAATTTAATAGTTTTCTTAATCCATATGCACCATCCAAAGGTGATAATTATTTTGAAACGGAGGGAGTAATTAGCAATTATCTAAACTCAATCACGCGCTTAATTAAAACACAATAATATAATCCATTGTACCTACTATCTACAATCTAATCCCACTCTCTATTATTATTCAAGTAATATTCCATTGCTTGGTTACTCTCTTTCTGTATCTTTTTACTGATCATATATTGCTTCTACTAATTTTGTAAGAAGATTGTAGGTTCGAAGTTTGAACCCTGGCCTACAGTCCGAGGAAGCACTTGAAGTGCACCTTGAGGGGTTGAAGGTTTTAGGTTAAGTTACATGGAATTCACAAAGTTTTTTTGTATATGTTAAGATTCTAGTTTTAGGAAGGTCAGGCATTTTTAGTGTGGATTAAGGCTTAGGAAGGATGTTTGTAGCCAAACGCAACATTATTGTCTCTAAACTTGCAAGGGGATTAGTTGAAAGGCAAATATTTAGGTAAACTCGGTTTTTGGTCCCACTTGTAGACCCTATGGTGTGAATTAAATTTTAGAGAATCTATGACATTAGCTGATGTAAACAAGATTTTTTAAGATTTAATCCTGACCGTAGGGTCTACAGATGGGGTCAAAGACCGGGTCTACCTAAGTATTTTTCTAATTGAATTAAAGTAGCTAGGAAGAAAAAATAAGCCAAATGATATTTACACACGTCCATCCTTTATTATCAAATATAAAGACTAAAATATCTTCAATCACACAACCGTATTTGTCTATATATAAATTATCCTTAATTTTTAACCAACCACCAATTACATTATATGAGTTTTATATCATTTAAGTTTCTTCAAATCTTTTCATTTTCTACTTGTCATCCATCTACATATTAAGTTTTCTTCTTCTTTGTATAAAGAAAATATAGCATAACTTCAAAATGTTAAAACCTTGGAGATTTATATAATTTATTCACATGAAAAAAAATAATCATGATTTTTAATGCTAAAAAACTTATGAAAGTTTTGGAGTTGAAAATTATTTGACCTATTTATTATATTTTTTATGTAACAAGGAGTATAAAAAGTTTTGAATGCAATGTATATTTTATAAAAGTTTTGAATCCAAGAAAATTTTGAAATCTAGTTTAGTGAACATATGTTATGAGACCTATACTATGCCTTGTAATGATGGTACCTCTTTTATATTATATTAATATTTTTTAAGAAAAGAAAATTATGAATGAAAATATTCATTATTAGTTAACATATTTTAGTGATTCATTTCTTTGTAGTTGTAATATTACTAAAAAACTTGCCCACTTATCTTTTTCATTTTTTAATATTATATAATAAAATTATGTTTTCTGAAGTCGTGGTATCCAAATTAACATAAGAAGGAATTGTACCAAGTGTAATAGTTACATGAATGGATATTTGATTGTACTTTTTTGTATGAGAATATGTTTTTAATTGTTTTTGAATGAAATTTTGATAATTGGAGTGCTTTCTTTTTATCAATACAAAAGTTAGGATTCTTGAATAAAAAATTAATATACAAATTCAAATATGATAAATAAATTCATATGTATTTGGTGAGATGTAGCATAAGAGTAATTTAGGTAGAAAAAAATATGTTATTATAGACGAAGTTGTTTTGGTCCTTTTAAGTGTGTGAGAGACTTTTAGGAATATATAAATATCATTTGTCAAAAATAAATTGGCATTGAAGCTCTTTATTTATCAACTTTATACTAAATTTGACATGCCTTTAGAATGAACTTGAATTAATTGGTTAAAAGGTCATAGTTAATATAATTTCTTTGGCGATTAACATAATAGAAGTAGTTTTGAAGATAATATGTCTTGTTTATAATAGTTTTCAGAATTTTCCCGTTTTACAACTTAGAAGGTGTTTGGTTCGCATTTGAAAATTGTAATCGAAAAGTGAATCATAAACCTTATTATCAATTTGGATTTATATAATTTTCCTTTATTTATTTAGTTTGAATAAGGAATGAGTTTCATTATGTTGATAAATTAAAAATTTTGATACTCATATAATAAGTGGGGAATAAAAGTGGGTATTTTTTAACACTTTTATTCTCATACAACGATTCCTATGGTGATTAACCAAACAATACATATGAATATCATTAAGGGGGTGTTTGTTAATTCTAAGTATTGATATTCTGAAAGGATTAATTGTTGAATTAATAAATTTATTTCTATTTGATAATCAATTGAATCCAATCTCTGAATTAAATATGTTACTTCATACATGTATTAATTTATTATAAATAATTATCATATATGCGTAGAAAAGAAAATGAATAATTAAGGATGGTATAAATGTATGTGAGAGAGAATCTGTGTGTGTGATAGAATATGTATGTGTGTGATAGATTATGTGTACGTGAGTGAGAGAGAATATGCATGTGTGTGATTGTGTGTGAATATGAGTATGAAAAAGTACAAGAGAAAATGTGCGTGAGAGATTAAATGTGTATGTATGTAAGAGACACAATGTATATATGTGCATATATATAGGAGGGAGTGTGTGTTTTTTTGTGAGAGAGTATGTGTGCGCAAGCGAGAGAAAGTGTGTGTGAATATGTGTGAGAGAGAGTATGTGTGTGTTAGACTATGTATTTGTACATTTATTTAAAATTCAACATATTAAGTGAAAATGCTTTCACTTGTTCTTAAAATTTTAAATATAAATTAAGTAGTGCTTATGTATTAGGTGATAAGAAAATTCTATTATCAAACATACTAAATTAAAAAATCTCTTAATTAATTAATTTTCAATATTAAATTGAATTATCAAATAGATCTTAACTTTAATTCTCTTTTTTTTTTTCTCATACCCATAAATTAAACACCTCCTCAACTTCGTAATGAATGTGGATTACTATCTACATAACAATACTGTAAAATAACTGTAAAGAATATTCGTTACTCGGACAGTAACAATATTTCCTATACAATAGTTTGGGGGAATTTGATTACAAAAGAACTCTTGAACGGTTGAACCTATCGGCTATCGCACTTTTGGGGCTAAATAATCCCTTGCCGTAATCGAGTATCCTACTTCAAATTGCATGTCTTATCACATCACATTAAGAAGGAACTTCCTATCTTATACATTATATATTCAAATGCACGACTCCGTCATGAACTGCCTTTTTTCCCATAGAAAAGGACAAGAAGATACGGATTTTCATAAATTGCACTCTTAAACAAAGGATTGATACAACTACAGAAAAGAATTGCTCCATAATTAATCCGAATGCACAAGCAGGCAATATTTTTTCCTACTTGATTGGGATTTGGGACCACAAATTTTACAAGACATAATGAAGATAATGATAATGGAAGCTCAGATGACACTTGGGGTGTGTTCGTTTAAATTGAAAATGTTTTTAAATTTTTTTTTGGTGCTAACACTGAAAAATATTTTTTGGTGTAAAATATTTTTTAATTTTTTTTTCTTTGACTGAAAATAACTTACGAAATTTTTGAACGTAAATTATTTTCTGAATAATTCAAGAGTGACATTAAATTTCAAATATTTACTTTTATAATTTCATTTGCTAGATTTATTTTCGTTTTAATTCTTTTCCATTCTTTTTTTCTCTTAATCATGGATCACACACTAATATAACTATCATTATGCATATTTTACTACTACATTGTACGATTATTTAATTTTTAACAAAATTATAATCTTTTATTAACCACAATTACTTATAAGGTATTTAGTACTATTGTTATAAGTTTTTTTAACTTGTATTTATAAAATTAAAGATAAAACTGTTAAAAAATTTTATTTCAAAATATTTTTATTTTGTCAACTGAATATGGAAAAATTGTATAAAAAATAGACTTTTTCATGTAAAATATTTTCCAAACGAACACACGCTTCAACAAACTTGGGCTGATTTAAAACTATGGTTATTATTACAGAGAAAATTAAAAGTTCTATGGATCAAATGTAACACCTCGATATGAACTGGTTCAATAGATTTTGAACATAAATCACAAGTTCAAGATATTTGAACTAAATTATTAATAGCACATGACACAAAATATTATATCCAATATTATTTCCTTCCCACTTATAATGTGGGACAACAAATTACATCAAAAGTTTAAAAAAAAAACTTTTGAAGTAATTTTAAGCATTTTCTTCCCCTGCCAGCTAATCTAATGATAATCCAATACTAAATTAATGACTTGGGAAATACGTGAATTTAATTAGTGGAAAATTGTGTGATTCCACTAAATTTATCAAATGATTGTAGTTTAAAATTTTATCATACAAATATTTAAAATAAATAATTTTGTTTGGTACAATATTCAAAATATAACAATTGTTACAAATTCTATTGATTGTGGATATCTACACATATATTTTAATTTTGATAGGTCGTAGTGGAAGTCTATCCATACCTAAATATTTGATAATTATAGATATAAGTTACGTTATTTACATTACGGAACTTATGGGTCATTGTACTCTTATAAATATATGCACTACATGAGGAATAAAAAGACAGACTATTAACTATTCGATTTAATCTTTTCTCTCTTTCTCTCTCAATTCTATACATTTTTTAGTATTTTGTTTAACTTTTATAACATATTATCAGCACGATCAATTCAGTAAAATTTGAAGATATTTAGAATTTGATTATTTCTCATTCAATGATTGGATTCAAGAACAGTGAAGATTTATGTACTTGCTGATAGTGTTACAACACATACAATACTTAAAAATAAGAAATATTTTTCTCATTTAATAAAAGGTAATGCCAATATTAATACAATATTGAGTAGTACCGAATTAATTGATAGTTCTAGAAGAGCCACCATATTATTATCCAGAGGAACACAATTTATTATAAACAATGCATTATTTTCTATTAAGTCTCAAAGAAATTTCTTAAATTTTAAAGATATCCGCCGAAATGGATATCATATTGAGATTGTAAATGAGAAAAATATTAAGTATCTATATATCACAAAAATAATATCTAGAAAGAAATGTGTTTTGGAAAATTTATCTACTTTTTTTTCTGGTTTGTACTATATATATTAGTACAATTGAATCACATGTTATAGTAAACTAGAAGTTTACTGATCCAAATACTTTTATTATTTGGCATGATCGATAGACCATCCCAGGAACAATATGATGCGTAGAATAATTACAAATTCACATGGACATTTATTGAAGAACTTGACTAAAATTCCTCAATTTAGTGAATTTTCTTTGTGCTGCTTGTTTTCAAGAAAAATTAATTATTAGACCATCACCAATTAAAATCGAGATTGAATCCCCAGCATTTCTGGAACATATTCAAGGTGATATTTGCGGGCCCATTCACCCGTTATGTGGATCATTTAGATATCATGATCTTAATAGATGCATCTACTAGATAATTTTATGTGTGTTTATTATCTTCTCGCAACTTGACATTTGTGAGATTACTTGTTCAAATAATTCGATTAAGAGTATAATTTCTAAATTATGCAATTAAGAAAATTTGTCTTGATAATGTTGGCGAATTTACATCTCAGACATTTATTGATTTTTGTATGTCAATTGATATAACTATTAAATATCCTGTAGTGCATGTTCATACTCAAAATAGTATAAGAGAATCAATCACAAAGCACTTCCAATTAATAGTTAGACCATTACTTATGAGAACAAAATTGCCTACTTTTATGTTGGGACATACTATTTTTGCAAAGCACTTACGTAACAGGCTAACAAATTATTTGAAATTCTCTCTATTACACTTGGCTTTTGGTCAGGAGTCTAATATATCCTATATAAAAATTTTTGGTTGTGTGGTATATGTTCCAATTGCTCCACAACAACGCACAAAAATGGGTTCTCAAAGAAGGTTGGGAATATGTATTGGATCGAGTCCCCTTCTATAATTAAATATATTGAACCATTAACAAGGGATTTATGTACGACATGTTTTGCAGATTGTCATTTTGATAACAATATTTTTTTAACATTTGGGGGAGAAGATAAACAGTTGAATATGGAATGAATTATCGTTATCGCACTTTGATTCTCGTACAAAATAATGTGAATTAGAAGTTCAAAACATAATTCATTAGCAAAATATTGTGAATCAACTTTCAAATTCATTTACTGACCTAAAACGAGTTACAAAATCTCATATACTAGCTAAAAATGCTTCATTTAGAATTGAAGTTCCAGTAGAACAACCTATTAGTGAAAATGATAGTAAACTATGCTTAAAGTGTGGTAGACCAATCGGTCCTAAAGATAAGAATTTTCTAAAGAGGAAATGAACAACTACTCAAGATGATCATATAATGGAGGTGGATGCTCTCGAAGAGACTTTAAACATAACTAATCATTGAATCTCAGAAGTGGGTCAGATATTTGAATCTAATGAAAATGAAGAGATCTTGATAAGTTATATCTCTATTGAAAAAACATGGAAGAAAAAAGATATTGTTGCCAACAACAACTTTGTTTATAATATAGTAGCTGATGTTTTGAAAGAGAACGAGGATCTAAAACCTAAATCTGTCAAAAAATGTCGACATAAAGATGATTGGCCAAAATGAAAAGATGCAATTCAAGTAGAATTAAACTCGCTTTCAAACATGAGATTTTTGGACCTGTAGTCTAAACACCTAAAAGTGAAAAGTCGGTGGGGTACATATGAGTATTTGTGCGAAAACGAAATAAGAAGAATGAAATTGTGCGATACAAAGCACGCCTTGTCGCACAAGAATTTTCACAAAGATTCGACATTAATTATGAAGAAATATATTTTTCTGTGGTGGATGCAATCACCTTTAGATATCTTATTAGTTTGGCAGTTCATGAAAAACTTGAAATACATCTAATGAATGTTGTGACAACATATTTATATGACTCGTTTGATGTAGAGATCTATATGAAAAGTCTGAAGGATTTAACATGTCTGACACATATAAAGTTTCTTGAGAAAATTATTCAATAAAACTACGTAAATTCTTATATGGATTAAAACAATTTGGGTGTATGTGATATAATCGCCTCAGTGAGTATCTCGTGAAAGAGAGTTACAAAAATGATCCAATTTGCCCATGTATTTTTATAAAAAGAATTGGATCAAAATTTGTGATAATTACTATATATGTTGATGATATAAATATTATTGAAATTTCTGAAGAGTTTCAAAATACAATGAATTGTTTAAAAAAAGAATCTGAAATGAAAGACTTAGGTAAAGTTATAAAATTTTGTATAGGTTTACAATTTAAGCACTTAACGCATGAAATTTTCATTCATCAATCAACTTATACAGAAAAAATTTTAAAGCGATTTTATATGGATAAAACACATCCATTGAGTACCCCAATGGTTGTAAAATCGTTTGATGTGAAAAAAGGATCCTTTCTGTCCTTAGGAGAATGATGAAAAACTTCTTGGTCCCAAAATACCATATCGAAGTGCTATAGGAGATTTAATGTATCTTGCTAATAATATACGGCCTGATATAACTTTTGCTGTAAATTTATTAGCAAGATTTAGTTTTTCTCCAACACGAAGACACTGGAATAGTGTTAAACATATATTTAGATACCTCCGAGAGACTGTTGATATGGGTTTACTTTATTCAAGTGAATCCAAATTATAATTAATTGGTTATGCAGATGCCAGATATTTATCTAACCCATATAAAGTTTGGTCTCAAATGGATTATTTATTTACATGTGGAGATACAACTATATCGCATGGCATTCAATAAAACAAACTTTAGTTGCTAGTTTTTCAAATCATGCAGAATTAATTGCTATACATGAGGCAAATAGAGAACGTATTTGGTTAAAGTCATTAACTCAACATATCCATAAGATATGTGGTTTAACGTTAAAAGTGAATCTGCCAATAATATTATATGAAAATAATGCAACATGCATAACTCAGTTAAAGGGAGGTTATATTAAAGAAAATAGAACGAAACATATTTCTCCAAAGTTTTTCTATATTCATGATCTTCAGAAGAATTGTGATATTAATATCCAACAGATTCGCTCATGTGATAATCTACTGATTTATTCACAAAGGCGCTACCAACATCAACATTTGATAAGATAGTTTACAATATCAGAATGCATCGTCTCAAGGTATTAAGTGACGTTTTCATAAGGGGGAGTAATAGTACATACTGTACTCTTTTTTCATTGACCATGGTTTTGTCCTAATGGGTTTTTCGGACAAGATTTTTAATAAGACAACACTTGTTTATGCAAAAATGTACTACAAATTTTGTGTACTCTTTTTCTTTCACTAGATTTTTTTGTCCCATCGAGTTATTCCTAGTAAGGTTTTAACGAGACACATGATCTAGTTATTTGATATCTAAGGGGGAGTGTTATAAATTCTATTGGTTGTGGATATCTACAAATGTATCTTAATTGTGATAGGTTATAGTGGAGATCTATCTATATCTAAGTATCTGATAACTGTATATACAAGTTTCGTTATTTTACATTACGTAACTTATGGGTTATTGTACTCTTATAAATATATGCGCTACATGAGCAATAAAAAGACAGACTTTTAACTCTCCCATTTAATCTTTTCTCTCTTTCTCTCTCAATTTCATACATTTTTTTAATATTTTGTTTAACTTTTATAACAACAATATGATATTCTAACTATACCATAAAATTTTCTCTAGTTATAAGCTATCCTAAACTAAGGGAAATGCACAACTTGGCCTCATGTTTGTTGGAAAGATAGAATATCTACCTTCAAAAATAAACGAATGCACTACTGTACTTGCTGAATTTTTACCTGAAATAAATTATACCTACACCACAAAAGGAATTTTGAAGACTTTAAAATTCCCCGTGGTGGCCAAGAGGGATAAACTTTTCATGTATTTTTAAGCATTGTGGTCATATCATAGTTATCAAATCAGTTCGGTGGTCCGATTCGATACTTAAATCGGTGAACTCAATGAATCAGTTTTGAAATCAAATTAGTCTTTTAATATGATCAGATAAGGAAGGAATTCGGTGAAACCCAATGAAGCCCAGTAGATAAACCAAGTGACTAAATGAGTTTGTTGAAACCCGATAAATTTGAGAAATTTACATCAAAATAACTCTTTCTAACCTCAAATATTATATGAATCTTCTAAATTTTGTTTCATAATATATGGTAATATTTAAATCATATATTTACATTTTTTTGATCCGTGGTTAATAGGGAAATACAAAATATTAACTTCAATGTTTGTTGAGACAAGAATTTTTATATTTTAATATTAGCTGACACTATACTTGATTGTGTTTGTTGAGAATTTTTATTTTATAAACGGGTTTTATTTTGTAATTTCATAATATAACTATACTTTGAACTAATAAAAATATTATTTTATTATTACTTAGAATTTATGGTTCATTCAGTAGGCCACTGATTAAACGGATATTACATTGCACCGGACCTCTTGTCGGATTGATGGTTAGGTTAGATTTATTCACTATGAGTCATATAATAAGTTTCAGCCGACTTTTTCAAAATCACTAATTATTGAAGAGGTTTAATTTTCTGCTGCGAAACAGTTTCCATATTGTACGTAGATATCGTAAATTAAATGTATGGTATGAAGCACTAAATTTAGATAATCAAACACTAGCATACTTAATTACACAAAAGATTCTTTCTATTTATACTAGATAAGATGTTTTTGTAACCAAAATAGACTTCACATTAATAATGTTGTGTGATACTTACATTATGCAATTAATAATCACCATACTTGAATAGCTGCCCCAGATTCAGTCCCAGTTTGGATAAATTCGGGTGAAAAAGATAGAGCTAAGGAAACTTTTACTCAGTGTTGTAATTTGTCCACATTTGCAAAATCCTAAGAATTGACAAAAGACCAAACAAGCAAGCAAAAGAAAAGATCGTATTTCAGCAGCTACCTTAGGTTACCATGTGGCTTCGTTTGAACACAAATTTTTATTTATTATTTTTCAAATAATATTTTAATATAATTTTTTATACACGTTTTCTTAATCACATGTAACAATTTTTGAATAATATCTTAAATAACCATTATTCAAAGTTTTGTAGGAATAAATTGGAATTTTCTACAGAGAGTTGGGAAGGGAAAATTATAAAGGAAGTCTTTTTATGTTGGACATATATCAATCTTACCTTAGTGTGTTCGATATAGTAGGATTATAACCGGTTTGACAGAATTATCATTTAATTTGGAAAAGAGGGGTTGAACACATTAGGTACTTATACTTTCTCCACATATTTTTGTCGGCCTAAAATTTTAATTTTTACCGCAAGAATGTCAAGATTCGTCTCACTTACTCTGCATGATTAACAAGATTTCTTAGATGTTCATACGTACGACATGAATCTACATATACTTGTGTAAATAAAATTTTAGAATCTCACTATATGAACAATTTACTCAAAACATTCATGTCATATTTACTAAGAACGATTAATTACATTTATAAAGTAAATTGAAAACCTTTTCGATTTTTAATGTAAAGAGGTTTTGCCTTTTATTAGTCTCTTTCAATTAATGCAATAACGAAAAAAAGAAGAAGAAGGGTATCAAACAGAATGAAAATTTTTGACTACGTACTGATGAGGGTTGATTTATAATCAAACCGGTCAAATACTCAGAAGTCTTAAACTGCCCAAATTTTTGGATTACATTGTAACTAGGGTGGGTAAATATTCGGTTAATCAAATTTGTAATCGACTTCAAATTTAATTCGACTAATAAATGATTGGTTAATTTTAAATTTGATCAAAAATTGATTAATCGACTTCACGAATACGGTTAATAAATTCGAAAATAGTAGAGAGATTTTTTGAATTCGGTTAACCGACTATCGAATTCAATAATTAAAAATAAACTTTTATTAAAATATTTTTGATATATAAATAGTACATCACTAAAAATATAAATGTAGTTATTCAGCTAAAAATGTATTTATTGATAATTATTATAATTAATTTTATTTTTAACTTAATTTATACAATTGTTATATTCTTATACATTAGTTTATAATTAATTATATTATTAAATTAGTATTCATAAATCACATTATATAGTTTTACGATACGTGTTTTATTAATACATGCAAATTACATGATATTATAGTATTTTACGTAATTATATTGCTTATTATTTAATTAAGTTACATGATATTATTATTTTTACTTATTTTTCTGAATCATTTATCAATAAAAATTCACACAAAATATTAAATTATGTGGCAAACATAAAATAAAATTAGGAAATTTTTGTTTGAAAAATAAGTTTTTATAGAGGATTTTGGCCCAATGTTAAGGGTGTAACTAACTCAAATTGAATTTAGTTAATCGAATCGAGTACTTAATTCGAATTTAGTTAGGCAAATTTTTTTGTCGAATTGAATTTGAAATCGAAATTAGTTAAAAATTTTAGATTTTTTTTTCTGATTTTCGACCGACCATTAATTATACCATAATAAATTACACTTAAAAGTTCTGGTTAAAGATATCTGTTATCGTTTGAAAAAAAAAAATTTATGGCTAAAGACAGAAAGCACCGAGTAATAGATATGACAAGTGAGCTCGGCAGTCGGTAGTGTCTGAGGTCATCTGCATGAGTGTAAAATATTATATAATATATATTTTGCTGTATTCTAATTGAGATATGCAGGACTGGAATTCTTGAAATGGAAAGATATTTTTTTGGGCTAAGTTGCATCATGCAAGTTGCCATGTCAGTATCATATGCTATTTTTTTTTATTCAACAAGATTTATTGCGGGTCATTGTCGTTTATCCTTTTCATTTATTAATGTTGAATTTAGTAGGACCTAGCAGGTATCTGTAGCAACTCAAGATAAAAAGGACTCTACAACAACATCTTTTCATTTATTAACGTAGAATTTTGTAGGACCTAGTAGGTTAGGGTGTGTAAGTATTCCATTAATCAAATTTGTAATTGATTTTAAATTTAATTCGATGAATTTTGAATTTAGTCAGAAATTGGCTAATCAAATTCATAAATATTATAAATGAATTCAAAAATGGTAGTGATATTTTTTGAATTCGATTAATCGATTACCAAATTCAAAAATATTAAATAAAGTTTATGAAAATATTTTAATATATAAATAGTACATTACTAAAAATATAAATGTAGTTATTCGATTAAAATATACTTATTGATAATTATTATAATTATCTTTAATTTTTAGCTTAATTCGTTTAAGTGTTATATTGTTATACATTAATTCATACTTATATAAATCATGCATTAAATAGTCTTGTGACACATATTTTATTAATACTTGCAAGTTACAAGATATTATAGTATTGTACTTAATTATATTCATTATTATTCATTTAAGTTACATGATATAGATTTTTTTTTTTTTTTACTTATTTTTCTAAATGATTTATCAATAAAAATTCACACAACATACCAAATTATGTGACAAAAATATAATAAAATTAAGAAACTTTTGCTTGAAAAATAGGTTTATATATGGGATTTCATTCTAATATTAAGGTTCAACTAACTCAAGATGAATTTTAGTTATCGAATTCAAAATTAAGTATCGAATTCGAAACTGAATTTTCTACCTAATTGAATTTAAAATCGAAATTGGTTAAAAGTTTTATAACCCTTTTCCGAATTTTGATCAATTTTATTAACCGATGCACACCCTAGCTACTAGAAGTTAACATATTCTATAGCAATAAGCTATATATATATATATATATATATATTGTTAACCCCAATTATGATAGAAGTTATGTTTTGATGATGACCAAATCGTACTAACGGCTTGAAAACAAGTGTGTAATTTATAGGAAGGCTCGGATGAAAATGTCTATCCTAACATAATCAAGAAAAACAACCAAAAGTTGAACAACATCTTACGCACGATGAAGAGTGTTCGGACGCAAGGGAGCATCCGAAACATGACCAGACAACATCGAGGAAGAACACATCTTTCGGACGTAGATAACTGTTCGAAGGATAGTGCTTCGGATGCAAAAGACCGTCCGAGAAAAAGAATTTTTTCTGTCATAATGATTACAATCCTAAAATAACCGTCCATTTAAGGACTCTCTAAATATCTGTAATTTATACTGTCAGAGCTTTGGGCAGTTTAAGACCTGTCTATTATACTGTTCATGTTGTTGTAGGACGCATGAGGTGACGTTCAAACCACCGTCCGAACCGGCTAATTTTTAACACTAGTTTTTTTTACCGTTAGAGCTCAAATTTCAGCACATCTTTCACCTATAAATAGCCCAAGGATATCCAAATGATTTGTGTGAAACTACTACATTCAATATAAACACTTGTAAGAGCTATTTTGGGAGAAATAGGCTAAAATATTTGTGGGTTGTATTGGTTTGAGTAGTATAGTTCTCTTAGTTCAACTGGAGAAAATTTGTGTGAGCAAGAGTAGACCAGTGAGTGATTTTCAAGTGTAAGAGTGGAAGGATAACAAGTGTACAAAAGTGAGGTTGTAGTGTAAAACCCTTTGGCTCAACTAGAGAAACTTAGTTGGTGCAAGGGTGAGCCTACTTTGTGTAAAAGAAGGTTATTGCCTCACCTTCTTTGAAGAGACACTACTAATGGATGTACTCCAAACTTGAGAAACTTGGGAGTTTGGTTTGATATTCTTTATCTCAATCTTTTATTTCTTCTTTAAGCTTTGATTGTTAAATATTTATCTTTGATCACTTGTGCTTAAGTATTCTTTTGTTGCACAAAGTTTGCATTTTCATTAAGTACTTCAAAAGGTTTATTTTTGAATTAACCTAAGCACCCAACTATCTCTTAGGTTACTTTTGGGCCAACATATATATATATATATATAAATATATATATATATATATATATATAACCAAAAAAAACAAACATAAAAACTCTCTCTTGTATTTCCATTTGGTGAGGAACTAACATGTATTTTTTTTTCTTTTAAAAATGCTCACTAAATTATTCTTATAGCACACTTATAGCCAACTAGCTATTTTCTTATACTTTTTAAAAAGTATGTATAATATTAAACATTCTGTTAATTTTTTTTGGTAGTTTAGCATAATATCTCCCCGTTTGAGGTTGTGGTAGTTTATTACAAAGCACTTCACCTAATAGACCTTTTAAAGAAAGTGCTTAATATGTTCTTTAATTTATTGTTTTGCATTAAAATTGAATAAGTACTTTTTATTTTTGCTTCCCGTTTGGGATTGTATTAGATTATTACAAAGCATTTTATCTAATAGAGCTTTTAAAGAAAGTGGTTAATAAGTACTTTAATTTATTGTTTGGTATTAAACACTTGAATAAGTAATTTTTTATATTTGATTTGAATGTTTAAAATGTATTTATATTTTTATGTAGTTTTGAATTTGTGATAAAGTGGTTAAATTTTATCTTTAATTGTTTAAAAAATAAAATATATCCAAAAGCACCAATTTTAAACTTGTGATAAAAGTACTTTTCAGACTAAAAGCTCTACCCTTAAAGTTAGGAAAGCACATTTACCAAACCCTTTAGAAGTATTTAAATTACCCATATGTACTTTTTGACAAAAGCACCCGTGATCGATTTGAAATTACAAAATGTTTGGTGGCTATAAGTAGATTAGTGGAGCATAAAAATAGTTTAGTTGATGATTTGGAACAAAAAGTAATTAGTTGGTCAAAGTTTGATTATACAAATATTTCGGTGATATATAGGATTGGATAAGGATTCTCTCCATTCATGAGTAATGGAGGATCCTTCATTTACACTTAAAAAATAATATCTAAAAAATTAAAACTATTTATAATTCATATCATGAACATATTTACTTAATTTTTTTTTGTAAAAAATCATATTAAAATAAAAATATTTTACTGTTTGATTAAGCAATTTATATTTCATCAAAATCTAAAAGTACCTACATCGTCCAAACATATAAATTTAATGGTGAAAATTTTCAAGTGAATTAATTTTTGGATATGATGATCTGCTCGTTAAGATAAGAACTAACTGCATATTCAAATTATTTTCTTAAGTTTTAATTATTTAGATTATTAGATATAGGTAAACGAACAAATAAATGGACAAATCCATGGACAAGATCCAAATCTATAATTTTTGCCCAAAAATATATATTTTACTGTTCCACTATTTTTTTAAATTAATTTTTTTTAGATAAATTATATTATATTATGAAATTAGTAAAACAATTGGCAATACTTGGACTAAATTACCAAAATGGGCGTAAATGAACTGTTATCATTGGTGATTATTTCATTCTACTTTATTTTATTGAAAAATTCTATGGTTCTTCTAAGAAATCATTCTCTTAACATTACTTTAAATGCTTGTATAATATAACACCATGTGTTTTAAGAATTTGTATTATACAAACTTTTAAAACTAAAAGAATAATTTCTAAAGAGACGGTAAAATTTTCCTGTACAAACTTTTAAAACTAAAAGAACAATTTCTAAAATGAATGGTAGAATTCTCTTATTTTATTATTTACATCCAAAGAATATGACGGTATTGTGTCACGTCCCTTGTTAATCATACAACACTTGATAACTAATCTGTGCTTCGGAAAGATAAGGTCGTCCAACTGAAATAAATATCCATTTTCCTCTTCTGCTTAAAAGAAAATGAAAATTGTTGATCAGGATTTAGGACCACACACAATTATACAGACTTCGTAGGACCTAATTGGCCAACTAATTGGATTTGACATTTCTTGTCTTCCTAAATAAGTTTTTATCTTGTTAGTCAGATAAAGTGTTGTCTGATTAGTAAACATAACCTCCAATTTGGTCATGTTGTCTCAACCAAATTTTCTACCATGAAGATTGAATATAGTTCTCTTGCTATTTTTATACAGAAATTTTCACCTTAGTTTCATTTGAAGAAAAAATTAGATAACATCAATCATGGGATGGTCTAATAGTAAACAACTAAAAAGTTTGAATCTCCTTATCATAGTCTTTGATTCCGGCATCCACATCTTCGTGAGTGTTATATTTGCAATGATTCCTTTTGATTGTAATTAGATGTTATTTCTTCACTCTTCCATCCAATTTTCATATGCACGATATATTAATACAAGCTAAAACTAGAGAGAGAAAATAGTGAGAGAATGAATTTTCATTAATAAGAATTTAACGAATCACATTTGAGTAGTAAGTGTTGGAATTTTTGTAATTATCCCATGTGAGTTTTATTTTAAATTTCAAATATTTGATCAAATATTTAATTCTGATATTTATCAATTTGACTTAATAAATATCTTGTGATAATTATTACACTTGTGATAACTACTCATTGTAACTGCTTACGTTTTTCTGATGGGAAAAAACATTATAAATTTACCACAGAGTATTTTGGCACATTCTATTAGAAAATATACCATCGTATAAGATTGTCTAGATTTAGAAGTACCCAAAAAAACTATTTCTATTTTTCTTTTTTATTCTACAGTGACCCAACAACATCAATGGCTGGAGGTATGTTCCTTGATTTTATTCCGTAGTTGATATTCTGTGATATTATTTATGCACAGATTAAATTTCGTTTTTATAGATTGAAATAATTTATCATTTGGTATCAGAGCTGTTGTGCCTCTGCCTTGATTTACATATATGTATATGTTGATTTGGGTTTACTGTTGACATGTTATTGAAGAAAATCTAGAATTATAATTTATTTGAAGTTGATTTTATGATTTTTTTTTCCTTGATTAAAAACATCTATTTTGGTGTTATTTATTGTTGGGTTATGGCTGTATATTTTATATATGAATTATGGATCATGGACATGGGTTTATGATTTTGATGTTTTTATTGAAAACTAAAGTTAGAAATCATTAAGAAATTGGATTTCCATCTGTTTTCTGTGATTAAAACGCAATTTTTGATGCCCAAATGGCTGGGAATATGTGCGGGTTGCATTCGGGTCGCAACCGGGTCGCACATACCCGTTTTGGTCCAAACGGGTGAAGAAGAAGGTGAAAAAAAAAAGAGTGGTCACTAAGATTCGAAATAAAATATTTAAGGTGGAAATTATTTTAAATAAACTACTCTTCATTATTTAAAAAAAAAAAGGATAGCCTCTACTGATGAGGTTTGAACCCGTGACCTTTTGGATATAGGTAACGGGTTCTCAACACTGATCAGTCTTGTGGTTGTGTAGTTTTGCAACATAATATTTTTATATAAACTACTTAGGTCTTATATATATTACTTCCAGTTTGTTATTTGCACACACACACACACATATATATATATATCAACATTATATATATGCTTGTGACTTTTCTGTAATTATTAATGTCTGTGATCTATATAAATATGTATATATATATATATTAATTATAGAGTAGCCGCAACATCTTTAATTAATATATTATCATATATATATATACACACACACACACACATTAATTCTGTTGTTTTGAGATCACCTATAATATAAGACATTAATTGTTATTATATCACATTTAATATAATAAATTTTATCCCACAGAAATTTTTATTATATTATATTGTGTAATTAAAGGGGTGAAATATTAAATTATATTCCTTAATTAATCCACAGGAATTAAGGAAAGGAACATGATTTAATATTGTTGTAATTTTGATTATATGAATTTATTTGAATTAGAAATTTAGCCTACAGACAATTTCTATGTCATGTAATTCATATTTCTTAGTATGTTTTGCATTGGTAAAACATAATAAATGTTAATTTGCCTCAAAATTTTGACATAAGCATGTATGTAATTGTTTGTGCAATTTTTCAATCTATGAATTTTTCTGATATGAAATGTGACAATCTCGAGCTCAAGGGTGACAACTATAAGTTGTGGAAAGAGAGGATTCTTCTTCATTCGGGGTGGGTGGACATTGATTATGATACGTTATACTATCAGGAAAGACGAACCACCTCCAATTATTGAGAACAGCCAACCTAGTGATGTTGAGCTTTACGAAACGTGGGAGCGATCTAATCGCCTTAGCGTGATGTTCATAAAGACTAACATCTCAGCTAGCATTCGAGATTCTGTCAATCAGTATAAAAATGTGCGAGAGCTATTGAAGGCTATTGATGAGCAGTTTGAGTCTTCAGATAAGGCTTTAGCAAGCACCCTAATCATGAAATTCTCTACCATGAAGCTCACCGGTATCAAAGGAGTGCATGAACACATCATGCACATGAGGAACATAGCGGCTCAACTAAAAAATCTAGAGGTTACAATGTTTGAGTCTTTTCTTGTGCACTTATTCTGAACTCTCTACCACAGCAGTATGGGCCTTTCAAGATCTCTTACAATACACATAAGGACAAATGGTCGATCAATGAGTTGATGACCATGTGTGTGTAAGAGGAAGAAAGGCTGCTTAAGGAAACTAGAGAGAGTGTGCATCTGGCATGGTAAACTCAAAGAAAGAACAAGAACAACCAAGCCAAGAAGAAGAGAAAGGAAAAAATGTCTTCTCAAGGAGATATTAAAAAGGAATCCAAGTGCTTCTTCTGTAAGAAGAAGGGGCACATGAAGAAGTATTGCCCCAAATTCCAGAACCGGCTTGAGAAGAAAGGTAACGTAATTTCATTTGTATGTTTTGAATCTAATATGATAGATGTTAATCATAACACATGGTGGATTGATTCTAGTTTTACAATCTATATTACGAATTCCTTGTAGGGATTGCGAAACCTAAGGAAGCCAATGGAAAGTGAGGAGTACATCTATTAAGGAAATAAGATGCGCTCTCACGTGAATGCAATTGGGACATGCAATTTAGTTCTCAGTAGTGGCTTTGTTTTAGATTTAGAAAGGACATCTTATGTTCCAAATTTCTCTTGAAATTTAATTTCATTATCAAAACTTGTACCTTTGGGATACTCCTGTTATTGTTCAAATGTTGGATTTAGTTTGTTATTTATAAATCTGACCTTGTCGGGAATGGTATTTTGTTTTATGGTCTTTTTTAAATTAATTTGCAAAACGATGATACATTAAGTACTTTGCATGTTCAAAATAATGCTGGTATTAAAAGATGTGTTATGAATGAGGATTCCTCTATATTGTGGCATCGGAGATTGGGACAAATCTCCATTCAGAGAATCAAGAGATTAGTGGATGATGGAGTACTTAATACTCTAAATTTTACTGATTTTGAGACTTGTGTGGGCTGCATAAAAGGTAAGCAGACTGTGGTGATTGCAATGTCATGCTGCTGTCGAGTTGCTATGTCGTCGTAAGTACCCAAAATTAACAACTCTAATGTAGTAGTGGTGAGTCGAGTTCGTCCCACAGAGAACGGGGTTTATTTTCAAGCTAATGAAACAAGGGGGCTTTTGAATGCTTTTAACTAAAATTAAAACAATAAAATAATTGAAGATAATTCAATTAAGAAATATCTTGGTTTTGGTTATATCCACCATGGCAATTTCACTAGTCGATCATTGACACACAAGATAATTCAATTCTATATCAAGCACTAATTGAAGAATTAACCCGAACGAATACCAATTCAAAGTTGATTCTTATTTCTTTCTAAAGTTGATAAATTTTCAACACGCGATCCAATTAACCCTAACTATTAATTTAACCCAAACACGCGCCAAAGATTAATTAATAGAAGATTTAAGATCAACAAGAACAATTAGACTAATTAAACATAAACACAAGCGGTTATGCCGATTAGATGATTAATTTTCCTAAATTCAAAAACACAAATCCAGTAATTTTCAAATTCAGTTGTTTCATAGATTGAATTAAGCACACGCCGTTAAAACAATCTAGCTAAAGATTAATTCCAATAACTTAGTATTCTGTAGCAATAATAAGTTAAAAGAATAACCATAAAATTAATCACAGAAAAATAATCAATACTTGACATATAATTGAATAAATTCAAGCACAAGAAGTCTCACAACTTTAATAGAATTGACCATGGCTTCAAATTCCTCTACCAAGAAAAGAGTTTAGGCACAAAGTGCCATGAAAGAATAAAGAGAAATTTCTACTACTAAAAACCCTAGCCAACAAGAAAATAAAAGTGTCGATCCCTTTTTCTCACCCAACTTGGGGTATTTATAATGAGTATTTAGGGTTACAAATAATGCCTATAGATAATAACGTGAAATCGGGTGAAAAAGAATCCAACCGGACGAAGAAATCTATCAAAAAACTCAAAAATGCGCTTCTACTGCTCTCAGCGTACATGCGCTGAGGTTTTTACGCGCATGTGCGCGTGAGGCAGTAAGTTCCATGCAGTTTCTGTCCTCCGCGCACATGCGCAGAGACCTTAGCATGCATGTGCGCGTGAGCTGCTTCTGGAATTTAAGCTCTGGGCGCAGCGCATATGCGCTGTACAGCTCCAGCGCATGTGCGCTGGTTTCCTCCACTGTGCTCCGCCTTCGGCTTCGATTTTCACCTTGATGCTTCCGTTATTTTCTATCGCCAAAAAGTGTAAAACACGAAAGTTGTAGATCTATCCCTTAGCTTCCCAATGAATCTTAAAGCATCTCAATTGGAGCTCACGATCAAAGCTTACACTTGAAATACAAAACAGTGTCTGGAATGACTTAGTATAACAACTTTATAGAATTGACCATGGCTTCAAATTCCTCTACCAAGAAAAGAGTTTAGGCACAAAGTGGCATGAAAGAATAAAGAGAAATTTCTACTACTAAAAACCCTAGCCAACAAGAAAATAAAAGTGTCGATCCCTTTTTCTCACCCAACTTGGGTATTTATAATGAGTATTTAGGGTTACAAATAATGTCTACAGATAATAACGTGAAATCAAGTGAAAAAGAGTCCAACCGGGCAAAGAAATCTATCAAAAAAGTCAAAAACACGCTTCTGCTTTTTGCGCACAAGTTCCATGCAGGTTCTGTCCTCCGCGTACATGCGCAGAGACCTTAGCACGCATGGGCGCGCGAGCTGCTTCTGGAATTTAAGCTTCTGGGTGTAACGCACATGCGCTACACAGCTCCAGCGCATGTGCTCCACTGTGCTCCGCCTTCGGCTTCGATTTAAACCTTGATGCTTCCGTTATTTATAAAGTGTAAAATACGAAAGTTGTAGATCTATCCCTTATCCTCCCAATGCATCTTAAATCACCTCAATTAGAGATCGGGATCAAAAGTTAAGCTTGAAATACAAAATAGTGTCTGGAATGACTTCGTACTCGTGCATGTCCCATACTAAGCATTTTCTTTCATCGTTTTGCATCCTTTTCAACTCTTTTTTACTGTAACCCTACAAAAACTGAGAATAACCAAATTAAACTCAATATTAACTCAAATCTTGCTTACAGCACATAAAAGCATGATAATTGATACATAAAATATAGTACAATTATGAATTTATCATAGACCAACACGTCGAAGAAAGGAGCCAGGAAGAGTTCAAAATTATTAGAGATCATACATGCAAACATATGGATGCATATTGTCAAAAGTATTTTAATCACCTTCATAGATGATTTGTCACGATACATGTATCTCTACTTGCTTAATAACAAAAATGAAGCACTAGACACTTTTAAGGTGTTTAAGGCAGAAGTAGAGAAATAATGTGAAAAATAAATTAAAATTGTGAGATCTGATAGAGGTGGTGAGTACTATGAAAGATACACCGAAGATGGACAAGCACCTGGTCCTTTTGCAAGGTTTCTTGCTGAGCATGGGATTGTTGCTCAATACACTACACCTGGTTCTCCGAGCCAAAATGGTGTAGCAGACATGGTGCGGAGCATGCAAGCATGCTCAAAACTTCTAGAATCTTTGTGGAGTGAAGCTATCAAGACGGCTGTGTACATATTAAACCGAGTTTCGACCAAAGCTATCCCAAAGACGTTATTTGAGTTATTTAAAGGTTGGAAACTGAGTTTGCGACATGTACGCATTTAGGGATGCCCATCTGAAGTGAGAGTTTGTAACCCACAAAAAAAGAAGTTGGACACAAGGACCATTAGACTGGGTATTTTATTGGATATGCTGAAAGGTCTAAGGAATATAGATTTTATAGTCCATCTAATAGTACAAGAACTTTGGAAGTCAAGAAATGCGAAATTTCTTGAGAATGACCTAATTAGTGGGAGTGATAGATCATTGGGTATTATATCTGAGATAGAATATTATGTTCCACAATCTTCCGCTTCTAGTCTTGGACAGACTATTGTTATTCATCACACTCCCTGAGATCAAGTACGTGTTGAAAACCAGTCTTTGAAACTCCACAAAATACTGATTATGATCTAGTAGATCCTGTTCAACAAATACCTGAAATTGTTGAACAACCAGTTGAAAAACATATTTCTCAGGATAATGTTGGAACAATATTGAGAAGATCTACTATTATAGTAAAGAAAACAGCAACTCTTGATGACTATATGGTATATCTGCAAGAGTATGAATATAATATTGGAGTCGAAAATGATCCTGAAACATTTTCACAAGCCATGAACTGTAATAAATCTGACTTCCTGTGGTACAATACCATGAAAGAGGAGATGGAATCGGTGGTGTCGAATGGAGTCTGGAATCTTGTCGAGTTGCTTGTCGGTTCAAAAACCATAAGATGTAAATGGATCTTTAAAACCAAGAAAGACTCATTAGGCAACATCGATGTGATATAAAGCAAGACTTGATGCCAAAGGATTCACTTAGAAAGAAGGAATCGATTGCGCAGAAACCTTTTCTCCTGTATCTAAGAAAGATTCTCTTCGATTTATTATGGCATTGGTTGCCCATTTTGATATGCATTTACATCAAATGGATGTGAAAATGGCGTTCCTTAATGGAGATCTAGAGGAAGATGTTTATATGAAACAACCTAAAGGATTCTCCTCTAGTGATGGTGTGCATTTAGTTTGCAATTTTAAAAAGTCTATATATGGATTGAAGCAAGCCTGCTGCCAATGGTATTTAAAATTTCATTGTGTGATTTTTTCATTTGATTTTGAAGAGAATATCATGGATCAATGTATAGTACCAGAAGGTCAGTAGGAGTAAGATTTGTTTTCTTGTTCTGTATGTGGACGACATGTTACTTGCAAGTAATGATAAAGGATTGCTGCATGAGGTGAAACAATTTTTCTCTAGAAAGTTTGATATAAAGGACATGGGTGAGGCATCTTATGTCATTGGCATAAAGATCCAAAGAGATAGAACTTGGTGCATTTTGGGTTTGTCTCAAGAAACCTATATTAACAAAGTTTTAGAGTGGTTTCGGATGAAAGATTGTTCACCAAGTGTGGCACCCATTGTGAAGGGTGACAGGTTCAACTTGGACCAATGTACGAAAAATGATTTTGAGCGGGAACAAATGAAAAACATTCCATATGCTTCTATCGTTGGAAGCCTGATGTATGTTCAGGTCTGCACAAGACCTGAAATTGCATTTGCTGTAAGAATATTTGGAAGATATCAGAGTAATGAGGTACCTTCAAGGAACAAAAGATTACGTGCTTATGTACAAACTGACTGATAAACTAGAGGATAGTTTGGCTACTCGGATTCAGACTATGCTGGCTGCATTTATTCACGAAAATCGACATCTGGTTATATCTTTATGCTAGTCGGTGGAGCTGTGTCTTGGAGAAGTGCTAAACAAACTTTGATTGCAACCTCTCCTATGGAAGCTGAGTTCGTTTCTTGTTCTGAGGCAATTTAGCATGGTGTATGGTTGAAGAGTTTCATGTCTGGGCTTAAAGTTGTAGGTTTTGTTTCTAGGCCATTGAGGTTATTTTGTGACAATTCAGCTACTGTTTTTATGGCTAAGAACAATAAGAGTGGTAGTCGAAGTAAACACATCGACATCAAGTACTTAGCCATTCGAAAACGTGTTAAAGAAAATAAAGTGGTCATTGAACACGTTAACACGGAATTGATGATTGCCGATCCCTTGACTAAAGGCATGCCACCAAAGATTTTCAGGGATCATATAGTTAGAATGGGACTTGGTTCCATGATGTGACTTCATTTACATGTACGTACATTTGATTTGGATTTTCAATGAAACTCTTATTCAGTTGTATTTTTTCTAATTCAGTTGCGCATACTTATTTGGTTATTTGAGAAAACTCACTTAAATTGGACCTATAATAAGCATAAGGCTTATTTATTGAGTTGTGTTATCACATAAAAGTTTAGTGTTAAAGAGACATAATGCATAGTAATACATAGAAGACAATACTTGTTTCTTAGAGGACTTGTCGTCATGATTCGTGTATTTTGGATCTTGCTTGTGAGATTTGATATTTCGTATATCAAATAAAATATGTGGATCAAGTGGGAGAAATGTTGGAATTTTTATAATTATCCCATGTTGGTTTTATTTTAAATTTCAAATATTTGATCCAATATTTAATTCTGATATTTATTAATATGACTTAATAAATATCTTGTGATAATTATCACGCTGTGATAATTATTATACTTGTGATAACTACTCATTGTAACTGCTTACATTTTCTGATGGGGAAAAACGTTATAAGTATATAGAGTATTTTGGATATGTCCCTAGGCGTGACATTCTATTAGAAAATATACCATCATATAAGATTGTCTAGGTTTAGAAGTACCCAGAAAAATTATTTCTATTTTTCTTTTTTATTCCATAGTGACCCAACAACATCAATGGTTGGAGGTATGTTCCTTGATTTTATTCTGCATTTGATATTCTGTGATATTATTTATGCACAGATTAAATTTTATTTTTATCGATTGAAAAAATCTATCAGTAAGTTCCTATTTATAGATTTCGGTCAGACATACCAGGTGCTTGAATCCCCCGTTTAGCCTATCCAGGACTGAGTCCTTATCGATTTGCAACCTAAACAGGTTTGTTTATATATCTGCCCTTAGTGAGTCATATGATAATTGTCACGAGTACAAATGCCATTAGTTAGTTATTCTATGCACGTATCATCAACAGTTCCCTCTGCTGGGTTCGTTATCTTAGTTTATCGAACCTAGCCGATTTGGTATTATCTTGTGAAGCATTCCCTAGGGTAGTTCCCAGGTACCGGTGATCTCTTGCTTTTAGCTTAGAGTTTTGAGATGTACTATTTCTCCATGGAATGGCATTAAGTGCTATAGGAAATGTTGTAGCATGTGTTGCTACCTGATAAAGCTGACAGATGACATAAATGACAATGACAGTTGGGATTCTGTGTAAACCGAAAACTCACTTAATAGGTAAGTTTGTGACGGGCTGAAGAAACGGGTCATGTGCAATTGTTAGGGCTGTGTGAAATTGGTTCATGTGTTGAATTTCTTGGTGGACTATAATCGGCCAGTATGAAGTCGTGAAGTTTTGTAAATGCTTTGAAGGTGAATAATGGAAAAGAAAGTTGCATTTGGGTTGGTTAGCCCAAATGTTGTCGGATAAGGCCTGAAAAATGTGATGGATTTTCGAATGAATATTTAGGGTTACATACATTTGTATTTGGTAGATAGTTTGTTGGGATTGTAGGGAAACGGCAACATGTGTGGCCACTGAAACTAGAAGACGAAACAGCAGCAAACCCTTGAAGATCATTGAAGTTAAGGTTGTATGGGTTCCAGTGGAAGGGTACGAGAAGGGTTTAGAGAAATGTCGCCGATGTAAAATAACAACTCTTCCAAGGGACAGTCGGCAGTAAGAAGTAAAATCATTAGCAATGGACAAGGAAATCAAAACCCAGGGTTTGATGTGCCTAAGAATCGATCGATAAGTGATTGGAAGGAAAAATATCTTGCACAAGTGGTTGATATAAGAGGGGTACTTATGTTATTTAAATTTTGGTCAGTTGTAGAATGCATATTTTAGTAGAAGTGAAGATACCACGGACAATGTGATGAGGATCCGCTTGACTAATGAACCAACATTTGAAACGGGGACAAGCTGTCACCATTCAACGATTGTGACTTTCAAATGCAGAATGTAAAATTCACTTTGTACCCAAAGTTTTGTATGTTAAAATTAATAGCATGGACGTGGTAATGGTACTAGTCGTAGGGGAAAGGTAATGTCCATATCATTGAAATGCCTCAAAACCTATACAGGAAGGACTAACAATGTTTTGGAAGAGCTTGTCAAAGAGGTGAAAAGGTTATCTGAACTGGTACAGGAAATGAAGTTTCAAAATATGGCTTTGGAAGAAGGCTTTAATATTCTATAGAAAAAGGTGGAGTCTAATCACGAAGCTGTGATAAATCTTGTGAAAGCTAAGATTTTTGATGAGGAAGAAGGACGCGAAGATGGTAGTTTTGCGAGGAAAAGGGGGAGAAAGGCAGAGGACAATGGCAGATAGTCTGTACAATACCTGGGGGAGAAGTTATGTGAAAAGGTTACACAAATGGATCTGAATATGACCGAAGATGTTTTAATTATAGAGCACAAAAATGTTCCGACAGAGTGTGAGGGTGTTAATTTAGTTTCAGAGACCTTAACAAATAACCATGTACAGTTTGATGTTTTGGGGAGTCAAAAAAAAAATGTAACATGACTGGAAGTTATGAAGTTAGCTTTAGTGACTATTCTATTTTTGGTGAATAGAAGTGAAGCAGAAAGCATATCATGATCAAAGTATGAAGCAACTGCCACTGCCTAGGTCTGCAATGGATTTAGAACTTTCAAGGGGGATATATTATGCCGCGTGTCCTTGGATGTTGTATAGACGCTCATGAACACAATTAATTTGTTTGAAAAAATTCTTGAATTTGGAGTTTACGAGGTCCACGATCCAGGGATGGTAACTGAAAAATCAGATAAAGCAAGGCTAAGTGACAAGAAAGATAGCTCACAGGTAAACGTTATTTTTTCTATGTAAACAGTTTTGATGCATGTTTAAACAAACACAATGAACTTACGTGATTAAGCACCCTAGTTATTTGACGATTTGTGAATGGCTAATATCTGTGAATGGTTATTCAAAGATGTGTTAATGATATAGCACAGAAAATGTTTAGGCGAAGTGCGAGGGTGTTGATTTAGTTTCAGAGACCTTAACAAATGACCTTGTACAGTTTGATGCTTTGGGGGTCAGGAAAAATGTAACATGACTGTAAACGAAGTTGTGAAGTTAGCTTGATGACTATTCTTCATTTGGTGAACAAAAGTGGCAGAATGCAGATCATGATCAAAGTATGAAGTAACTGCCGGCGCATAGGTCTGCAATGGATTCAGAACTTTCAGCGGAAAGTATTATACCGTGTGCACCAGCACTGTCCTTGGATGAGGTAAAGACGCCCATGAACACAATTAATTGTCTGAAAAAATTCTTGGATTTAGAGTTTGTGAGGTCGACAATCCAGGGATGGCAACTGAAAAAATCAGATAAAGCAAGGCTAAGTGATAAGAAAGATAGCTCATGGGTAAATGTTATTTTTTTCCATACAAACAGTTTTGATGAATGTTTAAACAAACACAATGGACTTACATGATTAAGCACCCTAGTTATTTAACGATTTGTGAATGGTTAATATTTGCCATTGGTGGATACGTGAATACAAATGTGGCAGAGTATATTATTGGTAATAAATTGTACATGCATTGTAGGATTGTAGTAAAGTGCTGCTATCGGCAAGAATTCAGATGATGAAAGGTTTAGAATTCTTCAATTTATGTTCAACAAGAAGCTGGCTACTTGGTAAAAATTTATTTATTCAACCTTCAAATTTTTTGGATTATTGTGTTACAAATATACACGTGTGTAAAACAATGTGTTTGACGTGTAATGCCATACTACAAATATGATATCGATTCAGGGTGAAACAACACATAGGAAGGCAATGCATACCATGCGACCTAGAGGGTTTGTGTGCTGTCATGTAAGAACAATTCAATGATGATGCACCTAAAAATTTTAATTATTTAATTTTATTTTCATTAATAATGGATATGATGAATGGATTAGGTAATAAGCTGTTATGCTGCAATTAAAACATTAAGGTGACGTAAGTTGTATCCGTCCATTCCATTTAGGGTGTGTTCGTTTGGATTAAAAATATTTTTCTTTGGAAAATATTTTACATGAAAAGTCCATTTTTCATACAATTTTTCGGTGTTCGGTTGACAAGAATAAAAATATTTTGAAATAAAATTTTTTAACAGTTTCATCTTTAATTTTATGAATACAAGTTAAAAAACTTATAACAATGGTAATAAATACCTTACAAGTAATTGTGGTTAATAAAAGATTGATTTTATTTAAAATTAAATGATAGTACAATGTAGTAGTAAAATATGCATAATGATAGTTATATTAGTGTGGAACCTATGATTAAGAGAAAAACGAATGGAAAAGAATTGAAAACGAAAATAAGTTTAGAAAATGAAATTATAAAAGTAAGTATTTGAGATTTAAAGTTACTTTTGAATTATCACGAAAATAACTTACGCTCAAAAATTCTGTAAATTATTTTCAGCCAGAGGAAGAAAAATTAGAAAATATTTTACATCAAAAAATATTTTTCAATGTTTGGTACCAAAAATTTTTTTAAAAAATATTTTCAATCCAAACGAACACACCCTTAAAGTACGGTACTTGCTAGTCATATACCAGGTGTGTTTGTAAAGTAATATTAAGCTGAATTGAGAAAGAAACTTTCGCCTCAACAAAAACCTATTTTTTAGGACTGTATGTAAGGTGAATGATTCTTTCATTATTTATAATTTTGCAGCAGCTTATCTTGGAAGGCAAAGTGTCTATGGATAATCTGGTTTCGATCTACCTAACAGATACAGAGTATAGAGATTCAGCTATGAATTGTGAAAAGGTATATGCAGTTAGTCTTGTATTGTTGTGTGCATAAATATTAATTGAATTGTATTATCTTTGGTTATTGAAGTTGACTTGGTGAGAATGATTTCCGTTTAGATTTGTCTACCCATATGGAGGACGGTCATTGGTTCTTGACTGCGATTGACTTGCTGAACTCGAAGATTGTTATTCTTGATTCTATGCGTGGATATATAGAAACAGACAACATATGTCTGAAGTTAGTGGCTGATTGGTGAATCTATACAGATTTTGCATTTTTGGTGTGATATATTAATGGTTAGAGTAGTACAATGTTGACATTTAGTTTGCCAATTTGTTAGTGGAACCGGACGTATGATGCTTTGAAGGATGAAGTTCCTGATTTCAAGAAGCATATACTTCAATTTGATATCATGGAGCTGACTAATTGTCTACAGCAACGGAATGGGTAGTAAAATGTTTAATTTAGTCATGAATAGACATGTATGAAAAATGTGTTAAATGTTAAAGGTATTTTCATGACAGGGATGATTGTGGTGTCTATGTGATGAAATTCATGGTATGTTTGGGGTGAAAAGAATGTTGATTTCAAGGAAATAGAGGTGATTATGCCTTAAATGTTATGCTGCTGTTTGGTTCATATGTTGACATTAGTTATTTACTTTTATGTTAACTAGGTGAGGTCTGCCTCAATAAGGCAGAAAATAGCTTTGGAGTTGTTTCCTAAGAGGGAAACATTTTGAAGGACCCATGATGGGAAACCATAAAGAAATTAAACAGAAAATTAAGTGGAAGAATGCGGTGGTGCTTTTGTTTGTAGAGGTTTTTCTGCAAGGAAACGGTGGATGTAATTCTTTTGGGGCAATAGACTTTGTAAATGGCATTAGTTAGGGATATGTTTTTTTTTTTTTTTTTTTTTTTTTTGTTGTAAACTGGAGTGCAAAAAAATCCCTGTATGAAATTGGTTTGTTAACATTGCACGGAAAATTTGCAGGTTCCTTTGTAACAATTTCAGCAGTGCTGACAACTTAACTGTTATCGTGTGTGTGTTTTTTTTTTTTTTTAAAAAAAATTTCCTATGTAATTTGGGCTTGACATGGGGCATAAGAATTTTTTTTTTAAATGTATCAGACATTACAAGCCATGTTTTGGGCCAAACGGTGATGACAATGTGTACTAGTATTTATGGTTTTAGGATATTATTTGGGCTTCAATTGGGCCCCAAGAAATTATTTAAATTTATGAAACCTTAGAAGACATTTTGTGGGCCCATTGGTTTTTCACTGTGAAGGAATAGATTTTGAAAGTTGGCCGAAAAGAAAATGGTGCCTGGAATCAAAAGATTTTCCTCTCACCAAAAACTGAATTTCTTCTTCTATAAATATAGGTAGACATATATTGTATTGGTAATAATCTTCCCAAATTTTTTTATATTGTTTTGATGACCTTGTTTCTCAGGCCTTTGAATAGTTAGAATTTTTTAAAAAAAAAGGATGTCTCAAAGGAGCAGTCATGATTCAACCCCAATGTCTTCTGCAATGGCGGTCTCGTTGCTCCGATCTAGATAGCTTTTAGCTATGATAACCCCGGCCATAGGTTTGTTAGTTGTAGCAACTGATAGAATAATGTGTGTTGCATTTAGACAAATAAATGTTGATATTTTTTGGCTGCAAGTCCGTACGTGCAGATTTTTTCATTGGATAGATGAACCTCCTTTTGCAGAAGTAATATAGTTTGAGAAACTTGTCGCTGAAAAGATTAACTTTTACAAAGGCCTTAATGAAAAAAAAGCTAGCCACTCGGGGTATTTAACAAGAGTTTAAATACATGCTTAGATCTAGGGTTGACAACTTGGAGAAAGAAGGATAATGATAAGATGAAGAAGCTAGTAGACAAAGTAGAGGCAAAGGCAAAGACGTGGAATGAAAAGTGTTCAGAAACTGAAAAAAAAAATTAAGTATGTAGTACTTGTCCTCCTGTTAGCATTGGCAATGTTTGTTGTCCTGTGCATACTGAAAAGTGGTACCTCGCAGAAGGATCTTATGTTGCCCAATGTGTAAATCAAAGAATTTTAAATAAAAATGCATTTTGAGTTTTTTTTGTTTTTTTTTGAGCAATTGATACAGTTGTTTCTGAATACCATCTTTGAAAACAATACTCAATCTCTCCAAACTAAATCATGATAGAAAATGGATAGGGTGGTTGATTGTTTTAATGATAATGTCCCAATATCTGTGCAATGGCCTCCATATTGCACTTTGGTTAAGGACCTGCGAAATACTTGCACAAAAATCTATACCAAAGTGCTGCGAGCCACGCGAATGAAGAATACATCAAGCACCCATTGAATATGTTTGACCAAGTCTTCGCCTGGGGTAGTTGGTTTAGGGTAAAATATCTACCAACTTTATTAACTATGGATGGAAAGCCTTATTGCTGCATACGCTTTAATGCTTGGGGAATGTCCTTAAAATTTCCTTTCAAACTATTTTCACAAGTCCAATGAAAAATTTGAGTTCTAATTGCTGTTACTTTTGAGGATCATTTAATTTTTGTTGTGGTGAAGGAATACGTTGTTAATATTAATTGTAGAGGTTTCCTTGAGCCAATACGTACTTGTTTCAAAGAAAATACGAAGAAAAATCCAAAATTTTAATGTTACACAGAAGACAATGTAACACAAGTACTAGTTAAACTCATTAAACTACAATAGTCACTTGTGCATGAGTCTCCTGCTTCTCCTACAAACTTTCAAGGATGAACTTCCACAACTACCACCATCTGAAATGTGCTACACCTTCCACGCATTTCTATTTCTTCATTGGTGTGCTGCACATCAACAATGCTCTCATTTACTAGTTTCTTCTTCCTTCGGTTCCTTGATGTGTAAGATGTCCTTCTATTTATGTTTTGGGTGCTTTTTTTGCATACTGCCTATGCATTTTTTCTTTTACTAGTGACAGGGTCTCACGTATTCTCCTTTCCTATCACAAGAATGAAAAAATTAGGAAAACTTTATTGCAAGACACTAAAATTCAGATATTTCTAAAGCCGCATGTAATCTGACCATCTCTGCCTTTTCCCTTGAAGAAGTAATTATGTGATACATTTCCGCACTTTTTTCAACCAATTTATTCCTCGAACCCATGCATTGCCTCAACAGTTCTTCAAACCAAGTACGTGGAACCTTCAAATGCATTGTCATTATCAAAATCAGAGGAAAATTTCTAACAATATGCCATTTTTCAAATTTCTTCTATTTGTGTGCCTATTCCAAAGTGGAATTCCAAACCAGTGGAACTCGCATTCGGAGAATGCGAGTTCCAGAAAATTTTTTTTTAAAAAAAAAAAAAAAAAAAATACTGACCTCGAAAATTGAAAATTGAGAAGGCCTTTTATAAAAAAAAAATTCCTCCTCCTCCTCCCGGAATGCGAGGTCAGTCAAAATTATTTTAAATATATTTTTTTTTAAATTGGCATTTAAAAAATGCGTTGTTGTAATGAATTTTTTTTTTTTTTTTTTTTTTAGCAAATTTGACTATGTATATATATATATATATATATATATATATATATATATTTTTTTAGGATTTAGCAAATTTGACTATGTATATTGCGAATGAAAATCGTGCACTATTACAAAAATAGAAAAAATGAAGGATTTAGCAAATTTGACTTGCGAATGGAAATTGTGCACTATTACAAAAATAGAAAAATGAAGGATTTGACTATAAGATAAAATCATTTAAATACTAAACCGTAAATTATAAACTATAATATTAACGAAGTAGTACGATATTTGGGAATAGTAAACCATTCGCCTTTAAATCATAAACTATAACATTAACGAAATAGTACGCGAATGAAATGTGTAAACCCGCAAATTTATTAAATTTTATCGTATTTTTGATAAAATTTTGACATAACCTCCCCTATTTTACGAGGAGGAGGAGGAGTTTTTTTTTTTTTTTTTTTTTTTGTATTTGGGGATAAAAGACCTTGCATTCCTGGAATGCGAGGTCAATTTTGATTGCGAGGTAAATTTTGACTGACCTCGCATTCCGCGAATGCGAGGTTAGTCGAAGAAATTTTTTTTTTTTTTTTTTTTAAATTTTTCTGGAACTCGCATTCTCCGAATGCGAGTTCCACTGGTTCGGAATTCCACTTTAGAATAAGCACACAAATAGAAGAAATTTGGAAAAGTGGCATATTCTTAGAAATTTTCCCAAAATCAGATAACAATATGTCTATTTAGGCCAAGCAATCTTGACTTGTGTAAATCAGCTTACTATGTTGCCTACAATAGACGTAGTGGGAGGCCCATAACATCACCACACTGTAAAGGAATAGGTTCCTGCACAATAGAACCATCCAATTGTACACACGTCACCGACCAAGGAGGAAAATTTATTGGACAAGCTTTCACATCAGGTCCCTCGTTATCCAGCGTACTAGTACGACACTGTTTTATGCTTACACTGTTTCCTCCAAGATGGTTCATCTGAGATTGACCCTGTGAGTCGGGGCATTAGGCTTCATTGTACAAATTCATCATAAGTATTGAATTCAGGTTGTCGTGGAAGAAATTCTTGGCAATCAATCCCCTTCAAGAGCTTCATGAACCTTGTACCGGAAACATATTCAGTCACTAACATGTCCATGGGAGGAGCTCTTGGCACTTCAAAGTCTAGTAGATCTAAAGATTGTATTTACTCGATCTGCCAAAAAGTAAAAACTCCCTGTCGGTCCATCTAGCAGCAACCTTTTACCTTTTAATAGTATGCTTGACTTCAAGTGCTCTGGGATGTTTAGTGAGGTCCACGGAGACCAATTTTTCTGTGAATTTTTTTAATCGGGACAAAATAATCAAGACCAAACTTAAGCATCCGTGTGAGATAACATAGTAAAAAAATAAAGTACTAACATCTGAGGCTAATAGTAACCGCATCAATTGCAGCTCTGAAATGTTCAACACTTGATACTTCCCGACAAATCTTCCTGTTAGAACTTTTCCAATACCACATCGTTGGAAACACGTTAAGTTCTTCGGAGCGAAGTTTGAAAGGAAGTAGCCTAATAACCTCATAGGCCCACACCTATAAAACCAATTAAAAATCATATCACTATAAAACAGATGTGGATGAATGAAAAACATTAATTTTCGAGGATATTGCTTGAAGTACTTCCCACACAAAGATCAACCCGCCAATGCTTTTAATTCTCTTCCTGGACATGGCGCACATGAATCTATAAAGAACGGCCATTGCCGCTCCACCCAGTTATATTTGCTAATCGAATCAATATCTTCTAAAGTCAACATAACTAAGGTGTATTGTATCCCCTGTGTTACTAAAAATCGTTCTTCCCAACATGTACAACATGAAACATCTAGTAGCACGTGCGACACTTTCATTATCTGCAAAATCTATAGCAATTTCGCTGTAAATTTTTTCTATATCTCAGTAACTGTTATAGCTCTACCAGCTCAAAATGTTGGTTTCCACCCAAGAAATTCCTCAATGTAATCCACCTTGTTTGATATATCAAAATCCCATGGAATTACGATTCCGCTAACCCTAAGTCTTGTGATGCAAGTGAAGTCTGCTGGTGTCGATGTCATCTTGCCAAAGGGGAGGTGGAACGTATTTGTTGTGTCCCACCATCTCTCAATGAGTGCATAGGGTAACTTTCTGTCTCTAATTGCCACGGGTTAGCAATCCAAGAAACAACCAAAACTAGCCTTAACTACCTTCTCAACAATAAACTCATCTAATTTTTCCCAACATCTACAAATGTTAGTAGACGATCCTCAAGAGAAAATAGGGTATGCCTTATGAAACAATAACCGTGCATTACCCACGTCATAAATTGTTAATATTTCATTTTGTTTGCAATTTAGTTTCTTCAAAAAAAACGAAACATAGGCATGGAAAATTTCACAGAAACATAAATTTGTAGTCGAAGATACCAATTTAGTTTGGACTGATTAAAGTAATGAAACAAAGCAATATTCCAAATTTAGTAAAAACACCACCACACTTACTTTGATAAGAGAACCTACAACAAGTGATTCGATCGATCTATTAGCAAATTGGCCATATAGGAATCCCCAACCTGATAATCGCATTTGGCTAATTCTGGAGAACTAATGCATTGCACAACTTCACTGGAACCCATGAATCTTGCTAATAGATGGTGTGATAGAGGTTTGAGGGAAAATTTGTCATTCTCATAGGCTAAATAGTGCTACAGCAATTTTTCAGGTAGAGATGTCCTCCTCGAGTTTTCAATTTTGCAAGAGATGCCTATAGTTCATATTAAACTCATGGGCAATGGGTCAAAAATTTTTCAATTTTGCAAGAGCAGTAGATACGCCTTATGGCCCGCTTCTTTTAATTCCAAAATTTCAAACTTGTGTTTCTCTCTCAAATCTTTCCCGATCCACATTTCTGTGTATTTCCTCCTTTTAAGAGGGCATAGTTCAACGGACTTTTTAATATGATAATATGTGCCCAAAAATAAAGCTTTAAAAATAAACTTAGAGCATGTAGTTGGAAGCATTAGCGAGAAAAATTGCCATATAACTGTAGTAACCATCTATCTTTTACAATATTATATGAACCATTGGGTTATAGTACGAAAGAATTCTGGGAATAAACCTACATCTTCTCTTCTGCAGTACTAATCATTCGAGCTTTCTGTGTCGTGCATATTATGTTCTTCAAAAGTGTTATGCATATTATGCTCCCTCCTTTGGTCTACCTATTGGTTTGCTTGGGCTTCTGAGCTCTGAGTTAAGATTTCAGTCATCCCCTAAATATTACACCACCACCAATAATAATTCAATTTAGGTGTCCCAAAAGTCAACTTGCAGAATCCAACCTTAACACATAAATAATTACCTTCACGTTTGGGAATTGATAGTTTTGTTGTGAGAATGAATAGTCTATGGTTGATTTATGCACACATTTCATCCACGTTGTTTTGTAAGGAAAAATAGTCATACCATGAAGCAGGATAGCCTGCAGACTGTCCTTTACTGAAGCACACTTTCTCATTTTCCTCTCCCACAAAATCAGAATCTTCCACCGTTGCTTGACCATCCACTTCACCTAATTTCCCTCCTTTTCCTTTATACGGAAAAGTCCTTTTGTTATGTTTCACCATTTTACTGTATAAGAAAAACATAACCCTTTAAATTGCATATAACATTTACATATTGTTGAACCGCAGTTATGTTAATCATGTTTTGATAATGAACAAATCATACTAATGGTTTGATAACAAGTGCGCAGAAAAATAGGTAGGTTCGGACGCAAATGATCGTCCGAACAAAACAACCACAAGAGTTTCGGACGATGGTAATCGTCCGACACAAAGAATTTGAAGCAAGTCTCGGACAAAGAACAGCGTCCGATCATATTTCCAGAAGACTTCGCTTCGATCGGACCCATGTTCGGACGCATCCTCCTCGGAAAATTCGTCCGAACGAATACCCTCAGAGAACGGACGCAGTGTTGGACGCAGGATTTAGCAGCGGCCGTCCGAACGGTCCAACGGCTAGTTTGTTCGGACGCACTCTTGCTGCATCGGCCGTCCGAAAGGTCCAACAGCTAGTTTTCCAAAGAAAGAAAATAGCCGTTGGGAAGTTGTTGGAAGCAGATATTTGGCAACTATAAATACCCCTAGGTCTGATTTAATGAAAAAGAGACTTCTACATTGATTACAAATAATTCTTGAGCTATTTGGGAGAAATAGTGGGTACAAGTGTTGTAATAGTGTAGGTAGTGAGAAAAGAGCTTAGAAGTGTAAGAGTTCTTCAAGTGTAAGAGTGGAGAGATAACAATTGTAACAAAGGGAGGTTGTGAGTATAAAACTCTTGGCTCAACTAAAGGAAATTAGTGTGATCAAGAGTGATCCTCATTTGTGTACAAGAGGTTATTGTCTCACCTACTTTGAAGAGACTTTTAGTGGTTGAACTTCAAGTTTAAGGTGTGAACTTGGTAGTTGCCTTGTAAGAAGTTCTTTGTAGTTGCAAGCTCCAAGCTTGAGAAGCTAGGTAGTTTGGTTTGATTCTCTTAATCTCAGTATTCTTATTTGTTCTTTAAGCTTAAATTGTTGAATATCTATTGTATTCATTTGTGCTTAAGTTTTTATTTGGTGCATAAAGTTTGAATTTCTATTAAGCACATAAAAAGGTTTATTTTTAGAGACAACCTAATTCACCCCCCTCTTAGGTTGCTTGTGGGGCCAACACATATCATTTAACAATTAAATGAAACAAAGCAAAATTATTATCTCATTGCCGAAAGTGTCCACATCTTCATACCTTGACCTTTGTATTGTTCTTGTGATCTCCTTTTGTCTGTGTGAATTCGGGGTCTAAAACACCAATCCCATGCTCATTTTTTCTTCCATGCCCAACAATTTATGGATAATGGACATCCCCAATCACATGGTTTTTACATTTTTTCCTCAATCCAACTATTACTTTATGACACAACTTTCTTAACATGATCATAACCACCATCTATGTGACACCCAAGGTAGCACATTTCTTTGCAAATTGCATTTAGTGATCCGTATTGGGCCATATGTGTTAAACCTTTTGGAAAACTTGGACTGGAAGCAATACCATGCATTGTCTTAGACTTTTCATATTGCCTAGTCCGCCTATGCATAATGCATGAATTTGGTATTGCTGTCATTTGCTTATGGACCACGACCACCCTAAACATGTGAACACAAGGATATCCTTTAGACTCGAACTTCAAATAAGAACATTTCATCAATACATTTCCTCAAGTCAATTCAACTGTCCAACGATAATTGTCTACTTTGTACCTTGAGAACACATAAATTATACCATTTGGACTTGCCGATATATTAACCGAAATCAACAGTCCTTGCTAGTTCAAATGTTTTCTAACTATATAAAACACGTTCCTGTTGTAAACCTGCGAAGCATGCCTTTCCAGCAAAACCACTAGACTAGTGATGAACTGCAATGCTGTCTTTTGTTTTATGAACAGCTCTTGCTTTGTTATGCCACAACCATGCAATAGCCAAGTCAAAACTACTTACAAACTCAAACAAACGCATCATGTCATTAAGTATCTATTCAAGAAAGCATTCATCTTTTCTGACCTTTGAGTGCTCCTCATTCCTACAAAAAAAATGTCCTCTCAAATATGCTCTACCCAAAATCTCCTTTTCTGATGTATTGTGTTTACCTATTTGTTGTCTTCAAGACCATGTTGTTCGACTAATCTTGCCCAATGATAGTCAAATTCATTCGTACTACACTTCAGTCTCATCAAATGACTAAATTGTGCTGAGAAAGATGCACGTTTCACATTGGTTTGGGCATTCTGACTAATATGCCAAGAACATAAGTGATGCCTAGCATCATGAAATACATATTTAATTGCCTTCCACATTACTTTGTCACCATTAGTCACAACGGATATAGGTATTTTGCATCCATGGCTTTAACAAAAGTTGATCCAACACCTACTGATATATCTCAAAGGATTCATCTGGTAATAATGCACAAGAGAACACAATACTCAAAAAGTGATTATTGACACTAGCAAGGATAACAAAAGGCTTCTTGTATTTATTCGTCCGCTATGTACAATAAAAAACAAGCACGTCACGAAACCTATTAAGGTCAACTCTCGACCCAGAATTGGCCCAAAACAAACTTCGAAGACATCCCTACTCATCTGTGTAATACTTGTAGAAGAACATTGGATCAGTGTCTTTCTTTGCAGCCAAATAACAGATCGCTCCTTCTGCATCACCCATTGCAATTTCTTTCTTCATTAGAGCATCCATTTTGTTGCATAGATCTCTCAGCACGAACCTGACATTTTCATAACTTCCAGATTGTATCACGAAATGTTTTAGAATTTGTGAAGGTTTCACCCCTAACATCTTCAACACTCAAGCTTGTGCGAAGTCTTCATCAGTTATTTTTCAATGGGAACACAAGTAAGGAACACAGGCTTTGAGTGCCAAGTCATGATTGTGTTCTGGGATAAATCTACTCACAACATATGCCATTATTTCAAAATCATACTTTATTCGAAACCTAGCTTTGCACCCACATCACATCTCAGACTTTGGGATACATTTTCTATGTTCTATCTTTGACCACTTCTTCGTTCTATACCCTTGTCTGGAACAAACATATAACCTGGAAAATATCATTCCATCAATATCATACGTCTTTGTGTACCCTACGAACACTAAATCCCATTGACTTGGCATACAAATCGTAAAATTCATATGCTTCTTCCTATTTGGAAAATCTCATCTTCATGACGCTAAACTTGTCGTTCAAATGCAATTCTTTAAAATCATCTATGACCTCATCATTTAGATCAGCATCTTCTGCAATACCTTGGCTATTGCTTGAAAAATTATCTTCGTCAAAGTCAACAACACCGTCGCCATCACTATACAAATTATCCTCGTTGAAATCAAAAAATTCCACAAATAAAATCATTAAGGTAAAATAAAACAAACCTTTCATTTTGTATGTGGAAAACACAGTTTCTCCTCATCATACAACTTGGCTCTTTCAAATTTGCTAAAAAAAAAAAAAAATTGTAATCCACACACCTCACACATTCAAAAGCACAGGGGTGATACTATTACCAGATAAGTGTATCATAACAATAAGATTCTCCCATTATAGACTTTCTATCTAGCAAATCATCACGGTCATTACGAATAATCAAGTAAACTTTCACGATTAGATGGATGTAACATTGTGAAGTGTTACATTGATAATTCTAATAATTGTATAAAGAAAAGATATTTAACTATTAAGAAAAAAGAATACTATTAGTTATTAACATGTTTAATTATTAAGAATTACAAATATTATGGATAAAATATTATGTACACAAATACATTAATATATTATTACAATATATGCTAAAATATTAAAAAATATAATTGTTCGACTTGTTTGATTGGTATTTGACCGACAAAGTCGAACGACTTATTGTTGACTTGTAAACTAATTAAACTAGTCAATCTGTAGATCATAAATTTAACGGTTAACTTGACTTAGAAGTTGAAGTCAAAGTCGAGTCAATGATTCCCCTAGTTAATTGATTTCGAGTCAAAGTCAAGTCGAAAGTCAAACAAATCAAGTCAATTTTTTTCCACTTGACTCGACTCAATAGCTCAACTTGACTGACTTTTAAACATCCTAACCTAACCATCAAGTCTACTTCAGTGATTAGAGGGATTTGTCCAATTTCTCTTCTGATTTTTTCACATATTTAGGGTTTGGCCCCAACTGATTGAGAACTAATCCAACACTATGTGTCCATGAGATCAAAGTAGAATGAGCAGTTTGCAGTCCCCGTCGTTAAGTGCTGCTTACAGTATCCTCGTGCTCCATATTTCAATGAGTTTGGGGATCTACTTAACAGCATTTGTTGCTTCTTCTGAACCTCCATAAATTTTTGAATGCCTGAAAGTAATGAGAAAAAAATTGAAGCATTTCATCTCTTTTTGTTGTTGTTCACCGACCAACGAAGTTTGAACATTTTGTGGGACTAATTCATGAGCAATGGCCTCGTGAATCATCTCAATGTCTCAACTATCATCGTTCTTCTTGTTATTGTTGTTGGTCATGATTCCAAATGTTTTGAATTGTTTCGAAAGGAACAACAAACAGAAAAGATTAAATGAACAAAAGAAATCGAGTAGGCAATTGTTCGATTCCCACACACGATGCCACTTGTTGCAAGCTACAACAAGAGAGAGAAAGTAAAAAGAGAATGATTTTTCATTCATGAGAGTTGAATAAATTACATATGAGGGGTAAGCCCCTATTTATAGATTTCGGTCAGGGAGACTAGGGGTTTGAACCCCCTGTCGGCCTGCCGAGGACTGAAGTAATCCTCATCAAATTGTAGTCTAGACATGCTTATTTACATAACTACTTTTAATGAGTCATCTTGTAAATGCCATGTATACAATTGCTATTAGTTAGCTATTCTATGTCATCATTAATTTTCTTCCCCTTAAAATTCTTCTCCTCGTACCCCAATAGAAATTCATTAATACTTCTCTCATTTTTTTTATTTGTTTGTAATTCTAGGAGATAAAGAAAAAATGAGAAAAGTATCAATGTACTTTTTCTGGGGGGAGAGGAGGAGAAGAATTGTTAGCGGACAAAAAAAAGAAAGGAAAAAAAAAAACAAAAACATGGATCAATAGAGGGCATTTTTTTTTTACTCCAAAAAATAAAAAGAGGAAGAGTGCAAACTTAGTAACTAGAGTGTGGTCAGTTTTTGATTCTTGATTTTAAGATTTTTTATTTTTTTTTCAGATTTCCAATTAACAAAATTTGTAACCAAATCTAAACCCAAATTTTTTGGCTAACCATCTAACCGAATTAAATTGGTTTCGAAAAACACATGATCTATTTTGGACCACTACAGTTAACCAAATTTTAATGCTTGTACAAATACAAGTCTTAGGGTATTCATTGTTTGGTTTAACCGAACAAACAACCTATATTGCATGCCCTAAGTTTAATTACCTCTAATTCCTACTTTTTTAATTGCATGCACCGCAAGTATATGGCTTGTGTATTAATTAAGTGGAAGTAGTGATTATCCCACAAGGATCTAGGTTTGACAACTATTAGATGATTTCAAGATTTACTACTATTTAGATGGTAATAAGTGATGTTCTGGTGCAAATTCTACTCTTTAAAGACTAAGAAAGCAATTAAACTAAGGAATTTCCACAAATGAGATGGAGTAAAAATAAAAAAAGTAAACAAATTTAGAAATCAAGGATAGAAAGTGGGCCAAGTATTAAGCTAGCTAATTTCTAGGTTTCACTCAAATTGAAAACTCATTAGGGGAAATTGTGGTTTGCTACGGGTTATGCTCTCCAAAATATCCAATTACCAATCCTTGGTTAATTGTGCTTTCCTATCTACCCAAAAATAGCTAGGATCCCTCCTACACTCTTTTAGGAAAATAAATCCATTTGTCACCAAGAAGATTAATTAATCAATTAGGTGACGATACTAAAGTATTTTCCTCATTACTAATTCACCCTACCCAATACTGGTCTATGCCTAAGGAGGAGTTTCAATGGCTAGTGTCCACTACCTCCACCCAATAAATTAGATAAGGAGCAAAATTACCTAATTTCAAATAACACAACTACATGTTACCCTTCCAATCTGAAAATCCCTATTTAAACCTTCAGTGTTACCTATAGGAAATTAGACTAACCCACACTCAACCCTTAGCTAAATTAGTTCATAATTGCAAGAGAAAGTATAAAGGTTAAAATAGTCATAAAAGAAAAAACATGATTAATGATAACTCTAAGAAACTGGAGTTATGTGTACGCTAAACTTGAAGGTCTAGCTCTAGTTTCGAGTATTTTTAGTGTTTTCGTGTGTGTTTTTGTTTATTTTGCATTCATGTGTTAGAATGTGGTAATATGTGTTTATTAAGTGTTTTAGTACTTATTTAGGTCTTAATTAGCATATTTTATTTGGTTCTTGTGTATAGAGTGCTAAATGTGTCGTGTCTTTGACTTAACTTCATCTTTGTTTGTCCTTCATATTTGGCCTATTTTATGAGAATTTTATTTATATATTTAGGTGTTATTTTTAGTGTTCATTATAGCTAATAATGTTCTCCTATGTGTTAGGGACACATGAAAAAGACGGCGCATTAATCGAATGTCGGATAAGGATTTTCAAAGCAAAACTGTGAAGTGCTGCATTTCAGAAGTTTCAATCCAAATCAAATTCCAAATCGCAATCTGGAGACAGTTAGAGCAAAAATGACTTTGTTCGGGGCTGATTTTTGCTGCACTATTACCCCACAACCCTAGCACTATTTATACCCCTTTTAAGCATCATTTGAGGCACAGAAAACCCATTAGAAAGCTAATAGTAGTAGGCTAGATTAGAGAGTAATTTTCCTCATTTTTCCTTCCCATTTGGGGAGGGTTTTCTTAGATTAGAGTAGATTAGGACTTCTCTTTCTTGTAGATTTCAAATCCAACCTAAAGATTGAAAGACAATTCTTTTTAGTTGTAAGTACTTTGTTTATGTTAAAACTTCTTTAGTCAAGCTCTAATTTCATGTTCCTTTAGTTAATTAGTTTAATTTCTTTAATCTAATTGCTTCCTTTATTTGTTTTCTTAGAGTAATTGTTAGATTAGTTTATGGGCTTTCTTTAGAAATGCTTTTTTTTGGTGATAATTTGTAGTTTATATTGGTTAATTAAGATAGATTAGTTTTTGGGCTTTTCATGTAATTGCTTTCTTTACATGCTTTACTAGTTTAATTGGTAGATTACTTAATGAGTTTTCCTTAATTGTACTTTCTTAATATTAATTTGTAGTTTAGGCTAGTTAATTACTTTCTAAAAGTGCTCTTTTTACATGCTTTCATAGAATAGTTTATGGGCTTTCATTAATTATGATTTCTTAGTGGTAATTAATAGTCTAGATTAGTTAATTGCTTCTTTAAGTTATTTTTCTCTTTTAATTGCTTTCTAAAAAATGACTTCTTTTTACATTCTTCCAAACTAGGTTTTACTTGCTTTCTTAAATATGCTTTCTTAGTATTAGTCTTTACTTAAATGCAATAGATAGTCTTTAAATTGCTTTCTTAATTCTTTAGTTTTAGTTTTAGTTAAATCTCTTCTCTTAATCAATCACTTCAACTTGTAATCTAACCAAATAACCAGTAATTATTGACCAATCCTTGTGAGCACGATCCTTACTTCCTTTGCTACTAGTTGACAACTGTAGACTTGCGGGATGTCACCTAGTTAGTAGTAAGATTTAGATATTTTATAAATTTATAACAAGGTGTGTAAAGCATCAATTAACTAGGAAAATGAGTCAAAAGGTGAGTTCTTTAGCTAAGTAGAGAGGTAAATGAAAGAAAAATAAACGAAATGCAAGAAAATTAAACGACTACTCTAGTATTAGAACAGAAATCTAGAAGATAATGCTTAAAAGGAAGATGTGAATTACTAGCATAAAAAGGTAAATGAGTAAACTTACACTACTTATAGAAACCCTAAATTATATCCACTAGATAAAGCAAATAAGAACTAACGCAGAACTAAGTATAGCTAAGGAAGACAAATTGAAAGCACAAAAGTGGAGTTTTTGAAGAGTAAAAGAACAATGAAAAGACCCCTCAAACGAGCTAAGAACCCTAGCTAAATTCTCTACCTAAAACTAAAAGGGGGTCTTCTTAAATAACTACTGAAAGTAGTCATTTAAGTTCTGCCTATCAGGTGACCTTGCCGTATGTGAGGGATTTTACACTAGGGACCTCATCGTAGGCAAGGTACTTGACTATTGACTAGTTTTGAAAATGAACTCACCGTAGGTGAGGAAGGGCTCTCCGTTTGTCGAGATCCCTTCTGTGAAGGCTCATTGTCAGCGAGCTTTTCTTCTTGGTTACCCTTGCCATAAGCAATGACTTTATTTCTTGTAGTTGACTTTTTGCAGCCCTTCGACTCTTTCTTCATTCTTCATCTCCCAAGTCCAGTATAGACAATTTTACCCTCGAGTCAACTACAAAATAAATATGATTAATGACCAAAAATATTAGTTTCTAAATTTATTCAGTTTCAACATAAAAGTGTGACTAAAATATTAACTATGTTAATAATTAGCTACTGACAGTCATTACTCTAAATGAGCACAAATAAGCCCATTTTGGGACAACACGTGAAACTAAGCCCATTTTTGGGACAACATGTGAAACTAAGCTCAAAACGTCAATAAATAACCTTAAATATCAGGGTTATCACCTAACCAAACTAGTTTGTTTTTTTGATTTTTTTGATGATTGATGTGTAGTTAAACCAAATAAAAACCAAACTAGGAAACTGCTTTTACGGTTTGGATTAGTTATTCCTAATCAACAACTGAAATTTTAGTTATATTATTTTTAAATTTATTAAATCATTCCATATTTCCATTAACTAATTTATACTTTGACATCATTTTTAGTTTTTAGTTTATAGGTTAATTATAGTTTAAGATTTTCATTTTATTAGAGGTCTTAGTTTGTTAGTTTTATATTTATTTATATTACCTAACATTTTAAATAACTACAAAATTTCAGATAATCAATTAAACTGAAAACAAAAATAAAAAAATAATCGGTTATCTAACCAATAGAATAAAAGTTTGATTTGTAAATAGTTTTGATTTTCTTGGAAACTCAAACAAAATCAAAATGCTTTGACAAAGAAACTTAAAGCTTTGGTCCTTGACTAGGAAAGATCAAGTTTTAGTATGTTCAAAAGAAATTGAAGAATCAAAGTTACAGAACTTTAAATTGAATGCAATGACAAAGTATGATTAAACTAATAGCGGCAACATTATTGTCAATTCTTTACTCCACAAATAAAACATATTTATCAACGAACACTAACAATACGGGCACCCAAAAAAGCACTAAATTATTCATTTCTTCACCAAATTAACCAAAACCGCTAATGTCACACCCCGCTTTTGAGGGTCCGTAATTGTCATGTCCTTACCTTTTCTTGAGGACATGAGACTCAAAATCTCAAATCTATTGTCACAAAACTTCTTGCAACAAAATTTGCGAACACCTAAAAAATATTATAATATCGTGGAATGAGCAAAACTTTGCCCGACAAGCATTTTATATCTCTTTTCATTGGATTGAACAAGTTATATATAATACTAATTAGACATACAAGTATTTTTCACATGGGATAAAACATGCTAGAAATCATATATAACACATCATATATCAAAAACAAATAATGGAACATATGACTTATAGATTCTCAAAGCACATCGGTTATTGGATTCATGCCTAAGTATTATTCCCGCTAGACAGGACTATACAAAACTAGTCCAGTCAACTGCAAAAGCAAAGACAGAGTGAGAACATGTTCTCACCAAATTACTAGAATTCACTATGAGCTAAACATACAGAATGCAATCACACCATATGCACCATAAATAGATCACATTTATCAGTCATATATGTATAACATATCCAGAAGGCTCATGTATCATATTCTCAATCCATTTTACATAATAACATACTTTCATTTGAAATGAGTTATAAGTGAGAATTTACAAAATGATGAAAAGATATATGAATCAGTTATTTGATAAAGTTCAAGCATCGACACCTAACAAAAGTAACCCAGTTCTGTTGATTGGTCCAACCTAAACATATAATGGTTCAATTATATTTTAAAATATTTCAAAATGTACTAAAAAATAAATTAGCATCAAAAGGAAAAATCAAGTCAGAGTAGCACCACAGCTTCCACAGGCCAGCATTTGCTACACTAAGTTCGTGATTCACCATTTCTCCACCAAAATCAATTCTAATGTTCGTATTTTCTTTACAAATCAACAAAATAATTATGACCTAACCAGTGTATTGTCTACTTATTCCATTAAATACTCAACCAACATCATCATATTTTACATAAACAAAAGCTATAGTTTTCCAAAGTGGAAAAAAAAAAAAACAACCCATAGGTTAGATCAAGAATTCTTTAAAACATTATTAATTATCACCATCAATATTATCTATTAAATCCAAAGCAATCCAAACATTTAATGTATAATTCCACTTTCTCCAAACCTCAAAATATAAAGCCAATCTTATAAACATAAAATCCTTGATAAAACTCATATTAGTCAATCAATATTAGGGTTAGACATAATTACCTTAGAATTGAGAAATCCATTTTGCTTAAATTTTCTCCATTAGGTTCTTTTTTTGGCTTCCTTCTTAAAACCCTGGAATTCTGTTGCATCTAAATTGACATAAATATCTAGTTATAATATAAAACATTCAAATGAACAAACTTTAACTGGATGTCGAACTACAAGTATACAATGTCAAATAGTAATTAGTGGTAATAGGGATTGTTCCCATGAGAAATGGTGTTCGATTATTGATTATTTGGTTGGGATACTAATTGAAGGGTTTGATTAAAGACATAAGTTGAACTAAACTAGGTTTAAAATAAGAAATGATAAAAAGGATGAGAGGGTTAGAGTTTATGCGAGCCAATTTCCTAGATTTTGGTTAATTAGGTCAATCAATTGTTCCTATGTGTCGTCAAATTAAAGGTTAATTCTCAATTATAATCTTGATCCCTTGGTAATTAAATCTATCAAGTTAATTAACCTAAGTATGGATCCCTCCTGCTACTCAAGTTGGCGAAACTTGATTAACTACCCATAGAATTATACAACCAACAGGGTGAATTAGTTCGCTAAGATCTAATTCTAAACCTAGTCCAACATTAATCTAGGTCTATAATGGAGGTTCAACTCCCATATCCCCTCAATTAATCCAAATGAACTAAGAAAGTGGCTAATTTCTCTAATCAACCATTAATCCATTAATATTGTCTAGTCCATTTTACTACCTAATAACTTATTAACCTTTACCCATTAGAAATTTTCACACAACCCTAAACTAAAGGAAAGCAAGTAGAAGTATGAGAAAACAATTAAAGTAAACAAAGTAAGAAATCTACAATACTAGTGAAGGAAAATGGTCATAGTGAAAGCTAACAAATTAAAGAATTTATTGAAAAGGAAATAACTTAACTAAAGGCATAGATTTAAAGGCAAAACAAAGTACAATAACATAAATAAAAATCTTACAAAGTATTAGAAGATAGAAACACAACAATAGAATTGAAATCTAAACTAAGAAGGCGAAAATCCCTATCCAAGTGGGGATGAAGTAAAATAGGAGAAAAACTAGGTGGAGGCTCCCATTTCTGCCCCAAAAAATATTTATAGTAGGATTAGGGATTAGAGAGAAAGGACACAATTGCCTTTAGAAAAGGGTAATAACTCTATTACATATAGCTATTTTACCTTTAATGCTTATAAAATTTTGACCATGTTAGTCCCATTTAGATTAGTTTTATGTGTTTTTGTGCATAATTTATGTCTAGCGGCGGCTTTTAGGAACTTAGATTAATAATAGGATTTTTGGTAGAATTATACACCGATTTGGGTTGAATTGACATTGATGATATTAGGTACATTTCATTTGATGATTTGTGGCATGTTTATGTTGGTAATTTTAGAAATTTTCTGACAATTGTGAAGAAATGGAAGAAGCCAAGGATTTAAATGCCATTATTTGGACATAGAAGATAAAGTCTAAGTCTGGACAAGGGCCTCACAACCGTAGTCAAGAAAGCCAAGCCAAGAAATTCACAACCGTGGTTTCCATCACTTCACTTTCAAGGTGCAATCACCGTGGTCAAGGAATCCAAGATGCAAATTTAGCACCTGCGGTTTTCAAGCAAAAATGAGTTCCTTTAACAAACCGCGGTCATTGAATTTGTATACAGAAAATGGTGACTGAGGTAATCGACAAAAAGTCAACACTTTGACCAGGAGATTTTTAAAATTACCCTAGGGAATACACCTACAAACACATAGTAGTGGTGTAGTTTAGCTTAGTTAGCAGCCCCCTTAGTCTAGTCTTGTCATACTACTACTTTCTACTTCTAATCAAACTCTAATTTTTAGTTTTAATTTAGTTGTAAAAATTCTATCTTTTACTTTTAATATATTGGGCTTTTGATTATCTTTCATTTGAGAGATACCAATTTTACTTACTTTCATTCTCTCTATTGTTTTTTAGTCTAGTTCAAGTTTCTACTACTTCCAAGATTTAGTATAAATCTTAATTTCTAGTAGTTAATCTTGCTTTAAATCTTTTTTTTTCTTAGTTTCTAACCTTTATTTAGTTTTGGGTTTTCATTAAGTTTAATTTTCTTAGCTCAATCATTAGCTTAACCCTAGAAATCTTGCATTTCAATTTCTTTACTAAAATAGTATGTAATGAAGAACACCTTGGCATCTAGTGTAGGATTTTCTATTATTGGTAAACTCTTCCTTATTTTTCAATCATTTGTTAGTTATGATTTAAATTCTTTCTTAGGTTAGCATTTAATATCGTTGCCTTAGTCTCATTTATTTTCTTGCTTACCTAGTTAAATCTTTAATTGCATTTTTAGTTGGTAGAGTAGTCTAGTGCTCATTTTAGCTCAATTGTTCACTTGTTTAGACTTAACTTGCTTTTTAGTTTAGGACTTTAATTGAATCCTATCTTATTGCTCACTCTTTTAGTATGGTAGTCTAGTCAGTTATTTTAGTGTAATGTTCATGTTTTAGTAGGAATAGCTCTAATCTTTAGCTTGACTCCATCTCTTAATTGCCCTTGCACTTTATGTTGCTATTTAGTCTAGAATGCTTTCATTTGTGTTTGTCTTTTTACGGTTGTCTAGTCTAGTTTTGTGATAACTTTAATTGCTTTCTAGAATAATTTAGTGCTTCCCTTCTTGTAAACTTTTAATTGCTTGAGTAGTGCTGGAAACTCCCTTTCTTTTGATCCATCTAAATAGTAAACGACTTGACCAGCCTAGTAATCATTTGCTTAATCTTCGTGGAAACAATACCCATTCACCGCTAACCTACAAACTTACCCCGTATACTTGCGAGAATGCGGGTGTTGGTTAGGTGATGATTAGGGTTATTTTATTACTTGTTTAAGTGTGTTTTAGCTACCCAATCTTTATCTCGAACAAATGTTTGGCACCGTTGCTGGGGATTGAGTTTTGCAATGCGATATTAGAAACTATCAAGTTATACTAGACTAGATATTTTTTTTTCCTTAGTAATCAATTGTAGTTTAGATTAATTGTAGTTTCTTTAATTTTTGTTTATTCTTGCCTTTGGCTTGTTATTGGGACATGACTTTTGCCATTGTTTGTTGTGTAGTTTAAGGTCAACGGTAGAGGGTCATTGAGACCATTTGATTGGAAAAGAGAAAGGCCTTTAACAAGAATCCGATGTGAAATGACACAACAAAAAGACCAAAACGATAGTAAAATGACAAACCCATACCTTAATGTTAGGGAACTTGATGAGAATGTGAGACAAGATGATCAAGAAGAGGTAGTGGGGAATAATGAGCGTGGTAATGGCAATAGGAACTTTCATTGTGAATTTGGGAACAACAGTAATGGGGTAATGCAAATTCTCATCCGTTTAGGGATTATGCGACACCGAACTTTGACTGGGGCAAACTCTGACATTTCCCGTATACCCCATTCAATCCAACAACTTCGAAATCAAGCCCGGCCTTATCCAAATGCCACAAACTCATGCCATTTTTTGGGGTAGGCCCAATGAGGATCTATACACACACTTGATGAACTTCGAGGAGGTACTAAACATATTCAAATATAATAGTATTCACCTAGATTGTATTCGCATGAGGGCATTCCCATTCTCTTTGAGAGAGAGGGGGGAATGGTGACTACAATCATTTGAGCAAGGAACATTTACCTCATGAAATCAATTGGTTTAGAGTTCTAGGCAAGACGATTTCACCCTCAAGAACCACAAAGCTCTGAAATGAAATTACATCATTCAAATAAGACACGAGTGAAGGCCTTAATATGATTTTTGCAGTGGTGATCATCTTAATAGGCAATGTGAGGTCCCTATGGGTTCAAGTGAGTAATTGTAATATGTCTCTAATCAACTATCCACCTCACGAAATCCACCCGTGGTCAATAGAAATGCCTACAACCCATCATAAAGGAATCAGAATGTATAACTCAAACTTCTCATGGACTAACAATGCCTCCAACTCGAATCCGCCACAACAAAACTTCTCAAATCAAGCCTCATCATCCCGAATCTATCAACCACATCCTCAAAGGAATCATGCATCATTTTCTTCCCAACAATCTCAGCCAAATCCCCACTACCACAACAATCAACCAAGATCCCAATATCAATCTCATTCTTCTCAATACCAACAACATAACCCTCTACTACCCATGAGCCAAAATCAAAATTTCAAGTAGAGAACGAGAGGATGTGCATGCTCAAATGGCGGAATTGAGAAGAGATCTCAAAATATCAAGAAGAGAAAATGATAGCTCTAGGAGAGAGTATGAAAATTTGAGGTGGAAGCTTTGAGGAGTGAGCATGAAGCCTTTGTATGAAAACCAAGGAGCCTCTACAAGAAATCTAGAGACCCAATTAGGTCAAATGGCTTGACAATCAAATAAAAGACCATTGGGAGAATTGCCAAGTGATATCGTTCCTAATTCTGCCGAGGGGTAACCATGGAAGAGAGCAAGTTCAGGCCGTCACCCTTAGGAGTGGGAAAGCTTTAGAAGAAAAGGTTGGAGGGAGCTCAATTTTAAATGCAATGGAAAATGAGAGATGTTAAGGATTGGTATGGAAAAAGGGGAGTCTTTAAAGGGCAAGGTTGAGAAAGATAAAGAACCTATTAAGCTCCTTACCCAACAACACGATAGCAAAGATCCACCGGCATTGTTGACAATGCAAGTGAAAGCCCCTTACCTATTCACTTGAAATATGCTTACCTTGGTGAGAATGATACATATCCGGTGATTGTAAATGCCTCCTTGTCTAGTGAACAACTTGATCAATTGATTGATGTGCTTAAATTGTAAGAACTACCATTGCATGGTCCATAAACGATATAAAGGGAATTAATTCCTCCATATGCATGCATAAAATCTTGTTGAGAAAAGGGCATAGGCCGATAAGACAACCTCAAAACAGGTTGAACCCCACTTTGAAAGAGGTCTAAATAGTGAGGAAAGACGTAATGAAACTTTTGGATGCTGGCATAAACTATCTGATTAGTGGTAATGAATGGGTTAGCCCCACTGAAGTTGTTCCTAAGAAACGCGGCATCACCTTTGTAATGAGTAAAACCAATAAGCTCTTCCCTCTAGAGTGGTAACTGGTTGGCATGTTTTTATTGACTTTCAAAAATTGAATGCCACTCGTAAGGACCACTTTACTTTCCCCTTCATTGACCAAATACTTGAAAGACTTGCTAGGTTTTCTTATTAATGCTTTCTCGATGGATACTCCAGGTACTTGCAAATTGCTATATGCCTAAAGGACCAAGAGAAGACAACTTTTACATGCCCATACGACACTTTTGCCTATAGGAGAATGCCCTTTGGGTTTTGTAATGCTCCTAGTATCTTTCAATATTGCATGTTCGTTATTTCTTATGACATGGTTGAAAAATGCATCAAAATTTTTATGGATGATCTCAGTTTTTTTGGAATGTCTTTTGATGAAGCATTATTTGACCAACTTGTCCAATGTGCTGAAGAGATGAGTGGAAACAAACTTGGCCCTTAATTGGGAAAAGTGCCACTTAATGGTACAAGAGGAAGTAGTTCTAGGATATAGAGTTTCGGCTAAGAAAATTGAAGTTGATAGAGCCAAGGTAGAAATGATTGAGTAATTACCTCCTCATAGAGAGGTGTGAGAAGTTTCCTTGGGCATCAGGGTTCTATAGAAGGCTCATTAGGAACTTTCACACATTGCTAGACCTCTATATGCTTTGCTTCAAAAGAATTATGTTTTCAACTTTGATGAGTCATGTTTGAATTCTTTTAATAAGTTGAAATATTTGCTTGTTAATGCACCTATCATTGTGGCACTAAATTGGTCTCTTTCATTCGAACTCATGTGTGATGCTAGCGACTGTACAATTGGTACTGTTTTGTGTCAAAAAAGTTGATAAGATATTGCATTTCATCCACTATGCTAGTAGAACTTTTAATGAAGCACAAATTACAACTATTATTCTACCTTTGAAAATGAATTTCTAGCCATAGTCTTTGCGTTTGACAAGTTTAGGTGATATCTAATTGGTGCTAAAACCATTGTGCACACAGATCACTCTGCTTTGAAGTATCTCTTCTCTAAACAAGATGCTAAATCAAGATTGCTGAGATGGATACTTCTTTTGCAGGAATTTGATTAAGAGGTTGTGGACAAGAAAAGATGTGAGAATCTAGTTGTGGATCACCTCTCAAGGATAGAAAGACCAAGACTTGTAACTCAAGAAGAAATCCCAATCCAAGAAGAATTTCCAATTGAGAAGTTGTTAGTTCTTTAAGACAATCATCCATGGTTGCAGACATATCCAACTATTTTGCGGCAAGAGTGACACCAAATTCTTGGATGCAAACAAGAAGAAAAAAGTTCTTTTCAAAAGTCAAGCACTACTATTGGGATTATCCATATCTAGGCATTGTATTGACCAAATTCTTAGGAGGTGCATTCGAGAAAGTGAGGTTACCTTGGTCAATGAAAATGTCCTATGGCATTGCCATTCATCTCCTGTTAGGGGACATCATGGAGCCCAAAGGACTGCTTTCTAGGTGGTACAAAGTGGATTTTATTGGCCGAGCATTTTCAAGGATTCAAAGGAATTCATTCTTAGATGTGATGAGTGCCAAAGAGTTGGCAATATTTCAAAGTTGGCAATATTTCAAGGAAGCATGAGATGCCGCTTCATGGGATTGTGGAGCTTGAAGTTTTGATTGTTAGGGAATAGATTTCATGGGCCCTTTCCGACATCCTACTCAAATTAGTACATTTTGATGGTCATTGATTATGTTTCAAAATGGGTTGAAGCAATTGATACACCAACAAACAACGCTAAGGTGGTCACCAAGTTCTTGAGAAAACACATTTTCTCCCATTTTGGAGTTTCCCACGCCATTATAGCTAGGAAGATCGCATTTTAAGAACACTCAATTTGATGCTTTGATGGCCAAATATGAGGTGAAGCACAAAATTGCCTAGGTGAAATACCCTTCTCAAACTTCGGGGCAAGTAAAAGTATCTAGTTGAGAACTCAAGAGGATTCTAAAGAAAATGGTCAACAACTCTAGAAAGGTTGGTGCACGGAAATAAATGATGTGTTTTGGGCTTATAGAACCACTTTCAAAAACCCCATTGGGATGTCACCATACCGAATAGTGTCTGGGAGAGCTTGTCATATCCTGATGGAGTTAGAGTATGGGCATTTTGGGCAATAAAAAGTTTAAAGTTTGATTGGAAAGGAGTCGCAGAGAAGAGGTTGTTGGATTTAGATGAACTTGATGAGTTTAGGCGGGAAGCATTTGAGAACTCCATTGGTTTACAAATAGAAAACAAAGATTTGACACAACAAACATATCTCAAGAAAGGAGTTCAAAGTCAGAGATTTGGTGTTGCTTAACAATTCTCACCTCAAGCTATTTCCTGGCAAACTAAAGTAGAGGTGGAGCGGTCCCTTTAAACTGGTGCAAGTGTTCCCACATGGAACGATAGACTTGAGAGGAGAAGATTCAAATTTCAGAGTGAATGGTCACTAGTTAAAACCCTACTATGGAGGAATGATAGAAGAAGAACGGGAAACCGTTCATCTAAGATTTCACATCCCCAAGTCGAGCCAACGACTATAAATAAAGGTGTTTCTTGGGAGGCAACCCAAGTTTCTTCTCCTTGGTTTATTTATATTTTAGTTGTTTAATTTTAGACAGATTAACTAGCTTAATTTTAGTATCTTTAAAGTTTAATTCTAGTTTGAAATTATTTAGATGGAATGGTAAGTGGGATGACTCTCTAGATTCGGTTTTTTGTGTTTGTGGGAGATAGAAAGGCCAAGGGGATGAATTGGAGAAAAGCTAGAAAGTTGGAATGAAAAATTTTTCTAAGGCAGACAAACCGCAGTAACTGTGTTTTCAAAACCGCGATCATTGTGGGCTACAAACCTTTTGGAAGTTTGACTGCATTTTGATTACCGCAGTCACCCAGGGATCAAAATTGTGAAAAATTCTTCAGTGATTTCTAAGTATTTTAAACTGCAGTTTTCGACATTTCTAGACCATGGTCATTGATGTAGCCAAGCTCTCTGGAATTTTGATCATGGCCCAAAAATCGCAGTCATTGGCCTAAGGTTCTTGACAAATTTTTTCTAAATGTTGACAACCGCAGTCAACATTTTGATGAACAAAAGTGAAAACTGTGGTTAACAAATGTGTTTTTGGGGAAAATTTTTCTAACTCTTTTCACAGCGATTTTCAACAATTTTGACCACGGTCATTAGAGGGTCCAAGATCACTAGAAGTTTGACAATGGCCTAGAAACCGCAGTCACCAACTTGATTTGAAAAATTCTTTTAAGTGTCACCAACTTGATTTTAAAGTTCCATTTTCAGTGATTGTGGTCAATGATTTTAAAGTTCCATTTTCAATGACCTTATTTATAAGGCATTTTCTAGAAACATACTGTGGTAATTGTTTTGCAGTTCAAATTTCCAAGGCGGTATCCAAATCGTCTAGCATTAATATGAATATTTGGCAATTCTTTTTTTCAGAAAGCCTATGCAAGTTCTCCTTTCTCAGCCAAATTTCTTCTTTCCAAATCCTTTCTTCTACCACAAATTTTCCCTTTTTCACCCCAATTCATTTTCAAATCACCACTCACATCTCACTAGTCCATTGTTGTCGAAAAGAGGTAAGTTTCTACACCGGAGGATCTTCAAGGACATCAAAATCGGCCTTGTTCATTGGGAAATTTGTTCCAACTCGTTGTCTCGTGATTGTAAGTGCTTTTATTCACCAAGTTACCCATTTAGAAGTTGGTCGGATTAATTTTAAGCATATTTGGAGGTGATTTTTGTGAATTGTTGGACTGTTTTGGAATTCTTGATCATTGGATTATAGTTGTGCCCTTGTTTTCTATAAAGTTTTGTTTAATTATGCACACATGGCTAAGGATAAGGGTAAGGGTAAAGCTGTCACTACAGCTTAGGCCGGTTAAAAATGCAAAATGGGTATAGGTAGCGGTAGTGAAACTGTGGTATGAGTTATTGTTGGCCCCAAAAGCAACCTAAGAGGGGGGGTGAATTAGGTTGTCTCTAAAACAAACCTTTTTATGTGCTTAATAGAAATTCAAACTTTATGCACCAAATAAAAACTCAAGCACAAATGAATATAATAGATATTCAACAATTTAAGCTTAAAGAACAAATAAGAATATTGAGATTAAGAGAATCAAACCAAACTCCCTAGCTTCTCAAGCTTGGAGCTTACAACTACAAAGAGCTTCTTACAAGGCAACTACCAAGTTCACAACTTGAAGTTCAGCCACTAAAAGTCTCTTCAAAGTAGGTGAGACAATAACCTCTTGTACACAAATGAGGATCACTCTTGCTCACACTAATTTCCTTTAGTTGAGCCAAGAGTTTTATACTCACAACCTCCCTTTGTTACAATTGTTATCTCTCCACTCTTACACTTGAAGAACTCTTACACTTCTAAGCTCTTTTCACACTACCTACTCTATTACAACACTTGTACTCCACTATTTCTCCCAAATAGCTCAAGAATTATTTGTAATCAATGTAGAAGTCTCTCTCTAATTAATTCAGACCTAGGGGTTTATATAGTTGCCAAATATTTGCTTCCAACAACTTCCCAACGGCTATTTTCTGTTTACTGGAAAACTAGCCGTTGGACCTTTCGGACGGCCGATGCAGCAAGAGTGTGTCCTAATAAACTAGCCGTTGGACCGTTCGGACGGCCGATACTAAACCCTGCGTCCGACACTGCATCCGTTCTCTGAGGGTATTCGTTCGGACTTCCGAGGATGCGTCCGAACATGCGTCTGATTGAAGCAAAGTCTTCTTGAAATATGATCTGAAACTGTTCTTCGTCCGAGACTTGCTTCAAATTCTTTGTGTCTGACGATTACCATTGTTCGAAGCTCTGTCATTCGGACAGTCATTTGCGTCCGTGAAGTCTTGTGGTTGTTTTGTTCAGAAGATCATTTGCGTCCGAATCTACCTGTTTTTCTGTACACTTGGGATTATCAAACCATTAGTACGATTTGGTCATCATCAAAACATGATTAACATAACTGGGGTTCAACAGTTATAATGATCACAAATTCATTAATACCAAAGCCGCAAAATTGTACGAAAATTCGGAAAAACATAACATAATTCAAGAGTCGAATTTTGACCTGTAAGAAAGTTAGGAGGAATGTGAGAACTTCTATATGGAAATTGACTATCACTTGAAGGAAATAACTTGGCTAACCTTTAATAAAACAACTCTTGTGAGTAATGTCAATTTAGTCAAGGAATTTCACTATAATTTTTATGGTATGGAGAACAAGAAAGTGTATGTGAGAGGGGTATGGGTAGATATAATCCCCAAGAAAATCAATATTGTCATTAGGACTCCAAATTTGAAGCGTAGTGGATTTGGAGACTTAATGAACCCGAGGTATGCGGGACCAAACTATGCCAAAATGTGGGCACGAATGTGCAAAAGAGAACCAAATTGGGATTCCAACTATTCTAAATTTCCAAACTTTTGGGATTTAAGAAAAAAAATGTGCAACTTTTTCCCAAATTTTGGTTGTATTTCATTAGTTGTCACATTTTGGAGACATCCACTCTCAGTGCTGTGCAGAGGGACAAGGCATGCTTGGCTTTTGGGATTCTAGAAAACATGAGCATAGACTTGGGCAAGACGATTTGTTATGATTTCTGAAGAAATGCTAATTCAAGAAAACTCTCATTTTCTTTGCCTAGTCTTGTTACGTAGCAGTTTACTGATACAAGTTGTCCCAGAATGGATGGAGATGAGAGGCGCATCCCAAGGTCAAAATCAATAGTGCATATGTGCACAACACATTGAATGAATACCCAAGGCACAACCTGGTAGGATTAGTACCTGGCAAACCTCCTCAAGCATCCCTTCCAACACATAGTGTTACTTGGCCAACCGGGTATATGTACAACCCCCCACAGACAGATCATGAGCAGTAGGAGTTGCATGCTTGCTATACATACAGTCAAATGGCCCTCCATGAGCCTCACAACATAACTCTCATAGACCAAGCCCTCCATACCACCACTCTTGAGACGTGGGTCCATCCTTGCCTTCCATTATTGTGGCATTTTGGACCACCCGAGATGTGCCTTTCTTCTACCCACATAATGAACCACATGCATCACTGCATGGAGACGGAGGCAAAGAAGAAGAAGCAGAAGCAGATGCAGAAGCCACCCTAGAGGACTCCAATGATGGAATGGAGGCAACCTACGATTGAGAAGAATAGGATGAGGAGAACTTTGATTGAGATATCTAGTTATAAAATTTATAATCTCCTAATCCAACTATTAACTAGATAACGCACTGCAAGTGTATGACATCAATAGTATATAATGGAAGTAGGGATCGAACCCACAATAATTAGTTTAGCAATTACCGGTTATTTGACTCGAACACTATTTGAAGAAATCATTATGGAAGATATTTGAATAAATTAATCTAAGAACTAAAATTATAATTAATCTACGAAAGCAAATAAACTACTCTAACCACTAATCTATGAAAGTAAGTAAACAAAGCATTAAATTTGAAAGAAATGAAAATATGTAACCTTAGAAAGCATTAAACAATAAAAGAATCATAAAACAAGAACTAAATAACATAAGAAAAGATTTAAGAATGCTTCTCTAATAAAGAATCACAAGTTCTTAGTCCAAGGTTGTCAATTTTGAACCTCTTCTTCAATCCTTCTTAAAAATAAAGAAAACCCTAGTCTAATCTAATAAATTTCTACTCTAATGGCTAATCTAACTACTAGTTGATGTCCCTCCTTCAACTCCCCTCATAATGGGGTATTTATAGGTGTTTGTAGGGTTTTGGGGTCCGGGATGATAAGTACATGTTTTTCCACGTAACCGGGACCACGGGGGGACTTTTCTTGCAAAATAAGTCACTTAACACAAGCTACTTGTCAACCCACGCAACGCCTGGGCGCGGTTTCCAGTGAACAACAATTTCCTTACTGGACATCGCACCTGGGTGCTGCAATTTTGCAGCAGTGCCTGGGCACGACTTCCAGTGAGTTCCTTCACTTCATCTTCAATTTTCTCCACAATGCATGCAGATTTTGGGAAAACTCAAAACATGAAAGTTGTAGATCTATGTCTTAGCTCAATTGGACATCGGACAAGAAAGTTATGCTCAATCTACCAAACTGTGTCAGAATCGCTCCATGCCGGTGCATATTTTCCAAATTTGCAATTTTGAACGAGATGCCTATAGAATCCTGGAAAACTCAAAACACAGAAGTTGTGCAACTCTTCCTTAGATTTCCAAATCATCCAAAATCACATCATTCAAAGCTCAAACAAGAGATTTATGTTTGATCTTCCAAACTATATTGGATTTGCACCACGCCAGTGAACGTTTTCCTCCAATATTGTGATCCATTTTAAGTCATTCTTCACTCAAACCCTAGAAAACTCAAAATAAACTATTTTACCACATAATTACTCAATTATTACTCAAATTATATTAAAACGGAGGTAAACGACACATAAAATATATGGGGACATTTACGAGCTTATCAAATACCCCACACTTAGTTTTGATCGTCCTCGAGCAAAACATAGCAATAAATCACAAACATACTCAAAACATTTCATCAATCTTCCACATAAATAACCAAGAACCAAATCATCATAAGTAAAAAAGTCAAATGATAATAAACCCCTATACATGAATTCCTGTGTAGATGTGTGCATTGCCATACAAGAAATAACTTTTAAAACACAAAGATCAAATCATGCAAACCCTTTAAATTTTTCTAAACACTCCATAGCTTACTCTTTTTACATTTCTCTACTAATGCAGATAATCGACTCGACTTAAATTAGGTAGAACTTTTGGCTTGTAATGTAAGGTTAGGGTATTGGCTAACAAAGAAGGGAAAAAGGATAAATAAATAAGAAAAAGAGCTTTAAATTAATGTGCACCTCATTAACATAAAACTTCTTTTTGAACATTAAAACACCATCCTTCAAAGAGTAACCCCACACTTAATTGACCAAACACCGTCATATTAAAATTATTCTTTTTCAATTTCAACCTTACTCACAAACATCATGTAAAAATATCACCCTTTTTTTTTCAAAACGGATACTAGTGGAAGGCTCTACCCGAAAAATTATCTAAGCAGGTACCAGTGATAGGCACTACCTGCTAACACTCCAATACAGGTGTCAGTGATGGGCATTACCTGCAATATTCCAACGCAGGTGCCTGTGATGGGCACCACCTGCTATGGCCAACAAAAAATTTTCTAACACTCCTTCACCGTAAACTGTACACCATTCATTGAAACATTACTATTCAACTACCTTCCATCCTTATAAAGGTAGATAAAAAATGAGTTAGAAAAAAAAACGAACGGTGCTTCTTTAATGCAAAACAAATTAAGGCTCAAATAGGGTTCTAGGGATAAATTTTACAGTAATGGTTGGCTTGAAAGGCTCAAACGTCCAAAAAAATGCCTACCCTCATCTTTAAATCAAATTAAATTATCTAAAATTTTGCTTCGAAAATGTAATAAAGGGCTAAGTGTTTGGAGTGCAATATGAATCTACACAATTATCTCTTAGTGCCAAAAAGCTACAACATTGTAGGGCTATTAGAGCTCAAATATTAGAAATCGTGATAGGAAAATATTAGCATCGACTACCCTACTCATGACAACTTAGTTCAAAAATTATCTAGTAGAAAATTGAAAAGACATACTAAACGATTGCAAAAATTTTCAAAAATTCTAATAATTCAACGAATTCGGACAAAAATTTTCAAAAATTTTAAAAAGCTCTCAGATCACAAGAAAAGCTAAAATATTGAAGCAAAAATTGAGCAAACTACACCAAGGAAATATAAATCCAAATAACTACCCACCCCACACTTAGAAATAAACATTGTCCCTAATATTAAAGAAGATAAAAGCACAAAAATGGAAAGGGAAAGCTTCTTTGACAATGAAGGACGGTTGGTACAGAATATCCCATCATAAATATCTACGAGGTGAGTTGAAACTTGTGAACTGCTTATAACCATACACTCATTGATTAACCTACCATCACTGTAATTAGCTACACAAGTATAACTTAAAGCAATTCACAATCTAAAACACATAAACTTAACTAATTACGAGGTTTAAAACCTTTATTACCCTACCAGGTTCTTAAACTAAACCACACAATAAATTAAAGCATAAATAAATAAAACAGAATTAAAAGAAATACTCCCCTAGTAAAGCCAATGAGGCTTGCTGAGGATATTGTAATCCTTAGTAAATGTGCTCCACTGCTTAGCGCATCCGAAATTCCCAAGGAACTGAAATTCGGCAAAAGTAGATTGTATCTCCCTGACCTCCTCTAGAATGTATCCTTCTTTTTTCATTCATTCTAAAATTGGCTCTTTTTCTACGAACACCCCAAATACTTTGTTGTACCCGGGACACACTCACACTCATGTACCGAAAAAGTTGGTGATTCCTCTACATAAGCATTGAGTTTCTTGGTTGTTGTAACTTCAACTTCATGAGGCTCTTGGGAACCGATTTCTTGTCTAAATCACCAAGACATTTTCGATTTGTTCTTCTTGAACCGGTTCTTCACCCATTGGTAGAGAGGTTGGAGTCCAATGTTCTTCACTATTTACCATTCCTGGAATCTAAAAAAGTTGGTTTGTAACTAATTATTGGATGCGGCTTGTTCTTCGCAGAATCTAGACATCTTTTCTTGAAGTTGAGCTTGTTCTTCTCAGAGTTTAGCACACTTTTCTCGAAATTTTTGAATTCCAATCCACAAGTCCATTGATCTGCCTCATCATTCTCTTGGATTGATTGGTGAAAGAATTGGGGCTCCATTGATTCATATAACGGCTCTGAGGGTGTAGGGAAAAAATAGGGATAACCTTGGTAACTTGAGAAAGAATTTGAATAGTTTGACCAACCCGTTTGATAATCATAAGAGTATGGAGGATAATCATAAGAAACATGCTCATTGGTCATGCCTCCATAGTCATAAGAATGATAATATCCTTGGCATGAGTTATTCCAATTCATTCCTTGCATGTTCTTATAAGACCAACAAAAAAAAAAAAACAAGTACAAACGCAAAAGCACACAAACAAGAAAAATGGGAGAATTTAGAGTAGTAGCTCGCCAAAACTATCCACTAAAAGAGAAAATCTTTTTGGATTTTTTCAATAAAAGTGACACAAAACACAAGGAAAAATCTTTTTGGTTTTTTTTTTTTAAATTATTGAAAACACACAATGAAACTAAAACAAATAAAACTAATTTACACTTCAAAGTAGTATTCTTGTCAAATTATATTCATATTGGCAAAGACCCAATCCCTGGCAACGGAGCCAAAAACTTGATATGTTAAATATCTAGTTATAAACTTTATAATTTTCTAATCCAACTATTAACTAGATAACGCACCGCAAGTGTACGGCATTAATAGTATATACAAGAAAGTTACGCTCAATATACAAAATTATGTCAGAATCGCTCCTTGTCAGTGCATACTTTCAAAATTTATAATTTTGAACGAGATGCCTATAAAATCCTGAAAAACTAAGTTCCAAAACACAAAAGTTGTGGAACTCTTCCTTAGCTTCCAAATCATCCAAAATTATATCATTCGGGGCTCAAACAAGAGAGTTATGTTTGATCTTCCAAACTATATTCGATTTGCACCACGCTAGTGAACATTTTCCTCCAATACTGTGTTCCATTTTAAGTCATTCTTCACTCAAACCCTACAAAACTCAAAATAAATTATTTTAGCACATGATTACTCAATTATTACTCAAATTGCATTAAAACAGAGGTAAACAACACGTAAAATATATGACATTTACGAGCTTATCACCCGGCCCCCCTATATGAACTTGAGAAAACCCTTTCCCCTCACTTACTGCTTTATTCCCATCACCCCTTTTATTACTCATGCTTGGTTGAGAGAGAGATACATTCCCATTATATTTCTTTTATTTATAGATTTTTAGTATTTGCTAGTAGTATTAGAATATTTTTGGTAAAGAGGTCCAGTATAAATGATTGTTTAGATTTGACCCCTTCATATAGTTAGTATTTGGTTTGAAGGGTGTCTGTTGGGCCATTTTGGTACAGTCAACCCTTAGTTTTATTGATTATGTTTAGTTGGATACTTGATTCTTGGAAGCCTTATCGGCATAATCCAAGTTTAGTCTTTGTTATTATGCATGTGTTTAGTTCTTTATTTTGCTTTCTTGTGCTCAATGGTAAGTGGTTGGATGGGTAGTACTCATCATTCTAATAAGATGGAAAGGTGGTGGTGTTCTTTCATGCATGTTCTATGGTTTATGTGTTTGAAATGAATGGATTGAGTTGGTGACCTTGATTGTCACACTTGTGAAAAATGACTTTTAACTCTTTAAACTTTACCAAGTATTCGACCACTTATTCATAAATTGTTTTTCTTGGCTAGTTTAAATGTTAATCTTTATTTTGATCCAATTATTGGTTGAATGCCACATTCATTTCTTAGTTGATTGAGTCTAAATAGTTGAAGTTCTTAGAAATTGGTAGATAGTGTAGAAAGAGATATAATTTAAGCATCTTTGATCATTTTGCATGACTTGCATTATAGAATGGCTAGTGGGCTAGTAAAGGCTTGGTTTAGGACATTAGTTAAGGTAGTGTGAACACCCTACTTGCCACATAACCAAATTTTGAAAATGAACTAGGTTTTTCTTTGGACCATTTGAGTTAAATAGCTTACTCAGAAATCTACTATATCCCTGATATCCCTATTTGAGCCTTTAAGCCTTAATTCTTTGACAAACACACAATTCAACGATTCTCTTTTCTTGATTTACCATCTCTTTGTCCCATCACCGTGATCAAATTAGGACCCAATTTGTGAGGCTATGATGGAATAAAGTTGACTTTTGCACAATTGTTAGGAAATTGAAGTCCCTTGCTTAACCTTTTCTCAATTTCCTTTATGTTATTAGATATAATAAAATTTAATTATCTTTTATTTCTTACTTTCAATATATATATATATATATATATATCAAATCCTTTCTTGTATTTTAATTTCTGAATCACAATATTGTTGGATATAATTTTTGTAATAAAGGAGACTAAAATATATCTCTTTAAATGTAGATGTAGTTGTTCCGGTACTTGAAGTGAGAATGGATTCAAGTATAATGTTTGTGGGGATTTTTGTTCATGGGTTAAGGTCCTACAGTTTTTCATGATTGACTAAGGTAAAGTGGGCCATTCTTATCCGAATATTATCCTACCTTCACCCTTAGCTTGCATTACAAGGTTTGAAATCCCTATGCGATCCTTAATCTAGGCTATAAGATCTTAGAGATTTGTGGGGTGAAGCATTGCCTTAGTTTATGTTTTGGATAAGTTTTATGGTGTCCATAAATAGCCTTGCATGCTCATTTACATCTTCATACTTCTTAAAACAAGTCATAGCGATCTTTTTACACTTGAAACCGATTTGTGAGAAATTTGATTTGTTTACTCTTGATCACCTTGGAATTGAAATGGCACTCTCTTAATATTCAACTTGTCAAGATGATACATACATTTTGCAGAAACAAGTCTTATATTTCAAATTTAGCAAGTGATTGAACATGTTTAGTTTGTTGAGTTAAATAGCCATTTGAACATGCTTGAATGCTTTCTAGTTCCTCATGTCAATTCGCATTCATTTCCATTGGTGGTGTACCTAGTTCGTTTTGTCTCTTGTTTTGTTTAGGACTATCAAAATACTAGATTTGTAGGTGTGATAACTCTATTACATAGAGTTATTTTACCTTTAATCCCTTTGCAATTTAGACCATATGAGTCCTATTTGGATTTAGTTTTATTTGTTTTTGTGCAAAATTTATGTCTAGCTGTAACTTTTAGAAATTTAGATCAATATTAGGATTTTTGGTAGAATTATGCACCGATTTTGGCTTAATTGACATTGATGATATTAGGTGCATTTCAACTGATGATTTGTGTTGTGCTTTTGCAGCTAATTTAGAAGACGAAGTCAAAGTTTGGTCGATGGCCTCACAACCAAGGTGAAGAAAGCTAAGCCAAGAAATTATCACTTCCACAGTTTCCTTCGCTTCACCTTCAAGGTGCAATTACCATAGTCAAGGAATCCAAGATACAAATTCAACAATCACCGTTTTCAAGCAAAAACGAGTTATCTTAATAAACCGCAATCACTAAATTTGTATAGAGAAAATGGTGACCCAGTAATCAACAAAAAATCAGTACTTTGACCAGGAGATTTTTAAAATTACCCTAGGGAATACACCTACAAACAAATAGCAGTAGGTGTAGTTTAGCTTAGCTAGCAGCCCCCTTAATCTAGTCTTGTCATAGTACTACTTTCTACTTCTACTCAAACACTAATTTTTAGTTTTAATCTAATTGTAAAAATTCTATCTTTCACTTTTAATTTATTGAGCTTTTCATTATCTTTCATTTGTTGCCAATTTTACTTACTTTCATTCTATCTCTTGTATTTTAGTCTAGTTCAAGTTTCTACTATTTCCTAGCTTTAGTATAAATCTAAATTTCTAGTAGTTAATCTTGCTTTAAAGATCTTTTTTTTCTTAGTTTCTAACCTTTATTTACCTATAGGTTTTCATTAACTTTAACTTTCTTAGCTCAATCATTAGCTTAACCCAAAAAATCTTGCATTTCAATTTCTTTCCTAAAATAGTATATAATGAAGAACACCTTGGCATCTATTGTAGGATTTTCTATTATTGGTAAATTCCTCCCCATTTTTCAGTGATTGCTCAATCATTTGTTAGTTTACGATTTAAATGCTTTCTTAGGGTAGCATTTAATATCATTGCCTTAATCTCGTTTGTTTCCTTGCTTACCTAGTTAGATCTTTAATTGCTCTCTTAGTTGGTAGAGTAGTGCGGTGCTAATTTTATCTTAATTATTCACTTGTTTAGACTCAACTTGCTTTTTAGTTTGGACTTTAATTACCTATCTTATTGCTAATCTTTTAGTATGGTAGCCTAGTCAAATATTTTAGTGTAATATTTATGTTTTAGGTTGACTCTATCTGTTAATTATTCTTCACTTTTTGGTGTTGCTATTTAGTCTAGAATGCTTTCATATGTGCTTATGTCTTTTTACGTTTGTCTAGTCTAGTTTAGTGATAACTTTAATTGCTTTCTAGATTAATTTAGTGCTTCCCTTCTTGTAAACTTTTAATTTCTTAAGTAGTGTAGGAAAACTCCCTTTCTTTCGATCCATCTAAATAGTAAACGACCCGACAATTCTATTAATCATCAGCTCAATTTTTATGGGAGCGATACCTACTCATCTCTAATTTACCTTGAATACTTAAGAGAGTGTGAGTGTTAGCTAGGTAATGATTAGGGTTATTTTTTTATTTGTTTGAGTGTGTTTTACCTACCCAATCTTTAGCTCGAACAAATGGATAAAAATAGCCAAAGACGCTCTTCTCCATTAAAGCTCACCGATCTTGTCAGCAACGAGCTACCTTCTGGAAGAGCTCACCAGCGACGAGTTGCCTAGCAACTCTGCTATTGGGCTTCTTCGTCTGTCAATTTCACTTTGCTCTGCGCCTTCCAAAATCCTAAACATACAAAAGAATATATTAGTGAAGGTTAGAAACAAATTATTGAAATACCTAAATACTAATTAAAGTGAGCTCAAATATTATACAAATTAATTAAGAAAAAACTCATACAAAACTCTAATTCCAAAAGGAATTAGGCTAATACCCAAATTATAAACCTAAACACAAACATAAATAAATATGCACTAAATAACACTAATTAAACATTAAAACACACATCAAACACATAAACTAAAAATGCACAAAAAAACATATATAAATACTAAAATTACTTGAAACTGCGACAAAAACTATTCAAATGTGGCCTGGATAACTCTAGTTTTTTAAGGTTATCACACCCGCAAATTTAAAGCTTTGCTCGTCCCGAGCAAACAAAAGATAAGAAAAGATTAGGAAAACAAGAACAAGAACAACATAAGAAGCAAAAACACATACACTAGACATATTACATTTAATACTTAACACCACCAAAAGAAAAGAGAGTGGAAATATTGATTAGGTATTACGCTAGTGCACCTATCAAAAGTGAAAATGAGTATTTAACTAGAGAAACTTGAAATTTTCTCCCACCTCTCTGTTTTGATAAAGTAGACACTAGTTTTGGTGACAAACATTACTTTGACTAGTTAAAAGTTAATGCAATGTCTATTTTAGTGTAAGTTGATCTAGAACAAACATGTCAAGTTTCCTAAAAAATTTTGCCCCAAGTATAGAAAGATCATTAGGACTTATTTTGAAAAACACAAATCGATGCAAATGAACACACAAGAAAATTTGTTGGCACTACGAGATCTAGTAAAAGACATCAGATGAGGCAATGCTTCACCATTTTCTTACTAGTACCCATTAGCCTAGATCAAGGATCATTTAGGACTTTGCAACTTGTAATGTAGGTTAAGGTAATAAGGTAGGATAATTTGGGTAAGAGTGACTTGAATCACCTTAGTCATGTTAAAACAAACTCTTGTACCACTATCCCATAAATGAAGTTCCAAAACCCAACATATAAGACAAAAAATACTTAACCAGCCAACACTTGAAATATAACAACATTACTTTTATCGAACTAACTTTGAAGTCAAAGAAAACCTTCATTATTGAATAATAACATAAGACTTGTAATTTTCTCTTTTTCATCTTTTTTTTTTCTCTTTTTTTTCTTTTTTTTTTCAACAATAACAATAACATAACATAACAATTATAAAAGAAAAATATAAACAACAATGAACTCTTGACTTCATTCTCAACGAATACACAAAAAATATTCAATAACCATTTTAATACAATAAACCATTATATTGAAGAACTTAAAGAGATCAACAATGACTAAGATGATGGGCATGAAAAAGGATAAATAAACAAAATGGAATGATTAACTATTGGGTTCAACGGGCATAATAGGGATAAAATTAATGCAAGGTAGGAAATTTTAGCTCAAACAGCTAGATCATTTCTAAAACTCAAGTTTCATAAGAGTGTCGCGAAAACAAAAGATTCACACTACCCCAACCAATCCCAAGTATTAGTCTACCTCACTAAACCCACCAAATATCCGGAAATGCAAATTCATGCAAAATAACTAAAAGATGACCTAACTCATTTCTATCCCTACATAAACACAATTTTTGAAAATCTTAAAGTGTGTAAACTAAATCAACAATCAATTGAAATTGAAATTGGGAAAACACTTACAGAAAAAGTAAAGTTTGAAATAAAACTAATTAAGAAAACCATTTTATTATACAAGTAGTTGAAAACATGGTTGACTTTCAAGGGTTAAATCCTTTCTTCTTTTTTTTCAAATCAACACATAAAGTGCAGTCTATGTTCAACATTCACATTCATTTTCCCAAACAACAACAAAACCATTCCCGAATGAACAAGATAATACATACCACTGAACTTTTTATCTTATTTCAAGTGATGATTACCACTCATCCAACCATTTACCAATTCACAAGAAACAACAAACAAAAAAAAATTGCTAGAAACATATAACACATAGACTAGATAAACATGATATTAGTGAATGAATGAAAGGAATCTTTCAAGTATGCTGAACAATCAAAAAGCTCATGAAGGTAAAGAGCAATATTGCTCCAAATGAACTTTGAATGCAATCAAATAAACAATTTCAACTCAAAATCTTGATTTCATTTCCAGCCATGGCAATCATAGACAAAATACAATAAAAACTTTACCAAGCAAGTGAGCAAATCTAACTAACCCCTACAAATACAAAATCTAACCAAAATCACAATTCAAGGAATTTACTCTCTTTCTTTCAACCAACATAACAAATCCAAGTGAAAATCATCGAGACTCAACAGGGTTCAACTAAACAAAGAAAAACTATCTAAAGTAACAATAACTAGGAGGTAAAAAGGTTAAACATAACAAAGGATTTTAATCAACCAAGAAAATAGTAATGTTAGATAAAGTATCTATAAGAATCCACCAAATCACTCAAATATTCAATAAAGACAATGTATCAAAAACCAATAATTACCACAACAAGAAAACAAAATCTAGTCTAAGTTCAAGTGGATGGTATCTCACTACAACCACTATTCACAAGAATTCATATAATCCAATCATCATTATCTTTAACTAACCAAATTTATCCAAGCACAACTAAAAGTCAATTCATAATATATAAGCATAAACTAAACTAACACAAGGCAACAAGCCTTTATTGACCCATCGAGTTTTTAAACTAAAACATATAAATTAAACAAAGCATAAATAAAGAGAAAATGCAGAAAATACACCCCTAATAACACCAATGAGGCTTTCCAAGAGTATTGAGGGCCTTTGTAAATTTGTTCCATCAATTTCAACATCCAAAACTCCCAAGGACTTGTGTAACTTAGGCATAAGTAGATGTGTTTCCAACCCTTTCTGCCATGTATCCATCATGATCCATTCCTTTAACCGGCTCTTTTTCCATAATACCATCAAAAGGTACCTCTTTATTGATTACCAGGGTAATCTCACAATCACTCAAAGTAGATGTTGGTAATTCTTCAATACAAGTATTGACTGACCTGGTTATTGTTGAAAATTCAAATTCAAAAGGTCTATCACATCTGGTTTGATTATTTTTACCACCCATTAGCTTCAATTGCTCTCTATGTTGGCCAACTCTCCCAAACTTGCGTTAGTCCTTCATCACCACACATTTCTATAGGGTTTGGGTAGTTCATAGATGCATTTTGAGTTAAAACCACCAAGTGTTTTGAGATTCCATCAATTTAAACTTGAATGCGATTGTAATTGTTGCTCATTCTCTCCATAAAAGTGTACCTTATATTTTTCAATCTCACATCTTTTCCTTTTTTGGTTGGTGATGGTTGGTATTATGTTAGATTGGGAAGGCCATGGAAGTTCCTTGAGCTTCATCCTCCAATTTTCTTGTGATTTTGGTCAAATGGGAAATCATAATATTCATGTAGCCGAATTAAAGGTTGAATTGGCTTACCATTGTTTTGCTAAAGTTAGCCAATATTTTCTCCTATTGTGCCTTATCTAATTCTTCTTTAATTGGTGGATACTTATCTAATACCCAAGTTTGGTCTCTGTATAGCATTTTGACATCTCAATTACAAGTTTTTCCATCTCTTGAATAAGATTTTACATTCCCTGACGAGGATTGTGACTCATAATCAATTTTTCTTGAGTTTGAAGTAGACAATGGTTGAATCGACTTTGAAGTTTCCAAAATATGGATTTGGATACTTGTACCAACCCATATTATTGTGTAAGGGGTAAGGAGAATAACAAGAAACACGCTTATTGGTTATGCCCCTATCATTATAAGGATGATAATAATACCCTTGGCATGAATAATTCCAATCCATTCCTTGCATGTTCTTGGAAAATCAACACTAAAAATAATAAAAACAAGTAAAAGAACTAAAACAACAAAAAAAAGAAAAGAAAGTTTACACTATTAACTAGTCTAAACTATCTATCAAATATTTTTTTTTTTTTGGATTTTTCAAAGTAAGACAAGTAAACAACTAAAGAAGAAAATATTTTTATATTTTGAAAACGAGAGAAACAAGTTAGCTATATAAAAATGAAAAAAATTTTTAATCTTCAAGTAGATAAAGCAATTACACCAAAAGAACATAAATGAGTTTCAATTTAGTATTCTAACCAAATTCTATCAATATTGACAACCATTCTCTGGCAACGGCGCCAAAAAACAATGCATCTAAAAAGATTCAAATATATAGTTATAAAATAAAATACCTAATCAACTAACTTTAACTGATGACAAACTGCAAGTACATGGTGTCAATAGTAGCTAACGGAAGTAAGGATCATTCCTACAAGAAATGGTATTCAACTATTTGTTGTTTGGTTGGGATGTTAATTGAAAGGTTTAGTTAAAGAAAGCAATTGAACTAAACAAGGTTTAAAACTAAGAAATGATATAAATGGGAAATTTATAGTTTATGCTAGCCAATTTTTGAGTTCTGGTTAATTAGGTCAATCAATTGATCCTATGTGTCAAATTACAGTTCAATTTCCAATTATAACCTAATCCTAATTCCTTTGTAATTAAGTTATCTATTAATTTAATTAATATAAATGTGGATCCCTGCTACTACTTAAGCTAAGCAAACTTGATTAACTAACCATGGAAGTATACAACTAACTATATGAATTAGTCAGCCAAAATCTAATTCTAACCCTAATCCAACATTAATCTAGATTTATAATAGAGGTTCAATTCCCTGTATCCCCTCAATTAACCAAAATTAACCCAAAATTAACTAAGTAGCTAATTTTCCTAATTAACTCTTAAACCCATTAATATTGTCTAATTAGTCTATTTTACCACCTAATCAATTTATTAACATTTACTCATTGCAAATTGGCTTCACACAACCCTAACTCATAACTAATTAATGATATGAAACTAAAGGAAAGCAAGTAGAAGCATGAAAAAGCAACTAAAGTAAACAAAACAAAAAATCTACAATACTGGTGAAGGAAACTAGTTGCATTGAAAGTTAATAAATGAAAGCATTTAATAAAAGGAAATAACTTAACTAGGCATATAATTAAAGGATCAACAAAGAATGATAACATAAATAAAAGTCTTAAAACATATTAGAAGATAACTATACAACAATAGAATTGAAATCTAAACTAAGAAGGTGAAATTCCTCCCCATGTAGGGAGAAAGAAAAAGAGGAAAAAAACTAGGTGGAGGCTCCAATTTCTTCCCCAAAAATATATACTTATAGTAGGATTAGGGGTTAGGGGTGAAACGGTGCAATTGCCCTTGAAAAATGGCTCAAAATGGCCAAAAACGCTCTTCCCTATTGAAGCTCGCTGACGGTGAGCTGCCTTCTGGAAGAGCTCGCTAGCAAGCTTCCCTCCCTCCCCCCACCCACTTGGGAAGGTCGCCTAGCTGTCAAGCTTCTTTGTCTGTCGGTTTTTCTCTACTCTATACTGATTCTGCTTCACACCTTCCAAAACCCAAAACATGCAAAAGAATATATTAATGGAGGTATGAATGAATTGTTAGAACACCTAAACACTAATTAAAGTGAACTCAAACATTGTATTTGATCAATCAATTAAGAACAACTTCACACAAAACTCTAATTTCGGATGGAATTAGACTAATACCCTAATTATAAATCTAAACACAAATATATATACCCTAAAATAACACTAATTAAACATTAAAACACACATCAAACGCATAGAACTAAAAATGCACAAAAACACATACTTATAAACACTAAAATTACTTGAAACTATGACAAAAATCGTTCAAATTTAGCATGGAGGGTTATCAAACTCCGAGAGTAAAATATCAATAAGTAATTAGTTTGAGATGTCAGTTACTTTTATAAATATAGCGCAAGTCCTTTCAATAAATTTTTTGTATTTGAGAATAGAAGATATCTAATAAGCTGGAATTTATTGTTTTGAAATTTAAATGGATATATGGATGAGAAATGGAGGAATTATTACTTTTGATTTGAAAATTACAAAATAGAGAGAAACGGAATGACTAAAAAGGGATAGATAGGGATTTTTTAGTTTTTTTTTTTTTGAAATTGAAGGAAAAGAGGGAGAAGATAATGAATTTGTTTAGCGATAGAAAAATATGGGACTATTGTAAAGCCTATATCGCGTGAAGTAAAAAATGATGACACATAGAAGCGGAGAGGGTTTACAGTTAATTGCACGCACCCATTCATGTTGCCAAGTAGGACAGAGAAAGAAAAGACAGATAAGTACAAAACGTTAAATTTATTATATTCATATATAATTTCATAGGAAATTTGTCGACCTCATTTGCACTATAATCAAGACTTATATAGTGCATTCATAACCAACTAAATAGGTATTAACTTATTAATTCAAAATAACTTCCGTATCTTTAAGTTCAGCATATTCTGAGGTTTCAATAACATGTGTTGACGTGTACTTTATTACAAATTAACACAAGGATTTAAATGTGAGTGAAACTACAACAAAATAGATTTTTGCAACTCTTTTCATAAAACATAATATAAAAATACCGTAAATAAACGATAAATTTAGAAATTTTGTCATAAATTTACAACACTTAAGTAACTGTAAATAGTAAAAATTATCAGTAAAGCTAATTTTTTTTTTCAAAACAGAAAAAGTTGTTAGGTAATAATAATAAAAATAAATAAATAAAATAATGTAATAATAATAAAAATAAATAAATAAAATAATGTAAAGGAAAAAGGAAAATTCTTTAATTTTCCATCTTTTTGTCTCTCTATATTTTCTCCTGCTTCTCTTGGACGACGAGGCAGCCATCGTCTAACCACCGCGCCTTCGTGCCACCACGCCATCTCTTCATCTTCTTGGTCTCTTCCCTCCTTATCTTTTCTAAATCATTTTCACGATTTTGCTCTCAGCGTTAGCTCTCATCAGCACGCTTGTCGACCCATTGACACCGGTGACCAGAACTCCAACTACATCATGGATACAGTCGACCGCCGGAGGTAAGCACCGAGCTTTTGCTTTAAATTTTCATCTATCTTAATTCAATCTCGTCATCTCTCCATTTTAATTCTCAAAAATTTTGATTTTCAAATCTGAGACAGGTCATATTTCTTCGTCTTTCCATTTCGATTTTAAAAACAAAAGTTCCCATTTCGATTTCGATGCTGACCGCGAAGGCCATCACAAAGCCCTCGGCCCTCGGCAAACTCCTCGTTGACTCCGGTTAGGTCCCCACTTCTCCAAATGCCGCTCGGTATTATATTCCCCGCATTTTCCAACCTCGTTTGTGTTTAATCATATTGAATGTATCTAATTAATTTTTAACTAGCTTTTTTTTTCTAATTTTTTGTTCAATTCGTGACACTTGAGCAAAAAATTCAAGTTCGTTAGTTGGCGGTAATTTTTTCTAGAGTACATTATTTGCACCGGCGATCCACTTTAACTCGGTTCTTATTTTTTTCTTTAATTTATATTTAAGTTTTAAGATTTGAAGTTTTAGAATTGCTACTCTGTTAATGCTCTAATTGTAGTTATTTTGCTCTAAATATGTCTACTGTTAAATTTGAGATTGAAGATAAATATTCATATTTTTGTTTGTATAGGATCTTCCATCAAGCTATCAACCAGGGAATTCATACCCAAAGATGTGAGTGTGGTCGTCTGCAAAATGTTTAATTAATAAAACTCCAGTACTCACTGAATTTTATATTAAACTCCACGTTTGTAAGAATTCATTCAACTGGTAACACTTAGAAGGGATTATTACTTATTTTGGCTAGTGGTCTTTGTATTTTGTTTTTATAGGTTTCTTACTTAGTTGATTAATTGCAAAAACATGTGCTTAGAAGTAAAAGAATTCTGGCTCAGGAAACAGGAAACTGGTAGCTAGAAATTTAATGATAATTAGAAATCAGAAGTGTTAATGCCTAAGGTAACCTCTTGCTACCGTCCCCTCCCACTTGAGATTATTGTCTATGTTGTTACTAGTTCAGTAGATTTATTCACATATGATCTCTAAGAAAATAAATGGGGCATAATGCACTAATTTCTTGAGATCCTGCACTTAACTATCAGGTTTAGGAAAAGTAGAAATGGAGACTTCTGTTAATATGCACCAGTTCATTCTCCTGAGATAAATAGCAAGTAATATATATTTCTAACTAATATATTCAATGTTCTTTTGAGAAGTAACCAAAATTAGTGCACAAAATGACAACATAGTCCATTCTTAAGTACTGATTTGGAGCTTGACACAAATTAATAAGATGGATAGTTTGATACCAGTTTTTAGAGATTTGCAGTAGTTGTAATTGAAGTTATCCCATTTAAGCAAAGTCTGGAAACAACTTTCTGCATTAACTAAATTATTATCTTCCCGCATACTAAAACAATTATGACAGGCTGAGTGTGATACTATATATTTCCCAATCTGGCACTTCTCTGCCTCTGGTCGCCTAGCTTCCCACCAATTTATCTTCCTTCTCAGTAAATTCACTTTTCAGTTTGAAGTTCTAACTTATCGATAATCTAAAAATGGATAGATTATCGATAATTTTATGATAAATTTCTCTTAATTTTCGGGACGTCTAAGCTGTGGCGAAACCCTAACCTGCAAGTCATGACTGGAGGAAGAGATTACTGAGCATAACTCAATTTCTCAAAACCCTGACTTGGTTACGTGATGGCAGTGACTCCGATAGGTCCTATGAAATCGCGAGTCACTGAAGAAACTTGGCTTGAATTTCAACACTGAGCTGATGTGATCATTATAATCAGTGATGAAGAAAATGGGGTGAGTTTCTGCATTTTGAGATATTAAATGGCCTAAATTTTATCTTTAGTGATCATATTGATTATAGAGTGGTCAAATTGATTTTTTTAATTCCTATATCTTGATATATATCAATGCCCTCTCATATTAGTTAATTTTCAACTTTTTAACAACTAATGTTTATGTATATCAAAGTTAACATAATCATTTATTTTAAACACAAAGTAGTGCAGGATAACATCCTGAAGCATTATAGAAAGCCATTTGTGGATGAATTTGACGATTATTTTAGCTTAAGAAGTAACATAATTGAATACTAGTGGTATGTTAACTCTCATGATATGCTTACATAATTTGTTCACAAGGTTCTCTTGTATGACCAACCAAGTGAAATGATTTCTATTTTTCTTTCGCTTTTGTGGATTTTATTCCAAAAATTTAAATTTTTGTTTTCAAATTTTGTTCACTTTTGTAGATGGACAAAGAGGTATATGAAAGCGAAGTTATAGAGATCTGCATCTTTTCTTAGTCTTCTAATCTGTCTCTTCAGTTCATAGTAGAAGGTAGCTTCACTGTAAATTTACTACAGTAGGAGAAATTCACTGTAAATTTACTACATTTCTTGCTTTGGCCTTGGCTAGTCTTTGTGCACTTTTCTTGGTGGGTGATAGATCATATTTTGTCTATTCTTTCCAATCTGAGGTGCGATCAAATTGAGTTAGATTTCTCTTACGAGACCTTTCTTATCTTGGATAGAAGTCGAAAGTTTTGATATTTTATATTACTTTTCAGGTGTTGCACACTCTCCTTAGTCTAACAGACACTGAGAGAGGTCAACCTATTCCTGGTGTAAGTAAAAGACTTGGATTCTTCATGAAAATTTGTATAGTGGGATATCACGGAATTTTAATTGGTTGGGATAGTTACAATTGCCCAAGCAGTTGATTCCAAATCCTTTTCCTAATGGAAACATTGATTCTGATAATACCTTTAGCCTTCTTTTGTTGATATATTCAGATGTTCTTTGGGTGTCATTAATCTACTACATTTGAGTAGTTGGAACCCTGTCAGAAACTTCCACGCACTCTCTTGGTTCTTATTTAAAGCTGGGTCATACCTTGAACTTTGTCTTCTGTAGTTTTAGCTTTAAGAAAATTGCATATAGTTCTTAAATTAGATTGCGTTGCAACTGGATATTATTTTCATTTTCCTTTGCTTCAACTGTTCAACAAATATGAGGTACTAATTCAGATTATGTTTCTTAATCTGATGTTGTATTATTAATCTTATTGAGTCTGGCACTTTGTCGTACAAACTTGTCTTTCCATATTCAGTCGGATGCTATAGCAGTTTTTATTTGTGCTGATAGTCTCTTCCTTTTATTGTTATTGTTTTCACTTTCAGAAATAGGAGGACATTCGTCCCTGCATGTTAAAGTCTGCAATTGCAGCAAGCCACCCAGGGTTTTCAACTATGAGACAACAGGTAGGTTCACTGTTAATTTACTGGTGCTGGAATAGCTCTAACTGTATCATATGTAGCATCCAATTCAAGTTGGCCAAGTGGGATTTGAAACTTTTCAAAACGTACACAAAACGTCAAAGAAGGTACTAGATGAGTACTGTGTGCTCCATACTCGTGATAGATTTCTGTTTTTGAGATATTTATTTGCAAATCTTCCTTATGTCTAGGTTTCCGATATCTGGAGCATGCTTTCTTAGAGAGCCTATGTAAAATTAAGTTAATAGATTTCCTAAAATATGAAACTCCTTCAGCTTAAATAGAGGATGTATCTAGCTTCAAAGCTAAATTTGCATGGTGAAAAACACTACCTATGTTTTTGTTATGCTCAATTATTCACGCTTACTAACTCAGTTTAATATATTTGTATCATTTATTGTGTGTTACTGATTTATTTCTTCTGAAATTTGTGTAGGAGTTTATGTGGGAATGACTCAACAAGCCATGTAAGCATTTTCATGAAATTTTCACTTTGGTTTTTGGTTGTGCCATTTGTCTCTGGAAACAAGTACTTTTTTTTATCCAAAGTGATTCCTCAAATCAAACATTTGTATTCAAAGATGGAATCTTTTCTTGTAGAATTTCGAGGAATGACGAGCTCAGGAGTGGAACTACTCTCTTTGTTGACCAATACTAAAGGGAACTTAGGAAACTTAGGAAACATCTAGAATGAAGATACTTCCGAATTAATTATGAGTCTTGATATTTTATCAAGGAGTTGATTCTTTAGCTGCCATTACTTGTATTTTTATACCGCATCAAACATAAAAAACTAGTAACTTTATGGTTAAATTTGCTTCTCTTGTATACCTTTGCTGGATATGATTCTATTGGAGTGGCCTTGACCATATTCTTCTTTTCCTTTGTTCTGTTTCTCCTTCCGTTCCCCCTTTTGTGGCGGATTGTTGGCCCCAAAGCGATCTAAGAGGGGGTGAATTAGGTTGTTTCAAAAAATAAACCTTTTAACGTGCTTAATGATAATGTAAACTTTATGTAACAAATAAACACTTAAGTACAAATGATCAAAGATAAATATTTAACAATTAAAGCTTAAAGAACAAATGTAAAGATTGAGATAGAGAATATCAAACCAAACTCTCAAATTTCTCAAGTTTGGAGTATATCCACTAGTAGTGTCTCTTCAAAGAATGTGAGGCAATAACTTTCTTGTACACAAAGTAGGCTCACCCTTGCAGCAACTAAATTTCTCTAGTTGAGTCAAAGGGTTTTATACTACAACCTCACTTTTGTACACTTGTTATCCCTGTACTTTTACACTTTAAGATCACTCACTAGTCTACTCTTGCTCACACTAATTCCCTCTAGTTGAGCCAAGAGAACTAGGAGACTTTCACTACCCAAACCAATACAACCCACAATATTTTAGCCTATTTCTTCCCAAATAGTTCTTATAAGTGTTTATATTGAATGCAGTAGTTGTACTCTCTATATTTGCAATTACAGACTTGGATATTTATAGATGCCCAAAAACTACATCCAACAATTCTCTAACGGCTATTTTCTGTTTACTGGAAAACTAGCTTTCAGACGGCCGACTGCGTCCGAAGGAACTAGCCGTTGGACCTTTCGGACGACCGCTGCTAAGTCCTGCATCCAACGTTGCGTCCATTCTCTAGAGGGTGTTTGTCTTCTTTCGTTCGGACGTCCGAGGCTGCGTCCGAACTTGAGTCCGGTCAATGTCAATGTCTTCTGGAATATTGATCGGATACTATTCTTTGTCCGAGGCTGCTTCAGGTTCTCGGTGTCGGAACTGTCTTCCTTTCGGAGAGTCGTCATCGTCCGAATTGTTTTCTGGTTGTTTTCTTGATTGTATTCGGACAATCATTTATGTCCGAACCTTCTATAAACAGTCCTGTTTATCTGCACACTTGTTTTTAAACCGTTAGAATGATTTCGTCATCATCAAAATATGATTATCACAATTGGGGTTCAACACTTATATTCGTAGACATTCCTTCTGGACATTTGGAGCAGTTGCTAGCCCTAATCCTAAGTTGACAAATTATTCCACTATGTTGATTACTCTCTAAATCTTCTATGTTGTGGAACACAGGTTGCTCTTAAGAGACTTGGCGAGAAACACCTTTTGAATGTATCATTTATTGCTTTTAGAAGTTTTGGTTGCTTGCGCCTGGAACTTAAATTTCTGTGTTCTGTTATTGTGTTCCTTCCAGCAGAACTGATGAAAGATCTCAAATAAAAGATCTCTTGAAGTTAAGATAAAGTATACTAGTTTTCTTGAAGTTAAGATAACAGATGAACCCTTAATTTCTAAGTTGCTAGATTCCTTGGGATCAAATTAATTTCAATGAAGTTTTTTTTTTGTCTGATTTCTCATTTTTTGTACCATCGTTATAACATCTACTAGGAGGGGAAGGGGAGGGGGAGAGGCTGTCACCACTGAGTTTATTTGTTAGGAGTTTGAGGTAATTGTTAGTGTCTCTTACTTATCATGCCCAAGCTTGCAAATGTAGTGTGATTGGAGAGAATGGCCTATTGGTCCCTTCCTCCTATTATTTTATGATTCAAGTTGTATATTTATTTGTTTTTTGTAGGTTGGTGGTGTAAAATGAATCCATGGTAGAAGGTAAGTGGTTGTGGTAAAATCTAAGGCATGCTCCTCATTTACATTAGGCTGATCATTTTTTTTAAGAATCCCTAATTTCTGAAGGAATTCATTTAGATCAATTTGAGGCTTTCTCTTCTTGGTATTACGATTTGTTTTCCTTAGAGTACTCCACTTCATTATTCTTTACTTCAAACCTTTCAACATGGGATTGATCGTCCACATATTTGATATCCGTTACAGGATTGCTAGATCATGAGCTTGCTGATTACGTTTACATAATAATCCAGAAATTAATGTTTTTAGACCATGAAATTGAGAGATTTGGTTGGACCAGCGGCTGCCCCACAACCTGATGAACCTTGGCCACGGAAAATACTTACCTAGACCCACCCGCGGATCTCTTGGTCCAAGTAAGTCCACATATGCTGCTCCTTCCAAAAAAATAATTTATTTTGGAGGGGAGAGTTGGGAAAGACAGATGTGGACTTACCTGGACCAAGGGATCCACGGGTGGGTCCAGGTAAGTATCCCATTGGCCACTACCTGAAACTTGGGCATAACAATCTCTCAAATATAGTGTGCCCTCAAACCTCATTGCATAACTTTCAAACAGTAACCGTTCTGTTTTCTTTCTTGATGGAGATGTACTCGTGCCAACCAGTAACGGAGATTTGGACTACTAATTTTGAACTTGGGATATATTAGTTTTCTTGTCCATTTATACTTGTTTGCAGTAAAACTTGCAATTCTCAAGAATTATCATCTATTATGCTCAAGTTGCCTTTTCATCAAACATTTTCAACATGTTATTGTGCTATACATTGATAACTCTAAAAATTTGGGGATAATTAATTTACTATAAACCCTAATTTGATGTTTTGTAATTCTAATTTTATGTGTTTTGTGTGTGATTTAGAGTTATTAAATTAAAATTAGATTTTGTGTGTTTTAATGTATTTTGGTAATTTTTAGTGTTAAATTTGTGTTAAAATTATGTTAGTAATGTTAGTTTGTTTGTGTTATGCAGGAAAGAGTAATTTTAAAAGTCTAAAAGTGAATATTTACATTCTTAAACAAAGAAGAATAAAAAAATAAAAAAATAAAAAAAAGATGAAGCCAAGCTCAATTGAGCCTGGCCAAAGTTTGGCAGAGAAATTCCTTGCTACAGCAAGGATTGCCAAGCTGCAGCAAGGAATCAACAAGCAACAAGGCATAGGAAGCCCTTGCACATGTGCCATCAATGATTGAGAAAAGGATTCCAACGTGCAAAGACCAACAAGAGTCCAATGTGGGCCACAAATTACTTATTAGAAGGAAGTCTACATTAATAGCACAATATTTCTATAAATAGGCCTTTTTTCCCTCATTAGGTCATAAGTTAGTTAGAATTAGAATTAGGTTTTAGGTATTTTTGAGAGTAGTCACTAGGGTTATTTCTGGACAATTTTATACTTCTCACATTAATTTCTTTAGCAATTTTCAAATTTCAATTTCAAAAATTTGTTCGTAGATTTATTACAATTCGTGAATTTGGATTCGTGAATTTTTTGGAGAATCTATGACAATTTTCAGAGGATTTGAGTATGCTTCATTATTTATTAGTCAATTATTTTTACTTCAAATTTGCCATTTAATTATTTAATTGTTTTTGGCTTAGTTTAGTTAATTTCAATTCAAGATTAATTTTTAGTTTAATTTAATTATTTATTTTAATTTGCTTTCGTTAGATTTTTAATTAATATTAGTTAGGATTTCTATCAATCCATTATTTCATAGTTAAATTAGTTATTTTGTCGTTTAATTCACGTAAATTTATTTTCCATAATTTTCTAGGGTTTTCAGTTTGTTGTTTAATTTATTTTTATAAAAAAGAAAAATAAAAAATAATTCCTTTCAATTTGTGATTGTCTAAATAGTAATTGATACTAAGTATTCGGTAATTGACCTAATTTGATCTTCGTGGGAACGATCCTTATTACCCATATACTACTATCCGACCCGTGCATTTGCGGAGATATGTGTTAGTACGTAGTTAATTTGTAAATTTAGGGTTTGACACGTATCAAATTTTTGGGCCGTTGTTAGGGATCAAATATCTAGACAATATCGAGCCGCTTAGCATTATTGCTAATTTAGATTTTGCTTTTTATTTTCTGTTTAATTTCTTCTCGTTTTCTTTCTGTGATTTTATTTTATTCTTTGTTCATCTAAGTTTTCCGCAGTCATACGTTTAATTTGTATTATAGTGTTGTTTATAGTTTATGACCCTTGGTGATAAAAAAGTTATTTCCACTTGATTTGGGAATAGAAAGAACTCTACAGGGATTACGAAAGCAAAAGAAACAAATTTNCAAGAGGACCAAGAAAAATTTGCCATGGCCAATTTAAACACCAAGGAATGATGATATTCCCAGGAATGAAAATGAGGAGGAAACTATGAATAGGAATGGGAACGGGAACGGTAATAGACAGCGATTGTTGAAGGATTATATTAGACCCACCTTTGATGGGGCTAATTCCAGTATTACCAGACCCGCTATCCAAGCAAATAATTTTGAAATCAAGTCATCTCTAATTCAGATGCTTCAAACTCATGCCATATTTGGAGATGGACCAACCAAAGATCCACATGCCCATTTGAGAAATTTTGAAGAGATTATTAGCACTTTCATATATAATAGGGTTTCACCAGGTGTAGTTCGAATGATGGCTTTTCCTTTCTCTTTAAGAGATAAAGCCAAATGGTGGTTACAAAGTTGCGATGAAGGAACATTCATGACTTGGGAGGAACTTGCTCAAGATTTTATAACTAAATTCTTTCCTCCCTCCAAAACTGCAAAGTTGAGGAATGAAATCACACCATCATTCAAACAGAATGTTGGAGAAGGCCTCGACGAATTTTGGGAAAGATATAGGGATCTATTGAGACGTTGTCCACATCATGGCATTCCGTTGTGGATGCAAGTGCAAACTTTCTACAATTGGTTATATCTTGAAACCAAAACAATGGTGGATGCTGCCGCAGGAGAATCTTTATCCTACAAAACACCCGAGGAGGCCCAAAGAATGGTGAATATGATGGCCTCTAATTACTATCAGGTTGTAGCGGTTCAACCAATTCAACAAGATAGGAGGGGAATGCTAAATCTTGGTCAAACTGATGCCATCTTAGCTCAAAACAAAATGTTGAGATTCTTGATGGCAAACTTGATAAAACCCCATGGTAATTTGAATGTCAATTCGGTAGTTTCTTCCTCTTCAACTCATAATATTTATGAACTATATGAAGGAAATCATTAGACTAACTGTGTGGATTTGAAGAGTCATTCTGGCAAGAACAAGTCCAATTTGTCAATAACCAGCAGTTCAAGGATCCAAGGCCTCGAAATAATCCACATTCCAACACCTATAATTCAGGGTGGGGGAATCATCTCAATTTTTCTTGGAGTGGTAACAACAATCAACCCAACCATCAGCAAAACAACTTTTCGTTTCGACCTAATCACCCACAAGCCCAAATCTCACAACCTAGACCACCCGCTAATCTTAACCCTCAAAATCAACTATACCAACTATTTCGGCCACCTCAAAACCAACCTCAAAATCCAAATCAATACCCAAATCAATATCCAAACTAGCCATCTAACCAACCCCTACAACCAAACCAAGGTCAAAGTTCCCGGAGTATAGAAGATATGTTTGCTCAATTCATGACGACTCATGAAACATCAATGAGAAATCATGAAGCATTAATTAGAAATTTGGAGAAACATATGAGACAAATAGTTAGGCAACTGATTGAGAGACTGCAAGGTGCCATGCCAAGTAATACTGTCCCGAATCCAAGAAATCAATACCCAAGGGAGTAACATCCACAAGACTGGAGCAACGTAATGCCATGACCTTGAGAAGTGAACGAGAACTAATTGTGGAAGATGGGGATCATGATAAAAAAGACCACGTGGAAAAGCTCAATTTGCAAGTGGATAACATTTCAAGTAAGGCCAAGAGTGAAAAGGTTGAGCATGGAAAGAATGAGATCAAGTCTCAAAGCAAGAAAAAGAGCAAACTTGAGAAATGGGAAGAGCCTTTAGAATTACATCATTCGGTGAAAATTCCTTACCCACAAAGGTTGATTGATCCTATGAAGGTGGAGAAGGACAACTAATTTACCAAATTCCTTGAAATGTTAAAAAAGTTTCACGTGAATATTCCCCTAGTTGATGCACTCACCAAAATGCCTCATTATTCCAAATTCATGAGAGAAATTTTGACCAAGAAGAAAAATTAGAATGATGGAGAAATAGTGTGCTTAAGTGAGAATTGTAGTGCTATTGTGCAATGAAGATTGCTACCAAAGCTTGAGGATCTTGGGAGTTTCTAAGATCGATTCCAGTCAACATTGGGAGTCATACTTTAGATCGATCATTGTGTGATTTAGGGGCAAGCATCAATGTTATGCCAAAGGCAATTTATGATAAATTGGGAATCACAAATGCCAAGCCTACACAACTTATTCTTTGATTGGCAGATAAAATCGAAAGGCAACCTCATGGCATATTGGAAGATGTGTTGGTACAAGTGGATAAATTGATCTTCCCTATGAACTTTTTAGTATTTGATATGGAAGATGCTGCCCATATTTCATTAATATTGGAAGACTCTTTTTGGCCACTGCTCATGCCGTGATTGATGTCAATCAACGAAAGTTGACACTACAAGTTGAAAATGAGACTGTTGAATTTGCTGTATTTGAATCATATGAAAATGTTTTAAATTTGAAAGCAAATTATGTTGTCAACTCATTGGATTCTTTTGTTGATAGGTTGGATGAATGTGCGTCAAAATTGAAGGAAATCAAGTGCTCTAAAGTGAAGGACAAATGGAAGATACTGATTTCTCCAAGGATAAACCACCAAACATTGATGTTAACATGAATGAAATTCAAGTAGTATGTACCAACCATAATAAATTTAATGTGGAAGCTAAGGTGAAGAAGAAAAAGAAACATTGGTATAAAATTGATTGGTGTGGTCCTTTGACTATTGCCAATGCTATGAAGAAAAAAGGACATATCCACTCGAATGATGGAAACACAGAGTGCTTAGTGAAAAAAAACAAAAGGAGTAAAGCTATATCCATGAAAGCCAAAAGGAAAAGGCTGGCCATGCATCCTTTGTTATATCAAATGATCATCCCGTTCATAAATCTAGCTAAGACTATAAATTGCACTTCTTGGGAGGCAACCCAAGTTTGTTTATTTTTCCGCTTTAATATTTAGTAGTTTAGTTTGATATTAATGCTTTAATTTTATTAAGTTATATGATATCAATCAAGTATATCTTATTTTGCAGGTTAAAAGTGAAAGTGGAATCGAAAAAAAAAATAGTGCATAAGCTGATGCTGCAGAGAGCTTCAGCCTACTGCAGCAAGCAAAGTTACTGTTTTTAATGATAAAAAAAAAAAAAAAATTCTCCCCCTTTCTTTTCTCTTTCTCTTCTTCTTCTTCTTCTTCTCCGTTCTCTATCTCTTTTCTTCTCTTTTCTTTTCTCTTCCTTTTTCCACCATAAACCTCACCACCCATATCTTCTTCTCCATATCATCCTATTTTTCTAATACCATTATCTTAATATTTGCTTCTCCATCCCCACCCCATTCTTCTCTCTCTTAGATCTTTCTCACTCCTCCACCGTCAACCCCACCACCACCACCACCACCACCACCACCACCTTCTTCCCTCTATTTTTCTTCTTCTTCTTTTCTCTAATTTTCTCCACCCTATCACAATCTTTTCTTTTCCTTAACCACAAACCTCTATCCTTTGTATGGCCTCTTTTCTCCATCACGTCAAGGATTTCCAATCAAGGATTCCAATTGGTTCAAGTAAGATCTTTTCACTATTAATTTTTATGATATTAATTGATAGTTTGAGTAAGAATCAATATTTTCTTATTAATTATTATTTTGCTTCTTACCTAGTGCTTATATTATGGGCAATTAATTTTACTTGTAAAGTTTTTGCCCTTACTTTTTCAGTATTTATTTTGTTGACATTTGTTATGATTTTTATGGTGCTATTTGTGTGTTAGTTTTTATTTCTTCTCCTATTTTTGTGAAAACATTGGAGACAATGTTTCACTCAAGTTGGAGGGAGCGTTTTATGCTATAGTGTGTATTTTCATCTTCTAGGTTGTTTTAGGTGTTTTGTATTTGGGTTATCTTAGGTATTTTGTATTATGTGTTTGTTTGTTTGTTAAAGTGTGTCTTAGGAGAATTTCTGTACTTAATTAACTCTTTTCTGTATCAATAGTTTTGAAAAAAAATTTGAATTGTTGAATCTGTATGTTGTATAGGAATTTTTGTTCTTTAACCCCATTGATTCATGGAATGTGACATCATTTTTATATGACAATGTGTGAATAAAACGGTATATGTGGCAGTTTCGTTAATTTTTAAATAAGTGATATTCTTGACCACTTATTGCAACTTGGATTCAATTTGTGACACATTACTCGGGGTCATTTCATATTTGCGAAGTATGAATGAAGTTTGGACTAAAGAGATAATTTAGCCAATTTCTTTGGATCATTTGAGTTTAAAAGCCTATTTTTTTATGATTATCCCTAGTGTCCCTTTTTGAGCCTATAAGCCTATTATTCGTTGATAACCACATTATTTACAAACTTCCCAAAACCCTTTAGCCTAATTTCCCAAGTCTAATCATCAATTTAGAAATTTTTCCATTCAAATCAAATTGGTGATCTAGGAATACTCGTAAACCTTTAATCCAACTTCACAAGTAAGTTTTACCTCAAGTTTTGCATGGTTTTCATGTTAAATTTCAATTTCATCAAGAAATTAATTTTTTTAATTTTGTTGTTTATGCTTTGATTTTATTACCAAAAATGTTTATAAGCTACAGGGATGTGATTGGGTTTGTAATTTAAAATCACTTTTTAACTATTATTTTGATGAGATTTGATGAGGGTTTTGACAATTGTTAACCTGGTGATGTATTTGAAATTATGAACCCTAATTCTTAGACTTTTATCTTATTTCACGAATTTAAGTCAACCCTTACTTATTTGTGTTCGATTATTGCTTAATTTGAGAATTTTGGTGATACCTAAAAGTGAACCCCTACCTTGTTTTTTATCCTAATGGTATAAGTCTTTCTTGATTTAGGTGATTTGGGTTAGAGTTTTAGACCGTCAAAATTATGATACGTCTACGAAATTGATTTTCGAGGTAAGTAACGTTTATACCTTTTTATCGATACCTTATATATGGTTGGTTTTACAGTCCTAAAATAATTGATATTAAGATAAGTATATTTATTTTTAGTAATGTTTATAAGGTAAGTACGTTTATATTTTATGTGTTCGTTATGTAATGTGTTATATGTTCATTATTGCACTATGTGTTAATGAATCATTTTAACTCAGTGTGAAGAGTTCAATGGGTCACTTGAATGGACTTGGCTATGAATGAGTGAATGAAATAATATGCTGAGTACTCTACTTTGTAAATGTCATACCTAGAGAATCGAGAAGACAAGTGATTGACACTCCGTTATGCCTTATACTCGCGTGGATAATAGGTAGACTTGGATCCAATGTTGGGAAGACTTTTGTGAACCATGAGTTCCTTGATTGACATTTGTATTTTAATTATTGAAAATGTCTCGTATATTATTTTTTGCTCTGATTGTATACGTGTTATCTATAATTGGGCTTAAATGTTATTTACCAAGCACTATGTGCTTACTCCGTTATTGTTTTTCTCCTTTGTTTGCAGTCGATGACCAATAGGAGACGTTAGCAGGTCCTGAGTCGAATGCTGACCTGAGAGGGGGTTACAGTGCGGACCCCAGTTACTGGAGTTAGAGTTTTTCTATTTACCATCTTAGTATGAGATTTGTTCTTATATTGGGGCCTGTGTGCCCAAAGACTGTAACCCCCCGTTAGAATTGTCTTGTATATCAAATGTTTGGTTGTCATTTCGTTTGTGATACGATATTTGTATGTAAGTGTGATTTGATTATATCGTGAATGATTGAGGTTATGTTGGTTGTGTATACCTCTAATGACTTTGTCTCGGATGAATTTGAGGTCTAATGAAAAATATTATGGGTTGTTTATTGCTCTTGTACTATGTCTTGCATGTTTAGGGTGATCCCGAGTTACGGCATGTCATTGTCCCATTTTGAGGGTGTGACAAAGAAAGAGAATGCGCTAATCCAAATTGTAGAGATAGAAGCCATTTTTGTAGAAATAATAGAACTCAAATGAGTTTGGTTTTTTGTTAATAGCAGACTTAGTTTCACAAAATGTTTTCCATAATTTAAGATATTTATTTCTCAATTCTCTATCTTCTGCTTGTTACTACTACTAGGTTCATGCTGCTTCCTTATTCATGATGACTTGACCTGGATGGATGGTGAACGATCGCGATGAGGTCAACCCTCAAACCACACATAATTTGGTGTTGTTATGGCAATTTTAGCCAGTGAAGCTTTATTACCACTTTAGAGTAACTTCTTATAACTAATATTTAAAATTATTATTTAGGAAATTGCTAAATAGCAATGTGCACATTCATTACAACAAAGCAAAGGAACTTCGAATGTCAAATGAAATAGTTCAAAGTAACTCTTCATAATTTCTGGTCTGTCTATTTTGTATATTTGGGAGTTTTGCAATAATATTTGTTCTAGAAAGTTGAGAAAGTAGAAGAGAGGCAGTAGTTACAGCAGTAGGGAGCTAAAGGCAGATGAGCCAGCACCACATCCACCCAAGGATTAGCTTCCCAACTTCTTTTTAGTTGTTCCCCGTGTCAAAATTTTTAGAGAGAAATTTAGAAGTTGTACTTTTGAAGCCAAGCATCTAGCATAATAGATGCTTGTTTTGTATATATGAAGAGAATATTATTTTAATTCAAGTACAATTGATACTATTTTCTTTAGATAGGATCTATATGTGATGGAGGTTCATCGGGCAAATTTTGTAATTATGGCAGTTCATGAACGTTTCATATATCAATCAATTATTAGTTTTGTTGAAACAATTTTTTTCATTTGCGCCTATCGAAATAATTATATTTTAAACATAAAGTATAGTGCATTGCCATATTTAGCGTCACTATTGTGCTGCACAGAAAATGTCGCAATTACATTTATCTCACTAGAATTAAGTTGAAAATGTGTCGCAAAACATTTGCGGTGCAATAAAATTGTGCCGCATAAACTTTACGACAAAGTGAAATTGTGTCACCAAATGTGTCACAAAAGCTTTGCGACACAATAAAATTGTGCCGCAAATGTGCTGCAAATATATCGCAAGTACTTAAAAACTACCGCTTTCTTTTGTGATGGTTGCATTGGCTACACAAAAGTATTGTGTTGCAATAGTGCCATAAATGCCTTTTTGTGTCAGTTTTTAGACTTTTTGCAATGCACTTCTGTGTCATAAACATAAACAGTTTTGTTGTAGTTTGTTAGGAATAGGCACTTTTCTTCTAGTATTCATGACTATATATTTTGGGGGCGTGTATGATACCTAGGCTCCAGCAGGGAGAGACGTAAGAAAAATCACCAACTTGAACCTAAGCCTAGGTATCATATTTGGTTATTTACTAAACTCGCCCTTTGGAGAGGAAGGGTGGATTGTTAGTGTGGACAATTTAGAAGATACAATTAGAGAACATGTATGGTTAGATTTCATTTGTATACTTGGTGGAATATGGCATATCTTAACCAAACCCTTTGCGTGGGCTCAACGCGCACTTGTATGGTCTGGAAAGACTTGCTTATCTTATAGTTTAGGGACGTTATCCGTATTTAGTTTCATTGATTATCACAATGACCATCAATTCATGTGAAACTAATTGAAGAAAATTCCAAAAAAAAAAAACGTACTCATGCAAATTGAGCAAATAAAACAAAAGCAACCCTATGATTTAAGCCCAATTTGTTGTCATTTTGTTTTCTTCTTTGTATTAACAAAGCTTTGGTTGGGGTCGGACATCGTTTCGAACAGGGCCAAATTTAGAATTAACCAGTCAGGGTTAGATGAGGCAGCAATGAAGGAAAACAATGAAGAAAGATGTCACTGGTGGATGAGGATCTGGAAATGTGGTAATAAGAGAGAGGAAGTGGCTGAGAGATTTGGTGAGAGTAAAGGGTTAGAAATGAAGCAAAAATCTGACCTTGGGGGAATAGTGGTGGTGGATGGTTTAGTCGGAGTAGTGGTATGGGGTGTGGTTTAGTCTGAGTGGTAGTGGTGGTATAGGATGGTTTAGTGGGAATGGTGGTGCTGGTGGCGATATGGGATGACATTGGGGGTGGTAATTGTGTGAAGAGTTTTTCCGTGTTTTAATGTGTGAGAGAGGATGTGGGAGTTAGAGTTAGAATCCAAGAAAAAACAAAAGGCTAATGATGGTAAAAGATTTGGATCTGAATTTTGAAGTAGGAGGCATTGTAGCAGCAATTCTAGAGAAGATGATATACATAGATGAGAGAGGCAGTAGTAACTAGTGGGACTGAGGAAAAGTATCCAAAAATAATTTGTTTTGATTTTACCTCAAAAAAATTTATTTTGACTTTTGAAGGGATAATTTGTTCAAATGAGCAAAATTGCTCAACCTAGAGAAGAATTGCTCTAGCAATAACGCTAGCCTTTATAAAATGTGGTAGTATATAAAATTTTGTAGAACAATTTCATTTCTTTGAATCATTTATTATTTTATTTGGAAATAAATTTATAAAATCATTTATTGTTATTTATTATATTTCCTAAGATAAAATACACCTGTCAATATTTACTAATGTTTCTCGTAATCATTTACTATTGTTAAATATACAATTAGTATAATTGACACTAATAGTACCCAAACTTTTTATGGAGTTGAACATTGGTATTCAATCTTTTAGTTGTGTCACTTTGATATCCCAAATTCTCAATTTGTGTCTAATGAATACTTCAGTCAAATTCTGATGGTTTTGCTGAGAAATGCAGAGTCTCACGTGCCGTGCACATGGTAACTCTTCAAGGAAAATTTTAGAATGCAAAATATGAGAAATAACATCATTTCACTACAAGGAGATATATAAAGCAAAAGATATCCATCTAATTATGGTAACGATGTAATGTTTCCATTAGCATGTTACAATTGTGAAGAAACATACCATTGTTACCATAATTCGTTGGATTTTTTTATTTTATAAATCTGCTTGTACTAAAATGACGTTATTTTATATATTTTGAGTTCCTAAAATGCCCTTGGAGATTTGCTGATGTGCATAGCATATGAGGCTCTGCACCATTCTCAAATCATCGGAATTGGATAGAAATATCTATTAGACACAAATTGAGAAGTTGAGTACACAAATGATACAATTAAAAGATTGGATACTATTGTTCAATTTTGTGAAGAGTTTGGATAACATTAGTGTCATTTACTTTATACAATTGCAATTATTACAAATTATTCACAAAATAATAATAAAAAATTTCTTTTGCCTTTGTTTATACATTATTTTTTTTTTATCTTTTAGGTATTAGTTATAAAACTACATCAGCACTTAAAAATTAATTATTTCAATATATTTTATTATAGTTTTTAAAGAAATTAATTATTCTAGAATCATGTACAATAATTAAAGGTATGATTTAACATTTTTTTTATCAATGTTTTACTATATTTCTTGTATTAAATACTTTCAAATTGCTATATATTAAAATACATATATCTTTGTCTTGTATTTAATATTTTGGAATTATAAAATTTTAATAAAAATATATTTTATAGTGATTCACTAGTTAGATTAGTAACTTACTCACTAAATTAATAACTGTTGATCACCTCCTTTGCGAGTTTCCCCCTAGGCCAGGTTTAATAATTAGGAGTAATTTCATAAACCTCCTTGAGATTTATGTTAATATCATTTAGTATCTCCGAACTTTTAAAAATATCACATACCTCCCCTCTCTTGTTAGTAAGACCCAAAGTTAATAATGCAGATTGCATAATGCATGAAATGACATTTATACCCTTACCACTTTATCCATATAACAAAAGGGTTTAATATCAAAAACCTTCCTTGAGTTTTTTAACAATTTTACTTGACACCCTTTTATGTTTCTAACAATTTTTTTGATAAACTTATTATTTATAAAAATACGTGCACACTATAATATTTGTGGTTCTTTGTTTAAATAAATATTCAAATAGATAGCAACACACCATATATCATACGATAAGATAATATGATCCGTATTTTTTTTGAGAATCACAAACTCATAATCAAAATAAATTACAACCTATTTTCTTAATAAAATATTTCATTAACTAATTAAGGAAAATATTTGCACACATTAATTATTTGTGTGTATCAGTTTAGATAAAAAAAAATTTAAATAAATAGAAAGACACCATATAATATAATAAATAAACGTGAATAGTATTTTGTTTTGCACATCAGAATCTCTTGTGAAAAAAATATAAAATGTAGTTTTGATTTTTTTTCGTAACTTATAAGCTATTCATATAAATATATGTGTCTGTAATGTTCTTGTGTATTTGAATAAAAATTTAAAACATGTAAGCATGTACCAATATATTGTGTTAATAAATGTGATTAATATTTTATTTGGGAATCACAAACTCATGAACTCCAAAATTTTAAAATGTAAATTTTTGATAATTTTTTTTTCAACTTGTTTGCAATATGTATGCGTCATTAATATGCTTATATGCAACAGTTTCAATAAAAACTTAGGAAGTGTTTGGTTCATATTAGAAAATCGAAATCAAAATGGAAATCATAAATTCCATTATCGATATGACTTTATGTCATTTTTCCTTATTTGTTTGGTTTGAATAAGGAATGAATATCATTATGTTGATAAGTTAATCAATTTGAAAACTAAGTTATAAGTGAGAAATGAATGTGGGTATTTTCTAACACTTTTTTTCTCCTAGAATGATATTCATAGTGATTAACCAAACAACATTTATGAGTATCATTAACCTTGATCCCTATGTCTTTCTTCTCACACCTATTAACCAAACACCTCCTTAGAATATGTAGAAAGGACAAGGATCCTCTCCATTTAGGGGGTAAATGAAGGATCCTCTATTTACCCCTCTAGATGAGTGACACATCTATAAATATATAATTAAATGTGAGATATTTGCCAAATCATCATTTTTATAATTTTTTATGACAAAACTAAGTAGTTTTCATTTTCTTCTCCTTGATAATTAATTAAATTTTAAAATCATTGTCATTCAAGAATGGAATCAAATTTCATTACATTTTTTTAAGTATTTATTTTTTTCTTATACTTGAACTTAAATTTGTTATATGAATAAAATAACAATTGAAACTACATAGTTTTGAATGTTAGAAATACTAAAATAGTGACGTGGATAAAATCTAACTTTTAATTTAAGCAAATATTGAGTTGTTACTCATTTAGAGGGGTAAATCATAAATGGAAATTCTCTATTTACTCCCTAAATTGAAGATTCATTGTTCATGTAGAAAAAGTTAGTACTTATCATATACTATTATAATTAGAATATATGTTATTAGTTATACAATTTGAAGGAAATCATGCATGAACTCGTAAATTGTTAAAAAATTAATTTTTATACTTGACATTAATTAATTAATGAAGGACATAAAAAGTTTCAATCCAAAATTACTTTGTTAAGAGTTATTTATACCCCCAATTTTTTTTCCTTTTTCTCTAATTATTTTAATAAGTTAAAATTTTGTTATTAGGGGTAAAACTAGAATAATTATAATTTCTCTTTCCTTAAATTAAATTTTAATGCCTCTGAATCGACAATGTTACAACAAAAGCAGAATCAGAGAAGGTAAGTGTTATTTTTGAAAGTTTAAGAGAGCCAAGTGATATTATATACCTCAGGGGAGATTTATGAAATTATCCTTAATTAGTGAAAAATGTACACTCAATGTGTGTGCAACATAAAAATTATATTTATTTAGAAACTAATTTATACACACAACAACTTGACATTATTTTGACATTAATAAATCAATTACATTTTTAGATTATTTCAAAATCAAACTATTAATAGATGGGTAGTTATTTAGGTAATTACTATTTTAAACATTTTTACACAAATAAATTAAATAACATTGATAATTATCAAAAAATTTAAAATTTAGTAAAAATAAAAAAAGTCAAACTACCATACCAAACCTGGTCTTTTGTCTCCACTCACCATTAACTACATTAAGGCTGTTTTTGGCTCTTCTTTGAGGTAACTGGGAATTCTGGTTCTGACACGAAATCCCCGTGAAATTGCGAAAATGGCTGAAGGAAAATCAGCTCCTCCCCCTCCTGATGCTCAGCTCTTTGGCCTCCTCTCTGATCTCCTCCTGCAGGTAATCTGACCATCCACACACCTGGATATATTATTGTAAATTCTTGGGATCCAAAGATTCAATCTTTGAGTTCATGAATTTCTTGATGAAATATTTGTACATGTTCACTTATTTGTTAACCTTAAGTTTAGATTTTTATTTATTCTGTTCCTAATTATAAGTTTTTTCCAATCTGTTTGAATTGGGATTTAAGTACTAGTTTTGGATACTTATTTTTTAAAGGTAATTAAGATTATTTTTTGTTCCGTAGATTTTAGACTAATTAATTCTCTTTTGGAGGGTATAATCCAACTGTCCTTGTTATCTTCCCTGTTTTTAAGAGGATGGGGTGGGAATGGAGACAATGAGATTCATCCTCATAATAGGAGGAAGAACAAATGCATAATGTTTGGTTCCTTGAGAGATTTGGAATTGTTTTTATAGTAATATAGAAACTATCTTAGTTGGAAAAAGAATTGGTATTGGAATTAGAATCAAATATTATTCGATTCTTGTTTTCCCTTTTGATTGATTTACTCTCAACTGGTGAACTTAAGTTGTTGCAATACCTCATGTGAGCTTTTCCCTAAGAAAAAGGAAAAATAAAACAAGTTCTTGATTGAAGATAGTTATTGCAGCCAGGAAGGGGGCATGACCTTTAGCCTTTTCGAACATAACTAAGTAACTAAACAAGCTAATAGAAAAATTAAACTATTACTATTTCAGATACATAAATATGAGATTTCGATTGTGACATTAGGCTCCGAATCTCGCTTTAAATTTGGTATTGCAGTCCATGGACTTGCTTTGTGCTGAATTACGAGCATGATGTCTAAATAGCATTTGATTCCTCTCTAGCCCATATGTTGTATCCCCACAAAAGTATTGCACTTAATTTGCTGCAACCATTTATCCAAATTCCTTGAGTAAGTTGCTGGATTGATATGTAACTTGTATGAAAGTGCTGTTTGGAAAGAATATTGGAAGAACAAATGATTTTATTCTCATCTTCGGTTCCACAAGGCACAGGACTATGAATTAGCCACTAGCACTGCTTTCTTTAGTCTGTCCTTGTCTCCTTGGTGTTCAATTTTCTGATACAGACAAGGCCAAGAATAGAAAGAATATTGAGCTATCCTTTCTGAAACCAGTGCCGGTGCAGCTAGGAACTTTGATTTCTAGGTATTATTTTATTGTGTTTAGTGTTGTTGAAGATGGTCTTAAAAGTATTGCTTTTGCTTTTCGTGGGTGTGTTTGTGATGGAGTTGAAGGGTTTTAGGATCCTGCTGACCGGCAAGGTGACAGTGAGCTTGTTTGCACATTCCATTTGAGTATTGAGGTATATGCAGGCCGGAAGTTTATTGTTTATATGAGAAATTGGACGTGAAAAAACATGTGTTGATTCGTTGCGTTGCTGGATGGGTATTTGCAGTTTGCCTCACAATGAAAAATACTGTTTGGGGCTAGTTTATCTGTAGTTTAAGGGATAATTTAGTAATTCAGTTTTTTTACTTCATTCTCCCATGACTATGGAATTTGGGAAGTCTGTCCTTCATTTGTTGTGAGAATAGCAGGGATACACGTATAAAAGTCTTGCTGGTCTGATCTTTTCTGTGGAAAGGAAAGAAGCAAATTTTTGTGAGACAGAAGCTGTAAGTTTCTATCATACATTGAAGGAGGAAATACTTTCAACGAGGATTGAGAGCCAGTAGCTTGGTTCAAAATATGCTTCATTGAATACTTTGGACTGATAGAGGAAAGGGCCTTATCATGAAAAAAAGTACAGTTCTTTTTTCTCTTTTGTCCGTATCTTATCTTTTTCAGCTCATTCTGCATTGATAGCATTCACATTTTGGACATCTATCTTTGGCACAATTTCTACTGTTGGGCAATTCAGGAAAATATTTAGCATTTCTAAGTATAGATGTGCTTCATAGTATTTCATTTCTGTTTGGTTATTAGGTCGTATCATGTGTGGATACCACTTGGATACCACTCATCAACTTTAGATACTCCATATTGGGTGAAGCAGGGTGTTGAGATATTTGTAATTGCCATTGCTGTCGTTATGATCTTATTCGAAGGTACATTTACATTTGGAAGACTGATAGGGCAATATCTTTTTATATACAGGTTCTGGGTTATGTGCGGAGTGCTTCCTTTTGATTGGCCTTTTGCTTTCTTTTACTCTGAATGATTGAATATGAGTCCAGGACACATAACTTTAAAGCCATTGCTATTCAGAAAGTGCTTTATTTTGATTGCCTTAATCGTGCCTATGTCCATTGCAACCCTGACTTTTTTCTCAATTTTGCGATGTTCAACTTGATTTAAAAGTCACAATTGGATCCAAGATGATGTTTCAAGTTAATGATGCATCAGTCCAAGATGCCATTTACTTAAATGCGATCCATAATTTTTAACTACCTAATTATTTTCTTGCAGTTTTTGTTAGTAACAGTGTAGTATAGTTTTCTTGGTATGTCCAGTACTTCTCTTTCAGTAATGGGCATTTGCCTGACATGTAATTGCGTTAGTATAGTCTTTTGGTATGTAGTGATGCGCATCTGCCTGAGATGTTTCTTATTCTGTCGAAGGTCAGTAATGATAATCTTTTGCAGGTTGAATCATTGACCAATCAAGAGGAAGTAGAATTACGTGCCAAGATTGAAGCCTTGGGATCTGAGGTTACTAAAGTTCACTTCGAAACCTGCACAAGATCTTGATGAGGTAGTTTTTAAGACCTTGTCCGATCAACTAAATGATTTGAAGACAACATTGATTGTTTTGCAGCTTCCAGCTGTAAAATTTGCTGGTACAATGCTTACACTGTTCTATTAACTTGTATTGGCTTATTTCGTATAATTCAGATTGAAATTGCAAAGGAGTTGGATACACTATCCACAAAGCTGGATGATGTTGACAAAATGATATCCTCGGACCCAGAGGTGCGAGCTCTCCTGAGTAGTACTGCCGATGTCTGGATGCCAGTAATCACGGCAACATCTGATGAACGACGTAATTTTACTGTTCCTTTTGGAGATGATAATCATGAAGTGAAAGGAAAGGATTCCAAATAAAATTTGTGATAGATTGTTGTTATATTCTTTTCGCAAACTTCAAATTTTTATGATTACCCTTCTGTAAGAAGAGAGAGATGCACCATCCTTGCCCTGGGGGGATGTATAATGCAGCCACTAAATTGTGGGAAGAGGCCAATAAAGTCTGGGGGTTGAGAAGATAGTTCTCGTGCTTATTTCCCCTATGAAGTGTCTGACGTGCTTGTAAGTTAATGCTATTAGAGGCTCCTTTGTTGCCAAATTTTAAAAGCTAAAAAGCAAGAGTTACCGTGTCAATGTGGAGTGAAGAACAGGTGATTCTGAGGTCGGAATATATATTCATCTTTTAATCAAGCTTCTGAATATGGGGGTATCAGTTACTAATACCTAATATCCCGAGCGCTGGGAATTAAAAAGTCGATAGAAATTTCAGATAAGATGGAAGTGGAAGAGGGCTTTAATCAGTGGTGTTACTAATACCTAATATCCCGAGCGCTGGGAATTAAAAAGTCGATAGAAATTTCTGATAAGATGGAAGTGAAAGAGGGCTTTAATCAGTGGTGTGGTTGAAGAAGGAAGCAGATTCATCAGAGCGAATTGCTTTACACTACGAAACTCTTCTTAGTTAACAGTATGAAGAAGCTGGATACATCCATTCTGTCGTATCATGCTTGGAAATGGAAAAGAGACGATGGCCATTTTAATGGCACTATGAAGAATGTTAATCTAGCTATTTGGACGAAGTTTGCAATAGATAGTACAAGTTTTTCAACATTATTTTGATGGAGGAGCATGCACAAAGAGACTTATGAGCCACATTACAATAGATCCAATTATCCAACATATAACCAAGAAGACCAGAAAACCAGCCAAAATGGTCAGGAATGGAGGGCCTTGGGCAGTTTCTCTACTGGTCCCTTCAGATCCTTCTGAAGGATTCGTCTTTGACGCATATGCTGGAAGTATCTTCTGGCGTAGTTCCAAAGTAACGGATTTCTTCAACCTGAGTAAAGTCAGAAAAATATTAGTGCGTATCTTCTTAACATTCATCACATCCAGATAGATTTATCAAGTTATTTAGTCAGTTTTAGCAGGATAAATCAGGTCTCTTTTCAACCCATCTAGAAATGCACAAAAACATCTTGCCAGAAAAGAGATATATGTTCTAAACTTCAACCCTTTTCAGTTCAAAAATTAAGCATATATCTTTTAGCTGTACAACTATATTCATGGCTCAAGGTGAAAAATTTTAGTTTGCTAGACAAAATACACCTCAAGAAACAGAAAGAAGTGTGCAAGTTGCTAAATGGAACTACCAAGTAATTTAAAAACTTCCAAGGTAAGCTCATTTACTTTCAAGCTATTATTGACTTGGGGCAAAATGGAGAACCTATGCTGCCTTAGTTCATTAGAAAGTTATTTAGAAAACAGTGCTCAAGATTCAATACAATCTCTCCACATCACTTTCTCCAAATCATGTCTATTAGTGAACACTACTGTACTTATCCTTTTCAAACCTTCAAGAATTGTATGTGAACTTCCACTAGAAATTTTATTTCTCTTGTAACTTAGGAATGCATAATCCAAACAAATCAATAACCTCGTAAAATGAACACTTCATTAACTACCTCCAGATCCCCAATGTATCCATTCTCCCTGTATTACTCATCTTGCTGTGTCAAAATAATATACCCATACAACAAATCTAATCATTTGTACATATTACTTCAAAATCTAGATCATGATTAGTTCCCTACATCCTGCTATTGTATGTGGAAACCCTCCCTCTTATGGTGCCTTAATATATTGATTCTTGAGCAAAGTGCTAAGATTGCCAAATTGCCTGTTATGGGACAAACAAAGACCACGAAAACTTCATGAACTGATCGACTTATTTCTGGAATTAAATTATTTCATGAGCTTCAAAAAATCGCCTTCACTGATACATGAAAATCCATGTGCAAATGTCTTCCAATCTTCTGTTGATGAATTAAAACCTATTTTTCTACCCTACCTAAGTGAATATTTGAGAATTCTTATTTTTCTTCTTCTTTAATCAACATAGTATTACAAGGGTCTCCAACAACTATGTGGTAGCAGAAGTCGAATGGCTAGACACTTCTGTGTCTGTCAGGTGGTTCAATTTTGTATAGTTCAAAACTTCAAATATCGTATTAAGTTGCACTTGCAAATTTTTTCTTTTTCTTTTATGATGAAATAGAGACTAACAAGTTAAATTGTAATACACGGTTTAGTTTCACCTCCTTACTTGGTACTATCCTCCATGATTTGCACTTCATTCCAAACTTACACTGATTTCATATCCCATTTTATTGACCATCGATCCTTGTTTACGAATTGATAATCTTGGAAAATTTTAGGGTATAAAATGAAAGGAAAAATTACAAGAAAGGGCTTGAGATATTAATTTAATAGTTTTTGGGGTCAAGGAAAGATAAGGGATATCTTAAGGGACTAAATTGCAAAACCTAAAGACTATTTGAGAGCTAACCAACTAACCAAGTAGCCCAATTTCATTCTTCTCCCTAGTTTTCCTTAAGCTACCCGAAAACCCCCCATGTCTCAAACCCTACTTCACCTTTCTTTATAACTTGGAAATCTCCAAGGAAAAGAGGTTCTTAGCACCTGTGTATTGTTGTTGCATGTGTTTTCCTTGACCGTTAAGCATGTTTGCACAAAAACTTGATGATTTTCATGATGGTATAACAAGTATTGAACTAGAACATCAAAGAGGGAAAAATTGTCAACTTGAGTTTAAATGATTTAAATTCGTGTTTTTTTTATGTTTAAGACTGATTATGAGTTGGAGGAACTCATGGACATGTTCTAGGGTTCATGTAGAGTTTGGAGTTGGTTTTTGAGGAATGGAGAGAAGTAAATTGAAGTAATACAACTAAGGGGAAACCGGAATTAATAACCTGGTAACTACAAATTGGGGATAATAACAGGAATGAATGGAGGTAAAAATTTAATAGATAATGGTGTAACTAAGGGCAAAAGTTTAACGTATTATTGGTCCATTTTATTCTTCTTCGTCTTATATTCAATGTTATCAAAACTTTTCTTGCACTTTGTATTATTACTTCTAGGAACATGGTTCAAGTGAATTGACACTAAATATTACGCCTCGAAACCGGGACCTTGACACGCTGCACCTTGGGATTAAACCCCAAGCGTGCAAGGTACGGTACACTGAGCAGCTAAAAACCACAATAACCAGAAACAATCAATTTAAAAGGAAGATAATCTAATCCATTATATAGATCACATTTCCCTTTGTATTACAACAATGATATTTACAAACTTAAAACGACAGGAAAACTCTAAACTTCAGCTAAGCGCACGATAAGCTCCAAGACTACTCGTGACAGAATCACACTCTCCACTACAATTTCGTTGGGTCACTCTAATCACTCTAAGGCTGCAAAATAGTTATAGATAATGAGGTGACAAAAGGCTACGCTCAACAAGTAGACCGAATCCCTTTCTATTTGGACTGAGGAAGTTAATACATAGTACATTGGCAAGCATGCCAAACTATAACAAATAGTATGCAATCAAAATATTTATTATAATGTTTTAAAAATTTCTTCTTAAAGACTCAATGCATGTGCAATTCCAGATGTTATGTCTCCTTTATGCATGTGTGCAAGGCTTAAAACACCACATAGGTCTATAGGTCAATGGATCCAGGTATAGCTATTACTATTATCAGCCCACTATACGAGGCATCACAATTTCATTTTCAATTTCAAGACAAGTCTAGTCATGTCAAGTGATCGGTTCATATTCAAGCCATTTAGTACAAGCAAGACATGCAACATTTCATTCAATCATTATATTTATACTTTTGTCACCAAGTCATTGAATGTAGAGTCTTTGATCCGATGAATATGGTATGGACAATGAAGATGCAATCACATTATCGATGATGTATTTATATGATTCAATTCAGTCGCTCAAAAATACAGAAGCGCATGCCCAAGAAATTCCATTCACATATTTAAAGTGGCTTTTTCCAAGTTAAGATATATAATTAGAATCATTGTTACATTAACAAGTATCATCTATAAATTTCATATTTCATTTACAATTTAAATATCACATACTCAATATATGAAAAATATGTCAAGAAAATATTCCAATACATTTTTAAAACGATGTTTGAAAAAATAGAAAGGGGTCTTGTACTGCTTAACCTCATAGACTATTCAAGTCGAACCTTAAGTTTCACTTGGTCCAGAACTCTTAACCTAAACAAAGAGCAGTGAAAACAAACACCCCCATAAGTCACCACACGCATTAAGGTAATTCCAACACTAAGGATAACAATATTTAAGCCACTTTTGATCCCTAAAAGCATATAACGTACAACAACCTAAACTGTACCACAAAATCCAGTAGTGATACAGTTAACAAAACTGACCCTAACTCAACCTATACATGTCCAAAAATAACAAGGATAGTACCACCAGAAACTAGACTCAGAAAAGCTAAAAGTTCCAAGAAGACAACCTTCAATAATTCACAACATAACCTGCTATAAATTAACTCTCCAATTAGAATAGAGCCTGATGTTATACACAGCCAGAATTTCAGCCCATTTGTTTGAATAACTGGTACTTATAGAGTAAAAAACAGAGAGGCATTTTCTTTATACTGTTTCAAAGAGTATGAATCTAGCTTCCAACGCAACAAATGATGCTTACTTCCAATATTTCTGCACAAAGATACAACAAATTTCCTAAAGTTGCATAATGCTGTCTGCTAAAATTAAGCTACGAGTTTTTCTCATGGAAATTTGATTGCTCGTAGTTTTCGAGACTCTACATCCCACCCTTCAAATACCAACTCCAAACTCATACATAAACCCTAAAACATGTCCCCTAGATTCCTCATCTCATAATCAATATCAGACATATCAAAGAAACAAGAATTAAACCATTAAAACTCAAGTTGACAACTTTCCCCTCTTTGATGTTCTAGCTGCTATACTACCATGAAAATCATCAAACTTTTGCACCTACCATGAAAATCATCAACCTTTTGTGCAGACATGCTTAATGGTCAAAGATAGCACATGCAACAATAAAACACTTCAATTAACACAAATTTAAATAATCAAGCTAGCAATCCTTAGGAAGCAAAGCTAGTAAGAACTTGCAAAAATCCAACTTCTTAGCTTCAATCTTTGGTGCAAGTTACCTCCAAGCCAAGAACCCCTTGAGTTTCCTTGAAGATTTCCAAGTTATAAAGAAAGGGGAAGTAGGATTTGAGACTTGAGGGCTATTCGGCTAATTTAGGAAAAATTAGGGAGAAGAATGAAATTGAGCTACTTGGTTGGCTCTCAAATAGTCTTTAGGTTTTGCAATTTAATCCCTCAAGCCCCTTCTTGTAATTATTCCTTTCATTTTATACCCCAAAACTTTCTAAGATTCCAATTTGTAAATAAGAATCGATGGTCAATAAAATAGGATATGGAAATTCAGTGCAAGTTCGGATACGAAGTGCAAAACATGGAGGGTAGTACAAAGCAAGGAGGTAAAATTGAATCAGGTATTACATTCTACCCTCTTTAAAAAAAGTTTCGTCTACAAAACTTTTCACATTTTACGGTCATAATATTTATACTCGTAACTCAAAAACATTATCACATCATCAACCTTTAACAATATTCACAATACTAGCCAACTAAAGTAATAAACCAACATTTGACTGTACAAGAGCTCTTTCATTTATTTCATTATTAACATATCTAATATATGTAGCATTGAGCTCATACATTACTATGGTACCGGTACATCTATTTTTACAAAAGGCACACTAACACTAATTAAACAAAGTACCTATGTCAAATGTATCAAACTACATTGATGAACCAATAGGCTACAACTAACATGCTATACACAAGTCACTAACTTACTACCATACCATGATCTAAACTTGGCATGTACTATGCCACGTCAAGTGCACCAACCACTTCCATTCCTTCCCTGGTCCTATTAACTCAATTGAATTGGGCATAAGAACAGTCCCTTCTCATATGGTCGAAACCTTCACATACAAGTAAGCTCCAGTCATAAAGTGGCACTCTCCCAGGTTGCCTCCATTGACAGTAACCACAAACTCCATAAGGTATAGTGTGAGGAGGAAGTAGAAGCTCTAACCTGCTAACTAACATTTTCCTGATAATATTCCCCTCGATTGGGGCCACCAAACCAGGCTCTTAAACGGATATTCTCTAACCTTTCTTTGTTAGCAATCTTCCCAATATATCGTTAAAAACTTTTCATTCATTTAAGGCCTTTTCAAGCATTTCTAATTTCCTTTGTATAGCGAATTTAACATTTAACACCTCATACATCATTTAACATCTAATATTTAACATTTAACATATCATCTCCGTAAACTAGTCAACTTTTCCTCCTCTTTTTTTTTTTTTTGACATCCAGGGAAATATTATCAAGAGAATGTCAGCAAAGCTTCTAGTTCCTCCTTACGCTCTATTTTTTTTTTATTTTTTATTTTTACATCCAAGTAAATATTATCAAGAGGATGTCAGCAAAGCTTCTAGTTCCTCCTCACGCTCTATTTCTTATGGAGTTGAGGAACCTAGGAGAGTGCCACTATATGACTGGTGCTTTCTTAGTATGTGAAGGTTTCGATCATATGAAAAGAAACCTGTTCTTATGCCTGGTCTAATTGAATTAAGAGGACCAGGGAAGAAACGGCAGTGGTAGTGCACTTTACTTGCATGGTAAGTTTATATCATGGTATGGTAGTAAGTGACTTATGTGTAGAATGTTAGTTGTGGCCTGTTGCTTTATCAGTGTAGTTTGATGTGTTTAACATGGGTACTTTGTTTAATAGTGTTAGTGTGCCTTTTGTGAGAATAGTACCAGATGTACCGGTACCATGGTGATGTATCACCTTGATGTAATATAAACTGAATATGTTAATAATGAAATAAAACAAAAGAGCTCTTGTACAGTCAAATTTTTGTTTTTTGTTTTTTGTTTTTTAAACTTTAACTGGATAACATTTTTGAGTTATGCGTACAAAGATTATGGTTGTAAAATGTGAAAAGTTTCGTGGATGAAACTTCTTTTAAGGAGGATAGAATGGAATACCCAGTTCATTTTCACGTCTTTGCTTTGTACTATCCTCCATGTTTTGTACTTCATATTACCGGACTTACACTCAACTTCCATATCCTATTTATTGACCAAGGATCCTTGTTTACAAATTGGTAATCTTGAAAAGTTTTGGGGTATAAAATGAAAGGAATAATTACAAGTAATTAACTTGAGATATTAAGGTCAATAGTTTTTGAGGGTCATTGAAAAATAAGAGTTATCTTAAGGGACTAAATTGTAAAACCTAAAGACTATTTGAGAGCTCAATTTCACTCTTCTCCCTAATTTTTCCTAAACTATCAGAACACGCCCAAGTCCCAAACCCTGCTTCACCTTTCTTCATAACTTAGAAATCTTCAAGAAAACTCAAGGGATTCTTGGGTTAGAGGTAACTTGCACCAAAGATTGAATGTAAGAAATTGGATTTCTTCAAGTTCAAGTTCTAATAGTTTTGCTCCCTAAGGTTGCTAGGTTGATTGTTTAAAGTTGCGTTAATTGAAGTGTTTTTCTGTTGCATGTGTTATTTCTTGACCATTAACCATGTTTGCACAAAAGAATTGGAAATTTTCAATTTGGTATAACAAGTATTGTGCTTGAATAGCAATTTTCAATGTGGTATAACAAGTATTGTGCTAGAACATCAAAGAGGGAAAAGTTATCAACTCGAGTTTAAATGATTTAAATTCGTGTTTCTTCGATGTTTCAGATTGATTGTTGTGAACTTGAGCTTAAATGGTTTAGATTCATATTTCTTTGACGTTTTAGATTGATGAGCTGGAGGAACTTAGGGGCATGTTCTAGGGTTTATGCATGAGTTTGGGGTTCATTTTTGAGGAGCGGAATTGCAGAGCCTTGAAAGCTAAGAGAAATCAAATTTTCATATGAAAACCTGTAGCTTAATTCTAGTTGGCAACAATGTGCGACTTTAGGAAATTTGGTGTATCTTAGTGTGGAAATATCATAATTGAGCACCGTTTGTTGCATTAGAAATAGATCCATAGCACTTCAAAATGGTATGAATATGTTTGTCTGTTTCCTACTATATACCATAAGTACAGTAGTTATTCAAACAATTGGGCTGAAATTCTGGTTCTTACAATAGGGTATGTTTTGATTTGTGAGCTTCTTTATAGCAGGTTATGTTGTGAATTGCAAGATGTTGTCTTCTTGGAACTTCTAGCTTTTTAAATCTAGTTTCTAGTGGTACCAACTTTGTCATTTTTCGACATGTATAGGTTCAGTTGTGGTCAGTTTTGTTAGCTTTGTCACTACTAAATTTTAAGGTGCAGTGTGAGTTGTTGTAAGTTATGTTATTTTAAGGATCAAAAGAGGCTTACATCTAGTTCTCTTTAGTGTTGGAATTTTCTTAGTGTGTGTGCTGACTTATGGTGGTGTTTTTGCTGCTTTTGGCTTAGGTGAAGAGTTTTAGACCAAGTGAAATTTTATGTTCGACTTGAATCGTCCATGAGGTAAGTAGCACCGTACTCTTCCTATTGATTTCAATATCCTTTTAAAAGTGTAATTTCCTCGACATATTTTCTGCATATGAAAAGGGTTGAGGAGAGCATGTGAAATTTAAATAGTAAATGAAATATGAAAACTTCTAAATTATACTTGTTTAGATAACAATGATTCTAAATATATATCGTGACATGGGTAAAATCTACCCGAACATATGAGTTTCATTTCTTGTACATAAGTTCCTGTATTTTGAATGATTGATTTTAATCGTGGAAACGTATCATTGATAGTAAATGAGATGATTGAATGAAATGTTACATGTCCTGCTTGTAATGAATGTCTTGAAAACGAACCAATCACATAACACGACACGTCTTGAAATTGATTGTAAATGTGATGCCTTGTCTAGTGGACTAATAATAGCTAGATCTGGATCCAGTGACCGATAGACCTATGCGGAGTCTTAAACCTTGCACACATGCATAACATATGGATTCACATTGAGTCTTTAAGAAGGAATTTTTAAAATGTTATAGTGTATATTTCAATTGCATACTCTTTGTTATATTTTCACACGTTTGCCAATGCACTATGTCTTAACTTAGCTGCATGCTCAATCCAAATAGAAAGGGACTTGTTCTACTAATTGAGCATAGTTTTACTCACCCCATTATATGTAAGTGTTTTACAGCCTTAGCGTGATCAAAGTGGCCCAACATAAGTGTAATGTAGAGTGTGATCCTGTCAAGAGTGGTTTTAGAGCTTGCCATGAGATTAGTTGGGGTTTAGAGTTTGCCATGTTGTTTTAAGTTTGGAAATGTAATTGTTGGAATATAAAGGAAATATGATCTATATCATGGATTAGATTATCTTCCTTTGAAATTGATTGTTTCTGGTTATTGTGGTTTTTAGGTGCTCAGTGTACTGTGTTGGGGTTCAATCCTTAGGTGCGGCATGTCAGGGTCCCGATTTCGAGGGATGACATCTTTAAGAAGAAATTCCCAAAACGTGATAGTATCTATTTCAATTGCTTATTGTTTTTTATCGTTTCGCATGTTTACCAATTTACTATGTATTAACTTGCCCAATTCAAATAGAAAAGGATTTGTTTTACTTGAGAATTGAAAGTAAGCATAGTTCATGCTCACCCCATTATCTTCAACTATTTTGTAGCTTTAGTGTTATTAGAGTGGGTAGTGGTTTGGCCTCGACTTGTGAAGTGTTAGAACTTTGAGTGTAGTGGAGTGTTTGTCCCGTCAGGAGCAGTAATGGAGCTTGTCGTGTTGATAGCTATGAGTAAGGCTTGCCTCGTCATACTAGGTTGTAACGTATTGGTTGTGTATTAAAGGAAATGTAACTTATTTTATGGATTGTGATATCTTTCTTTTGTAATTGATATTATCACTAGTAGTTTTCTTATGGATAATAGTTCATGCTCACCCCATTATCTTCAACTATTTTGTAGCTTTAGTGTTATTAGAGTGGGTAGTGGTTTGGCCTCGACTTGTGAAGTGTTAGAACTTTCAGTGTAGTGGAGTGTTTGTCCCGTCAGGAGCAGTAATGGAGCTTGTCGTGTTGATAGCTATGAGTAAGGCTTGCCTCGTCATACTAGGTTGTAACGTATTGGATTTGTGTATTAAAGGAAATGTAACTTATTTTATGGATTGTGATATCTTTCTTTTGTAATTGATATTATCACTAGTAGTTTTCTTATGGATAATAGTTGCTCAGTAAACTGTACCTTGCACGCTTGGAGTTTTATTCGAGGTGTGGCGTGTCATGGTCCCAATTTTGAGCGTGACATAAATAGTTTTATTCGAGGTGTGGCGTGTCATGGTCCCAATTTTGGGCGTGTCATGGTCCCAATTTTGAGCGTGACATAAATAGTGTAGGCCCTAAACAGAAATACCTATTCTATTCCTAAATATCTACTTCTATCTATCTATTTCTAAGAGAGGGCGAAAATCCCAACTGTAGACGAGATTAGATCAATGCTACTACACTCACGGATTTGATTTCCAGGAATTTGACTAGGTCTTCATGCTCAACAACTCAATTTAGCTAAATTCCTTTACCATAAAACCACATTGCCGATTGCCCCAAGTCCCCAAACATTAAATGCTACAAGTTTGGTGTTAATTGTAGGATTTAACTAAAGCAACACTTCTCCACAAAACCTACAACTCTTTTATAAGGGTTAATAACACTTTGCCCCCTAAACTAGGTAGTTATACTTTACCCCTTAAACTAAAAAAAAATACACTTTACCTCCAATTCAAATTATTCATCCTTTAAAAATTTTAAAAGTATCAAGAAAATCTAATTAACTTAGTATTATATTTTAATGTTTTATGTATTTAATTTTGATGTTCGATAGCTATAAAATAATTAGGTAAAAATGAACTATAAATATAAATTGATATCTTTGACTTTAAGGAGTAAAAATGTGAGAAAATATTGAATTAAATTATATCGGACATTGTAATTTGCACGAGTTAAGCCAAATATTAAAAGTATAAAATATTAGGAGACATAAAAGACATCATGATATGAGCCAAAGGGCATCTTCAAGCTTGACTAAGGTTCGTGAAGAGTCATTGCAAGTGCCAACTAGACCAATTACAAGGGCACGTGATATCGACAAAGAGAATCCAACAAGCCATGCAAAGTTTGGTTCGAGGTGTTCTTGACGAGGAAGCCGTCCCAAACAAACTAGAAGTGGAACGGGCTTGTATCTGATTGGAACATTCTTCAAGTCCAAATCCATAATGGAGAAGTCCAGTAGTTTGTGTTCACTCTATTATTTTATAAAGCCCAATAGTTGTTTAAGTTTGTGTAAATTGGGCTGGTTTAAGTCAAGTTTAGTTGTGATTTAGTTATTAGTTTTTAGGCTCATTAATTAGCCTAAATAAGGCCCATTTAGCCCAAATCTTGGGGCCACTTATGGCTGAACCCTAGCACTACTTTTTTAGGAGTTTTTAAGCTAGTTTTTAGGACTTTATTAAGCCTATAAATAGGCCACATCATATGCACGAATTTGGGCAAATTTTTATCAATAATATTCATCTTTTTCGTTTCTTTTAGTCTTTGGATTAAGACTTTGTTGGGATCATCGCTTGAACAACGGTGATTGTTCTAACCGACTTATAGATTTGGTTCTTGCCTGATTCATATAGGCAACGGGTCAATTCTTGCTTTAAATCTTGTTAAGAGTTTGGTTCTTGTCTTGTTATAGACAGCGGGTTGAATTCTTGCTTGATTCTTGTGTGTTCTTTATTGTTCTTGTCTGTGTGTTTGCTGTCCAAATTCTTGTGACCAACTTTGGAGTCGATTGGCACCAAAACTCCAAGGATTTTTTTAATCATTTAACTAAATTATCTTGATACTTTTAAAATTATTAATCGATGAATAATGTTAATAAGGCAATGTGTATATTATTATAGTTTATGGGACAAAGTGTAATTACCTATCTAATTTAGGAGGCAAAGTGTTATTAACCCATTTTTAACATCATATTCATTTCTTGAAACACAACAATATACTTTTCTCTCTCCTTTTACTTATTTCTTTTCTTTTATTTGTGCCTAACAAAACGCTAGTCAAATGAAGCACCAGGCAAACAATTAACAGGACAACATAACAGATAAATTGAAAATTAAAGCAAATATATCATACATGGCTATTAATTGTCCTAAATATTACCAAATGTTGATGAGTATTTTTAATTGTGTGTGTTTTAGTTCAAGGAACATACCTGAAGTTGAAATAGGTTGGTGGTGCATTTTGACGAAGGTTGACGAAATTGAAGCAAGGAGTTTCAAGTCTAGCACTGGGGCAGTAGAATCTAGGAATATATTTGGATGGTCGGGTGGAGCAATTCATCTTGGGTAATATAGTATAGGAGTAATTTATTTACCAAAAAAAAAAAGGTATAGGAGTAAATTGCTATGGAAAATTTTGAAGTTGAAAGTGGATGATAAGTATCTGGCTGTCGATGCATTGACGAAAATGGATGGTTGCTTTGGAGGCTCGGTGCCACATGGCAAGATTTCTCTTTTTCTTTTTTTCTTTTTTTTTTCCCACACACTTGGCAAGCTTTATCACTCATCTTTTTTTTTTTTGGTAAACTCATATTTGAAGTTGGGAAGTAATTAATTAATGTAATTGGGGTATTTCTGTATTTTGAAATGAGATTAAATATACTATTTTGTGCATTAGAAGCATATGTTTAGATAGCAGACATTTATTTATCATTTTCAAGTAATGTTTAGAAAGATTTTCTTCAAATTATGTTCTTCCCACTGCAATATAAGTCAAAATTTATCAAATGAAATGAAATGAAACGATATGGAAAACTTAAATTTTAGCACCGAGTTTGAACGTTCTATTGTAAGAGGATTTTGAAATAATTGTTAAAAATATATTAAAGACAGAAGAGATCTGATAAACTAATTATTGAAAGGTAACTTATTTAATATCTATATAGATATGTCATAGACATATATTAAGCCTATAAGTATTTTCCTAAATAGAAAAACTTAAAATGACTCCCACAAATTGAGGGACTACAAAATCGTGAAAACTTCTAAGAAATTGGCATAAGAAAACATTGAAAACTTTTAAAATTTCACATTGTGTAGTTAATTCTAAGACGTAAGAGGGTGGTTTAATAAAATTTCGCAAAGCGTACACTAACAAGATAGGAAAATTTTGTCTAAAAAGAGAGTTTGAAACTTCCATGACTTGAATAAAAGAATAAACTACATGAGAAACTGAGAATCGACTTGGGGAACGTCAAAACTTGAAAGAAGACATGATTGAATACTCAAGGGAGACAATCATGTGATAAATAGCAAACACTTTTACTAAAGAAACAGGTCACTCTTTCCTATACAATCGTAGAATCTGTGCCATCTTGCAAGAGAACTTTTACTAAGATGGCAAGAGAACTTTTACTAAAAGGATGGAGGTTAGAAACAAACAATTGCAATGCAAAATATTCATCGTACAAAATTCATTCAACAGATTGATTTATTCAGCAATGTATTACAATTATTGCAGATGTGAAATTGACAGCGTGTGGACATGAAAATGGGAAGACAGACAGATACCTAATCGTTATCCCATCATTTGAAAAGCAGGAAAACATATAGACAATGCAAGCTGAATTTGTTATGAATGTCCCCAATAAAAATAAAAATGTGATAGGAACCGCAACCACGCTTGAGCCCTTTCTCAAGCAAAAGTAATATTCTAACTTAAGCTGTCGCTTTCTTGCAGTAATTTTCAAGCCATTCCATTGTAACACTTTTGGGCCTCTCAAGTGGTAATCCAAGAGCTCGGTCCCAAATTAGCTAAATCAACAGCAAATGTTAAAAAAGCTTTAGTGAAAAAGGATACAAAATAAAAAAGGATTAAGACATAATAGAAATACCTGAGAGCAAATGCCAATAGCTCTTGACACACCGAAGAGAACTGTATAATACCTACCACAAATGATTCCAGATAAATATCAGAAAAATCTTTTGTGATACATATAATTAGGGGACTGGATACCTCAATAGAAGCACTGGAACAATGGAAAGAATATCCAATACCTTGCTTCAGTTAAACCATAATGGTTCAACAATACACCGCTGTGGGCATCAACATTGGGCCAAGGATTTTCTTCCCCATAACCTAAGAGCACCAAATTCAGATTGAATAATGTTAAACTTTAGAAACTCTTTAAGCTGTATTATAGGTGTAGGAAACAAATCAAATAGTAATTTTCTGCCAAAACTTCATCAAATAAAAAGAAATGGAAAGACTGGAACCCAATTTAAATGTCCAACAAAGTATACTTGTATTTACATAAATCCCCCAGAGTGGAACAATAATCACAACTAAATGAACCCAGAAACTAGTATTATAGGAAAAACTCCTCAAGAATACTGTGCTTTTAAGCAATCCACCTAATAGCAAGTTATCATTTTACCTTGCCAAGTTCTAACAGAATTGGAGGGACAACTTCATAAAGCTTTGACACCTGTCGAAGGAATGAAGAAAATCAAGGTTTGGCAATAAACTATAATACTATACATTGCAATAGCAAATCTTGTCTTTAGTTAATCACCAATTGGAATAGCGGATCGTCAGGTAAGTGCTTCAGTGCAAACTCCCTCTGGCATGTGTATACTTGGATCTGTTTTGCGCAAAACTCCATGTCCAAATCCAGGAACAACCTATAGTTTTCAAAATGAGAGGATAAGACACCAGGTATGGAACACCAAAATGCACCCCATTGAAGAAAACACCTTAGACCTCTTTTGGTTGTGGTAAAAAACCGAGGCTATTTACACATTTCAAAATTTGGTGTGAACAAGGTGCATTATTACTTTATTCTTTATGTTCACTTCACACTGGGTATGCACAGTTCAGTTTTGGTACTCTCACTTATTTCATCGAAACAAAACAAAAGAAGCTTTGTAAAAAACCAATTGCAAGAGAGAACTATGAGATATCATCCAAGCTAAGGCTTGGCTTTTAAACTATCATATACACGCACCCACAGTGACTTGCACATATTTATGTATCTGTATGCAAGTATGGAGAGAGAGGAGGGGGGGAGATGAGAAGAAGTGAATCCAACAAAACAAGTACACAAAATCACGTCAAGATGGTATAATACCTTGCCACTGTGCTCAGTGTCTTCCAAACATAGTCTTTCAACTGTTCTTTCGTGATGCTCTCCCCACATTCCTCTACAACAGATTTAATCCATAGCAAAACTTCCTGCCATTACTCCATAAATTAAGCGAAAATGAAAACTAAGTACCATAATCACATGTGAAGCAATAGGTCACAACTACAGATTGCAAAGGGAAATCAGATACCTCTTATATAATGTTTCCCATGTTTAATTGGTTAGATACAAAAGCAAGCATTTGCATATAGCTATCCAGAAATATCAAATGCAAATAGCTGATCTAACTACCGGACAAAGTTTGAGTAAATCTTTTGGTGTAACTACACCATGTTATTCTTGGATATTCCAAAATAACAGTTTCTGTAATGTGATTATGGTTATGTAATGAAACACAAAAATAAGATTTGATGAATATCACCTGATTGCCAATGAGAATGACTGACCCAAAGATTTTGAAAGATTTCAGATACTACTCACTAATACATAAATGTATTTCAACCACAGCTTGATAATCTAATTCATACAGAAAAAGTACAGGAAGAATCCACATTTGCCACATACACCATGGTCTACTACTTATAAGAATTTGGTTACCTCTTCCAAAATATTAGAAAGTCACACTCCATAAATTATCAAAACTTCTCACAGTTTGTGTGAGTTGTATGAAATACTAGAGATATTATCATATAGTGCCTGGACTAACAAGAGAGTGCGATTTCATGTAACAGAGGCCCTAATGTCCAATTGTAACAGGATAATCTCAGGTATCTTATTTCATGTTTCCAATGTATTACACAAGAGCATAGTAGCTACTGATGAGCTAAACTTCAATTAGGCACTGAACAAAACTGCAAAGATCTGTCTATAAAAGCTGATTTGCACAAGAAAAAATGATCTTCGAAAAAAAAAAAGGTTTTATCTGAAGGACAATGCAGAAAACAAGCTTGTCCCAATAGAAATTGCTAGTCACGAATATCAGCATTTTTATCATCATCGTCCAAGCAACAAGGAACACCAAATAAAGGTGCAAAATTTATCTGAAACAGAACAATAATCAATGGGAAACGACAAGAGGAAGAAGAAACAAGACCTGATTCGCCAAACCGTGGAGTGGTCCAGCTAAACCATTCAATGCAGCAGCAAATGAGAGATAAGGATCTGAAAGGGCACTAGCAACCTGATTTAAACATACTCCATTGTAAGAGGAGGGGAAAACAAGATGTATGAATAAAAATATCTAAGAGGATTTAATTATTATCTGCAGTTACTAAACATTTTCAAGGTTCTTAATGCAGCTTCAGGCAAAATCCAGATGCAAATGTTGGTTGTTGGAAACTTATTAAAATTAAAACTTCAGTATTTTGTGCAATTAATTGAGGATGAAAACCCTTACCAGGTGACCAGTGTGAGCGCTAACATTTCCGCCTTCATGGTCACTGCAAGAGAGGTTTCAAGAAAAGGTCTAAGTCTTATGCTGAAGGAGAACTTGATATGGCTCATGCTGCTCAGTGTTGGTCTAAACTGTCAAAGAATAATTATATGTGACTTACGTATGGATGGTGACATAAAGCCTCATGAGCTCTTTCATTTCAGGGCTATCAAAACCAAGCATGTGTGCGAAATTCCCACCATAATCTAGGGAGTCATCCATTGGTATAGTTTGCCCATTCTTGTACATTCTTCAAAAGGCAAAGAAAAAAAAATGCAAGTTAAAAATGTATTATGAATTGAGCTCAAAGACAAAGACAGACAAAGCATAGATGAGTGAATAAAACATATTTGTGTGTGTAAGAGACAGAGGGGGAGAGAGAGAGAGAGAGAGAGAGAGAGAGAATAATCTGTACCAAGATGAGTAAATATCTGGTACACAAGATATGTTAAGGGGAATGAGGACTAAAGTAACCGTTCACCATGTGGCGAGCTAACATGAAACCTAGAGTACAGAATTGAAATCATTTCAGTTTACCTAATTAAAATTCGTCCAACATATTTCACCAACAAAACAAATGGTAACTCTAGGTTTCATGTGCTTGACTTTACATCCTTTTTTCAGAATCCTGAAGTCCAAAAGTATATACTTTAATATCACTCTCCTGGTCATGCTTTGTCTCCTATGCATCACTTTCACCTTGGAACATTAGTATCTTCAATCCATATTGATTGCCCTCTTTGACCAAGCGCATAGTTTTAGAAAGGCACATATCAGACATATTAGTTGTGCTTTCTGTCTAAACATTCTAGTATCACCTCAGTGGTTTGAAAAGTTTTGAACTTTAGTGTCTTCAATGTCTTTTTTAATAACAAGGGGCATCTTGTAAAAATCATAAACAATTACCCTTTTATGCAGGACAAATTAGGAAAAAATTCTCCTACCATTAGAAGTAGAAGAAAAAGGGTTGCATTGTGCAAATTAATAGCTTAATACACCATGTCCTCGCAATTTCTTTTCATGCATGGAGCCCAAAATTATAAATCCACCATTGAAAATGGAGAACTGGGGTTGGTAGCCAAATAAATAAGCTCACTATATGTGCTGGATTATTTTTTTAATAACAGTAATAGTCACATTTTGAAGAATAAATCATCATACCAACCAGGAACTCAACAATACAAAAATCATACAATTAACTAACCTGCGGTAGACATACGAAGCGACAATAGGAACTTGAGCAATCAAATTAAGAGAGTCCTCATAAGTTGGCTCCCAGAACCTAAAATAAGAGTAACACTAAGTACTCGCAATAAGATGGAAGCCCGCTTCTCTATCCAAATAAGCTTAAGAAAGTCTTACTTTGATTTGTGTATTCCCTTTTCATATGCTTTCTGGAATTCACTTTGAACCTGAAATGAAAACAAGTATACTCGAGTTAACTTCGAACATAAACCAAGAAAATAGCAGTCCAATAAAAAGCAGCATTAAGACTAACTGCACTACGTCATATTTACATGTTAATAGCTTAACAAAACCAAGTATGACAGTGGGAGTTTCAAAAGCTTCGATAACAGCTCGTACAAAATCAATCTAAAGGCGTAGCCAATTACTAAAAAACGCAGCAGTAGATATTTGGAAGGTCCATTCCTCCAATGTGATCGTCATATTAATGGTCAGGTATAAAACGAATCCCACAACCAAGAGTTCATAACAGTAGTTAATGAAGTCAAAATTTTTGTCTCAAACTTTTAAGGAGATATTGTTGGTCTACATGAAAAAAACCACCCTGTAATACAAAGTTATAATATGTATATTGGCACATCATCTAGGACGATGGCGTGCAGATACAAGAGAATTTAAAATAATTAAACTGAAAAGCTCTGTTTCTGGAAAGAAATTGCCACCACATAAGATCATTAGCTTTTCCTTGCAGCTCTTTGTTTGGCTATCAGTTAAATATTTAGACAAAACCTAAGAATAGCAACCCACAGAATTCAGCAAAGCACATGAGTTGACATAAAAAGTGAGAAGGACGTCCTAAAATCATTTAACAAGAAACTGAACTGACAAACAACCCCCGCCAACGCAAGAAAAGGCAAACTTATTTAAAAGGGAGAATAGTTTCACGATTGCTGGAAAACTAAAGAAGAAGATAGGAGTTCTACCTGAAGAGCCATGACACCAGTTGCAAATTGAGTCATTGGATGAGCAGTAACAGGTAAGGCTTCAATTGTTTTATTTACGTGATCTGCAACCATTAAATGAACTTTAGCTAATAATTACATTTGCAAGAATGATTAAGGAATTTGACATTACCAAGGAAACTATAACCCTCATCATCAGAACAGAAGTATGCAAATCTAGCACTAACTAGCTATGAGCTTTTTTGGTTCAAGTATTTTATCAAATTATCATTGGGTGGATAAAATTAGGAGTATAAAATTGAGATAGTGGACAATGATCAAATTATGACAAGCCTGAAAGATACTTAACCAGGAATAGTTGCACGACTTCTTAATTCCTGAGATAATGAATCAACTTGCTCTTTTGTTGGCACCTGCGAGAAGAGTTGAGCAGCAGATAACCATCTGAGTACTTATAGAAACGGGTCCAAATTGTTCATATAAATCAAAAAGTTTTGTGAGATAAAGAGCAGTCTAACAATATATTTTAGAACAATGGTACAGTATTTTAGGGCTAGAAGCAACATATCATTTACACTCCAGTATAGAGAAGATACGATCTTTTTAACTATACAACTACTTACTTTTCCTGTCAGCAGAAGCCAGAGGAGACCCTCGGGCAATGGCTCCCCACCTGGCTTTGCTGCTGGCAACACTTTCTGACATTCAGGAATAGATAAACCTCGAAAGCGGATTCCCTGCAACAAATATACAAAGAAAATCAATAAACAATACTAGAGAAAATCAGAACAAGAGACAATTCTAGACAAAAAACAGTGCTTCCCCAATTAGCATTTAAATTTACGGCACAATCATACAGATAAAATAGGGAATAGTAGGGAAACAAACCTCATCTGGGTCAAGTAATGAAGTTTCCCAAAGTAATCCCGTCATTCCTCTCATGCCACCAAGTACCTTCCAAAATATAAGGGCAAGACAAAATCTTATAAACTAGATTATGTGATGAATCGTATAAAAAATGAAAGATCAGGTCTGCTAATTCTCTCTTGTAGAACAGGGGATTTTTACCATATCAACAGTAATATTTCCCAGTTGAACTTTTCCATGTTCTGACTTTAGCTTTTTCAGGCGATCCTGTAAAAAAGTAAATAAATAAAATAAAGCCAACATAGATCAATATTCACACTTCACGGACTTGTAAATTTTCATATTTAACTACACAACCCCATCCACCCCCCATTGGCAGAACTGCCAGATCCCATCTCAATATAAATTATGATTTTCTAGTCCCCATAACAGAAAAAAGACCTAATACACAACTGACCCTTCCAAGTTATAATACAAATTATTCTGAAACCTAAAGTAAATGACCAAAATCTGAATTACAAGAACTGGGAGATATCAAATCCGTGTAGAGGTGGAACAGAGTGAATGTGCGTATACCTGTTGTTCTGGAATCAGTTCCTTCAGCTGAGAACCCTGAAGATCCTATACCAAAGATAGAAGAAATTAGAGTTGCACATATACAAATAAATGTTAAGAGTTGCAGTTTTATAGAGAATGTGAAGACTATAACGAAATGACAAAGAGAACCATCAGTAGTTCTTTACATGAGTATGCTTGTCAGTAAAGCAAAGTCTTCAGTTGCAGTCATTGATTAAATTCTAATAAATGATTTTGTCTCGTGATAAATTCCGCTTGTGTCGAGTTTTCTTAGCATAGCCAATCCCAAGCCCAGGTAAAGGAGGGCTGCATTAGGTTGACAGCTAGCTTGAAACTTTGTCAATCTTATGAGATGAATCCACTACGATATTGTGCTAATGCTACGGCGTTCCCCGTAAGCAACGCGTCGCATTGCTTGAGTGCGGCGAATAGTGAGCAAGGGCCGCTACATCTCCATGGGGATTTGGGTGTGGTAAAAAATATGCAAGGGTCCTCACAAAATAGGGGAAGGGTAGTGGGGAAGAAAAATATTCAGGAGAATCTAAAAGATTAGAATAGAAACTTGGAATATTGGAACTCTTACTGGTAAATTAATGGAGGTGGTAGATACAATAATTAGGAGAAGAATAAATATATTGTGTTTACAAGAGACAAAATGGGTAGGAGAAAAGGCAAAACTACTAGATAATTCAGGATTAAACAGGACTAGAAGTGGGATCGGTAGTATTTTAGACGAGTCAATGAAGGATGAAGTAGTGCAAGTGACTAGGAAAGGAGATAGGATTATATCTCTCAAACTAATTCTAGGCCGTGAAACTATTAATATTTTTAGTGTCTATGCGCCTCAAATAGGTCTAGATAAGTCCCTTAAGGCTAGGTTTTGGGAGGATTTAGATGAGATGATAGGTAGTGTCTCCCAAGGTGAGCAAATTTTTATAGGACGTGACCTAAATGGACATGTGGGAAGAGATAATGAGGATTATGAAGAAGTGCATGGTGGATATGGTTATAAGGGAAGAAATGAAGAAGGAAAATCAATCTTGGAAGTTTGGAATGGCATTTGATTTTTGCATTGTCACTACTTTTTTCAAGAAGAGGAACATTTATTTACCTTTAAAAAGTGGATCAATAAGGTCACAAATTGACTTTCTCCTTACAAGATAGAGAGATAGACGGGTTTGTAGAGATTGTAAAATCATACTTGGAGAAAGTTTAACCTCACAAGATAGGCTTTTGGTGGTGGACTTAAGGCTCAAACACCACGTCAATAGAAGGAACCTACCTAAATTACCTAGAATTAAGTGGAGAAATTCAAAGAAGGAAAAAGAAGAAATTTTTAGGAAAGATTTGTTAGAGCAAAGTATTTGGCATTTACAAGGAGAATCTGACACTTTATGGAATGACATGGCAGCTAGAGTGAGATCAATGGCTAAGAAGACACTTAGAGTGTCAAGAGATTATGCCTCCATAAACAAGGAATCTTGCTGGTGGAATGAAGGTGTACAAGATAAAATCAAAGTTAAGAGGACTAACTATAAGGCTTTGTAATCACATAGTTGTAGAAGTGAAGAAAATATTGAGAGATATAAACTTGCAAAAAAAGAGGCAAAAAAGGCTATAAGTGAAATGAGAGATAGGGCTTTTGAAGATTTTTACCAAAAATTAGAATCTAAGGAAGGGGAGCGAGATATTTATAAAATTGCTTAAGCAAGAGCTCATGGGACGAAGGACTTAACCCAAGTCAAGTGCATTAAGGATGAAAATAATAAGGTGTTAGTTAGAGATGAGGAAATTAGGAAAAAGTGGGAGAGGTACTCTATCAACTATTCAATGAAGTCAATGGAGACTATCATTCTGGGAGAGTTAGATAAGTCTGAGGAGTATGGAAGCATAATGTATTATCAAAAAATTCAGGAATTAGAGGTGGAGGAGACTTTGAAGAAGATGAAGAAAGGAAAAGCAGTTGGCCCCGATGATATTCCAATTGAGGTATGGAAATGCTTAGGAAAGAAAGGTATAAGCTAGCGTACCAATCTTTTCAATAAAATATTGAAGAGGTTCATAGAAAGATGCTCGACCAATGGAAGAAGAGTACTCTCATACCCATATTCAAAAATAAAGGGGATATACAAAATTGTGTGAATTACAGAGGTATTAAATTAATGCGCCATACAATGAAACTTCAGGAGAGAGTGATAGAAAGAAAGTTAAGAAACGAGACTAAGATATCAAATAACCAATTTGGTTTCATACTATGGAGATCGACTACTAATACCATACATCTTTTAAGGACACTTACTGAGAGATACCGTGATAAGGAAAAGGATTTGCACATAATTTTTATTGATCTTGAAAAGGCATATAATAGAGTCCCTATAGAAGTTATGTGGAGAGTTTTAGAAAAAAGAAGAGTCAGAGTAGCATATATAGAATCAATAAAGGGCATGCATAGGGATTTGGCTACAACTGTGAAGACACCAGGAAGGTTGACACGAGAGTTTTCTATAAATATAGATTTATACCAGGGTTCAACTTTAAGTCCTTATCTGTTTGCATTGGCCATAGATAGAACTTACAAGACACATACATGAGGAAATACCATGGTGTATGTTGTTTGCAGATGACATTATTTTTGGAGATAAAACAAAAGAAGGAGTTAATGCTAAACTTGAGATCTAGAGAGAGGCACCTGAGTCAAAAGATTTTAGACTCAATAGATCAAAAACAGAATATATGGAATTTAAGTTTAGCAAGAATGCAAGTAAGAATAGAATAGGGGATTAGAATTGCAGATCAAGAGATACCTATAAGTGAAAATTTTAAATATTTAGGTTCAGTTCTTCAGAGTGATGGTGGTATAGATCGAGATGTTACACATCGAATACAAACGGGTTGGACAATATGGAGAATGGCTTCGGGAATATTATACGACCGCAAAACTCCTTTAAGACTTAAGAGTAAATTTTATAGAACGGCCATTAGGCCAGTTTGGACAGTGAATTACGCACATGAACAAAAGATGAGAGCAGCAGAAATATGAATGTTAAGATGGATGTGTGGATATACTAGGATGGTATACAAAATACGCAATGAACATATTCGTGACAAGATTGGAGTAGCACCTATTGATGAGAAGATGAGAGAAACACGCTTAAGGTGGTTAAGTCATGTGCTAAGACGACTAGTAGATGCACCTGTCAAGCGAGTAGATTTTAGAGAGGGTAAACAACATAAAACGTGTAGGAGAAGACCGAAAAAGACTTGGTGATTAATTTGTAAGAAAGATATAACCCATCTAAGAACTAAGGAGGACATAATTCATGACAGAGTGCAATGGCGTAGCAGAATTCATGCAGCCGACCCTACTTAGTGGGAATAAGACTTGGTTTGTTTGTTTGTGATTTTGTCTCATGATAGAGGTTTTTAAGCATAACAGCAAGCACCAAATTTCATACGCCAGAAATCGAATAAAAGTGATTTATTGAAAGTTTGGACATTTGTTCAGCATTCACCAGGCACAATGCTAACAATCATACGCAACTCGCTAAATGAAACAGCATTCCATGAAGCTCCAAGAGGAAAGTTTCAGAGATAATGACTTGCTTTATGGAGTAATAAAGAAGGATATGCACGATAAATTGGCTCTTTCACTTTAATTGACTCAGAATGATTATAGACACCAACCAAATTACAGTAAATTTATAAATATACTTAAGTTAAATTTTAAACCGTGAAATTTTTGAAAAATAAAAAATGCAAGTATCATAATAGGCCAATGAAGCTTTTTTTTATTAATTATTGACTTTTGTCTAGTAGTAATGTATTTCATCTAATGCTCACCTCCATGTAAGAATATTAGAGATAAAATAAGTACGAAAACGATTTCATGGCTTCAATAAAACATGGACTTTCCTTTAGTTTGGCTTCCAAATAAAAGCCCATCTCAACTGCTTATCAAGCACCAACATTTTCTTGAAAAGGTCTTGCATCCTTTAGAAGCCTATTCAAATATGCTACCCAAGTTCAAGAATGGCAACTGGCAACCTTTCATTCTAATAAAAAAAAAATGAGAAAAAAAAATAACCAGACAGTACTGCTCTTTCCACAGTCACTGGTTCTCATATGGGTGTGAAATATTTTTAACTTTTGAATTTCCTTTTTTGTACTGAGATTCGAATAAAAAGTTCCATTTCAAGATACAAACATAAAATTTCATGAACAAGTACAAAGATTTCCATTTAAAAAACAATAAATGCAAATCAATTAGCAAAACAAAGATCAAATATTAACAAAGATACAACAACAAAACCAAGAATTACCAGATCAGGAGAAGAGGTCTGAATTTGAAGCCAGCGAACCGAGTTGCTGAGATTCTGCTGCCGCACCTATTAAATAATTCCAAGTAAAACCAAAAAAATAAAAAAATAAAATAAAAAATCCAAAAGGGAGTGGAAAAAAGTACTACCATACTCTTTCCGGCATTTATTCAAGCACATTAATTACAATACATTCACACCATACAAATTATAATAAGCTCTTAGAAAAACCAAATATTTTTATGTAAAATAACAGAATTAACTTACGGCACGAGATCGCAGCTTTGATAGCAGCGAACCCACGCTGCGGAAAAATACCATTACTGCTCCAAGAGACAAAAAAAAAAAAAAAAAAATTTAAAATTAATTAGGTTACTAATCGTTAGACCAAAACATGCTTATATTAATAGTTGAATTCTTCGTGAATTAAATGAAATCAAGCATGATTACAACGACAAAGAGTGATTATTGTAATAGAAAAAGTGAAATTAATTAGCAGGTTAATTCAGAGGGTCTGGAAGTAAGTAGGAAAGTACCTAAAAAAAACTATGTTTAGAGAGAGAATTGAGAGTGGACGGGAAATGTAATGAGAAATGAGGACGACGACTGAGGAGGCGGGTGGTGGAATTTGGAATCTGGGAAAAATATAAAAAGGTTGGGGTCGAAAAAGTTGTTTGCGAAAAGTAATTATATCATAATAGTGGGAAATTAGGACTTGTTTGTTGTTTGACTAGTTGTAATTTGTAAATTTAAATAGCTTATTTGTAAATTATGTGGTGTGTATTTATGAGATTTAATCAACAAAAGTAGTGTATAGGTATGTAGAGCATAGTTTAAAATTTTGAAAAAATTTTGTCCGAGATCGAATTGACACAACTAAGTATAATTATACATAATTTTATAAAAAATTCGATGTTTACAAGTTTTAGATTAAATTTAATAAATTTATTGAGTAATTACGAGTTTTTTTAAATCGAATTTATTTAATACTCAAAAATAGACAAATTGTTATCAAAGTTTTTCAAAATTAAATTTTTTGAATTAAAACTAGATAATATGTAAAATGATCAATATAAGGAATTTAAATTTTTAAATAGTCAATCTAATTGTTAGCATAATTTTGTTATTAATAAATGAAATAATACGTGCACATGGTTTATAATTTTTAATTTTTAACTCAAAAAAATTTAATTGAATATTCGAATATATTTCACTCATTAATTTTTTGAATTAAATCCAAATTTCAAATTTTTAAATATTGATGTAATACTACCAAGGGTAGAATGACTCACCTGGGCCTGCCAAGATAGTAGACCCAGAGGAACGGATCAATGGAAATGAGGAATGGTCAACAGAATGAGGAGACTATCAGTGATGCCTCTAACCAGTAGCAACAATGATATGCAGTCGGCTTCATTGAAACTAGTCGATCACCATTTCTTGACCTGTTAGAATGGTCGACTTTTGATGCTTTCTCATTGTAGCAATACTCCAGGACTTTTTCTTACCTGCCTTAGTGAAGGCAGGACCACATTGCACCAAAGAAGTACGTTGCACTAGTATGGCTACCTCATTAGATAGCGAATAGTATACGCTCATGTACTTGAGCCTTCGATAAATGTAATCATGGGTTGATTGACCAATGGAGGAGATGTAGTTTGTGGGTTCACAGATGTTTAGGGATTAGGAGGTGAAGGGACAACTTGAGGATTGGAAGCTGACGGTTCAGGAAGTGCTATAGTGATGTGTTCAGAAGGGGAAATGACAGTTGAGCTCTTCTTCGGCTTGAAGAACTTATTTTTTAAGGCCTAACCAGTTTAGCCAAGCATTGAAACTGTAAGTAAGTTAACAACATAATGAGTACAAAACTTAGTAGGTGTTTGGTTCACATTCGGGAATCAGAATCGAAATCGGAATGGAAATCATAAATTCCACTATTGGTATGGATTTATAACATTTCCCCTTACTTGTTTGGTTTAACATAGGAATGTGTTTCATTATGTTAATAAATTACTCAATTTAAAATTCATGTCATAAGTGGGGAATGAAAATAGGTATTTTTTAACACTTTCATTCCCATGGAATGATTCCCATAGTGTTCAACTAAACACTATCTATGGGTATCATTAATTTTGATTCCCACTTCCCCCCTCATACCCATAAACCAAACACCTCCTAATATATAATGAAACCAAGGGATGCTAAATAGTTAAAGGTTGTTTAGAGTTTATTTGGAATGTCTTCTCAGGAAGAGCCAATGACATCACAAACTGAGCCCAAGACAAAAGGTTCCTCGAAGTGGAATCTTTTCTTAGCAAATTCACTACTAGATTAGGGGATGAGGTATTCAGCTTTCTTACTTTGGCAATAATCGTCTTAGACATACTAGGTATGTTGTTATCATGTGGTTCTAATTCTAATAGCCAATTCAACTAAATCATAGACATATCAACTTGCTTAGCTAAAGAAAAGGTTTTCTTCCACTTATGAATAAAGATAGGATAATCTTCTACCAGACTCATATGGCTGATGTGGATTAAAAAGTAATAAAAGCCTGGTTCACGGCTATTGACAAGTTTGTAAAAGAACCTAAAACCCTTATGGGTCAAATGGATCTCTAAGCATTTGCACAAAATATAGTATTTGACCACTAGCCTAATAGCATTCGGATTGAACTGAGAAGGGTTGATCGACCAATAATTTTCTAGGTTGGTAATAATTATAGGTAAAGGTAGTCTGAACCTTGCAATTAGTTGTTCTTTATACAGGACAAAGTACCTCTTGGGAGTTTGGTGAACCCAAATATCAGGGTCGGGCAAACCAAGAAAATTGACGTCTGGGATGTTGTACAACTTTCAAAGTGGGGGTATGTCAGGGGAATGATTTTTTAGACCTCTTCTTCAACTATGAAGGTTATCTCTATGGGGTTAAAGGATGGACCCATTAGCAATGCCTATTCCAGAAAGGCATTGCCCTGGCAGTTGTTCGAGTAAGTAATTGATTAGGTAATTCAATTCATGAATAAGCAATAAATAAACACCTTAATAACTCAAATCAACACTCACATGCTCACAAGGATACAATGTAAGTTTATAGATTGGGCAAGTAAGGTCGTTCCCACGAGAACTATGGATCAATTATTAGGGTTCACCAACCTATTTACTAGTTAGACCAAGTGATTAAAAGATTTTGTTTTATATCTGGCTAAATTAATTATAACCACCAAGAAAATAAGAACAATTACTAAAACTAATCAAATCTAAAAGAAGCAATTAACTTTAATGAAATCAAACTTCTTAATAAATTAGGAAGGTAAACAAAATAAGATTAAATTTAAACTAATGAATTGCAATAAAGAACTGGAATTAAATCAAATATAAAATAAAGAAAACAAACTTAGTAGTCGTAGCCGAAACAAAGGTTGATGAAGTTTGAAGTCTTGACAAGAAAATAAAACCCTAATCTAATGATCTATCTACTCTAACTAATGATTCTTCTCCCAACTCCTCTCTACAATGAGGTATTTATAGGGGATATTAGGGTTAAACCCTTTCTCCGATGATAGAAACGTGAAAGTCCAAGAAAATGAGTCCAACCAAATGAAAAATGATGCCAAAATAACAAATTCTGCTGGAGCACGTTGCAATGTGCGCACATGCACACAAGTTTTGTGCGTGAGTGTTAGAACACCTGCTTTAATTCCCACCTCGATTGTGCCTTGATGCTGAGAGAATTTAAAAAAACTCAAAATATGAAAGTTGTAGCTCTCTCTCTTCAATTTCCAACGTATCTTTAATCAACTCAATTGGAGTTTAGACAAGAAAGTTATGATAAAACTAGCTAATGTCTCTGATTGAGTGTTCTGATTTGTTCCTTGCTGGTGGACGTTTTTCATCCATGTGATTTTCCTCCAACGTTTTGATCCTTTTTGACTCCTTTTTCATTCCAAACCTATACAAACTGAAAATAAACTAAGCTCATAATTAACTCAAATATCTCTTGTATTACATAAAACTGAGGTAAATGACACATAAAATATAAGACATTTATAAACTTATCAAATACCCTACACTTATCTTTTGATCGTTCTCGAGCAAAAATAAAATTAAAATAAACAAGGTCATCAAAAGTGCACCCAACACATCTCAACAATTGTCCATATAAATAATCAAGAACCAATCCACCATCAGGAGTAGTCTAAGAATTAAAGAGTTCAAATGCTAATAATACCTAGACATGAAATCCGATGTGTGTGAATATAGCTATTCAATAAAAATTTGATTTTCAAGACACTCAGATCAAATCATGCAAACCCTTAGAATTTTTCTAAACACCCCATAACTCACTTTTCTTACACCTTGACCTATACTAATATAGACAACCAACTCAATTTAAATCAGGTAGGACTTTCTAACTTGTAATGTTAGGGTAGAGTATTGGTTTATCAAAGAAGGGATAAGGATATCACAGACAAAAGAAAGAGTTTTAAATTAGTGCTAGCTACACATTAAAATAAAACTGCTTCTCTAAACATTAGATACCAATCCTTCATAGAAATAAACCCACACTTAATCAACAAATACCCACAAAAATTTCATACAACAAACAAAAAGTCTTCTTTCTTCAAAATCAACCCAACATGCCAACTCTTTCCTAGACATTTCTTTCTTATTTCTTTCCATCATTTTTCATGTCCGCTTCCAATACGGGTACCAGTGATAGGAACTACTTGCAAACACACCACTGCAGGTACCAATGATAGGCATTAGCCACAATCACATCAATGCAGGTACAAGTGATAGACATAATCTGCATTTTTCAAGAAAATTTCTCCAATTTTTTCCTATACCCTTTCTTTGCCCCATAAATGATGATACACCACTCACTCATACAATTTTTTTTCTTTCATTCATCTACCTTTGACCCTTTTATCCTGTTAACAAATGATTATGTGCAATAAAGCTCTTAAGGGACATTTAGGTAAGAAAAAAAATATATATTAAACTCATAAGGGTAGGTGAAATGAGTTCTAATGAAAGAAAATGAATGGTGTTTCTCCCTATTTATTACAAATTAAGGCTCAAATAGGGTGGTACTAGGGATAAAAATTTCAATAAGGGTTGGTTTAAAAGGCTCAAACGTCCAAAGAAGGTTCTATCTTCATCTTTAAATCGAATTAAGCTGTCTATAAATTTCATCTTAAAAATGTAAGAAAGCAAGTTTCTGGGATGCAATATTAGTGAGTCTATATAATTATCTCTAAGTGTCAAAAATAAAAATAATTTAAGGCTTAGAGCTCAAGAATTCTCAAAAATCTTGCAAGGAAACATCAACTACCCACTCATGATGGTTCAGCTCAAAAATTATCATGCAAAAAATAATTGAAGAGACATGCTAAGTGATTGCAAAATTTTCAAAAATTCTTCAACTAATTGGAACAAAAATTTTAGAAATCTTAAAAATTTCTCAGATTAAAGAAAGTTAAGATATTGCAGCAAAATTTTGAGCTAACTACACCAAACGAATGTAATGTAAATGCAAATTGCTCCCCACCCTATACATAGAAATAAACATTGTCCTCAATGTTAAAAAAAATAAGAGCATAAAAAGGGAAAGAGAAAGCTTCTCTGGTAATAAAGAATTTTTGATGCAGTGTATCTCGAAATAAATATCCACATGGTGAGTTGAGACACGTCATTAACACTAGAACAAAAACAAAACGTTAAACCCTTCAAAAAGTTTAGAAAAGCGAGAAAATTGAGGAATGAGATTCCACGATATCAGGAAAAAATTTAATCCCTTAGAAGCATGCATAACTAACATCACAAATAAGTTAAAAATGAAACAACAAAAAGTACGACATCATCTTAAAATAAAATACAAAAAACATGTGCAAATAAAACATAATTAAGTTCCTCTTTGAAAGCACTAGAATTACATAGCTGTGTCGACATGAGAATGGATAGATCAAGACTCATCATTAGAAGGTGCCAACTCTTATAGAAATGGAGGAAAAGATGGGAATGTAGAGGAATCCTCCCCTCGTTCTCATGCTAACTGATGAGCCTCCATGTTTTGATGTTAGGCATGCCGAGAATGTATGTACCAAATTGGCGGCGCATGCACTGTTATTCCATCAAAATTTGCTCAAGAATCTTCTCCTGACTATGCTTTGGGCTCGGTTCACTAGTTGATGGCTGTGAAGTCGAACATAAAGTTGTGGCTTTTTCAAGAGAGTAATGATGGATCCTTTGAACCTTTCGAGAATTTTCAGTAGGTACAAGGCACGAGGAATATTTCTATGTGGCAACTAGGGATTGATTAAGTTTTATTTATCTGGATCGTCTAGTTGGCTTGATCTCAACCATTGGATCGAGGTATATTTCTTGTAGAGGATCGGACCGCATTAACAGTGTTTCCTGTTATTATAAAAATCTAGCTTTGAACTTCTCGGGTATTCTGCAAACATGCCCAGGGGTTTGAGACTTCAGTTAACTGTCACACTCAATGGTGGAGTTTACGATGTTTGCCATCTCTTAAGGGAGATTACTCTATCTACGATGGAAACAAGACCACTCTAGCCGGTGGCCTGGATTAATTTTCTTCAGTAGAAACCAAGTAGTTATTTCAGCCTTATCTGCAGTTTTATGGGTTAATCGCGTTCAGGCTGTATCGAGTACAGAAGTGTCAGATAGGAGGCCTAGATAATGTCAAATAAGGCTATGTTTTGCATTTTGAGGAAATCACAATGCAATTCTAGAAGTTTGTATGGGGAGTTAGTTCTTAGAGTAGTACACTTATGATAGTTAATAGGCATTTATGTACTTGGTGGCCCTTGGTGGGCCAGAATAAATGTAATTCATCAGTTGACAAAAAGAGAGTTATTCATAATAAAAAGTTTATTAAAAATTAATATAATTATATTGTCTTGTACATTGAGAAGAAATTACCATGTGATAATTTCTAATAATATATTCAATTGCTTTAAATACAAATCAACACTTATTATTCCTAGGTTATCTAGGGATATGAGTACAAAATGGTGTAATCTTATGGGGATCTTGTAGGGATTCTAGATCTTGGGACTGATTCATAGATGGCATGTACAGAAGAAATTGGTCACCCTTAACTCTTTGCAAGTGTTATAATTCATCAAGAACTAGATATCCATAATCCAATTCCCCTGGGTCTAGATGGCCCTGAGATTCTTCACATGTATAGGATTTGGCTATTGCCAATTCCAGGTGCCTCGTCGGCACTGAAGGCTATAGTCATCTTGGGACTCTTGAACCATCTATTTTAAGAAGATCCACACAGTGGCACTTAGTGACACTGGCCCTGATGTTCTTGCATCACTTCACTTGCCAGTAATATACTTTGGGAACTATTTAAGAGAGGAAGGACTAAAATGTAATTAAAATGCTAACTATTAGCTTGGTAAGGAGTCACTCTATGTTAGAGAGAGGGGCCAAAGTATAATTTTTAAAAGTCGTTGGCTGACGTGGCGCATCTATAAATAGCCTTTGAGCCTTGGGTCAGGTACCCATAGATTTAGGCCTCTTGGGCTATGGACTCTAGTAGAATGAGGTCCGGTGCTTCTAGTGCCCAGAAGAGTTATGCTCTAGATACTCCTTTTTAGACTCCGGTGAGTATATGGTTGTCGCTGAGGAGACGACCTGCCCCTCCACGGCCAATTTATAGGCGTAAGGTAATATGACATTCACAGAGGTCAAATATACCCGATTGTGGGATATTTGATGAAACAATGGGTATTGAGAAAGACCAATAGAAACCCAATGTTTCTGAACCCTAGAAGACTTATGCACACATGCCTTCTTTGGGCCATGGATCGAATGACTAGCATAGGTATTTAATTACAAATTGGTCTTACAATATGATGGGGAATTTACAAATTGATTCTGGGAAACAAGAAAGTGATGCTTTTTGAACGGGGTTATTAGCATTTACGTTGTCTTGGACCGAGAGTCAAGTGAATTGAGCTGCCTAATTTTGACGAGGTCTTTCAGAGGCATTACGGGATAGATGTGGATACTTACTGGACCAGAAATAGGCTGCTAATAAAGTCCCAGTATCTAAGCCATTTTAAGGTCTTAATGCGTAATGTGAAGACAGTTGCTCGGGGCTATGGTGATGGGAAGACAAAGGTTAACATTCCATGGAGTAGATATTTGTGGTTTAAGGCAATTGTAACAAAATTGTTATGCAGTTCAGGGATAACATAGTTTCTAATAGTGCATATACAAATGTAAAGCGCAATGCCATACTAGTTTACGTAGTATGGGAGTGTGATATGAATTCTAAATTACAGTTTATCATAACTACCAGAATGAAATATTATCATTGACTTAGGTGTGATATTGAGATTAATGCAAATTATGTGCCAAGCCGGCATAAGGCATTTTGTCATTAATCAGCAATTAGTTTAATCCTATATTGACAAGGTTAGCGCAGCTTAATTATTAAGACACTATAGACTTCAAAATAAAAAATTAGTTGTTGATTAAATTGTACATTACAATAATTTATGTGAGACAAAATATTGATTTTGTGCATGAACTTTAACATTTGGGTTTCGAAAGGCTTGGCCTCAAGCATTTTGCCTTCACAGCATTTGCAACAGAGCCTATAAGTTGGCCTATCTAATATGGGCTTAATTGTCTATGTTGGCTTGAGTTATGGCAGGCCACTTCACTAATAAAAGGACTAGGGTCACAGTCTTCTATTTTCTTGGTTTGCTGGTTGTCCAGTAGGAATCTTTCCTCGAATAGAGGAAGTCGACCTTCAATCTCAGACGTAGCCTAGCTTGGCCTAGCAATGAGTATGTTACCTGTGCTTCGACTGAGCTGGGTGTTTGAGAAAGATTTGCATAATGCCTTTTCTAGGATTGTGGGTCTGCAATGCCATACATCTACTTGGTCAGGGGTGAATTTGAACTCAAACTTAATATGAACACTTGGCATGCATAATATGTCAAAGTCAGGGAATTTGCCTGTTGCAGATTTGACATACCCTCAGATTTTGCTATATATGGAGTTGGACTTTAAGTTGTTGTGCTATAATTGATAAATTGCAACCCAGGGACAACATTAATTGTGGCATCTTAAACTACATGCCCAGGAAGTTTTGCCTACCCTGGATGGGTCTTCAAGAATAAGGCTATTGGGCCTATGGGGTCTCAGCTAGGCTCTTTAATGTTGTTCTAGATGCATTCCTGTAATTCATCTAGAATTTGATGGGCTACAACAAATGGATTTTTGTATTCGACTGGAAGGGGTTTAAAAAGAAGATAAAAATGATAATTAATCTTTCGTAATTTAAAAAAAAAGATTTAGAATCAGAACTTTTAATAATATCTAGGGCTACCTATTTATTACTGGCATTAAGAGCAACTAAGTATAATTACTTGTCCCCTTTTGGTTTGCTAACGATTAAGTTCTCCTCTTCCCAAGTAATCGCCATATTTTGATATATAAACCTTCATAGTTGTGGTTTTTCTTACCCCTGGATATTGGGGTGAAAAATTGTAGAGCTGCAAGAATGGGTTAGGTTGAATAGTTATTGATTCTGGGTTTCAAATTTAAAGAGGAATTGAAGGAAGCAGTGTAGATGGGGTGAACCGTTTTCGTGAAATTCCTACACAACCCTAATATAAGTTGGGGGTCAAGCAGTGAACAAGATTTTAAGTTTTAGAAGGGTTTCTTCTTTGGGTATGGATCAATGAGGATAAGTGAGAAAGATATTCTTGTTTTGCAGACGGAAAGAAGAAAAGCGTGGCATTCTTATAAATATGGGGATCCCTCTCATCAAAGCGCTCTCAAACTCTATGCCCTATATAAGGAAGTAAGAGAGGGATATATATAGGGTTAAGGGGAAAGAAGCATTATAATATTACTATACCCCTCCCTTGCTACGTGTCAGCTGTTGATTGGTGGATAGAATTAGTGGAATCCAATACACGTGGTAGCTTCTGGTTGCTTTGGGGATGTGAAATTAACATTTTGGTATATGTAGGAATTCACTGTAGTGCTGAGAGGAAGTACTGTACATTGGAGAGATGGAGGGACTTTACTATAGATAGAAGGATTTAGATGGCATTGTAGCTTTTGGAGGGAATATTTAATATTCAAAAATAAAATTTGGATGACAGGATGTGAAGTAAAGTTGTGATTTTTTCAAGGGAGTAATGATGGCTCCTTTGAACCTTCCGGGAATTTCAGTAGGTATAAGGTACAAGGAATATTTTAACATGGCAACCAGGGATTGGTTAGGTTTCATTTATCTGGATCGTCCATTTGGCCCGATCTCAACCGTTGGATCCAGGTATATTTCTTACAGAGGAGGGAATTAATAGTGTTTCCTGGTATTGTAAAATTCCAGCTTTGAACTTCTCAGGTATTCTGCAAACATGTTCGAGGGTTTGAGACTTCAGTTAACTGTCACACTCAGTGGTGGAGTTTACAATGTGAAACTATGCCATCTTTTGAGAGAGATTACTCCGTCTACGATAGAAACAAGACCCTGACTGGTGGCTCAGATTAATTGCTTCAGGTAGAAACTAGACAGTTATTTTCAGCCTTATTTGTTGCTTCGCAGGTTAATCGCGTTCAGGCTACACCGAGTACAAAGAGGTCAGATAGGAGGCCTAGATAAAGATCAAATAAGGTTATGTTTTGCATTTTGAGGAAATCAAAGTGCAATTCTGGAAGTTTGTATAGGGATTTAGTTTTTAGAGTAGTACACTTAGGATAGTTAGTGGGCATTTATGTACTTGGTGGCCCTTGGTGGGCCAGAATAAATATTCTTTATCAGTTGACAAAAAGAGAGTTATTCATAATAAAAAGTTTATTAAAAATTAATATATTATCTTGTACATTGAGAAGAAATTAAAATGTGGTAATTTCTAATAACATATTCAATAGTTTTAATATACAAATCAACACTAATTATTCCTAGGTTTTCTAGGAATTTGAATACAAAATGATGTGGCAGTGGAATCTCATGGGGATCTTGTAGGGGTTCTGGATCCTAGGGATGATCCATATACGCCATGTACAAAAGAAACCAACCATCCTCAGCTCTTTGTGAGTGTTGTAATTCATCAGGAACTGGATATCCATGATCCAGTTTCCTTGGGTCTGGAAAGCCCTGAGGTTCTTCACGTGTATAGGATTTGGCAGCAGCCAAATCCAGGTGCCTCGTCAGCACTGAAGGCTGTAGTCATCTTGATACTCTTGAGCCATCTATTTTAAAAAGGTCCACACAATGGCACTTATTGAGACTAGCCCTGATGTTCTTGCATCAGTTCACTTGTCGATAATGCAGTTTGATTTTCGGAGGTGAAGAGGCTTTCTTCAAGGAAAATGAAGGTGGCATTCTTGATAGTCCAGTCCTTGAGGCCCTTATTGTCTTCCTTTTCATGGTAGACCTTGTAGGAGTTGTTGACACTAGATTGCACAGAATAATAGATGGGATCCCGCCCTTTATAATGTGTGGCTGGGTGCTGTATTTTAAATTGGAGAACCAGTTGTGTTAGCTTCCACTAAACTCTTTCCAGTGCTTTAGGTACTGTGGGGCAACGTCATATTTTAATGGCCATAATGTTGTTTGACCCTCGCTCCATCCAATGCAATAAGCTTACCCGGCTTCAATTTTTTCTTGTCCAGATCAATCTTGACACCGTCGTCAACACATAAAGCAGTAACCAAATAAGGGAACCACGAGCCAGATTGTCTGACTATTGTTGTATAATGAATCTACTGGCTAATCAGATGGCCCATATCTAATAGCTTACCCGAAGTAATGGCATATAAAAATTTAGCTCACTCCAAAGTAACAAGAGTAAGATGAGTAACCAAGAGGAGACAAGTACATAAAAACTTGAACCAAACCAACCAAATAGGTTTAAGCACATTTGCATTGAAATGACATGCAACATCCCCAGCACCTTATGTCCACTCCACTTTACCCATGTAAAAAAGACTTGTGATGTCGTTAAGCTCTATGTTGGGCTGTCGCAAATAGTCAATCACTCATCATTGCGAACTCGATTTACTCTCAACAGCCGATTAATCATATTTCTAGAAATATCCACATTTTTTCCCTTGACATATACCTTAGTATCCTCATACGTAGCTAAATTAACGTAAAATTTTCGCACAGCTGGGAGTACCACGTCCTTAGGGTATAGGTGAAATCATTCCAACCACGCGTTCTAATGACACCACGAATCTTCGGAGCTCCAGTACTAGGGATTTGTATACCCCTTCCCTTAATTTCTGCCCTCATCAAAATATCTAACTCATACCTTTTCTAGGCAGCGGCATTGAGAAATTGTAGCGGAATGTTCTCCTCCTCTAAATGGTCTTGAGGTTCCTGTCGTGGTGCTGCGAAAGAAAAGGCTCCGATCTTCCCTTGACTAGCTAGTTGCTTACCCTTCATGCCATTCCTGCAAAAAGTGTAATATTAGATACAAGACACCTAAATAAATCCACTACCTCCCCACGCTTATGCAATTCTATAGGCCTCAAAACTAAAAATTAAAGTCAGTATTCACAAGGTAAAATCAAGTGTGTTAGTGCCAATACTAATCTATTTACATATGTGTAAGACACTCCTAAAAACCTTTTTAACCAATAAAATGAATTGAGAAGAAGTATATGTCATGATTAAACTCCTAGGAATTGAATTCATGCATAAATGCCCAGTGTTTTAAGATGCTTCTTCATTGAGCCATTTTATCGAACATATGGCATGCATAACCAAAGAATGGACTTTTCTCTATGTAATCACCACACAATTAATTCCCAATTCAAAGAAAAATGCAATAATTAAGAACATCAACAACTAATTATACAATTCATCACAAATAAGCACAACCAAAGTATCAAAAATCAAAACTCTATTTCAAGTCAAGTACAAAACCCAAAAAGGAAAAACATAAGAAAGTCAATGAAATCCATACCTTAATTGTGTTTAATCTTGAAAGAAGAAGAAATTAATGTGAATGTGATACGGGTTGATGCCCAGGGTATGTAGAACTCGGTCACAAACGTAGGGTTTATATGCACAAGCGAAAAGTTGTTGTTAATAGACCTCCTTGATTAGCCACAAGGCAATCTTTTAACTATGAGAGGTAGTTGTTAATAGACCTCCTTGATTAGCCACAAGGCAATCTTTTAACTATGAGCAAGGAATTGATCCAAAGCCTAATTGGCAGAAAATCAATAACTGGTGTTGGTTATAACCTCAAGTGCTCAATCTTGAAGCCCCAACTAGATTCCTAGTCTAGACAAGACTAAAGAGAATCTAAAATTCTAATTCACTCGTATGAGAGGAATAAGAAAAACTAAAATCTTATTGCCAAAATTCATTCCCTCAATTGTGTACAAGACCCCTCTATTTATAGTTGAGGGTGGAGGATTCTAGGACTAAATTATTCCCTTGTGGTTTGCCTCGAAGTTGTTGAATTTCAAGACTCATAGTGGCAAACTTCTCATCAAAGTCCTCCATCTTATTTAAGATCCTTTCGGTTAAGCCATTACACTTTGCATAGCAGTTTCTTGCATCTCCTTGTTCCTTTGTTGCACGTCCTTTTCCTGTGCCATAGTCACAAAACAAAGACTAAAGAGAAGGGGTTAAAAAAAAAAAAGGTTAGTGATAATCAATGAGAGAGGGTTTCACTCTTTGGGGAGTAATGCACTCAAGTCCTCACTTTGGTTTTTATCACTTTGGTTTTTATCACTCTTAATGATCTCACCTTACTCTTTGAAAATCTCACTTCACTCAAAGATTCTCTTATGAAGCCTTGTAAAAACTATGAAAATAGCCAAAGGTTCCAAAAGTTGATCCTCAAAGCAACCAATCGTATTGATTGGAAATAATGTCCAAAAGGATCTCGGATCAATATAGTTTGAAAATTAATCTTTATAAGAGACAGGTGGAAATAATCAGATCACCGAGTCAAGGCAAAAATCCGAAAGTAAAAAGGACACAAAGAAAAGCATAAAAAGAAACAATAAGATCACAAAATTTAGTAAAGAGAGTTTACTAAATTAGAGAAGATAATTTCAAAAGAAAGAAAAGAAAGTAAAAAATTTTTTTTTTTTTCAATGAACAAGATTCGGTGAATGAAAGATTCGGTGAATGAATGAACCGGTCGCCGGTACTTCAGTCCGGTGAACAGTAATTAACCGGTTTTTTTTAGTCCGGTGAAGAATGAATCGGTTTTTTTCATCCGGTGAATGAGCGGTGAACGAATGTAACCGGTTTTTTTCAATGAACAGTACCGGCGATGAACAGTATAACCGATGAACAGTCGCGATGAACAGTATATGAACAGTGTGATACTTACAATTTGAGTTTGACCAAAATTCTAGCCGAAGCTCTGATACCACGATGCTACGGGTTGATGCCCAGGGTATGTAGAACTCAGTCACAAACGTAGGGTTTATATGCACAAGCGAAAAGTTGTTGTTAATAGACCTCCTTGATTAGCCACAAGACAATCTTTTAACTATGAGAGGTAGTTGTTAATAGACCTCCTTGATTAGCCATAAGACATCAATCTTTTAACTATGAGAGGTAGTTGTTAATAGACCTCCTTGATTAGCCACAAGGCAATCTTTTAACTATGAGCAAGGAATTGATCCAAAGCCTAATTGGCAGAAAATCAATAACTGGTGTTGGTTATAACCTCAAGTGCTCAATCTTGAAGCCCCAACTAGATTCCTAGTCTAGACAAGACTAAAGAGAATCTAAAATTCTAATTCACTCGTATGAGAGGAATAAGAAAAACTAAAATCTTATTGCCAAAATTCATTCCCTCAATTGTGTACAAGACCCCTCTATTTATAGTTGAGGGTGGAGGATTCTAGGACTAAATTATTCAATGTGGGATAGATAGTTGGGCTGGATCCTACAGCCCATTAGGCCTTTAAACCCAATTCTTGTACACTTAACTAATGGCCGAAATACATGGCCCAAAAACAAATAATTACGTCTTGAAACCAGCCCAATTAAACACACTAACACTTAAAATAATTGGGCTCAAAATAAAAGACTAGACGTAACTAAATAAAAGAATATTCCATGGCCGAAGTAATGAGGCTAAATTTCGGCCCTTCAGCTTCTCATCCTAGGCTTGATCTTTAATGATTTGGACGTCCATTACTAAGAACATCTTAGACTCTTTAGTGGACTTCATCTCCAAAAGGTGTGTGAGCTCTTCTTGATCTTCAATAACTTCAACTAAGCCCAACATAGCTTTATTGAGGTTCTTAGCTCTTGATCTCGTAATTGGACCTTGTGGAACTTGAAGTGCGGATTCCGTGAGCCTATATCGAGCCTTTGTGGATAATTGATCACCATCAAGTCCTTGGGATGTATCAGAATGGAAGGGATTAAGGAATTATTTGAGGGGACAAAAATTGTTGGGGATGAAGGGGTGTGAGAGAAGAAGGGTTTTATGAAGAAGAAATTTTGTTGGAGTGTTTGGAAATAAAGGCCGGTTGGGATTTTCAATTCAAATTGCACAACCGAGAAGGTGTTTTTGGTTGTACTTCTTGTGCACACACATGCACAATATCTAGGCGCGCATGTGCATGAGTCACAGAATTGGAATTTTTGCACACAATAAATCCTCTTAACATGTAAATTCCTTTCCTAACTACTCAAACCAACAAGAAGACCTTAAAACCATGTTCTAGGCCGTTTAACTTGCATTTTAAGATGATATGCACACAAATGACAAGGAAACTCAAGAAAGTCAAAAACAAACACACAAACAAAATTATAAAAGGACATGGGTTGCCTCCTATGTAGCACCCTTATTTATAGTCTTAAGCTCGACTTCGCCACTTGAGATCATTCCAAGCACTTAAGAATGGTCAGCCATCCTTTTCCTTTTGGCTTCTATAGGAAAAGCTTAACACCATTTTTCTCCACTCTTAAAACTTGATTCCCGTCTCTAACTTGAACTTGTCTTTTTCTTCAAGCATTAGCCAAAGCCAATGCACCAATTATCACATCAAGTTGCTTCTGAAACCATTTTTTCTTCTTTCTGCCCATGGTTATTTTGTTCCACACCCTCACTTTTCTTCTCTTGTAAAACCATTTCTTGATTCTTTTTCATCTCTCTTCCATCATTAGGTGGTTTTTCCTCTAATTTAATTTTGGAATCTTCCTTTGTTTCAACAACCTCTTTAAGTACACATTGCTTTTACCCACATTGGGTGCCTCTTCTTCAAACCTATCAACAAGAAAACCAAAGGAATAATTAGCACATTTTTCTTCAAAGATTGGGACATTGTCATATTAATTAAAAACATCAATTTTAACCGATTCATTTTCAACTTGCAAAATCAATTTCCCTTTGTTAACGTCAATTAAAGCATGCGCGCTTGATAAAAACAGCCTTCCTAGAATCAACTGAATCTTATTATTTTTTCCGGTATCCAATACCAAGAAATCAATGGGATACCAAGAAATCAACAGAAAACACCAACTTTCCTACTTGAACAAGCACATCCTCCAACAAGTCATATGATTTTCGCTCAGACAAGTTCGCCAATTGGAGTGCAATATGCATTTGTTGTTTTGGCATTGGTGATCCCTAGCTTATCATAGATGACTTTTGGCATTATATTGATGCTCGTCCCCAAATCACAAAGTGAACGATGCAGCGTGTGTCCTCCTATGTTCATCGGTATAGAAAAACTACCGGGATCCTATGGCTTAGGAGGTAATATCCGTTGAGCAATGGCACTACACTTGGCATCGAGGCAAACTTTCTCATCATCATCCCATTTCCGTTTCCTAGCCAAGAGATCCTTCATAAACCGAGCATAATTGGGCATCTTGTTAAGAATATCAACCAAAGGGGTGTTTAAAATAAGCTTTTAAACATATCGAGAAATTTGTGGAATTGTTTCTCTTACTCCTCCTTCCTTGTATCAATGAGTCATTGAGGAAATGGCAATCACTGATGTATCTAATTTCAAGGGTTCCTCTACTTGCTTTCTCTTTGACCCCTTCATTTCATTCTCCTTTGTTGTCTTCTCATCATCATCTTCAACTTCAAATTTATCTGAGTTAAATTTTCTTGGATTTTTGCTTCTCAACTTTTTATCAACCATTTTTTTGTCATTGTGCACAACCAATTCTTTTCCATTCCTCAAAGAAATATTATTGCATTGTTCCTTTGGATTTGGAATGGTGTCGCTTGGAAAGGCTCCTATAGGTCTTTCATTATTTTGTCGAACTAATTATCCCAATTGGAATTCCAAGTTCCTTGTAGAAGCTCACAAATTCTCATGCTCTCTCCACAAAGCTTCCAATTCCCTCCTCAAATTATCTTTGTTGGATTGATCTTGGGTTAAATGTAAGGAATAATTGGGATTTTGAGGTAGGGGTCTTAGTGGTGGTGGTTGGTATGAGTTATTTTGTTGAGGTGCAAAATTTTGGGCATTTCTTTAGTGAGGTGGTTGATATGGTCTAGAAGATGAAAATTGGCTAGAAAAAAATTTGGCTGTCGCAGGTTAGAATGGAAAGACGGATTTTGAACATTGCTTTGATTACTTCATAATAAATTTGGATAGCTATATGATTACGCCATGACGAATTATAGGTATTACCATAAAAAATAGGTGAGTTCCTTGAGCTAGAATTTTGGTTGGAAATCAATTGAACCTGCTCACCTTGCGTCATGGGTGCTTCATAAAGGCCATTTTGATGGTTTCCTCCTCCACAAAAGCCACAATTTAGCATTCCTTGAGGTGTTGAAGCCATGGAGTTCATCGGACTTTTTCCCATGTTTTCTAGGGCCTTTGTCAGATTTGTCATCATGTTTAACATCATACCTTGTTGAGCTAAGAAAGTATCATTGAAATTAATCATACCTCATTGTTGGGCATTGACTTGATGCACTTGTTATTGTGGTTGTTGCCCAGCCAAAGGAGTGATTGTGCCATGGTAATAGTGAGTGGATGCCATTCTTTCCAATAGTTCTTGTGCTTCTTCTAGAATTTTAGGAAGAAAAACACCTCCTGCGCTTGCATCGACAATTGATCTCGTCTTTGGAAATATCCACTGTAAAATGTTTGTACTTAGTTGCCACAACGGAATGGCATGATGTGGACACTTCCTAAGTAATTCTTTGAAGTGCTCCCATGCTTCACTTAAACTCTCCCCAGTGATTTGTCTCAATGAAATAATGTCATTGCGGAACTTTGCGGTCCTGATAGTGGAAAGTACTTGGCTAAAAATTGTTGAGACAATTGATTTCATGTAGGGAAAGTACCTTGCTTGAAGGATTGTAACCAAGCCTTTGCCCTACTCTCAATGAAAACGGAAAGGCTCTTATTCAAATTCAATCTGAATGCACTCCATTATATTTGAATGTGTCAATGATTTCTTCAAAATTTACCAAGGGTGCGTTGGGATCCTCATTTGGCCCACTCCAAACATAGCAAGGGTTTGGAGCATTTGAATCAAGGCAGACTTAATGTCAAAGTTATTGGCTTGTACGAGCATTCGAGCAAGGCTGGAACTTGCCCCTCTCAAAGTCTGGTATCGCATAATCTCTAACAGGTCGAGGATTAACATCTTCTCTGTGCTACCATTGTTACCCATTACCTCTCTTGCTCCCCAGGATTGCAGTTCGGAGTCTCCATTGTATTCTCTCCTTGGCTTGATTCTTGTTGTTTTCTACGATTTTTTGTTAGAGCTGGTTCAATCTCCAAATCACTGGAATGTAGTGGTTGTTTGGAAGAGTGGGTATTTACCATAAACTACAAGAATGAGACCAAAGTTCGAATATCAAAGCAAGATCTGAAAGAAATTTTTTTAAAAAAAGCAATTGTAAATAATTAAAAAGAAAATAAAATGTCTAATCTAATAAGGCTCGCTAAACCTAATATTGCTACCAAGAATAGTCCTCAGTAGTGACTCAAAAAACTTGTTCGGGTAAGTAATTGATTAGGTAATTCATTTCACGAACCAGCGATAAAAGAACACCTTAATAACCCTAATCAACACTCACATGCTTGCAAGGATACGATGTAAGTTTGTAGATTGGTAAGTAAGGATCGTGTCCATGAGAACTATGGAACAATTATTAAGGCAATTCACTTACCAACCTATTTACTAGTTAGACGAATTGATTAAAAGATTTTGTTTTCTATCTAGCTAAATTATTTATAACTGCCAAGAAAATAAGAACAATTATTAAAACTAATCAAATCTAAAAGAAGCAATTAACTTTAACAAAATCAAACTTCAATTAATAAATTAGGAAGGTAAACACAATAAGATTAAATTTAAACTACGAATTGCAATAAAGAACTGGAATTGAATTGAATATCAATAAAGAAAAGCAAACTCAGTAGTTGTAGCCGAAACAAAGGTTGATGAAAAACAAAGGTTGATGAAACTTGAAGTCTTGACAAGAAAATAAAACCCTAATCTAATGATCTATCTACTCTAACTAATAATTGAATCTAACTAATGATTCTTTTCCCAACCCCTCTCGACAATGAAGTATTTATAGGGGATATTAGGGTTAAACCCTCTCTCCAATGATAGAAACATCAAAGCCCACGAAAAGGAGTCCAACCAAACGAAAAAAGATGCCAGGTTGGAAATAACAAATTCTGCTAGAGCACACTACAATGTACGCACATGCGCACAGATGCCTTGAGCATGTGTGCGTTGTACAGAAGCAAAACTCTACTTTCTGGAGTTTGCGCGCTTGCGCTGGTTTACATGCGCGACTTCAAGAACACTGCTTCAATTTCTACCTTGATGTTGATAGAATTTAGAAAAATTCAAAACATGAAAGTTATAGATCTTTCTCTTAGATTTCCATCAAATCTTGAATCAACTTGTTCGGAGCTCAGACAAGAAAGTTATGATAAAATTACCAAACAATTTCTGGATTCACCCCTTGCCGGTGTACGTTTTTCTTCCTTGTGATTTTCCACCAACTTTTTGATCCTTTTTAACCCTTTTTCATTCCAAACCTATTCAAACTAAAAATAAACAATTAAGCTTATAATTAACTCAAATAGTGCTTGCATTAGATAAAGCTGAGATAAATGACACACAAAATATAAGACATTTATGAGCTTATCAACAGTCAATTGTGTGTGGGTTAATAAAAGAAGGGGTGGTAGGAAATTTACGTGGTCACTGGTTCACTTGGCCGGAGTTTTCAAAGGTTCTCGATAGAGTACCAGATTGACTTTGAGATGCCATCTCTTTGCTTAGGTTTTGTAAACAAGGGTTAGATTGGAGGAAAGAGGCCTTAGGACTCGGATTTTTTAGGATAATTTTTGCTTCTTGTTGTTTTACTACTCTATAATACAAAGAATAAAATGAGTGCAAATAAAAGGTAAAGGAAAAAAAAGTGAATGTAAAAGGGTTTTAAAGAATAAAACAAATAAAAAGGGAGAATATGGAGAGGTGCAGTAGCTAGGTTTGAAATTGGAACAGAAGCAAGAAGAGTAAAGTTCATAAGTTTGAAGTAAAAATGGAAGAGAAAAGGGTGGGACAGTTATAAATGAATGAATGATGTGGTTACTCTACCACATACATGTTGAGATTTTGGTGGACAAATAACACATGGACGAGAGTCTCGTACTTGAATGCATTGACAATCAAATCCCAGGGGCTACCAGACAAAATGCATGGGGCTACCAAACACATAATGATACTAAAGAAAGAAACTTTTCGAAGCTTTAGAATTTCAATGAGATAAATAAAATCTCAAGGGTTAGCATGATCATGTCACAAGATTCAGCCCGGCAACAGATTTGCAATCTGAGATCAAGCCAAAGGAGCTACTAATGATACATGGATAGAACCACCAATAGGCAAAGGACATATGTACATCCTAATTAAGGACTCATTAAGGGTAAATATGTGAAAAGACAGGCCAAAGGATGGGCCTATAAATAGAGGCTTATCCCTCAATGATTGTAATTATTACATACTCATCAATAAAAATATCATTTACTTCCTTCGTTCCTACTTTCTCTCTCTACTTCCCTATTTCCCCACCCCAAACTAGCTTGTGATCATTAATGCACTATGACAAAATAGATAAATGTATATGCCTAATATAAATGAATTAATATACACTCAGTGTTTAATGTGTTCATTAAACAGTATTGCCGAAAAAATACTTGAAATACTAAAAATATGCTATCCAAGTTTACACATCACCAATCTAACACAATAATAAAACACATCAAGATTCGAGAAGACGATGGATATTGTAATGCACACACCTTTGTTCTAAAATTATCGTTATTATTTTGCAAGTCAAGATTCGAGAAGATGATAGATATTGATGGACTATAAAAAAGTTTTGCCCAGCTAAAAGTTGGTGGGAAGGAAGTCAAGTATAAAAATTGGTGGAATATTAATAGTATTTTGCCACTTCTTAAGTTACTGAAGGAATAGTAGTGGTAATTTGTCATTTCTCAAGTTATTGAAAATGTTGTTAATGTTATTGTGATGTGGTTAATCAAACATTACAATTATAATATGTGACAAGGACTTCTAATCTGTGCCTTTTGAATTTGCTTTAATGATTGTTGATCATGGGCTTGTTTATTATGATATTTGGATGCAAGTATTTAGATTTTGCAAGTGTATGAAAATATTGATGTATAAGAGTTCTATTAAATGTCTTGACAATAGCATATTTAAGTGCCTTAAAGGTCAGGATTTAGAAGCACTTCCAAATACCTTCAAATGCTATTAGAGAGGCAAATACATGTGTCGTGCCAAGGTCTTTTACAAGCATTTTTTAGTGTCTTGGAAATCAATTTAATCAATTTATAAACGTCTCGAAATGTATTGTACAGGGACATATGAGAACGTATCTAAATTAAATACTGGAATCGCATAAAAGCGTCATTACAGTATCTTATTTAGGCATTCTAAAGTATCTCTGCAGAATTATTGAAAGCGCATAAAAGTTTCATTATATTATATTATTGAGGCATTGTAAAATGCTTCTACAAAATGTGTATAATAGCACTAAATAGCGCCTCTAGCCCTTTAACGACCTATGGGATAGAGGATGCTTTAACTAAGCGCCTTGTACACATAAATGCCTTCATAAACTAGTATGGGAGTATGTACTTTGCACTCTTGGAAAGTACTAATTATTTGATTTTTATGATTACGAATTAAAAAGTAAAGCATATTTGGATATACTAACTATTTAATTTTTTTAGTTCACTTAATTTTTCGCTTATATAATTTCTATTTCAACGTTTAACTAAGGCAAAGAATTTTTCGTAGTTTGGAAAAATTTAGAGAAATATTTTCTCAAAGGTAACTTTTATGTATTTTCTTTAGATATATTTTTTTAGAAATATAAAAGATTTGTTTTGTTTAATAGTTCAAGCAATTTCATAAAAGTTAAACAATTGTGTCTTGTGAATAACACATAAACTTTACAATTTTTGAAATAGAAGTTCATTTTCTCAATTTAGAATAATTTAAACATTCTACAATAAGCTCATCAATAATCTATTTAATTTCAAAAATAGAAAATTTTAAAATATCATCAAATGGGAGTACAATATATGACATGAATTATGTTAAAACTATCAATCTACATTGTAGTAAATTAAAAGATACATATTCAATATTATATATAATTTTATTTGATAAAATAAGATCAGCAACATATAGCATTTAGCTATCAACTTGTATAGTAATAATTCAAAAGTAACAATAAACATTTAGTATTTAGGTTTTATTAGATAAAGTACATTTTAGTTAAAATATAATTAGTAACTGATTAGATATCCCTATTTTTTAGTATGTAATTATACAGTTACTAATATTCAACATTAGATATTTATAGGTCTAAAGACAATAACAATAATTTTTTGTAGGAGGACAATAATTATCTATTAAGAATTTTACCTAATATAATTATGAACTAATTTTTTATTACAAGAAAAGCATAACTTAAATTAAATATGTGCTAATTATTCAATGCATGAAAAGGAAACTAATTATGTTCTTTAAAAAAAAAAAAGGAGTAGATCACATTTTTCACCATTTTTCCTACTGATCCAATTAGTTTAACAATAATCGAAAACATAGGTTTGCATCATATTCTTTTTTAATACACCACACAGAAGTCAAATTCTTTTCTGTATATATTCTAGACAATGAATCTCTTTAATCGTTACAAAATCTAGACAACAACATTACAGACAAAATAAATGGCACTGCCGAAAGGAAAGTGAAGATGCTGATAATATTTATGAAGGATAATGTCATAGTTAATTCAAGTTTGATTGCTTTGAGGCTTTTAAGCACTTTTATGTCTCCTTTGTTCTTTTATTTTTGTATTTTTTTTGTGTCAAAAATATAAAAAGATTCAAAATTATTTTCTCAAAAGAGTCCAAAAGTTTTATACATGATAAGACCTTTTTTTTTTTAAAGATAATTCCTACTATTATTTAACTTAATTCATAATTCTAAAAATGTTTTATTTGCATACTTGTATAAATTCTAAAATTCATCCTTAAAAAATGAATACCAGATGGAACTCTCAATTCTATATAAAAATCTTATTTTAATAGTAATGTAATCATTAAGATTGACAGTATATTTTAAAATTGTGTGCATTTAGAAAGTTTATGGTATTTTTTTTTGTATTAAGAAATACAGTTTGGAGGGCAAAATGGAATAGATTTTAGTGTGGAGGGTCGAATTGATAATCTTTTAGTTTTGTGGGCCACATTGGGACACTTGTTTTAATTTTGAGGACAAAATTGAGATTCTTAGAATTTAGAAGATTATATGGGAATAAATTTCAATTGAGAGGGTCAAATCAAGACCTTTTCAATTTAAAAGGTCATATTAAGATTTTTGTACTTTGGATGGCCAAAATAGTATTTAACTCTTTGAAATTAAAATAACTCTGTTTTCTTTCTTTTTCTTTATTAGTCAAATGATTTTTTCTCTTTTTTTAATAGTTGTTAATAAATTATTAGTTTTTTTAGTTGCACATTGTCTAGTCTATTAATGTATCCACAACCTATATATGTTGATAATAATCATATGCATAATTCTATTAAATGAAAAATTTTATTCCATTAAGTTTTTTTTGATAACTTTATTTAATATTTATCTTCAATTTCTAAATCTGTCCCAGAATTCTACTCTAGTATGAGAAAATTTACTTCAATAAAATTTAATTCTAAATGAAATCTCAAAAGGTTGGTTTTTATTTCATCTGTACCATTTTAGGATTTTTTTTTCTCTTTATGGGTCCAAAAGCATAGATGAAATATGTAAATTTATTTTCCAAGTAAAATTTATATTTTTATTATTTCTTGATTTCTAAACCCATCTCAAAAAAAAAAAAAAAAAAATCATACTCTTCTTTAACTTTTAAAACTCAATCCTAATATTCTATTACATAAGGATATTTATTTCAATCAAAATTATTTCCTAATATGAAGTATTAAAAGTAGGTTTTATTCTTTCTTTTACTCTTTGAGAAGTATTTGCATAAATACCCTAAAGAATTATAAAAAGATATTCAAGTTGGGAACATAAAAAAGTCATTAAATTTTATAGTAAGGATAAATTGGGAAAGAAAAGCTAAAACTAAATCAAACACCTTCATTTATTATAGTGCATCTTCAATTAATTTTTTTTATAACTTTAATAGTAATATTCATCTTTTATTTCTAAATCTATCCCAAAATTCTACTCTATGAGAAAATTTGCTTCAATCAAAATAATTCTAAATATAAGTCTAAAAAATTTAGTTTTATTTCTTGTGTAACTTTTAAAATTTTTTCTCGTTAAGGGTCCAAAAGTATAAATGAATATGTAAATTTATTTTTATGTAACTTTTATTTTATTTTTATTGTTCCTTGATTTCTAAAATCTGTCCCAATAAAATTATTTCCTACTCTTCTTTAATTTCTAAAACTATTTCCTAATATTCTATTACATAAGGAAATTTACTTCAATCAAATTTATTTCTTAATCTGAAGTCTTAAAAGTGGGTTTTGTTGAACCCCAATTTTGTTAATCATATTTTGATGATGACCAAATCGCACTAATAGTTTGAAAACAAGTGTGCAAAAAAACAGGTAGGTTCGGACGCAAGTGATCGTCCGAACAAAACAACCAGAAGACTCCACGGACGTAAATGACTGACCGAAAGAAAGAGTGTTTCGGAGGATGGTAATCGTCTGACACAAAGAATATTGAAGCAGTCTTGGACGAAGAATAGCGTCCGATCATATTTCCAGAAGACTTGTTTCGATCGGACGCAGGTTCGGACGCTTTCTCGAACGTCTAAACGAATACCCTCAGAGAACGGACGCAATGTCGGACGCAGGGTTTAGCAGCGGCCGTCCGAACAGTCCAACGGCTAGTTCTTTCAGACGCATACTTGCTGCATCGGTCGTCCGAAAGGTCCGACGGCTAGTTTTCCAGTAAGCAGAAAATAGCCATTGGAAAGTTGTTAGAAGCAGATTTTGGACAACTATAAATACCCGCTAGCCTGAATTAAATTAAAAGAGACTTCTACATTGATTACAAGTAATTCTTGAGCTATTTGGGAGAAATAGTGGGTACAAGTGTTGTAATAGTGTAGGTAGTTTTGTGAAAAAAGGTTAGAAGTGTAAGAGTTCTTCAAGTGTAAAAGTAGAGAGATAACAATTGTAACAAAAGGAGGTTGTTTGATTTTGAGTGTAAAACTCTTGGCTCAACTAAAGAAAATTAGTGTGAGCAAGAGTGATCCTCATTTGTGTACAAGAGATTATTGTCTCACCTACTTTGAAGAGACTTTTAGTGGCTAAACTTCAAGTTGTGAACTTGGTAGTTGCCTTGTAAGAAGTTCTTTGTAGTTGTAAGATCCAAGTTTGAGAAGTTTGGGAGTTTGGTTTGATTCTCTTAATCTCAATATTCTTATTTGTTCTTTAAGCTTAAATTGTTGAATAACTATTGTATTCATTTGTGCTTAAGTTTTTATTTGGTACATAAAGTTTGAATTTTTATTATGCACATAAAAAGGTTTGTTTTAGATACAACCTAATTCACCCCCTCTTAGGTTGTCCTTTGGGACCAACAGGTTTTATTTTCTATTTTCTTATTTGAGAAGTATTTACATAACTAGGCTAAACAATTATATATATATATATGTAGCATTCAAGTTTCGGAACATAACAAAGTCATTAAATTTTATAGCGAGGATAACTTCAAAAAAAAATCTAAATCATTAAATCATATTAGCTCTTTTATTATAGTACAGACGTGTATCAAGGCATTTTTAAGTTCCCTCTAAAAGTAAACTGTTTTATAGTGTTCATTGTTTGGTTTAATTAAATAAAATGAACAAATCAAACTTGTATGGTTTTCAATTTTTTGGATAATTTGTGTTTAGATAAATTGAATAAAAGCAAGATAAGAAAATTGATTTTATAGTTTTCATTTGATTATCAAAAAACATTAACTAAATATCCAAAATTTTAGTTTTTAATGAACCATTCTATATTTCCATTTCCCACTTTGAGATCCTTTTAGATTTTTTATTTTAGTTTTATCATGTTACTTTTTTTCTTTAGTTTTATTAAAGGTCTCAACTTCATTAGTTCTATATTTAGTTTTTTTTTAATTTTTTATTAACTACTAAATTTTAGATGAATCAAATAAATCAAAAACTAAAACCGCAGAAAGAATTGGTTAACTTATCGACTGAGCAAAAAGTTTGGTCGGATATGGTCTTGGTTTTCTTGCATCGAAAACTAAAAAAATTACAAAATTTTATTTGAGGAAAAAAGACCAATTTATTCTCTTATCTTTAGGGTATCGACTAATCTGGACCAATTTTTCCTTCATTTTTTTTAAAAAAAAAATTAACCAATCTAAGACTTGTAAAAATTATGGACAAACTAAAAGAGTATGCCACGTGATCATATGACTATTAACCTTAATGGATGTGTGTTAAAATTTCCGTTAGTTTGTCTGATCTTTCGTCACAGGCCTTAGAATAATTAGTTTTTTTAAAAACATAAAGAACCAATTTCATTTTTGTGATAGATAAAGAATAAAATTTATTTTTTTAACCGAATAACTAAAAGAAGATATATAAACACCCTAAATTGATAACAATTCAGTTACAAACTGAATACGGTTTAAAAGAAAGAACAAGTTTAAATATAACGAAAACAATTCAATAATCTTAGTTGAATGATTTACAAAAAAAAAAACATTAAACAAACAAACTTTTTGAGTAGTTAAGGGTATTGACATTGAAGGTAGAGCCAATAACAATATTGACTTGGACATCACAAGTGCTAGGTTGAATTCTCTACACCACCTCCATTGCAGTTGGAGGTGTTTATGAACTAGGTACTCAATTCCTTATATCAATATTCGATTTGACCCAGTTACACTGGGTTGAAATACATTGACCCAATATTCGGTACATATACACTGGGGCGAAACCAAGACCCTGTACTCAGGGAGGCAAGCTATATATATATATATATAGGCATTAAATAACAGTCTTTCAAACAACGTAACAAACAATGTTTTTTTTTCAAACAAGAACTATTTACTTTTATATAAAACTTACAAAAATTCTCGATATTTTGAAAGCATTGCAAAAATAATTCATTGTCATTGGTGTCAAAAATATCCTTTTCAATATAAGTAACCAAGTAATTATTCATCCAAGGATCTCCCAATTGCTTTCGCAATCAACTTTTCAGAATTGGATGATTGTCGTCATAGCAGAAAATGCTCTTACCATAGTTGCTATAGACATGGGTAAAACAAGAGAAAGTTCTATTAAGTAAATACACCAGTGGATACACAAGATCTCTTTTTGTTTTAACTAACTCCCTTGCAAGGCTTCCAATCCCTTTTAAATTTGCAAAATCTTGACTTGAGCGCATATCTGTGATATAATTATCAAGTTGATTGTCAAGCGCCATCAGCTCCACTGAAGAAAACTCAGATGGATAGAGTTGAGCAAAGCGAAGCGAAGTTATGCTTATCAAAAGTAGAGAAAAGGTTATTTGGAATAAGACATTCCATACAAATGAGTAGTTCTGTGGTTGCCTCTGTGAAACGTTCGTTAAGCTCTTGAACTTGCATGTCTAGAACACCATAAAATAAATCTACTCTGTAATAGTGCAAATTAGTAACAGCTAGAGCTTTACATTTTGATCTATCCTTGAGAACACGAATTTTATTCATATTTCGAACTTCAATATCATTTTGGTTGCAAAATGTTGTCACTTCATCTAATAAAGCTTTCCAGCCATTATCTTTCATCAACTGTAATTGGTCCTTAGAAATTCTAACCTAAGCCATGGTATTCAAAACAAAAACATAGTAAATGTTAAATAAACTATTTACAATCTTAACAAAAAAAAAAAAAAACTACAAACACAAAATTAATGAAATAAACAAACTACTTTGGAGATTCTAACCTGATTCATTGCATTAACAATATCTTGATATTTCTTCTGCAAAACCTGTGAGAGTTCATTCGTTATACCTAAAATATTTTTCATTAGATGCAAAGTGAAAGAAAAATTAAATGTTTCCACAGAATCCAAAAGTCCAGCAACTTCAGCTTTTTGCTCCATAGTAGAATCATCCTCCATTATATATTCCAAAAACATCAAGAACTGCAAAAAAATTCACAATTAGACTCATTAATGTACTATAATGTGAACCCCACCGAGTGTCACCAGCCTTTTTTAGCCCACCACGACCATTAAAGATCTCTCTCCATTTCCAAGTGCTTATCTAATTTTTGTACATCTGTTTCTCTCGAAGTATGTCATGTTGTTTACATGAACCTCCAACAACTTTAACTAGAAGAGCAATCAAGTTAAAAAATGAAGCAAATTGAAGGTGGTTTTTTGCCACAACAACAATGGTAAGTTGGTGTTGATGAGCAAAGCAAATGGACATAAAATGCAAGAGAATTTTCATTCAAAATCAAACTTTTAAGGCCATTAAACTCTCCTCGCATATTATTCGCACCATCATAGCCTTGCCCTCTTATCCTAGACATACTTAGCCCAAATTTTAAAAGTAATGATTCAAGTGCCACCTTGAGAGATAAAGCACAAGAATGATTAACATGAATCATCCCAACAAAATGTTCAACAACCATGCTCCCAGTGTTTACATAACGTAAAGCAATAGCCATCTGTTCTTTATATAATATGTCACTTAACTCATAAACTATAATGGAAAAAAATTCATCTCCAAGTTCATTGATTTATTGCGTTAGTTGTCTCAAAAGCAGTTCACAATACCTTTTTGAATATCTGAAGAAGTTAACTGATTATTTTTTGGAGAATTTTGTAAAACCACATTCTTTATTTTTTCATTATGGCTGGCAAGAAACTTTAAAAGTTGAAGAAAATTACCTTGATTAACAGAATTTTCAAATTCAATGTGCCCTCAAAAATTGTAAACCCTGACTTATAAAAATCTGATGCAATCAAAAGAGACAGTTGATCTTATTCTATAAATATTTCGAGTTTGCTTCGATTGCTTAGAGAGAGCAACTTCAATATGTTGACTTTGTTTCATCAAATCTTCACACTTTTGCTGAGCTTGATTATGGGCAGTATATGGCCTCCTGACGTGTTTAGTAAATCTTTCTTTTTTATTCCAATTAGTGAACCCATCTGAATTAAATGAATCTCCACGTCCTTGTTTTCCAAAATCAGGCCAAAACAAGTAGCAATACAAGCAAAATGCAACATCTTTGCTTATACTGCATAGCTAGCCAATTTCCATATTCACTAAACCAAGATAAACAAAATCTATGCGAGACTTTTCAATTTTTCTTTGTGGAAAGTTGTGATTACGAGATTGACAAGGCCCTCTTCGCAGATATGCTCCTCTTATTTTTTTCTTGTTCATTAGGATCATAATTTGAAATTTTTATCCTCAAAACTGGATCTGATTAAAGATCATCCAAATTAATCTCTACACAAGCCTTCTTTAAGCTAAGTTGTGAACTTTCTTGAGAGTTTGTTTCTCTTTGAGATTTCTCTTCACATATTGTTGATTTTCTTGTTAGAAATTTATCCATTCCTATTTGAGCAAAAAATCACTTTGAGATCTAATTATAATTCAAACCATAACTTAACAAAATAAAAAAAAAATATTGGATAAATAATAATCAAGTGAAACCCTTAGTAGTTAACAAATTTTACACGCAATAAAGAATTAGAATGACGTAAAAAATAGTAGGCAATAACTTAAACAATAAGACAAAAAAGAATAAGTAAACTAAATAACTACAACAATAATTGTTTAATTATTTTAACATTTGCATAATAATTGCTTATTTGTTCTTTAATATATTTATTCGGTAAATTCCAAAATAGACGACACAATAATATTTTTTTACAACAAATTTTTAGTTGTAGTCAGCATAAATATTAAATTGACAATTACAATAAGTAAGAATACATACCACTCCATGATGCAAAAGTCAAGAATAGGCGTAGACGGTCCAGGAAGGCAAAAATTGCTCGGACAAATTAACCTCTGTGAGGCATAGTTGAAAATAAAATAATAGAATTTAAAACACAACATAAGCAGAACTTTTTAATTCTCACATCTGCTTTATTTTTTGGGCTATTATGCTTTTTATCTTTTTCCTTGTCAAAACTGATATTTGTTCTGGAAGTTGAGGAAAGCACAAGTTTCGGTAAATTTAGTACTCCTCTGCTTGCTAACTTCCTTTTAATTTATTTTATATCTCTATTATTAAGCTTTTTCTACGAAAGTATAAATTTCCGTAACTGTGGTGTGTGCATATCTTTTCAGTTGTTTGGAAAAAGTCAAAGATAGAAGTTTTGTTGTCTTATGTAAGTTTTCTTTACATGCATGCGCAAGTGGCATATAATAATTTAACTTACATCATTATCCCCATTTGTCTTTATTTGATAGGGTGCAAAACATAAGGCATACAAGGTAATATATGGTATACTAAAAGGACTTTATAGTATTTTAGGGAGGGAAATTGTCCACTCTAGGGTGAATGTAGCTTCGCCCCAGCATATACATAATGTACTCGATGCTTCAAGTACCATCTAAACGGGGGATGAATAATCTGGTATCCGACTCAATTCATTTGTGATATTTTTTTAGTTTAAAAAACTTAAAGTGACAAAATTGATTTGTGCACAAATACCCCAATGAATGGGAAAAGGAATAGAAAATAAAAATTAATATTTGACCAAAATGAGTAAAATTACAAAGTGGCCTTGTATATGGACACGAACAGTGACGATATACTAGGCTTTCGTGTCCATATACTAGGCTGTTCATAATTCTTAACCTGCTATCTGACCTGATTATCTTAATACCGACCCGCTATTCAATCCTATATTACTATTCAATCCTATATTACTAACGATTTGGATACTCTATTTTTATAGGTCGGAATAAATCGGGTCAACTAATTTTTCGGTATGAACAAGTAGTATGAGACAATAGATAAATAAATAAAGAGAAAAAACTAATTTAATCTCTTATATTTGGAGTATACCCCAATTTGATTCCTTTTGTATTAAAACATGGCAATTTAATTTCTTTTAAAATATTGGTAATGTAGAACTTTTGATAAAAAAGTTGAAAAAATTACTGATGGAGGTCAAGTCAACTTCGCGCGACCTTAAATACAAATAGTTGTAGGTTAAAAACCTAAAATAATAAAATTTGTTTCATTGATTCTTCTCATTGAAGATTGGGGGAAGAAGATCGGACAAAATTAAGGTTACTAGAATAAGAAAAAATCTATAGAAAAAAAATATTGATGTAATGAGAATGAGACTTAATACCCACGTGACTTTTACTGTAATTTATCTAATTTTTTTTTATCAAAATTCTATGTTAACAGATTTTTAAAAAATGAGGAACTAAATTCTATTACATAAAAAGACCAAATTAGAGTACACCACGAAATACGGGATCAAAAATGTCTTTTTCCAGTAAATAAATAAACAAAATGAAACCAAATTCGAGTGAACATTTTATAAGTTGCGGATAAAGATCGAGGAGAACCTTTGGGGATTTTGTAGAGCCGCGTTATTCGGGCAATTGTATTGCCACAGCCACAGCCAGTTTTTGGCGAAATGTCAACGTTGCCCTTCGTTGATTCAACTATTTTCAAACCCATCCTAATTCTCAAGCTCATCTCTTTTGAAGAAAATGCAGACTCTGAAAATTAGCTTATCCCGGCATTAGGCCAACATGGATTGCAGTGAGCTGAATTTTAATAAAAATAATTTTTCAAAAAAAATGCGGACAGAAGACAAGGGGCTTCCGTTAAGACTTAAAAACTAAACCTTCCATTAACTCTTCATTCGATCTCAATTACATTTTATTTTGCATCAATTTAATCTTTTTTTTCTTTGCAATGGATCTGCTTGCTTTGTGAAAATCATAGAGCAGTTAGTACTTCACAAAAATCATCGACACATCACAAAGCAAGAGATGCAGAATTGCAGATAAAGGGATAGGTGAGGGAGTGGAATCGGGGAAGATGGGCAGTGCGAGATGCCGATCGGGACTACTTCTACTCGGACCGGATGAGGCCTCCACCGGAGTTTGTTCTCCGAAGAAGGCGAAACTAGATGTCTGGCTGTCAAAGCCGATGACTGAAGTAACCAAAGCGTGATTTCGGCGATGATAATGGTGAGAAATGCTTTATAGGAGAAGAGAGAGATTTGGAAGTTGGGGAAAGGAAAGAGATTTAAAAAATTCAGAAAATACAAGGGAAAAAAAAAAACCCATATGAAATAAGAAAGAAGGATTCATTATGGAACTGGATTTTAGCTTTTGAAGTTCTCCACCATGGAAGGAGGTTTGGAGAAAATTCCAAGATGACAGAGTAGTAAAAGAATGAATTGGGCTTTGGGGAAAAATGTTGAGGGTAATGTTGGCATTATGATAAAATCAGCTGTGGCAATAAGACTATTGCTGTGGTAATATCATTGCCCGTACTTCTGTGGCGGGGTATTCTAACTCAACCCAGAATGAAAAGGCAAATATCTTTACCCGAAGCCCAAAAGGTCCCCCAAACAATCCTCTCATCGTTTTACTACTACACAAAATAGCCGTCTTACATTTTTTCCCCTCCTGTTTTGGACGTTTCTGCTGCATAATAATATGTTACTTTTCGCTTTCTAAAATTTGTCTTACTTTCTTTCTCAAAAGCCAAAAGAACCACAGATCAACGTGCTTCATCCATTCTGCTTAGCAAGATTTTTTTTATTTTTATTATTATTATTTCGATTTTCTTCCTGCTAAATTATATACACACCTCTGTAATAATTTTATCACAAGATGAGGCCGTGCGCCTCGAGGAGCTTCAATTGGCATCTGGGCCTCCAGAAATTCCGCTTGGTAGGTTGTTTTATTTTTTGTGATTCTATATGTATTTTACTCTGGATTAAAATGGGTAGAACTTGAATTTGTTGATCATTCCTACATGTAGTTGTCTAATTTGGATCAGGCAGAGAGAAAATTCGAAGAAGATACTATATATCTGCATTTCTGTAGTATTCGATGATGTCATATAGTTAATTGTCTCTGTAGAATTCATGATTTAACATCTAGTTAATGAATTATTATTTTGTTGTTAAGAAGTTATTAGTCTCAAAATTCATGTCCCAATTTAAGTTTGGGAATTCTTGAACTTGGTGCATCCATACAAATTGGCTTCAGAACCCCTTTTTCTTGTAGAGGAGAAAAAGAACGAAAATTTAGAGGATTAGAAGCATAGAGTTGGGATTTGAGATTTCATTTCATTTCTAGGCTTGGTACGTGATGTGACAACTCCTTCCCCCAATTCTCTCAAAGCCGGGAGCCTTCGTGCACTGGAAACACCCTTTATATAGTCTCTAATATGTGTAACCAGAAGAACTTGGAAACTTGTAGTTACTAATACTTCTATTCATTATCTTGCAAGGACATATGCAAGAATTCTGGCCATGTTGCTGTTTTTTTGTTGGAAACGCTGATCAATTGGGATATTATTCATCAAAGATGTAAATTAACTTAAGATGACCGTCAGAGTAGCCAGAAATTTATTCAAGTTAATCTGCATGAAAAGAGTTCAGATTCTGCTGTATGCACATCAGGAAAAGTTCTGAGCATGCACCTGTTTTCTTTGTTATTTGAAAATGAATATTATAGTGCTAGCAGTTCTTAATATTAGCAGTCATGGAAAATTCTGAATTCTTTTTACCTAACCACTGTTTTACTTGCTGATTCAATGTGATCCGTACCCTACTGGTTGATCTCCTTTAGTGTTTACAGTGTTGCATTTTTAAGAGTATTAAAGATTGTGTTTTGTTAACAGGCAAACAGCAAAATAAGATCTCTATTCCAATCTGCAAATGTCGTTGACAGGCGGGCTTCGGAAGGTGATGGAATAGATGGATCCTTACTTGACAAATATGGTTCTTTGTGTGAGAGATTGTCAGAAGACATGCAGAAAGAGAATCATGTCTCGGATATGTTAATTGATTCATTTGGAAGGCTCCACACTTATTTGAGGATCTCCTTGACGGAACGTTGCAACCTTCGGTGCCAGTACTGTATGCCAGCTGAAGGCGTAGAACTTACCCCAAATTCTCATCTTCTGTCACAGAATGAGATTCTCCGTCTAGCAAATCTTTTTGTCAGTTCTGGCGTTGACAAAATTCGTTTGACTGGTGGAGAGCCAACTGTCAGAAAGGATATTGAAGATATTTGCTTACAGTTGTCAAACTTGAAGGGACTTAAAACCTTGGCTATGACAACAAATGGAATTGCTCTAGCGAGGAAACTTCCAAAATTGAAAGAATGTGGCCTGAATTTGGTAAACATAAGCTTAGATACATTAGTACCAGCAAAATTTGAATTTATGACTCGGCGAAGAGGACATGAAAGGGTAATGGAATCAATTAATGCTGCAGTCGACTTGGGATACAACCCCGTCAAGGTAAGTTTCTTCTTTAGAAATTTCAGTAGCTTCTAAGTTTCTTTACACATATTTTTATGCTCTACAGGAGTTTTTGTTATTTCTTATTGTTTGTCAAAACTTCTTTTTGGAAGAACTCCAGCACATCAGTTCATGTATATTTATTGTATGTATGGTCTCAGGTCAATTGTGTTGTAATGCGTGGGTTCAATGATGATGAGATCTCGGATTTTGTAGAATTGACACGTGAGAAGCCAATTAATGTTCGGTTTATTGAGTTTATGCCTTTTGATGGAAATGTTTGGAGCGTCAAGAAGCTTGTGCCTTACTGTGAAATGTTGGACAGAGTGGTAAGGTAGAACTCAGGCAGATACGCCACCTGTTTTGATTTTTAGATATTTTTGCTCATACCCTAAATCTCCCAATATTACTGAACAGGTTAAACAATTTACAGGGGTTCAGAGAATTCAGGACCATCCCACAGAGACTGCTAAGAATTTCAGAATTGATGGCCATCAGGGCACTGTTTCTTTTATTACGTCAATGACTGAGCACTTTTGCGCTGGATGTAATAGGTTGAGGCTTTTGGCTGATGGGAATTTTAAAGTATGCCTTTTTGGTCCCTCAGAGGTAAATCACCTTCTTCCCTTTCCTACAACGCTTCGTGCACGTGATTAAGATTGGTGGGTTTTTTTTTTTTTTTTAAGGGGGGGGGTGTTTAATCTTCTTGGAATAAATCATCTTTGCCACCATGTTTTGCTGCTGAAATGCTACTGGCAAAATTCCTGCTTATATTGCCAGTATTCATTCTAAGACATGGGGAGGGGTGGAGAGGACCAACGAGAGAGGAAAGTTACTTTGTTTGGTTTTTCAGTCAAAGATGACAGAGCAAGATCCTCAGATTGGTTATTGAAAGGAGAGATTTCAACTGGATATATATATCAATTCTATTTTCCGTCAACAAAGTAACCCTTTGCAAACTCATCTGATCCAAGTTTGGGACTTCTTCTTCACGGCACGAGCCGGATTTAAACCGGACGGGAAGAGAAATGCTAGAAGAGTTGGAACCCTTCTTTTTCAAGTCAGCTTTTTAACTCAGCTCTTTAATAAGTGAATTCTCTAGGCAAGGCTTTCTAGGCTCCCTTGCTACCTACGAGCTCAAAAATGTAGCCGACCAGGCAATGCTGTCAATGCTGCCAGCCCTACCTTTTACATGCAATCCAAATGCTTGTTGGCTGTTGCTTTCTTGATGTTTATGTCTACTCCGAAATAAAGTTGTGATGTCTAATCTCTATTTCATCCATGAAATCAAGGTTGACTGGGGGATTAAAGGTTGTAGTTTAATGTCGTGGAATAATTTTTTTCTATAATCCTTTCTGAGACACTACTTCAATTGATCTTCATCTTGACATATTAGGTTCAGATCTCATTTTCTAAATTTTAGAGTGTTTTTTTCTTTTCTTTTCTTTTCTTTTTTTTTCCTAGTCTTTCTTACTGGGTTTCCCTTTTCAGGTCAGCTTGAGAGATCCACTTCGTCTCGGTGTTGACGATAATGTGCTCAAGGGGATTATTGGGGCTGCGGTACAACCCTATTGTTTTTTCTGATGGAATGTGAATTAAAAAAATATGCTTTAATATCTTTTACTAATTTGATAAGGTTCTCAATGCTTTAGGTTAAGAGAAAGAAGGCTTCTCATGCTGGCATGTTTGACATTGCAAAGACACCAAATAGACCCATGATCCACATTGGTGGCTAAGCACTATGTGCAAAGTTGTATGTCTGCTAACTATACGCTGTTTACTTCCAGTAATTAATTTTGTTAATCAATTTCATTCAGCTTAAAGTTCCACTCTTCAGTTTTAATCACTGTTCTTATCTTTTTCTTCTTCTGCGTATTATGATCTACACTCTCCAATCCATTCGTAATCCCTTCCATATAGAAATATCCTGGACCCTTTCATACAAATGATGGTGGTTTTAAGAGGTTGGAGAAAAATATGTTTCTTAACTCTTACAGTTTATGATTCTTTTGAGATTCTGAGTCCTGTATTTGTAATTGTAATATTTATTTGGAATATATCAAACAGAATTGGATGTCTAGAATAGAATCAGCCTTTGATATGGGCTTGGGCCCCTTTGACATCTAGTAGCTAATTCAAGGTGTTCCCTCCCTTGAAATAGTAACACATTGTTATTCAACGTATCGTATTTATTGTTGGCATGTGAAAACACATCCAGATAATGTATGGCCGTCACCTCCTTTACCAAAAATCTTCTTGAAATACAAAAGTAAGAACGTGCTGCATGAGCTTGTGAACATTTGCATTTTGTTGAAATGTGAACATTCTAATTTACTCATCTTGTTATTATTTGGGTTCCCCAAATAATGCCAAGGTGATAAGTGAAGTGTCTTTGAGAATCTGTAGATCTGTTTCAGGAGCTAAACTTGCTGTTTATCTCTTGGATAACATGTTGGGAAAATGAACTATGCTTGTTCTCATTTACTTGTAGGAGTATATCAATTTTTTGTTCCCCTGGTTGGAGGGCCAAAGAGAATATCAAGTGTGGCAAAGGTTTGGTTGCTGAAGAAAAAAATTTCTGGTTTATACTTCAATTAGCCTAGTTGTTTCGATACTTGAACTTACACATAATTTTCTGTCTAAAATATGTTCGAATAGTTTACGAGGTTAGCGTCCATCTATATGAACTGACTGAAGGCCTAGTATAGTTTTTTGGGTTAGGTAATAGTGACCGAGAAGTCCATAAAGTTGATTCCATGTGTTTAATTTAGATATTCGATGGGAGTCTTTGAAACATCTTTCAAACGTTACAAGCCTATTATTGAAAGTATTACTTTATCATCGTCTGTAGTTGTATTTTGTTATATCGGCCGTTTTCATTTAATTCTTAGTTCACAGAATATTGTACAAGGTTGATTATTGGTAATGTGACCTGTTCTTGTAAAAGAATATAGATTTTCAATCGTAAATTGATCAAATAATTTTCTTATTCAATTGCTAACTAATGGGATTTATAACTGAATAGACGATACTCCTTAGGAGTCTAGTGACATTTTATTTAAAGCTTATAATGGCTAGCTGACCTCTTTCTAGTTTCTGCAAATACCTTTGTGGTTTGCAATAGTTGAGCCAGATTTGAACATCAAACAGAGTATACAATAGTTTAGTATACTCTAAAATCCTCGCTAGGCTAAGATATTCTTGTTGGGTTTTCCCTTTAATTTGACTCAGGTAAACCTTTTTTAGTTATCCTTGCTAAATTCAGTTTTGTATTGAGTTATTATTTTGTGCTCTTGGACATGTCCACCTTTTACTTTGATTTCATTTCTTCTTTCTGTATTTTTTTTCCTTGGCCCCAATTCCTTCATACTTCCCTAAGTGCTATTGCTATTGCTATTGCTATGATTGCTATATTGCTATATTGCTATATTGCTATATATACTCTTAAAAGTCGTAATGTATATAACTTTGACAAACTCTTCTCATTCCATCCAGAACCTTGGTGGTCCAACTTACCCATGGATAACTTGCTCGTGGGATGAGGATGTGTACTTTCTGACCCTCTATTTAGCTTCACTCACCTCACCTCACCTCACCTCACCTCACCTCACCTCACCTCACCTCACCTCACCTCATAGACTCAAAAATAAAGGAAAGGCAGATACATTACAGGGACAAAGAAATGAATAACAGTGAATTATATCTGAGCCTGAATGTAAGCAAACACTTTTTGAGGAGAGCTTCAGATTTGTTGTTTTTGAGATGATGTGAAATCATGTACTTCATATACGAAAGTCAAATTCCTTGTAATAGAAAGATGAAACCAATATTCAATTTTAAGATAGATTTTTGGTGTTGAATCCGCAGTCTACACATGGTCATATATTCTCATTGACCGACAGTGCCATTTTAACTCTAATGCACTAAATTTTGTTAACATGCCAATTCATGTGCTATTCTATCCTAGATAAAAGAAGTTGTTCTTATGGTTCTAACTACTACTACTATTTATTTTCCACCATATTTTATGTAATCCTAATGGGTTGCTTTTCCATCCAGTTTAAGGTTTGCTCTGTCAAACTAATGAAATATGTCGGAAGATGTACGTGTTGCATTTTTTTTCTACATGTGTGAGGAACTTGGTCAGATCTCGATACTTGGTACAGTTATACGAGGAAATCCGAATGTGTTCAGAAGTGGGTTCATTTTCTTCCTCTTTTTCCTCTTTGCAAGGGAAATACTTGTGGTAAGTGTTATCTCATGTCAATTATCTTCCCCTTTCACGGAAAATTCTAAAATAGAACCGGTTTAAGATCCGATGCGTTGTACTCAACAATGTGGTTGCCTTGAACAGGATCCATGCAAAAATGGCTCCCCTTTCACTACCTGGGGAGGTCATCATGTCGTACACTGCCGTTGCTTGTGGGACACATTAACTCATCATTATTTCTTACTTGAGGGTTGCATATTGACAGTCAATTAGATTATTTTGTAGCCAAATAGTGAAGGTTTTGAAATGACGATATTGGCCCCTCACGTTTTAGTTATTGGCAATCCTATTTGTTTATTAATTTTGCAAGGGAAAATCGCCAAAATAGTCCCTCAAATATTGCACTTTAGCCAGAATAGTCCATCAATACTTAGACTTTCATTTTTTTCATATCAAGAAACAACATCACGGAAATTACTGCTTGTCTTGACAACGACAATTCAGGTTTCATCTCGATCATATATTCATGCCATTGCCATAAAAGAATAGTTTGTATTCACGATCACGGCCTTATGGAGTGTAAGTTGATATGTATAGCTGCTAAAGTCCCAATGATTTCTGTCGAAACGGAGGCGGAGTATCATCCAACAAATTAAAAAGTTGGGATTATCTGTACTCAACTACTCAAGACAGGTGCTTGTATGTTGCCTATTTTGCGAAAGAATTTGGGAGGAACTCTCGTTTTTAAGGCTACAGAAAAGTTTAATATTATCTAAGCATGTAAACGGGTCAGATTTGAATAACTAAATTCATACATAAATTTAAACATGGCTAAAGTGGTTCGGAACGATTCATATTCGAATCCATTAACATAATCTCGGCAAAGATGCTTTACGGTTGACAATTGCATTCAAGAAGAAAAGGATTACAAAATGGTTGCAGTTTTATCAAATTATTACCAACTTTCATCCTCTCTGGAATGCCATACCTCGAATTTTGCACACAAATATACTCGTGAAACAACTTTTGTATTGAAGCAATACGAAGAAAGTAGTTTGTTGTACGTGTGTAGAATAGGAGTACTATTACTATATCTCAAATTTTGTCTTTTACAATTTAGTCATTTAATATTTTGTATCAACCTTGTTCCTATAAATTTTACACCACTTAATCTACAACAAATCTTTTCTATAACAATGAAGTTGAAGATTATGCGGCGGGATTAATGCACCGTGACTTATTATTGTCTTTTTTCTGGGCAGCAAAAACTTTAGAAAGAAGGTGGTTATCCTTCTTTATCTGGGTAGAAGCTCACCAGATGTTGACGTCAGATACACCTGTCGTGAAGGATTGTGAGTAAACTTTGATAAAATTTATATTGGTCAATAAGTATATATTAGATATCTTAATAGTTGTTCAAAAATTAATAGAAACAATTTTTATTTAGAAAACTTTGAGCCCTCCATTTTTAATAAAGTAAGTCAATTAATCTAAATAAATTTCTCCTATTGATTATTGGAGAACTAATAAAATGTCAATAATAGAAGTCAATTGAGTGCATCAATGTCAACCTTCATCTTTCATTTTTTTTTTTCATTCATTAACGGTTCCAACCTTCTCATCACTCCTTTTCCTTTTTCCAAGTCAGCATGTAATATTAAGAAGTTCTATTCTGCTAAATGGTTTTTACTTTTTCCTTTTGTTTTGATTGTCTGTCCTCTTCAATATCACAATCACAAAAGAAAATGGGATTAAAACATGATTGTCAGGCTTCAGACACTATGGGACGGGGGACATAAAAGAGTACAGAATGTCTCTTGCAGCCTCTAGGTCTAGGAACGCAGAATGACTTTAAGACACCTTGCAAGAAGGAACATAGTGCAGAATGACTCCTACAGCCTCTGCAACACTTCACCTGAAAATAGCATAAGAATTGAAGATCAGTTGCTCAATCCATTTGGAACTCCCTGAATGTTCCATACTTTCCCTCTGACTCACTTCAACAATGGCTGAAGAATGGTGCCTTCTATAGAGAACCCATGCGGGTTATCTTTGCTTTTGGCTGCTGGACAATGTGGAATGCAAGAAACAAATCCATTTTTGAACCTAGTAAACCTAGACCAGTTCCAGCAACTGAATGCCTCAATCTAGCAACTGAATTTCACACCCTAGGACCTTCTTCTTGGAATTTCAAACCTCCCCAGCCTTGCAACTCAAAGGATGGGATCTGCCAGCTTCTAGTTGGTGCAAGTTAAATACAGATGGGGCTCGAGGAAATCCGGGAATTGCTGGAGCAGGAGGGAATCTAAAGGATGATACGGGTAGATGGATTCAAGGTTTTTCTAGAAATCTAGGTGTGCCCAACAATTTCCTTGCTGAATTTTGGGGTTTAAGGGATGGTCTTAACCTGGCCATCTCCATTGGAATCTGTTAGTATAATTTAACGATTTGGTTAAAAAATTATACCTCTTTAAAATAACACAACTTTATTTAGGATTGAAAATTTGCAGCTAGCTTTACGAACCCAACAACCTCCTCTCCCGATCGAATGGACCAACTATTAGAGTCACCCATAATTTTCACGTTTTCAATCTTAGAGACTATAATGGTTTCTCTAGTAGGAATAATTCTAGGAATTTTATGGAGTAGAGAGATGGGAGGAAGAGAAAATTAAAATGTAATTTTTCTTCTTTGACCAATAGGTCTTTCTATACTAGTTGGATTGATAGAGTCTCTGTTACATATAATTGGAAAAACCTTTTCAAACTCAACTTGATAAGACCTAGTGATAATCCATTTGGTCAACTGTAATTATCACATAGATAATTATTTTGACTCAATAATTATCACATAGATAATTATACAATTAATTGACTGTTATTAGAACATATCTAATAAATAAATAATTAATCAAATTAATTATCCATATTGTAAGTCATGTGGATATAACCCAAATCCAAAATACAATATCTCTCACTCGTATACATTGGCTTTAATGCGTTTTACCCGTTAATCCCAAGAATTTGTCCTCAGTATCATATAGAAAATGAAACGTTCCACAAATCGAGAAAATATACCAATGAGAAATGTTATATTAAGTTACCATCTAACTAACATAACTCTACTCAATTATCTAGAAATACCCTAACTTATTTTAATTACACAGAAGTTTGCTTCACTGATCCCTCTAATGATAGAGCCATGCAAATTCTCTTTACGCCTCTTTATACTCATGGTTATATTCAACAACTAATGTTTATATAACCGCCCATGCATTGAGTCCCAAAGTTTATGTGTAAATTTGGATAACTTTTCCTTAAATACTCATATTAATAGATCAAAGATTGATTGTTTTCCTAGACATATTCTGCTAGATTGCATTATTCTTGACCTTTGGATAACATGATAAAGTACGTTAGCAACACCAAATCTTAATTTCTCAATATAAGATATTGGGAGATTCAAGTTCCAAAGGGTATAATAGGTTGGACATAAGTCCATAAGACTCACAGTGATGAAGCAAAGATCTATTCAATCACTCCCTTTATCAGTCAACTTGTAGCATATACAATATGAAAAATAATACTATGGTGCAGCTCGCACTTTGGTTATCACTCTCTAATTTACATCATATGGAATTTGGACCAATTACCTCTCAAGGCGATTGTTTTGAATTTATTCAAATCTGGCTAATAACTGGTTATATGAAGCGTGGATACCTTCATATAGGATTTTTAAATCTCATCTTAGTACTTAACTAAGGTAGCGATTAATTATCCTTACTCCTGTCAAGAGCTATAAGGAGATCACCATGATTGGTACCTAGTGATCATTTAAGTCTCATCTCATTTGTTATCTCAGCGATGGGGCGATTTTCTGTGTGAAAGGAATAATCTTTTGGTAGCCTAGTGACAAATACTCATGGATATATGTCTTCAAAAAGAGTTATACAAAGAATTCATGATAGATAAATATTTTATTACACAAATGATGAATTTATAAATCAAATTCCAATAAACTTTATCCCTTAATATGCTTACAAAAAGTATTTTTAGCGATTGATTTTGTAAACGGGTCAATAAACATATTGCTAATGGATACGTGCTTTAACACTACTAGAGTCTGTGCAATGATGTCAAGAATAAAACAATAGCATGTGTAAATATATTTGGTCTTTCCATGATACTTAGGATCTTTTGCATAAACTATAGCTGTTGTGTTATTAATTACAACAACTTCACGAAGGTTCTTAGCAGTCTTCAAGCTTTGTAAGAACCTCCTAAACCAAATTGCTTTTTGCACTATTATAGTGCGTGCAATATATTTGAACTCTATCATGGGTAATGACATGTACTATTGCCTTTTGCTATATTATGAAATGACTCCTCCACTTTGGTAGCACAAATCATATTATTGGTTCCCTACAAATATTTAATTATCTTTTTAACTGCAACCAATATGCATAAATCTGTATTAGGATTACTTTGATATTTGTTAACCATACCAAATGCAAAGCAGATGTTAGGTCGAGTACACATCATAGTGTACATCAAACTACTAACAATGCTTGCATATGGTACGTTTACCAGATGGTTTCTTTCTTCTTTTGTTTTAAGGCATTGTTCTATAATGAGGTATAGAGGCCTTTCTTTATAAATGTATCTATAGGTTTACAGTTTTGCATATGAAAACATTCTAAAATGCTTCTAATAAGTCTCTTGAAACAAAATCAAAAAACTTTTAGAACGATTAGTCGAGATCTTCCCTCTGAATATATATTTTGCTTCACTCATGTCTTTTATCTCAAAAAGTGATCGATAACCATTTCTAAGTGATGACTATTAAGTCCTTGTCATTTCCAGCTAGAAGGATATCATCTACATACAATGAGAGAATGAGAAATGTATTTTCAAGTTTTTTAATGGAAACACAATAGTTATCTTTAATCATTGTAAAGACAATTTCATAAAGTGGCATCTTAATCAAAACAAATATACCATTGTCTGGATCATCGTTTCAAGCCATAGAAAATTTTAAGAGACATATTTTGTGCTCTTGTTCTTTGACCTGAAGTCCAACTGGTTGATCCATATAGATCTCATTTATTCACCATCGAGAAAAGCTTTCTTCACATCAATTTGGAATAATTCCAAATCTAAAAGTGAGATGACTTCTAGGACAAGTTGGATTGACGTAATCTCACCACAAGAGAAAATGTCTCTTTATAGTCTATAAATTCTATTTGAGTGAAGGCTTTCACTTCAAGACGGGCCTTATATTTATCGGTTGATCTATCAACTTGTGTTCAATCATGAGGTCTACCAAAACTAAAACTTGGTTCTTAACTATGGAGTCTACCTCATCTTCCATGGTTTCTAACCATTTATTTGATGCCGGCGAGCACAATGTTTCTCCATAAGAAGAAAGCTCATCAACATCCACTGTTACGCTCAAGAAGGTCTTACCTTCTATCTTGAAGTAAGCTTGCGGGGAACATATCCATACTTATTTCTACGTAATTGTGTGAGGAAGTTGTTCAGGTGTGCTCTCATTATTCTTAATATCCTTGGGAGTTGGTTATATTTCTGTATCCAATCCACTAGATTGTGGTGCATTACCTTGATTTTTCTTTGTCTCATAGAGTTCAGAATTTCCCTTATTTACCTCCATTAACTTTGGAAGGTCATTTTCTATAAAATTAACATCATAGGTTCTACATAAGTTAATCTCCCATCACAGTGCTCACCATTATATAGTCCTTAGAGTATTTGCTAATATGTTATGAAAACACACTATTAGCTCTAGGACCTAACTTCCCAAACTTATGGGAAGGGTTATGAACATATCATGTGGATTCCCAAGGGCGCAAGTCTTCCAAATAAGGCATTGCCCTATCTATAACACATATGGAGTCGAAGGGATCAATTTTGAGAGAACTCGATTAAGCACGTAATTAGTAGTCATAAGAGCACCCCCAAAAACTAATACCACGGGAGTTTGTCTTGTGCCATTATGACCCTAACTATGTTCAATAAAGAGTAATTTCTTCTCTCTACAATAATGTTACGAAATTATCAAAATCATTAATTGTCATCGAATCCTCTTTTCCTAATAGAATATCTTGACCTGATCAGAGAGATATACTAGGCTTTGAGGGTACAAAGAGAATTTTGATACTCTTCCATTTCTATTTCTAAACCTCTACTATAAAACATTTGAACGTATCAAAACTTTATAATGGTGAGCTAGCATAAAATTAAGCTGTCCCGTGAGTAATAAAAGAGGTAGTGTAAAAACAAGTTGGGGAACTCCTTGATGCAGGGATAATATATCCCATTAGTGATAGTGAATAGATTAGCCCAGTACCAGTGTTACTTAAAAAAGGGGATAACTGTTATATACAATGAGAAAAATGAGTTGATAACTTCTAGGATTGTTTCCAGGTGGCATATTTTCAATGACTTTTAAAAACTTAATGATGCTGCTAGAGAAGATTATCACAGTCATCCATATTCCTTTCATTTGATCAAATGTTGGGGCAACGTTCGAGACATGCTTTCAATTGTTTATTGAATGGTTATTTGGGGTATTTTCAAATAGTGATTGTTCCAAAAGATGAATTGACTACATTTACTTGTCCCTATGGCTTTTTTGCTTACAGACACATGCCATTTGTTCTATGGAACACTCCAAGCACCTTCCAATATTGCATGTTGGCCACCTTTCATGATATGATTGAAAAATTCATTGATATATTTATGGATGATTTTAATGTACTGGTGACCCTTTTTATGCTAGCTTGCATAACTTGCCCCTTGTACTTCAAAGATGTGAACAAACTAATCTTGCTTTGGATTGGAAGAAGTGTCACTTTATGGTTAATGAAGGAATAATTTTAGGATACAAAATTTCTTCCAAGGGAATAGAAGTGACAATGCTAAGGTAGAAGTGATAGAGAAGTTACCCTTTCCATCTAATGTGAAGGGAGTTAGAAGTTTCTTGGGACATCTAGAGGCTAGTTTGTACTGGCGATTAATTAAAAACTTTTCTCACACTTCTAGACCTTTATTTCCTTTGTTGCAAAAAGATGCTCCATCATTTTTTGATATTAAGTGTTTACAAGCTTTCCATTTGTTGGTAAGTGTTGTAGTTACTATACCGGTAATAGTTTCACCTAATTGGGATTTACTCTTTGGGCTTATTTGTGATGCAAGTGACTATACCATTGGGGCGTCTCTTTGTCAAAAAGTTAACTAAAATTTTCATGTTGTGTATTATGCTAGCTGTTAGGAAAAAAAAGTGTTATGCTAGTCGCACTTTGAATGAGGCACGTGTTAACTATTCCATCACAGAAAAGTGCCTCATGCCATAGTGTTTGCATTTGATAAGTTTAGATCATACCCCATTGGAAGCAAAGTGATAGTTCATATCAATCACTTAGCTCTAATATATTTACTTGCAAAAAATGATCCTAAACCAAGACTCATTCATTTTTTTATTTGTACGAGAATTTAATTATTTCCAATGGAAGTGGTCGATAAAAAAAGAAGCAAGAATATCGTAGCTGAGCACCTCTTAACAATTGAAGGACCAATGGGAAAAAGTCAAGAAGATCTAGCCATACAAGAAATTTTTCTAGAAGAACAACTTTTGATGGTAAAGGATTCTATGCCTTGGTATGCAGATATTGTCATCTATCTTGTGGCCAAAAAAATTCGTTCAACTATGGTTGGAAATCAGAGGAAGAAGTTTCTTTTCGAGATCCAGTATTTCTTTTGGGGAGATCCTTTCCTCTACCACCGATGTAAGGACAAAATAATTAAAAGATATGTGTTAGAAGAGGAAATGGTGGACATGATCCACCATTATGATTCAGCATTGATGGGAATGCATCATGGTTTTGAAAGGATGGTGGCTAAGGTTCTCCAATGTCGATTCTTTTGCCCTAGGCTTTTCAAGGATACAAGAGATTTTGTGTTGTAATATAATGAGCACCAACGGGTAGGGAATGTGTCAAGGAGAAATGAAATCTATGCCCCTCAATAATTTTCTAATTTGTGAAGCATTCGATGTGTGGGTGATTGACTTATTGGGCCCTTTCAAATTTCATACAAGAAAAAGTATATCTTGGTGGCTGTTGATTATGTTTCGGTATAGGCTGAAGCCATTGCATTACCTATCAATGATGCTAGAGTTGTTGTGAACTTTATAAGGAAGAACATATTTTTGAAATTTGGGTACCCAAGGCCTTCATTAGTGATGGTGTAGCTCATTTTAAGAATTTACTCTTTGAATTCATCTTGTCTAAATATTTTGTTACACACAATATCTCTCTTGTATATTATCCATAAACATTTGGTCAACTGGAGGTTTCCAATGGAGAATTGAAGAGAATTCTGGAGAAAATCGTGAATTGTTCAAGAAAAGATTGGTCAAAGAAATTAGATGATGTTATATGGGCCTATCGGAGTGCTTACAATATCCCTATAGGGATGTCTCCTTGTAGGATAGTCTATGGCAAGCCATGTCATCTTTCGGTAGAGTTGGAACACAAAGCACATTGGGTAATCAGAAGCACAAACATTGATTAGAAGGATGCAAGTGTGAAGACACTTTTGGACATCAAAGAGCTTGATGAATTCTAAAGAGAATCTTATGACAATTCTAGGCTTTACAAACGAAGGACCAAGTTGTGACATGAATAGCACATTTTGAGCAAGAAGTTCAAAATTGGGGATTTAGTGTCGCTTTACAATTCTAGAATTAAACTATACATGGGAAAACTAAAGTCAAGGTGCAGCTACTCGATGGAGTTAGTTCAAGTATTCCCGTATGGTGCAGTGGAATGGTAGGGCAAAGAAGCAAATTTCAAGATGATGGGCATTGCCTCAACCTTTACTGTGGAGGTAGTATTCAAGAGGGATGGGAAACCATTTATCTTACCACCAATTGATCATTCCATTACCATAGTCAAACTAATGACTATAAACAAGCGATCTTGGGAGGCATCCCAAGCTTTAATTTCTTGTTTATGCCTTTGACCAGGAATTTTTGTGCTAATTAGTGTTCATGTTTAAGTAGGGTAAATTAGGGTTAATTTAGGCTTTAATTTGATATTTATTTTGCTATAAATTTTGGAACAGAAATGACACCCTAACTTGATGATTTTAATGTTTGTAGGTGTTTTATGAAGTCTGGGTTCCAAGTTGAAAACATGGAAAAATTGACTTAACTGTTGGAAAAGGGAATTTCACAAAAATCAGTTGAGATTGAGATCTCAAAATCTCTCCTGAGAGCTATTTTCGAGGTTTTAGTCGAACATGTGATCTTCTTATTTGAGATCGTGGTCTCCATAGTCAAAATCGTGATCTCAAGCCGAACTTTCATTACTCTATATTTGTAGCGAACCTCGAGATTGCAGTATCGAACCTAGTTCAATTATTCAAAACCACGATCTCAATACTCTTCCAGGTAAAATTTTATCCTCGATATCACTATACCAAAACTTAATACTGCATTCGAGATCACGATCTCAAGTCAAACAAAAACTTTAAATTAAGGACTTTTTCAGTAACTTTTTGATAAAAACAAATCGCCCAAATCTCTAATTCTCTCTTTCTCTCTTCTCTCTTCTCTCTTCTCTCTTCTACTAATCTGCTTCTGCTCCTACTTCAAAAAGTCCAAAATTCCACCAAATTTCAAATCACCCAAACATTTTTCTTTCCATTTCAACAACAAAATTGGCATCCAAATGATTTTTCCATGTTTTGAAGGTAGATTTCAAGGATTCAAGGGTGGCTCAAATCTCATTCCTTTAGTAGTGCTAAGAAATGGAAGGTAGGAGAATGGACAAGTAGTGCTAGTGATCCTAATTAACCTATTGGTAATCTATTTTTTCTAGTGAGTGCACTAAATAAAACTATTTGAGACTAACTGAAAACATAAGGTCATTTGAGAAAGAGGGATTTGTCAAAAAATTAGGGGCAACATAAGGCATTAGGATTGAATTAGAAGTCCAATTGAGAGCTCATAATTATGAATGTTTTGATAGAGTGGTTTGACTGGGATTGGGTAACATAACTTAGTCAAAGAATTTCATTGCAACTTGTATGAACTTGTGAAAGGCATGGTTTAAGTCTGAGGTCAATTGGATGATTTAATGCTAAAAAGATTAATGCTTATTATTATTTAGCAAATGTTTCAATTAAAAAGTATATGGACTTTATTTCTAAAGAAAAATACATGGTTGGAATCATGGACCATTTGTGCTATAATGATGTTGCTTGGATTATGTGGCTGGGTATAAAATTTTGAAGTTTCCTCGTAAGTGTCTCCAGATGTTGCACAAAATCTGGTTCTATTTTATAAGCTGTAGGATATGGGGTTTGAATAATGTGAGTTTTGTTCAAATAGATAAAGCATGTCTTGTATATCCAATTCTTGAAGGAAACACATCAACATTGGGAGGATAATTCAGCAAGGCTTTATAAGCAGTGGATATTCTGGGAGGCAAACATTTTGTTTGCTTTTTAGTTACTTTTTATGAATTGATGCAGGGTATCCTTCCGAATAGTTCTTGGTGAACCTCAAACCTTTGAGAGAGGCTGAATCAATAAAGAATATGTGTACAACATGGTTCATGAATTTGATTGGCATCATCAAGGTACGGAGACTCCAATGCATCAATCTCCTCCTCCACAAGCTCCTTATATAAACATTCCAACTAGGAATGTGTATAATGCACTAGTGACCGATAAAGGGAGGAATGAACTTCAAGAGTATTGGACCTATAGTCGAATGGTCGTTCATCATAATTTGACATTCATTAATAAAGGTCATTAGGGCACCAAACTCAACGCATGGATCCATCCTAGGCAACCTTTGCTTGGCACTATGGGGCATATTGTGGGCAATCATTTTGCACACCACATGAGGTGCCGTCATGAGAACCTCAACAAGATCAAGTTGGAGGAGATAGCCTAATTAAAGTCCAGTTTCTGGAATTGGAGGAGCTCAAGAAGAGGTTTTCGAAGAAAGTCGACATAGTGGTGAGGAAGAAGGCAATAATGGTGTATAAGCTAATCAAGACTTCAATGGAGCCTATGATTGATAACTATAGTAAATAGAGCTATTTTACCCCTAAATACCATGCAATTTTGACCATGTTAGTCCCATACTAATTGCTTTTATGTGAATTTTATATCAAGTAGTAGTTTAAATAGTCTTAGAGAAAAATTTGGACTTTTGATAGTATTTATACGCTAAAATAGGATTAATTAAAATTCGGTGGTAAAACTACATATTAACTTAATGATTATTTGGTATGGGGCAGCAATTTGAAGATGGGAGAAGTCAAGGACCAAAATGCAATTAGAACAAAATTGATGACCAAGAGTCTAAGGTTGATGAGTTGGACAGTACGGTTGCCAGACCAACTAGAAAATCGGCAACCATGGTTATAAGCAATTTGAGACTCCATTGCTGGACATCGCGGTGAACAATTGAAAAGAGAAAATCTGGTAATGAATTGACATGCAGAGTTTTGAAATAACTCTACCTTTTACTCTTAAAAGACATTAGTAGTTGCAGGTATTGTAGTAGATAGTAGTCTTATCCTTAGTAGTAGTGTACTTTTTTGCTTCTTAGTCTTTAATTCTAATTTAAACACAACTTCTCTTTCAATTAACCTAAGATTTCCTCTTCAATTTCTTGCAAGCTTTAAACTTTTTAGTCTCACTTTTGTGGACTTTTGGTTAGCTTTAAGTAGATATAATATTTGCCTATATTTTGACTAAATTTCTTGCAACTTAAGTACTTGGAATTCTAGTCCTTCTTTGTAAAGTTCTTAATAATCTTATTAGTTGCATGGTTTCTTAGTTTAAATTCCAAATTCTTGTTTTTATCCACTAGATATCAGTGGGCTTTCACTGAAATCTCTTTTTTGAATTAAAAATCCTTAGTCTTTAGTTCTATATTCACTACCATTTCCTAGACTTTCCTATTTAGTGAAAATTAAAATTTCTCAATTCCCTAGTGTATTTAATGCTTTCTTAGCTAAGTTTAGTCTTAATGAGTTTATTCAAGCTTTCTTAATCTACTTGTTACATTCATTTTTACATAGTTCACTTTCTTTCTTAGACTAAAATTTGCTTGCTTTCTTAATTTAGTTTTACCAACTTCATTATTCTTATATTTACCAAATTTGATTGCTTTCTTAATTTAGTTTTACCAGCTTTTAACAGCTTTCTTGGCCTGAGTTATTTACTTGCTTTCTAGTTTAATATTAAGGGCTTCCCATGGTCTTATTAAGCCTTCTAGTGTGATAATTAGTGATAATTGTTATTTGCTTTCCTAGTTTAGCACATTTAATTGCTTTCTTATTTTAGGTTGGTAACTTAGTCATTACTTAATTGCTTCCTTAGTTTAATCTTGTTGTTAGTGACAAACTACCTGATGATTTGTGTAAATAGTGTAAAAGCCCATTATGCCTAGTAATTGACATCCCAATCATCGTTGCAATGATGCGTACTTACCATTACCTACAATCCTATCTCGTGTACTTGTGACAGTGTGGGTGAAGGTTTAGCGTGTTTGGATGAGTTCTTTTTATTGCTTGTTGGTTGTGTTAAACTGAATCATATCGCTAGAATTATCCCAATAAGATTTTAGCACAGTTTGCCAGAGATCATGTTTGCAATGCCAATATTAGACACTTGTGGGTCGTTCTATATTAGATGTTTTTCATTGTTTAGTACTTAATTGTAGTTTGCATTAATTTTTGCTTGCTTTTTTATGTAATTTATTTTCTTTTGTAAGACTTGCCACTTTAATTGACTTGTGTTGATTTTTTCTTGTAGTATATGGTTGTTCGAGAAGAACAGTTCATTAGACTTGATTCAAAATTTTAAAGGAGACTATTAGAAAAGAACACTTCATTAGACTTGATTCAAAACTTGAAAGAAGGCTAAGAGAAAGTAGAAAAGAGAACAGAATTCAACAAGAGCAAGAAAGAGCCAAGATGGTGGATCCTTAATACAATGCTAGAGTACGTAATGAGAATTCTAGGGATGATAAAAATGAAGAAGCAGTTGTGTCCAATGAAATCCATGGAATAGGTGGTAATGGGAATGGAGAGGTTGGCAACAATTGTAATGGGATGCATATTAATGGAAGGCCACTTTAGGACTATGCCATGCCCAATTTTGAAGGTGCAAATTCAAGTATTACTAGGATGTCGATCCAAGAAAACAATTTTGAGATCAAGCATATGCTAATCCAGATGCTCCAATCACATGCAATGTTTGGGGGAAGGCCAAATGAGGATCCTTACACTCATCCTATGAATTTTGAGGAGGTATTAAATACCTTAAATTCAAGGGTGTGCACCCCAATTGTGTGTGAATGAGGGTGTTCCTTTTTTCCTTAAGAGACCAAGCAAAACGGTGGCTTCAAGCCCATGAGCAAGACACATTTATAAATTGGAACGGGTTTGCCTAAGAATTTCTACCAAAGCATTTCCCTTCCCCTAGGATGGCAAAACTAAGGAATGGGATAGCATCCTTTAAACAAGATGCAGTGTTAGGATTAAGTGAAGATTGGGATGATACTCCTCAAAAAGCTTCTTCGAAGTGTCCTCACAATGCAATCCCGTTATGGCTCCAAGTTCAAACATTTCATAACAGACTTTGTCAAGAAACAAAGTCTATTGTGGATAATTCGGCAGGAGGTTCCTTATCATTCAAGACACCGGAGGAGGTTCAAAGGCTTCTAAATATGATGGCCTTGAACTATTACCAACACGACTAGGTGGCTCAACCCAATGCTCAACACGATGTGTAATAAGCTCAAGAACAACAATCTCAAGCTTAAGAAGCTGTTCTCTAATTAAATAACAATGACACTTTAATGGTACAAAATGGGATGATGGTTAATATGATGTCCAATTTGACAAGAGCTACAAAGAACCTTGGGAGCTAAAACTGTGAATGCCATGTCATCTTTATTGCATAGGCCTTTAGTTTGTGACTTTTTCTCCAGGAACCATTTGAATGGACAATGTAAAGCACTGGTAGTAAGAAGTGAACAATCGAATTATGTTAACAACCGTGCTCTCTACCTCAAAGAGTTCAATCAAATATATATTGGAACACATACAACCCCTCTTCGAAAAACCACCTGAACTTTTCATGGAGTAACCAACCAACTCATTGAAATGCCCATCAACAAAATTTCTCCAATCAGGCCTCATTTTCAAGAGCATACCAACATCCACACCAAATAAATCTTCAAACCAACTTCCAATATTCTCAACCCATATCCTTCTACCAAAACAGCCAATCAAGATCCTCATATCAATATCATAACCCACTACTTCCCATTAACAATGCTCAAAACTTCAATAGGAATGGTAATGATGTACAAATTCAACTTGTGGAGTTGAGGAGAGAATATGAAACTTTGAGGAGAGGGAAGGAAAATTTGAGGGAGCATAACTCATTTGTGGGGAATCAAGGTACATCAACAAAGAACTTAGAGATCCAATTGGGTCAAGTGGCCAGACAAGTGAATCGTAGGCCAATGGAGACCCTTCTAAATGATACATTACCTAACCCACATAGACAACCATGGACATGAACAAGCTCAAGCCATTATGCTTAGTATTGGTAAAATATTAGATGATAAGGTTGGAGAGAGTTCAACTTCAATGGATGAAGAGGATTGAAAGCTAATGGATAATGATGTGAATAGGGAGTCTTTGAAGGTCAATGGAAAGTTGATTGAGGAGTCTAATGAGTCCCTCAACAAAATGAAGACAAGCATCCACTATTAGAATTGATCAAACAAGTGAGGATTTCATTCCCTCAATGGTTGAAAGGAGATGAAAATGCAATGAAATTCAAGAGTTTTCTAGAGGCATTCAAGAAACTCGAGACTAACATCCCATTCATGGAGGCCCTAGAAATCATGCCTACTTATGCTATATTATGAAGCAAGTCCTCTCTTCAAAGAGGAAGCTTCATGGGGATGAGATTCTATGCTATATTAAGAAAGTTACCTCCAAAGCACAAAGATTCGTGTTCCTTCTCAATACCTTGTGAAATAGGAGACATCCACTTATGAAAAGGCATTGGCATTATGTGATTTGAGAGCTTCCATGAACCTCATACCTTATTTGGTCTACAAGAAATTAAATGGTGGGGATTTGAAGCCTACTAGTGTCTGTTTGCAACTGGCAAACTAGAGCATCAAGTTTCCAAAAGGAATCGTCCAAGACGTCATCATCAAAGTGGGCAAAGTCTATCCCCAGGGACTTTATAATTTTTCGACATAGAGGAATACAAAGACATGCTAATCACATCAGGAAAACCTTTGCTAGCCACTGAGTGTGCATAAACATCCAAGAGGGGAAGTTTGAATTTAGGATTAATGATTAAGTCGTTACTTATGATGACCTAATGAGCATTAATGTGATTGTTGATTTAGTGTATGATTTTTTAGGTGGCAAAATATCGACGGTAAAGGCAATGATTTATCTAACCGAATTGAGGCAAGATGATGAAGAAACAATGGAGTGCTTGAATCTCCTAGATGAAAATAGTCAATTGCAAGAGGAAGGAAGTTATAGTAAAGATGATATAGGCAAAGAGGGGTCTCCGACCAATGAATTTTTCAAGGTTGAACTTAAACCTCTTTCTTTGCATTTACAATATGTTTACCTTGGTGATAATGACACATTTCTTGTAATTGTGAATGGCTTCTTGACTTGTGAGCAACTTGATAGATTAATTGTTGTTCTCAAATTTCATAGAAATGCCATTGCATGGACCATTAATGACATCAAGAAATTAGTTCAACTCTTTGAATGTAGAAAATTCTCATGAATGAGGGACATAGGTCAGTTAGACAACCTCAAAGGAGGTTGAACCCCATTTTGGAAGAGGTTGTTAGGAAAGAAGTCATGAAAATATTTGATGTAGATATCATTTATGCAATTAGTGATAGCGAATAGGTTTGTCCAACCCAAGTCATCCCTAAGAAAGGTGTTTACCGTGGTTCTTAGTGATACTAATGAGTTTTTTTCTTCTAGATTGGTCACGCAGTGGAGAGTTTCTATTGTTTTGATGCTAAATTGACTGAAGCCTCATGAAAAATCCATTGTCCATTGCTTTTCATTGTCCAAATGTTAGAGAAATTGGCCAGGTTTGCATATTATTTTAAATTGGCTTGGCTAGGTTTGCATATTATTTTTTTCTTGATACCTACTTCGGGTATTTGAAATTATCTATATGCCTAGAGGATGAAGAGAAAACCCCATTCACATGCCTTTATGACACTTTTATATATAGGAGGATGTCCTTTGCGCTTTGTAATGCTTCTAGGACTTTCCAAAGATACATGTTTGGCATTTTTCATGACATGATTAAGAAATGCATTAAAGTATACATGGATGATTGCAGTGTTTTTTGGTACATCCTTTGTTGATTGCTTGTCCAAATTGTCCAATGATTTGCCATGATGTGAGAAGACTAACTTGTCCCTCAATCAAGAAAAGTGCCATTTTATGGTACAAGAAGGCATTGTATTGGGCGATAGAGTGTCATCATAGGGGATAGAGGTTGATAGAGGAGAAGGTAAAGATGATTGAAAAACTACCTTCATCCATTAATGTAAGTGGAGTTAGGAGTTTTCTTCGACATGTGGGTTTCTATCGCAAGTTCATTAGAAATTTTTTCCATATTGCTAGACCTCTAAGTTTCTTGCTACAAAAAGATTGCTTGTTCAATTTTGATGATGCATGTCTGAAGACCTTTAATGAATTGAAGCTTGTTCTTGTTATCGCACCCATTATGGTTGCACCTAATTGGTCACTACCATTTGAATTGATGTGTGATGCTAGTGGTTATGCTATAAAGGCGTTGTTGTGCCAAAAAGTAGATAAAATTTTGCATGTCATCCATTATAAAAATAGAACTTCAATTGAAGCTCAAATGTTCTATTGAACTATGGAAAATGAATTGTTTACTATAGCGTTTGCATTCAACAAATTTCATTCATAATTGATTGGCTCCAAGGGTATTACGCATATCAATCATTCCAAATTGAAGAATTTGTTCCTTAAGCAAGATGCAATTCTGTAAACCCAGATTACTAAGATGCATACATCTTTTGCAGTAATTCGATTGGGAGGTTGTAGACAAGAAAGGCTGCGAGAATGTAGTAAAGGACCATTTTTCATGAATAGAAAGATCGAGGCTAGAAACTCAAGAGGGAATCCTTATTCAAGAAGAGTCTCTAATTGATAAGTTGGTTTTCATGGAAGCACACCCTTGGTATACAAATGTTGTAAACTATCTAGTTGAGTGTAAACAAAGGAAAAAGTTCTTCATGGAGATCAAGCATTTTTATTGGGATGAGCCTTACCTTTTTTAATAGTGTAGCGATCAAGTCCTTAGAAGATGTATTCTGGAGGAAGAAGTAGAAGATGTTTTGATACATTACCATTCATTGTTAGAAGCCATCATAATGCCTAAAAGAACACTTCAAAGGCTTTGCAACATGGATTATATTGGCTAAATATCTTCAAGGATTCAAAGAGGTTTGTTATCAAGTGCGAGGAATGTCAAAGGGTTGGCAACATTTTTTAAGAGGAAGGCAAGAAAAGCCTTTGAATGGAATTTTGTTGAGCTGGAATTCATCAATGCTTGGGGCATAGATTTTATGTGGCCTTTCCCAACTTTGTATTCCAATATGTACATATTGGTTGCCATCGACTATGTCTCAAAGTGGGTGGAAGAGATTGTTACACTGACCAATGATGCAAAGATGGTCATGAAATTTCTTAGGAAGACCCATTTTTGAGTGTCACGACAATCATAAGTGATGGGGAATCTCACTTCAAGAATTCTCAATTTGAGACCTCGATTTCCAAGTATGGGGTGAAACACAAGATTGCACTAGCATATATATCACCCCTAACTTTGGGTCAAGTGGAGGTGTCTAATAGGGACTTAAAGAGAATCTTGGAGAAGACTGTCAATAATTCAAGGAAGAATTGGCCACAGAAGTTAGATGATGCACTTTGGGCATACCGTACCACATTCAAGTTCCCGATTGGAATGTCACCATATCGGATGGTATATGGTAAATCCTTGTTACCTCCTAATACAGCTAGAGCATGAAGCATATTTAGCCATCAAAAGCTTAAGCTTTGTTTGAAAGGAAGTTTGTGAGAAGTGACTTGTGGACTTGAATGAATTGAATGAGTTTGGAAGGGATGTATTCCAAAACTCCATGATGTACGAGGAAAGGAAAAAGTCTTTACATGAGAGGCAAATCTTGTGGAAAGATTTCTCTGCTGGTGATCTTCTTTAGTCAATAACTCTTGACTCAAATTATTTCTCTGATGCTCAAGTCTAGATGGGAGGGTTCATAAGAGGCTATTCAAGTATTCCCACATAGAGCCATAGAGTTGAAAGGGATGCAATGGAATTTCAAGGTCAATGAGTGTAGGTTAAAGTTTTACCATGGTGATTTGAGGAAGAAAGGGCGGACAAATGTCCTTTATGCTAACCCCTAAGTCTCCAATGCCGTAGTCAACCTAATGACTATAAACAAGCACTTCTTTGGAGGCCATCAAAGATTTTCTTTCATGCTCTTTATGCTTTGTTTGGTTTCTAGATTATTGTTCGGTTAAATATTGGATTAGGTCTTTTAGTTCACCAACAAGTAATAAATAAAGTCTCAATAACCCTAATCAACACTCACAAACTCACACACTCACAAGGATATGATGTAAGTTTGTAGATTGGGTGAGTAAGGATTGTTCCTACGAAAATTACGAAACAATTACTAGGATTCACAAACCGTTCTACTAGTTAGACAAGCTTTTGTACATACTAAGTCAATTGAATTGAAATTAATCTAATTCATGCAAAGGTTGAAATCTAAGTAAGCGATTAATTCTATCTACAATTGAATTAATGAGATGGGACACTAATTAATAAACTAAATATTGCAACTTTGAAATTAAATTAAAACTGCTAATTGCAGCTAAGAACGGAAATAAACTAATAACGACAAAAATTGAAAGCATAAAACTGAAACAAATCGAATTAAATTGAATAAGAAATAAGCAAACTTCGTAGTGCAGCCTCAATGGAACAAAGGTTGATGAAGCACAACATTGTCACAAAGAATTGAGAATTCTAAATCTTGCATTTTGGAAAGAAAAACCCTAACTACACTAAAGAGCCAACCCTAAGTAATGGTGTCTAATTCTATCCTACAATGATATTCTGAACTTTATATTGGGGTATTTATTGGGAATATTAGGGTTAAATCCCCTATCTAATTATAGAAATGTGAAAGCCTTTGAAAAGGAGTCCAACCGATTGAAGATTGCTTCCAAAAATAACAATTTATGTTGAAGCTCACTACAATGAGTGAATATGTGCACAAATGCTCATGCATGTGTGTGTGAAAGTGCTCGTGAAATTTTCCTCTCTGGAATTTGCACACATGCGCAAGCTTCGATAGCGCATGTGCACAACTTCTAGAAATCTTCTTCCAAATTTCACCTCGATTTGACCTTAAAGCTGATGGAATTTAAGAAAACTTAAAACATAAAAGTTGTAGCTCTCTTTCAGAGCTTTCCAAAACTTCTTAAATCAACTCGATCATAACTTGGACAAGAATGTTATGCTTAAAATACCAAATAGTGTTCAAATTCACTCCTCGCTGGTACACATTTTCATCCTTATGATTTTTCTCCATCCTTTTGATTCTTTTTGGCTCTTTTTTCATTCCAAACCTACACAAACTAAAAATAAAAGAATTAAGCTCATAATTAACTTAAATATTTCTTGCTTCACATGAAAACACCATGAATTATGCATAAAATATAAGACATTTATGAGCTTATCAAATTACCCTGCACTTATCTTTTGATCATTCTCGAGCAAACATAAAATGAAAACGGATAAGCTCATTAAAAATTCACCCAACATATCTCAACAATTGTCCACATAAATAATCAAGAACCAATCCACTATCAGGAGTAGTCTAAAAACTCAATAGCATAGATGCTAATAAAATCCTAGACATAAAATTTAGTATGTGTGAATATAGCCATTTAATAAAAATTAAGCTTTCAAGACACTCTCGATCAAATCATGCAAACTCTTGTAATTTTTCTGAAGAACCCATAGTTTATTTTTCTTACACCTCCCCACTAGTGTAGACAACCAACTAAATTTAAATCAGGTGGAATTTTTAGTTTGTAACGTTAGGCTAGTGTATAGCTAATTATAGAATGGACAAGGACATCACAAATAAGAAAGAAAGAGCATTACAATAGTGATGGGCACATTTCAAAATAAAACTACTTCTTCGACACAATAAATCACCTCCCCTAAACCCAACGCTTAATTGACAAACACCCATAAAGAATTTCAGACAACAAACAATAGAAAGTCCTCCTTTTTCAACACTTAGCCCAACATGCCAACATTTCTTTGGACATTTCTTTCATATTTCTTTCCATCATTTTTTCCATGTCCGCTCCCAAAATGGGTACCAGTGATAGGCACTACCCGAAATCACATCAATGCAGGTACTAATGATAGCCACTACCTGCAATTTTCAAGAAATATTTTCCAATTTTATGTGTGAATACCCCTTTCGTGCTCCATAAATATACACCACTCATTCATACAATTTACCACCTTTTTTCAACTACCTTCTACCCTTGTATTCCCTTAACAAATAATTACGAGCAATAAATCTTTTAAGGGACATTTTGGTTAGAAAAAATAAAGAAATTATTAAGTTCATAAATGTGGGTAAAATGAGTTTTAATGATAGAAAGTGAATAGTTTTTCTCTCCATTCATTACAAATTATGGGGTCAAACAGGGTACTAGGGGTAAAAATAATAAAATAGGGTTGGCTTGAATGGTTCAAATGACCTAAGATGGCTCTACTCTAATCTTTAAATCAAATCAAGTTGTCTATCGAATTTTGCCTCGAAAATGTAATAGAGCAAGTTTTTAGGATGCAATATAGGTGAGTCTAGAAAATTATCTCTAAGTGTCAAAAATAAATTTTTTTTTTGCTAAGTACTCAAGAATTCTTAGAAATCATACAAGGAAAATATTAATATCGATTACCCAACTTTTTAACATGAATGGTTTAGCTCAAAAATTATTATGTAGAAAACCAAAGAGAAATGTACGCATTGCAAAATTCCTGAAAATTTCTAAGATTCAACTAATTCGATCAAAAATTTTCAGAAATTTTGAAAAGCTCTCAAATCAAAAGAAAAACTAAGATATTGTAGCAAAAATGACCGAACTACACCGAACAACTTTAAATCCGGATGACACCCCATCGTACACTTAAAAATAAACATTGTCGTCAATGTTAAAGAAAATATGAGCATAAAGAGGAAAAGGGAAAGTTTCTTTGGTAGTGAAGAACGTGTGGTGCAATATATCCCATAATAAATAACCACAATTTGAGTTGAAGCTTGGTGGTAACACTAAAACAAAAGCAACACAATAAAACCCTATAAGAAATTAAGAACAACAAGAAAATTAAGGAATAAAATTCCACAATATTAAGGAAAAAAACTTAATCCGTTAATGTTTAGTACTTAACAAACATAACTAACATAACAAATTATGTAACAAGTTAAAAATAAAACAACTAAATTACAACATCATCTTAGCATAAAATGCATGAAAAACATAAAACGTCATCAGGTTCCTTTGGAACAACATTGGAATTCGAAAGATTAATTTACATGATAATGGATAAGTTGAGACTCATCATTAGAAGGTGCCAACTTCTACAGAAATGGAAGGAAAGGTGGAAAAGTGGACAAGTACTCCTCTCGTACACATGCCAGCTAGTGAGCCTCTATGCTCTAATGCCAAGCATGCTGAAAGTGAATGTACGTATAAAATTGGTGTCACACGCGCTACTATTCTAACAAAATTTGCTCAAGAATCTCGTCCTGGCTATGCCTTGGAATTGGTTTACTACTCAATGGTTGTGAAGTTGAAGCCTAAGAATGAGTTAGTCTAATTGGCGTCCTTACTCCACCTAATGTAATAGGCTTACCTGGCTTCAAATTTTCCTTGGCCTAAACAATTTCAACACCTTCCTCTACACACAATTCAGTAATCAACACAATGTGGGAACTACAAGCCAGATTGTTTAACTACTATTGCTTAACGAATTTGTTGGCTAATCAATTGGCCTACATCCATCGACCAACCTGAAGCAATGGCATATACAAGTTTATCTCACTCCAATGTACCATGAGTAAGATGACTAACCGGGATGAGGCAAGCACATCAAAACTTGAACCAAACCAACCAAATAGGTTGAAGAATATTAGCATTAAAATGACATGGAGCACCTGCAGTACCATAGGTCCACTCTACTACACCCGTGCAAGTAAGGTTCTTGATGTCGTTAAGTTTCATGTTGGCCTCACGAATAGTCGGCCATTCATCGTTATGAACTCGATTTACTCTCAATAGCCGCTTGAACGTATTTCAAGAAATATCCACATTTTTCTCCTTAGTATCACTATATGTAGCCAAATTAGTGTAGAATTCTCATGCAATAAGGAGTACTGCATCCTTGCGGATTGATGTGAAATAATTCCAACCGTGCATCCTATTGACATTTGCAAATCTCTGGGCCTCTAGTACTAGGGATTTGTATACCCTTGTCCTTGATTGTTGCCCTCATCAAAATATCTGACTCATACTTCTATTTAGGAACTGCTCCGAACATTCTCTTCCTCTAAATCTCTTGAGGTTCCTGTTGTGGTGCTAAGAAATAAGAGGCTCTGGTTATCCTTCGACTTTTGGGTTGCTTACCCATGCAGGCCATTCCTACAAAAAGTGACTTGTGAGATAAAAGACACCCACATAAAACCACTACCATCCCACACTTATTCAATTCTATAACCTCAAACTAATAATTAACCTTAGTATTCATAAGACGAAACCAAGTATGATAATGCCCATACTAAGTGATGTGTGTATGTTTAATGCGCTCTTTGAAACTTTTTAGGCACTAAAATGAATAGAGAAGAATCATATGTCATAATTGAAGTCCTGGGAATCTAAATCATGCATAGATGGCTAGTGTTTTAAGTTTTTCCTTCATTGAGGCATTATACATCAAACACTTGGCGTGCATAAACAAAGAATGGACTCTTCTTTGTGTAAATATCATACAATTACTATAAGAATTCAAAGAACAATTCAATGTGTTAATCATATCAACAATTGATTATTCAATCCATCACAAGTAAGCATAATCAAATTATCAAAAATCAAACCTTTCTTTCAATTCAATTACAAACCCCAAGAAGGAAAAACATAAGAAAATCAATGAAATGCATACCTTAATGATGTTTTCTCTTCAAACAAGAAGAAATTGATGTGAATGGAAGGGATCAAGGAGTGATTTGAGGGTATAAAAAATGTTGAGGCTAGAGGGTTTGAGAGGAGAATGTGTTTAAGAAGAAGGGATTCCGTTTGTGTGTTGGGAAGTGAAGGCATTTGAGCTTTTAACCCGTCTCGTGCACCTACACACGATCACTCGTGCATGTTCGTGAGAAGCTGAATGGGTTATGTTGGGTTCTGCCTATTTCACACATGTGCAATGTCAAGGCACACATGTGACATGCTCGAGTCGCAAAACTCGAAATTTTCCTTTTGAATTTCGAGCACATGCGCACCAAATGGTGTGCATGTGCACACAATAAATCCCCTTAACTTGTGTATTCCTTCCTAAACCACTCAAATTAATAAAAGACCTTAAAACTAACTTGTAGTCCGTTTAACTTGCAATTTAAGATGATATGCACACAAATAACAAGGAAACTAAAGAAAATAATTAAAAAGACACAAAATGAATTATAAAAGGACATGGGTTGCCTCTCATGCAGTACCTTTGTTTATTGTTGTTGGCTCGACTTCGGCACTTAATATCAGACATTGATAAGGTGAACGGTTTTCCATTCCTCGTTGATAATTCCTCCATAATAGCACTTCACCCGGTGGCCATTAACCATGAAATTTCCTAGGCTTCCTTTGAACTCCACATGCCATATGAGAATGTTTGACCTACTTCAAATGACCCACACCATCTTCAATTTTTTGGGAAACAAATTTAGTCTTGAGTTATACAGTTTAATACTAAAACCATTTTCTCGATTTTGAGACACTTGATTGCCCAATATGCCTAGTAGTGGATTTAAGCTGGGAGATAACAAGCCTTAATGTAAACCATTCTATAAGGAGACATCCCAATTGGAGTCTTGAAGGTGGTCCTGTATGCCCATAATACGTCATCAAACTTCTTAGACCAATCCTTCCTTGAAGAATTCACAATTTTCTCGAGAATACGCTTCAACTCCCGATTGGATAATCCACTTGTCCAGAAGTTTGCGGATGATATGCTAGAGCTATCTTATGGGTGACGCCATATTTGGACAAGATGGACTCAAATAAGGAATTTTTGAAGTGTGTTCCTCCATTACTTATTGTAGCTCGCAGGACTCTGAACCTTAAGAAAATGTTCTTTCTCATGAAATTCAAAACTATTCTAGCAATGTTGGTTGGTAGAGCCATTGGTTCCACCCATTTGGACACATGATCCAACGCCACAAGGATGAATATTGTGTGATGATGGAAAGGGGCCCATAAAATCAATACCCCAAACATCAAAGATCTCACAAACTAGAATATTATATAAAGTCATTTCATATCTTCTAGAAAGTTACCAGCAAGTGACATTGATCATATTTCTGCACAAAGTCTCTTGCATCACTAAATAATGTAGGCCAAACGAGTCTACTTTCAAGGATTTTTGCTACCATCCTTTGAGAGCCATGATACCTTCCCATCAGCGAAGAATGACAATGGTATAAAACACTTTGAATTTCACTTTCCAATATGCATCTCTCAATTACTTGATCCTTACACCCACGGTAAAGATAAGGGTCATGCCAAAAGTAATATGTCATCTTCGAAAGGACTTTTTTTTGCTGATTGTAATCTATAGTGGATGGAATTACCTTGGGTAAGAGGAAATTAACAATAACTGTGTACCAAGGTGCATTTTTATCCACTCTCATCAGATGTTCCTCCTAAAAGGTCTTATTAATCTCCACCTCCTTTCCTATTTTTGACTTTCGTTGCTCACTAACCTTGATACATAATTTGTCATTATGTTTTCACCTCCCTTCTTATCCACGACCTCCCAATAAAATTCCTGCAATAGTAAAATCCACTTAATTAGTTTAGGTTTGGTGTCATTTTTAGTGAATAAGTACTTAAGAGCTGAATGATCCATATGAACAGTCACCTTATTACCTATGAGATATGATCTAAACTTATCAAAAGCAAACACTACTGCTAGCAACTCTTTTTGAGTGGTGATATAGTTCACTTGTGCTTCTTAAGGGTACGGCTAGCATAATATACAACATGCAAAACTTTATCTTTCTTTAGATATAATACTGCTCCCACAATATAGCCGTTGGCATCACACATTAGCTCAAAAGGCATATTCTAGTTTAGAGCGACTATGACTGGTGCGGTAGGCAAAGCTTATTTCAATTTATTAAAACTAGACCAACATTCATCATTAAAATCAAAAGGCACATATTTTTGCAACGAAGTACATAATGGGTGAGAAATAGATCCAAAGAAAATTTCTAATGAAACGTCGGTAAAAACCGATGTGACCATGGAAGCTCCTCTCCCCCTTTACATTAGTAGGTGGTGGTAATTTTTCAATGACCTCTACTTTAGACTTGAGAACTTCTATGAAATGACACTTTTCCTAGTTCAAGGTCAAGTTGGTAGATTCACATCTTTCCAAAACACAAGCAAGGTTATCCAAACATGAATCAAAAGAATCACCAAAAACACTGAAGTCATCTTGAAGTTTTCAATAAATTTTTGAATCACATAATGGAAAATAGCAAACAAGCATCGTTGAAATGTGCTAGGAGCATTGAACAACCCAAAAGACACACATCGATAAGCAAAAATTTCATAAGATAAGTAAAAATGATTTTCTCTTGAACTGTAAGGGCCATGGCTATTTGAAATTACCTTGACTAACTATCAGGAAAGTAATAAAAGTATGTCCTGATAGGCACTCAAGCATTTGATCAATGAATGGCAAGGGGAAGTGCTCTTTCTTCCTCCTAGTGGTTTCATTAAGTTTCTTATAGTCAATGCACATCTGCCATCCCACACCCATTTAGAGGGAATTACCTTATTTTTCTCATTTAAAACTCTATGATCCTAGCTTTCTTTTGTAGTACTTGAGGCGGGTTCACTAGAGTTGGGTTCACCCATTCACTATCACTTATGGGATAAATGATTTCATCGTCTAGTATAATTTCAAAACCTCATTTTAAGTACCTCTTTCAAAGTAGAATTTAAACTTCATTGAGGTTGTCTAGTTGGCTTGTAGTTATCATGAAGGAGTATTTTGTGCATACAAACTGAAGGGCTTATTCATTTTATGTCCTCAATGCTCTATGCAATTGCCCCATGATGTTTTTTCATTAAAACTCATTTTACCTACCTTGATGAGTTTAACAATGTCTTTGATTTTTCTATCCCAAAATGTCCCTTAAGAGGTTTAATTTGCACAGTTATTGGTTAAAGGGATAAGAGGGTGAAAGGTAGTTAAATGACATGCGGTTGGGGAGTTGTATGAGTGAATGGTTTATATTGGTGGGGCAAGAGGGGGTACTAGAAAATCTATTGAGTAGGGAAGAAATCGGGTAGTGCCTATCATTGGTACTTGCCTTGTTGTGATACAGGTAGAGCCTATCACTGGTACCGATATTTGCAAGTAGTGCCCATTACTGGTATCTATGTGGTGTTTTTTACAGGTAGTGTCTATCTGGGTACTCGTATTGGTGGAAGACATTAAAAAAATTGATAAATAAATGTCCAAAAAATGGTTAGTATGTTGGGTAATAAAAAATTAAAAAAGGAAGACTTTTTGTTGTGATACGAAATTTTTCATGGGGTATTTGTTGATTAAGTGTAGGGTTACTTCTATGAAGGATTGGTGTTTAATTTGTTGGAGAGAAAATTTTATTTTGATGTGTGGCCATAATTAATTTAAAGTTCTTTCTTTGTCTTGTGATATCCTTCTCCCTTTCTTGATTAGCCAGTACCTAGCCTAACATTACAAGCTATACAAAGTCCTACCAAATTTAAATTTGGTTGTCTATATTAGTGGAGATGCTTAAGAAGAGTGAGTTATGGGGTGTTTAGAAAAATTCTATGAGTTTTCATAATTTAATCTAAGTGTCCCTAAACTTGAGTTTCTATTAAATGGCTATATTCATACACACACGCATGGATTTCATATGTAGGTTTTTATTAGCATTTGAACTTTTGAGTTCTTAGATTACTTTTCATGATGGTGTGGTTCTTGGTTATTCATGTAGACAATTGCTGACATGTGTTGGGTGTATTTATGATGAGCTTATATGTTTTCAATCTATTTTTGTTCGACGACGATTAAAAACTAAGTGTGGGGTATTTGATAAACTCATAAAAGTTGTGTATTTTATGTGTCGTTTACCTCCATTTTCTTGTAATTTGAGCAATAATTGAGTGAATTATGAGCTTAAATATTTTATTTTTAGTTTTTGTAGGTGTTGAATGAAAATGGAGCCAAAATGATCAAAAAGTTTGGAGAAAAATGAAAAGGATGGAAACCATGCACTGGTAGGGAGAATTTTGACACTATTTCAAATTTTACTTGTATAAGAGACAGTCTAAGCTTCAATTGTGATGATTCAAAATGCTTTGGAAAGATAAGAGAGAGAGATACAATTTTCATGTTTTGAGTTTTCCCTAATTCCTGAAGTATCAGGTCAAAATCGAGGTGGAATTTGAAACTAGCATACTATGAATCGCGCATGTGCACGAGGAAAAGCTTGTGCATGTGCGCAAGCAGAGGAAAAAGAATTTTGGCTACTGGAAGTTGTGCATATGTGCGAGAAAAAGGGTATGCATGTGGGCAAGCCAAGTAGGTAGTGATGTGAATTACTTGTTTTGGATCTTTTCCCCATTCGGTTGGACTCATTTTCATGTTTTGCCATATTTTTCACATCTTAGCTTGAAAAACCCTGAAGTATCCTCTATAAATACCTAATTATGAGGGCAGTTAAACATACGTAGTTGTCATTAATTAGGTTAAGACATTAGATTAAGAAAATCATAGCTAGGGCCTTATTCTTCTTGTTGAGGATTTCAAGCACATTAATTTTCTTTTCTGGCTAAGTTGTTGAATTTGATTTCTTCATTTAAATTCAATTCAATCTCAGTTTTTATTTCAATTCTATAGTTTTAATTTAATCTTCCTGCGTTTACTTTTCTATTTCATTAATTTAAATTTACTTTCGGTGAACTTTATTGCTTTCTTTAGTTTTAATTGGTTTTGATTATTGTTCTTGATTTCTTAGTGGTTAAATTTAATTTAGTTACGTAGAACAAAACTCTTGCGATTAATTTGTCTAACTAGTTTGAAGGTATGTGACCCCTAGTAATTTTCCAGTAGTCCTCATAGGAATGATCCTTACTTAGTCGATCTATAAATATACCTCCTATCCTCGTATCCTTGTGAACGTGTGTAGGCATTGATTATGGTTAATAGAGCTTACTTATTTGTAAATTGAATTGCCTAATCAATATGTTGAACTCCAGTTATAATAATCATGTTTTGATGATGACCAAATCATACTAATGGTTTGCAAACAAGTGTGCAGAAAAACAGGAAGGATCGGATGAAAATGATCATCCGAACACAATCAAGAAAAACAACCAAAAGTTGAACAACACCTTTCGGACGATGAAGAGTGTCCGAAAGAAAAGAAATTGGACGCAAGGGAGCGTCCGAAAAAAGGACCTCGAAATGAAGTAATTTTCTATCAGAGCTGTAGGACGCATATGACCGTCCGAGACACGGTTCATCAAGCTATAGGACGCATGAACGAACGTCCGAACCCCTAACAGCTAGTTTTTTGACCGTTAGAGCTCAAATTTCAGCACATCTTTCATCTATAAATAGCCCAAGGACTTCCAAATGATAGAAAAAACTACAACATTCAATACAAACACTTGTAAGAGCTGTTTGGGGAGAAATAGGCTAAAATATTATGGGTTGTATTGGTTTGAGTAGTATAGTTCTCTTGGCTCAACTAGATGGGAATTAGTGTGAGCAAGAGTAGACAAGTGTACAAAAGTGAGGTTGTAGTGTAAAACCCTTTGGCTCAACTAGAAGAACTTAGTTGGTGCAAGGTGAGCCTACTTTGTGTACAAGAAGGTTATTGCCTCACCTTCTTTGAAGAGGCACTACTAGTGGATGTACTCCAAGTTTGAGAAGTTTGGGAGTTTGGTTTGATATTCTTTATCTCAATCTTTTATTTGTTCTTCAAGCTTTGGTTGTTAAATATTTATCTTTGATCATTTGTGCTTAAGTATTCATTTGTTGCACAAAGTTTGTATTTTCATTAAGCACTTCAAAAGGTTTGTTTTTTGAGAAAACCTAATTCACCCCCCTCTTAGGTTGCTTTGGGGCCAACAATTGGTATCAGAGCTTGGTCTCATATATTGAGCTTAACCGCTTTTGAGTAAAAATCATTATGGCAACCAATAATGCTTTATTTTTAGAGGGGCATTCTTTCACTAGACCTCCCATGTTTAATGGCATTAATTTTGTTTATTGGAGGGATAGAATGAAAATTTTGGTCAATCTATTAATATTGAATTGTGGTATATTATTTATGAAGGTCCTTTTGAGGAAAATATTCTTGATGAAAATACTCATAGATTAAGGCCTAAGACTACATATGGGTTGAATGCACAAGATAAAATAAATTTATCTTTAAATGCTAAAGCCATTAATATTTTGTATAATGATTTGGATGCAGATGAGTTTTCTAAAGTAAAAGGTTGCATATCAGCCAAGGAGATATGGGACAAATTGAAAGAAATTCATGAAGGAAGTGAAGATATAAGAGAGCAAAAGAAGTCACTTCTTGTGGCTAAATATGAATCCTTCAAAATGGAACCTCATGAGAACATTGACAAGATGAATTGTAGGTTCAATGATATGATAAAGGATTTGGAAGGTTTGTGTAAAGAATATTTCTTGGGTGAAAAGAATAGAAATTTTTTGAATGCTTTACCTAAGGAATGGGAACCAAAATATCCATTGCCATAGAAGAGTCTAAAAATTTACATTCTATGCCTATTGATTCATTGATCAATTCTTTAACCTCCTTTGAATTGAAGTTGAAATACAAGGTACAAAATGAGGAGGCAAAGGAAAAAAGAAGCATAGCACTTAAAGCTTCATCAAAAAGGAGAAAAGACTCAAGGAAGCCTCAATTCAACAACTTCAAAATCACTTGGGATGATTGCAATTCGGATGGAGAGGTTGAAGAAGAATATGAGGAGACTCAAATGGCTTTTATGGCACTTGGCAATAATGAGGTATCCTCTAGTTGTGATTCTAGTGATGATTCATGTGATAATGATGATGATGATGTTGAATCATTTATTTTTAAAATGCATGAATGTTTGAAAGAATCATATGCTAAGAACAAAGAGTTAAAAATTAAAGTTAATACCTTATTGAGTGCCAACTAAAAACTTGTGCATGAAAATAATTCTTTGACAAAAGAAAATGATGCTTTGAAAGAAAAATTTAGCGTTGGAAAAACCAAGATCATGGAAGAACAAGCTTCATTGAAGAAGAGATTAGATGATCTTGATGTTATTTTGAAAAAGTAGAAAGAAAATGTTTTTGAAAAGAAAAGAACTAGAAATATGTTTTTGAACAAAAATTTTATCACCTTTAGAAAAAATGATTTGTGCTTTGTTAAATCTAAATCTTCTTTTTATGGCAATAAGAATATTATTTGTAATTATTGTCATCAACATGGCCATATAAAGAAAAATTGTTATGTTAAAAGAAATGAAAATTTGGGAATAAATTCTATTTGGGTGATTAAGCATGTTACTAATCCTATTGGACCCAACAAAGTTTGGGTACCAAAAGTTATTGCTTAACTTTGTATGTAGGTATGCTTGGAGAGCACCAAGGAATTCAAGATAGATTATCTATGAAGGGTGTTCAGGGCATATGGGCTAAGATGATATTGAAATGGGTAACATCTAAAATTTTGTGTGCTTTCATTTATCAAGTTGAAGCTTATGTTCTCTTGAATATTACTCATCTATGTGATTGAATTTGTTTAGAATGATAGGAAATATGTATCCACAAATTGTTTTCTATAGTAAGTCATTACTTGCAAAAGAAAGGGGGAGCATTCTCTTTTTTAAATGGATTATTTTGCTTTACATATGATTTATTGTTTTGATGATGCTTTTTAGCAAGGAATGAGCAAAAAATGTTTTGATCCTAATTCTTTGCATGAATTCCCTCATATCTACTTGAATACATATTCTTGAAGAGAAGAAACGTTTGCATAACTTGACTTATTCTCCATGTACTCATATTAAATTATATTCACCTTTCAAGGGAGGGAATAAACTAAGGGGGAGCTTAAATTGCATTATCTTTCTTATGTTTTGATGATGCCAAAAGGGGGAGAAAATAATGGACAAAACTTCTTGATTGATGCTTCATATTTTATGATTGTTTTTAGAATTGTCCAAATGATTTGTCATAATCAAAAAGGGGTAGATTGTTGAACTTCCAGTTATGATAATCATGTTTTGATGATGACCAAATCATACTAATGGTTTGCAAACAAGTGTGCAGAAAAACAGGAAGGATTGGATGAAAATGATCATTCGAACACAATCAAGAAAAACAACCAAAAGTTGAACAACCCCTTTGGGATGATGAAGAGCGTCCGAAAGAAAGGAGATCGGATGCAAGGGAGCGTCTGAAAAAAGGAGCTCGAAATGAAGTAATTTTTTTGTCAGAGCTGTAGGACGCATATGACCGTCCGAGACACTGTTCATCAAGCTGTAGGATGCATGAACGGCCGTCCGAACCCCTAACGGCTAGTTTTTAACAGCTAGTTTTTTGACTGTTAGAGCTCAAATTTCAGCACATCTTTCATCTATAAATAGCCCAAGGACTTCCAAATGATAGAAAAAACTACAACATTCAATACAAACACTTGTAAGAGCTGTTTGGGGAGAAATAGGCTAAAATATTGTGGGTTGTATTGGTTTGAGTAGTATAGTTTGCTTGGCTCAACTAGTGGGAATTAGTGTGAGCAAGAGTAGACAAGTGTACAAAAGTGAGGTTGTAGTGTAAAACGCTTTGGCTCAATTAGAAGAACTTAGTTGGTGCAGGGTGAGCCTACTTTGTGTACAAGAAGGTTATTGCCTCACCTTCTTTGAAGAGGCACTACTAGTGGATGTATTCCAAGCTTGAGAAGCTTGGGAGTTTGGTTTGATATTCTTTATCTCAATCTTTTATTTGTTCTTCAAGTTTTGATTGTTAAATATTTATCTTTAATCATTTGTGCTTACGTATTCATTTGTTGCACAAAGTTTGTATTTTCATTAAACACTTCAAAAGGTTTGTTTTTTGAGACAACCTAATTCACCCCCCTCTTAGGTTGCTTTGGGGCCAGCACAATAGTTACCCGAACAGTGGCCAAGCAACGTCTTCCCAAAATTAACGGGGACACCATATCTTCCTCTATGTCGAGCACTATGAAATCTACCTATAGTAATACTTTGCCTCGCACTTTGACAATGAGATTCTTGACCACTCCTACCGGTTGCCTTACATTTCTATCGGCAAATTGAAGAGCGATGTTTGTCGGTTTTAATCCTCCTTCATTCAACATGTTATAACTTATAAGTAGAGTGAGGCATAAGGTTGATTGGTGCAGCTATTGCTGGCTCCTAAAAAATAACCAAATTCTTCTCATAAAATGCAGTAGTGGTGAGTTCAAGTTGTCCCATAGAGAATGGGGTTTATTCTTGTACTGAAAATACCAGAGCGGCTCTTGAACACAACAAAACTAAAAACTAATGCTAGAAATTAAAACTGAAGAAAATTCAATTAAAGAAGAATCTTGGTTCCGGTCATATCCACCATAGAAATTTTACCAATTGGTCATTGACACCAAAAGATAATTTCATTCTCATACCAATTTCTAATTGAAGAATTAACCAAAATTTCAATTCAGAGTTGATTTTTATTTCTTTCCAACGGTTGGTTAACTTTCAACATGCGATCCATATTAACCCTATCTATTAAATTAATCTAGACACATGCCAAATATTACTTAACAGAAGCATTAAAATCAAGAAGAACAATTGGGCTAATTAGACATAAACACACGCGGCTATGTCAACTAGTTGATTATTTTTCCTAATTTCAATAACGCTAATCGAGGAATCATTTTAGTTGCTTCACAGATTGAATTGAACACATGTGATTAAAAATAATCTAGTTGTAGATTTATTCCAATAAATCACTATTCCACAGCAATAGCAAATTAAAAAGAACAATCATAAAATAATGTAGAAAAATAATCAATATTTGATATAAAAATGAATAAATTTAAGTAAAAAGGTCTCACAATTTAATTGGCTTCAATTCCCTTAACCACGAAGAGGGTTTTAGGCACTAAGTGCCATGGTAGAACACAAAATAAACTAACAATAAAACCAAGAAAACTAATGAATCTCTAATTGTACCTTATAAAGGGTATTTATAGTGAATATTAGGGTTACAATCCTTACTATAGATAGGAACGTGAAATCAACTGAAAAAGAGTCCAACCAGATGATGAAATCTGCCAAAAATAAAAAAATTACATAACACTTCTGTTCCATGCACAGGTGCATGCCTTGCCCTTGCACATGTGTGTGCTCAATTATTCTAAATTGCTGCTCTCTGGCAATAGTGCAGGTGTGCGACCCTCGCACAGGTGCGCTTTGCTCTAATCTTGCATTTCACATTCGGTTTCGATTTTGACCTTGATGCTGTTGGAATTTGGAAAAATGTAAAACACGAAAGTTGTAGCTCTTTCTCTTGGCTTTCCAATGCATTTTGAATCAAATCAACTGCGACTTGAACTTGAAAGTTGAGCTTAAAATATGAAACACCATCTAGATTAGCACCGTACTGTGCACATTTTGTCCTCGGAATTTTCTTTCACCTTTTCCATCTTTCTCAACCTTTTTTCACAACAACCTTGTAAAAGCTAAAGACAACCAAATTAAGCTCAGTAATAACTCAAATCAAATGACTTGCTCACAACACATAAAAGCGCAATAAATGACACATGAAATATAGAACACTTATGAACTTATCAATTTACCGCACACTTAACCTTTGATCGTCTTCGAACAAACATAAAATTAAAACAATTAAGTATATCCAAATTCCATTCAACATATCCCCTTAAATATCCACATAAATAACCAATAGCCATCATTTGGAGTGGTCTAAGAACCCAAGAGCTCAAATGCTAATAAAAATTAGAACATGGTATTCGTCTGTAGGTGTGCACAGCCATCCAAAAACTCAGATTTGGAAATGCATAGATTAATTCATGTAAACCCTCCAAATTTTTGGAAACACCCTATAGCTTACTCTTCTTATACCTCTCTACCAATCTAGACAATCGATTCAATTTAAATTAGATAGGACATTTTAACTTGCACCACAGGTTAGGGTATTGGTTAACCAAAGAAAGAAAAGGATATAACATATAAGAACAAGAGGTTTATAGTAATGGTGGCTGCTTGAAGTGTTACATTAAAATTAAACTTTTCTTTACAAGAAAAACATCATACATTCACAACCCTACACTTTAGTAACAAACACCCATGAAAAATTTCAAACAACTAATGAGAAAATAAGTCCCATTTCTTCGAATTGGCCAAACATGCCAACATTTCTCCAGACATTTATGCATCACATTATTATAATTTTATCATTATATCCCCTCAGAGTATGGGTGCTAGTGTAGGCACTGTCCGCAATATATAAACACGTAAGTATTAAGAGGTGGGCACTACCTGGAACTACAGGTACAAGTGATGGGCACCACTTATATATATCAAAAACTTTCATTATTTATTTTTCTTCCTTCAAAAATTTTTTCACTACCCCATTTTGCCCCATAGATGTACACTACCCACTTCTCACAATCTTTACCCTTCTATCTCCTTAACAATTAATGTGAGCAATAAAGCTCTTAAAGGGAAAATTTAGGAACGAACAATTAAAAGAAATCACTAGGCTTAATAAGGGTAGGATAATAATTGCAAGAAGGCAAATGGTGTTCATCTCCATTCACAACAATTCAAGGCTCAAACAAGGTACTAGGGATAAAAATATTTAAAAAGGTTGGTTAAAAAGGCTCAAACGACCAAAGAAGGCTCTACCCTCGTCTTTAAACCAAATCAGGGTGTCCAAATATTCCCCTCGAAAATTTAATGAAGTTTCTGGAATGCATTATAATTGAGTTTGCATAAATTTCCCTAACTGTCTCAAACCACGAATTAATGTATTGCTTAGTGCACAAAATTCTTAAAAATCGTGAACGAAAAATATTAACATCAACTACTCACTCATGAATGGTTCAACTAAAGAAATATTATACAAAAAAATGGGAAAAACATGTTAAGCAAAAATGTCCAAAATTTTCCAGAATTCAACTAATCCACAAAATTTTCAAAATTTTTGGAAAGCTCTCAAATCAAAAGAAAAGTCAAAATTTTGCAGCAAAACTAAGCAAAATACAGCAAACAACTTATAAGATCCAAATAACTTTCCCCACCCCATACTTAAAAATAAGTATTGTCTCCAATATGGAAATAAAAGCATAAAATGGGAAAAAAATATTCTCTGGATTTAATTCACGTTCGGAGCAGTATCTGCTAAAAATATCCTTTCGTTTTGAATGGAAGCTTGAGTAACACTAAACAAAAAATATAATTCCCTTAAGAGAATAAGGAAAACATGAAAATTGTAGAAATAACACCTACAATAATAAGGATAAAACTTATTCCTTTAAGGGAATACATCACAAAAAAAAAAAAAAAAAATTACCAAGACGAAAATTAAACCTAGGTAAAATAAAACTAGCTAAATTGTATAATAAGTAAAAAAACTAAATTGTTTGAGAAATCAACTTAAAGATAAGAAAATTGTCAAAATGGCCCTAAGCATAGGGCATCAAACATCATTTGCTCAAGGAGCAATCGACCCTAAATCCTACGGGAATGGAAGGAAAGGCGAGAATGTCAATAGGCCCTCCCCCTGCTTCCTTTGTCGCTAACTAGTGAGCTTCCAAGGTCTGCTACTAGGCAAACTGGTACTGAATAAGTGTGTCAAACTGCTGTTTCATTCACTACTGCCCTGCTAGGATTTGTTGTAAGATTTTCTTTTGAGTATGCTATGGTTCGGGCTCAGGCTCATCTTCTAAATTGGCGTCGTCACCTGCTTGTGATGTAGATGCATGGGAGCGAGTACGTCTAATCTGAGCTCTTATACCCTCTATTGCAATCAACTTCCCAAGTTTCAATTTCTTTTCTACTGACTGCTGAATCAATCACCACGCTGTTCTCAATACATAAAGTAATAATTAGATGGGGAAACCATATGCCAGACTACGTATTTGTTACAAAATAGGAATCTAGTAGCTAATATGGTTGCGCATATCTATAGACTTGCTAGCAGCAATATAGTACCGGAGCTTGGACCGCTCCAGAGTGACATGTGCAAAATGGTTGACCGGGAGGAGGCAAGCACAAAGGAATTTAAACTAGGCAAACCAATGTGGTCAAGACGGTTTAAGCGTATTCGCATTTAAGTGCCTGGCCACATGTCCATCAGTCATGTAGGTCCATTCAACCGCACCATTACAAAGAACACTTGTAATATCCTTTAACTCCATATTGGTTTCATGGATGTTTGGCCATTCATTATTGCATATTCTAGTGACATTCAAATTATTTTAATTTCATTAATAGAGAGATCCACTTCTTTGCCTTGAACATAGACCCTGGTGTCACTATAATGATCGAAATTTGCATAGAATTCAAGCTCCACGAGTATTACTGTGTGTATAGGAGTCGAGGTGAAATAGTTCCACCCATGTTTGTGAATGGTTAAATTCCTACTAACAGTACTTGAATGCCCCTTTCTTTGATCATAGCCCATTTTTGAAATATTGTTATCATACTTGCGTTGGGCTGCAGCATTGAGAAATTGTCTTCCCACAGTCTCCTCAGATGTGTTTTGACATGCACACTTGGACGATGAAGATGCTCGGACAGCTTTTCCTATTTTGTTAAGGCTGGTTTCTTTCCTGTTCTTGCCATGCCCACAAAATATAAATATGAACATCATGGCCTCCCAACAAACAATCCAACACCCCACACTTAAAACAAAATTCCAACTCCTAACTCATGAGCCCTAGAATGCACCAGATGTAATTCAAAAAATAATAGTGCCAAAAACTAAGACGTATACACATTCCAAGAACATTCTTATGCATGAAAGTTGACTAGAATCAAATTAACATTCTTGGAATGGAATTCATTCACCAATGCCTTGTGTATTAACATTTTTACCCATTGAGACAATTTATCAAACACCTGGCATGCATAGAAAAAGAACAAACTTTTGTGCATATAATTAACACGCAATCCCTTATCAATCAACAATTCATACATAAATCACTCAAATCTCATGTTTAGAATTCAATTCATAACAACTTAAATTAATTAAACACGAAAAACTAAAACCTTTATAATTGAAATTAAAACCCAAAAAGTAAAAATGTAAGAAAGGCTTAACGAATTTCATACTTAATTAAGATGCTCTTGCTATTAAGAAAAGAGGACAGAAAAGCCATTTTGCTTCTTCTAGATCAATTTTAGATCTTACCTTTCACTTCATAGGTAGAATTCTTTTTTTAAAGATGTGACTGGGACAAAATTCTTATCACCGGTAGCGAATGCTTTGGAAAAGATTGTAAGGTAGAAGGCTATTTTAGAGTACCTCTTCCATGGCCACCTCGCTTTCCTTTCGGGGTTGGCTTGGATTACTTAGTGTTGGTCACCCTCTTCCATAAAGGAGAGAAAGAAAAGATATAGTGATTGTGCCGTAAGACCTTTTTACGCCCTATATGCATAGACATCAACCTAAGAGATTGTGTCGTAAGACCTTTTTATGCCCTATATGCATAGACATCGACCTAAGGTATAAACCCCTTCTTGGACCGGAGGGGAGAAGTGGATAAATGATGGGTCTCTTCAAGGCTAATTGATCAAATTAAGTGTTTCATGTGGAAAAGAAAAGGTCTTTGATGTGACTTTGATGAAATAGTAGTGAATTGATGTTGGAAAGTGGTGGGAAATGATGGGGGTTGAAAGAGATTGAAAGGGCTTGGAAGGAGAAGAAAAATTGGTTGTGTCATGATTGCGAAATAAGGGTTTATCTTTATAAAGAGTTGCGCGCACATGGGCGACCTATTTTGCATGCAAGTGCACGCTTGGTAGAGAGCACGGTTGATGGGTGCGTGGGGCTTATAGCACGGATATGCACATGTCGATGGGTGAAAATACTCTTCTGGATTTTGCTCACATGTGCACCAAATGCTGTGCATGTGCGTGAAAACTCCCTTTTAAGCACAAAGTTTTCATTCTTAAATCATCCATACACAACACAAAACCTTTAAATGACCATTTTGTTAGTTTAACTTGTTAATTAAGTTGATTTCCACACTAACAACACAATAAAACAGTGCTAAACCTAAAAATAAAATAACCAAAAGCAAGACTTCAAAAACAAATAGAGAGAATAAATTTAAATGGATACGGGTTGCCTCCAATGCAACGCATTTGTTTATTGTCGTTGGCTCGACTTGATGCTGCTTCTTCTCAATTGTAAATAGTTTCTTCCGAATGCAATTCCTTCACATCTTCCAATGTAACCCCTTTCTAATAGGGCTTAAGAAGATGCCCATTGACCTTGAATACCTTGGATGTCTGTGAACTTTGAATTTCAATTGCCCCATTAAAAAACACATTCTTCATAATAAATGGACCAATCTAACTAGATCGCAACTTATCAGGAAATAGAAGAAGACGCATCTGGTAAACAAGGACTTTCTGACCGACTTGAAAATCCTTCCTTACCATCATTTTGTCATGAAAATTCTTTGTCTTTGCCTTGTATGTGAGTATTCTTGTATGCTTCATTTCAAATTTCTTCCAACTTTTGCAATTGCAATTTTCTGTGCTCACCACTGGCATCCAATCCCATATTAAGGCTTTTAACAGACCAATAGCCTTTATGCTCCAATCTATCTACTAGGAGGTGACAAGTTTTCCCGAATACCAACCGATAGGGGAAAATATTTATAGGTGTCTTATAGGTGGTGCGATATGCCCACAATGCATCATTTAACCATAAACTCTAATATTTACGACTAGAATTTACCATTTTCTAGAGGATATATTTAATTTCTCTGTTAGATACCTTGGCTTGCCCACTATTCTGTAGATGATATGCAGTTGATATCCTGTGGGTTACATGGTACCTCTTTAATAGGGCTTCAACTATCTAGTTACAAAAGTAAGTGCCACGATCGCTAATTAGAGCTCTTGGAATGCCAAATCTAGAAAAGATATTATTCTTAGGAAAATCTGAAATAGCTTTGGAATGATCAGAATGAGTGGCCTTGGCGTCCACTCATTTTGAAACATAATCTACAGCCGCACTATATATGAATAACCAAATGCAACAAGAAATGGTCCCATGAAATGGATGCCCTAAACATCAAATATTTTGCAAAATTGGATCGGGTTTCTAGATGAGGTATTTATTGTTTTGAGATATATTACCTACCCTTTGACAATTGTCGCACGACTGGCCAATAAAAACCAAACTCTAATACCTTCCTTGCTATTCTTTTTGCTCCAAAATGGCCTCTACAAGCATAAGAATGGAAAAATGCTTAGATTGAATTAATCTCACTATCATTGACACATTTTCTTATTACTTTCAACAAATAGGGGTCATTCCACACATAATATTTGGCATCAGTTTTGATCTACTCTCTTTCTACCCTAGACAAACCATGGGGAAATTTGTTAGCAACTAAAACATTAACAATCTTTGCATACCATGGTAATGTCGCCCTTGCTGAACACAATTGTTCGTCCAAAAATTTTTCTTGTGTAGCCAATTCATTCTCCGTATGTGGTAGTCAACTTAAGTGGTCTGCTACTTTGTTCTCCATGCCATTTTTATCCTTGATATCCAATCGAATTCACTTATGAGCAGTATCCAACTTATCAACCTTGGTTTTGACTCTTGTGGATGTTCGTCTTTTGATAACATAAAGCCACATGATCAGAATAAACAATTACTTTAGCATCAAATAGATAAGAAAGGTATTTTTCTAAAGCAAAATCAATAACCAAAAGCTCCTTTCCAGTGGTGGAGTAGTTTCTTTGCACATCATAAAGGGTCATGGAAGCATAATAAATTGCATGAGATGCCCTTCCAACTCGTTACCTAAAAAGTGCGCCCATTGCAGATTCATTTGTATCACATTATTTCAAACAATAAGCTCAAATTAAGTGGTTGAATGATTGGAGTTGACATGAGAAGATGCTTCAATTTGTCAAATGCCACTTTGCAATTATCATTAAACTCGAATTCCACATCATTTTATAGCAACTTTCATAGAGGTGCTAATATTTTTGAGAAATCCTTAATGAATCTTCGTTAAAACCTGCATGACCAAGAAAAGCACGAACTTACCGCACCTTGGTAGGGTAAGTCAATGATTGAATTATATCAATTTTTACTTTATCAACACCTCAATCACCTTAGATGATACCACATGACTTAACACTATACCTTCTTGAACTATAAAGTGACATTTTTTAGAGTTCAAAACAAGGTTAGTTTCTAAACGCCTTTGCAATATCAATATAAGGTTATGCAAACACTGATCAAAAGAATCAACATAAATAGTGAAATCATCCATGAATACCTCAATAATATGTTCTACAAAATCAAAAAAATATGCCGACCATACATCATTGGAATGTAGCAAGGGCATTACATAACCCAAATGGCATACCATGGTAAGCAAATGTTCCGAAGAGACATATAAATGTCTTCTTTTCTTGATCCTCTAAAGCAATAGCGATATGAAAGTATTCTGAGTAGCCATCAAGAAAACACTAATAAGCATGACTAGCTAACCTTTCAAGCATTTGATCAGTAAAAGGTAAAAGGTAAAAGGAAAGTGATTTTTGTGAATAAGAGATTAAGCTTTCGATAGTCTACACAAACCCGCCATTCGTTCTGAATGCAGGTATGATGGGCACCGTCTCGTTTTCTTGATTTTTCACCACTGCTATCCTCGTCTTTTTAGGAACCACTTGCACCCGGCTAACCCATTCACTATTTGAAATAGGGTAAATTATGCCTACTTCAAGAAGTTTGAGTATCTCTCGTTTAGCAACTTCTATTAGCAATGGGTTTAACCTTCTTTGCAGTTAACGAGTAGGCCTAGCTCCATCCTCAAGTAATATATGATACCTGTATGTGGATGGGGTAATCCTTTTTATATTTGCAATAGTCTACCCAATCACTGTCTTGTGCTCCCTTAGAACTTTTAACAATCTTTCTTCCTGTTCACCGATTAAATTATTGGCAATTATCGCTTGATAAGTTTTTCTATCACCCAAAAATAAATACTTGAGATGACTTGGAAGAGGTTTCAGTTCTAACTCAGTCGCCTGCACAACAAAATGTAAAGTTTTATCATTAGAAATCGGCAATATAGCATAAGATACCTTGCGAATTTACTGCTCCTCAACATCACCTTTTTCCAATTGCTTGTCTAATTCTTCTTCAAAAATATCCTGTACTAATGAATCAACAATGTCAATATAATAGATGGAATTATCCTCAAGAAGATACTTCATGGCTTTGTAATATTATGCTGAAATTTTTTTCCATCAAATTCCATATTCAAGATTCCAGTGTCTACATTTATCTTTGTCATAGATTTTTTTAAAAAAATGGTGTACCTAACAAAATAGGAACAGATTCATTATTGTTTCCATGCCAAGAAAATAAAAATCAGAAGGAAAAATTAATTCGTTGATTTGGACTAAAATATCTTCAACTATGCCTTTAGGGTAGGCTACAGACCTATCTGCCAATTGAATAACAACACTAGTTTCAAGTAAAGGCTCTATGTGTAAGGAGTTATAAACTGAGTAATGCATTACATTTATAGATACTCCCAAATCTGACATGGCCTTTTTAATCATAGAATTCTTTATTGAACAAGGAATTTTACACATACCAGGGTCCTTGCATTTCGTATAGAAAAAGTTCTGTGTATCCAAAGTAATCTTCTCACATCTCTTTTGTCTTTGCTTCTTTTTATGTGTACATAATTTTTTCAAAAATTTTGCATATCAAGATATTTGTTTGATAGCATCTAAGAACAGAATGTTTACCTCACATTTGCGAAAATTTTCATATAAGACTTTGCTAGGGTCCTCTTTAGCAAATTCCTTAAATGTTTCGGGAAATGGTGGCTCAGGTTTATATTCTGGCCACGGAGTTTACTTATTTCTTCATCATCACTGACGAGACCGACTTCTTTCTCCACTTTGGTTTCCTTCTCATTGGCCTTCACACGTTCAAGAACTAATTTTTTTGCACCTCAACCTCTTGTCACTTCTCAACACAATTGCTCTAGCATTCTCCTTGGGGATGAAAATTATTTTAGAGGGAAACTTGCCAGAATTTTGCGTTTCCAATCGGCTAATTGCAGTCGCCATTTGTCCAATTCGGTGCTACAATTGATGGATACTGGCCATGGTGTCCATGTATGTAGGAATTGCACAGTATTAATGATCAATGTATTTAGCATTTTCTCTAAAGACTTACCAGATTGAGTAGCTGGATTAGTTTGTTGTCTTTGACAAAATGGAGGCCTATACAGTTGAAAATTCTGTCAATTTTGTTGAGGCTATTGTTGTGCTAGATTCCCGTATCTTAGATTAGGATGATCCCTCTACCCAGGATTATACATATTAGAATTGGGATCATGATTTACTTCAGGTAGCCCTGGAAATCCTAATGTGACATTTGCTTACTCTTGACCTTCATCTTGGATGTTTCCCATTTTAACAAATTCCACAAGATTGCACAATTTGTGCAGTTCCTGAAGGTAACTGATGCACAAAAATAGTTAGACGAGCCATATGTTGTTCTAAGGATGAAATATTTACGTCATTAACACGTTGGAGATGTTGTTTGCATCGCTTTCCGAAATGTTGAGAACGTGCTGCCATATTTGATATGAGCTCACGAGCAGCTTCAATGGTCAAAAACATCTATCCAACACCTATCCACTGGAGGGGTCAATCATGTTCCTCTCATTAGGCAACGAACCTTCATAAAAGTATTGAATTAATAAGGAGTCACTTATTTGATGGAGCGGATAGCTTGCAAAGAGTTTTGTAAAGCGCTCCCAGCACTCATACAAGGATTCGTCATTGAACTACCTTATCCCACAAATTTCTTTCTGGATATTTATAGTTCGAGAGGATAGAAAATATTTTGCCAAAAACAATTTTTTCATCTATTTCTAGGTTTTAATGCTACCCGAAAGTAGATCGAACAGCCAATCCTTTGTTTCGTCCTTGAGTGAGAACGAGAACGCCTTCAATTAAATGTACTCATCTGAAACCCAGTGGACCTCATACTTGTGCAAACTATGTGAAACTCCGTAAGATACTTATTCAGATCTTCACCTGGTAATCCATGACAAGAAGGAGATAAATGGATTAGTCCAGATTTTATTTCAAATGTAACGCTTGCATCTAACTTAGGATATAAGCAATTGATGTAATGAAAAGAGGTTGTTGATTTAGAGTAGGCACTGCTAGTTCTTTGCGCCATACCTCATTTCTCCTTGGTGTTCTTCATTCTCAGCAAAAATGAAGTTAAAGAGTTGATCTTTTCCTAGCTGTCTTTCCCTTAAATCCTTGCCTAATTTGCATAGCATTTTTTGTATTTCTAGATCAAATTAGAATTGAACTTGTCCAACATATCATGTTTCTAGCATACACAATTAGTGGAAGACATAACAGAAAAATAAAAGAAAATAAAAACAGAAATAAATGGCACAAAAATAAATCGAACCATTCCCCTGTAACGGTGCCAAAATTTTTGGTTTAGCTATGTCAGGCTACCAAAAGTTAACCAAATTCTTCTTACAAAATGTAGTATTGGAGAGTCCAAGTCGTCATATAGGGAATTTAGTTTATACTTGTTCTCAAAATACAAGGAGGGCTTCTTGAATACTTGTAAACTAAAAACTAACGCAAGAAATTGAAATTGAAGAAAATTCAAGAAAATTAAAGTAAAATCTTGCTTCTGGTCATATCTGCCTTGTAAGTTCTACCAATTGATCATCAACACCAAAAGATAATTCAATTCTCATAACAAGAACTAATTATTCTCTTAGGAATAAGGCTAGTAAGGGATTCAGCATCACAAATGTTGTCTCTCCGAAGCAGCCATTTGGATTGCTTTTGAAATTAGGCAAATAGAAGTAAAGTCTTCAAAATGCGTCATACGTTTTATTACACCAACAAGTTGTGGGTGAAAGACGTTATGTACAATCCATCATTAATATCGAACCAACTACTCCTAACTAGATTAGTTCTTCCTTGCGTGGCACTTGCATTATATGTAGAGTACTCGTGATCCTTTCCACTTCCAAGTAGTATTCGAGATTGCTTGATTGACCTGTGATTCTTTTGATTAGAATAAAACATGTTTTCACACATAGGGCTACCTTTAAAAACTTTTTGACTATGGACAATTCTTAGTGCTTTGAACTATTTTGTTGATGATTGAAATTTCACTTGAGCAAATTGAACAAGTGGAATGACTACTTAGAATATTTCAATTGTCATATGCTATTTGATGTTCAAAACTAATTTAAAGTACATCTGATTGTCCATCATTATTATGTGCAAATTGGTGACGTTTAATGTTTCATAGCTGTTAGTTATTTGTTTTTTTTATTGTTTTGCTCGGGATAAGCAAAACGTTAGGTTTGAAACTGTGATAACTCTAGTAAATAGACTTATTTTTCTAAAAGTCATGGTGTTCTGATGGTGTTATTCCCGAATTATGTGTTTTATGTGTATTTGCTTGAATTTCATGCGTAGTGGTAGTATTAGTAGTATTAGAGTATCGTGAGACTTTTGGCAGTATTTATATTATAATTGATAATTATGAGAGTACCTATTGTGTTTTGATGCTCCGTTGAAGGGTTAAATTACAATTGGGTTGCAGCTTGAAGAAGTAAGAAGTCAAAGATCAAAGCTGCAATTAGAAGAAAAGTTGAATGTTAGACCAAGTCCAAGACTACAAGAGTTTGGGACTACAGTGTTGTTCTTGATGGCATAAAATCTCGCACCAAGGTCCTAGTCGACCGAACCGCCGTTAATGCATGGTCAACATCGCGTGTCAAATTCCACCATACAAAAAACGATGTCGCAATCCAAACACTTTTTAGACAAAGGGAATTTTGGTCATTTTTTGAAAGGTTACAAAAATTATAATTACCCAAATGTGTGCACCTAAAACATATAGTAGAAGGTGCTAGGGAATTTAGTTTTAGTTCGGTAGAAGAAGGTTCTCTCTAGAGTACAAAAACTAACTACATTTGGCCTATGACAAGCATTTTAGTCTTGTCTTTAAAATTGCCATCTCTTTAATTTTCAAAATCCTCTCTTTAATTTATGAAAATTTTGAATTCTCTTTTATATTGTTGTTGGTCTTTTTATTAGCTTCATTAGATATAACTTTCTCTCAATTTTATGCTTATTTGCCTATCTTGATATCATAACTAAACACCCCCGTGTTATTACGCTTATGTTATTCTTAGCTCTTTCTTTAGTAGGAGTCATGTCTTGCTTTTACCTTTCTTTGTTATGCCTCACTTAAAGCATGTGTAGCTAAACTACCAATAGGCACTTCACTGTGATAACAATAATGAAAAACAAACAAAGAATACACTACAAGAAAACATAAGAAAAATAAAGATATATAACCTTGCAAACCTTCAATGTATGTGTATATATGTGAGACTTCTCTGTCTTTCCTCTTCTCTGCCTCCTTCTTCTTAGGGTTTCACCGTCTCTATGGTGGCCCTTCAGTTTGTGACTGAAGTGCAACCTCCTTCTCATGCTCCTAAATCCTTTGCTAACATTTTGACTGGTGCATCTATGATGTTACCCATCAAGAAGTCTTTTATCTATCGTGATGAGCCAGCCCTACTATTCTCCGATGAAGAAATGCCATGCTTTCAAAACCTCTAAAGAATGCTTTAGTTGGAAAATTCCCCAAAGGAAAAGCCAAGGAATGAAGAATATGGTGACATTAAGAAATTATTTCAATGCAGTTGGTTTTAATGGGCCTTTCACTTTAGGGTTTATTGATCATCATCATATCCTTACCTGGTTTGATCTAGAGGAAGATTATCAAAGATGTTGGCTACGTGGTTTTTGGTCATTCGTGGGATTCGAAATGTGAGAACTTAAATGGACTCCTGATTTTTGTGTATACCAAGAATCTCTGTTAGCTCTGGTTTGGGTATCATTAGAACACCTCCCTTTTCATTTGTGTGATAAACAGACTTTGTTTTCAATTCTCTCAATGATTGGGACTCGACTAAAAATGGATGCTTCAACTACCAATCTTTCTCACCCTAGTGTGGTGCATTTTTACTTGGAGATTGATGTTTCCAAACCCTTGTTGCAGCGATTTTCAATCAAAAAAGAAACCTCAGGCCGGTGGCAATACATCACATACGAAAATGTTCTAGGTTATTGTACCCCTTGCTATAAATTGGGTCATTAGGCTATTGATTGCCGCACTGTTACTCAATACCTAAAAGATCCCATCACACTAAGAAAAAGCACAAGAGGGAATGATTTGGCAACCCAAGAAAATGGGCAATGGAGATGTACAAGCTATTGCTTCTAATGTCAACTCTCATGGAAAGACACCTGGCATCATACTAATTGGGAAGGTTCATATTCTGATTATGCCATTGACCACCAAATGTCCATCGGTGATGGATAATGCTGGAACCCTAATGATTTCCAAGGAAACATCTAGCCCTAAGTTGCCCCCATAGTTGAAGGACACTTTTATGGCAAGCTTGAATGGGCAAATCCATCAAAATTCAAGGGACACTGATACAAAAACGTGGAAGAAAGGATTTGCTCAAAACACTAATTCTCCAACCCTATTAAGCATGGCACAAGATGTTCTGGCACAAACAAAGGGTTCGCTGAAAAAGGATTTGTCGAAGGATTCTTTGACTGGGATAGAGGATCAAGAGCTTTGTAAGACAACTATAGGTCAGATAAATCTGCCTTGCTTTGTAGGCAAGATGATCACCATGTTAAGCTTGGATGATCAAAGAAGAAAAAGTTAATTTTACCCTCTCAAATTACACATTCAACATCAAACTCAGATATTTTGGCAGATGATATGCATGATTTCTTGACATAGATTAAAGCCAGAGGTATTGGGTCGGGTTTCTTAGAAGCTCCCAAATGCCACGCTTGAGGGTCTAAACAATACAGGGTTACTCGCACTATCCTCACTAGACGGGCTGCTCTATCTATCAATAGCTCATCTTCATTTATTCCTTAATGATTCAAAGCCTCGTTCGGATGGTAAATTATCTATTAAACGATTGAAAAAACTTATCCACATGTACAATATTGCTTTAGTTGTTGTCATGGAACCTTTAGTAGATGTTTATCATGTAGAACAATTTCGTATTCGTTTGGGTTTCCATCTGTGTATTTGGAAAAATTTCTATTAATCAGTGGCTTTTCTGGATTTCTGAGTTTAGTCTTAATGTGTTGGTTAACTCTAAACAATTAATTCATATCCAATTACTCAATAATGCTTGGGATGACTATGCTTTTACATCTTTTGTATATGCTAAGTGTACTCGAAGTGAATGGGTGGAACTGTGGAATAATTTGATTCAATTGGCCCCTTTCATGCAAAAATCGTTGATCCTAGGAGGAGATTATAATGTAATGGCATCTACTTCTGAATATTTGGGCTTGGCTTTTCAAGATTTGCATGCTATTAACGACTTTAATGAGGCGATGAACTAACGTGGAGTTTCTCAGTTGCAAGTGATGAAGAGTAATTTACTTGGTCTAGGACTAGACAAGGCCTGATGGTTTGGAAACATCTGGATAGATTATTAGCCAACTCTGCACAGATCCAAAAATTCCCTAGCACCTCGGTACATCATTTGAACAGAGCAGCTTCTGACCATTCCCCACTCTTTCTTGAAATATCTTTGGTGGGATTGGGTATCCCTGAACCTTTTCGCTTCCAACATGTATGGCCGGAACATCCAAATTTCTTTCCTGAATCTAGATCATTCAGGCTGATTAGACTTTCCCCATGCAGTATTCGGGGATGTTAGGGTTTTGTTTCGAGCTAAAGAGATTAAAAGGTACCCCAAAAATGGAATAAAAAGGTCTTTGGAGATGTTTTCCACACTGTCTGCGATGCGCAAGATAATGTCAAGAGCCTGGAAATAGCTTATGGGTCTACAGGTTCTCCTGCAGATAGAGAAAGGGTTTGTCAGGCTCAAACGAAACTGCTCAGAGTGCTTAAAGTCGAGGAAAACTTTTGGCACCAGAAGTCAAGGTGTAAATGGCTATAGGATGGAGACCTTAACACAAAATATTTTCCTACTACTTCAGCTAACAAGCGTTCAAGAATGATTATTCATCATCTCAAGAACAGTGCAAGTGATTGGCTCAGTTCAATCCAGGATATCACGTGGAAAGGGAATTGTTCTACAAACATTTGTTCTTGGATGAAGGAATTGAAGAGGATTTCATGCACCAATTGCTGGATTTTATACCTTCTTGTATTATCTCTGGACCAACAATCTGCCTTGATCCAGATTCCTTCATTGGAAGAGGTTCGAGAAGTGGTCTTTAACATGGAGATTGGTAGTGCAGCAAGCCCAGATGGTTTCACGGGCAATATCTACATTAAATGTTGGGATATAATTTCTTCAAACCTTTTTCAGATGGTTCTGGAATTTTTTATAGAGGCCCTATTTCTGAGAATTATAGCTAGTGCATTGCTCGTTCTTATTCCCAAATCCGACAACCCTAATTCATTTTTGGATTTTCAGCCAATCTCTTTGTAATTTTATTAATAAGATCCTCACAAAACTCTTGGATTCTTGCTTGGTCCAGCTTTTGCCCAGCTTGATTTCTTCGGAGCAATCAGGTTTCATCATGGGTAGAACCATTGCAGACAATATTCTTCTAGCTCAGGAACTTGATTGCTTCTTAGAAAAGAATGTAAGAGTAACATGCTAATCAAGTTAGATATGATGAAGGCTTTCAACAAGGTTTCTTGGAGATCTATGGTTTTCTTTGCTTACCAATGGATTCCCGCAACTATTTGTCAAGTTTGTGATGTATAATCTACGAGTCATATAGTTTTTTGTGCTTATCAATGGAGAGGTCATGGGTGATTTCAACCATCCAAGGGAGTAAAGCAAGAGATCCACTCTCTCCTCACTTATTCTTTTTTGTCCTACAAGTACTCTAAAGTGGCTTGAAACACTGGATGCATGAGGGTTGCGTTCTTCCATTCTCAGTTCCTTGAGGTGGTATGACGTTCACTCACCTAGCATATGTGGACGATGTAGTGATCTTTACTATAGAAGAAAAGATATCTTTCAGTAAACTTTTAGATTTCCATGATTTATATCAAAGAGGCATGGGGCAATGCATCATTTTTGCCAAGAGCTCATTTGTTCTTTCTCATAAATGTCGAATGGCGGTCAAGCACTCTATTGCTGAGCTGACGGGCATGAGGCTGACTGCTCTACATTTGATTTATCTCAGCTGTGCTATTTGTGTCGGATGGAAGAACTAATTAACCAACCTTTTCTCTCCCCTATAATTTTCAGATATTCAAGGATTATACGTTCTGTTCTAGATTAACCAGAATAATGGAAGTCTCATTTGTGTTGATTGATTTTTCGATCAAAAGGACTATGTGAAATCTTCGAGTTTTCATCTTCCTCTATCGGTTGGAAGCAAAAACTTTTATCTCCTAGTAGCCATCTGATTTTAATAAAACATATTCTTACTTGCATTCCAATACATACCCTAGCGGTTTTGGATCCACCTAAGTGGGTGATTCAAAACTTGAAAAGATTATAGCATCATTTTTTTGGGAAGACACAGAATTTTGTGCTAGACGCCATTGGGATTTGTGGAAAAACTTGTGTTTCCCGAACTTAGAAAATGACCTTGGAAGTTCAGGCATTTTCTCTTAAAATATGGTGGAACTACTACTCCTCTTCCTCTTTGTGGGAGGGAGATATGGACATGGTCTTTCCATGAACATTTCTTAGGTATGGCTATGCATGTTAGTGGAAGTATACTACACTTGCTTGAAGCAAATTTTCAATAACTCATTCAAAAAGGCGAATCCTCCTTTTGGTTTGATAACTGGACTGGAGAGAGTGCTCTAGCCAATTTGGTGGAGGAAGACTTGGAGCCAACACTACTTATTAACGATGTGTTTGATAATGAGCAAGGCTGGAATTTTTCGGTGCTGCCCAAGGAGGTGCAAGAATGACTCTCGGTTGTGTACCCTTTTCTTTCTTCGGAGGAGGACATCACAGTTTGGAGGCCTATATCTTCAAGTTATTTTCGACTTTATTGTCTTATGAAGTAACTAGGGAACAAAAATCTTTGCTTAAATCTCGAGAATATATTTGGAGTTGAAACATTCTTCTGAAAAATTTTATATTCATGTGATGCTTCTTAATCGTTTTTCTCCCATTTGCGAATTTGTTGATGGATATTGGTTTCAATCTCCCTTCAAAATGTTGAGGCTGTAACTCTCTTGATTCCTTAGATCATGCTTTCCTCCATTGATCAATTTTAACTGTGGTAGCTAAGAGTTCTTGGAGGGAATTCAAATCCGACTGTGGTATTCCGGACTTTGCAAGGTTATCTATTAAGTAAAAGTTTTAGGCATGGTGGCTGCATTCATCCAACATAGGTGATGGCAGAATTTGTTTGGTTATTCCTATTTTATTTGTTGGCACCTTTTGATTGCTCAAAACAGTTTCACCTATGATAATCGTGCATGCTCTATTGAATCAAATATTTCTCATATATGATTTTCATTGCTTCAATCTAGTATGGTGCACCCTTTATTGACCCGGATGGACAAACCGACATGCGCACTTTCGGCATTGGCTTGTCGAATGGTATCTAAGTCTCCTTGGTTTCCTTTCCTCTTAGATAGTTGAAGCCTCAAACTCATTTCTATAAGCTCAATTTTGATGGGTTTTCAATTGGTAATACGACAGCTTCATCAAGAAGAGGTGTCATTTGAATCAAGGATGGTGAGTTTTTACATGGGTTCTGCTACTTCTTCGGCATTGGCATCTAATCTGTTTGCAGAATCTAAAGCTCTTTTGAAAGGATTGAAATTATGTATTCGGCTTGGAATGCTATCAGTGATGGTGCAAACAGACTCTCAACTCCTTTGTAACATCATTTCAAACAAAACATCCTCTACCTGGCAGTTAGAACATATTATTCGACAAATACGACATTACATGGCATTGGGTGATTTTTGGATTCAACATATTTACCATGAGGCCAACTCTGTAGTTGATTGATTAGCACAAATTGGAAGCTCTTAGTTAACCAATACTTTCGACACAATTGTATAGGATTCTTTGAATGGATGCTTTAGAATTTTCTTTAGTTCATTTCAATGTTTGGATTGTTATTGTTCCACTTGTTTTACAGAGGTCCTTTCCTAGTTGCCTACCTTGTTCACCACAATCATTAATGAAATTTGGGAGTGGCGCCTCTCCCACCAAGTTTTCGATGGTTACCTGTTTAAAAAAATAGCAAAACAACTAGGGGATTAGGATAGGGAAATGTCAATTTTACCCATTTGTGGATGATCAAAATGGGTAGACAAGTAAATGATAGATATTTGGGTAGTAGTAAATGGTTTGGTGTATTTGTAAGAGGGAAAGAATCCTCATTTGAACTATATTAGTAGGTTTAGGACAACGAACGAGTGTTGAGGGTTAATTTCATAGATAAGTTTACTACTTGATTAAGACAATTAGTAGTTGGGAAATGCTAGCTTTCTAATTAATTCCTAGAACTCCATGATGAACATTAGACTAGAATCATGAGTCAAGCCAACAAATTGGTTCATATTTGGGAGGGAATTCCCAATTGTACCAATTCAATGTTTGTCTACTAGAAGACTCCATCTAGTAAAATGATCTTTAGCCTTAACCCGATCCCTGTTTATTGCTCGTTAATCTAGTTGTTTGATTATTGCTTTGAATTACTTTCATTATCATTTTAGTGTAATTCATACTTTGGTAGAACCCCAGTAATTGGTGTTACCATCATCGTTAGAATGATTCCTTCGCCCCTCATCACTAGCTGCAATATTTCCCATATACTTGAAGGAGTGCAGATTGTTGTTAAGTGTATAAGTAGTTTTTTTTTTTTTTTTTTTTACATGAAGAGTGAGTTGTTAATTTGAAAATTTAGAAATATGACAGATTCTCTCCTCCTTCTCTCTATATTCTCTGTCTAAAATACTCTACACTCGGCTAATTCGCACTTGGCATGGCCAAGAAGGAGGTCCTTCACCCTTCGGCTGAAGGTCAAACCCGATATTTTGCTCAAGTTTTACTTGGTAAACATCAACTACAACCACAATCCTCACAGCCGAACCAACCCTTGAAGCAATTAAAATCCTATAAGGATAAATCGGCCATCAAGTCTAACAACTGGCTGCTCCATTTCAGTTCACATTTGTAGATAACTTTCCTAGAGGCAAACCTAACATGGAGACGATGAGGAAAAGCTTCCACACAATTGGATTTGAAAGGAAACTTCACCCTTGGCTTCCTTGATCATAAATCGGTGGATGTGGGATGAAGTGGTGGAAGAGGTGGTAGCTTAGCCATCTCCCAAGCTGGTAAACAATCCAACAATACATCCTACAAATCTGAAGATTCAAAATTTGAATCCCTTGGAAGGAGAACTGATTAATTCAAATTTGATGGAGAAGAAGACTCCAACAGATTTGGTTGGAAAAGAGCTAACTCATTCAAACGAACTAACAAATCAGCCAGCCACATCTCCAATTCAAAATACAAACAACCCATCCAAGGATGACAATTTCATCTCCTATAAAAAAATTCTGGAGGAGTTACCATGCTATTTTTCGGACAGTGATTTGACCCACACAAATCATGCAATGGAAACTCCTCTTTACATTGCCTTTTCCATGCCAAAAGCGAATGGTAAGTAAACATCCAAAAAGAAGTGCAGACATAAACAAACCTACAACATGCTGAGACCAATGTGAACAAGGTTATCTACTGAGCCTTCCTCCCAGCTCCCTAGTTCTTCTGTGTCAAATGGATAGCATCCTTGTAGATCTGGAACATAAGGGGGATAGCTAATAAACCCTCCATTCGTAGACTAAAGTTGCTGGTAAAACAATACAAAATTAAATTTCTTGCTTTAATGGAACCGGTGGTGGACAAAGTGAGGATTACCTTCTTCGCTTATAAATTAGGTTTGATAGCTATGATTGCAATTGAAATGGCAAAATTTGGGTTTTTTGGAATAAAGAGCTAGCTTTAGCTCCCACTTTCATTTATGATCAGTTATTCCATGTATCCATTTCCTCTACTTCTTTGCACATGGATATGGCAGCCTCTTTTGTATATGCAAAGTGTACAAAAATGGAAAGAAGGACTCTATGGAAGGATCTTCGAGCTGTTCAACCTCAATCTCCATGGCTGGTAGGTGGTGATTTTATTGTTATTTCTAGCTCGAAGGAATACAAAGGTTCTTTCTCCTTAAACCTTTATGCTAAGAGAGAATTGGATGATTGTCTTCATGCTTGTGGCTTGATGGATTTGCCCTTTCAAGGTTAGCAAATATACATGGTGCAGCAATAGGTTTTGAAATGTGGTTTGGAAGCGGCTAGATAGATATGTGTGCAATAATGGTTTTTTGGCAACCTTTCAACACACTAGCGTAGAGCATCTACTAAAGACATGCTCCGACCACTCTCCACTTGTTCTCAAAATGACTAACGCAACCACATCTTGGCCGAAGCAATTTAAAATTTTAAACATATGGACTAAGCATGAGAAGTTTTTGCAGGTTCTAGAAAGTAATTGGCATTTAAATTGTTCTAGATCCCCCTCTCTATTCTAGTTTCCAAACTTAAAAGGTTGAAAACGGAGCTAAGGATCTGTAGCCACATGCTTTTTGGGAATGTTTTCACTGAGGTAAAAGAAGCTGAATGAGATGTCAAGTGTAAGGGTAAAGCTTTCTTCCAATAGTAAAATCAAAGTAACCAAATTGCTTTGGCTCAGGCATAGACTATTCACACTAAGTGCCTTGCAGAGGAAGAAACATTTTGGCGTCAAAAAGAATCGGGAATGAAATGGCTGAGAAAGGGTAACCAAAATTCCAAATTCTTCCACTCTACTCTTCTGGCCAAAAGGCAAAGATTGCGCATTTCAAAGATTAAGGTTGATGGGGTCTAGACCGAAGATATGCAACTAATTAAAGCTGAAGGAGTTAACTTCTTCTGGGAGCTCTTGTGATGTAATGATTCCGCGACTATAGACCACTCCTTGTTAGATGCCCTGACAGAAACAATCTCCAATGAGAACAATCGGTTCTTATTATTCGAACTCTTAACAAAGGAGTTGAAGGACGTGTTTTTCCTCAACCCTGATGGCGTTGTGGTCATTGATGGCTACAATGGGACATTTTTCATCACTTGCTGGGATATTATTCAACAAGATCTTTTTCATGCAGCTAGCGACTTCTCGAAGGAAGCATGACAGCCAAGAATGTTGACCAACATCCTTATTACATTAATCCCAAAAATAGCTAATCCCTACTCTTTCAATGATTTTAGGCGCATCAGTGCTTAGCACTTTTTTCAATAAAGTTTGCACAAAAATTTTGGCTAATAGAGTCTCTTCTCTTTTACCAAAAATGATTTCCCCTGAGTAGGTGGCTTATGTCCAATGGAGAGAAATTGCAGACAACATTCTACTGGTGCAAGAGATGACTGGTTTCATAGACCGAAAAACAAGAAGAGGATTTATGATCATTAAACTTGACCTCACCAAGGCATTTGATAGTCTTTCTTGGCTTTCCTCTATGCCATCTTCAAGAAGCTTGGTTTTGTTGAAGAATGGATTTCTCTAATGAGGAATGTCTTGAAGGATTGTTGGTTCTCCATTCTCATCAATGGGGTGTCGAAGGGATTCTTCAAATGTTCCAAAGGTGCTCGATTATCACCCTTTCTCTTCATAACCATGCTAGAAACATTCTCACACAGATTAAAAGCTCAATTTCTTTTAGGAAAATATCCACTTTCACCCTACCGCGATATTACCCAACCATCTCTCATTTGGCATTTATAGATAACATTGTTACTTTCACATAGGAATAATCTAATTCCATTTGAAATCTAATGATCTTTCTCTCAACATTTGAGAACTCATCAGGGAAGATGTTTAATAACTCCAAGAGCTCATTCTACTTATCCAAAAAAACATCATCATCTCGCATTCGGATTATCCAAGCTAAGAAAAGGTTTGTTAAAAGATTCCTACCATTCACATACTTGGGATGCCTTATTCAGAAAGCTAAAATGTGAAGATCGCTATTCCAGCCATTGATTGAAAAGGTGGCTTCTCGCATTCATGGATGGAAAACTCGGTTTCTTTCTGCTGGAGGTCGACTTATTTTCATTAAACATGTCCTTAGTAGCATTCCAAACTTTCTTTCAGCGATTCATTCTCTCCCAAATTTAGCAATGAAGGAGTTGGAGAGCAAATTTGCAAACTTTTTTTAGGCAGCCTTTGATGGTGTTCTTAACCACCATTGGATTTCCTAGGCCACCATATGTCAGCCAATGCATTCAAATCTAGGCTCCGGATCTCACCCATATCGGATGTGGCAACGAGATTTAGGATCAAACTATGTTGGAATTTTCGTAAAGAACAATCACTATGGTGTTTTTTTCTCCATGGTAGATATCTTAGAGGCCAAAATCATTCGTGCTTAGTCAAGGAATCACCTGGAGATTCACCTACATGGAAAAGAATGTTGAGAGTTCGAGAAGAAGAGGAAAAGCATTTGTTATTCCTAATAAGGAAGGCTAATTGCTCATTTTGGTTTGATCCATGGACTGAACAAGGCCCTATCTCTCACATAGTCACCTCATAGTGGTGCAAGTGTGGAGTCCCAATGGCTGGAACCTTTCCTCACTCAATGGGAAATATTCCAATGAAGAACTATAGAACACTGAAGGAATTCTCAAGGAAACAATGAGCCGGACCAACTCATTTGGATCCTAACGGCCAAGGGTTCTTTCTCAATCTCTTCAAGTTTTCCATCAAAGGCACAGTCATTTTCTAGGCAAATGATTTGAAGGATGCGAAACTCCAACTAAAAACTTCAATCTGCATGTGGAGATTGCTGAACAAACGGCTTCCATTAGATGATATAATGTCCAAGATTGGCTTTTCATTATCCTCCAAGTGCTGCTTTTGTGATAATAACGAATTCATGGATCATCTATTTGTGAACTATGAAATACCAAAGCAAAATTGGGACTTCTTCGAAGCTTGGTCTAAAGTGATATTTGCTCCATCAACAACCATTCTGGATAATTTAAACTCTTGGTGGTGGGCCAATTCACCTTCGGCCACAATTGGTGCAATTCATAAAATCCTACCTTGCATAATTTGCTGGTTCTTATGGAAAGTTAGAAATAAGGCAATTTTTAAAGGAACGACAATCAATGCAACACAGATAATTGGTGATATCTGCTCTTACTTGAAGGATATTTCTTCAATTTATCCTTTTTCAAAGATGATAAAAGCTGATGACCTTTTGCTTTCAAGAGGAATTTGCAATCAACTACTCCAAACAAACTGACCAAGGAGAGCAGTAGCTGTTAAATGGCAAAGTTCTCCCCTTGGTTGTTTCAAATTGAATATGGATGGTACTTCTAAAGGTAATCTGGGTATGGCAGCGAATGGAAGCATACTTGGAGAGCACAATGGACAATGCATCAAGGCCTTCTCTAATTGCTGCAACCAGCAAACCAATTTGCAAGCCGAGACAATGGCTTTTGTGGATGGGCTCAAAATGTGTTGCAAGTAGCGGTTATAAGCAGTGGAGGTGGAAATCGATTCACTAACTCTCGTCAATATTTTGATTGATTTTTCTGCACCATCATCGAGTATAGACAATCAACTCCAGTTCATCAAGGACTATTTAGTAGGCAGGAATATTTCATTTTTGTATGTATTTAGAGAGTCAAACCAAGTTGCTGATTGTTTAGCAAATAAGGATATTAAACATCCTACCTATGTTGAGTATGAGTGAGACACCATTCCTTGCTCTATTAAAAGTTTGGTGATCTTGGATGCTAGGTAATGGTTGCCCTTATATTCATCATTGTAAAATTTGATGATCATCTAATAAAATCTTCACCGGTCAGGGTGGTTGCTTAAAAAACAATTTGAACATTTAGAAAACACCCATCACTAACCAACAGGATAACCATTAGGATCCCATTTCTTATTTTTTATACTTTTAGTTTATAATTTGACTCCCCTTAATAGCTACATAACTAATTGTTTTATGGGTAATTTGGGAATAAAACGTACCCCATCAAATTTCATTACAAATTACACATAATTTTCTCTACTTTCTCATCTTCCTACAGCATGTCAATTGCCCTCTAGTATTGTTATGCTACCTACATCAATTTTTCTCTAGTATTATTACAAGGAAAATGATTTTACAAATTCACAAATTCAGTACCACTTATCAAAGTCATTTCACATGGCAAAATCATATTCAATAAACAATCTCCTAATTTTAGATACTTGATTAGACTTCATTCCCGTTTTCTAGATCCAGTTACACATCAGCGATTTTAAGTCATTTTGTCACATTTTATAAATGCATTGTTATAATAAATAGGAAATATATTTATTTTCAAGATGAATCGACAACGGTGTGAACAAAAATTCAAAACACACAAAATCAAGTAGATGGTGATTTTAAGTATTCACATAATAAACATAGAGACAAAATGACTACATGAATAGTTAGAGATGAACTATCTTTTTCTTCTATTGATAGTAGTAACTGTATACATGACATACCGTTGACCCACAATTTAAGTAGAATCTTATAAGTACTTTGAAAATTGAAGTGAGAAAATTTATAAGGAAAATAAAGATAAATAATGAGTTATTTTGCCCCTAGTGGTTTTAAAGTTCCATTTATAAGTGATTTTTGGAAAGTATTTACAAATAAATATTTTATTTGTGTCACAGCACATTAAATTAGATGTAGATTGACATTTAAAAAATTAAAATTTTAATTTTCACATATTTGAACACTTGCATACTACCAATCACATTGTAAAGGACATTTAATCTAGTGCACGTGACTTTCACTTATATGAAAAACATCAACAAATGAACATTTTATTTGTGTCATGGTGCATTAAATAGATGTAGATTAGCTTCTACAAAAATAAATTATTAAATTTCCAAAACTTGGACTCTCGCATAGTACTACTCGCATTGCTAGAGTTATTTCTCATGAATGTTACTTGATTTATACGAGAAAATTCTTATTATGTTTTACATTGTTTCAAATAATACTGCATGTGTACTTTTGTTGAAATATGCTTTTAAACTTATTTTAGGTGGTGTATTATTTCATATTAAATGTGTATGTCATGTATTAAATTTAGGTGTTAAAAATAGTTCAGAAATTATTAGTCTGATTCATGAATTAAAATGTGGCATTTACAATATATGTTATTATTTTTTGCATGCTTTTAAGTAAATTAAGGCCCTATTTTTAGTGATCGAGAATGAAAATCAAATTGTCTTATCCTTCTAAATTTGTTTTTGCTTTCTACTTCATGAAGACTTGACTTCAACAACTTTTTGGTCAAGGAATATTTATTGCTTCATTTCCGTGAACGAATTTGGATGGATTTTCATGTGTGTGTCTCCATTCTAAATGTCTAAAACCCGTCTGGATTGAAATGAGGACAATCGAGCCTTTGAAAGTGCTCCAAGTATTTTTGGACCACAAATGAAAATTTGTGAAAGGCTTTTATTTGTAGACCCTATCACCGATAACTAGTTGGCAAGGGTTAACATACATACACGTGTTTTTGTTTAAAGCCGCGCCATTAATATTGCGCGTCGTCATAAGCGCATCATTCCCCCAAAATATAATATTTCTGATAATGAGGAAGTCCCAAATTATGCAATGCGCAAGAGTTGGGCTATTATTCAAAACTTAGGCTCCTGTGGGAAATGTAACTGTTTGGTCCACTGCCGATGAGATTTTAGGTCATTAATGAGGTACCCAAATTAAATTGCTAGAAAGCTTTATTTGTTTGATTAAACTTAATTGAGATACAATGCATTTGAATACTGTAAACCTTTTAAGTAAATTCTTTTAAGATAATCAATACTTAAATATCCAAAAAGCATTCTATTAAATATAAATTCGACAAAATAAGCATTTTTCATTAAGAATTTTGGTAGATTAAATGCAGAAATGATGTGTCTTATCATGAGATCACTTTATATAAACATATTTTATGAGCACAATAATATCTAGAAATCAGTTTAATTGAATTTAATAATCAATTAGTTAACTCAAAAATGGTAATGAGTTTTTAATTTGGTTAACTGATTAACCAATTTTAATAACAGAAAATAAAACTACTTTATGTATTTTTATATATAAATAATGTGGCAACTACATACTGTATATTGTGATTGTAGAATGTGCTTACAGGGATAACAAAACATTTTAAACATTTTATATGTTAAGTAACTTAAGTATAATTTCGTTATTTAGGTATTTCAAAGAATTTAAAATTATAAATACTAGTATACAAATATAAATGTAATTGTTGAATTATACAGTAAATGTATTTTATTGATCAACTAATGTTATTAGATTTACTTCTTCAATTTAATCCTTAGCATTCTACATTCTTATACATTAAATAATACTTTTATACATAGTTATATTGGTAGCGTTAGTTATTGAATAACTTCTTAAATTGCATTATAATCTTACAATATTTACGTTGTTAATACTTATAACTTACATAATATTTTTAAAATAAATCTTATTGGATTTTTACCTACAGCTCGGTGACTTGAACTCTTGATCAAGGTCATAAAAAAATGTAGTCTTACCATTGGAGCTCTATTTCATTGTCATATCTTACATAATATTATATTATTATACGAAGTTATATGATTTGTTATTGAATTATTACTTATAAAATACGTGTACAGTTTTACCACATAGACAATTAACACTTGTAACTTAAATAATATTAATCTTTTACAACGTTTTTAGGTTTATACTAATATTGAATTATTACTCATAAAATGCATAATATAGTCTTACACATAAGTGTAAAAGTAATTAATACTTATAACTTACATGATATTATAGTCTTATATATAATTTTATTGTTAGTCATTAAATTATTACTTACTAAAATATAATATAGATGATAGGATCTACAAATAAAAGCCTTTCCATAAATTTTTATTTATGGTCTAAACATACTTGGAACACTTTCAAATATTCAATTGTCCTCATTTCAATCCAGATGGGTTTTAGACATCTGGAATGGAGACACACCCATCAAAACTCATCCAAATTCATTGATCCAAATACAACCCTAGATATTCCTTATGCAAAAAGTTGTTCAAGTCTTCATGAAGTAGAAAGCAAAAATAAATTTACAAGGATGAGAGAACTTGATTTTCATGCTTGATCAAAACCAAAAAAAGGGACTTTACTTTACTTGAAAACATGCAAAATTAATAACATATATTGTGAATCCAGATTTTGTGTTTGACAATACAACAAGACAAAAGTTTGAATCTCACATTTGTGTTTGACACCAAGATCATTTTAATTGCTCTTAAAAAAATAAAAAAGATCATTTTGGTTAAAAGTTAAAAATCAAAAATTAAATAGCAGTGCGGAGCCCATCAATATGTACCTGCCATATGAAAATAAAATATTGGACTGACAAGAAAACTTTTTGGGCTGCAAAGATATCTTAGAAGTTAAAACACACAAGTCAAAGGCAACCACAAAACTGATATGTTTCCACTTTATATTCAGATAAGAGCCGTTCTTCGTTTTAGCCTATCTTTTTGACACCATTTGGATCTGAATATGGTGAAGCAAAATAAACTGCTAACAAACATTACGTTAATTCTTTTTACATTTATGGCCCATTTTAGATGTAAACTATTTTTCCATTAAAAAATATTTATATGAAAAATGTTATTTTGCATACAATTTTTCCTGTGTTTGAAACAATGAGAAAATATTTTGAAATAGAATTATCTGATTTTTGGGTTTTCATATTATTAATGTGAGCTAAAAGACAAGTAACAATTTATAATAAATATTTGATAAATAATTGTACTTTAACAAAATACTAATTTTGTTTAAAATTAGATTATAAGTTTGTATAATGTTAAGTTATACATAATCACAGTTACACTATTGTGGTACCATGACGAAGAGAAGTTGAGTGGACAAGAATTGAAAATAAAATAAGTTTAAAATTAAAATTATAGAAGTTAGCAATTCAGTTTAATATAACAATGTCACTCTTGTATACTCAATAGTAAAGTTAGTTGTTAGTATCTAGAAGAAGAAAGTTAAAAAGAAAACAGTTTACATAGAAAAAAAATTACCGTTGTATGGCAGGAAGAAAAATATAAAAATTATGAATCAAATCCACAACGCGAACTAAAAGAAGTCATTATCTGGCCATAAGCATATGTGATTCATATCGATAGAACTACTAGAATACATGTAAATTTTAGGCAAAAGAGGTTTTGAATATGAAAGAAAGATCAAAATCAACAAGAATTGCTATAATGTTGTTTTCATATTTAATTTTAATTTACTATTAATTATTCTAGTTGGATTCACTTTAAGATATTAGTTTGAAATTAAATTAATTGAATGTTAGAAAAGTTAGCTTATTTTCACTTGGTGTTTCTCTAACCATTGCAAAGCTTTAGTGCAGTGGTCAACTAAGTCCCTATTGTTTATTTTTTCAGGCAAAAAAAATATTTTTTCATTCCTTATCTGCAGTGTGTGCTCCAATTTTATCTCTTATGTGTCACAAAAAGTCAATTTAATTCCTCATGTTTCAAATCTTGGTCAATGTAGATCATTTAACGGAAAGGTTATACAAATTATTGGTGGAAGCTACAGTGGACATCATGTTCCCCTTAAACACAAATGACTAGAAGTCACAAACTTAAAAATGATGAAATTTGCTTCATTAAATACTTTAATTGAAGATTATTTGAGGAGGATGGGGCAAAACTGTTAGAGAAATGAGAGAAAAGAAAAAAAATATATTAAGAATTTTTAAACTCAATATGCTCATAATTTTTAATGTCTAGGCAATATTTACATGTATTTCCCGTTAATTTGAAATACTTTTCATAAAAAATCCTACACTGGTAATAACTCTAGTAAACTAGAGTTATTTCCCTCTAAATTATAGCATTTTGATAGTTTAAATTCCGAAATTGGATAAGTAATTGAGTATTTTAGTTAATTTCTTTCATATGTATTTGTACTTTCGTTCTTGAATTAATTATGACAAGTTTTGTTAAATTTTTAGTTTAATTAAGTGTTTAATGGTGTTAATATTATGCAGGTTAAAAAATTAAAGGTTAGAAGCTGAAAGGAACAAAGTTCAAGGGACCAGATTGCAAAAATGGATGAAATGAAGGATGCTGGGAGGAGAGTCGAGATCGCGGTCTCGATTGTTCTAGATCGTGATCTCGACTCAGGAAATTGTTCTACTGTATTAGAGTCGAGATCGCGGTTTCAAATAATCTAGACCGCGATCTCGACTTGCTGAGAGCTAAGTTGTAAAGGCAATTTTGTTTGGTAAACTTTCAACCAGTAACTCTTGATTTTTTGCCTAATGTAATATTAGACTATTTAAGTTACTTAAAAATTAGTAAGAAAAAAGAGGAGATAGTTTTTATCTAGAACCATGATTGAATTTCTAGCATAAAATAGAACAAAAGTTTGAAATTCTTACACATCAACTCATTTTATAAATATTTCAGAAGAATATTACAAAGTCTTAGAAATGTCACTATATAGTTAATAGAAGCATATCATACACACTTCTTTTCTCCAAACATGTCCATCTCGTGATACAATATGATCTAGGCTTCTGTTCCACCACTGAATGAAATCTACAGCTAGAAAAGATATTGAGTTACAATAAACTTGAGGGGATCAATTTTAAAAATATATGAAAAATTTATGTACCATCTTAGGATACTAACATTAATTCCAACACACATGAAATGAGGGAAGAAAAATGCAAAAACCCATGTATATAACATAATGTAGACGCATGCTAAAATTATTATAAGAAGAGCTGAGTTAATAAATCAAACTAAGTAATGTAATTTTCTTATCTTAATTCAAGAGCTTCAACTAAAAATGATGTATTTCTTTACAATTTGCACTTGACAAGAAGGGCAAGAATCTCCCACACTTCCACTACAATCGGAGCAAACAACTTGACGAGTACAAGAGATGAAAGAATAGAAACTTATTTTTGGAACCATACAATGCAATGCCTACAATCAGGAATTTACTCCATGAAATTTTGAGATCTTTCACCCTTTGAAATACCATAATCTAACAAGTGCATTGAAGATATCTTGAGATCTGACAATTCTTTCGTGAGCCTCTCCTTATGATCCGTCACAAGTTTATGTTCTATCTCTAGTTCTTTCTGCAATAATGATATCCTTCTACTTGTATTTTCTCTACCAATTCTAGTTTGTGATTTTCTTCTAAAACAAGCATGCGAGCCTTCTCATTTTCTTCCAATTCTTACCTGTATTTCCACTATACATTGAAAAATAAAGATATAAATAACATTTAAGGATATTAATAAAATTCTTTGAGTATCATACTAGGTATGGCTAAACTTAAATTTAACTTGAGGCATAAATGTACTAATAGGGTTTTTTGTGTGAGGATGTGAGTTTGTATATGTGTAACATGTGCTTGTATATTGTATCGACACTAACCAAAATAATACTATCAACCATGAAAGGTAGAAGCCGTAAAGTGAGTAGCCAAATTGTCTAATTCCATAAAGGTGACTATTTCAAATAGTATTTCCAAACATTCTAGTATTGAAATTTTATTACAATATCCTGTATAAAAACATTCCAAAACAATGCCAGTCAAACACCAAAACTTGAAGTTGAATAAAGCGAGTAACAAATAGTTTAGTACCAATGGGGTGACTACTACAAATTTTCAGTAATTCAACTCACACTTCTAGTGTTTGAATTTTCCATTGACAATGACTTGTACCTACTCTTAATATTGATTGTAGAAAACTTGTTCTCACTAATATAATTAGAAAACAACAGTCATAATATGGTTATAAAAGATTATTATCATTTGTTATTATACTTTGGAATAATATAATAGAAACAGCTTTGTTTCCATAAAAGAAATACAAGTTATAACATGTTTCAATATATCATGTGTTTATCACCTCCTCTCTTTACTTCAAAATATTATAATTAAATATCAATTGAAAGAGTATCTAAGATATCCTACTAGTTTTAAGCTCTTAAAATTTGAAGTTAGGGTATTAGAATCTTCACACCATGAGTTTTGAAATAATAGGCGATTGAATTTTTGAGATTACATATGATTATAATGATACCCCTTCAATAATGTACAACATTACTGAGGTATTTAAGAGATTAAATATTTGAACAAAAAAACATTGAAGTGAATTAGATGGATATTAATGTTAGATTTTAGTAGACCATAAGATAGATAATATTTGAGATATTTTACTTCATTTTGAATATGATTTGATAGCAAATCAAGACAATTTAAGAATTTTAAGACAAGTACAGATATAACTACCCCAAAGAGAACATTTTACTGCTTTACAGAAGTTGGTTACAACGGGTTTACACAAAACCAGGAGTGTCAATTATATCATGCCATAATCATGCTCTAGTCAAAAAATTCCAACCCTAACACCTCCTAATTAATAAATTTTTCATATTGTATATAACCCATTTATTATAGTATTGTTTTGTGTCGTGTCTAACCTATTTACTCGTTTTGTGTGAATAGTACTAAATTACTCCAACAAAAGAAATTTGAGATACTTAACATTGGTCCTCTCAAGGTTTTATGTTAACAAAAGTTTTTCTCATTCTATTTTCAAATTTATAAAGACCTTAATTATCTATAATTACGAAATATTTCATATAAGAGTATTTTACATTTATAATCTACATTTGTGACCTGAAATAAATGTTAAAAGTCTTACTTATAATGTAACAATTAATAGAAAACAAATTACATATGAAAGCTTCAATATAATAGTAGAATGATCTTAACATATTTTCATATTTTTATTGCATGCAATCTAGTTTATGGGCAAATGTTTTGACCCGCTTATTCATTTTTTGACCCATTTATCTTTGTATCATAAACATATTGTGTCTTAAACATGTTCACGTGATGAAATTCCAACCCTAATCCACTAATTTCGTGTCATGTTTGCAATGTGTTATGATGGTTTGTCAAAAATTGACACCCTATACATAACAGGAGTAAAGTGGTTTATCTTTACTAGGTAAGGATATATCTTAATTGAACGAATAGGGGGAATAGGAAGAAGAAGGAAACGGGAAACAAGATGAAAAAGAAAATATAGGAATAAGAAAAATGTATATACTCAAATAGGTTACTCTATCAACTCTTTGGAGTTAATTATATTAATATTGTTGAATACAAGATATACTTTTTATGTTTGCATTTTGTTCTGAGCATGTTGTTAGCTAATTGAACTGTATAATAAGAAAGTTTTCAACGTGGATGGCTTCCTAAAATTTTGGCTTATATAGTTTAGTATTGTGACTTCCTAGGATTCCAGTACTTTCATCAGTTCGTTTATGTGGATTATAAATTTAGCCCATATAAAACAATAATTTAGGTTAGAAGGAAAACACCCAATTGTTGTATTACCATTTTATTAATAGCATCTATGTGGCTTTAGAGTAGAGTTTAAAAATGACCAAATTTGGATGCTTTCAAGGAAGGCGTTTGACAATCTACTCTCACAAAAATCACATGCAGACATAGGAATTGTGATAAAATCAAGTGATGAAAATTTTGATGAAAAATTTGAGAATGCTAACCTATGAAATTCACCAGAATAGGAAATAGACTACAACCTAATTATTTATTTTCTAATGAGATTCATCATTGTCATAACATTTCATAAAGAATACAAGTACTTAACAAAATTTTTATTAGCCCTTTGACATTGTAGAGATACAAAGCACTAATATTTTTTTCTATATAGAAGATAAAGTAGCATTCATAGGAGTTGTAAAAGAAGGATACAATTAAAACAATTACTAAGAATGTCATTATTACTCTAGATTATAAAACTATTGAATACAAAATCCATACTTAATTTTATGAAAAATAGATATCTGAAATTTTTTTAGCAAAATTGGCAAATAATTAAAATAGTATTGAAAACAAAAAAAAAATTATTATCGTTCAATGAATAAAATATAGTATTAGATTCTAATGAGCTTATTAGTTATTGTATTAAATATTTCCACAACATGTATACTTAAAATAGCAAAAGCTTAGATAAAGGCTTTACATTTCCGAACTTTATATATTATCCTGAAATAAGTTGGAGACACAAAATCATATAATGAAAATTATGTAAGAATTTGGAGGTCAATGAGGTGAAAGAAAACAGTATATGTTTTCGTACGCTAAATAGTTAAAATTTCCTTGTAAACCTTATTAGAATGAAAATCTTTAGTATATTTTTCTATTTTAGCATATTTTTTAATGAAAATCACTTGTGAAAATCACTTAATCAAAAGATAATACATTTTTCTTTTGTATCATATTTTATATGGTCTTCAAGGGAATATCCTCATTATTGTTGACTACAATAATACATGCAAATGAAGATAATGTTCTTAAAAAACATTTCAATGAAAGAGATATTAGAATTTGTGTAATAAAATCACAAGATAATTCATGAATAATTGGTAATGAACCATACCTTAGCTTGTTTTTGGTCTTCTTCAATATTTTTCAACTCATAACATACTGAAAACTCATTCCATTTTTTTCATTAATCTAACCCAAGGTCTTGCCAATGTGCTTTTCTTAATTATCCATAAAGACAAAGGTCTTCCTTTTCCTTTTTCAGAGCTTGTTTCAAATTTCTTTTTGCTTCTGATTAATTGAATTTAATTGCAATACAAGATTGAAGATTCAGCCTCAATTCTTTTCACTTGTTCATTTATATATGCAAGTTGACAATTTTCTTTCCTTCTATCTATTTCTTTCTATGAAATTTTTGTAGTCCAAGAAGTTGCAAGTTCCTCTATTTCCTTGGTAGTGGCATTGTTCTTTCTCTTCTTTCTCGAATCTTAATATGTTTAACTAATAATTATCCGTACACAAATTTGCAGTTGATTCTCTTACTTTCTTCTCAGACCATTCTTTTCCGTCATCCACTTGTTGCTCAAGAGTTCCTATTTGATCTTACAAATTCAAAACCAGTTCATCTTTTTCCTTACTAGAATTATTCCTTAGCTACTCCTCAAGGCTTTCTCATCAATGCAATCAACAAAACATTGTAGAGAAGAAAGACTCTTATCAGACACAAAACTTTTTGAAGAATATTGAGAGCCTTTCATGTAGCTCTGATGATATTCTTGTGAGTTAACCAAAGAAGTATCATTCATTTCTAGTTGACTTGTCAACTTTGGGGTATCAGTAAGATTCACGTTTTTCAATACATCAATATTTACATATAATAATGTATCGAAATTGAATTCATCACTTATTTCAGTAGAGGATGAAGTGTCAACTTTATTATGTGTATAATCTTGACGAATTCTCTCTCAATAGCAAGTGACTTGCTTGATAAAAGATGCATCATATCATCCGATTTTGGTATACCAAACCACTTTGTTACTAGAAAATTAACCAATGTTTGCACCCAAAATCTAATCAATTTAGACATAGTCTCAAAAATGGTTCTTTATCAAGCATAACTTTTCCATTAATTTGACGAGAATTGTTAATTAGACTAAGTGAATTTTTTATAGTACTACTTTGAATATCTAATTCACCAACAATAAAGCCAGCACTCAAAAGAGCATTCATACTCATTTCATATTGTATCCCAAATCCAATATAGCATAACTGGCTTCTTTAAATGCTGCTTCAATTTTAAAATATAGTTGTCTTTCTACCTCATTGTCTTTAATGCACTTTGTATCACATCTGTCACCTTCTTTCTCGTGCACCAAACCAGGATTGAAATTTGAAATTTCAATTTTCTTGTTGCTAGCATTAGATTTGTGAGGATTAGATTTTCCTTTTTCTTTTTTTTCTTTCCTTTCTCTAGAACCAGGAATTTGTGGAGACTAAATTACTAAAAGCAAAAAAGAAAGGTAACAAAATTCATTAGGTGTCCAATGATATAATGGAAAAGATCATGAAGAAACAAAAAAAAAAAAATTTAAAAAAAAAAGAATTAAGAAAAGATAATTAACATGACAACTGTGTCCACAACAAATTAAGAATCAGTTTTAAAGTTAGTTTTAAATACACAAGACCTATTCAAGCAAAATTTTACCCTTTTCTTATTGATCCCCATCTCTCTTTTTTTAATGTATTTGAATCACATAATTGTTTAAAATAAAGGTCATGAATACAAATTTAACTCATTAAGGAAAAACTAAATTGAAAATAAAAATAAGGCAACCACTATGAATGGCAATTTAGGACTAGTTAGTTAGTGCAACTAACTTTCAACCACTTAAAATTTTATTGTACATAAACTCTAATTTATAAAAAATTATGATAAAAATACAAAAAGTGCCCCAAATATGCATTTCAATATATCTGGATGTTATCCACCTAACTCATAATTCAACCTCTGTTGCTACAAAATTAATCTAAAAATTATCAGTCACTTTGGGAGTAAGTGCCAATTCAAAATCTAGAATATCAAACTAATTATAATTTAAGCTAGTAACATTGATTAACTAGTTAGTGGTTAAGTTTCAAAAGTCATGTAATTAAAAATATAATAATTGATCATGAATTTGAATAAAGTAAAATATTGAGTTCAGATTATATTGATTTTTAAAATTTGTCTTTGATTATATTTAATTTCAACATTGGTTTGATTATTTTCATTCTTAATACCCAAACAAAAAAAAAAAAAAATTTGTGAAGGAAGAAATATGCAATGGTCATAGATCTTAATCAAATATACAAATAAGGTAATGTAATTTCATGTAAAATTAGATAATTTACCTAGAGATTGAACTTCAATTGCACTAAAAGGATTGAGATAGTGTTTGCATTCATAGAAGAGACATAGAGATTTCTTTGTATAGAAGAGAAGAGGGAAAGGGAGAGGGAGTAGGACTGGGAGTGAGGTGAGTAGCTAGGAGAATAGGATGGAGAGCAGGGGTTAAGAGAGAAGTGAGAAAATAAGTCCAAGTTATGAAATTGTTTAGATAGATTTGTTGATAACTTTAGTAAACTAGAGTTATTTCCCTCTAAATTATGGCATTTTGAGAGTTTAAATCCCGAACTTTGGATAAGTAATTGAAGATTTTAGTTAATTTCTTTCATATGTGTTTGTATTTTCATTCTTTTTAAATATGATAAGTTTTTATTAAATTTCTAGCTTAATTAATTACTCGATGGCATTAATATTATGCAGATCAAAATTAGAGGTTGGAAGCTGAAATAAACAAATCTCAAAGGACCAAATTGCAGAAATGGAAGAATGTTGGGAAGAGAGTCGAGATCACAATCTCAAATTCTCCATGTCGCGATCTCGACTCGGGAAAATGTCTTAAATGTATTAGAGTTGAGATCGCGATTTCAAATTCTCCATATCGCGGTCTCAAGACTCGCTGAGGAATAAGTTGTGAGGGCAATTTTGTAATCTTCTAGCAAACAACTCTTGATTTTTGCCTACACTACACCATTTAAGCTACTTCAAAAAATTGTAATAGGAAAGTAGGATAGTGTTAGTTAGAAAATTAGGAGATTTAGGACAGATTAGGAAGTCTTGACCCTTAAGCTTCTTTTGAATGAAAAATTCTCTTTAGTCATTTCTTAGATCTACTTTTAATTTCTTTGCAATTTTAAATTTTGATTAGATAGTTGTAGTGGGTTTATCATTAGTTTCAAGTAGATATAATTTTTACTTGCTTTCTAGTTTAATTAAGTGAAAATCTCTTTGCTTGCAATCTAGAGTTTCATAGAAGAATTAGGGTTCTTGTTAATTTCTTGCGTTTGAGTTAAAAATTCTCAATTTCTTGCAGTAATTTCTAGTTAATTTTTAGTTGGCTTTCTTTATTGCTATCAAAATCCAAAAATATTTAGATTTCAATTTTTACTTGTTCCTAATTTCTAGTGTAGAAATGGTTGCTTTTATTCTTCAGGGTTCTTAATTGTAGTCTTTTTAATTGTGTAACTTGCTTGCTCTTAATTTTAGCTTTATTTTGGTCAATCTATGTAGAATTAAGTGCTTTTAGTTAATTGGTTTTGTTAGAATATAGTAGCTAGTCTCTTAATTTCGTAAATGCTTAGTTCCATTACTTGTTTTAGTAGATAATTAGCATAATTTGGTCTTGTTTGCTTGAATTTAAATATGAACTTGATTAGTGTAGTTTCAGCTCTCATTGATTGATTTTTGCTTAGCTATACAAATACTCGTAAATCTTGGTATTTTCCTTCCAACAATCCTTATGGGACGATCCCTACTTCCCTTTACTACTAGTTGACAACCGTATACTTGAGGGATGTCACCTAGTTAGTAGTAGGAGTTAGGTGTTTCATAAATATTATAACTAAGTGTGTAAAAAGCACCATTTGTGCATATAGAAATTACATATAAAAAAAAAAGTGAGATGGAGAGAGGAAGGGAGTAACAAGTAGCTCGAAAAAAGAGTTTTAGTCAACACAAGTGAAAAAAACTAAGCAAATATAGTCTTTTGTTGAAGAGGAAATGAAGTAAAGATATGGTCGACTAAACCCAAACTCCACAAACCTCACTTCTCAACTGTGAAAAAATCCACTAAGCATGTCATCCTGTATTGATAAATTCGACAAATATTTTAACAAGAAAATATCCCTTGTTAATCAAGGTATAGATTTAGAAGTCGTAATACAAAAATTGTGAAAGAAACGACTAATATGAAGGTATCTCATATTATGTTTTCTAATATTGTTTAATTGTAACTTCAACTGAGCACTAATTTCGATAGTTCAAATTACCGTTTAAAAGTAATGATTTATTCATACAAGATCAACTTTGATTCTCAGACATTGATATCATAATTTGACTCAATCTAGTATTCAATTCACTTATATGAGTTTTTTAATTCTAGTCTTATATCGATTTACTTATTTGACAGAGTTTCAATTCAATTTTAAGAGCAATACCCGCAGCAAAAATCTGTTTTACTTAGTATGGTTAATGACTTACACCCTATATATTGAGCGGAATAAGTCCAATAATGAAATGAACATTATATATTGATATCCGATTTCATAAAATATTTATGACCTATGAAAACATGAACAAAGATATTTTCTAAAATTTATTTCAAAACGATCATTTTGGGACTTAATTAATTCATATCCTTAACTAGTTATGCCAAATAAAGCAAATATCTTCATTCTATTTACTTATTCTATTGAAATGGTAATAGGTGGCACCGAAATTTTATAACATATCTCTTTCTTGATTTCTTTACCTACTAAATATCTTATGTTCTATCCAACACATTCTTTTCAATCTTGCACTCACAACATGATACACAAAGATAAAAGAAAATATAGTTCATTAGAAGTTTGGACAACTAATCGTCAATGGTTTCTCATCTAACCTAACTACTAGTTGGGAGATTTACGATCACAACTGTTAATAATTTATTAAAATATGCTAAACTAAAATTCTTATGTCATCTCCATAATTCAAAAATATTAGTTAACTAAAAGTAACTACCTCTATTTAATTACATCAATCTACTCCAACCAATAATTGGTAATTCAATAGGATGATCTCAACATTAGATCTGTGTGGCGAAGACGGCGAGGAAAACTTGTGCATTATTTTCACATGGTCATGAGCGTTTCAATGTTCATTGCGATTTTTGCTATGATTGTAATCTATGGCAAATTCAGGTATGAGATTGTAGACACGTAACATCCCCAATTTTTGTTTTGAATTCTATGACAAATATAATTTTCGTGCAATGTAAGAAAAAATTTTGCGACAATTTTTCCAGTGCTAGAATTCCTATGCTTGTTCGCCTAACTTGGCTACAATATTTTCAATGACATGTTCGTCGATAAATTCATTACAGATGTTTGGACAAATGCAATATCGACTAATTCAATACCATTTCTTTCCCTGTGTGCAAAATTCTCCACAAACTTGCAATGAATTATTGTCCATCCCTTAATAGTGTGGCTAAGGATGTGTATGTTTTTGTAGTGGTAGTTTTGGAAAATACTTGAGATATTCATATGTTTTTGTAGTGGTAGTTTTGGAAAATACTTGAGATATTCATATGTTTTTGTAGTGGTAGTTTTGGAAAATACTTGAGATATTCATGGTTATTTTTCTTCAAGAAAACTGCAAGAAAAAAAAAAAAAAAAGCCACTATACTACTACCTTGTATTGTTGTTGATCACTCAACTTTGAAATTCATAAAATTGGTTACTCACCAAATGTAAATGATTATCTTGAGTCACTATATCTATTTTACATATTAAAAAGGAAGGACAGTTGATATCTTAGGGGTAAGTCACCAAAAAACCTTGGAACACTACACATTTTCATCTACAACGACTTTTTCCAAATTTGAATTTTTATTTCTTTTTACAAATCAAGTCAAAATTACTTGAAAATTACATCCAGAGTTAAACTCAACTCTTCACGTACAACGCAATTTTTACTTTGGATATGGTAAAAGTTACAAGAGAGTCATCAAAGAATCTATGACCAGCCACGACTCTTGTCTTTTCTGTCGTGCAAATCACAAATAGAAAAATGATCCACATGGTGAGAAGAAAAATAATATGCCAACAATCCATGAAGAAAAACACCAGATATGCAGAAATTGAAGCCTCAAACTCATGATTGTTCATAGTCATTTTGGTTATGTTCCAAGCACTTTTTACCAAATTCTAGCCATGAATCATGTTTTACGTAAACAAAATAAAAAATAAATAAAAAAAATTGATCTTGGGGCGTAAATTTCAAATCATTTGAACATAGTTTGAGAAAAAAAAATTAAAAAAAAAAAATATTCGATGCGATGATGATGAACAGTGCTCCCAGATAATTATAATGTTATGCTTGAACCATCAATTTTCTGTCTTCCTTAAAAAGTGAAATAAACTGGGTGACATGGAATCATCATTTAAGCTCAATATTAGTTTGAGTGACTAATTTTAAAAATTTAATAGTTGAATGACGAAAACAAAAATTGCAATTTTTGTAGTTTGTTCTTTTTCTTTGCTTTCTAAATTATTTTACCAAGTGCAAAACTATCATTATTAGAGATTGGAAAATGCGCGAGGCTGGCATGGATTTGGCATGTACCAGCTCGTATTCAACTAGTACCTAGCATATTGGAAGAAAGAATCACCAGCATAATGAGGATAAGGCGATAATTTATTATCGATTCCGCGCATCTCTTTATTGATTAGTCATGGTAGAGAAGAAAAATAGTACACGGACCGTACTCGAGCTTTGGATCAATATCCCCAGAAGGAAGGTCCAAATTGGCCTTGGTGTTAATATAGTGGGCTGAACTAGGCCTTGTACAATATCAACAACACAAGTTGAGGGTGATTTTCCATGCCTATGGACCGGCCAAACCTATCACCAATACACTATCCTAGGCCACTCAATAGGTAGTTCGTAATCGAGGCCGGCTATCTGAAACACGTAGTTGGAGATGCTAGGGAGTTTAGTTTTAGTAGGGTAGGATAAGGTTCTCTCTAGAGTAAAAAACTTGTTCCTTTTAGACTATAACAAGCATTTTAGTCTTGTCTTTCAAATATGCAGCACTTTAATTTTCAAATTACTCTCTTTAATTCATACAAATTTAGAATTCCCTTTTATATTGTTGTTGGCCTTTTGATTAGCTTTCTTTAGATATAAATTTCTCCCATTTTTTTTGCATATTTGCCTATCCTGCTATCAAGACTAGTGTTATTATGCTTATGTTATTCTCAGCTCTATTTTTAGTAGTAGTTATGTCTTGCTTTTATCTTTCTTTGTTATGTTTCACTTGAAGCATGTGCTGCTAAACTATTAATGGATTGGGCTAGGAAAATATAAATTTTACCCATGTGAGGGTGATTCAAAGTGGGTAGACAAGTAAATGGTATAGATTTGAGTAGTATTAAATGGTTTGGTGGATTGATGAGAGGGAAAGGATCTGTTCCTTCAAATCATATTAGTGGGTTTAGCACAACAAAAGAATGTTAAGTATTAATTTCCTAAACGGTTTTATTACTTGGTTAAGGCAGTTAGTAGTTGAGGCAAGATACTAGCTTTTCTGATTAATTCCTAAAGCTCGATGATAAAAGTTAGACTAGAACCATGAGCTGGACAATGGATTTGTTCATAGTTGGGTAGGAATTCACAATTGTACCCGTTGAATTTTTGTGTACTAGAAGAATCCACCTATTAAAATGATCATAACTTTAGCTCGATCCCTCCTTTATAACTTGTTGTTAATCTATTTGTTTAATTATTGCTTTTAATTACCTTCGTTATCATCTTAGTGCAATTCATATTTTGAATTGGTCATCTGGATAGTACTTACTTCACTAGAACTACAGGTGTTCAAAAGTCAGTCAAGTTCAACTGTCGAGTTCAGTCAAGCTAAAAGACAGAATTTGACTTCACTTGTTCGACTTTTGACTCAATTTTGACTCGAGTTGCAAATTAACAAAACGACTTCTCAACTTGACTTTGACTTCACCTTCCAAGTAAAACTACCGATCAAATACCGAATTGCAAATTGACCTGTTTGACTGGTTTACCAGTCAAACAAGTCGTTCGACTTTGTCGATCAGATACCGGTCAAATAAGTAGAACTAATATATATGTGGATCTAAAATTAGAATAATATATTATTATATTTGTTTATATAATATTTTAGCCATAATATTCTTAATTCTTAATAACTAAATATATTAATAGCTGATAATATTATTTTTTCTTAATACTTAAATATTTGTTCTTTGTATAATTCTTGGTTTTATGTACAATTTATGTACTTATACATTAATATAAGTGTACAACTTGTTAATGTAACACTTTTGTTTCAATAATTAATTAAATGAATTACTACTAACTTCCTTTTAAAACATATAGATACTAGAGTTAAGTGATTATATGTACTTGAATATTTAATGAGATATCTACATATAGTATATCTATACAATTCATGTTATTATGTTCATATACTAAAATTTGTATAACATATAATTTTAATAAATATATATATATATATATATGTATAATTTGTGAGAAACTGACCAATCACCACCCATGAAGCTTGCTTTCGTTGAATGATGTTATTATAATTTTGATATGTATTTTTTTTCTTATCTATGAACTTGAATTTTGAATTTGTGGAACTTGTATTGTCTTGTATTTTTAGATACTGATATTTTGAATTTCTGGAATGATAAGGAATTTGTGGGATAATGTATTAAATTTTGGTATTAGAATATGGAATAGAAAAAGATTAATTGTTTGACTTAGTCGACATATTGGACTTATCGATTGAAAAAGTCGAATTTAAGCGACTTGACTTTAATCGAATTTGGGTTTATAAGAATTGACTTTGGCTTTGAAATTTTCAAGTCAAAAGCCAAACAAGTATAGGCTAACAAATTCAACACCGGTCGAATGAATTTTCAGTTAGAACTTTAGTAATTGGTCATGTAACCATCTTCGCAGATCGATCCTCTCATCAATGGCTACAATCTTTCTCATATACTGGCAGAGTACAGATTATAGTCTAAGTGTATTAGGTGGTCATTATTACTTGAAGTGGGAATTGTTGCCGGCAAGTTTTCAAGACCGTTGCCAAAAATGGTTAAATGACAAAATTAGTTGCATAGGAAATGTGCTACTTTAGACTTTCTTTGTTTTTGTTATTTAGTTGTTATTTTATTAGTTCCAAGTGAGTTCTTGACTCCAATTACCTATTGCATTTGGACCTTTTCTTTAGATATTTGACTTGTTCCTTCTTGTTGTTTTATAGTGTATGATTTATTAGAAAGAAGTCTTACTACCTCTTGATTGGGAGCTTGAGAAGACATTAAGAAAAATCCGGAAGAAATAAGACCACAACAAGAGCAAGAAGAGTTTCCAATGTGGGATTAAAATAACAATAGGAGTTTAAGGATGAGAATCTTAGCAACATGAATCAAAAAGAAGCACATGGGTTATAATGGAATAGGAGGAATTAGTAATGGCAATGAAGGACATGAGTTGAATGGAAATGATAGGCCACTAAGAGATTATGCAATGTAGAATTTTGATGGGGTCAACTCAAGCCTTGCAAGACTGCCTATTGTAAACAATATCGAGATCAGGTAGTATTGATTCAAATATTGTAAGCCCACGGCAAGTTTGGAAGTGATACAAATGAGGATCCTTATACATACTTGATGAACTTTGAGCATGTACTAGATATTTTCAATTTCATTGGGGTCCATCTGGATTGTTTGATGATAAGGGCATTCCCATACTCATTATCAAAGGACCTTCACAACATGGAATGAATTAACACAAGAATTTCTAGCAAGTACTTTCCACATTCAAGGACAGAACGATTGAGGAATAAGGTTACTTCTTTCAAACAAGATGTCGGGAAAGGTATAGTTGAAGCTTGGGAAAGGTATAAGGAGTTGGTTGAACGATGTCCACACCATGCCATACATCATTTCACTTTGGATACAAGTCCAAACCTTCTACAATAGTCTTTACCAAGAGGCCAAGTGTACGGTAGATGTGTTGGCCAGTGGATCTCTATCCTTGAAGATGCTAAAGAAGTTCAAAGATTGTTGAATACCATGACATCGAACTATTATCAACATGGATCGGAAATGCCCCTATTGTGTAACAAAAACATCCAAACCCACCTCAAGGCCAAAGATGAGTCCTACATCATGATCACAATGATACACTATTGGGCAAACTAGCTTCATGACAAACATAGTGGCCAACCTCACTAAGGTGTTAAAGAACATAGTGAAGGTAAAAGATGAATAACTACAACTTCAAATGCCATTGGTGTGTGATTTTTGCTGGGTTAATCATCCAAATGGACAATGCATAAGTGATGGAGTATCCATGGGCGATAAGCAAGTGAACTATTTGGTAAACCAAGCCTTATTGTCTAGACCCCAACCTTATGTTCATTAGCAGTACATATAACCCATCTAGCATGAAGGAACCAGCCCAACTTCTCATGGGGTGGCCAACAACCATCTCAAAATTTCCGTTGTCCCATTAATAACAATCAAGCCTACTCATCTAGACCATACCAACCACTACACCAAATTTCTTTCCAATATAGCTTCCAAAATTCCCAAGCTATGTACCTCTTGTCAACCCCAAACTTCTAGTAATCAACAACAATTGATAAGTGGTTCACTTCCTCAACGGGAGGTGAAGGATGTATGTGCCCAACTTGCGAAATCTAGGAGGGAACTTGAAGCATTGAGGAAGGAAAACGAGACTGCTAGGAGGAAAAGCAAAATGGCTAGAAGAGAAGGGGAAGCCATTAGATAGGAGAATGAAGAACTTAGGAGAGACCATGAGGCATTTAAAAGAAATCAAGGTGCTTTGACTAGAAATTTGAAAACATAATTGGGGCAAGAGTGTCGACTTGTACCGGAGAGACCTAGTGGTGCACTTCGAAGTGACATTTTCCCAAACCTAAGGGAATTAATGCCCAAAAGAATGACATTAATCGAAACATTGTAATGCCATTACCTCGAGAATTGGATGATAAGTGGTTGGTAAGGATAGAATGAAAATTGTTGAAGAACAAGAGAAAAAGTCACAATTAGAAATTCAATACATTGAAGTTAGAATCATAAGTGGTGCGAAGGTAGAACATGGAAACGATGAGGTCAAGAGCCCAAGATAAAAGAAGAATAAATTTGAAAAATGGCAAGAATCTTTGGAAACAAATCCTTTGGTGAAACTCCCTTTCCCACGAAAGAGTGATTAATCACAAAAGAAAGGAGAAAGAAGACCAATTTACCAAATTTCTTTAAATGTTCAAAAAAATTTAAGTCAACATTCCTTTGATTGATGCACTCAGCAAGATGACGTGCTATTCAAAACTCATAAAGGAAATCTTATCCAAGAAAATGAGAGAGGATAATTAAGGAATAATTTGTCTAATAGAACAATGTTGGTACAAGAAGAGCAAAGCTACTATGGGTTTGTCCGTTTCGCATCGTTGACATCTTACCTAAAGGGTGTATTTACTTGGAGAACGATGATAGAATGATCATGGTTGGCAAGCAGAAGTTGAGCTTGTATCTTTGGAAGCTGATGAAAAAATGGCTAACATCAATCCTTTATGTTGATACCCACAGCCCACCATGCCATGGTCAAGCAAATGACTATAAACAAGCTTTTTTGGGAAGCAACCCAAGCTTTTATTCCCTTAATTTATGCTTTAGTTTGATTTCATGTTTATCAAGTTAATTAGGATTAATTAATAAAAATTAGGTCTAATATATTTACTTGCAAATTCTTAAGTGTTTTTGTGGAAATGAAGTGGGAATGATCTTTGAAATGTTGTTTTGATATTTGGATGTGTAGACAAGTCTTAGGTAGAAATTTATTGAAAGCCAAAAAAGCTGAAAAAATTTCTAAGTATTTGACATCCCGGTATCCCAAAGTAAGAGATGCCACTAGAAGTGAAATTAAGGTGTCAATGTAAAATCATGAAGAAAAGTTTGACACCAGGGTGTCGAATTAGGACAAATGCTTAAGTATCCAGGACAGTGATCCCAAATTTATGGTAGTGAAAAATGACAATACAATCCCAAACCTATCAAATAGTCACCCTAAATCGCTTTACACATCACAGTGTCAAGTCTCACAGTACAAAGAATGACACCGTTGTTCCAAACTTGGACATGTATAAATGCACTACTTGGTCAAATTTTCAGCAAAAACTCCATTCTTCCAATTGTGACAAATCCTAGTCTCCAATGCGCTACTCCAATATATGAAAATTCACCCTTCCCTTCACTAATTTCACTCAAATTTCCATCCAATTCTCAAATACCAGCCTCCTAAGCCTTGGGATTGTGGGGTTGCGCAAGGACAAACAAGGACAATTTGAAGAGCAAGGAGGAGTCATCCTATTGTCGATTCTACTCGTAAAATTATGCCAATTTCAATCTTGGACCATAAGTTCCCATGATTATTATATGATCAACTCTTGTTTATAGTTATTTGTGAAGATATTTTGTTGATTTTGCTTTGGTTTGTGTTTAATTTTATTAATTTTTTTTATATGGGTTATATTTGGTGAATTTGAACAGTTAAATCATAGCTAATGACAAGTGAAAGGAAAGGCCGTTGCTAACTCTTCGTTCCCTAATTAGAGAAAAACTAGGATGTGTAGTCAACCGGTTCTTTTTACGAATGTAAATATTTGTTTCGTGAATTTTGGATGAAAAATTGATTGATTATGGTACTGAATGATGATAAATGACTTGCAATATCATATGATTGAGTTATTTAAACTTGGCACTCCTTGGATTTTTGTGTGTGTTGAGTAGTTCTTTTGTGACAAAAGAATTTCAAAAGCCATCTACTACTATGCTGAAAAGTGAGAGATTCACATTTTTATAATAGTTCATTTCAAGCATTGCTTTTGATCGTATCATTCGTATTGCTTTGTTGGTCAATTTATATTTTGGAAAAAATTGGTTCTGAAATGTTTAAATGGAATAGAAGTGATTTAGGTCATTTTGTGTGTTTTCATAGGGAGTTTTCGTCTAACCTATGAGTGATTGGTTTGAATATGATCTCGGGTACGTTTTACTCCTCTTCCTTCATTTAGGGTCACATAAAAAACAAAAAAAGAAAGAGACAAACTTTGCAATTAGGAATAAGGCGAGTACGGGATTCTGGCATGTGCCCATATTGTTTCTTTGAAATAAATCATTGCAGTAATAATGAGGCGAGTACGGGATTCCGACATATACCCATGTTGTTTCTCTTAGTTAAGCCATAGGGATTACGTTTTAGTATACCAACAAGTTGAGGAGGAAATGTTTGTAATACTCATCATTGATATCATACTACTCAATCCTTGATAGAGAAATATTCCCTATTATGTGACATGTGCATATTGTGTAGACTCCTAATGATCTTCAATTTCCATGTGACCTTGTCGAGATGGTTGAAAAATATTGTAATCCTTTTGATTTGAGCGAAACAATGAATGTATGTTTTGGATGAATGGAAGTTATTTTTTATTGGCAGTTGAACTCCTTTTCTTTTGAAAAGTTGAAAAACTTTGAATGAGTAGTCAAAATAGTTCAATTGTCGTATAGTATTTGAGGTCTGTTGAGAGGTATCCTAATATTTCAGAGTACATCTATTATTCACCTTTTATGCTATCATCACGGTGGTGTCTATTGTTTTGTGTTGTCTGTGTCTGTTGTTCTTTTCTTGTCTTTCATTTTTCTTGGGATGAGCAAAAGCTTAAGTTGGCATGTGATAAATCTAGGAAACAAGAGTTATATGTATCCTAAAGTTGATGGTTTTGCTACTAGTTTCAAACATTTTTAGTGTTTTCGTGTGTGTTTTTTTTTACTTTACTTTAATATGCTAGAATGTGTTAGTATTTGTTTATTAAGTATTCTAGTACTTATTTAGGTGCCGATTAGAGTATTTTATTAGGTTTGTGCATTTAGAGTTGGTTCTTTACGTTAACTTCGTTGGTAGTTAGCGTAATGTGATATTTTTGTTCGTCTTTGTTTTTCTTAATTTTTTGGCCTATTTTGTTGGAATTTTATGTATATATTTAAGTTTTAATTTTAGTGCTTATTATGGATAATAATGTTCTCTTATGTCTTAGGGTCACATGAAAAAAAATAGAACATCAACTGGACGTCGGATGAAGATTTTCGAAACAAAATTGTGAAGTGCTACATTACAAAAGTTTCAGTCCATGTCGCAATATGGATTTTCCAAACTGTGGCATGGGGGCGCCTAGAGCATAAATGACTTTGCTCAGTTTGATTTTTCTGCATTATTACAGGTGCTGACCCTAGCACTATCTATACCTCTTTCAAGTCTCATTGGAGGCATAGAATACCCATTAGAAAGCTCGTAGGAGTTGGCTAGATTAGAGAGTAATTTTCTTCCTTTTTCCTCCCCATTTAGCGAGGGCTTTCTTAGATTAGATTAGATTAGGATTTCACTTCCATGTAATCCTAATTTCATAGCTAAAGATTGAAGCTTGTGTATAATGGTAAGTTCCTTGTTTATGTTAAAACTTCTTTAGTTAATTTTTAATTTCATGTGTGTGTAGTTTCATTAGTTTAATTGCTTCCATATAATTATTCTCTTTACATGATTTCTTAGTATAATTGTTAGATAAGTTCGTGGTTTCCTTCAATTTTGCTTCCTTGGTGGTAATTGAAGTTTATATTAGTTAATTAGGTTAGATTTGTTTATACGCTTTAAGTTTAATTGCTTTCTTGACTTGTTTTCTCAGTTTAATTAGTAGATTATCTAGTGGATTGTCCTTAATTGCACTTTGTTGGTGTTAATTTTGAGTTTAGATTGGTTAATTAGATTAGATTAGTTTATGGGCTTCTAGTTTAATTGCCTTCTTTACTTGTTTTCTTAGTTTAGTTAGTATATTAGTAAATGGGCTTTCCTTAATTGTGATTTCTAAGTGTTAATTTGTAGTTTAGACTAGTTAATTGCTTTCTAAATATGCTTTCTTGTTACACGCTTTCTTTAAAACAGATTATGGGCTTTCTCTAATTGTGCTTGCTTAGAGATAATGATTAGTTTATATTAACTAATTGCTTGCGCCGTATACTTTTCATTTTAATTGTTCCCTTTAATGGCTTTCTAAAGATGCTTCCTTTTTAATTTCTTTCTTAGTGTTTAATCATTACTTTAAATTGCTTATTTAGTTCCATTAGTTCTAGTTCTAGTTAAATCTTTTCTTTCAATCAAGTGCTTCAACTTGTAATCTAACCAAATAACTGTTAATTATTGACAAATCTTTGCGAGTACGATCCCTACTTCCCCTTATTACTAGTTGACAATTGTATACGTGTGGGTTGCCACCTAGTTAGTAGTAGGATTTTTGTATTTTATAAATTTATAAATAGGTGTATAAGGCATCATTCATGTCATTCAATTTTTTTTTTATGTAATTGCTTATCTTCTCCCCCCTAAGGCTGGGAAAATATTTATGATAATCGACAAATTGTGCCGTAAATAAGTCCCAGATGAATATTTCAAGATATTTAATTTGAAGGAGTGACTCATATATATATATATATTTCCTCGTAGATTGGGATTAAGCAATTCATAGATATTTAGCATACTCGAGCTGTGGATTTAGCCACCAATATTTGATTGGCAGCAAGTAGGTACATTGTGTGAAGTTGAAATCTGACGATAGTTTTGATCATTAAAAAGCATGCCTTGCTGCTAAAGGCTAAAACCATGAATCTGGTATTGATTATTTTTAGAAATCAAAGCAAGCAAGTCTTGGTCTTTGGAATGCATATTGAAGGTTTGAAAGAAGAAGAGTTGGGTAAATCTACTCTAATTTCATGTCTGGCGCTTTCCAGAACCAGGATACCAATAAATATGAGTATGCCTTTGTCAATTCCGATTTCATGTTGCTATATATATATATATATGCGCGTGTGTGTGTGTATGTGTGTGTGAATGTGTGTGTGTCTGTGTCTGTGTGTGAGTATACATATACATACATGTATTTCCACCTTTCTTCTTATGACCCATATTTGTTCACTGTGCTGAAGCAATTAAAGCATATACCGCACAACTGAAAATCCTTAAATGTGAAAATTAAACTTTTGACCAAAAGCCAATTGTAATGCGAAGAATTTAAAATACCTTGTTGGCCTGATGAGTATAAATATGAAATGTTGTCTTGATGTGTATATCTTGCAATGGGGAGAACTTAAAATATGTTTTCTTGACCAAAAGACAATTTTCTCCCTCATTTCTTTTTAAGCTTCCAACTAGGTTTGAAATGGTTCTCTAGGCCAAATCTATGCAGGAAACTTTCACTTTTACTTTTAGTTTTGATGTTGCATCAGTTTCTCTTTCATATTACTCCCATCATCTAATTAAAAGTGTTATACTTTCCCTTTTGGTTTGTCTCAAAACCAGTGTTACTTTCTAATTGTGACAAAAATTTATCATTTACTTTTCTCTTTTGTCCCTCATTTTGTTGTTGACAGAAAGGCTGGTGGCCCATCAATCTTGATAGCGTTGACTTTTCCTAAAGAATGACGTGTAGATCACACGAGCTTGAGAATAAGGTTGGGGAGGGGTTTATGATTGCATGATTTATTCTTTAGTGGCCTAATCATTGTTTAACAAAGTTTTCTTTGCCCCAACTACTTGATTTGCAATCACAGACAAATATACTATGAGTCAAACAACATCCAGCATAAATGGACTGTGCCTACACGCTATAATATGTTGGTGGCAATTAGCTAAAACATGAAAAATTTCTTATGGGCAACAAACTTATATGTAGTTCTTATTTGTAATGCAAGGAATAGAAGCGAGAGGCAAATTATGCACCAACTTTATACTATAGAAAGAAAAAAAAAAACATTTCAAAAAAAGTGAGAAAAATATTGGGTGTTAAAACATGCTTTGAAAAACAATCTTGGGGTAAATTAGTTCACTTGGACTTGCCCGTTTATCATGATATGGTATTGCGGTTTACTACCAATCTTAGAAAGGGCTCAACTGTTCGTACATTGTCCTCTCGTGTCAATCATGTGAATCTTGAGATTTCTTCAAATGTTAACAATTCTATTTTCGAATGTGAAGTTGCCTCTCCTAATGACATTTCCTATTTTTTCTCTTTGGATAAATGGCCTGCCTTATATACTCGTTTTGATATTAACGAGGTTCGATAGATTTTTATCATCAATTTTAAATAGGCTTCAGAAGCCAAAACCACACTGCTAACACCTGAACTCAACATCTTATATACTTTAGTCACTAATTTACTGCTTCTGATTGATGGGCATCGACTGAGCCAGGCAAAATGTAGTTATATTTGTTTTATTGTGTTTTTAAAGGTATCCCATTTGATTTTGGCTATCTCTTTGCTCCCTATGGGAGCTATTTTTAATTGATACACGTAGAAACATTCCTTTTGGCAAATTTCACACTAAAGTTTTTGATCACCTTGATGTCCCCTTCATTGGAAAAAAATAATTTCCTCCTTATTTTAATAAATCATACATTGAATGCAAAGGTTTAAGGTTGTTATTTTTTAGTGATCAATGGTTTACCAAGGCTGCCTTTGACCTTGAAAAGTCCAAATCTGAGGCTTCTACCTCCAGCCTTGCACCTCTGCATTCCCCTCCTCTTCAACCATCCTCTTCCACACTTCCACTATTGCCTGACCCCCACTCTTCATCTTCTGGACCCTCCTTCTCTCATCTATGTACCCTTGTTACATCCTTGAGTAATCAAATAAGCACCTTACAATGCCGCACCATTCAGAAGCTAAAGAGGTTGGAGATCAGACAAACCATTCTTCAAGAAGCACTCAATTTAGGAAGTATGACTCAGCTCAGGTTCAGTTTGCTAATATCCAATCCCAATATGTTCTTGAGTCTTCCTCTGACAGCGATGACAGTACGAATAACGAAGGTGATTGTTTTGAGCCTGAAGACCGTGAGGATCCAATTGGTACAGTAAATCCTGCCAAATCTTTTGCTATTGGTGCTGATGATGACGATGATGAAGACACTGGCGACACTTTCAACTATATCATCAATGCAATTCCGAGATCTTGATGATCACGACAGTGAGGCTGCCGATGGTGATATACCCACCAAGAAGAACGCTCCAAGAAGAAAAATGACTCCATTTATATTGATAAATTGATAGTTTCTTTTTCACTTTTAAGCTTCTCTTATAATTGATTGATTTCTCTGAGTTGTAATTATTAACTTCTCTATGAAGTGTTGGTTTTTCCTTCTCTAGATTGATTTTATATTGCTTACTTAAAGGGGAGCACACTTCTAGGGGGGTGCTTTTTTTTTTTCTTTGATGATGCCAAAAGGGGGAGTAAGGGTGCTATTTGCATTGATTATGACTGTTTGAACTAATTATATTGTGTAAACTTGGTTGTTGCAAGTTATTTTACCTCGTGGTTTGTCATCATGAAAAAGGGAAAGATTGATGATCTACAAATCTTATTTTGATGAAGACATAATGATTTAACCACATAACCTAAGCTGTGCAGGCTACTAGGATATTTGCCTGTAGCAGGGCTTTTGGACGAAGTACACCGTCCAAACAGTACTATATTTCTTATATGCACAAGCTCGTTCGAACAAGATTATCACAGACGCAATTCGCTGTCCGAACGATCAGACAGAGAGCAAGATTTTTGGAGCATCTACAACGAATGCACAAGCTCATCCGAAGGAATTTTCCTCGGACGTGTCTGAAAGAGCAAAGCAGAATCAAGAGTTTGAAAGCACTTGCAACGGACACATCTAACCATCTGAAAGAAACCTACACTGAATGAAACTAACTGTTCGAAAGAAAAACTTCCCAGTTTGGCATGAAACCTTTCGGACATATTATTCCATCTAACGTGTGAACTTTTCAAGCATACCTGGTTCGGATGATGGAATGGGCGCAAGATCGGCCATCTGAACGATGTCCTCTATTTTCAGATATTTGAGAACGGACGATGGATCGGATGCATAACAATTATATCGGACGTTTGAAACTTATAACGGCTAGTTTTTGAGCATTTATTATTGAACCGTTATGAAGTGGCGTTAGAACTAAATTTATTGCACCTATAAATACCAACTCCTGTGTATAATGAAAAAACAACTTACACATTGAATACAAGCAAGTAGAAAAGCAATTTGAGTGCAAATTAGCTAATGAGTAATATTGTATTAGTGTGTACTTTAAAATGTTATTCAAAATATTGAGTGGAGTGATAATCTTGTACAAAAGTGAGGTTGAGAGTAAAATCCTTGGATCAACTAAAGAGAATTAGTTTGAGCAAGGATTGTCCTAGTTTGTGTACATTTGAGATTATTGGCTCGCCAAATTTGAAGGAGCATTTTAGTAGATTAACTCTTCAAGCTTCGTAACTTGGAAGTGTTGTTTGTTTAATATCTCTCTTTACCTTTTTCTATACTTCTTAAGCTTAGTTGATTTTATCTCTATCAAATTTCTTGTTAGTACAAAAGATTTTATAAGAGCATATTTTGCAAAGTAATTTTTAAGAAACCTAATTTATCTCCCCTCTTAGGTTGCTTTGGGGGCCACAACACATCTTTCATACAACATCATAAATATGTTTTTACTTTTTTATAAACGAAATTTTGATAATTGGAATAATTTAAAAGTCATTGTGTGTGTAAATATATATGTGTGTGTGTGTGTGTAATAACTTTTGTTTTTAGTTGGAGTAATATTAAGTAAAAATGAATATGAAATAGGGTTATGAGAAATAAATTATTGTAACTGGTGAGCTATAGTAAAAGGGAAATTTGGGTATAAGAAAATATAGAAGTGTAACATTTCGGCTTTTCAGACTTCTTAATTGATAAAAGTAAATATAGGTGTGTGAGAGGCCACCGTAGATCCTCTTTGAAGAAGAAGAAAAAACAAGAGGTATAAGAGATTTTTAGGAATGTACAAATATCATTTATCTTAAACAAAGGACAACACAAATGTCATTAAAACAATATCAATTTTGACAGGTTAGAGTTGACAGTTTTCAGATTGGAGGCTAAATTAAAAGTAGACTGTAAAAAAAATTTAGGGGGTCTGCTTTGTTGAAGGCTACAAGAATTAAGAATGGGAGTTAAACCCATACTTATTTCTTGGTAATTAGGTATGGGAATTTGATTTTGGAATCATACCAAAAAAATCAGTTGCTTCCTATACCAAGTGAATTGGAGGGTTGATGAAATATGAAGTATTCACATAATAGAATGATGACACATGTCTTGTAACCCTTGCAAGGAAATTTTTTTAATATAGCAAAAGTCCTAATGTATGCGCACATATATACACGATCGGGTAAACCCAGTTGACCGACCTCCTTGGTCTGTCCTTGTAGAGGTCGAAGTTTCCGACTATAAGGTCAAGAACCTCAACCTATAAATACATAATGATGGCGTATATGCAAGAATGAGAATTCAACATCACAGCCATCACTGTATAACTAAACAAGGTGTCTAAGCTATACCACTAATACAAGGCTATGGACCTTATTCATACATATCTCTTTATCTCTCTATTTCTTTCTCTGTTGCACGTTGAACGATAAAATGTCATTGAAAAATCAAGGGTTTTGTGTTGATTATATAATCTAAAAAAAAAATTATCTTTTCCTTCCCCTACCGACCCAATTCCGTCATCTCCCTTTCCACAGCCTTTCTCCTCCTCCCTCTTCCCCTCCCTGTAGTCCCTATGTCCCTCTCATTTTCTTCCCGCAACCATCCCCCCTTCTTTTGTATGGTGCCTACATTACCTCCTCTCTTTCCCCTACCACCTGTCACCTTCTCAAGCCACATTTTGCTTACCACCCTTCTCCTTTCCTACTCCCACTGATTTATTGTGTTTCTTCTTTTTTTTTCACAGTTCATATCCCTAATTCTTTGCAAGGTATCAACATATGAAATCCCTTGATTATTTCTCTCAAAATTAAAACAAGTTTCACTCCCAAATCCCATATATGGGTCCCTAGTCCAATATTCTACTTTATATCAAGTCTATAATTTTAATTATAGGGGCTATGTATAAGCAAGACCAAGTTGGGATTAGCAAAGTCACGGTCTCAATTGTGATGGATGTGGATACCAAGAGACACATAATGTAATTTTTCAGGGATGATGATGCCGTTGACAAATTTTACTACTTTGCACAGAGAGGATTGATCGGCGCCTGGTTGGGTTGTGTGGGTTTGGGGAGGCTTTAGGTGGAATGGTGGAGAATATGATTAAAAAAAGAACATATTTCTAATACCCATTCCTAAGCATATCAACCTAGTACTAGTGATTTTAATAATTTAAATAAATAAATCCCATACCTAAAATTTATATATAATTCTGAAATATGAATCAAGCACCCCTAGTCATCAAGCGCTCGAGCCTCGAAGCAAGGATGTCCAACTAGATATGCATCACTCAAGAGTCTTTGGGTGGTCGAAGTCTTGTATATCATCCATACCCCACAATTTTGGGGCATAATCAGACCATATATCATGGATAAAGGGTTGCGCAAGTTGACTTGAAAATTGAAGCATAAATATGTATTTTTTGAAAAAATTAAATTATTAGTGTATGTATACAAAGTGATGATTTATATCTTACAAACCTACTGAGATGTCATTAGATTTGAAAAAGAATGAATAAAATCTAACCTAGTATCTTGACCTAGTATTTATATATATATAATATGAGAGCTTCACCAAGTGAAAGTGAACGGTCCTGTTTGCTTTTTGGGATTATTTTGTATTCATTAGGGGTAGTTTTGCATTTTTAATGAATTTGTAAGACCAATGATTTAGCTTTGTTTTATGGCTTGACTGAAATGCCCTTTGTGGACGATGCTGCCCTTGAATTCTTGAGAGGAATGTTAATTGTATTTGTGGCATTTATGACTTTATAAGGAAAGTGAATCTCTTTCGAAGCTACTCGTGGACTCATTGTTTGAGTATTTCACCCAGTAAAAATTTAGGTAGAGTCGGTCTTTAATTCTACTTGTAAATCCTGTGATGTAAATTAAATTTTAGAGAATTTATGACATCAGCTGATATAAACAAGATTATTTCTGATTTAATCCTAATTACAAAGTCTACATGTGAGGTCAAAAATTTATTGGGTCTACCTAAATTTTTTCCTTCCACCAGTTGTAATCGACACTATCTCTCCACTTCACTAAATTTCTAGAATTGTCTCATTTTTTTTTGCGTCTTCTCTTTGCTTTCTCTGCCTGCCATTTTACCCATCCTTTCACTTTCTAAAATTTCACCCCTTCTCAGAGGCGGATTTAGGGGCAGGTGGGGGCCATCGTCTCCTAAAATTTTAAAAATTATAAATTTTATCCTTTAAAATTTTGAAAACTTAATTTGAAACCTTATAAAATTTATATTTTGCCTCCCTAAATTTTTGAAAATAATATAAATAACTTTAATAATTATGTGACTATTAAGTCTTGCTTTCTCAAAGTACAATTCCTACGTCCGCCCCTGCCCCTCTCTTCCTATTGTCTTCAAATTTTTAAAAGGCCTTTTTTTTTTTTTGTGTAGATTACGGGCAGTAAATATTTATTTCCAAGTAAAACATGCACAAAACATTGGCCATAATAGATTTGGTTCTGAAAGTTGGGGTTTTTGAATTTTTGCTCAGAATTAGGTCCTAAATTTCTTCCTAATTGAATTCAAAGGTTCAGGTAATAAAAATTTCAATTATTTTTTTCATTTTCACTCTTTTTTTGGGTTTTTGAATTTATTTAACAAGTTTTCTTTGGTTTACTGTTATAGGGTTCCATGGTTAGTTATCTTCATCGATTGCCGAAAAATTGTAAGATCACAGTAAGAGTCCAATCTAGATAGTTCCCCTTCACCTAAATTTTGTTGTCCAGTTTTACCTTATTTGGATGAATTTTTTTCTTTGTGTTGCTTACGGATCATCTGCCCGGGCAACTGTTAATAGGTGGGGATTTAGGGTTGGTAAGTTTTTGAGGTGTTTAATAATATGTTTCGGTAGAGAACATTAACAGGAAGTTTAGAAAGATTGTGCTATTTTAAGAGTGCATGCGATTTATTATAATTGTATTAATTTTAGAATGAAAGTGACGCATTAACAATTCTGCATACTATACGAAATAAATCTATACATGACATTTTATCGATTGCTTTTTTTTTGTTCAATGTTATTTCTTATTCCTAGATCACAACTTTGACAGACTTCGCTGGATTTGCTTTGTAATGAAAATTAACAATTGTGCCTTCTGCATGTTGTAGAAAATTAAATAGATTGATATTTTATTTGTGCCATATTGTTACTTATTATTAGATCATAACTTTTATAGACTTCTCTATATTTACTATGTATTTACTATAATGCATGTACACAAATATAGCTATTCTGTTGATTACAACTTTGCCACTATTAATGAGGCAGATTTAAGCACTATACAAGTACTTGTATTCCTCTCTCTTTAGTTTGTATCACAATGCTTCTCTACCTTGTGCTATTATAAACATTACAAGACCCAAGGAAAGATACATGACCATTTTTCGGTTTTGAATCCACAAATTTTGTTTTTTGTGCCTAATAATTATATGGGTGTATTATTTGCTTTACAGTATTATTACAACTTCACTAGTACATATAGCCATGCAGTGTTTGCACCTCCTCCCTTCAGTTTCAATGCTATAAAATATTAGTATTTGCTTATCGAAGTATGCTTTGGGACTTTTTTTTTTTGGGTTAATTTCACAATGCTTAAGTTAGTTACTTTTGTTTATAATTTTTCCAAATTTTACTTAATTTGCATATTTCAAAACTTTTGGCTCTGCTTCTAAGTTTGCTTCATGTAATACTAGCATAAAAATAAATACATGTACGTGTTTGCTTTTACTGGGTAGGCTTTTAAATATTTATTTGGCTTTAAATATTATTTCACTTTCTGTGTTGTACAGTTTCTGAAGATAAAAAAAAAAAAATAGAGTGAAAGAGTCTCATGTAGGGAATATTACTGCTATGATACATATTACAAATTAGGCCAGGTGATCATGGATATTGCTGCATATTATGTGAGAAAAGGTGAACTTTTATATATAATTTGCATTTTACAATGGTAAAAACCAAATCTATATATAGACTTGATAACTGTACAAGTAAGGAAACTACCATGATTAAGGGTCCTATAATCAAGCCCTAATTAATCCTATAATCATGTCTATAGAATATATACTTTACACATAATTGAGCACATACCAACTTAGATTTTGAATCTAAATCATAGAAGCAGCAAGAAGGGTGAGCCTTGGTGAAAAGATCAGTAATCTAATTAGAAGATGTTGTAGAGAGAAGCTTCATAGTTCCTTGGACAATGTGATGATGAACAAAATGACATTTAGTTTCAATGTACTTGGTTCTTTCATAGAAGACATCATTCTGGGCAATTTGAATAGTATTTCGATTATCAACGTGACGTATAGTAGGTGAGTCATGGGAAACATCTATATGAGACAATAACCACCGAAGCCAAATAAGTTCTTGAGTGGCTTCAGCAATGGCACAATACTTGTCTTTGGTGCTAGATCAAAAGACAATTGTTTGTTTCTTACTTCGCTCTAATATAAGAAAGTCACCTAAAAAGAAGTAGAATCCTATAGTAGAGTGCCTATCTGTATAGGATCGCCTACTCAGTTAGCATCAGAAAAGCGATGCAATACAAGAGATGATTGAAAGTAAAGAGAAGACTGTGATACATAGTGCCTTTCGTATATCAAAGAATGCGAAAAAAAGTTGCAAAGTGAGAACTATGAGAACTGTGAGGACTGGCCATAAACTGACTAACAATATGAACAACATAAGCAATATCAGGCCAGTAATAGTAACATATACTAAACTACCAACTAACTATCGATAAAGGGTTAGATTAGGATGAAGTAAACCCACTTCAGGAGTAAGATGGGAGTTAGCCTCAATATGAGTATTTTATTGTTAGTCAAACCAGCACGAGTAAGAAGATCGGAAGCAACTTAGCTTGTTTAAGATAGTAACCATCAGATGTGGAAAATATCTCAAGGACGAGGAAATAGCTGAGAAAACCAATATCCTACATCTCGAAATAACAATTCAAATACTACTTAAGTTCAGTAATGCCTGTAACATTGTCACCAGTGATGATCATATCTCTCTTCATCAATATAGAGGAGTAAAAGAATAATACCCTAGTAAGAATGGGGAATAAGTAGAACAGAGTCACAATAACTAGACTTGAAACAAAATTGTTCAACAGTACAATTGAACTTAGAGAACCAGGATCTTGGAGCTTGTTTAAGGCCATAAAGAGGCTTGCGAAGTTTACACATCTTTAGAGTCTTTCGAATATCTTGGTGGCGATTGCATATAGACTTCTTCTGAAAGATCTCCATTAAGAAAGACATTTTTTACCTTCGTTTGAAAAAGCTCCCAATGCCACATAATAGCAACGGCAAGTAATCTTTTGATAGAGGTAAGCCAAGCAACAGGTGCAAAAGTTTCCTCATAATCAATGTCGTATTTTTGCATAAAGTCCTTGGCAACAAGATGAGCTTTATAACTATTCATAATACCATATGAGTGATTTTTAATTTTGTAAACTCACTTGCTGCCAAAAAGAGATTTATTAAGAGGAAGATCAACCACGTCCTATGTATGGGTGTGCAATTTCTTTAGAGTCTGCAACTCATCAGACATAGCTTGTTGCCACATAGGGGATTAAAACAAGTTTCTCTATAAGATGTAAGTTCAAGTAAAACAAGAATAGTGGAGAAACAATGAAATCACGAAGACGAGTATAATGCTCTGGTACTCTATTAGACTGACAAGGAGACAGTAGTGTTAATGCAGTAGGGGGCATAGGAGGAGTGGATGTTCTAGGGCCATTAGCTAGATGTTGATCCTCGGAGGAAATCAAATCAGAGTTAGATACCTCAAGAATGGAGCTAGGAGAAACTGTTATAGAGATAGTATCAAAAAAAAGATCGTGAGTGGAGGAGGTAAACAAAGGTGGTGAGAAAGAAGGTGGCAAGTTGAATTTGGACATGGTAGAGAACATTTTGTGTTCCTAGAAGACAACACCATGGGAGACTCGTAACCATTTAGACTAAAGATCCCAACAGTAGTAACGCTTGTGTTCAACATTGTATTTGATGAAATAACATAACCTTATTACTAGAGGTTCTAATTTGGTATGTTCATGTGATTGTAGATGGACAAAAGCAGTACAAGAAAAAACTTTTAGATTCTTATAGTTCGGGGGTGAATCATATAAATGCTCATAACGAGATTGGTTACTAGTGACAGGTAAAGGGACTCGATTGATGGTGTAGATAGCAGTAAGGTAGCTTCACCCAAAAAATGCTTTGGACAAAAAGAGGCAATCAAAAGAGCATGAGTTGTGTCAAGAATGTGGTGGCATTTATGCTCAGTGCAACCATTTTGTTGGACAGTACCTAGAAAAGAACGATGAAAAATGACACCTTTCTGGTGAAGAAAATAGAGAAAGGAAGTTTCCTTGTATTCTATTGCATTATCGGTACGAAGAACTTTGATGGTACTAGAAAATTGTGTTTTGACAATAATAGCAAAATCACGATAAATATCGGTAAATCGGACTTATTTTTATAAGAAAAGTCCATATGTAATGAGTAAAGTCGTCAACAAATATAAGTAAGTATAGCTCTAGAACCACTAATAATAGGTATTGGGGAAGGATTCCAGATATCTAAGTGTATCAAATCAAATGGAGCAATATAAATAGAATCACTAATAGGCAATGTCAAGGCATGATTCTTAGTAAGTTGATAGGAGACACAATTACAGAATTGTTTTTCATAGATCCCAACTGACCACTAGAAACTAGCATTTTCACACAACCTAAAGAGGCATGACCTAAATGAGAATGCCAGATACTTGAGGAATGGACGTTAGATGTAAAAACAACAGAGTGAACTTGAAAAGATGACGGAAGTGTGAACATATCTAATTCAATTAGATGACTGACTTTGCAATCCGTTCGGAGTTGTTCAGTCTTACGGTATTGTAAACCAAAACATGTAAAAAAACAGAAAATATCAATTCCAAGTTCAACTAATTAGCTAACAGAAATAAGATTTAATGTTAATTTTGGGACATGAAATGTATCTGGTGGAGAAAGAGAAGATGAAAAGATGGTGCCCATGTGACTTAATATGTATGAGTGAACCATCAATAGTTTGATTAGACAGTGAACATGAGTGATGTCTGAAAAAAAAATGGTAGAGTCAGATGTCATGTGATTTCAGCATGCAGAATCAAGATACTAGCGAGAACTTGGAATAATTGAATTAGAACAAGATGGAAGGAGTTTAGAGAGTACCTGTTTATTGATCAATTAAAGATTGTCGGGAGCTATTGGGGTTTGAGGAGATTTTTGAGCTGCTATAGTACTATAAGAAGCCATTAGACAAGAATAATGGATAGAATAAAAATGAATATTTAAATAATAAAGAAAGAGCACTTTACAGACTGATTTTAAGAAAATTGAGGCAACAGCCAAATTCAAAATCCCAAAAATAGTGGAGAATCGGGTTGAACTGAAAATAAATCGGGCAGATTATTGATGAATCAGACACAAAATAATTCTAACCAATGAACCAGAGCAGACAAGACCAAATAAACCAGAACAATGTAGACCAGTGTTGAAGTGGCAAATGACACAGCTACATCTGACTTGAGGATGATGTGTTGATGATGCGGCAAGATATAGGACCTAGAAGATGATGTGGAAGGTGACGTGGCAGAATGTGGTAGGTGACATGGCAGATTGCAGTAAGGTGCTTGGTGACTGGGTAACACAAAGAAATTGAAGGCGTGATTTTTCTTTTGTGGGACAAATCACACTTTCGGTGAACTTGATTAAAGATGTGATTTTTTGGATCATGCCTTTCGGCTTCTTCAACCTCCAAACAGACCCGAATTACGTGCAGGTTGGGCACCAAATGCACAGCGGGTAAGAGCACATGGATAGGTATCTGGATGTCTGGAAATGATTGGAATGACCTACAACTGAGACAGAGCAACTTTGTAGTTGTGATGAGCAGTATAACAGATCAAAACAAAAGGAATGACGGAGGCAGATGCAAGAATTATGGAGAACGGAATGAGCCAAATTTTTGGCTAGAAAGGGAGATGTTCAGGCCCCAATGTGTGGCTTTGATACCATGTAAGAGATGAGAAATGGTGAACTTTTACATATAATTTATATATTACAATGGTACAAGACAAATCTATGTATAGGCTTGGCAATTATACAAGTTAGGAAACTACCATGATTAAGGGTCCTATAAACAAGTCCTAATGATTCTATTACTAAGTCTATAGACTTTATTACAAATATACTTATGTTAACATATTGGAAGATTGTTACAACAATATCAGAAGATAGCTTTTCAGTTTGTGCCAATATAAGGATGAAACTTAGTGTGTCACATGTTAGCATAAGTGTTTTCCAAACATTCAGTTCCTTAGCCTATTCAGATTGTGCACACACATAAAAAGTTGGGTACGCTCATACAAAGCATGAGGTTAAACAAACTTGTCCTAAAACAATCTTCTAGTCCTGTCATCCCATCTTCGCCATCTCAAATCCTTTCTTCCCAGTACTTTTTCAATTTCAAAATACCAAATCTATCCTTCCCCTAACCCATACATTTTCAAATTATAAAAAAATGAAATGTAACTTTGGCTTATCTAGACATGCCCTCTTTCCATATTTCTTCTCATTTTTTTTTTTTGTTGTAAAATTCCAACTTATCAATATGTTCACTCCTCTCTCTATATCTTTTTATAAGAAATCATTAAGTCATTTTTTATTGACGTTCTAAAAATTTTCACTAATGTTTTCTTAATTGGATTGTGAATCAAATCTGAAACCCGAATGCGGAGATGGAAAAATAGCTGGTGAAGCTGAAGGTGTGCACGCCCTGTCACCATATCAGTAGAAGATTATGCTTGGTCTCAGAGTACCTAATCTATGCAGAGAAGTTCCAATTGTTGAGTATTCAACATTTGCCTGTGGTTTATTATTGTTGGCCCAAAAGCAATCTAAGAGGGAGTGAATTAGGTTGTCTAAAAAAAAAACCTTTTGAAGTGCTTAATGAAAATGCAAACTTTGTGCAACAAATGATACTTAAGCATAAATGAACAAAGATAAATATTTAACAATCAAAGCTTAAAGAACAAATAAAAGATCTAGTGAGATAAAGAATATCAAACCAAACTCCCAAACTTCTCAAGCTTGGAGTACATCCACTAGTAGTGCTTATTCAAAGAAGGTGAGGCAATAACCTTCTAGTACATAAAGTAGGCTCACCCTTGCACCAACTAAGTTCCTCTAGTTGAGCCGAAAGGTTTTACATTACAACCTCACTTTTGTACACTTGTTATCCCTCCACTCTTACACTTGAAAATCACTCACTAGTCTACTCTTGCTTACACTAAGTCTCTCTAGTTGAGCCAAGAGAACTATACTACCCAAACCAATACAACCCACAATATTTTAGCCTATTTCTCCCCAAAATAGCTCTTACAAGTGTTTGTATTGAATGTAGTAGTTCCACACGTCATTGGGATGTCCTTGGGCTATTTATAGATGAAGTATGTGCTGAAATTTGAGCTCCAATAGTAAAAACACTAGCTGTTAATAACTAGTCATTAGGGGTTTGGACGGTGGTTTGGACGTTCGTTCATGTGTCCATTTACAGCTTCATGAATAGTGTCTTAGACGGTCATATGCGTCCTATAGCTTTATAAACAGTGTCTCTGATGGTCATATGCATCCTACAACTTTGACGAAAAATTTCTTAATTTCGAGCTCCTTTCTTTGGATGGTCTTCAACATCCGATCAATTTTGGCTTCGGACGGTCTTCAACATCCGATCATCATACTTTCGGATTCCTTGTCTCGGACGGTCTTTTGTGTTCGAAGCACTATCCTTCGGATAGTTATCTATGTCCGAAAGATGTGTTCTTCCTCGGTGTTGTCTGGTCATGTTTCGGACGCTCCCTTGCGTCCGAGCTTCTTTCTTTTGGACGCTCTTCATCGTCTATAAGGTGTTGTTCAACTTTTGGTTGTTTTTGTTGACTGTGTTCTGATGATCATTTTCGTCCAATCCTTCCTATTCTTCTGCACACTTGTTTTCAAGCCGTTAGTATGATTTGGTCATCATCAAAACATGATTATCATAACTGGGGTTCAACAATCACTATCCCCATTTGTAATGATGGCAAGTCAATTGGATAATTCTAAAGACAACCATAAAGTATGATGCATAAGACAAGAGGTTTTGTCCATAATTTCTCTCCCTTTTGGCAATTTATATACACAATCTCCCCCTTAAACTATGCATACAATTCAAGTAAGTAGATAGGGGATAAGTCAAGTTAAAAAATAATTTCTTCCATTCGAGAATATAAAATCAACTAGAAATGAGGAAATCTGTGCAAAGGATTAACATCAAGGCATTTATCACTCATTCCTTACCAAAAGGCATCATCAAAACAATAAAAGCACATGTGATGCAATTTTTCGCGATGCAAATTAATTTCTAACAAATAAGCCATTTAGAAATAAGAATGCTTCCCCTTTCTTTTGCAAGTAGTGACTTAATATACATAAAATTTGGGGATACTCATACCCAAGCATTCTAAACAAATTCAATCACATAGTTGACTAATATTCAAGAGATCATAGTTCACATTAACACATTCTTAACAAATTTAAATGTTACCCATTTCAATGTCATCTTAGCTTATATGCTTTGAACAAACTCTATTGATGATCCATCTTGAATCTCTTGGTGCTCTTCAAGCATACCTACATGCAAAGTTAAATAACAACTTTTGGTATCCAACTTTCTTGGGTCCAATTGGGTTGGTAACATGTTTAAGCACCCAAACAGAATTTATTCCCAACTTTTCATTTCTTTTGACATAACAATCCTTTTTTATATGTCCATGTTGACAACAATAATTGCATACAATATTTTTGTTGCCATAAAAAGAAGGTTTAGATTTAATAAAGCACAAATCATCCTTTCTTTAGGTGACAAAATTTTTGTTGATATGCATAATTCTAGTTCTTTTCTTTTCAAAAATATTTTCCTTTTTCTTTTGCAAAAGTACATCAAGATCATCTAATCACTTCTTCAATGAAGCTTGTTCATCCTTGATCTTGGTTTTTCCAAAAAAAAATTTCTTCAAAGCATCATTTTCTTGTTTGACAAAATATTATTTTCATGCAAAAGTTTTGAGTTGGCACACAATAAAGCATTAACTTTAATTTTTAACTGTTTATTCCTAGCAAATTATCTTTCAAACATTTATGCATTTTAAAAATAAATTATTCAACATCATCATCATCATCACAAGAATCATCATAAGAATCATAACTAGAAGGTACCTCATTATTTCCATGAGCCATAAAAGCCATTTGATCCTCCTCATATTCTTCTTCAACTTCTCCGTCCATATTGCAATCATCCCATGTAATTTGGAAGTTGTTGAAGTGAGGCTTCCTTGACCCTTTCTTCTTCTTAGATGGACTTTTATTTACAAATCTCCCGCTTGGCCAAGCTTGAAGCCTCTATTATCTTGAGAAGCTTTTAATGGTATGCTTCTATTGGTCCTTACTGCCTCCTCATCTTGTACCTTGTATTTCAACCTCTATTCAAATGAGGTTAGAGAATTGATCAATGAATCAATAGGCATAGAAATTAAACTAAAGTTTTTAGACTCTTCTATGGCAATGGATTTGGGTTCTCATTCCTTAGGTAAAGCATTCAAAATCTTTCTATTCTTTTCACCCAGGGAATATTCTTTACCTAAACCTTCCAAATTATTTACAATATCATTGAACGTACAATACACCTTGTCAATGTTCTCATGAGGTTCCATTTTGAAGGATTCATATTTAGCCACAAGAAGTGACTTCTTTTTTTCTCTAATATCTTCATTTCCTTCATGGATTACTTTCAATTTGTCCCATATCTTCTTGGCTAATTTGCAACCTTTCACTTTGGAAGACTCATCTGCATCCAAAGCATTATACAAAATATACATGGCTTTAGCATTTAAAGATAAATTTATTCTATCTTGTGCATGTAGCTCATATCTAGTCTTAGGCCTTAATCGATTAGTATTTTCATCAAGAATATTAGCTTGTGAAGGACATTCACAAACAAGCTAATGGATTGTATGAAAATTTTCATTCTTTCCCTCCAAATAACAAATTCCTAATGCCATTAAACATAGGAGGTCTAGTAATGGAATGTCCCTTTAAAAACAAAGCATTATTGGTTGCCATAATGATCTTTACTCTAAGGTAATTAAACCAAAAGAAAGGGACCAAGCTCTGATACCAATTGTTGGCCCAAAAGAAACCTAAGAGGGGGGTTGAATTAGGTTTTCTCAAAAAACAAACCTTTTGAAGTGCTTAATGAAAATGCAAACTTTGTGCAACAAATGAATACTTAAGCATAAATGAACAAAGATAAATATTTAACAATCAAAACTTAAAGAATAAATAAAAGATTGAGATAAAGAATATCAAACTAAACTTCCAAACTTCTCAAGCTTGGAGTACATCCACTAGTAGTGCTTCTTCAAAGAAGGTGAGGCAATAACCTTCTAGTACACAAAGTAGGCTCACCCTTGTACCAATTAAGTTCCTCTAGTTGAGCCAAAGGGTTTTACACTACAACCGCACTTTTGTACACTTTTTATCCCTCCACTCTTACACTGACTTGAAGATCACTCACTTGTTTACTCTTGCTCACACTAAGTCCATCTAGTTGAGCCAAAAGAACTATACTACCCAAACCAATACAACCCACAATATTTTAGCTTATTTCTCCCTAAAATAGCTCTTACAAGTGTTTGTATTGAATGTAGTAGTTCCACTCATCATTTGGATGTCCTTGGGCTATTTATAGATGAAAGATGTGCTGAAATTTGAGCTCTAACGGAAAAAAAATTAGCTGTTAAAAACTAGCCATTAGGGGTTCGGACGTCCGTTCATGCATCCTATAGCTTCATGAATAGTGTCTCAGATGGCCATATACATCCTACAGCTTTATGAACAGTGTTTCGGATGGTCATATGCGCCCTACAGTTTTGATAGAAATTTTTTTCATTTCGAGCTCCTTTCTTCGGACTGTCTTCAACGTCCGATCATTTTTGGTTTTGGATGGTCTTAAACATTCGATCAACATACTTTCATATTCCTTGTCTTGAACGGTCTTTTGCGACATCTTCCAAAGCATTGTCCTTCGGACTGTCTTTTGTGTCCAAAAGCTATGTTATTTCTCTATGTTTTCTGGTCATGTTTCGGGCGCTCCCTTACGTTTGAGCTCCTTTCTTTTGGACGCTCTTCAGCATCCGTAAGGTGTTGTTCAACTTTTGGTAGTTTTTCTTGTGTTCGGATGATTATTTTCATCCGGTCCTTCTTATTTTTCTTCACACTTGTTTTCAAGCCATTTGTACGATTTGGTCATCATCAAAACATTATTATCATATTTGGGGTTCAACAATTATAATTTTAAATTTTCTATATGAGTGCTTAAAACTTGTCTTGGGTGTGCTTTTTATGTGTGTAGAAGATTGCATATGAACATGACTTTCAATTAGCTTATGACTTTGATGAATCATTGAATGAATTTTTTTTTTTCTTTATTTATTTATTTATTTATTTATTTTGAAACTGGAGAAAGTAGGATTTACTTCTATTTAGGCATGTTAATTAGATAACCATGGAAAATTAATATGGTTACTGTGCAATAATCCCTATTGCACTTATACAAATTTTTTTATAACCATATATTCCTTTAAATAATGCCTCATAGAGTGGAAGATATACACCAAAGTGTAATATAAAAATCCGAATCCTTATAGTCCAAATCTTTCAATGCTATGGTAAATTGCGCGCTTGTACCCACGTTCTTAGGAAACCTGCAACCAGAACAAGAGTGGCGAGGCTATATTTCTTGGGGGAATCTCCAACGCTCAAGTCAGAATTGGTGATAGGAAGAAAATTGGGAGTAAAATGAAAGATTGAATTGGCAAAGTGTGGAATTGAGAGAATGAAAATTATCCTCCATTGTTTTTCCTTCCAACTTACTAGTTATACTCTTCCGAGATGGGTTTGAATAGTTCATGGGTTTAGGAATAATTATTGGGCGCATGAGGCCCTTTAATGTATTGAATAGCTTCATGGCTTAGTTTTAAATAAAGATCACCAAAATATCCTCTCATATGTTTGACAGTTTGGACTGACCAACTACACGTGTCTGCGGACCATTTGATGGTATTTTTAGGCATCATCATTTGGCCCCCACTCTCAAGTCGAGTTTGCACGCGTTGAGAGTAGTAAAATAATCTCTGGCTTGCGTCTTGAACGAAGTCCAAAAAATATTTTAGCTGGAATCACTAACGATTTGACCGGAGTCAATAAGATTTTGGCCCGAACCAAGACATCGAAAATTTGAATTTCATTCTTGGGGAGAGGTTGCCCTCCAACCCCTTTCGTACTTGCACACCTTCTCCGTAAATTGAGTAGTAGTACTCATTTGCTCATTTTTGACTTTGGTGATACTTATACTTAGTATCTCAAAATAATAATTTTTTAGTCTAAACTCCACCTTTACGCCAACACTCAACACTTCACTCTCAACTCAACACTCAACCCTTAACACTCCACCCTTATAATAAAATCCAACACTCTACCGTTAACCCAACTCTCTACCCTCCATCCTTATCACTCCATCCTTATGCCAAAAACCAACACTACAACCTCAACACAACACTCAACCTTCAACCCTCCATCCTTATCACTCCACCCTTATGCCAAAACTCAACACTCTACCCTCAACCCAACACTTATCCCTCAACACTCCATCCTTACCACTCCACCTTTATGCCATAACCCAACATTCCACCCTTACCCTTACACCCATCACTTAACACTCTACCTTAAACACTCCACCCTTACACTCATAATTTATACTTAACCCTCCACCTAAAACACTCCACCCTTACCCCCATACTTTATACTTAACACTCCACCTAAAATACTCCACCCTTAACTCCCTACACCCACACTCCAACATTCCACTCTTTCCCATTAAAACCAAGATGCAATCCTACATTCAAGATTTCAAGATTATCTTGCATTTTTTCCAAGTTTTGGATCAAATAAACACTTGCACTTATTTTACTTTCTCTCTCTTCTTTTTTCTCTTGAACATTTCATCAAACACCTTGTGTACATTTTTCAAATTTTCATATATTCCTGGTGGAGTCGCTGTTCCCAAAACTTTGGTGGAGTAACTCAATACCCCAATGATATACGTGGCTTTTGGCTTGAAGATTCCATAATTTGGAAATGTATATGGATCACATGTGATCATGGGATGATAAAATGAAGCTAATAGGTCATAACCCATTACTGCTACATGGATTTGAAGATTATTTGAATTGTGAAATAGGAATTTTGGGTTAGGAATTTGCTTATGAAGACTAAGATGGAAAAAAAAAAAAAAAAAAAAGATACACAAGTGAAAGGAAAGAAAAAAGAGAGAGGACAAGAGTGAAAAGATAAAGAGTGAGGTGATGGAAGCTGTGATTAACAAAGGGACATAAAAAGATCAAGACATAGCTAATAGCTGCTCACCAAGGGAGCAAAAATGCAGCAGTAGCTTGTATGGGTGAAGAAGACATGATATTTGCTTCTCGAAAAAATGTCGTTGCTCCTGTTGCTGCTTATAAGTCTTCCATTTCTGCAAAGTTGAAGCTCTTGAGAGCTCAAACTAGGCTCCTACAAAAGTGCATAATGATTGTAAGATTGGTTTTACAGCTGCTTTGAAGTTCGCCCTTGGCATCACAGCTACTCGGGAGAATGTTGTCGACGTCGCCGCTTCTCATAAGCTCATCCTTGACACTGCTTCTTCCCAAGAATGTGCAGCTGGGATGACTCAAGAGGATGAGTTTGTGGATGAACTTGGTCATGGGAGGGACCTTGCAGCTGCATATGATAATTTTGCAGCTCAACATTCCATCTTCGAAGACCCAAAGCTGTCATGTCTTCCCACTGCCAAGGAGTTGCAGTTGTGTTCATGGAGGAAGAAAACACAGCAGCTGCTGCAATTTTGGTGAAAGAAAACCCAATAGTAGCTGCTCTAAAAATGAGAGAGCCAATCATGGAGTTTGGTCCAACTGATGGGGCAAACTTGGTCTGTGTTCATGAGAAAGAGAATGCAACAACTCAAGCTGATTTTTCTACTCTTTGCGACCAAATATCAGCTTTGAAATCCCTCAACATGGCTGCACCCTCAACCTCTGATGTTTCCATGAGTGGCGTGCAACAACATGGTTTTTCCATGCGAAGGAAAAATTCAACGGCAAAGGACTTGAAGTGAAAATGGTTGTGGGTGACATTGATGATTTACATGAATTGTCAAAGTTAGCACAAGAAAGCGAAAATAGTATTCAAAATTTGGATAATGCTACAGTTGATGACTTAAATTCTCATGGGATTGCTAATGATGTTGAAATTGGTCGTGCAAAAGGAAGAGGTGTTGACAAGTCATTCAATACTATCGATATGGTTAACACTTGTGGGGAACTTTCTTCAAATAAGTTGGAGGATATCCTTGAGCATATTTTTGATGAGTTGCATGAAATCCCAAGTAAAGTTGTTTGCCCGTTGCGTGAACCTTTGAACTTGAATTTTCTTCAAGATAACCTTGATATGAGACCAAAAATAAGCAAATTTAGGCAAAGCATGTTTGTGGGTAGACCCGGATTGGTGGCGGTTCTTATCCTCATCTTTCAAGTGAGGGTGAATATATGTAAAACTACCAGTCCTTCTTCATTTGTGCCATCGGGACATCGTCAAATGCATCAGGCTAGAGAGCATCACCATGACTAGGAAAATTCAATTGAAGAGGACTTATTCCAATATTAGCGCGAGTCTTCTAATGAAGAAGTTGTGGTTCCTTCTCCATCCAAGAGGAAAAAGATTGAAGTTCCTCCCAAGCATGAAGGAGGAAAGAAAGCTTAAGGTGATATTAATGACCCCGCGTATGTATACTCTCAATTATCTCCTTCGATTGTTTATTTGGAGTTGATTAGGAAATGGATGGAGAAGTATCACATTCCTAATTTTTATAAGGTGAAGGTTCCACCTTCCGACCATAGACCTTGCATAAACTCTTCCGGTTATGTGTCCGTGTATTTGGTGCAACTAGAACTTGAATTGAGATTCCCATTGCCGTTATTTTTTCACAAGGTGTTGGAGTATTTCCAAGTGGGGCTTGGGCAATATGTACACGCCAAATCCATCCATCACATGAATTCCTATTTGATTACTTGTGCCGCTCTTGGGGTAAAACCTTCAATAGGCACTTTTAAGGAGTTTTTTTGACTTGCGCTGAACGGAGTGGGATATACCTTTAGTTGGCGGTCTAAAAAAAGGTGGCCGAAGAAGTTCACCCCAAGCTAATTGATTGGAGAAGTTATTACTTCTCGATCCAAAGGTTGCCCGAATGAAATTTTTCCACTTGAAGCTATAATTTAAAGGTTTCAAAATTTAACAAACTTTCTCCTCCTAGTGGGCACGAGAGTAGAAATCTTGCTATGCTTATGGAGGCATAACCACTTGGTTGGTAAAAAATGGTTAATGAGCAAGTGTTGGTGTCGGCGGGTTTGAGTCCGGCCGACTTTGATCCTCTTCTCTCTAGGTTACCATGCATATGCATTTTACTTAGCATTTTTCGCATAAATTTTTACTCATCGTCATCTTGTATTAATACTCAACTTGAGCTTAACTTGTTCAAACTTCTTAATCTTGTATTGGATGTTTTGAAGAATACAATTTGTGAGCGCACTTTGAAGAGGAGACAAGCAAGGCATGAAGGCTCATCTCAAGCCAAGAAGTCTACCTTCGGGATCTTGGGGTCAAAGAGGCCGGCACAAAGAGCTCTTGCACCGTCTTCTCATAAAAAGAAGGCAATGCCTTCCAAAGAGGTTAGTTTGACACCTTTAGCTCAAGTTGAAGCTTCTACTCAAGAACCTTCAACCCCACTAGATCTTGATTCCAATCTGCCTTAAGAACAAACAATCTCTTGGGTTGAGGGCTCTACTTTTTCCCGCATGATCTATACTCCTTCTTAGGAGGTCTATGAGGATTCCTCTTTGGAGAAAGTGAGTCGCCCTTTGGTGGAGGTACTAGCATTGCCCAAGTTGCAGATGAAGAGAGTTGGCAAATCCTTGAGCTCTACTTGTATTGCTAATGCCAATGCCATGTTTAAACATATTGCTCAAGTAAATTGCTCATTCTTCTCTAGGAATTTTAATAAAAATCACTAAGTATTTCTGATTATACTTGTGGATAACATTGTTTTCTTCTCAATGTCTTTAGATTGGCAATCTTTACTACCACTTGAACAAAGCTCAAGAATATCATTTGTCACAAATTTCAGCTTTGGAGGCTAAGCTTAAAAGAAGGAAGAAGCAAAAGAAACACTTCCAAACCATATGCACCACATCTAAGTACAACCAAGAGAACCTCCAAGAGATTACCAAGTTGAAGAAAGAGAATCAAGAACTTCAAGTTGCTGATGAGAATGAAATTGATGAGATTCAAACATCTCATAAGAGTGAGACAAAGAAGCTTCGCATGTTGCACAAGGAAGAGCTTAAATCTGTGGAAAAGAAGAGCAGAGATTCCACAATCTTGAGTTCCTTGATTCTCAAGACTACCAGGATTGTTTGGAAACATTTGGTAGACTATCGCGGCGGCAGCAATTTCAAAGCTTTGGTGGAAAATAGTAGTATTGGCTACTTCAACTAGTCAGGGTAGGAAAAGGATTTGACTTGGTTTTAGCTTTTTGAAGAAGAAGTACCCTGACTTAGATTGAATGACTTAGAGCAAGGTGTGGCGCCTCCTACTCCTCTCACCCTAGCTCTTTGGGGTTCAAGCTAAGGATGGGATAGCTCTATCTTAGCACTTAACTGGGTTCTGTTTCCTTTTGGAGACTTAGAGCTTGGGTCTCTTATATGTAAGAGCTCCACCTTTGGCTAGTATTATGTTACTTGTTTTCCATAATACTTACTTTTCTTGCATTTGTTACTTGGCTTTGGGTTGGGGCCATCCTTTGTACCAACTCCACTTACGCTATGCTTTCCCTTTGTTATATGATATTGCGGCTTTCCTCCGATAGTTTATGATTATTTTTTTCTTCAAGCATTTTCTCATTCACCTTTACCACCCTTAGATACTTGAATATTTTTTCAAGTGACTAAGTTTGTGAGGTTGAGCTCTTATTGCTATACTTAAGTAAATAAGTTTCTCATCCCCAAAGGATACGAAACCATGGCTCTAAAACCGAATCAAAGTAATTATAAGCGTAATTTTTATATGAAAACTTATCTTCACCCCCGGAAGGGCCTTGGTGGCATATTTAACCAAGGAACTATTTCTTCAATGAGAAGTTTATTTTCGCTCCCAAAAGGGTCATCCTATGCATATATCTCCTAAGTAAAATTTTATTATTGGTACTAAGATTACCTTAGGTGCAAATCTCCTAGGAAAATCTTCTTCTCGCCCCCAGAAGGGGTATGGTTGCTCTTTTGAGCATATATAACCAAGGAACTACTTATCCAAGGATAAGACTATTTTCGCCCCCCGAAGAGGTTATCCTAGGCACATATCCCCTAAGTAAATCCTTAGTGTTGGTATTAAGGTTACTTTAGGCACAAATCTCCTACGAAAATTTTCTTCTCGCCCCTAGAAGGGCTATGGTTGCTCTTTTGAGCATACTTAATAGAAGAACTACTTCTCCAAGGAAAAGTTTATTTTTGCCCTTGAAGGAGATTGAAAGAAGTTATCCTAGGCACAAATCTTCTAGGCAAATTTTTCCTTACGCATTCGAAAAAGCTATGGTCGCTCTTTTGAACCTACTTAACTAAGGAATTACTTCTCCAACGATAAGTTTATTTTTGCCCTCGGAAGGGTTATGCCAACTCTGGAGAGTGGTCTTTGATTTTGTTCCTCAAAGGGAATAAGTGTCCCCCGGATAGTTGAGGTATCATGTAGGATGTTCCCCAAAAGGAATAAGTGACTCTGGCGACTGATGTTATCCCAGAGGATGCTCCCCGGAGGGAATAAATGACCCTAAAGAGTCATGGTTTTGCACTTGGAGGTTGGGTGAAGGATATGATCGCTATTCTAAACAAAATATTGAGCCATTACATAGGCAAAAGACAGAGAAATTTTCATTAATAGCAAAAGCGAATATTTACAAGTTGCATAAACTTATTTCACCTCGAAAGGTGTCGCTTGGCTTAAGTAACTTCAAAAAAGAAAGGTAAAATAAAGAAAGTTTAAAAATATATACACTTTTTCAAGTTTTGGGCATTCCAATGTGCGAGGTATGAGCTTCCTATCATTAGTTCTCATCTTGTAAGCACTGTTGGAGTAATAACTCTACCTCGGAGGGTGAGAGCAATTGAGAACTCTATCCCGGAGGGTAAGAGTAAGGGTTCTACCCCGGAAGACAAGAACAAGTGATAACTCTACCCTAGAAGGTAAGAGCAACAAAGGGCTCTACCCTGGAAGGCAAGAGCAAGTTATAACTCTATCCCAAAGGGCGAGAGCAACTACGGGCTTTATCTCGGAAGGTAAGAGTAATTAAGGGTTCTACCCCGAAGGCAAGAATAAGTGATAACTCTACCCCAGAGGGCGAGAACAATTGAAAACTCTATCCCAAAGGACAAGAGCAAAGTGCTAACTCTACTTCGGAGGACGAAAGCAACTGAGCACTCTACATCAGAAGGTAAGAGTAAGTAAAGGTTCTATCCTTGAGGGTAAGAAAAAGTGATAACTCTACCTAGAAGGGCGAGATTACAATTGAGGATTCTACCCTGAAGGGCAAAAGCAAGTGATAACTCCACTTCGGAGGGCGAGAGCAACTGACGACTCTATCTCAGAAGATAAGAGTAAGTAAGGGTTCTACCCTAGAGGGTAAGAACAAGTGATAACTCTACCCCGGAGGGTGAGAACAATTGAGGACTCTACCCCGGAGGGCAAGAGTAAGTGATGACTCCCCTCCGATGGGCGAGAGCAACTGAGAACTCTACCTCAAAAGATAAGAGCAAGTAAGGGTTCTACCCTGGAAGGCAAGAACGAGTGATAACTCCACTCAGAGGGCGAGAACAATTGAGGACTCTACCCCGGAGAGCAAGTGCAAGTGATAACTCTACTCCGGAGGGCGAGAACAATTGAGGACTCTACCCTAGAGGGCAAGACCAAGTGATAACTCTACTTCGGAGGGCAAGAGCAATTGAGGACTCTACCTCAGAAGGTAAGAATAAGTAAGGGTTCTACCCCGAGGGTAAGAACAAGTGATAGCTCTACCCTTATATCCAGGAGAATGAGAAAAATTGAGAAATCTACTTAGAAGGGTGAGAGTAAGGGCTCTACCTTAGAGGGCAAGAGCAAGGGTTCTTCTCTTGAGTGGATGCTCAAGTTGTTATCTTATGAACATATCCTCTAACATAGTATTCGGTTGTCTTAGCTCATGGATCTCTCTGTCCTTGTCCATATCTTTGGGATCAGGATACCCAGGTTGCCCCTCAAATACATCAAATACTTTGATTGATCAATGTGACTGATATTGGGGGTGATCTCTCTTCATCAGTACTGGTTGTTGCGGCGAGTGTTGTGCGTACTAGGAGCTAAATTAAAGATGACTTAGGATGGCTTCTTATTTAGTTTCCAACAGACGACACCAAATGTTGATGCATGAAAAAGTTAGCACCAAAGTGTAAAATAAAAATTTGAATCCTTATTGTCCAAATCCTCTAATGCTATGGTAAATTGCGCGTGTACCCACATTCTTAAGAAACTTGCAACCAGAACAATAGCGGCAGGATTATGTTCCCCGTGGTAACCTCTGACGCTCAAGTCAGAATTGGTGTAGGAAGAAAATTGAGAGTAAATGAAAGATTGAATTGGCAAAGTGTGGAGTTGAGAGAATGAAAATTAGCCTCCTTTGTTTTACCTTCTAACTTACTATTTATACTCTTCCAAAATGGGTTTGAATAGTTCATGGGTTTACGAAAAATTATTGGGCGCATGAGACCCTTGAATGTATCAAATATGTTCATAGCTTAATTTTAAATAAAAATCGCCAAAATATCCTCTCGTATGTTTGACAGTTTTAACTGACCGATTACGTGTCCGTATACCATTAGATGGTACTTTTATGCATCATCAGACGGGAAGAATTTGACTTCTGCATCTTTTGATATCTTCACCTTAAAAGTCAATCAAGGTGGCCATATATAAATAACTTGTGCACACTCTGTAGTTCTTGAAGCCATTAATCTTCGTTTTTGATAAGCTTTATTATATTTTGTTTATTAGAATAAAGCATTTTAATCTTTCAATTGATCTGCTAGGTAGAAACGATTTTTGGTTATTAGCCCTTACTTTGTATGTTTTTCTTTTTTCTATTTTGGATTAGGATAAAATGTTGATCTTTTGCTAGTAGCTTATCAACCAATAAAGTGAAGTACTGGATTTCTTTCTTGACCAAAAACATAGATGTAGAGTTTCTTGAGGCAATTAGGCATAAGTGTTGAGTATTAAAAGCAAGAGCTTCGTGAAGCAATTGGGCAAAGACATTAAGTACCAAATGAAATTTTCTTCAAGTGCTCACACCATTAGAACCTAATGGAATTATTTGAATTTTTCTGGTTAGAATTCTGCTTATAAATTTACTCTTTGATAATGAAGTGCAATTTAAGTAATGAAATACTTTTCTTATGATCTATAAATCACATATTTGAATCATTAAAGAGTAAGGAAAGAGGTGAATTTTCCAAAAAATAAAAAATAAATAAATCCACCCCTTCCCCAATGTTTGACCTGGACCAATTGGCTAGGCTTGCACTATTATTTCATTGATGACTTTATTTGCTAACTGAAGTTTGATTTAAATTTTCCCGAGGCATTTAGAGGAAGAATTACAATTATCTTTAGAAAAAACGGTAAAAAATATTTTTAATTCCCAAAGTCTTATACACCTATTGACTTTTTAGTCCTAAAATTTTACAAAAAAAAACAAATCAAGTTTACTCATCTTTCAAGTTTCTACTCAATTAGGACAATAGACTTAAAAACAACATAATTTTGTGTTTCTATGCTCTACCCTAACAAAAATTTCATTCCTTATGTGATGAATTCTAAAACATTACCGTCTATCTTTAACTTTTTCTTGCGTAAACTAACAAAAATAATTATTTCTCATAAATTTTAACAAAAAATTTATGTTATTTTTCTATCAGTTGTCCTAATTCAATAGAAATATAAAAAATGACAGACATAATTTTTTTTTAAAAATTTTGGGGCAAAAATATCAATGGATCAAATTTCAGGAGCTAAAAATGTTTTTTACCCAAAAAAATATAATTTTGATTTCTCAAAAAAGCAGTAACTAACGGAAACTTTAAGGTGCCAAACATGCTTGCTAAACTTTGTATGTGGCATTTGATCATCCACTTTTGCTTGACTATTCTTTATAAATCTTCCTCCTTCCCCCCCTCCCTCCCCGGTTTTTCTGTCATCCTTATTCAAATTTCATGTTGCTATAAATGGTTGGATTTCACATCCAATTTTTTTTTAAGGCTTGCAATCAGTACATCAAATGTACAAGTCCAGTTGTTGACTGAATTTATAAGACCAATTTTTGTAAATATATGGTTGTTATCTAGATAAGAATCATATTAATTTTTCCATCACACATTTATCCTAAATTTGCAATTCACCTTATAAAAATAGGAGTCAGAGTTGTGTTTGAAATAAAAAACGGGAAACTGCTACTTAATATTTTCAAAAGTCAAACTTCAACAATTACTTCAAGTTTTGAAATTACTGAAGAGTTACTTCAAATTTGAGAAATTTTACTATGAAGTAAGCCCCAATCATGCTCATAAATTCGCTATTAACCGGGTTTTATTATTATAGTTAAATGCATTGGATTTAGTGTCTTTATAATTTTTAAATAATACTTCTTTATTATCTACTATGATATTTTGATATGTTGTGTTATGAGTATGGTGCTGAGTAATGGGTAGAAAATATTCTTTCTTTTTTCCATTGAAATTTGTTAATCAGTTTTAAAACAACTTCAAATAAAGTAATATTCTTTCTTTATTCACCGAAATTTGTTAATCAATTTTAAAATAATTTTAAAATAAAGTCCCAATTAACGAATGAAATCACCACTAGTTTCTAAATTTAACTACATAATGACATAATCTGCCCTAGTTATTGTAGACAATCCGCACAAAAATAGAAAACCACAACCGCAATTGATAGAGAGATCCCTTCAAGAACAAAATTGAGGTCAGACTGGAAATGGAGTTCTTGAAGATTTATACATGCAGGGAATTAACAAACAGTCCCGCACGAGACTCCCACATGGTAGAAATTTGATCGAGATACCTTTTAGATCAAAGCATTTTATTGAGGTAAATTCGTCACAGAACCAAGTATATATTTTTCAAGAATTTCATTGGGCAACTTATGACAAGTATACCACTATGAGGTGCTTTAATCTTTTCATATGAACCTCGTCGGCTGGAAGATCCCTTCCTCTTAATAAATTCTAAAATCAACTCGGTTTATGTGATAAATTTTAAAATAAATTCAATTGACCTTATTATGCTGTGGAGTTTTGATAACACTACTTTTATTAGTAATGTAACAAATTCTATACCGATTCAATACCACAATGAACATTCCTTTTCTTCTAATAAGTTGCCCAACAAAGTATTTCCAACACAAAAAAATTATGTATTCCCAAGAGATCCATAAATGATTAATGGAGAAAACAAAAGCCATTATATTATGATATCAAGCATCACTCCTAATTAGTACCAGGATCATGACTGAAGCAAAATAAGAAAAACTCAAGTACATTATTACCTGAACAGGAGGAAGAATCATCTGGATATTGCTACTTCTATAAAAGCAAGTTTGCAGTGAGAGACAACAAAAATAGAATAGCAACAGTTTCCACTCGAAGCCATGAAATTCCAATGCGATCACCATCACTCTTATGCTGAGCATTTGATCCTGGGGCACTGTTTCCTTCAGGGGAACTTTCTCCAACTGTTTAGAAGCAGTAAAAATTGGTTTAAAATCTTGTATTCAATCCAATTGCAGGAGTTATCCACATTTGAATTATATTCACCAATTAAACCGCAGGAAAATAGGAAGATTACATTATGTAATCTCACAGATACTCTTTAATATTAATCCAACAAATTCTATCACTCAAATTCTCTCCAATAAACTGTCATTCACACCCTCTTTCATTCCTAAATTTTAGGCATAATCACCTTCTATTTTTCAGACACTCCGTGCGGCAACATAAAAACTTAGCTGATGGAGTTATAAATTAGATATTTGTGATTTTGGAAATTGCATCATCATTGTTTACTGGTTAGTACTCTAAAAACCATAAATGTTCTTAGGTATATCTGAAATTTTAGGCTCATGTAGTGTGTACCTGTTGCAGTAGGACTATTTGCAGGACTACCAGCAATACTGCTGGGGGCATGACCATTTTGATAGAAAACTTGTGCATCTGGTGAATTAGGATCCAAATGGAGCAGAGCTGCATAATCACAACCCACTTCAGAGTTAAAAGAAACTTATGAAAAATACATACATATTATCACAACAGAAAATAATCAAAACAATTCCATGATTCTCGATTGCAACGAATTTAAATTTTTCTTCGATTTTGCAAGCCTAGCCAACTCACCAGGGCACTGTGAAATATTGGCAGGGGCATTACAAACTGATGGTAGGCCTAAAGCAAGTGTAAGATTGATGTTGAGACCTAAGTCAGGATCATTTCGATCTTTAATAACAAGACACAAGCACTTCTTGCTGGACTTAAGGACTTGTTTCAATCCGGTGCAACACTCATCTGGTGTTGGGGCTTTTGCATTTCCCCCAACATAAGGTAAACATGTGGCCAATCCAATCAGTGAATTTGTACACTCTTGTTTGTCCTGGGCATCATCTGAGATTGCAAGTTGAAACATTAGTAGCAGAAATGCTAATTTGATCAAACTCAATTTCCCTTTGTGTGACTTCATTTTTTGATGCTGTGAACTGGAGAATTGATAGTGTAGGATAAGCTATGTGACAGAGGTCCTGTTCTAGTCTTTAAAGAGAAGTCCAAAAAGTGGTAGTTGAAAGTATAGTTACCAAATATATTGTATTATTTAATGTATTACGGATACAGGTATCGAATATGTTATTTTGTTAAAAAATATTTTATATACATATATTATTTGATGCATTATATACTTATTCAACCACGTATATTGATATTCAATTCGTAAGATTATATATTTAATTCTGTTATTATACTGGAAAGATGGAATATTTTATCTTGGCCCTTCATCTTGTTATCATTAAGGACAAAAACTTTCCAATACTATTACTTGGGTGGGGAAAGGGAGAGTGGGCAATCATTATCCCATTTCGGTGGTTGAAAAGTGTTTACACACTCTTTTGATATCATTCTTTCGTTTGTTCTATTCTATTTTTTGTTTTTTTTTTTAATGAGTTCTTCTAGTACTCAAGAGAGATCCTGAAATGTCAAGGCAGCATATGATGAATGAAAAAATTGAGAGAGCTTTTGTTTATACAAGTGTCAAAGTATGAGATGAAAGTGTTCAAAAAGTGTTCTACCCTACCAACCCACTATGTATCGGACAATGGGTATTCGGCATTGCATACAACTGAAATGTGGTTTTTCCATTTTTTTTTGGTAAGGGGGGGGAAGGGTTTGATGTTTAGCCCCAAGTGCCACTTGGTTATTTGTAAAATGTGGATGTGAACTTGCATATTGGTGAAGTCATCTCAAGTTTTTTCCCAGAATAAATAGCTCACGGGAACTTGGAAAAAAAAAAAGTTCACTCGTCAAAAAGAAAACATTTAGATGTGGTAATTCGAGTAAAAAACATGTGATTGTTGAGGAAAATTAGAAGATATAAATACATTTATGGTGTTTATCGTTTTTATCTTTATGGTCAATTGGACATATCTTGAAAGCTAGTAATTTCAGAAAAATTTTTATATAGACTATCTTTATGGCATTAATGTTATGAATTATTTGTTCTTTGAAACTCCACACTATTCCATATAAATGATATAAGTGATGTGGAGTTTTAAGAATCAAAGGGTCTATAATATTGTCATGGGTCAAGTTTATATAAGAACTTTTCATAATTTTACAAAGGTAGATTTCAACCAATATATAATTATGTGAAAATATATTTTTCTATTTTATAAAATTCATCTCATTTATTTTATCCTCTGTCCCCATTTTTACCCTTTAGCTCCCCTTTCGTACCATTAAAAAAAAAAAAGATAATAGTAACCCATTTTAGATATTAGCTTTTCGGAAAGTATACAGAAAAGTGCAGAAGAGGAAGGAAGGATGGAAAACGTAGAGGAAAGTCCCCCCAAAAAAATAAAAGTAACTTTTTCTTTCCCCTTTTTTTTTTTTTTTTAAGGGGGGAAACAAACTGAATTTTGCACTGGTTGACAAGAAGTAATACACAATCACAGCAATCCATTCCTTTCACAAAAAATATTGATAATCAATAAATTAACTCCTTTAATTGGATGGAATACATAATAATACCTATTGACGGTAAGCTTCCTCATATCCAATCCTCTTCTACACGCGTATAATGTTACACGGATTAAATGGTACAAGTAAATATGTCACACAGATTAATGATATATGCTGGTAGAATAAACTAATGTAAGAAAATTCATTTTTTTTTATGAATTTTATGGAGATAAATATTCATTCGTTTTTTTAAATATATTGATTAATGTGATATTTATCTTCATAGTTATAATGTATTATGTGAATCTTTATTTATGCACGTAATACATGTATCATATTAAGTGTTTATTTATGAATTTCTTATCTTGGATTACATAACTCTATAAATAAGGGATTAGATATCTCATTTAAAAGGCTAATGAAAGTTGATAATATGTACAACATTAGAGAATTTTTTACTTTTTATTTGTCTACTTTTTCCTAGTCTACACTTACTATATTTTCTACTTTAGTTTTGTAATCAATTTTAATAATATTGACTTAGTTTTACAGCACATTATCAGTATAAGACTCTGACCAATTGAAATAAAATTTTAAATCAACACAACCAAAGTACATAGAAGTTTCAACACGACAACAATACGTAGAACTTTAAATTATCATAGTTAATGTATGATTTAAAGATTTTGAGTATTCTCTATTACTATTTTTTGTTTTTATACTTTTAATTATATGAATATAATATTATTAGAATTTGTATTGAGTAATTTGAATCATGTTAAATTATACTAAATTTGAATTTACGACCCTTGGCATATTGAGTTAAAATTATTTATCTTAGATTTTGGTTGTTAAAATCTATTCAGAGTCCTTGTGTCAATTTATCTATCTGAAGACACAATCGAAAAAAAAGGTAAAATACTATATCCAAGCAGGATCAAACAAAATCTATGATTTTTGTCATTATATCTTAAAAGATCCAGTAATTTGTGGAAAAATTATATAGATCATTGATGAGTGCATATTAAAAAAAAATTCTCTATATTTCTTGCCTCAAATATAGTTCTAAAGGAGGAATACCAGTAAAGAATTTTAAAAAATATTCCAACTTTCATGTTTTCTTAGGATTGATTAAAATAATAAGTTATTACTCAAAATAACCCTTACCACTAGTTGTCGGTGACAGGGTCCACAAATAAAAGCATTTTCACAAATTTTCATTTACTATCCAAATAAGAAAAGATTTAAGTGGACCTGGTCTTTGGTCCCACTTGTAGAGCTTGTGGTGTGGATTAAATATTATGGAATCTATGACATAAGGTGATGTAAGCAAGATTTTATAAGATTTAATCTTGATCGCAGGATCTACAGATGAAATTAAAAACCGGGTTTATGTAAGTGTTTTCCATCCAAATATACTTGGAGCACTTTCAAATGCTCGATTGTCCTCATTTCAATCTAGATAGAGTTTACGTATCTAGACTGGAGACACACGCATCAAATCCATCCAAATTCATTGATGCAAATGCAGCCATAAATATTCCTTGAGCAATAATTTGTTGAAGTCTTCATGAAGTGGAAATCAAAAATAAATTTAGAAGGATAAGAGAATTTGATTTTCATTCTTGATCACTACCAAAAAAGGGCTTTAATTTACTTGAAAACATGCCAAAAAATAATAACATATATTGTAAATCCCACATTTTATTACATGAATCCCACTGATAATTTGTAAAGTATTTTAAACACATAAATTTAATACATGACATACACATTTAATATGAAACAAAGCATCACCTAAAATAAGTTTAAAATCATATTTCAACACAAGTGCACATGCAGTATTATTTGATACAGTATAATTTTTTTTTTTTTTCATTTAAATCAAGTAATATTCACTGGAAATGTCCTACTCTACCAATGTGAAGGGCTGTATGCAGGAGTTCAAAATTTGGAAATTTAATAATTTATTTTGTAGATGCTAATCTACATCTATCTAATGTACAGTGACGCAAATAAAATGTTCATTTGTTGATGTTTTCCATATAAGTCAAAGTCGTGTGCACTAGAAATGACCTTTCCAATGTGATCGGTAGTATATAGGTGTTCAAATATTTGGAAATTAAAAATTTATTTTTTTAAATGTCAATCTACATCTATCTAATGTGCTGTGACACAAACAAGATGTTAATTTGTAAATGCTTTTCAAGAATCACTTATAAGTGTAATTTTAAAACCACTAAAGGCAAAAATAACTAGTTATTTATCTTTCTTGTCCTTATAAATTTCTCACATCAATTTTCAAATTATGTATAAGATTCTACTTAAATTGTGGGTGAACGGTATGTTGTACATAAAATTAATACTTTCACTAGGAGAAAAAGATAGGTCATATCTAACAATCCGTCTAGTTACATGGATCATTTTTACTCCGTTTTTTTATGTGAATATTTAAAATCATCATCTACTTGATTTTGTGTGTTGTGAATTGTGTTTATACCGTTGTTGATTCTTCTTGAACGTCATCATATTTCCTATTTGTTATATTAGTGCATCTATAAAATGTGACAAAGTGACAAAAGATTTGGAAACAAGGAAAGAAATCCGATCAAATATCTAAAATCAGGGGGTTGGTTATTTAATATGATTTTTTCATATGGAATGGCTTTGGAAAGTTGTATTGTATTTGTGATTTTGTAAATCATTTTCCTTATAATAATAGAGAGAAATTTATGTAGTATAACAATACTGGAGAGCAATTGAGATAACTTAGGAAGATAAGAAACTAGAGAAAATTATGTATCATTTGTAATGAAATTTGATAGGGTATGTTTTATTCCCAAATTACCCATAAAACTATTAGCTGTGTAGCTATTAGGGGGAGGCACATTATAAACTAAAAATATAAAAAATAAGAAATGGGATCCAGCAACGGTTATCGTGTTGGTTAACGACGGGTGCTTTCCAAATGTTCAAATTAACAACTCATTCTTCAAGTAATAAAAACCATCTAATACACTTAGACTACAATCCACACTTCCACAAGTTTGATGGAAAACATGTATAGTAATGAGAGGATCATTCTGACGAAGATGGTAACACTAATTATTAGGGTTCTAGCTATGTAAGTACTATCTAGATGACCAGTTCAAGGTATGAATTACATTAAGATGTTAAGGCAAGTAATTAAAAGCAATAATTAAATATCTAGATTAATAAGTTATAAAAGAGGGATCGTTAAGGCGACGATCATTTTACTACGTGGAGTCTTGTAGTAGACAAACATTAAATGGGTACAATTGAGAATTTCCTCCCAAATATGAACTAATTTGATGACTTTTCTCATGATTCTAGTCTAATATTTATCATGAAGTTCTAGGAATTAATTAGAAAAGCTAGCGTCACCCGACTACTAACTGCCTTAACCAAGTAAGTTAGTAAACCCGTCTACAAAATTAAAACTCAAAACTAGTTTATTGTGCTGAACCTACTAATATAGTTGGATGGAGGATCCTTTTGATGATCCACAAACCTTATTTTGATTATGACAAATGCATTTCACCTCTTAACCTAAGCTATGCAGAACTGCCAATATATCAGCTGAAAACAAGAGCTCTCGGATGCAGTACACCGTCCGAACAGCAATTAACCTTTGAACATCCATTGCGGACACACAGGTGGGTCCGAAGGATTGTTCCTCGGACAAAATTCTCCATCTGAAAAGCAAGACAAAAACAAAGAATTTTAGGCATTTGCAACGGAAGCATCCAACCCTCCGAAAGAATCTTCAATGGACGCAAGCTCGGCAGTTGAAATGGCAAACCCTACTTACTTATATTTAAGATCGGATGATGGATCGGACGCACAACAATTACATAGAACGTCTGAAACCTATAACGGCTAATTTTTTGAGAATTTATTATTGAGCCGTTGGGAGATGTTCTTGAGTTACAACCCAATTTATTGCACCTATAAATACCAACTCAGATTATAATGTATAGGGAATCTTACACATTGAATACAAGCAAGAAACAAAGCAATTTGAGTGCAAATTGGCTATTACACAATATTGCATAATGTGTACTTTAGAGTGCTTTTCAAAAATATTGAGTGGAGTTATAATCTTGTACAAGTGTGAGGTTGAGAGTAAAATCCTTGGATCAACTAAAAAGAATTAGAGTGAGCAAGGATTGTCCTACTTTGTGTACATTAGAAGATTATTGGCTCACAAAAGTTGTGAAGCATTCTAGTGAATTAATACTTCAAGCTTAGTAGCTTGGAAGTGTTGTTTGTTTAATCTCTTTCTTTACCTTTTCTATACTTCATAAGGTTAATTGTTTTTATCTCTATCAATCTACTTGTTAGTGCAAAAGAGTTTATAAGTGCATATTTTGCAAAGTAATTTTTTAAGTAACCAAATTCACCCCCCCTCTTAGGTTGCTTTGGGGCCAACAATTTTTATCAGAGCTTTGGTCTCATTCATTTGCTTAAATTGCTTTTGAGTAAAGATCTATTATGTCAACCAATAATGCTTTATTTTCTGAGGGACAATCTATCACTAGGCCCCCTTTGTTTAATGGGGTGAATTTTATTAGTTGGAAAGATAGAATGAAAATATTTTTGCAATCCATTGATATTGATATGTTGTAAATGAAGGTCCTTTTGAAGCTACCATCATTGATGATCACACAAATAGAAGAAGCGAAAAGACAAGGGATGAGCTCACTCCACAAGACATGGCAAACTTGACCTTAAATGCAAAAGTTATGAATGTGCTATACAATGCCTTGGATGCCAATGAGTCAACTCAAGTCAAATGATGCATTTCTGTAAAAGAAATTTGGGACAAGTTGAAGGAAAATCATTAAGGAAGCGATGATGTTTGAGAACAAAAGAATTCCTTATTTGTTGCAAAATATAAGTCTTTCAAGATGGAGCCACATGAAAATATTGATTATAAAATGTATTGTAAATTCAATGATATAATCAAGGATCTTGAAGTCTTGGGAAAGGAATACTCCTTGGGTAAGAAAAATAGAAAAATCTTGAATGCTCAATCCAAAGAGTGGGAGGTCAAAACCAATTCTATAGAGGAAGCAGAAAATTTAAATCCATGCCGATTGAGTCTTTAATTAACTCTCTTACGTCCTATGATTTGAAGCCAAAGGCTAAAGTAGTGGATGATGAAGAAGCAAGACCAAAAAGGAGCATTGCATTAAAGACTTCTCAAGAAGAAGTTGAAAATTCTTCCATCAACCTAGAAGATGAAGATCTTGATGAAGGAGATCTTGCATTCATCATCAAAGGATTTCTCAAACACTAAATCAATAGAAGGAGAATGAGAAGAGGATGAGCTATCAACTCAAATAATTTCAAAGGGAAGACCAAGCTAGAAATGAAAAAGCAAAATGAAAAATGCTTTGAAAGGAAAGAAGAAAATACTTTGCAAATAAGTGTCTCTTCCAAGAAGAAAAAGGAAGGAAGAAAGTCCCGCTTCAACAATTTTCAAATCACACGGGATGATTGCAACTCTGAAGGAGAAGTTGAAGAAGAAATAGAGACGGCATAAATGGCATTTATGGCCATTAGTGATGATGAGGTAACTTCTAACTATGATTCTAATGATGACAATGATCTTGAAGCTTTCATTTTAAAATTGCATGATTGGTTAAAGGAATCATATGCTAGAAATAAGGAATTAATAAAAAATCAAATGCTTTATTGAATGCTAACTCTAAACTTGTGAATCAAAATAATAGGTTATCACAAGAAAATCATGATTTCGAAAAAAGAATGCATGTGAAAACAAGGATCAAAGAAGAACAAGCCTCCTTGAAGAAAAGATTGGATGACTTGAATATTCTCTTGCATAGGAAAAAGGAAAATATTATTGATATGAAAAAGAATAGAAATGTTTTGATCAACAAGAACTTTGTCACCTTTAGAAGGAATGACTTATGAAAATTTCAAAATCATCTTTATATGGAAATAAAAATGTTATTTGCAATTGTTGTCGACAACATGGTCATGTGAAAAATAATTGCTATGGCAAGAGAAATGAAAAACTTGGTGTGAATACCGTATGGATTTGTTGTCATTTTACTAACTCTTATGGACCCAAGAAAATGTGGGTACCAAAAGTTATAACTTAATTTCTTGTGCAGGAAATGAATATCACCAAGGATACCAAATGGTTCATAGATAGTGGGTGTTCAAGACATATGACGGGTGATGCATCTATCTTTACCAAACTCATATCCAAAAGTAGTGGAAAGGTGACGTTTGGGGACAATATGAAAGCAAAATCAATTGGTGTTGGTGATGTAGGTAAAAATGGTGAGACCTTGATTAAAAATGTGCTTCTTGTTGATAATTTGAGTTACAATCTATTGATTGTGAGTGAACCATGTGATAACAATTTATATGTAATTTTTACCAAATATGAATGTCTTACTTAATAAAAATTACTAAGCTGTTGTTTTATTTAAAGGTACTAGGCACAATGATGTTTATGTGATTCATCTTGATAATATTAGTTGTAGCAATGTAAAATGCCTAACCTCTTCCATAGATGATCCTTGGCTTTGGCATAGAAGGCTTTGTCATTTCAACATGGATTTAATCGAAAACCTTGCCAAGAAAGAAATGGTGAGAGGATTGCCAAAATTGAAGATTTTGAAAAACAAAATTTGTGATGCATGCCAGTTTGGTAAACAAGTTAAAATATCTTTTAAGCCAAAAAATTGTGTGTCCATTTCCAAGCCCTTAGAATTATTACACTTGGACTTGTTTGGTCCAACTCAACATGTAAGTCTAGGTGGTTGTAAATATGCCTTTGTGATTGTTGATGATTATTCTAGGTATACTTGGGTGCTATTTCTTGCTCACAAAAATGAAGCCTTTGAAAATTTTGTGAAAGTGTTTTCCAAAATTCAAAATTTGTTGAATTTAAAAATCATCCGTTTGAGAAGTGAAGATGTAATGGTGCCGAGTTTAAATTTGGAGGTTTTCCCGAATTTTGTGATCACAACGGTATTTCATATGAATTTTCGGTTGTTAGAGTGCCTCAACAAAATGGTGTGGTTGAAAGGAAAATAGAACACTTCAAGAGGGGGCTAGAACTATGATTAGTGAATGTGATTTACCAAAATATTTTTGGGCCGAAGCCACGGCTTATTGTGTTATGAATCGCGTTTTGTTAAGGCCTATTTTAAATAAAACACCTTATGAACTCTTGTTTTGTAAAAAATCCGTTGTGAGATATTTCAAAGTTTTTGGTTGTAAATGCTTTATTTTAAAAATCAAAGAAAATCTTGGAAAATTTAACAAAAAATTGGATGAAGGAATTTTTCTAGGATATTCTAGTGACAAGAAAGCATACCAAGTATACAATAGAAGAACTCTTTTAATTAAAGAAGTTGTGCGTGTTACATTTGATGAAACTAATGATGTTATTTCCAAGAATATATGTGAAGATAAAGATGTTAGGTATTCAAAAGGAGCTCGAAAAGCTCACTATTCATGAAGAACATCATGAGATCACGTCAAACAATGAGAAAAACACCCATCACTTGGATGCAAAAAGAGAGAAGAACGAAGATACTCCAAAAGATCTTCCAAGAGCATGGAGATTTGTCTCTAGTCAGCCTCAAAATTTGATCATAGGTGATCCATTAGATGGGGTAAAAACTCGATCTCATAAACCTTTGAATAGTAATTGTGCATTACTTTCTCATAGTGAACCTAAACGTATGGATGATGCATTGAATGACGAATCTTGGGTCCTTGCTATGATAGATGAACTTAGCCAATTTGAGAAAAACAATGTATGGAATTTAGTTGAAAGACCATCAATTCATCCTGTAATCAGAACGAAATGGGTTTTTAGAAACAAATTAAATGATTAAGGCGAAATCATTAGGAACAAAGATAGACTTGTTGCAAAGGGTTATGCTCAAGAAGAAGGCATTGATTTTGATAAAAATTTTATTTTTGCACACTCGTTCCTCGATTAGAATCCATTCGCATGTTTCTTGCATATGCGCGTTTTAACATTTTCAAATTATTCCAAATGGACGTCAAAAGTGTAATTTTAAATGGTTTTATTGATCAAGAAGTTTTCGTTGTACAACCCCTTGGTTTTGAATACTAAATTTTCCAAATTATGTTTTCAAACTTTCTAAAGCTTTGTATGGTTTGAAACAAGCTCCCAGAGTTTGGTATGACAGGCTAAGTGATTTTTTGATTGAAAATGGTTTTAAAAGAGGTGTTTTTTATACCACTCTCTTTACCAAAACTAATTCTAATGATTTGCTAATTATTCAAATTTATGTTGATGACATTATTTTTGGAGCAACTAGTGAAAGCTTGTGCAAGGAATTCTCGTACTTGATGCAAAAAGAATTTGAAATGAGTATGATGGGAGAATTACAATTTTTCCTTGGACTCCAAGTTCGTCAAATGAAAGAAGGAACTTCATTACACAAATCAAGTACATAAAATCATGGAGCTACTCAAGCGATTTGGAATGGAAGATTGCAAACAAGTTGGGACACGAATGTGCACCTCAACCAGACTAGACAAAGATGAAGAAGGTAATACTGTTGTTGATAAATACTATAGAGGTATGATCAGAGCCTACTATACTTAACAACTAGCAAACCGGATATTATGTTTGATATTTGTCTGTGTGCTAGATTTCAATTTTGTCCTAAAGAATCACACTTAATTGCTGTAAAAAGAATTTTTCAGATATTTAAAGGGTACAACGAATTTTGGTCTTTGGTATCCAAAACCCTCATTCTTTTGATCTAATTAGTTACTATGATGCTGACATTGCTAATGAGAATAATGTCAATAATTACACACAAGTGTCAATCTATTAGCAAATGCAAACGAGATATCCAAAGAAGAATAGAAAATCTAAGTGGGGTCATTTTTCTTCTTGGAACATTTTTTGAGCTTGCGCTTTTCGGTGGGTGTAGTGTCATCAGTAGCTTCACTGTCAGAGAAATTCGATCACCCGAATCGCGTCGTTGCATGATATAGTTGAATGTGGCGTCGACGTCCTCATCTTCGTCAACATCAGTGCCTTGAGTGGTAGTTTTGTTAGCAGCACCTTAAGCTGTAATGTCCTTATGATCAGCCTCCTCACCGTCATTGTCATTTGTTTTATTGGCATCACTGTTGGAGAATGATTCAAGAGTTGGTGAATTGAACTTGAGCGGAACCAGACATGCCCAAGCTAAGTGCCTCTTGCAAGATAGTCTGACGAGTTTCAAGACGCTTCAACTTGCGAGTAGTGCGACAGCTGAAAGGAGTTCATTTGATCGCTCAAAGAAGTAAGAAGGCTGCAAATATGCGAAAGGGAGTGTTCGAAAGAAGAAGGAAGGGGATCATGGGATGATGGAGGTGTTTGAGGAGGAGGGGAATGAGGAAGTGCAAGTCCTGAGGAAGAGGCTTGAGTTTTAGACTATTCAATCTCATAAGCAGCTTTTGTAAACCAATGGTCATTAAAAGATGTGGCTCAATCCCTTTCGCTCAATATATGCTTTGTTGAAGTAGGGAGGGAATTGTTTTTTTCCAGTGAATGGGATGTCAAGATAATCAAAACTGTAAGGAATTTGCCGAAGGGAATGTTTCGGCGAGTGTCAGTTAGAATGAGTTCCCACAGAGAACAGAAGAGATAACCAAAATCAAGTGGAATTTCTTTGAAAACATAGTAAAATAAGTAAAGTTGCATTTTTCTGGGCTAAGTACGATGCCCATCCATTGGCAATAGCAAATTTGTGACCAGAGAGTACAAAATGATCAGTTTAGGAGTAAGTAAAGTAGTTTTGGCTTTCGAAGCCTGTTTGAAATTGATATTGAAAATTGCTTGGACCTCGTCAATGTCAAAACGAGTATCCAAGGCAGGCCATTTATCTAGTGAGAAGAAATAGGAAAAATCATTGGGTGAAGGAACCTCACATTCAAAATTGGTGTTTATGACATTTGATGAAATTTCAAGATTTTTGTTGTTCACTCGAGATAACAGACTAATGTGCGAACAGTGGAATCTTTCCTAAGATTAGCTGTGAATTGGAGTACCATATCATGATATACAAGTAGATCAATACGTACTAGGTAACCCCAGTTTTGTTTTTCAAATCAGGGTTTGACAATTGGCAGATTAGACTCATCAAAAAGACCTTGGGAAACAGTTCTTTGAACAATGATGATTTACTAAGAAGAGTGGTGTACCGTTCAAATGCCTTGGCATCAATAAATTTGGGAAGAGGAAGAGTGGTGGAATTTTGAGGATTTGTGGATGTTTCCCCATGCATCTGAGACTTCCCTTTTGATTTTCATCTCTGGGTTGCTGTTGAAGAACCGCCACTAGATCGAACCATCGTTATTTTTGAAACTTGAGAGAAAAAGAAAAAAGTAGTTTTGAAGAAAGTTGGTGGAAATTCGAAGAAGTTTGACGGTAAAGAGGCGAAAGAGAGTACAATAGAGATGATTAACAATTTGGGAATGAAAATTCCTCATTCAATTTTGCAGGAGGGGGAATAAGATGAAAGAATTTTGAAGAGGAAAATTTTCACTAGAGCAACGTTTGGTGGGTTGAAAAAGAATAGTTTTAAACGAGCAGAGAAATCGTTCAGATGTCCAAACGATGTGTATGCGTCCGACCTTGCATTTGAACCATGATGAACAAATGGCCGAACTTTTGTACGAGTGCGTCCGAAAATGTCTCGAGCAATGAAGAGCGTCCATTGAGAATTCCAGAGAGTTTCTTCTGTAAAGGGGTGAGCGTACGAACGATTAAAAGTGTCTGAGACATAGAGGAGGGTTTCAGACGTGTCGTAGCGTCCGACAGAGTATGTGGTTTGGACGATCATGTGTGTCCGAACACAAAAATTATACAGATGTGAAATTAATGATGGCCAAACGAGTTCTGAGAGATTCAAAGCGATCTAAAGCCAATGGTTTAGTAAAAATATCAACAAGTTGATCATTTGGAAACACAAATTCAACACAAATTTCCTTTTTGCATACAAGATCTCTAATAGCAAATGATGCTTGACATCTATGTGTTTGGTTCTAGAATGCATGACAGGTTTGTTTGTGAGATTAATTGCACTAGTGTTATCACATTTCATAGGCACACAATCAAAAATAACACCAGAGTCTTTTAATGTATGTTTCATCCATAGAAGTCGAGCACAACAGCTTCCAGTAGCAATATATTCAGCTTCTACAATAGAAAGTGAAATAGAATTTTGCTTTTTGCTAAACCAAGACACTAGACAGTTACCCAAGAAATGACACATACCACTAGTACTTTTTCTATCAATTTTACAACCAGCAAAATCAGCATCACAATAACTAATTAAATCAAAAGTGGAGGATTTTGGATACCCAAGACCAAAATTCATTGTACGTTTTGGGTGTCTGAAAATTCTTTTTACAGCAATTAAGTGTGACTCTTTAGGACAAGGTTGAAATCTAGTACATAGACAAACAAAAAACATAATATCCGGTCTGCTAGTTGTTAAGTAAAGTAGGATTCCGATAACAGATCATACCTCTATAGTGTTTTTCATCAACACTATTACCTTCTTCATCTTTGTCAAGTTTAGTTGAGATGCATTTTGGTGTCCCGACCTGTTTGCAGTCTTCCATTCCAAATCGCTTGAGTAGCTCTTTTGTGTACTTGATTTGAATCATGAACGTTCCTTCCTTTGTTTGGTGAACTTGGAGTCCAAGAAAAAATTATAATTCTCCCATCATATTCATTTCAAATTCTTTTTGCATCGAGTACGAGAATTCCTTGCACAATCTTTCATTAGTTGCTCCAAAGAAAATATCATCAACATAAATTTGAACAATTAACAAACCATTAAAATCAGTTTTGGTGAAGAGAGTGGTATCAACAACACCTCTTTTGAAACCATTTTCAATCAAAAAACCAATTAGCCTTTCATACCAAGCTCTAGGAGCTTGTTTCAAACCGTACAAAGCTTTGAAAAGTTTGAAAACATGATTTGGAAAATTTTTGTTTTCAAAACCAAAAGGTTGTTCTCCAACAAAGACTTCTTGATCAATAAATCATTTTGAAATGCACTTTTAACATCCATCTGGAATAATTTGAATTTGTTAAAACATGCATATGCAAGAAACATGCGAAGATTCTAAATGAGCAACGCGTGCAAAGGTTTCATCAAAATCAATACCTTCTTCTTGAGCATAACCCTTTGCAACAAGTCTAGTTTTGTTCCTAATAATTTTACCTTTGTCATTTAATTTATTTCTAAAAACCCATTTCGTTCCGATTACGGGTTGAGTTGATGGTCTTTCAACCAAAGTCCATACATTGTTTTTCTCAAATTGGCTAAGTTCATCTTGCATAGCAAAGACCCAAGATTCATCATTTAATGCATCATCCACATATTTAGGTTCAATATGATAAACTAATGCACAATTTCTATTCAAAGGTTTATGAGATCGAGTTTTTACCCCATCGGACGGATCGCCTATGATCAAATCTTGAGGGTGACTAGAAACAAATCTCCATGCTTTAAGAATGATCTTTTGGAGTATCTTCGTCCTTTTCTCCTTCTTCACCCAAGTGATTTGTATTGCTCACATTGTTTGGAGAGATCCCTTGATGTTCTTCATGAATAGTAAGCTTCTCAAGCTCTTTTTGAATACCTACATCTTCATCTTCACACACATTCTTTGAAATAATATCATTAGTTTCATCGAATGAAACATGCACAACTTCTTCAATCAAAAGTGTTCTTCTATTGTATAATCGGTATGCTTTCTTGTCACTAGAATATCCAAGAAAAATTCCATCATCTGATTTTTTGTCAAATTTTCCAAGATTTTCTTTGATTTTTAAAATAAAACATTTACAACCAAAAACTTTGAAATAGCTCACAACGGGTTTTTTACAAAATAAAAGTTCATAAGGTGTTTTATTTAAAATAGGTCTTAACTAAACTCGATTTATAACATAACAAGCCGTATTAACAACTTCGGCCCAAAAATATTTTGGTAAGTCACATTCACCAATCATAGTTCTGTGTAGCGACCTCTTGAAGTGTTCTATTTTTTCTTTCAACAACACCCGAGGCACTCGAACAACTGAAATTCTTGTGAAATACCGTTGTGATCACAAAACTCGAGAAAACCTCCAAATTTAAATTCGGGTCCATTATCACTTCTCAACCAGATGATTTTTAAATTCAACAAATTTTGAATTTTGGAAAAAAATTTTACAAAATTTTCAAAAACTTCATTTTTGTGAATGAGAAATAGTACCCAAGTATACCTAGAATAATCATCAACAGTCACAAATGCATACTTACTACCATCGAGACTAGCATATTCAGTTGGACCAAATAAGTCTAGATGCAATAATTTTAGGGGTTTAGAAGTAGACAACCAATTTTTTGGTTTAAAAGACACTTTTACTTGTTTCCCGAATTAACATGCATCACAAATTTTATTTTTCAAAAACTTCAATTTTGGTAAGCCTCTTACCAATTCCTTCTTGGCAAGTTTTTCAATTAAATCCATGTTAAAATGACAAAGTGCCTTTTATGCCAAAGCCAAGGATCATTATAGAGGCGGTTAGACATTTTACATTTTTACTACTAATATTGTCAAGATAGATCACATAAACATCATTGTGCCTAGTACCTTTAAACAAAACAACATATTTTTTTATCAAGAATTAGACATTCATGTTTGGTAAATAATATATATATTTTTTTATTACATAGTTGACTTACACTTAATAGATTGTAATTCAAATTATCAACAAGAAGCACATTTTTAATCAAGGTCTCACCATTTTTACCTACATCACCAATGCCGATTGATTTTGCTTTCATGATATCCCCAAATGTTACTTTTCCATTATTTTTGGATTTGAGGTTTGTGAAGATAGATGCATCACCGGTCATATGTGTTGAGCACCACTATCTATGAACCATTTTGCATCCTTGGTGATATTCATTTCCTACACAAGAAATTAATTGATAACTTTTGGTACCCACATTTTCTTGGGTCCATAAGAGTTAGTAAAATGACTACATGTTAGAATCCATATGGAATTCATACCAAGTTTTTCATTTCTCTTAACATAGCAATTATTTTTCACACGACCATGTTGTTGACAATAATTCCAAATAACATTTTTATTTCCATAAAAGGATGATTTTGATTTTACAAAGCATAAACCATTCCTTCTAAATGTGATAAAATTCTTGTTGATCAATACATTTCTATTCCTTTTAAAATCAACAATATTTTCCTTTTTTCTATGCAAAAGAATATTCAAGTCCTCCAATCTTTTCTTCAAGGAGGCTTGATCTTCTTTGATCCTTGTTTTCACATGCATTCTTTTCTTCAAATCTCTGTTTTCTTGTGATAACCTATTTTTTTCATTCACAAGTTTTGAGTTAGCATTTAATAGAGCATTTGATTTCTTAACTAACTCCTTATTTCTAGCATCTCCTTCAAGCTATCATGTAATTTTAAAATGAAAGCTTCAAGATCATTGTCATCATTTTCATCACTAGAATCATAATTAGAAGTTACCTTCAAGGCATCATCACCAATGGCCAAAAATCCCATTTGTGCCGTCTCCATTTATTCTTCAACTTCTCCTTCGAAATTGCAATCATCCTATGTGATTTGGAAATTATTGAAGCGGGGCTTTCTTCCTTCCTTTTTCTTCTTAGAAGGACACTTATTTGCAAAGTGACCGGGCTGACCGCATTCAAAACACTTTTTATTTCTAGCTTGGTATTTCTTTTGACGTTATTTGAGTTGATTGCTCCATCTTTTCTCATTCTCCGTTTGTTGATGTAGTGTTTGAGAAATCCTTTGGTGATGAGTGCAAGATCTCCTTCATCAAGATCTTCATCTTCTAGGTTGATGGAAGCATTTTCATCTTCTTCTTGAGAAGTCTTTAATGGAATGCTCCTTTTTGGTCTTGGTTCTTCATCATACAGCACTTTAGCCTTTAGCTTCAATTCATAGGATGTAAGAGAGTTAATTAGAGATTCAATAGGCATGGAATTTAAATTCTTAGCCTCCTCTATACGGCGATTGTTTTGGCCTCCCATTCTTTGGATAGAGCATTCAAGATTTTTCAGTTCTTTTCGTCCAAAGAATACTCCTTACCCAAGCTTCAAGATCCTTAACGATGTCATTCAACCTGTAATACATTTTGTCAATATTTTCATGTGGTTCCATCTTGAAGGACTCATAATTGGCAACAAATAAGGATTTCTTTTGCTCTCGGACATCATCGCTCCCTTCGTGGATTTCTTTCAATTTATCCCAAATTTCTTTAGCAGAAATGCATCCCTTGACACGAGTTAATTCGTTAGCATCCAAGGCATTGTATAGCACATTCATAGCTTTCACATTTAAAGTCAAGTTTGCCTTGTCTTGGGGAGTGAGCTCATCCCTTGTCTTTTCTCTTCTATAAGATTTGTATTATCATCAATGATGGTAGCTTCAAAAGGACCTTCATTTACAACATACCATAAGTCAACATCAATAGATTGCAAAAATATTTTCATTCTATCTCTCCAACTAATAAGATGGATATTAATTTGCCCCATTAAACATAGGGGGTCTTGTTATAGATTGACCCTAAAAAAATAATGCATTATTGGTTGCCCTGATCTTTTCTCAAAGGCTAGTTAAGCTCAAGATAAGAGACCAAGCTCTGATACCAATTGTTGTCCCCAAAGCAACATAAGAGGGAGGGTGAATTAGGTTTCTTAAAAATTACTTTGCAAAATAATCACCAATAAAATCTTTTAAACTATCAAATGGATAAATAGATATAAAGACAATAAAGCTTATGGAATATAAAAAAGGGTAAAGAGAGAAATTAAACAAGCAACACATCCAAGCTACCAAGCTTGAAGTGTTAATCCACTAGAATGCTTCAAAAAATTGGTCAGTCAATAATCTTCTAATGTACACAAAGTAGGACTATCCTTGGTCACACTAATTCACTTTAGTTGAGCCAAGAATTTTACTCTGAACCTCCCTTTAGTACAAGATTATCACTCCACTCAATATTTTTGCATTGCACTTCAATGTACACATCTAATACAATATTGCTCAATTGCTAATTTGCACTCAAATTGCTTTTCTACTAGCTTGTATTCAATGTGTTGAAGTCTATTTACAATAACAATAGAGTTGGTATTTATAGGAGCAATAAATGTGGTTGTAACTACTTCCCAACTGATCAATAATAAATGTACACAAACTAACCGTTATGAGTTTCGGACGTCCGATATTATAATTGTGCGTCCGACCTAGCATCCAATCTCAGTAAAGTATGTGTGGTGATGCCATTCGGAAGGCCAAGTTTGCCTTCGTTCCATCGTCCGAACTAGATGTATGTGTGAGTTTCACACTTCGAACGGTATATTTCGTCCGAGTTGTTTTAATGCTATATCAAGGAATAATTGTTTCGGGCAGTCTTGTTTGTCTGAAGTAGACTTCGCTTGAAAAGTTGTATGTGTCCGTTGAGGAGCCTGAAAAAATTCTTCTCTACCTATCCGTTCAGACGGTGAAATGCGTCCATTGAAACCTTTATCGGACATTCTTCTGTTCATCAAAGAAATGTGGTATAGTTCAGACTATGCACTGCGTCCGAAAGCCCTATTTCCAGCAGACAAAATAGCAGACCTGCACAGCTTGATATCATCAAAATAAGGTTTGGGAATCATCACCATCTTGCCCACCTCACTGTGGAAAGGGTCAAACTTTTGTATTGCATTGCTACTGGGAAAGCCATATATGTTGGCCAGCTTTTACACCAACAAATCTGCTACTCTGCTACTAATAAGCAACCGATTTTATGGTTTTCCCATCTGATTACGGCTTTGTGTTTGGAATGTGGTATGGTGATTGATCCTACGGAAGAAAACTTGAAGCCTAGACAATGGATTACGATAGATGGTATAAGAGCTTCGGTTTAACACAAGCGATCTCCGGCCTCTACTTCACATGTAGAGGCAGTTGATGATTCAGACGATGAGCTGGTACCTGACCCACAGCAAACTCAGGAGCTCCTATATCAAATCTTGGCAGAGCAACAGTGGATGAGTCAACAATGCACTTTTGCTTCATTTATGCAATACCAATTTACCTGGAAGCATACCATGGAAGCTCGTCAAATGGCCAAAGACCGGGGAGAGGACCCCTCCACATTACCACATTTTCCTCCTTTACCGCAGGATTTGGGCCCCATGCTCCTTGAGCATTTTTTGCCCTCTGTGCTGGGCCATTTTCTTTATCTGATATTTATGGCAATTGATTTCCTAGACAATTTTTGTTGTTCATTCATTAGACATTTTAGTAATTCTCTGTTATCTAGGTTTAATTTTTGTCGTGATCTTTTCATCATTTTTTAGTAGTGTATTACCTTAAAGGAGTTAGTTTTTCTTGGTTATTGTAGCATCATTTTCTATAGTATTCTTATTTTTCCAATTCTATGAAGGTAATTCTTTGTTTTGTTCTGTTTTGTTTAGTGTTTTCCTCAGCTTTCATTTGCGACAACAGGATATTTATGGCTTATACTGCTCCAAACACTAGAGAAGCTTTTCTTTTTCCCATTTTATGCTTTATAATTTTGCATTGACGGCAATGGTATTTTTAAATGTGGGGTCTTAAAGTTATTTAGATTTTTAAGTTGTTTGGTATTCTTTCTAGATGTTTTGCTGCAATATTTTAACTTTTTCTTTGATATGAGAGCTTGTCAAAAATTTTGAAATTTTTTGTGGATTAATTGACCATTTTTTGAAAATTTTCGAAAATTTTTGCTTAACATATTTTCTCATTTTTTGGCACAATAAATCATTAATTGAACCATGCATGAATGAGTAGTCGGTGCTAATATTTTTCATTCATGATTTTCGAAGATTTTTTACCACTAAGCCAAACTTCAATTTTTGATTTGGGATATTTAGAAAAATTTATGTAGACTCAATTATGTTGCATCCCAAAAACTCACTTTATTACATTTTTTAACCTAATTCTTAGATGACTTGATTTAGTTTTAAAATGTGGGTAGTGCCGTTTTCATTTGTTGAGCATTTCTAGCCAACAATTTTAACAATTTATTCGAAGTACCTTTCTATTTGAGCCTTAAATGGCATTCACCTTCTTTCACATAAACTCAATTTACCTACCCTTATTGAGCTTAATGTTTCTTTTTATTGTTTTATGATAAATTTTCCCTTTAAGAGCTCATTGGCGCACATTATATGTTAAGGGGATATATGGGTGGAAGTTTGTGAGAAGTGAGTGATATACATTTTTGTAAGAAATGGGGTATTGGAAAAAATTGTTGAAAAAAAATGAATGTGAAAGCATTTGTATTTGTAGGTAGTGCCCATCACTGGTACCTGCGTGTTTATTTGTCGCAGGTAGTGCCTACCACTTGTACCCGTATTGTGAGCAGACATAAAAAAAATAAAATGATGATGTGATGCATATATGTCCGAGGGAGGTTAGCATGTTTGGTTGTTCGGAATTCTTCATGGGTGTTTGTTACTCAAGTGTGGGGTTGTGGATGAATGATATTTCTCATATGAAGAGAAATTTTATTTTAATGTGTGGCCACCATTACCATAAAGCTCTTGTTCAGATTCATATTTTCTATATCCTATCCGTTCTTTGGCTAACAAATATCATACCTATAGTTCAAGCTAAAAGTTCTACCTAAATTTGAATTGAATCGGTTGTGTAGAATAGTGGAGGCGTGTAAGAAGAGTGAGCTATGGGGTGTTTAGAAAAAATTTTGAGGGACTTCATCATTTAATCTAGAGATTTTCAAATCTAAGTTTTTGAATGGCGACACACACATACACAAATTTCATGTTTTGGATTTTGTTAGCATTTGAGCTTTTTGGTTCATAGACTACTCTGATTGATAGATTGATTATTGATTATTTATGCGGATATTGGAGAGAATATATTGAGTGAAATTTTGTTGTGCTTAAATGTTTTAATTTTATGTTTGATCGAGGACAATCAAAGGTTAAGTGTGGGGTAATTTGATAAATTCATAATTGTGCTATATTTTATGTGTCATTTACCATGTTTTTATGTGTTGTAAGCAAGATTTGAGTTATTACTGAGATTAATTTCGTTCTTGATTCTTAGTTTTTGTAGGGCTAAAGTGAAAAAGAGTAGAAAATGATGGAAAAGATGAAAGAAATGCTAAGGGCAGAACATGCATGATTGTGAAGCCATTTTGGATGCTTTTTCATATCTTAAGCATAACTTTTGAGTCCAAACTGCAATTCAGGTGATTTAAGATGCATTGGAAAGCTAAGACATAGAGCTACAACCTTAGTGTTTTATACTTATTATAATTCCAAAAGCATCAATGTGAAAATCGAAGTGGAAGGTAGAGCACATGAAGAAAGCCAGCACACATGCGCTGGAGTTGTGCAGCGCATGTGCACTGCGTCCGGAAGCAAGATTTCTAGATTATGTTCAGGTGCACATACGCCCAAAATAGGCAGCGCATGTGCGCCCGAAAAAGCATAATGGCTTTTTTTTAGTTTTTGATAGATTTCTTTGCCTGGTTGAACTCTTTTTCACCCGATTTTACGTTCTTATCTGTAAACCTAAATTGTAACCCTAAGTACTCATTATAACATCTTGCCATATCCCGTGTAGGGTGAGAGAAAAGGGATCGACACTTTATTTTCTAGTTTTATCTAAGTTTTTCAGCAAAAAAATTCTTCTTTAATCTTTCATGGCACTTTGTGCTTAAACCCTTTTTCTTGGTTGAGGGATTTGAAGTCATGGTCAATTCTACTATGTTGTGAGACTTCTTGTGCTTGAATTTATTCAATTATATGTCAATTATTGGTTAAGTTTCTACGATTAATTTTATGATTGTTATTTTTAACTTATTATTGCTGCAGAATATTAAGTTGTTAGAATTAATCTACTGCCAGATTGTTTTAACTACGTGTGCTTAATTCAATCTGTGAAGCAATTGAATTTGATAATTACTCGATTAGTATTATTGAATTTAGGGAAAAATAAACATTAATTGGCATAACCGCGTGTTTATGTTTAATTAGCCTAATTGTTCTTAATGTTTTTAAAGCTTCTATTAATTAATCTTTGGCGCGTGTCAGGATTAAATTAATAGTTAGGGTTAAAACTTTGGATCGTGTGCTGAAAATTAGCCAACTTTAGAAAGAAATAAGAATCAACTTTGAATTGGTATTCAGTTTAATTCTTCAATTAGTGCTTGATATGGCATTGAATTATCTTGTAAGTCAATGATCGACTAGTAAAATTTTCATGGTGGATATGACCGAAACCAAGATTCTTCTTAATTGAGTTCTCTTTAATTTACTTTATTATTTTGTTTTTAGTTTAAAAGCAGTAAAAAAAACCCCCTTTTTCTGTTTAGCACAAGAATAATCTTCGCTCTCTGTGGCACGAACTGGACTCACCACTACTACATTTTTTTTTATTGAGAGTTGTTAATTTTGGGTGCCTACAATAGCATTCCCACCAAGTAGATATAATTTTTACTTGCTTTCTAGTTTAAATTATTAAAAATTTCAATGCATGCAAATTAGGGTTCTTAGAAAAAATAGGATTGTTGTTAAATTCTATCTTTTTGGTTAAGAATCTTCCATTTCTTGCATTAAGTTCTATATAATAAGTCTTTTTAGTGGGCTTTCTTTAATTTTACCAAAAAAAATGAAAAAATCCAAAAATATTTTGATTTCGAATTGAACTCTTTCAATTTCTAGTTTAGAATTGGTAATTCTAGCCTTGCAATATCTTTTTATGGTGATTTTATTGGGTAAATTTACTTGCTCTTTAAATTTATTTTAATTCCAATTAGTTTAGATTAGAATTAATTGCTTTCTTCACTTGCTTTTACTGGAGTAGACTAAGTAGTTTCTTAATTTCATAATTATTTAGTTCACTTATTTGCTTTTGTAGATAATCTAGTTTGAAATTGAGTTTTAATTGCTTGCATTGAATTATGATTTGAGTAGAGTTAATTCACCATTCATTGTTTGATCTTGCTTAACTACAAAAAGACTCGTAAAACTTGGTAATTGCCTTCCAACAATCCTTGTGGAACGATACCCACTAATCCTATACTACTACCAACTCTGTATACTTGCGGAAGTGAGGTAGAGTGTAGTGGTTTTGTGATCTCACAGGTTTCTTCTTACTTGTTTGCTCTAAATTGATCTCTACCTAAGGACTAGACAAGTTTTTGGCACCTAAGCTTGTGCATGTGCACAAATTCCAATAGCAAATGTCATAATGCACACATGTGCAAGGTTTTGAGCACACGTCGTAGGGAGTTTCTGCGTAAATTGTTATTTTGGCAGCCATTTAACCCCGTTGGACTTCTTTTAATGGGCTTTCACGTATCTATCATTAGATAGAGGATTTAACCCAAATATCTCCTATAAATACCTCATTGTAGAGAGAAGTTGAGAAAATGTTCATTAATTACATAGAGATCATTAATTAGGATTAGATTATTATAGTAGATAAATCATTATATTAGGGTTTACTTTTCTTGCAACGATCTCAAGCTTCATAACCTTTTGTTCCAGCTAGAATTAATGAGTTTGCTTTCTTTATTTATATTCAATTCAATTCCAGTTCTCTATTGCAGTTTGTAGCTTTAATTTACTTTTATTGTGTTTGGACTCTACTCTTCTAGTTTGATTCCGTTAAAGTTAGTTGCTTTCTTTAATTTTAATTAGAAAGGTAATTGTTCTTATTTTCTAGTGGTTAGAATTAATTTAGTTAGGTAGAAACAAATCTTTTAATTAATTTGTCTATGTAGTGAAAAGATTTGTGAACTCTAGTAATTGTTCCATAGTTCTCATGGGAATAATACTTACTCACCCAATCTACAAACTAACCTCGCATCCTTGCAAGTGTAGAAGTGTTGATTAGGGTTTTATGGATTAATTTATTATTTTTCTTTGAATTGAATTACCTAATCATTTATTTACCTGAACAAGTTTTTGACGCCGTTGTTAGGGATTGGGTCTTGGGCAATATCGGTACAAGTTGACAAGAATACTTGTTTGAAAAGTAATTTGTGTCCCAATTATCTTAGTTTCATTATGTTTCATCAAAGGGAATAGAAGTTGATAGGGCAAAGATACTGGTGATTGAAAAGTTACCTCCTCTGATTAATATAAAAGGGGTAAGAAGTTTCTTGGGTCATGCGAGCTTTTATAGAAGATTCATTAAGAATTTCTCACATATTGCTAGACCGTTGTGCTTGATACTTCAAAAAGATTGTCCTTTTCATTTTGATGATTCTTGTTTGAAAGCATTCAATGAGTTAAAACACACTCTTGTGATTGTACCGGTTGTTGTAGCATCAAATTGGTCTCTTCCCTTTGAACTCTTGTGTGATGCTAGTGACTGTAAAATAGGAGCCATTCCATGTCAAAAAGTGAACAAGATGTTGCATGTCATATACTATGCTAGTAGGACCTTAAATGATGCACAAATTAATTATTCAACAGTGGAGAAGGAACTACTTGCTATAGTTTTTGCATTTGATAAGTTTAGATCATATTTGATTGGATCAAAGGTAATTGTTCATACCAATCACTCCACATTAAAGTAATTGTTGTCTAAGCAAGATGCCAAGCCATGTTTATTGAGATGGATACTTTTGTTTCAGGAGTTTGATTCTGCAAGGTGGTAGACGAGAAAGGTGTAGAGAACATGGTAGCCGATCATCTGTCCAGAATTGAGGCATCTAGACTTGTCAATCTTGAAGAAGGGACAATCAATGATGAATCATCAATTGAAAAATTGTTTGGGGTGAAGGATGTGAGTCCATAGTATGTGGATATTGTGAATTATCTTGTGGCAAGGATAGTGCCAAAGAACTAAATGTCAACGAGAAGAGGAAATTCTTTGCGGAACTTTAACATTATTTTTGGGAAGAGCCGTATTTCTTCCAAAGGTGCAATGGTCAAGTTCTAAGGAGATGTATTCCGGAATGTGAAATATCTGATGTATTAAGACATTACCATTCATCTTCAGTTGGGGGCACCATGGAGCTCAACGGATGGCTTTCAAGGTTCTCCAATGTGGTTTGTATTGGCCAACCATGTTCAAGGATTCCCGGGACTTTGTGCTCAAATATGATGAATTTCAAAGGGTAGGTAATAGTCCAAGGAAACATGAAATGAGCAGATTTACTCCTTCATGGCATTATTGAGTTGGAGATATTTGATCCATGGGGGATTGATTTTATGGGACATTTTGGCTGCAGTAGACTATGTGTCAAAGTGGCTTCAAGCAATTGCCACCCCAACCAATGAGGCCAAGGTGGTTACTAAATTTCTTCACAAGAACATCTTTTCTCGGTTTGGAATTCCTCAGGCTATCATTAGTGATGGGCATCTCATTTGAAGAATTCCAAATTTGTGGCACTAATGACAAAATATAGGGTGAAATACAAGGTTGCTTTAGCTTATCACCCACAAACATCAGGTCAAGTGGAGGTGTCAAACCGAGAATTGAAGAAAATTCTAGAAAAGATGGTGAATAATGCTAAGAAGGATTGGGCATTGAAGTTAGATGACACTTCGTAGGCTTACTGTACAACATTTAAGACTCCTATAGGCATGTATCCGTACCGTATTGTGTATGGAAAAGCATGCCACTTTCTAGTGGAACTTGAACATAGGGCATATTGGCGCCATAAAGAACTTGAATTTTGAGTTGAAGGAAGCATATGAAAGAGTATGCTTGATTGAATGAGCTGGATGAATTCCGGAGGCAGGCATTTGAAAATTTTTTAATTTATAAGGAGAAGACAAAGGCATGGCATGACAAGCTCATCCTAAGGAAGGAATTTAAAGTCTGTGATTTGGTGCTCCTTTTTAATTCAAAACTCAAGTTATTTCCAAAAAAGCTTAAGTCAAGATGGAGTGGTCCAAACTATTTCTCATGCAGCGGTGGAAATAAAGGAGAAAGAGTTTCAAGGTCAATGCGCAACAGCTTAAACCCTATCTTGGAAGAATCATTGAAGGTGGACGAGAAATTGTCCGATTAACACAAGAACGAGGATCATGCCATAGTCAAGCTAGTGATTATAAAAGAGCGCTTCTTGGGAGGCTGTGGGTCCCAAAGACAACCTAAGAGGGGGGTGAATTAGGTTGTATCTAAAACAAACATTTTTATGTGCTTAATAGAAATTCAAATATCACTAGCTTTATGCACCAAATAAAAACTTAAGCACAAATGAACACAATAGATATTCAACAATTTAAACTTAAAGAACAAATAAGAATATTGAGATTAAGAGAATCAAACCAAACTCCCAAGCTTCTCAAGCTTGGAGCTTACAACTGCAAAGAGCTTCTTACAAGGCAACTACCAAGTTCACAACTTGAAGTTTAGCCACTAAAAGTCTCTTCAAAGTAGGTGAGACAATAACCTCTTGTACACAAATGAGGATCACTCTTTCTCACACTAATATCCTTTAGTTGAGCCAAGAGTTTTACACTCACAACCTCCCTTTGTTACAGTTGTTATCTCTCCACTCTTACACTTGAAGAACTCTTACACTTCTAAGTTCTTTTCACAAAACTACCTATACTATTACAACACTTGTACCCACTATTTCTCCCAAATAGATCAAGTATTACTTGTAATCAATGCAGAAGTCTTTTTTTATTTAATTCAGGCTTAGGGGTATTTATGGTTGCCCAAAGAGAACTGCTTCCAACAACTTTCCAACGGCTATTTTCTGTTTACTGGAAAACTAGTCGTTGGACCTTTCGGACGGCCGATGCAGCAAGTGTGCGTCCGAACGAACTAGTTGTTGGACCGTTCGGACGGCCACTGATAATCCCTGCATCCGACGCTGCGTCCGTTCTCTGAGGATATTCGTTCGGACGTCCAAGAATGTGTCCGAACATGCGTCCGATCGAAGCAAAGTCTTCTGGAAATATGATCGGACGCTGTTCTTCATCCGAGACTTGCTTCAAATTCTTTGTGTCGAACGATTACCATCGTCCGAAACTCTGTCTTTCAGACAGTCATTTGTGTCTATGGAGTCTTCTGTTTGTTTTATTCGGACGATTTTTTCTACACACTTGTTTTCAAACATCCCAAGTTTTTTCATTTAGTTGTTTATGCTTTATTTTAGCGTGATTTTTGGATTAGATTTATTTTGAGCAAAATTGGTTTGAATTAGGTTAGAATTTTTGTTTAAAAAGTTAAGTTTTTATAAGAGTTGAATAAATGTTGCTAATGAATGAGTAAAATTGTCAGCCTAACTTATTAATTTTGTGTTTTTAGGTGATGCATGGAAGTGAGCAAAGGTGATGAGGAATGCAACAATTTTGGCAAAGTGTGAAAAATCCACTTTGGAGAAGCTTAGCTTGAGATCGCGATCTCAAGTCAAACTTCGCGATCTCAATTTTGGCTTGTGAATTTGAGTAGTGTAGGCTTATCTCTCATTGTTCAAATTGCTTGACTACACAAAGACCTATGAATCTTGATAATCGCTCTCTGACAAACCTTGAGGGAACGATCCCTACTTCCATTTATTACTAGTTGACAACCGTATACTTTCGGGATGCCACCTAGTTAGTAGTAGGATTTAGGTGTTCATTAAATTTATAACTAGGTGTTTAAAAAAATAATCATCCGAATCAGCTTTAATTTTAGTCTTAAACACACAAGATATATTCAACCCAAATTTTTTGCTTTTCTTATTCATCACCATCTCTCTCCTATCTTTTTTAGGTATTTGACTCACACAGTTATTTAAAATATAGGTCCTGAATACTAATTTAACTCACCAAGGATAAAATAAATTCAAAATAAAAATAATGCAACAACTATGAATGCTAATTTAGGGCTAGTCAGTTAGTGCAACTGACTTTCAAGTACTTAAAATTTACTGTACACATGTATAATTCATAAAAAAATTAAGATAAAAATACCAAAAGTGGCCCAAAAATACGTTTCAGTAGATCTGAACACCCAACTCATAATTACACCTCTAGATGGCTACAAAAATAATTGAAAAATTGACCTTCACTCTAAGAGCAAGTACCAATTCAAAATCTAGAATATTAAACTGATTTTAATTTAAGCCAGTAACATTGATTAACTAGTTAGTTTTTAAGTTTCAAAAGCCATGCAAACAAAAGTATAATAATTGATTATGCATTTGAATAAAGTTATATGGTGTTTAGATTATATCGATTTTTAAAATTCGCCTTTGATTATATTTAACTCACTTTCTACTTTGGTTTGATTATTTTCATTCTGTATACCCAAAAAAAAATTGTAAAGAAAGAACTATGCAACGGTCTATAAATCTTAATCAAATATATAAACAAGGCAATGTAATTTCTTGTAAATTAGATAATTTACCTAGAGATTGAACTTCAACTGCCCTAAAAAGATTGAGGTAGTGTTTGCATTCACAGAAGAGATACAAAGATTTCTTTGCACATATGAGGAGAATGAGAGGGAAAGGGAGTAGATAGGAGGATGGAGAGAAGAGGACAATATAGGAGTGAGAAAGTAAGTATGAGTTATGAAATTATGTAGTTGATTGATGTTTTTGGAAATTATAACAAAAGTGATGAAGAGAGGGAATGAGTAATAGGTGACAGTAAAATAGAGAGTCGGTCAACACGAGGAAATCCAGAAGTTGAGAAGGGTACAACAAGAGTAAGAAAGGATTGCAATGGCAAATTCTGCTCATCAAAGGAATTTGAACATGGAAAACGAAGAAGAAGACACCCAGGTTGTTGGAAATAATAGGATAGGTGGGTATGGGAATGGAAATGGCATGAATGGGAATGGAAGGCCATTAAGGGAATATGCCTTGCCAAATTTTGATAGAGCGAACTCTAGCATTGCACAGATGCCCGTGCAAGCTAACAACTTTGAAATTAAGCCCCGCCTTAATCCAAATGTTCCAAGCTCATGCCATGTTCGGAGGTAGCCCCAATGAAGATCCCTATACACACCTCATGAGTTTTGAAAAAGTTTCGGACACGTTCAAGTTCAATGGAGTACACCCAGATTGTGTGCGAAATGAGGGTGTTTTCTTTCTCTCCACGGGATAGGGCAAAGTCAGGGTTACAATCCCACACCCGAAGAACATTTTCTACTTGAAATCAACTTATTCAAGAGTTCTTGGTAAAACATTTTCCACCCACAAGAACCGCCAAATTGAGAAATGAAATCACCTTCTTTAAGCAAGACAGTCCTAAAGTTTTTAGGAGAAGTTTGGGAGCGGTTCATGTAGGAATTACAAAGGAAATGTCCTCATCACACGATCCCTGTGTGGCTTCAAATCCAAACTTTCTATAATTGTTTGACTCTAGAGACCAAATCCATAGTGGATGCTTCCGCCGATAGGTCTATCTCATACAATACTCTGGTGGAAGCTCAAGAGTTGCTCAATAGGATGCATACAATCACTATAATCATGGACCGATGACCTTACTGGTGACTCAACACCAAGCCAATCAAGCCAATGGCAATAGTGGAGCGTTGAATTTGAACATGCAAGATGCTCTTCTGGCACAACAAAGTATGCTCATAAGTGTGATGAATAATTCTGCAAAAGCGTTGGAGAACTTGGGGAAACCAAGTAGTGTAAATGCAATGTCTTCTTCTCCAACCCAACCAATCATGGTATGTGATTTTTGTAAGGCGGTCATGCAAATGGACAATGTGAGATGCCTTATGGGTCCAATGAACAACTCAATTATGTGTCTAATCAATCATCATTTCCAAGGAACATCCGGAGCTTATGGGAACACATATAATCCTTCTTGGAGGAACCATCCTAATTTTTCATGGAGGAAGACCAACAATCAATCCAATCCTCCTTACAAACCAAATCCCTCACCTCAAAATGTCCAACGCACTGAAGCTTGAAGATCCTCACCTAGACCATATCAACTGCCACATCAAAGAATTTTCTAACCCCACTCGTATCAATATTTTTCTAATCCTTCATTTCAAAACCAACAACCAAGGCCTCGTTTTCAATATACAAACTCTTCCCAACCCATGTATCATGACCAATATGCTCCAAGAAAGAATGTGGGAGAAGATGGTTGGAAAAGAGAAACACAAGTACTTGAGAATAGAGTTGGATAGGAAAAAAGAGGAACACAAGAGAGATTATGAGAACTTGAAGGCATCTACAAGGAATTTGGAGATTCAATTTGGCCAATTGGCGAGGTTGAATAATGAGAAACCTTTAGGAGTGCTTCCGAGTGATACCATTCCAAACCCCCAATAATGAGCAATGCAAGGCCATCACCCTTAGGAGTGGTAAATAGTTAGAAGAAAGGGTTGGGAGAAATTTGTCGAAAAGTGGACAAAAAGAAGGAGTTGATGATGAAGAGCAAGAAAAGGGGGAGTCTTCATATGGGCAAGACAAAATGATGAAAGAGTCTACTATGCTCATTTTGCAAAGCAATGAAGGCAAGGATTCGAAGCATCATGAGCCGAAACATGTTAATGTGCCCTTTCCTCAAAGGCTAAAGGATGAAGAAAAGGCAAAGAAGTTCAAGAAGTTTCTTGAGATTTCAAAAATCTTGAAATCAACATTTCATTCATGGAGGCACTTGAGACCATGCCCGCCTATGCTAAATTCATGAAACAAGTCCTCACTTCAAAAAGAAAATTGCATGGGGATGAAATCTTGTGCTTAACGGAGAATTGTAGTGCACTCCTTACAAAGAGGTTTCTACCAAAACTCAGGACCCCGGATCATTCTCCATACCTTGTGAGATTGGTGGTATTACAATTTGGGAGAGCATTGTGTGACTTCGGAGTTTCAATAAATCTCATGCCGTTTGCAGTATTCAAGAAGTTAATTGGAGAACAATTGAAGCCAACAAGTATCTCATTGAAACTTGCGGACCGGAGCATAAAGTTTCCAAAGGGAATCATTGAAAATGTGATTAGGAAACTTGATAAACCCTACCCTCCGGCCGATTTCATTGTGCTTAAAATGGAAGAGAATGAAGAGATGCCAACCATTCTTGGGAGACCTTTCCTTGCTACCGGCCGTGCACTTATTGATGTTCGAGAAAAAAGTTGAAATTCTGAAAATTGATGAAATTGTTACATTTAATGTTTTTAGTTCATTAAAGCTTCCTTGAATTTTTGAAAATGTCATGAATATAAATGTGGTGATGATCTAATTGATGATTGTTGAAGGAATGCAATGGAGAATTTCTCAATGGAGGAAGAGGTCTTAGAGTCAAATGCTCTAAATCAAGATGATGAAGAAGGAATGATTTGCAGAATTTGAATCAATGGGAGGATGATATGTTATTGCAAAAGGAAGATGAGGAGAATCAAGAAACAAGTAAAGAAGGGTCTCTGACCAACGAACCTCCCAAGTTGGAGTTTAAACTTCTTCCTACTCACTTAATGTATGCATATCTCGGTCAAACTGAGACATACCTGATGATTGTGAATGTATCTTTGACAAGTAAGCAACTTGAAAGATTGATTATGGTGCTTAAAATGCATAAAGATGCCATTTCTTGGTGCATTTACACTGTTAAGGGATTAGTCCTTCCTTTTGCATGCATACAATATTGTTGAATGATGGAAATAAACCGGTAAGGCAACATCAAAGGAGATTAAATCCTACTTTAAAAGAGGTTGTGAGGAATGAGGTTATCAAGCTTTTGAGAGTAGGTATTATTTATCCTATTAGCGATAGTGAGTGAGTTAGTCCCACTCAAGTCATTCCAAAAAAGGGTGGTATTACCGTAATCATAAGTGAAACCAATGAGCTATCTCTCCTCCCCTCTAGATTGGTTATGTGTTGGCGAATGTGCATTGATTTTCTAATGTTGAATGAGGCCACCTGAAAGGATCATTTTCCTTTATCTTTTATTGATCAAATGCTTTAGAGGTTAGCCAGTTTTTCATATTATTGTTTCCTTGATGGTTATTTTGGTTATCTCCAAATTGTCATTTGTCCAAAAGATCAAGATAAAACAAATTTTACATGCCCATTTGGTACCTTTGCATATAGGAGAATGCCCTTTCGGCTTTGCAATGCTCCAAACACATTTCAACGTTGTATGTTTGCCATCTTTCGTGACATCGTTGAAAAGAGCATAGAGATCTTCATGGATGATTTTAGTGCATTTGGTGTCTCATTTGATGATTTTCTTGCAAATTTGTCCTATGTATTGAAAAGGTGTGTAGCAACTAATTTGGTTCTCAATTGGGAGAAGTGTCATTTCATGGTGACGGAAGAAATTGTTTTAGGTCAAAAAGTTTCATCAAAAGGGATAGACGTAGTTGATTGGACAAAGGTGGAGGTGATTGAAAAGTTGCCTCCTCAAATTAATGTTAAGGGGGTAAGAAGTTTCTTAGGTCATGCGAGCTTTTATAGAATATTCATTAGGAATTTTTAACATATCGCTAAACCTTTGTGCTTATTATTTCAAAAAGATTATCCTTTTGATTTTGATGATTCTTGTTTGGAAGCATTCAATAAGTTGAAACATGCTCTTGTGATTGCACTGGTCATTGTAGAACCAAATTGGTCTCTTCCATTTGAGCTTATGTGCGATGCTAGTGACTTTGCAATTGGTGCCGTTTTATGTCAAAAGGTGAATAAGATGTTGCATGTCATTTACTATGCAAGTAGCACCTTAAATAATGCACAACATAATTATTTTACAACGGAGAAGGAACTACTTGCTATAGTTTTTGCATTTGATAAGTTTAGATCATACTTGATTAGATCAAAGGTAATTGTTCATACTGATCACTCCGCATTAAAGTATTTATTTTCTAAACATGATGCTAAGCCACGGTTATTGAGATAGATACTTTTATTGCAGGAGTTATATTGGGTGGTAGCGGACAAGAAGGGTGTGGAAAATATGGTAGTCGATCATTTGTCAAGGATTGAAGCATCTAGACTTGTCAATCATGAAGAAAGAGCCATCAATGAAGAATCATCAATTGAGATATTATTTGAGTTGAAGGAAGTGAGTCTATGGTATGCAGTCATTGTGAATTATCATGTAGCAAGGATAGTACCAAAGATGTTAAATGTCAATGAGAAAAGGAAATTCTTTGCGGAGCATAAGTATTACTTTTGGTAAGAGTCATATTTGTTCCAAAGGTGCAATGATCAAGTCCTTAAGAGATGTGTCTCCGAATGTGAAATTACCGATGTGTTGAGACATTGTCATTCATCTTTGGTTGAAGGGCATCATGGAACTCAATAAATGGCTTTCAAGGTTCTTCAAAGTGGTTTGTATTGGCCAATTATATTCAAGGATTACTCCCGAGAATTTGTGCTCAAGTGTGATGAATATCAAAGGGTGGGTAATATTTCAAGGAAACATGAAATGCCCCTTCACAGCATTATTGAGTTGAAGGTATTTCATGCATATGGGGAATTGATTTTATGGGACCTTTCCCGATTTCATTTTCCAACAAATACATTTTGGTTGCGGTGGACTATGTGTCAAAGTGTGTTGAAGCAATCGCCACCCTTACCAATGAAGCCAAAGTGGTCACTAAATTCCTTCAAAAGAATATATTTTCTCAGTTTGGAGTGCCTCGGGCTATCATCAGTGATGGGGGCTCTCACTTCAAAAATTCACATTTTGAGGCCTTGATGACAAAGTATGGTGTGAAACGCAAGGTTGCTTTAGCCTATCATCCTCAAACATTGGGTCAAGTTAAGGTTTCAAACTGATAATTGAAAAAGATCTTAGAGAAGAAGGTGAATAAGGCTAGGACGGATTGGGCACTTTAGTTAGATGACACATTGTGAGTCTGCGATCGGATGACATTTATTACCCCCATAGGCATGTCCCCGTACCGTATTGTGTACGGAAAGCATGTCACTTGCTGGTGGAACTTGAGCACAGAACATATTGGGCAATAAAGAGCTTGAATTTTTATTCAAATGAAGCATATGAAAAGAGGATGCTTGATTTGAATGAATTGGATGAATTCTGGAGGGAAGCATTTGAAAAATCTTTGATCTATAATTTTTGTCTGTTTTTTATTTTTTTTTAGAAAAATTTGCTCGTTAAATTGTTCAATTAGCTAAATTATTGGCTTGGTATTAGGATTGATTTGAATTGAGTTGAGAAATCTTAAAAGTTTGTTGGAAATTTGGTGAAATGATTGTATAGGCTGTGATTCTTGGAATTGTTGGGAATTGTTTGAATTGTGATTGAATTGTAATGTTAAATGAAAAGAAGGGTTTATGGTAGTGCTGAAAGAAGGGCTACGATGAGGAGAAGAGGGGTAGGTTCTAGGAAGCGAAAAGCTGGAGAGGGTAAGCCGACTACTAGGGAAGAAGGCATGGAACAATAGGTAGAGGCTGGTGGACATGTAGAACCACAGTTCTCTAGTGACAAGGCACTTCAGTTGTATAAGAACAATAAGAAGCATGAGGTTATTAGAGAGTGGAATTTCGACCTTTCAATTCATTGGAGAGATTATGAAGCGATTGAAAAGCAAATTAGGTCGAGGCATTGGGATTGACTCCGAGGCTTCCCAGTTGGTGAAAGAGTTTCACTGTAATCTGTGTGAGTTGGAGAATGGTATGGTATGGGTACGGGCGATGTTAGTGGAATTTAGTGCTAATTTGATTAATGCTGATTTTAACATACCCCGGTATCATCTAGTCAATATTTAACATACCCCGATATCATCTAGTCAATATTTAACATACCCTAGTATCATCTAGTCAATATTTGGCATTCTTAAAAAACAAGGCGAAAGACATGAATGCAATTAAAGATGCCATTTGCGATAGGCAAGTTGATTGGGTTGGGAGTGATTTCAAAATCGAATATTGAGTTGAAATTTGCACGTCAGGGACTCTCTTTGGTAGCCAAATTATGGTTTTACTTTATTAGCTGTCGAGTTTGGGGGTCCAATGCCTTGAGTTATATTCAGAGGGATAAAGTACTCCTAGTTTATGCTATTATGACAGGGGTGCCGGTGATTATTGCTAGCCTTGTCAGGCAGGGATTCTCAGACAGTGGGAGGTCCAGGCGACCTATATTTTATACCCCTAGCTTGATTCACCATTTGTGCACTTTGGCAGGTTGCCCGATTGAACCTGCGGAGCCAATAACCTATTCAAGAGGAAGCATTAATCGGGAGTATGTTTACCAAATGGTGAGAGAGTACAAAAAGCACCACCAACAAGAACGCCTTACCCAGCCACTAACACCACCGCCTCAGAGTACTTCTTTCATTCCGATGCCTCCAGGTTATGTCTTAAATCCTCCTGTTAATGAAGATGAGAGAAATAAATTGCAAGGGTATTGGTCATACAGTCAAATGGTGATGCACAACAACTTGACATTCATTGGAGAAGCTCTCAAGACCACTTCATTGGATACATGGGTTAGCTGCCACCACCTCCGACATGGCATTTTGGTCCACCTCGTGGACCACACTACATACCACCTGCATTTTCAGCACATCAAGAAGGATCCAGCCAAGCTAATGTGACTGGAGGAAAGCTAGATGATGATCATGAGGATGTCCAACCCAGTGATGCCAAGGAAGGTCAAGAGGAAATGGAGCAAGAGGATTGACGCCACCAGTTGTATTTAACATTGATGACATCCAACCCAAGCAATTGAAACCATTTGTTGAAACCATTTTTGGAAGATGAACAATTTTATCTATTTTTCATTACTTAGCACCTTGACATTTGACTATTTTTATTTTTATTTTTAGTCCTTTAATTTGAAGTAGTTTAATTTTCCTTTTTAGTAGATTGGCTAATGGCCTTAAGCTGATGCCAAGTAGATATCTATTGCGATGCTTCATGGATTAAACTCTTTTTGGGAATTACTTGTGGATACTTGGTGTAGTTTTGGTCATGTCACTGCCTAAAAAGAATAGAATGGCTAAGGGCCCTAAGCTGGTGCCATTTTTGCATTTGTTGATGATTTGAATTGGATGTTGATTTTTATGGGACTTAATTGATGAGATGCATAGCATGGTTTAACACATTTAGCTCCTTTACTCAGTATTAATTTTCACCTTTAAATTGTGTCGTAATTGAGTAGCTATTATTATTGTGGGATATGTCTTTATGTTGAATTTTGGGTGAGCTGTAGGATGAGTTGTACTCATTATTTGAATAAATGACAACTTTGGGGGTGTTTATTTTTTGTTTTGGGATCGGTTGTTTTGTGTAAGTTTATGTCACTTATGCATAATAGATGGAAAATTGATCAATTGAGTAGTCAATGATGATGAATTATGACATACAATACTAAATGATTGAAGTATTTGATTAGGTCATTCCATTGACTTAAGTGTACATGAGTAGTTCAAAATTAATTGTTTTACAACATAAAGATTTCAAAAACTTAGAGTTACTATTTTTTCAAAAAGAAGTGCTGAAAATTTAGAAAAATTCACGCAAAATATTATTTCTAATCAAATCACTTATATTATTTTGTTAAACGAGATAGTGTTTGCAGTCACAGAAGAGATATACAGATTTCTTTATAGATATGAGGATAGGAAAAGCTAAAGGTTGAGGGAAAATGAGAGTGAGAGGGAGAGGGAGAGACAGAGGGAGAGGCATTTAGAGGGAGAGGGGAAAGAGAGAATTGAGTAGATAAGAATGAATATGATGGAGAGAATGGGTTAAGAGAGGAGTGAGAAAATATATACAAGGTATGAATTTATGTAGATTAATTTGTTTTTTTGGAAATTATAAAAAAAATTGATAGAGAGAGAGAGCGAGTAATTCATACATTGTATATTATGAAAATAGAGTGTCAGTCAACATGAGTAAAAAAACTAAGCAAATATATTGTCTTTTATTGAGGAGGAAATGAAGTAAAGATATATCAAAGGTAGACTAAACCTGGACTCAACAAAACCTGCATCTCAACTACAAAAAAATCCACTAAGTATGTCCTCCCATATTAATAAATTTGACAAATATTTTCACAAGAAAATATCCCTTGTTAATCGAGGTATAAATTTAGAAGCCATAATAAATAAATAAAATATGAAAGAAACGACTAACATGAAGGTATCTCATACTAAGTTTTCAAATATTATTTAACTATAACTTCAACTGAGCATTAATTCAATATTTCAAATTACCATTTCAAAGTCATGATTTATCCATACAAGATCAACCTTGATTCTCATACATTTAGATCATAATTTGACTCTATCTACTATTCTATTTACTTATATGAGTTTTTTAATTTTAGTCTTATATCTATTTACTTATTTGAGTTTCAATTCAATTTTAAGAGCAATACCCACTACAAAAATCCATTTTATTTAATATAATTAATGACTTATATCTTATATAATGAACAGAATAAGTCGAATAATGAAAACACGATGAACATTAGATTTTGATATCCTATTTTATAAAATATTTATGACTTGTGAAAATATAAAGAAAAATATTTTTGTAAAATTTATTTCAAAAAGATCATCTTGGGACTTAATTAATTCATATCCTTAACTAATTATGCCAAATAAAGCAAATATCTTCAATCTATTTACTTATTCTATTGAAATGGTTATAGGTGATATTGAAATTTTCTAACCAATCTCTTTCTTGATTTTTTTACCTACTAAATATCTTATGTTCTATCCAACACATTCTTTTCAATCTTGCACTCACAAAATGATACACAATGATAAATGAAAATATAGTTCACCAGAAGTATGAACAACTAATTGTCAATGGCCTCTCATCTGAACTGACTACTAGATGAGAAATTTACAAACACCTGTTGCTAATTTTTTAAAACATGCTAAACTAAAGCGCTTATGTTGTCTTCATAATTCAAATATATTAGTTAACGAAAAGGAGCAACCTCTGTTATTTACATCTAATCTACTCCAACCAATAATGGGTAATTCAGTAAGATGATCTCAACATCAAATCTGTGTGACGAAGATGGCAAGGAAAACTTGTGCATTATTTTCACATGCTCATGCACATTTCAATGTTCATTGCAATTTTCGCTATGATTGTAATCTGTGGCAAATTGAGCAACGAGACTGTAGACATGTAATATCCCCAATTTTTATTTTGAATTCTACGACAAAAATAAGTTTGCTGCAATGTAAGAAAAAAAATTTAGTGACAATTTTTCCAATGCTAGAATTTCTATGCATGTGTGCCTAATTTGGCTACAATATTTTCAACGACAAGTTCATTAATAAATTCTTTACAAATATTTTGACAAATGTAACGTCAACTAATTCAATACCATTTCTTTCCCTTGCAAAATTCCCCACAAACTTGCAATGAATTATTATCCACCCTAACTATAGTGGCTAAGCATATGTATTTTTTATAGTAGTTCTTTAGGTAAATACTTGAGACATTCTATTACATGGTTATTTTTTTTCAAGAAAACTACAAAAGAAAAAGCCACTATACTACTACCTTGTTAGGTTCTTGATCACTCAACTTTTAAATCCTTAAAATTGGTTATCTGGAATCACTACATCTATTTTACACATTAAAAAGAAAGGAAAGTTGACATTTTAGGGGTTAAGTCATCAAACACCTTGGAATACTATTCATTTTCATCAACAATGAATTTTTCAAAAATTTTATTTTTATTTCTTTTTGCAAATCTAGTCCAAATTAATTGAAAATTACATCCCTAGACTCAGCTCTTCACATTCAATGCAATTTTGACTTTGGATTTGCTAAAAAGTTACAAGCGAGTCATCAAAGATGCTATTACCAACCGTGATTTTTGTCATTTCTATCAGGCAAACTACAACCAAATTTAACAAGATTTTGAGAAAAACGATCCTCACGGTGAGAACAAAAGTACTCGCCAATAATCAATGAAGAAAAAAACTAGATATGCACGAATTGAAGCCATAGTTCAAACTCATGATTGTTCATGCCCTTTTGGCTCCGTTCCAAACATTTTTTACCAAATTCTAGCCAAGAATCATGTTCTACATAAACAAAATAAAAAAAAAATTAAGAAATTGATCTTGTGGTATAAATTTCAAATAATTTTAACACAATTTGACAAAAAAAAAATATAAAAAAATATTAGTTGCGAAGATGATGAACTGTGCTCCATGATGTTTTTACGATGTTACATGTTGAAACATCAATTTTTCGTCGTCCTTAAAAGTGAAATAAACGGGATGACTTGGAATCATCGTTTAAATTAGTTTGAGTACTAATTTTAAAAATTTAAGAGTTGAATGACCAAAGCCAAAATTACTATTTTAGTAGTTTTCTCTTTTTGTTTGCTTTTTGTATTATTTTACCAAGTGCGAAACTGTCAGTATTAGAGACTGGAAATTTCACAAGGCTGGCCCAGATTTGGCGCGAACTAGCTCCTTTCAACCAGTTCAACTTGGCCCTAGTGTTAGTCGATAGCGGTCTGCGCTAGGCCTTCTACAGTATCTACAGCACAAGTTGAGGGTGATTTTCCATGCCCATGGACTGGCCAAACCTATTACCTATACACTATTGTAGGCCACTTAATAGGTAGCTCATAATCAAATTATAAGGGCTCCCAACGGCCGGCTTATGTGCCTAATTGATACTTCTAGTAAATAGAGTTATTTACCCTCTAAAAACCATGTAGTTTTGATGTGTTATTCCTGAATTGTGTGTTTTTATGTGTATTTACTTGAATTTCATGCTTAGTGGTAGTATTAGAATAATATTAGACTCTTTGGTAGTATTTATAGGCTAATTGATAATTATAAGAGCACATATTGTGTTTTGATAGATAAATTAGAATTGTTAGCAGCTTGAAGTAAGAAGTCAAGGACAAAACTACAATTCGAAGAAAAGCAGAAGACCAAGTCCAAAACTGCAAGAGTTTGTGACCCCGATCTCGTTTCTCAAGGCATAAAATCTCACACCATTTGACACAGCTCCCAGTCAGAAAACCCTAGTCAATAGATGATCGACACTACAGTGTCAAATTCAACCATACAAAAAATGACATTGTAGTCTGACCACTTTCCAGACAAAGGAAATTTTTGTCATTTTTATAAGGGCTGTGAAAAGTGTCTATTACCCTAATGTGTGCACCTAAAACACATAGTATAAGGTGCTAGGGAGTTTTGTTTTAGTAAGGTAGGATAAAGTTCTATCTAAAGTAGAAAAAATGTACTACTTTTAGCCTAGAATGAGCATTTTTGTCTTTTCTTTCAAATTTGCAGCACTTTAATTTTCAAAATTACTCTCTTTAATTTATACAAATTTAGAATTCCTTTTATATTGTTGTTGGCTTTTTTATTAGCTTTTTTAGATACCAATTTCTCTCATTTGTATTCTTACTTGCCTATCTTGCTATCATGACTAGTGTTATTATGCTTATGTTATTCTCATCTCTATCTTTAGTAGTAGTTATGTCTTGTTTTTACCTTTCTTTGTTAGCATGATTCACTTTAAGCATGTGTAGCTAAACTATTAATGGATTGGACTAGGGAAATGTGAATTTTACCCATGTCTGGGTGATTCAAAGTGGGTAGACAAGTAAATGGGGACATTTGATTAGTGGTAAATGGTTTGGTGGATTGGTGGATTGGTGAGAGGGAAAGGATCCTCCTTCGAACCATATTAGTGGTTTTAGCACAACAAATGAGTGTTGAGTGTTAATTTCCTAGATTGGTTTACTACTTGGTTAAGACAGTAAGTAGTCGAGACAAGAAGCTTTTCTAATTAATTCCTAAAACTCCATGATAAACTTTAGACTAGAACCATGAGCTGGCCAATAGATTTGTTCATAGTTGGGAGGGAATTCTTAATTGTACACACTGAATGTTTGTTGACTAGAAGAATCCACCTAGTAAAATAATCATAGCTTTAGCCCGATCCCCCTTTTAACTTTTTGTTGATGTAGTTGTTTAATTATTATTTTTAATTACTTGCCTTATCATCGACTTATGGTAATTAGTGTAATTCAAATTTTGAATTGATTGTCTGGATAGTACTTACTTCGCTAGAACCCTAGTATTTAGTGTTACCATCTTTATGGAACAATTCCCTCATCACTAGCTACAATCTTTCCCATATACTTGTGGGAGTGCATATAGTAGTCTAAGTATATTAGGTGCTTTTTATTACTTTGAGTGTTAATTGTTGACCTTCAAGCTTTTACCACCGTTGCCAGGATGGTTAAATGGCAATATTAGATGCATAGGGATAGTTCTAATTTAGACTTACTTTGTTTTAGTTGTTTAGTTGTTATTTTAGCAGTTCTAAGTGAGTTGTTGACTCCAATTACCTATTTCATTTAGAATCTTGCTTTTGATAGTTGCCTTGTTCCTTCTTGTTGTTTTGTAGTGTATGATTTTTTAGAAAGAGGTTTTACTACCTCTTGATTGGGAGCTTGAGAAGACATTGAGAAAATTCCGGAATGAAACAAGACCACAACAAGAGAAAGAAGAGTTTCCCAACAACGTGGGATAAAAATAACAATAGGAGGCTAAGGATGAGAATCTTAGCAACATGGATCAAGAAGAAGGCATGGGTAATAATGGCATAGGAGGAAATGGTAATGGCAATGAAGGACATGAGTTGAATGGAAATGATAGGCCATTAATAGATTACGCAATGCGAAACTTTGATGGGGTCAACTCAAGCCTTGCAAGACTGCATATCCAAGTTAAAAATATCGAGATCAGACAGTATTGATTCAAATATTGTAAGCCCACACCATGTTTGGATGTGGTACAACTGAGGATCCTTAATACACACTTGATAAAATTTGAAGAAGTGCTAGACATCTCAAGTTTAATGGGTTCCATCCGGATTTTGTGATGATGAAGGCATTTCCATTCTCATTGTAGGATAGAGCCACGTATTACTTGCAAACTCGTTATCAAGGAACCTTCACAACATGGAAAACAAGAATTTCTAGCAAGTACTTTCCACTTTCAAGGACTGCACGATTGATGATCTTTTCCAGATGAGATTACTTCTTTCAAGCAAAATGTTGGGAAAGGTACAGTTGAAGCTTGGGAAAGGCATAAGGAGTTGGTTCATCGAGGTCTACAGCATGGCATTTAACTTTGGATACAAGCCACCTTCTACCATAGGTGTATAGTAGATGTATTGGCCGGCAAATCTCTATGCTTCAAGATGCCGAAAGAAGTTCAAAGGTTGCTAAATAGCACGACATCAAACTATTATCAACATGGAACGGAACAATAACCTCCAAATCCACCTCAAGGCCAAAGATAAGTCCTACATCTTGATCACAACGATATACTGTTGGCCAAAATAGCTTGATGACAAACATGGTGGCCAATATCACTAAGGCGTTAAAAAAATTAGGGAAGGTGAATGATGAATAACTACAACGTCAAATTCAATTTGCATTTGATATTTGCTCAGGTAATCATTCGAATGGACAAGGCATAAGTGATGGAGTATCCATGGGAAATGAGCACGTGAACAATGTGGGAAACCAATGCCTCATTGTCTATACTCCAACCCAATGTTTATTAGCAATACATATAATCCATCATGGAAGAACCTCCCAAACTTCTCATGGGTGGCCAATCATCTCAAAATTCCCATTGACCTACTAATAATAATCAAGCCTCCTTATCTAGACCATACCAACCACCACACCAAATTATTTTCCAATATAACTTGGAAAATTCCCATGCTATGTACCTCTATCAACCCCAAACTTCTCATAATCAACAACCACTGATGAGCAGTTCACTTCCTCAAATGGGAGGTAGAGAAGGTATATGCACAACTTACGAAAACTAGAAAGGAACTTGAAGCATTGAGAAGGGAAAGCGAGACAACTAGGAGGGAAAAAAGTGGCCAGAAGAGAGGGTGAAGCCAATAGAACGGAGAATGAAGCACATAGGAGAGACCATGAGGTATTTGCAGGAAATCAAGGTTCTTCCACTAGAAATTTGGAGACATAATTGGGGCAAGTGGCTAGACAGGTACTGGAACATAGAGACCTAGAGGTACACTTCCAATCGATACTCTCCTAGATATAAGGGATTAATGCCCAAGAGAACTACACCAATCGAAACATAGTTACGCCATTACCTTGAGAATTGTACCACAAGTTGTTGGTGAGGATAGAATGAAAAATGTTGAAGCACAAAAGGAAAAGTCACAATCAAAGATTCAGGACATTCAAGGTGGAGTCACAAGTGGTGCGAAGGTGGACATGAAAACGATGAGGTCAAGAACCCAAGGGAAAAGATTAGTAAATTTGAAATATGGGAAGAATCCTAAGAAACAAATCCTTCGGTGAAAGTCCCTTTCTTACAAAATTGATCACAAAATGATGGAGAAAGAAGACTCATTTACCAAATTTCTTTAAATGTTCTAAAAATTTTAAGTCAACATTCCTTTCGTCGATGCACGTAACAAGATGCCATGCTATACAAAATTCATAAACGAAATCTTGTCCAAGAAAATGAGAGGGGATAATTAAGAGACCATTTTAATGTTTAATTGAACAATGTTGGTACAAGTAGGGCGAAGCTACTTGGGTTCGTCCGTTCCCCTCGTTGACATCTCACCTAGAGAGTGCATTTACTTGAGGAACAACGATAGAAAGTTTATGGTTGGCAAGTATAAGTTGTGCTTGTATCCTTGGAAGCTGATGGAAAAATGGCTAACATTTGTCCTTTATGTTGATACCTAAAGCCCACCATGCCATACTCAAGCAAATGAATTTAAACAACATTTCTTGGGAGGCAACTCAAGCATTTCATTCCTTAATTTATGCTTTAGTTTGATTTTATATTTATCTAGTTAATTAGGTAGTTAAATAGCATTAATTAGCAAAAATTAGGTCTAACATATTTATTTGCTAATTTTTAAGTGTTTTTGTGGAAATAAAGTGGAAATGATCACCGAAATATTGTTTTGATATTGGAGGTAATAGACAAGTCTTGGGGAGAAATTGGTTGAAAGCCAAAAAAGCTAAAAAAAATTGCTAAGTATTTGACTACTCCCGCGGTATCCCAAAGTAAGAGATGCCACTAGAAGTGACATCTCAGTGTCGAAATCATGAAGAAAGGTTTGACACTAGATGCCGACTTAGAAAAAATACCGAAGTATCTGGAACCGCAATGCCAAATTTATAGTAGTGAAAAATGACACTACAGTCCCAAACCCATCAAACAGTCTCCCTAAATTGCTTTGCATACCATGATGTCAAGTTTCACAGTAGAAAAGAAGACACCATGCTGCCAAATCTTGGACATGTATAAATGCACTACTTGGTCGAATTTTTAGCAGAAACTCCATTTTCTCAACTGCCCCAAACCCTAGTCTCCAATTCTCTAGTTTAGGTCGGATTAAAAAATAAATTTTCCTATTAGGAATAAGGTTAGTAAGGGATTCGGTTTCACCAATGTTGTTTCCTTGAAGTGGCCATTAGAGTAGAAAATAAGGCCAGTAAGGGATTTGGCATCACAAATGTCTCTCTGAAGCGGCCATTAAGATTGCTTTTGAAATCACTTAGGCAAGTAGAAGTAAAGTCTTCAAAATAAGCCATACGTTTCATTATGCCAACAAGTTTGGGGGTGAGATGTTATGTACTATCCATCATTAATTTCAAAGCAAACACTCCTAACTAGATTAGTTTTTCCTTGTGTGGAATTTGCATTATATGTAGAGTCCTAATGATCCTTCCACTTCCAAGTGATACTCGAGATTGCTTGATTGGCTTGTGATTCTTCTTAGTAGAATAAAACATTTTTGCACACATAGGGCAATCTTTTAAACCGTTTTGACTATGGACAATACTAGGTGCTTTGAACTATTTTGTTGATGATTGAACTTTCTGTTGAGCAAATTGAACAAGTGGAATAACTACTTAGAATGTTTCAATTCTCATCTGCTATTTGAAGTTGTTGAGGGGACATAATTGATCTGAAGTACATCCTATTGTCGATTATTTTTATGTGCTAATTGGTGGCATTTATTTTTTTGTAGTTCTTAGTTCTTTTTCTTTTTTCTTGCTAGACAACACTTAGATTTTTCTTGGAAATAAAAAATTTTTAGGTTTAGTGCTGTGATTACTCTAGTAAATAAACTTATTCTTCTAAAATCCATGGTGTTTTGATGGTGTTATTCCCGAATTGTGTGTTTTTATAAGTATTTACTTGAATTTCCATAGTTAGTGGTAGCATTAGATGTATTAGAGTATTATTAGACTTTTGGTAGTATTCGTGTTCTAATTGATGATTATAAGAATACTTATTGTGTTTTGATTTTTCATTGAAGGGATAAATTTCAATTGGGTAGTAGCTTGAAGAAGTAAGAAGTCAAAGATCAAAGTTGCAAGTAGAAGAAAAGTTGAAAACCATGTCCAAGACTACAAGACTTTGGGACTGCAGAGCCATTCCTCATGGCATAAAATCTCTCACCACGGTTCCAGTCGACCAAACTAAAGCCCACGCATGGTCAACATCGTGGTGTCGAATTCCACCATACAAAAAATGATACAGTAGTCCAAACACGTTTCAAACAATAGGAAACTTTTGGTCATTTTTTCAAAGGTTGTAGAAATTATAAATTAACCTAGTGTGTGCACCTAAAATATAGTAGAACATCCTAGGGAGTTTAGTTTTAGTAGGGTAGGATAAGGTTCTCTCTAGAGTAGAAAAACTTACTACTTTAGCCTAGAATGAGCATTTTAGTCTTTTCTTTAAAATTCCAGCACTTTTAGAGTAGAAAAACTTAAAACTTTTAGCCCAGAATGAGCATTCTAGTCTTGCATTTAAAATTCCCAGCACCTTTCACCTAGAATGAACATTTTCAATATTACTCTCTTGAATTTATGAAAATTTAGAATTCTCTTTTATATTGCGGTCGATCTTTTTATTAGCTTCTTCAGATATAACTTTCTCTCATTTTTAATCTTATTTGACTATCTTGCTAAATAACTACTATTATTATTATGTTTATGTTATGCTTACCTCTTTCTTTAGTAGTAGTTATGTCTTGCTTTTACCTTTCATTGTTAAGATTCACTTTAAGCGTGTGCAACTAAACTGTTAAGGGATTGGGATAGGGAAATGTCAATTTTACCCATTTGTGGGTGATTAAAAGAGGGTAGACAAGTAAATGGTGGATATTTGAGTAGTAGGAAATGGTTTGGTGGATTTGTATGAGGGAAAGATGTTGGCCCCAAAGTAACCTAAGAGGAAGGGTTGAATTAGGTTACTTAAAAAATTACTTTGCAAAATATGCACTTATAAACTCTTTTGCACTAACAAGTAGATTGATAGAGATAAAAATAATTAAGCTTATGAAGTATCGAAAATGTAAAGAAAGAGATTAAACAAACAACACTTCCAAGCTACCAAGCTGGAAGTATTAATCCACTAGAATGCTTCACAACTTTGGTGAGCCAATAATCTTCTAATGTACACAAAGCAGGACAATCCTTGCTCAGATTAATTCTTTTTAGTTCAGCCAAGGATTTTACTTTCAACCTCACTTTTGTACAAGATTATAACTCCACTCAATATTTTTGAAAAGCAGCACTCTAAAGTGCACACTAATACAATATTGCTTAATAGCCAATTTGCACTCAAATTGCTTTGTTTCTTGCTTGAATTCCATGTGTAAGATGCCCTATACATTATAATTTGAGTTAGTATTTATAGGTTCAATTAATTAGATTGTAACTACCTCCCAACGGCTCAATAATAAATTATCAAAAAACTAGCCGTTATAGATTTTGGACGTCTGATGTAATTGTTGTGCGTCCAATCCATCGTCTGATCTTAAATATAAATGAGTACTGGATGCCGTTCCGATGGCCGAGCTTGCATCCGATGAAGCTTCTTTCGGAGGGTTGGATGCATCCATTGCAAATGCCTAAAATTCTTTGATTCTGTCTTGCTTTTCCGACGGAGATTTGTGTCCGAGGAACAATCCTTCGAGCGCGCCTGTGCATCTGCTGTGGATGCTCAAAAAACTTGCTCTCTGTCTGATTGATCGGATAGTGAATTGCGTCCGTGGTATCCTTGCTCGGACGAGCCTATGCGTTTGAAGGAGAGATATGTAGTGCTATTCGAAGGGTGTACTGCATCCGAAAGCTCTTGTTTTCAGCTGATATATTGGCAGTCCTACACAGCTTAGGTAAAGAGGTGAAATGTATTTGTCATCATCAAAATAAGGTTTATGGATCATCAATCTCTTCCTTTTTTATGATGACAAACTATGAACAAAAAATATACAATCAATTCTAACACAATAAAATAGATGCTCCTACTTCCCCTTTTGACATCATCAAAATGGAATAAGCTCCCCCTTAAGGGGTGCTCCTCCTTGTGTGAGCAAACATTCAAGATAGTCAATAAGCCCAAACAATCTAGATTAAATTAAAGTTTAGAGTACATTTAATATAGCCCAAGCAAATTAAGACTAGAATAGACAATCTCAATAAGTACATTAACAGCCAAATATAATCTAATCTAAGAATGATACTGAGAATAGTCAACATCAACAAGACACAAAAGATGAAGGAAAATCTAAGTAGAGTCGTTTTTCTTCTTGGAACGTTCTTCCAAGTTTGCGCTTCTTGGTGGGTGCATCATCATCGGTAGCTTCACTGTCATTCGTGTCGCGTCGTTGCATGATATAGTTGAACGTGTTGTCAACGTCCTCGTCCTCGTCATCGTCATCACCTTGAGCAGTGGTTTTGGTGGTGCCAGTAGGGTCCTCACGATTGTCCTCCTCAGGAATGGAAAGATCATTATCATCATCGCTTTCAGAAGAGGATTCGAGAGTGTACTGGGACTGAATATTTGCGAACTGGACTTGAGCGGAAGCTGACATGCCCAAGCTAAGCGCCTCTTGAAGAATTGTTTGACGAGTTTCAAGGAGTTTCAATTTGCGATTGGTGTGACACTGAAAAGAGCTCATTTGGTTGCTCAAGAAAGTAAGAAGGGTGCAAATATGAGAAAGGGAAGGTTCGGAAGATGAGGTATGGGGATCATGGAATGGTGGAGGCGTTTGAGAGGGAGTGGAATAGGAAAGTGCAAATCTGGAGGTTCAAGCTTTAGACTTAGATATATTTTTCAATTTCATAAGCTGCTTTGGTGAACCATTGGTAATTAAAAAATCTCAAACCCTTACGTTCAATGTATGCTTTGTTAAAGTAAGGGGGATATTATTTTTTTTCGGTAAATGGAATGTCAAAATGATCGAAAATATTAGTAAGAAATTTTCCAAAAGGGATGTTGCGGCGAGTATCAGTTAAGAAAAGTTCCCACAAAGAGCAGAAGAGATAACCAAAGTCTAGTGGAATACCTTTAAAAACACAGTAAAAAAGATAGAACTGCATTTTACCAACAATTTTGATGCCTTATATCATTTTCCTTCTTTGATTTGCCAATGCCCTAATCTACGTTACAAGCTAAAAAGTCTTACCTTATTTAAATTGAATTGATTGCCTAGATTATTGGAGAAGTGTAAGAAGAGTGAGCAATGGTACGTTTAGAAAAATTTAGAGGCTTTGCATGATTTAATCTAAGTGTTTTTAAATCTGAGTCTTTGAATGGCTGCACACATACACACGAGAAAATTGAAACATCTGATGTTCTGGTTTTTCTCAGCATTTGAACTCTTAAGCTCTTAGACTACTCCAATTGGTGGATTGGCTTTTGGTTATTTATACAGATAATTGTTGAAATATGTTAGGTGGAATTTGGATATGCTTAGTTGTTTAACTTTTATGTTTGCTTGAGAACAATCAAAAGCTAAGTGTGTGGTAAATTGATAAACTCATAATTGTTCTATATTTTATGTGTTACTTATCACGCTTTTATGTATTCTAAGAATTTGAGTTATGATTGAAATTAATTTAGTTATTCTTAGTTTTTACAAGATTGAAATGAATAAGGGTTGAAAATGAAGAAAAAGATGGAAAGAAGCCCAAGGACGAATTGTGCACAAGTATAGAACTAATGTGGATGTTATTTCGTATTTTGAATGCAACATTCTGGTTTGAGCTCCGATTGATTTGATTGAAGATGTGTTGGAAATCTAAGAAAGAGAACTACAACTTTCTTGTTTTACACTTTTCTAAATTCCGAAGAGCATTGAGGTCAAAATTGAAACCGAAAGTGAGGCACAGCATTAGGCTTTCGCACACATGCACGACCTTCAAACTGTGCACGTGCACGATTTCTAGAGAGCAAAATTAGTGTCCATGCACATGCGTGCAAGCCAATTCGTAATTTTTTATTTTTGACAAATTTGTTCGTCCGGTTGGACTCTTTTTTAGCCAATTTCTCGTTCTTATCCTAGGGTAGGGATTGTAACCCTAATATTCACTATAAATACCCCATGTAGGGTGAATAGAAGAGTACAACATTCTTTTCTTTAGTTTTTATTTCCATTCCCATGAATTAGGACAAAAAATGGTAGGCAAGCTCGGTTCTGCCTATTGGTTGACTCCTCTATTAACCATGCAACTCTCTTTCAAAGCCCATTGGTAAGCGCTTCTTCCAGTATCAGGCTCGACTACAATCACTTAGCCCCTGCTGCCTCTTTTTCCACCACCTCGAGCTTTCACTTTCAGGGTGGATACGCAAGAAATTTCACTATGTAAATTGACATAATCGTATGTTTTCAGCAGAAAATTATTGTGCGTTCTTCCATGGCCCTTAGTGCCTAAAACCCTTTTCTTGGTCAAGAAAATTGAAGCCATGATCACTTCTATTAAGTTGTGAGACTTTTTTACTTGAATTTATTTGTTTTTATATCGTATATTGATTATTTTTCTGTGTTAATGTGGTTGTTCATTTTAATTTGCTATTGCTGCAGAATAGTGAGTTATTAGAATTAGTTAGTCTATAGCTAGATTGTTTTGTCTGCTTTGTTCAATTCAATCTGTGAAGCAACTAAGTTTAATCATTACTCGATTAGCATTATTGAATTTAGAAAAAATAATCAACTAATTGACATAACCGCGTGTGTTTATGTTATATTAGCCTAATTGCCCTTGCTGGTTTTATTACTTCTATTAATTAATTTTTGACACATGTCTCGATTAAATTTATAGTTTGGATTGCATGTTGAAAATTAACCAACCTTAGGTACTGCCTTTTAAGAAATAAGAATCAACTTTGAATTAGAATTCATGTTAATTATTCAATTAGTACTTGGTATAAAAATTGAATTACTTTTGGTGTCGATAATCTACCAATGAAATTTTCATGGATATGACCGGAACCAAGATCCTTCTTTTATTGAAATCTCTTCAATTTTACTTATTGCTTTAGTTTTTAGTTAAAATTGTTCAAAAACCACCTTTTTGCTTTGAGCACAAGAATAACCCCAGTTCTCTTTGGAACGACTTGGACTTACCACTATTACATTTATAAGTGTGAATTTGATTAGTTTTTGGGTGCCTACAATAGCACGACCATGTCTCTCCATGAGGTGTTCGACGAGTTGTTCTATAAGACCATAAAATGCTCAAAAGCTATTCTACCCAAGTCCCTTCTGCTCGGTCAAGGCGTGTTTTTAGTCCAATCAACAGAGTTTGGTTGGAAAGTTCTGCCTAACCATTGGCTTGAGGATGAACAAACAAAGTTGTGTGCATCTAAATTCCAACTAAGTTCTTTATAGAATGGTCAAAGTGTCTTCCAACTAACTGAGTTCCATTATCTGAGATGATATCTCAATGTATTCTATATCTGCAAACAATGCTTTTCTAGAATAACTTTTTTACACTTGTACCAGAGATTGATCGAAGAAGTTCAGCTTTGATCCATTTGGAGAAGTAATCCATAGCCACGATCAAGAACTCTGACTTTCACGCTTCCCTAGAAAATGGTCCTAATATGTGTAGTCCCCATTGTTGGAAAGGTGAGGATCCGAGGATAAAAGTCATTCCTGTAACTAGTTTGCAAATGATAGGACCATGTATTTGACACTTATGACAATGTTTTACCATTTGGTAAGAAGCATTGTGCTTTGTAGGCCAATAATACCCATAAGCATTGCTTTCCGAGCAGGCTCTGAGCTCCTATATGACTTCCATAGATCCCTTTATGTTTTTCTTGTAGTACATAGGACACTTCTTCTGGTGACAAACACTGAAGCAGTGAAGAAAGGTATTAATGCGACGATATAATATCCCATAGTTCATTTTTTATCACATCGCTGGAATGCACAATCTTCCTGCCTGAACACGATCTTCTAGAAGCTTTCCCTCGGTTAGGTACTCAATGATGGGTGTCATCCAATTTGCCTTATTATCGATTCGAGTTATTTCTATTTCATCTGTAGCTCTTTTTGTCTTTACGTCAACAAGTACTTCTTTTGTCAGATGATCATAAAGGGCAAAAGCAAGCTCTGACAAGGCATCAATATGAATATTTTTGGCTCGGGGAATTTTGATGAATTCTAACTCATTGAAGTTCTATTTAAGTTGTTTGATCTTCTCAAGATCTTTTTGTAGAATTACTCCTCGAGCTTTAAAATTTCCAAGAATTTGATTTACAACCAATGAAGAGTCATTATTAATCTGAAGACCTCAAGCCCCCAGATTCTGAGCAAGCTTCCTTTTGGTGATAATTGCTTCATACTCAGCTTTATTGTTAGTTGCTTGGAACTCAAATCGAATAGCATAAGTCTAGTCGATCTCCTTCGAGTGTTTGAATGACAATCTCAAATCTTGAACCTGTTTCATTGGCGAACCCATCTACATATAACTCCCAAATAAGATACCCTTCCTCAAATTTTTCTACTATGCTCAATAATCCCGTTGTTTTTTCTGAGAAAGAACTTTCAACAATAAAGTCAACGAGAGCTTGTGCTTTAATGGCCGAATGAGGTTGAAATTTGAGATTATATTCAAGTAACTTGATAGACCATTTAAGCATACAACTTGACACGTCAGGTTTGGCCAAAACTATTTTAAGAGGAGAATTTATGTTGACCAAAATTGTATGGCTTTGAAAATAAGGTTTTAATTTTCAAGCAGCAACCACAGGAGAAAAAATTTCTTTCTCTATTTTTGAATAATTTTGCCCGGGATCTTGCAAGACTTTGCTAAAAAAATAGATCGAATGCTAGAATTTGTCTCGTTTGGAAACAAGAACCATACTGACAGGAGAGTGAGTGGCTAATAGACATAATGATAGGCCAGCCTTCCTTTTCTATTAGAGCAGTGAGATGAGAAGTACTAGCCAAATATTGTTTCATCTCCTCAAAGGTCAATCCATTCAAAAATTTTGGCTTTCCTATTCATATGGAAGAAAGGAAATCCTCGCTCTGTTGATTTGGATAGAAGCGATTAAGTGCAGCCATTCGTCCAGTCAAGCATTGTACTTCCTCTATGGAATGAGAAGGTTTCATATTAAGATAGCTTCAACCTTCTTCGGATTCGCTTCAATTCCTCACTAAGAAAAGATGAACTTAAGGAATTTTCCTAAAGGTACACCAAAAGCACATTTAAAAGAATTCAGCCAGAGATTTATTGGTATCATGATTAAGAAAACTTCTCGGAGACCAACAAGGGTATCTTCACAGTTCAGCTTTTTACAGCCATATCATCAATGTAGACTTCCATATTTCATTCGATCTGATTTTTGAACAACTTATGAAGTAGGAGCTAATAAGTTGCTCTAGTGTTTTTGAAGCCAAATGGACCATAGTTTGATAACAATAAGTACCCTCGACAGTGTGAAAACTATTTTTTCTTCATCTTTTTTGCTGAGGAATATCTAATGATATCCTTAATACGCATTTAGGAAATGCCCTACTTTAAATCCAACTAAAGAATCAACTACTATATCAATTCGAGACAAAGGGTAACTGTCCTTAAGACAGGTTTATTTAAATCTATATAATTGATACACATAGGACAGTTATTATCTGGCTTCAGTACAAGAACTAGATTTGAAAGCCAAGTTGGGTAAAGAACTTCCAAGATAATCCGAGCTATAAGCAATTTATCAACCTTGGTCTCTTTGACCTTATTGTGCTTAGGTCCAAAAAGTCGTTTCTTTTGTTTGACAGATTTGTGAGATGGGCCGATTCCTACCTTGTGCACTATGATCTCTCAAGGAATTCCAGGCATGTCCTCATATGTTCAGGCAAAAATATCTTTCAACTCGTACAAGAGCTTCAACAGATCTATTTTCAAGGCGGTTGCCAGTATCTTGCAGAATAAACTCATAGATTTCTTTCTGGATAGTCAAGGTCAAAAGAATTTCTTCTGTTGGTAACTTGGTATTGGTCCTTTTAGCCTCCAAGGTCTGGATAACTTTCTCATGCGATGTCTTGGTCGTACATTTTTCATCTTTCATGGGATCCTGAGCAGGTGATTTTTCTAGGGCTATCTTTCTGAGGGATATCATGTAGCACTCCAAGCCTTTTGTTGGTCTCCCCATATTCATCGTTCAATTCTGTCTCGTAGGGCAAATTTTACAGCTAAATGGTAGACAGATGGAAGAATTCAATCGTATACAGGGATGGTCAGCCTAAAATTATGTTGTAGGTAGAAGCTTTTTTGACCAAAATAAAATTCATCATTTCTGTTCTAGAATGGAGTGCTTTTCCCAGGGTTAAAGGCAAGGTTATTGAACCTTCAGCATTAATAGAATCACCTGTGAATCTGACCAAGGATGTTCTGACAGGTCGGATATATTCTTCATTATTCCGCATTTTTTCCCATATACGTACCAATAAATTAATCAACTAAGCTTTCACTATTGATAAATACCTTATGTACTCACTAATCCCCTACTTTCACATGTATGACAATTGGATATGCGTGGGGATATCGATTTGGTACACGATCTCGATCAATAAAGCTGATGTTCAAATATGAATGAGGTGTTTTCGTGACACCCTCTCCACTGGGAACGCACCGAGCATATCTCTTTCTGGCATTGGTAGAGTCTCCAGTGGTGCTTCCTCAGGTAATGGTCTCTATTACACGTGCTACATCATTATTGTCTTTAGGGGGCCCTCGATGATCATTTGATTGGAGATTTGTTGCTTGATAGTTTGGTCATGGGGTAGTCGATCATCCCTGACAGGGCATTTGTCATTACGCAGAAACTAGTCAACAGCATGAAGTATGTACTCCTATAAGTGCCCATTTTTTATTTCTCTTTCTATCTCAATCTTGAAATCATTGCACTCTTTAGTGTTGAGTCTATGATCTCCGTGATTAGTCACAGTATTTTGATCGATCCCTTTGATGATATTCTGAACGAATTGGGACTGGTGGTTGTAGAATCCCATACGTCAAATTTGATATCAAATTTATTTTTGGGAGGTATTAAGAGGGTTAAAATCCTTATTAGGTAAGACATTAAATCACTTAAAGAGGTGCTTTGCTTAACCGATTTATTGGAGCAATAGATCGAACACTCTAAGAACCGGAATCCTCATGTCACGTCTTCTTACAGGACTCAGGTGGTTTGTCGGAAGTTTTTCAATTCTTGTCACGAGGCTCATGTAGTTCTCTTTGTGTTCGATTAGATTCTTCCCTTCTTACATAATCATCAACTCTCTAAAGAAGCTCCCCAAATGTCTTTGAAACAGTTGAAGCAAGGTCTGCACTGAATACTCTTGGTCGGATGCCGCTCATAAAAGCAGCTATATGCAAGGTCTTGTCAACATTTTGGATATGTACAACTTCATCATTGAAACGACCAATATATTGCTTGAGATGTTTCGTCTTGTTATTGTCGGATGTTTAACAAATTCAATGCCTCTCGCCAGATGGTCTTTCTGCTCATGAATGGCGTAATAATTTTTTGGCAAGATCAAAAAGGAATCCACCAAAAAAAGAGGAGTTTTTTGAACCATTTTTGAGCTGAATGTCCTAGTGTTGTCACGAATAACTTGCAAGTTATTGCTAGAATATCCAAAGAGACTCACCAAAGACAAAACATGAGCAATATGATCTGTTGGATCAGTTGTGCTTTTGTAAGTATCAAGATCTAGTTGCTTAATATAAGGAGGTATTTGTTTAGCTTGAATAGTTGAAGTGAATGGATCCTTGTCAACAATAAGCATCTCAAAGGGCGGGAGTGGTCTTTTTCCCTTAGAGTTCTTGTACTCTTTGATCAACTTTGGCCATCAAGTCACCCTCTTTCTTGTTCAGGTCGTCATCTGAATGCCAACCATATTCTCTTTTCTTTCTCAGGTTTGGGCCAATTCTATCAAAAATAGATCTCCTTCACACTATAAAATTGTTTGATGACAATGAAAACTACTTGTTGTTTCCTCACCAGAGAGCCTTTGATTATGTTGACTTTCAACAAAATTTTTAAATGCTTGAAAATTATTGGTGAGAAATTCAAGCATTTCCTCTTTAGGGGGTATAAGCATGTGAGGATGATTCTCTATTTTAGGATTAAAAGAATCAACTGGAATTGATTCTCCTTCCTGATTTTGACTCTTATGGAAAACTTTTTTCATGATGTTAACTCAAAAACAAGAGACTCAAATGGGTTTTTTGTATCAATATTTCCTACAGACAACGACAATTGATGAAACAAGATTTTTGTAGATATGAAAAGATAAGTAATGTAACTTTGAGTTATTGATCGTAACTGATTTTATGTTTGTGATGCACTGGTTTACACTTAAAGTTACACTTGGTTTTCAACCGAATAATTAACTATAGTAGCTTTTGGTACATATTAGCGGATCTATAGGTCGGCTTATTTGTTTAAAATATATTCTTCAGTAGTCAATTTAGTTTATTCTTCCTTACCTACTCATAGTATGATAGTCAAAAATTGATCTACTAATAGTATGACAGTCAGAAACTGATCATCTGAACTCTGCTCATCCTTCTGAGGAGAGTTTCTTTCAGAGGAGGTCGATGCGACTTGACACGTATCCTCTGATCTTACTCAATTAATTTTGATATCATCAGTACCCAATTTAAATAACATAAAACTAATAATCTAAAATTAGATATAAATCTAATGGTCATTTAGGAAAAACTAAAAGCTTCTCAACCATGTTTTTTGTTATTTGATCCAACTACATAGTCGGATTTGGAAAAATAAGAAAATAAAATATCATATATGTGGAAGTCAATGACAATCCTACCCATTTCCGTAACATGGATTAAAACTTATGAAATCTTCATTTTGTGGCAGCAATATAAAATCATACCAAAATAAATTTAATTTCTTGGAGACAACTCCATCACCTGATTCAAGTAATCTATAATCTCTGTACTCAAGTAACCTTGGACAGAAAGAAAATTAACATGGAACTACTAAGTGTAGTTTTAGTTAGAACAAAGAAGCATAAAAGAGAAAACTAATATTGGAAAGGGAAAACTATTCTATTAGTCCTTCACATTACCTATTTGTATTTATTTAGTCACTCACTTTTAAAATGATGATTTTTAGTCCCTTACATTACTCATTTGTATTTATTTAGTCCCTCACTTTTAAAATGATAATTTTTAGTCACTCACAAATGAAAAATGTCGAATTTTGGTACCTAAACTAAAACCCGAGCACTTTTTGGTCTGAATTAATCATGTGTTGTTCACATGACATATTTTTTGAGTAAAATTTAGGAACTCATTTTTCCTTTCCAACACAAAACTCGAGCATCGAATTGGATTATAAATTTTGGAAAAAAAATACCACAAGTCAAATATTGAAATAATCTTAAATACAAATAAATTGTTAATCAATCACTTACTTCATATCTTTCGCACTCATAAAACATTCATTACTACTCAGATGAATTTATAAATTTGTCCTCGAAAAATATGTCATATGAACAATACATGACAAATTTAGGCAAAAAATACTCGAAATTTGATTCAGAAACCAAAATTCAACGTTTTATATATGTGAGGGACATGACAAATTTAGGCCAAAAAGCTTGGGATTTGATTCAAGGACCAAAATTCAACATTTTACATTTAAAAATCATCATTTTAAAAGTGAATGACTAAATAAATACAAATGTGTAATGTAAGGGACTAAAAATTATCATTTTAAAAGTGAGTGGCTAAATAAATACAAATATATAAAGTGAGGGACTAATATAGTGATTTTCCCTATTGGAAAATTTAAGGTGGGAGAAACATTTGACAAGACCGGTCTACACATAAACTGAAGGCCACAGAGATTTTGTGACTAAATCACATAATAACACAATTTAGAACTAATGACAATGAACTACGTGCTTAAGGAAACATAACACATTGATGCAATATCAAGTACTAAATTAATAAAATTTCAAAGAAATTTAAGTATTAATTGATTAAGATTGGATGCACAATGAGTCAATTCAAAACCTTTTATACTAAGAGATCCTAATCAAGACAATTAATAGGATTATCATGTTCTTTTCGTTTACTTCTGATAACCAACAGATTTGCGTAGATGGGCAATGCATAAATTATTGAAGGAAAAAAATAGATTAGAAAATGACCTTAATAATCCCTCACATTTTACATATGTACTTTTTTAGTCTTTTACATTTAAAATAATGCATTTTAGTCCCTGAAAAATGCAAAACGTACCATTTTGGTCCCTCGACGCAAATACGAACATATTTTAGTCTGAAATACTCACATACGTATCAAATATAATATTTTTGAGTACCAAATTGACAATACATAATTTTAAATGCTAAATTATTCAAAAAAAAAAAAAAAAAAAAAAAAAGAGGATTGGGGTTATTGGAATGGGGGTACCGGAGGAAAAGCGGTGAGGAAAAGAAATAGAGGTGGTGATGGTAGGTGACATTTGTTGGAATTTTAGGGTGATGGTAGAAGAGGTTTAAGGTAGTATTGTTTAATATCTAAAATTTGTGTGTTGCCAATTTTGTCTATGAAAAATGTAACATTCAATACGCATTTGAGTATTTCAACCTAAAATATACTTGTAATTATGTCGAGAGACCAAAATAGTACGTTTTGAAATTTGTGTATCGCCAATTTTGTCTATGAAAAATGTAACATTCAATACGCATTTGAGTATTTCAACCTAAAATATGCTTGTAAAATATGAAAGACTATTAAAATTATTTTTCCAAAATAGAAATATTACAATTGTATATATAACAACCCTGTATTCGCCCTGCGACAGTGTTGGAGGCCATCAAAATCAAACTTAAAACCAATTCTGCCATGGTAAGAATAGAAGTATATTACTCCGTCGTTAACATAATACAAACAATATGGGCCTAAAGGGCAGAAAATCTTTTCTATATTTAGCGACTCACAATTCACAAAAAAAAAAAATACACAATCTCATGATACTAAAAACTGCCGTGCCAATTAAATAGAACCCTATAATGCAAAAAAAAACATGTCAATTACCCATTATGCATAATCAAAAACACGAAAGAAAAAATACCTCCAATCCTTTGACTCGAAAGGAAAGGACAATGTGTAGACTCCCCATGTACATTAATATATTCAAAGGTCTTAGGGGGTGTTTGTTAATGCTGAATTCTGAATTCTGATTCTGAATTCTGAAATCTGAAGTCTGAATTGTAAATTCTGAAAGTATTAATTGCTGAATTAATAAATTTATTTCTCTTTGATAATCAACTGAATTCAATCTCTTAATTAAATATGTCACTTCATACATGTATTAATTTACTATAAATAATTGTCATATATGCGTAGAAAAGAAAATGAATAATTAAGAATGGTATAAATATATATGAGAGAGAATGTGTGTGATAGGGTATGTATGTGTGTGAGAGAGAATTTGTGTGTGATAGAGTGTGTGTATGTGAGTGAGAGAGAATATGCATATGTGTGACTGTGTGTGAATACGAATATGAAAAAGTATAAGAGAGAATGTGTGTGAGAGACTAAGTGTGTATGTGTGTGAAAAAGAGACAATGTATATATGTGAGGAAGTGTGTGTTTTTGTGTGTGAGAGAGCATATGTTTGTGTGAGAGTGTGTGCGCAAGTGAGAGAAAGTGTGTGTGAATACGTGTGAGAGAGAGTATGTGTGTGTTAGACTATATGTTTGTACATTTATTTAAAATTCAGCAAATTAAGTGAAAATATTTTCACTTAAAATTTTGAATACAAATTAAGCAGTGCTTAATGTATTAAGTGATAAGAGAATTCTATTATCAAACATGCTGAATTCAAAAATCTCTTAATCAATTAATTTTCAGCATTAAGTTATGTTATCAACAGGCCCTTAGATGATAAGAATTAAGGGAATTTCTCTTATCTAATACTACTTGATAGGTTGATAATTTTTTGAATTTTAAAAAATAGAGATAGTAGAGGAATTTCTTAATAATTACGCCTTCTTCAGTCTCATTTTATTTAATATAATTAATCTTACACACAATTTAATAATAATTGATATTTGACCAACTAGCGCAATAATTTTTTCATTATTGTCCCTGAATTAAAATTCAAAATTGGTTAGTTGGTTTTTAATTTTCAAAATTTGAAATGATTTATGAAAGTAATTAATGTTGAAATATGACATTAACATTCCTTTTTTGAAACTTACATTAAGGGTAAAATAGGTATATGACATTTATTTATTTGTCTTTTTAAAGAATGACAAATAATTTAAAACAAATTAAAATAAAAAGAAGATCTAATAAAATAGAACGAAGAAAATAGTTTTTCAGATTTTGAGGGTCTAGGATGGCTGAAAGGAAAGATGGTGAGGGATTGAGGACAAAGCTAATAAAGATAACAAATTTGAGTTATCTGAAAGAAGTTAGAGGAGAAATTTGTGGGAAAGTTGAGAGAGAATTTTGTGGTATAAGAGTCGATAAAGATAACAAATTTGAATTAATTGTTCTCAAAGGAGTTAGAGGAGAAATTTGTAGGAAGGCTGAGAGAGAAACTTTTCTCTTGCAGGAGAGTTGAGAGAGCGAAATATGAATTACGCTCCAATTAGGCGTGCCAGGTAAAAAAGAAAATTAGAGAGAAAGTGAATTTGACTTTATTATATATATATTAGTATTTTATCTTGCGCGATACACAAGAGTAGTTATCTGTTTAAATTATACCATAAAATATAAGGATAGAGTTTTAAAAAATAAAATATAATTATATTTTTTAGACTAAACATATTTATATTTACAGCTAGTGATGCAAGCTAAACATACTTATATTTACAACCTTGAGTCATTATAACATTTGTATGATAATTTGTTCTAAAATTCAATAATTGTCCCCAAAAAAAATGAAAAAAAAATCCAACAAATTACAATTTGATCAACTCCTTTGTTTTGTTTTTTTTCGGAATTGGCCAATCAGTAATTGTTAATTCTTCATCATCTTTTGGACTTATATTTTCTCTTTCTCTTTTATATTTTCTCGAATTCGTTCTTTATATTTAATCTTTACTATTTTGATAATATTACAACAATATATAAAAATTATAAAAAAGAATAGGAAAAGTAAAATTTCAACAATTAATTGAAAGATAATACATAAAGATACAACATAGGTGAAATACAAACACAAATACGAGAAGCAAAATTGCAACAATTAATTCATAATTAATTATCGAATATAATCAATTGACCAACTATTTAATTAAAAATATAGAGAAATTATTAAATCTTTAGTCAATTTTTAAGTCGTCGTGAAGGAGTGCAATGAGTTATTTTTTAGAATAATGAAAAATAAATGTTAATAAATGAAACTATTGAATAGTTAGAGAAATTAAAAAATAAAGAAAAATAATACAATAAAATATCATACACTAAAAATAAAAAAAAAATCTAATATTACTCTAGTCCAACTCCTCCCTATATACATACAAAGATATATATGCATGATTCCCACTACCCAATAAACCACATGTCCAAATACGTGGTTGTAGTCCATATTCCATGTGTCTTCTTTTCAAAATCTCATATAAATATCTAAAAATATAGTTTATTGATTCTATATTTTTTTTTTTTTTTTGTGGAGTAGGTTATACATACTAGTACATATTATTAAGACTTGAGTGATGGCCAAAATTGAAAGTGGCCGAGTCGGAGCTACATTTTAGACCTCACTCACTGCTTACCATCTTAGCCTCCTAACAAATTTTTCTTTATCTCTCTTTTATTTAATTATAAATTCAACCTCAAGGCCCTAACTCTCCACAATAACACACATAAACGGACACAGAGAGATATGGGGGTTGTGATAATTGACGGCTCAACTGTTCGCGACTTCGTGAGCAACGAAGCCGAGTTCAACAAGAGCGCCGACGACAAATTCGCGGCTTTAGACCTGAACAACGACGGCGTTTTATCCAGAGCAGAATTAAGAAAGGCTTTCGAGTCATTCCGGCTAAATAATTATGTGTAGAAGCCCACTTCGGAGTCGACGTCGCCACGCCGCCGGATCAGCTGACTAAGCTTTACGACTCGATATTCGACAAGTTCGATTGCGATAACAACGGGACGGTGGATCGGGAAGAGTTCAGGAATGAGATGAAGAAGATTATGTTAGCCATAGCTGATGGGCTCGGCTCTTGCCCCATTCAAATGGCTCTTGAAGATGGCGATGATGAGAGCTTTCTCAAACAAGCTGCTGATCTCGAGGCTTCCAAGACTTCTTCTGCTTAAATAATCTGACGGTCCAGATTTTGAGAGGATGTTGAAGTAAAAATAAGGTTGGCTTATTGGGGTTGTCATTTGCCCCCAGCTCTTGTAATTTTGCAGTTAAATTTGTGTAATTTTATTGTTGTTCCCTAATTTTAGAAATAAATTAACTTTTGTTATTACTCCTCCACTTGTAGATTTTGTCACAGTTTAATTTTCGGGTCCAACAAATTTATTTTACAATCAAGATTCATAAAAGATTACTTCTTTATTTTTGAATAAAAATTTTCAACAAAACTAAAGTAACAAGTTCAAGATTAAAATTTTGAAAGAGTTAATAAATCTTTTGAATTTTGAAAAGTTAATATATTGATAAAAAATGTTAGAAGCATCAAGTGAAGTGGAATAAAAACAGTACCACTTGAACAGTGATTATTGGGATAAATTATACAGAATTTCTTTGTAGTTTAGCGTAATTATTTTTTTTTTTCCTGATTTTAAAACTTACCATTTAACTCTTATGTTATGTAATTTAATACAAAACAAAGAAAAATAATCAATCCTAACAGAATTATACTAAAAGGTCATAAATACTCCCAATTACATAAAAAGATGATCAACTTTTTCCATTTGCTTTAAAATTAAGGTCAAATCCTCCTCCTTCAAACTTTCTGTCAATCCGATGTATCTTTCTTTTCAAAAATTCCAACTTCCAATTTAGAGTCAACCATTCCCTAACAAAATAATCAAGATGGAATTTTAGGAAAACAGTTACATCTGCTTCTTCCTTATGTTAACCAAAATTCAAAAACCCTAACCTTAAACTACAAGCCACCACCACTGCTATAATTTTGATCTAATTTTGAAGCGGCAGTGCCCTGGCTTTTTCCCTCCCACGGCACGGCAAATCGGAGTTGGGGTGCGGCTGGGGAATGGCAGGGATGGTGGAGGTGAGATTGGGGCAGCGTCGTGGGGCTGGTGGGAGGATGAGGATTAGATTGGCGGGGGCAGTGGAGGGAGAGAAGAGGACAGTGGAGAGATGGGGGGCTGGGGAAGGAGAGTCTAGGGATAGACGAAGGGGGATCGGGGTTGTGGAGGGATGGGGAAAAGAGATCGGTGCAGGGGTTGGGTGGAGGAACAGATCGAGGCTGGAATGGGGCTAGGAAGGGTGGTGTCATGGGGAAGGTAGGAGGGGAAAGATGGCGGTGAGACAGGGATATACAAATTATCCCCAAAGCTGGGTGGAGATGGGGCTGGGGAGTGGAGGCGGGGGATAGAGGGGCTGGTAAAGGAAGTGGGTTATAAGGATAGGGATGGGTGGAGGCGACGGGGAGAAGGAGGGACGGGTGGGGGAGGTTTGGGGTGGAACTGGGAGGAGGAGGGGGTTGTGGGGCTGGAGGAGTGGGATTGTGTGGATGTGGCAGAAGGAGACAAGTGGTGAAGAAAGCAGGCTACCAGACAAGAACAGCGACGGGATTCTGTTAGGTCAAAATACTAAATAATTATTGTGTTTTTTAAGTCAAACTTTTTAAATATGTCACTGTTAATATTGACAGAAAAGATAACAATTATATTTTAGTTTAAAGTACGAGAAAATGAAATGTATATTTTAACGTTATAAGACAGTAACGCGGAAATTAATTATCTCATAAGGGAATTTTGTGTAATTTATTCTTATAATTAAAATTATTATTTAGAATATTATTTAATAAAAAATAGAATGACTACACCAAGAAATTTTGAATTGTGATTAAAAATATGTTAAAAAGTAATTATAAAATAATATGTGTTAACTCAAAAATAATACAAAATATATACTATCAACAAAATATAATCTTGGCTCCAATGTTAATAAGCCAAATTTTTTATTATTCTACGAATAATATTTTATAATTACTTTAATGGCCAAATTCTTTGTTATTTTATAAATAATATTTTATAATCATTCTCTAACATGTTTTTAATTTTATTTTTGTTTCACATATATCTCATCTCAAAATTATTATAATGTTATTACAGACAATATTCAAAAAATAATAACCATTCAAATAGAACTCTCCCTCTGTTTAACATTTTTCTTAAAGAAAAAAAATTGTTTACCACGATTTTAACTAACTTTATAATTTCGATTATGAGCACAAGATTTTTTTTTTTTTTTTTGATTCACGCATTTTGGGTATATAAGATGTAACAATACGTATATAACAAGCTTGAGGAATCCAATATAATCTATGACAGTTCCAGACTCGATTCCCAACATTTGATTCTCATTTATGTTTCTTGTCTTACAACCGAGTCTAATCTTTTTACCCTTTTTATTCCCTTTCTTAAGTTCTTCCATTTCGGGTGTTACCGTTTGAACTGAAAATATTTTCTAAAAAATTTTTTAGTGCCAAATATCGGAAAATATTTTTTGGTGAAAAATATTTTCTAATTTTTCTTCCTCTGGTTGAAAATAACTTACGGAATTTTTGAATGCAAGTTAAAAACAATAAATGAGAATTAAAGCTCATTTTACTCTTTAACCTTTCGTTTGCTAAACTTATTTTCGTTTTTAATTCATTTTCATTCGTTTTTCTCTCAATTATGGGTCCCACACTAATATAACTATCATTATGCATATTTTACTACTATATTATACTATCATTTAATTTTGAAAAAATTAATTTTTTATTAATCACAATTACTTGTAAAGTATTTATTACCATTATTATAAGTTTTTTTTTTAACTTGTATTCATAAAATTAAAGATAAAACGGTTAAAATTTTTTATTTTAAAATATTTTCATTTTGTCAACTGAACACCGGAAAGTATTGTATGAAAAATAGATTTTTTCAATTAAAATATTTTCCAAAGAAAATATTTTCAATCCAAAAGAACATACCCTTCATCTATCCCTTTTTACAGTTTGGAAAAAAACAAATATGTATACGACTGTGATCCTTTTGTTTCTGGTATTGTGCTTATAGGAACCCCTTTTTTTTTTTTTTTTTTTTTTTTTTTGTAAGTAGCTTATTCAAAGTAAAACAAAGGCAAGATTTGCCTAAACTGAAATGTCAGGTCAATGCTGTAAAGTGTTCAGGTTCACAAAATCCTAATACATTATAATAGCTGCATTCTGAAATCGAATAGAAAATTGATAGTTTGCTCAGTATTGAATCTTGCAACACAACATCTTGACATTGGTCTCTTGAGTTTTGTAGTACTAACATACTGCTGTAAAGATTCAATCTGAAACATGAAAGCATTAATCATCCACGAGATGTTGACAAGGGGTCTAAAACAAGCTAAACTGTGGTGAGATATCAAGGAAGTTTACATTGATCCAGAACGTTTGTGGATCAATAATCTGAAACAGGGAAAATTAGCCGAGGCCTCAAGGTTACACAAAATTCAGAGTGCTGCAACAAGTTGCGAGCAATCATCCTAAAACAGGAATGTAAAGGAAGGTATACCTTGTAAACTCAATTTGCTGTTTAACCATACCATAACATCCAAGTACCAACTGCCACAACGAAATCTATGTTAAGAATTACAAGATATAGAAAGGGGCAAAAATATAAAGGGGTGCGTTTCACATATGCATAACTCCGCGTGTTCAACTTCATAGAGTGGGGCTTTTTACCTGTCCTATATCCATATTTTACTCCCACAAATCATGAATAGCCAGGTATCAAATACCTATGATTTCACAAGGCAAAGTATAACTCCCCAGAACAACAAATCAAACCTACGGATGCATTACAGCTGCATTTTATTATATTCTTTGTCAACATGAAATGAGTAACATAAATCATATATGCCAGAACGCTTTTAAAAACTTGGCAACTTCAAAGAGCAGCCTATCTTTCCACAAAAGCATATTACATGCACATAGTGAAAACAGTTTGCAAATGAGAGAACTGAGAGAGAGAGAGAAAAAAATAAAAAGAGTCACCACTTATGAACATCTTCCCTATGCTCAAAGCTCTGGAACTTTTCATGCTTGACTTGAAATCAATATGTGAATTACAGCGAGGGTCAGAAGCCATTTGTTGTGAACTGTTCTTTAATATACAAGGCAAAAATTTAGACAGATATGGAAAAATATATATATATTTCAAGCAATTGCCAGAAAATGTCAGTCACACAAGGTACCCTGCAAAACCAGTGTTATAACTTGTGGCTTGACTATGGCAAGGAAAAGCTCATGTGGTGGCAAGATGCACGGTTTCCATCCTTCAATAATTCCTGTATATTAATGCTCGAGGCAACGTCCACTCACTTTGAAATTTACTTCCTTGCCCTTCAATTCCACCGCTCCATAAGAGAACACTTGAACTATCTTGAATGGCTTCGGTTCCACTCTACCTTGACTTGATTTTTCTCAAAAATAGTTTTAAGTCTAGAATTATAGAGTAACACAAAATCCACAGTTTTGAATTCCTTCCTCAAAATGTGTTGTCATGCCATAACTTGGTATTCTCCCTGTAAAGTCTTGCATTGTCATATGCCTCTCTTCGGAATTCATCATGTTCGTTGATATCCAAAAGCTCTTCCAATAAAAATTGAGGCTTTTTATTGCCTAATAGGTTTTGTGCTCCAACTCCACCGGAAGATGACATGGCTTACCATATACCATCCTTTAGAGAGACATCCTTATAGGAGTCTTGTAAGCAATCCTATAAGCCCATAAAGCATCAATTTCTTTGACCAATCTTCCTTGAGGAATTCACGATCCTCTTCAAAATTCTCTTCAATTCTCGATTGGAGATTTTTACTTGGCCGGATGTTTGGAAATGATATATAAGAGAGATCTTGTGTCTTACACCGTACTTTGACAAGACGGACTCAGAAAGTGCATTAATTGAAATGAGTACCTCCGTCACAAATTATAGCTTTAGATCCCTCAAATCTAGCAAATATGTTCTTCCTTACAAAGTTCACAATTCTAGCATCGTTAGTAGGTAATGCAATGGCTTCCACCCATTTAGAAGTATAATCAACCACCACCAAAATATATTTGTTATTGTATCAACTTGGGAAGGGTCCCATAAAGTTAATTCCCCATACTTAAACACTTCACAAATTAGAATGTTATGTAGGGGCATTTCATCTCTCCTTGATAAATTCCCTGCTATTAGCACTCATTACATTGCAATACAAAATATCTTGCATCCTTAAAAAGGGTATAAAAGAATCCACATTGAAGAAGCTTAGCCACTGTCCTTTGAGAACCATGTTGCCCTCCAACTGGTGATGAATAAAAATGGTGTAGGACGTCCAACACTTCCTCTTCCGGCACACATTTTCAAATATTTATATCCTTACACCGACGGTAGAGCAAAGGATATTCACAAAAGAGACATTGTCCCTTTAAATATTTGGTCTCTGAAAGAAGCTTCTTTCTTTGATTTCAATCCATGGTTAAAGGAATCACCTTTGTCACAAGGTAATTAACAATATCAGCATACCAAGGTGTAGAATCCTTAATCATCAAAAGTTGATCTTCCGAACAACTTTCTTGAATGGGTGGGTCATCTTGACTTTTTCTTATTGGCCCTTCAATCCTTGAGAAGTGGTTGGCTATAGTGTCCTCGCATCCTTTTTTATCAACCACTTATCGATCAAACTCCTGCAAGAGTAAAATCCAACGAATGAGTCTTTGTTTAGCATCATTCTTTGCAAGTAAGTATTTTAGAGTCGAATAATTGATATGGACAATTACTTTGCTTCCAATGAGATATGATCTAAACTTATCAAAAGCAAATACTATAGCATGAAACTCTTTTTACGTTGTAGAATTATTAACTTCTGGGGAGTTATACTTTGTGTTAAGAATGTGCTTTCATTTTTTTTAAAAGATGAACTATGTTCTCTTGAATATCATATGTTACTCATCTATGTGATTGAATTTTCTTAGAATGCTTGGGTACAAGCATCCGCAATTTTTATTTATAATAAGTCACTACTTGCAAAAGAAAGGGGGAGCATTCTCTTTTTTTTTAAATGAATTATTTTGCATGATAAGAAATTGCATCACACATGTTTCATTGTTTTGATGATGCTTTTTGGAAAGGAATGAGCGAAAATTGTTTTGATCCTAATTCTTTGCATGAATTCTCTCATATCTTATTGAATACGTATTCTTAAATAGAAAAATTGTTTTGCATAACTTGACTTATTCTCCATGTTCTCATGTGAATTATATTCATCTTTCAAGGGGGGAGAATAAACTTAGGGGGCGCTTCAATTGCATTATTTTTCTTATGTTTTGATGATGCCAAAAGGGGGAGAAATAATGGACAAATTCTCTTGTCTCGTACTTCATATTTTATGGTTGTTTTTATAGTTGTCCAGTTGATTTGTCATTATCAAAAAGTGAGAGATTGTTGAACCCCATTTTGAGATTTGTGATAATCATGTTTTGATGCTGACCAAATCAATCTAACGGATTGAAAACAAGTGTGCAGATAAACAGGAAGGTTCGGACGCACATGACTGTCCGAACACAATCAAGAAAACAGCCAGAAGACAATTCGGACGATGATGACTGTCCGAAAGAAAGACAGTTCGGATGATGATAATCGCCTGACACCAAGAACCTAAAGCAGCCTCGGATTGAAGAATAGTGTCCGATCATACTTCCAGAAGACATTGTATGGACCGGACGCAAGTACGGATGGATCCTCGGACGTCGAACAAATACCCTCAGAGACCAGACACTTCATCGGACATAGAGGCTTTACATCGGTCGTCCGAAAGGTCTAACGGCTAGTTCGTTCGGATGCACATTCACAGCATTGGCCGTCTGAAAGACCAAATGGCTAGTTTGTCAGGAAGCAGAAAATAGCTGTTAGAGAACCGTTGGAGGTAGTTTTTGGACATCTATAAATACCCCCAAGTCTGTAAATGCATGAACACAACAACAGAAAATAGAAAGTAGAACTACTACATTCAATACAAACACTTATAAGAGCTATTTGGGAAGAAATAGGCTAAGATATTGCTGGTTGTATTGGTTTGAGTAGTATAGTTCTCTTGGCTCAACTAGAGGGAATTAGTGTGAGCAAGAGTAGACTAGTGAGTGATCTTCAAATGTAAGAGTGGAGGGATAACAAGTGTACAAAAGTGAGGTTGCATTGTAAAACCCTTTGGCTCAACTAGAGGGACTTAGTTGGTGCAAGGGTGAGCCTACTTTATGTACAAGAAGGTTATTGCCTCACCTTCTTTGAAGAGACACTGCTAGTGGTTATACACCAAGTTTGAGAAGTTTGGGAGTTTGGTTTGATGCCCTCTATCTCAATCATCTATATATTTGTTCTTTGAGCTTCAATTATTAAATATTTTTTGTATTCATTTATGCTTAAGTGTTTATTTGTTGTATAAAGTTTGCATTTCTCATTAAGCACATTAAAAGGTTGATTTTTTGATTAACAACCTAATTCACCCCCTCTCTTAGGTTACTTTTTGGGCCAAGAGAAACAATAGAAAGCATATTCTGAAAGTCGTTCCAACATTTGATCAATGAAAAGAATTGAAATATGATCTTTTTCTAGTGGCATCATTTAGTTTTCTAAAATCAATACAAATGCACCACTCAGTTTCAATCCTAGAAGGTATTAACTCATTTTTATTATTGGATAAAACTGTGACCTCTCCCTTTTTAGGTACAACTTGTGTTAGGTTCACTCATTCACTATCATTAATTGGATATATTATCCAGGCAGCAAGGAGTTTCACAATTTGTTTCTTCTTTTAAAAAGGGATTTAGTTTCCTTTGAAGTTGTCTACAAGGCTTGTAGTTTTCATTTAGGAAAATCTTGTGTATGCACAAAGTGGGGCTTATCCCTTTTTTGTCATCCATACTCCAAGCAACAGCTCCCATTGTTTTCTCAATACCACAAGCAATTTAGACAACTCATCATTAGTAAGAAGTACACATCACATTAACGGGGTATGTCTTATTATCTCCTAGAAAAGCATATCGGAGATGTGAAGGAAGACGTTTCAACTCAATCTTAGGGGTTCATTGGTTGGAGAACCATTTTAACTCTTTGCTCATTGATGCATTCTTCATCTTTCAATAATTAAATTTCCTCTTGTATGCCAATGTCAATTTGGATGTCCTCTTCACAATCACTTTCTTTATCTCCTTGCACAAGCACCTTTTCCAAGGGTTGCTTATTGAGATTGTCCTTCCAAAAATTATCAACAAGTTCATCAATTAAGTCAACTCTCATCGCATCATCATATACAGACAGAAACTTAAGAGAATTAAAAATTTTAAAAGACACAATGTCATCATTGACTCTTAATTGGATTTTTCCTTCTTGCACATCAATCAAAGCTCTTTCGTTACCAAAAATGGTCTTCCAAGAATAAGTGACATCTCAGTGACTTCATCCATTCCAAGAATAATGAAATTGGCTGGTACGAACACCTTTCACCCACTTTTACAATGACATCTTCAACTATTCCAACTAGTTGCTTAATACTTCGATCCGCCAATTGAAAGGTTACATTTGTTGGCTTTAAACTTCCACCAATCAACTTCTTATATAGAGAAAGCAAGATTAAGTTGATAGAGGCCCCAAGATTACTCAAAACCTTTTCCAAATTAACTCCACCAATCTCACAAGGAATGGAAAATGATCCCAAATCATTTAATTTTGTTGGGAGACTTTTTTGAATTATGGTGCTATATCCCTCCGTCAAGCATATGATTTCATCCCCCATTAATTTTATCTTTCTTGGGAGCATTTGCTTCATGAACTCTGCATGGCTTGGCATGTTTTCTAATTCATCAATAAATGGAATATTGATATCAATCTTCTAGAAAATATCCAAAAACCTCTTGAATTTCTTTTCTTTGTTTTCACCCTTGAGCCTTCGTGGGAATGGGATTTAGATGTTCCTTATAGGATCCAATGGAGGATTCCTTGCATCTTTTTGTAACTCTTCTACTGGAAATTTTGTAAGGGTTATTAATTTCATTGCCATTTCCTTTTGAAAAATCAATCACTTCTTCATGTTGGGCGATTTCTTCATGTTCCGTCACCTCCTTGCCAACTTCTTTCATTGTCTTTCACTCCCCATTTTGTTGTTGACTTCTTTACTATTCTTAAGAGTTATTGCTTGAACATGTTCCCCTGGGTTTGTGAAAGTATCACCTGGAAGTGTTCCAATTGGCCTTTCATTGTCTTGCCACTTGTCCCAATTGAATTTTCAAAATTCTTGTTGAAGCTGCTAGGTTTCTTACAAATGATTCATTATCTCTCTTATGGGTTTCTGGTGTGCAAATAATATGCTGTCGAGTTGCAATGCTATCGTAGACACCCAAAATTAACAACTCTCAATATGTAGTAGTGGTGAGTACAGGTCATCCCACAAAGAACGGAGTTTATTCCTGTGCTAAACTAAAAAAAATGGGAGTTTTGAATGCTTTTAAACTAAAAACGCTAAAATAATAAAATAATTAAAGAAAATTCGATATAAGAAAAGTCTTGGTTTTGGTCATATCCACCATGGCAATTTCACTAGTCGATCCTTGACACACAAGATAATTCAATTTTATATCAAGCACTAATTGAAGAATTAACTTGAACGAATACCAATTCAAAGTTGATTCTTATTTCTTTCTAAAGTTGGTTAATTTTCAACACGCGATCCAATTAACCCTAACTATTAATTTAACCCAGACACGAGCCAAAGATCAATTAATAGAAGCATTAAAATCAACAAGAACAATTAGACTAATTAAACATAAACACACGAGGTTATGCCAATTAGATGATTGATTTCCCTAAATTCAATAACACTAATCCAGTAATTATCAAATTCAGTAGCTTCACAGATTGAATTAAGCACACGTGGTTAAAACAGTCTAGCAGTAGATTAATTCTAATAACTTAATATTCTACAGCAATAACAAGTTAAAAAGAACAATCTTGAATTTAATCGTAAGAAAAATAATCAATAATTGACATATAATTGAATAATTAAGAAGTCTTACAACTTTTTAGAATTGACCATGGCTTCAATTCCCTCTACCAAGACAAGGGTTTAGGCACAAAGTGCCATGAAAGAATAAAGAAGAATTTTCTACGGCTAAAAACCCTAGCCAAAAGAAATAAAAGTGTCCATCTCCTTTTTCTCACCCTAATTGGGGTATTTATAATGAGTACATAGGGTTACAAATAATGCCTACAGATAAGAACGTGAAATCGGGTGCAAAAGAGTCCAACCGGGCAAAGAATCGTGCCAAAAACTCAAAAATACTCCACCCTGCTGCCCTCCGCGCACATGCGCTAGGGTCTTCGCGCGCATGTGTGCGCGAGGCAGTGAGGTCCAGGCCTATTCCATTCTCCACACACATGCACAGGGACTCCAGCACACATGAGCACGCGAGCCACTCATGGGATTTTGCTTCTGGATGCAGCGAACATGCGCTGCACAGCTCCAGCGCATGTGAAGCACTGGCTTCCTCAACTGTACTCCACGTTCGGCTTAGATTTTCACCTTGATGCTTGCATAATTTGAGAAAGTGTAAAACACAAAAGTTGTAGCTATGCCCCTTAGCTTTCCAATGTATTTTAAATCACCTCAGTCGGAGCTCGGGATCAAAAGTTATGCTTCAAATATGAAACACCATCCGAAATAACTTCATACTCGTGCATGTCCCGTACTAAGCATTTCCCTTTCATCTTTTGCATCTTTTTCAGCCCTTTTTCACTTTAACCCTACAAAAACTGAGAATAACCAAATTAAGCTCAATAATAATTCAAATCTTTCTTACAACACATAAAAATGTGGTAATTGACACATAAAATATAGCACAATTATGAACTTATCAAATTACCCCACACTTAGCTTTTGATCGTCCTCGATCAAACATAAAATTAAAACATAGCCTTACACATAGGACTCAACATATCCCTTCAAATATCAAAATAAATAATCAATAATCAATCCAGCCAATCAGAGTAGTCTATGAACCCAAGAGCTCAAATGCTAATAAAAACCAAAACATGAAATTCGTGTGTATGTGTGTATAGCCATTCAAAAACTTAGATTTGAAAATATCTAGATTAAATCATGAAGACCCTCAAAATTTTTCTAAACTCCCCATAGCTCACTCTTCTTACACCCCTCCACAAATATAGACAACCAATTCAATTCAAATTTAGGTAGGACATTCAGTTCGTAAAATAGGTTAGGATATTTGTTAGCCAAAGAATGGAGAGGATATAGCAAATACGAACAAGAGCTTTATAGTAATGACGGCCACTCATTAAAATAAAACTTCTCTTTACATGCGGACTATCAAACATCCACAACCCCACACGTGAGTAACAAACACCCATAAAGAATTCGAAACAACCAAATGTGCTAACCTCCCTCGGACATATATACATCACATAGTGATTTTAGTTTTATGTCCACTCCTAGTATGGGTACCAGTGGTAGGCACTACCCGCACCGACAAATAAACACGAAGGTACCAGTGATGGGCACTACCTGCAAATACCAACACTTCCATATTTATTTTTTTTTCAACAATTTTTTTCCCAATACTCCATTTCGCCACAAAAATATACATCACTCGCTTCTCACAATCTTCCTCCTTAATAGACCCTTAACAAATAATGTGCACCATAAGCTCTTAAAGGGAAAACTTAGGATAAAACAATGAAAAGAAACGTTAAGCTCAATAAGTGTAGGTAAATTGAGTTTATGTGAAAGAAGGAGAATGATGTTTCTTTTTACAAGAATAAGGCTCAAATAAGGTACTTAGAATAAATTGTTAAAATGGTTGGCTAGAAGGCTTATCAAACAAAAAAGCACTACCCTAATGTTTAAACTAAATCGAGTCATCTAAAAATTAGTTTCAAAAATGTAATAAAGTGAGTTTTTGGGATGCAACATAATTGAGGCTACATAAGTTTCTCTAAATATCCCAAATCAAAAATTAAAGTATGGTTTAGTGCTGCAAAAATCTTAAAAATCATGAATGGAAAATATTAACTCTGACTAATCATTCATGCATGGTTAAACTAATGATTATTATGCAGACAAATGGGAAAAATAAGTTAAGTAAAAACTTTCAAAAATTTCTCAAAATGGTCAATTTATCCACAAAATTGTCAAAATTTTGACACATCTAGATCGAAGGAAAAGTTAATATTGCAACAAAATCGAGCAAACTACACCAAACAACTTAAAAAATCCAAATAACTGTCCCACCCCACACTTAAAAATAAGCATTGTCCTCAATGCAAAAAAGAAAACCATAAAATGGGAAAAAAGAAAAGCTTCTCTGGATTAAATTCGCTTTTGATGCAATATCCGCTATAAATATCCCCTTGTCGCGAAAGAAAGCTGGATTAACACTAAACAAAACAAAACAAAATAAATAAATTATTCCTTTGAGACAATAAGAAAAACAAGAAAATTGTAGAAAATAATCCTACAATAATCAAGAAAAACTTACGAAAAACTTTAAGGGAATAAACAACTAAAAATAAACAAAAACACCAGTACAAAAATAAAGCGAAGCAATATGAAATCAACTAACTAAAATGAAACCTAACTAACGAAAATGAATAATATTGTCTAGGAAATCAATTATGATAAATATCAAACAAAGAAAATGGCCCAACACAGGGCATAAAAACTCAAAGAGCATGGGGTCCTAAATCTTGTGGAAAATGAGGAAAGGAAGGAAATGTAGAAGGGTCCTCTCCCCGCTCTCTGCCCATCTGACGAGTCTCCATGATCTGCTGCCACGTAAACTGATATTGCATAAATGAATCAAAACGTTGGCCCATCCGCTGTTGTTCTGCCAAAATTTGTTGTACAAGCTCCTCCTGCAATTGCTACGGAGCAGTTACCGACTCATCACCTGAATCCTCAACTTCCTCTATGTGTGACGTAGAAGCTTGGGACTTAGTGCATTTAACCGGAGCTCGTATACCCTTCATTACAATCATCTGGCCTAGCACTCAATTTTTCTTCCAAAGGCTCAATCACCACACCACTTTCTAGACATAGAGTTGTAATTAGATGGGGAACCATATTCCCGGTTGCCTACTGGTAGCAGAGTAGCAGATTTGTTGACGTATGAGCTGGCTGACATAGATGGTTTTTCCGGTAGCAATACAATATAGCAATTTGGCCCTTTCCATAGTGACATGGGTGAGATGGTTTACCGGCAGAAGGCGGCCATAAATGAATTTAAACCAGACAAACCATGCTGGCACAAGTTTATTTGTGTGGAAATGTCGAGCCGTCATGCCATCTGCCGTAAAAGTCCAGTCCACGTCTCCGTCACAAAGAACACTTGTGATCTGTTGAAGCTCTACGTTGGTGTTGGTCCCAAAACAATCTAAGAGGGGGGTGAATTAGGTTGTTTAAAAAATACTTTGAGAGATATTGAGATTTTCTGATTGAATGCAGATATAATTACCGAATAGAACAGTAAAGTAAAGAGAGGAATAATTAAACAAGAGGGTTAATACTTCCAAACTAGCAAGCTTGAAGTATCAAATCTCTTGAATGCTTCACACACTTGGTGAGCCAATAATCTTTACAAAGTTGGGAAGTTCTTGCTCACACTAAAACTCTTTTAGTTGAGCCAAGAATCTTACTTACAACCACACTTTCATACAAGATTATCACTCCACTCAAAGTTGAATTTACACTCACAATTGCACACTAATACAACAAAGCACTTTAGTCAATTTGCACTTAAATTACTCTTTTCTAAGGCTTGTATTCAATGTATTAGATGATTTTTTCAGGTTCTTAAAGCACCTATTTATAAAAGCAATAAATAGTGGTTTCAACTACTTCTTAACGGCTAAGTAATAAATGCACAAAAAATAACCGTTGGGGTTTCGGACATCCGAGAAGGATAGAATGCGTCCGAGGCAGCGTCCGATCTTCTTTCAGTTTTGTTGAGAGGCTTCGTTCGGACGTCCGTGCATGCGTCCTGTCCTTCGTCCGACAGAGGGAACTACTTTCGGACGGTCCTGAGCATCCGAAAGAAAGGCAGTAGGATCCCATTCTTTCTGCCAGTTCGTTCAGACGGTGCAATGCGTCCGAGGAGTTTTGACCTAGTTCGGACGGTTCTGTGCGTCCGAAAGATCTGTTCCTGCAAAAGCTTGTTTCTACAGAGTTAAGTGTTTATGTCATCATCAAAATAAGGTTTGGAAAACATCAATCTCCCCCTTTTTGATGATGACAAACCTCAATTGGATATGACTAATTAATTTGCAATAATTGGATATCAATCATCAACATATCAATCATATCAAAGCACAATATAACTTTGGATATCAATCATCAACATATCAATCATATCAAAGCATAATAATATAACTTTGGATATCAATCATCAACATATCAATCATATCAAAGCATAATAATATAACTACTCCCCCTTTTGACATCAATCAAAAAGACTCCCCCTTAGAACAAGCACGTAGTTTGATAAAAATAAAACAAGTTTAATACATCCAACTGAAAAGTTATTTGTTAATGGTGCTAGAGTCAAGGAAATACACAACCAAGCCACAGAACTGCTGAAAAAAAATGCTGAAAAACAAAGTACAAATAGGAAAAAGAGCTAATGTGAGTCATTGTGTTTCTTGGAGCGCTTTTCAGTCTTTTGTCGTTTGGATGGAACATCTTCAGCGGTGGCTTCACTGTCATCCTCCTCTCCGGTACGACATTGCATGATGAAGTCACACGTGTCGTCAACATCTTTATCATCGTCGTCATCGTCATCGACAGCTCCTGGAGCAGCTTCTGCATTGTCGTCACGGGTGTGTTCATCTTCAGGTTCATCACTGTCGGAAGATGACTGAAGTGGATATTGAGACTGAATATTAGCAATTTGAACCTGAGCCGAAGCAAACATACCAAGACTGAGTGTGTGAAACCCAGTATTTTAAAATCCTTGTTCTTTGATTTTAATTGGTTTAAAATGTTTTTCATATTATTTTTAGGCATAAGGTACTTCAACTTATTCATTTTTTTCAATCTTATCTTCTTGTTATTTCTTCTCCATTTTCTGCTAGCTGCTGGCCGAAAACTCTTCCTCCATTTTCCCAAAAAAATTTTCTTGGATTTCAAGTAGGAATCACTTGGAAGGTAAGATTTTATGTATTTTAGCATTTATAGCTTATGGGCTTTATGATTTAAGCTTTAATTTCAAGTTTTGTAGGATTCTTAGGGCTGAAAATAAACCCTCTTTGCAGCCTTATATATGTTGATTTATGTATGTTATGGGTTGTTTTTAGTGTTTTGGAGGTTGGGAAGTGAATTGGGGTTGATTTATAACAACTTTCCATGGTTAGATTACAAATTTTAAGATTATGAGTTAGGGTTTTGTCTTCCATATGTGCCCTAGAATGTTATGCTATGAATGCTTATGTTTATGCTTTTAATGATGTTTTAAGAGTGTTTTAAGGTTAGTTTGGATAGGAATTGAGACTTGAAACCAAGTGGAATGGATTTCCCTTCATTTTGTAAGTAAGCGGAAGTTTGGCGCAACTAGGATAATTTGGATAATTGGTTATGTTTGAAGGAGCTTTAGTGATCTTTTGATGGTTTTAAGTGTTTCCTTGGTAGTGGGTTGGATAGGAAGCATGTTTGAATCATGCGTGTGGCTAATCGGTAAAAATTTCAGTTTGATAGTAAAGAGGAATTCCAACCATAGGTTGTTGCTCTAATGTTGTAATAGAGTTAATTGTAGTGGTTATGGGGTATGGATTGTTGTGGTATGCTATTGATATAGTCCCGGCTATTGCTCCGGTGAATCTTTCCCGTTTATGGATTTTGATTGGTTGAATATGTTGTTTTGAGTTTATTCAATAACCAAGGTCCCTTGAATACCTTGGAAAAGGACAGGGTTGGTTGGTTAAACATATGTTGTTTAGAGTTGGGTTGTAACCAAGGTCCCTTCAAACACCTTGGAATCTTGATTTTACTGGCAGGGATCATGACATTATAGCCTAGGGAGGCGAAGTTTTCAGTTTTTCGGAAAACTGAGCTTATTATCTCCTAATCTAGTTGTGTACGAACTTGACAGATTAAACAGTTGCTAAGTTTTGTCTCTTATACACTCCTAGAGTGTGTCATAAGTGACAGGTCATTTTTGACCAAAGAGCTTTAAGGTGTCGTAAGAGATATCGTTAAAGAATGACTTTTATATGTTTGGATGGATTTTAAAATGTGTATGATGTTTGGAACTGCACTTTTACCAAGTTTTGGAACTATTACATATTATATCGGGACCAAGCTATTTTATGTTAATCAATTGATATGTTTGCAAACTCTTTTGGTATGAAAGCATTTTATGACTGTTTTGGCTCATAGGTGACCTAGGTATATAATTTTGGATGTGTTTAGAAATGTGTGAATTGTGGAGAACCGGTTCTATAGTCATCCATGGGACGCCATGGTGACTTCTGTGATTGTTATGAATTATTTGATACGGGGTCTTGTGATGGGATAACTTGACCTCCCGGTCAGACTAGTAGGTGTGGTAGATTACTAGATCTGGCTAGTCTTGAAAGTCATACCTTGGAGCCTAAAAGATACTCATGCTATTTTATTATATTCGGATTGAAAGCGTACTTGGATTTGTTCGCTATGCTTTAGCATACTATGTTTTGAAATGATTGGATCTTTTTACTATGTTTTGGACATGCACAGCGTTTAAATGGCATGATACATTTTAGAAACTACTTATGATTATGGTTTATGGACTTTTAAATGGCATGAGACATTTTAGAAACTGCTTCATAACTATGGTTTTCACAAATGTTATTATCTTTATGTTTTCTTTTATCGCAATGCTTGGCCCCATTTGAAGAGTTTTTATGATATCCACTGAGCTAGTTATGCTCACCTCACGTGAATTATAATTTTTTTTATTTCAGACCACGGCTATGTTTTGCTATTTCCTTGAACTCTGTCTCGTAACACATCCACTTACATCTGGTAGAGACTCTGCTGGACCATCTTCCACAAGCTTCTCTTTCACATGGAGAGGGGTCAACTCTTTAGATAAGTTAATCATGATGAACTTTATTTTTGTTGTAGCATCTTTTATACTAAGAAGAAATTTTGTAATTCGTATTCTTGTGTAAAATGAAATATGAATATTGGTTTTATAGTTAAGAAATGGCTTGATGGTTCTATTACATTGCGGTTAAGTTTGTTGCTCTGTTCGTTTGTGCCTTGCTCTTTGGTCCGGTGTACCATTAGCGCGGTGTGTTACGGTCCCGTTTTTGGGGCGTGACAGAGTGCCTCTTAGAGAATCATTTGACGAGTTTCAAGTCATTTTAACTTTCGATTGGTGCGACGTTGAAATGAACTGACTTGAGTGCTCAGAGAGGTGAGAAGGCCGCAGATATGTGAAAGAGATGGTTCAGAAGTAGATGGTCCAGATGTAAGTGGAGGTGGTTGAGGAGTAGGAGAATGAGGAACCACCTCCAAGTACAGGCATGGGATTGTGGACTGTGCAATATCAAAGGCTGCCTTAGTTAGCCATTGATCGTTGAAAAAACGGAGGCCTTTGCGTTCAATGTAGGATTTGTTAAAATAGGGAGGATATTGTTTGTTTCCGCTGAAAGGAATGTTGAGGAAATCAAAAATTTTAGTGAGAAATTTTCCAAAAGGAATGTTGCGTCGAGTATCAGTAAGAAAGAGTTCCCATAGAGAACAAAAAAGATACCCAAAGTCAAGAGGAATACCCTTGAAAACACAAAAAAATAAGTAAAGTTGTATTTTGCCGGGCTCAGTACGATGCCCGTCAGTTGGTAATAATAGATTTGTGACAAGGGTGTACAAAATATTGAGTTCAGGAGCGAGCAATGTAGTTTTGGCTTCCGAGACCTGTTTAAAATGGATGTTAAAAATAGCTCTAACATCATTTTAATTTTGTTTTTCAAAACAAGATTTGATAATGGGAAGATTATATTCATCAAATAGACTAGAAGAAGCAGGACGTTGAACGATTATAGATTTACTTAAAAGGGAAGTATACCGTTCGGATGCCTTGGCATCGATAAATTTTGATAGAGTTGGAGTGGTGGAGACTTGAGGATTGGCTGATGATTCTCCTCGTACTGGAGCCTTCCCTTTAGTTTTTCGACCTCGATTTGCTGTAGAGGAACCGCCGCGAGATTTCACCATTCTAATAAAAGAAGAAAAAATTGAAAAATTGCGAGAATGGGTGAGATTTTGAGGAAATGAGATGGTGGATGGGGGAAATTAGATGTGATGTAGGTGATAAGGGCTATGAGTAGGATGATTTTCCAATCAATTTTTGGAAAAGAGAGTGAGAATTTGGAGGGGGTAGTGGAGAGAAAAAATTTCGCCAGAGGGTTTTCGGGGGAGGTGGTGAGTCCGAAATGGGGAAGTTCGACGGTTTTAATCGAACAGGGACGACCTGTCGGACGGCCAAACGTTTGGACCATCCGATGTATTGTTGGCACAAAATAACGAGCGGCGAAGGAGGACACAATCGTCCAAAGTATAAGAGGACGATGAGTGCTCGTTCGGAAGATTTCTAGAGTTTGGTAAAAAAAAAGAAAATAATGTTCGGACGCTTATGAGCGTCCGAGAAGAAACATAGGCTTTCGGACGATCTAGATCGTCCGAAAGAAAAAATTGTTCGGACGAATAAGTGCGTCCGAACTATGAACCTATGCCGGATTTATTTGTAAAATCCCCAAACATTTTCTCAACAATTCAAAGCGATCTAGAGTTAAGCTAATTGATCTGAAGTAGGCACAAAATCAACAGGAATTTCCTTTTTACAAACAAGGTCTCTAATGAAATGGTGCTTAACATCAATGTGTTTGGTTCTAGAATGCATAACAGGATTTTTTGTGAGATTAATTGCACTAGTGTTGTCACACAATATAGGAACACAATCAAAAAATACACCAAAATCTTTCAGAGTATGTTTCATCCAAAGAAGTTGAGCACAACAATTTCCCGCAGCAATGTATTCGGCTTCAGCCGTAGAAAGGGAAATAGAATTTTGTTTTTTGCTAAACCAAGACACAAGACAATTTTCCAGAAAATAACACATACCATTGGTACTTTTTCTATCAATTTGACATCCAGCAAAGTCGGCATCAGATAACTAATTAAGTCAAATGTAGAGGACTTTGGATACCACAGATCGAAATCCATTGAACCCTTTAGGTATCTAAAAATCCTTTTAACAGCTATCAAATGCGATTAGGGCAAGATTGAAATCTAGCACATAAACACACAGCAAACATGATATCTGGTCTACTGGCAGTTAAGTAAAGTAGACTTCCGATCATACCTCTATAGTGTTTTTCATCAACACTATTACCTTCTTCATCTTTTATAAGTTTGGTTGAAGTGCACATTGGCGTGCCAACTGGTTTGCAATCTTCCATTCCAAATCGTTTGAGTAGCTCACAACCAATTTGTAGAATTGACCATGGCTTCAATTCCCTCCACCAAGAAAAGGGTTTAGGCACAAAGCGCCATAAAAGAATAAAGAAGAATTTTCTACTGCTAAAAACCCTAGCCAAAAGAAAATAAAAGCGTCCATCTCCTTTTTCTCACCCTAATTGGGGTATTTATAATGGGTACTTAGGGTTACAAATAATGCCTATGGATAAGAACGTGAAATTGGGTGAAAAAAAGTCCAACCGGGCAAAGAACCGTGCCAAAAACTCAAAAATACACCACCCCGCTGCCCTCCGCGCACATGCGCTAGGGTCTTCGCACGCATGTGCGCGCGAGCCAGTGAGATCCAGGCCTATTCCATTCTCCACACACATGCGCAGGGACCATAGCGCGCATGTGTGCACGAGCCACTCATGGGATTTTGCTTCTGCGCTGGTTTCCTCAACTGTGCTTTGCATTCGGCTTCGATTTTCACCTTGATGCTTGCGTAATTTGAGTAAGTGTAAAACACAAAAGTTGTATTAAAGTATATATCACTTAGCTTTCGAATGCATCTTAAATCACCTCAACTGGAGCTTGGAATGAAAAGTTATGCTTGAAATACGAAACAGCATCCGAAATGACTTCATACTCATGCATGTCTCGTACTAAGAATTTCCCTTTCATCTTTTGTATCTTCTTCGGCCCTTTTTCACTTTAACCCTACAAAAACTTAGAATAACCAAATTAAGCTCAATAATAACTCAAATATTGCTTACAACACATAAAAACATGGTAATTGACACATAAAATATAGCACAATTATGAACTTATCAATTTCATTTTCTCTCCTCACCATTTCACTCTTCTTCACATTCTTAATTTTCTCTTTCCATTTGTCCTCTCCCTCCTTAAGGATTCAAGCTCTTTTCTCAATTCCACAAGTTAAACACAGTATCATCCCCTTCCTTTTGATAATTTTGACCATTGTCATAGGTTGTGGGTGGTTATGTAGTTGATAAGAAGAGTTTGTTGGTTGTTTTGATAAGGAGGTGCTAGGTTAAGAATGTTGAAAGTTGGATAGATGGTTGGTTGGTAAAATTTTGTTGACGAGCATTTTGAGTTTGTTGACCACCACATGAGAAAATGGGTGGTTCTTCCACAATGGGTTCTAGGTGTTTCCAATGACATCAAGCAGAGCTCTTGATGAAGAAGCTGGGTTATTCACATTGTTTAATTGTTGATTCCCCCCAAATGATCCTTCATATTGCCCATTCCGGAACAAAAATCACACACCAATAGCATTTGAGGAGGTGCTGATATGGCATTCACGACATTCCCTCTTCAGAGATTCTCTAATACTTTTGTTTGATTAGTCATTATATTTACCATCATATTATTTTGTGCCAACAATACATCATTATGGTCTAATTGGAACACCCCTCTTTGTCCTGGAACTAGGTTTTGCAGTTGTTGTTGAATCAAAGGAGGTTGAGTTGGTCCGTCTTGATAATAATTTGATGTTGTAGTATTCAATAATCTTTGAACCTACTCAGTGAGTCTCAAATGAAAAAGAACCACTCGCTAATGTATCCACTATGCCTTTGGTTTCTTGATAAAGGCCCATCCTAGAAAGTTTGAATTTGAAACCATAATAGAATCGCATGATGTGGATATTTGCAAAGTATCTCCTTGAATCTATCCCATGCCTCACTTATGCCTTCACCGGTATCTTGCTTGAAGGAAGCAATTTCGTTCTTTAATTTTGCCGTTCTGGAGAGTGAGAAGTGTTTTGCAAGAAACTCTTAATCCAATTGATTCCATGAAATAAATGTGCCTTGGTAACGACTTTGTAGCCAATACTTTGCACTATCACTTAAAGAGAAAGGAAAGGCCCTCATCCTTACACAATCAGGATGCATCCTATTAAACTTGAATGTGTCAAGGACTTATTAGAAATTCATTAAATGGGTGTATAGATCTTCATTCGGCCCTCCTCCAAACATAGTATGTGTTTGAAGTATTTGAATTAACGCCAATTTGATCTCAAAGTTATTATTATTGCTTGAATCGGGATCCTAGTAATACCCAAAGTAGCATCATCAAAATTCAGCATGGCATAATCTCTAAGTAGCCTCCCATTACCTCTGTGAACACTGTATCCATTCATATTTCCTCCTACACCATTCTTAACATAACCCTATTCATTACCATTATTTCCATATCTCTTCGTCCCCTCTTCTATTGTTGTTAGCATCCGTCGTTTGAAATCCTTCTTACTCTTGTTGTAATCTTTTCTCCCTCCGGATTCTTGTTGAGGTTCTTTTTATCTCCCAATTTAGCAATAATTCCTCTTCTTCAAGAATCATAAACTACAAGAACAACCAATCAACAAGTCAAGTTCAAATGATAAAACACTAGTAACAAATATAGTGCATTGATGAGTAACTACTAGATACTATAAAACTAAATTAAACAACTAAACTAAGAACATCTAATCTAGCACGACCCAAAAAAGTATCTAATGTTGCCGAAACAAGAACAAAATCCGGCAACAGTGCCAAAAAACTTGTTGTTCGGGATACAGTAAGTGTATAAATCAATCAATACATGCAATAAAAACTCTATCAACACTTAACCATCACGTCACACTTGCAATGATGCGAAGTAGGTTAATAGTTAGTGATAAATGAGTATCATGCCCACAAAGATTATTGTAGGCAATTACTAGGCTCAAAAGGTCCTTGTGCTACTCTGACAAATGATAAAGGGATTTTAAAACTAACTACTAAGAATTTTAGACTAAAAAGTCATTAACAAACACTAATTAACCAAATTAAACTAGAAAAAGCAAGTGAATGAATTACTCTAAGAAAGCAAGTAACAATTACAACTAATTCCACTCCAAGAAGGAAAGATTATAACCAGTTAAGACAAATAACAACTAATCCAAGACGGTAAGTAAATAACTAGCACTATGAACTTCTAAATTACTCAACCTTTTTTTTTTTTTCCCGAAATGAAAATAACTAAATTACTCAAACAAGCAACTAAAAATTACTACTAAATTTACTCTATAATTCTAAGAAAGCATGATCAAAACTTTAAAAGTAAATAAAGTGAATTTGAACTAAGAAAGCATTAATTAAGTATGAAAATTGAGAAAGCAACGTTTTTTAATTTAAATTAAGAATACTAAGAAATGACAAGAAAAGAGACTAAAACTTAGGATTTTTTTATTATTATTAAAATGAAGTTTTAAAGAAAGCCCGTTAAATTCTAGTAGATTAAGAGCAATAAATTAAGGATTAAACTAAGAAAATATTAAAGTAGCAAGAACAAAAGAGATTTCTAAGAAAACCAAGATTTTTACTCTACTAGAATTGCAAGAAATGTAAATTGACAACTAGTAGTTATTATTATCTCTTGAATCCAACAGAAAACCTACTAAACTTAGATAAGAAAGATTAAAACTTCCAAGAAATTAAAGTAGATATCTAAAAATAAAAAAATAAAGGAAGAACTTTTTATTAAACTAAAAATATGGAGAGTAAGTTAACTTCCTAAACTACTTTACTAATAACACCACTACCTACACCTACACTATGTATCCTATGGTAGTATAGAAGATTAGCTTTAAAATGAAACTTAAAACAAAAGATTACAAGGGGCACAATTCTAGCAATTCTAGAAAAATTCGAACCGTGGTATCAACTTTTGTACTGGAATTGATATCGCGCTGTCGATCCCTATTTTAGCCTTCAAAAACTATCTTCATACCATGGCATCGATTCCTATACAAATTTGGTAGCGCGGTATGGGGCTTTTTTCAGTATTCTTGAATTTCTTCTTTTGCAACTTGCTCCTCTAATCCTTTGTCCTATAAACTTAATTCCTCTTAATCATAACTTGCAAATTACCATAAACTTAATAAGTAATGAAATTATACTATAATCATATAAAATTAACACTAATATCATAATATTTACAAAATATAAATGCAAACACTAAATGTAGTAAAACTAGACAAAAACACATAATTAAACTCTAAAATCCGAATAATAATAATAAAATTCTAGAATAAAGAAGTACAAAATAATTCTAGTTTCTTAGAGTTATCATTGACTAAGTTGACGAAGAGAAATGACAAAACTAACTTTCTAACAATTTCTATAAGCTAAAACTTATATGAAAATATATAAAAATAAATATATTTTCTTTTATCAATATAATACTTTTGTAAAGTCAAGATGATATATATAAAGATAAATTCTGATAATAAAATGATAATAGGATAAATATAAATAGTTATTCCCATTTTAATTCCTTTTTTTTTTCCTTCTTTGTTTGCTTGTTTTGTTAAGTGCATACATTTTACATAGTTATTCCTTTTTTACTGAATCTACCGTTGGAATTCTATATAAACTGATTAACCATAAAAGGATAATATTTTCAAAAATATAATATAACACAATATACGATTGAATAAAATGTGTTCATATATTAATTTTTGTCATTTTCTATTAGTTAACAAGTCAATAACTAAATATATTACCAAAATTATGTTAGTAGAACGATTTTGCCTAATTTTTAGACATATCCATTGGAAGGGGCAACTGACAATAAACTAAACCTTCATAGGGCAAATGAAAATTTGGTATTTTTATTTGGCCTTGGGGACCATCTAAAACTAAAATAAGATGTTTAAGGACTTAATGACCATGTTTAAAAGTTGGCATATCAAATAGATACATTGGTAAAGTTTAGGGACTATTAGAGCCATTTACCCTAAAAAGAATGCATATGAATTTATATATATTTGTAGAAAGAAACAGGAAAATTTTATTAACATTTGCATAAGTATGAAAAAACTATTGAATCTAAAGTAACTACCCCTCTGTTTGTGGACGGAGAACTAGAAACTCAAGTAATAGATGTTTTACTAGAACTAGCAATTTTTTCGAGTCTATCCGCTATAGAGTTTGCCCATTCGAATTGATGATGAATCGTGATAAGATGTTGACCAGAAAGTGTAATGTATTCCCTGAGCAATCCATCTAACTACCATGGTGGTTGTTCACACTTGAGGGTGATTTCCACCAATTTGGATCATTCACTTTAGAATCTGATCCAATAAGCAAGGGGAGGAAATTTTTCCGCAACCACCACTTTATACCAACAATAAGAGAGTAGAATTCAACTGATAGAAATGAAAAATTACAAGAAGCAGAATAGAAAGCTCCCATGGTTGTCTTCAGATATCCCATCCCCACATAAACGACCAGGGTTATCACATGATGAGCCATCAATGTTAAGCTTGTAGTAACACAATGTGGGAAGTGTTCATGTGATTAAAATCACGATATTATGTCTTGTAGCCATGACTGTAATGAGGTCAAGAGATGGAAATAAATATCTTCAAAGCCAAACTTGTACCTAGAAAACAACTTGATCAAATGATAAAATAATTTTGTCAAAGATAGCCTTGTTTCGTGCTTTCCAAAAACTGAGGCTCATCAATATGTCAGGAAAAGGTAGAATGTTGTTAAGAAGTCTCCATATGAAAACCAAGATTTTGAGGGGAATATGACTACTCCATATATCTCGTCTCGACTCCAAGGTATGCATGAGATCGCCTAAAACATTGATAGGCTAATGACAATGAGAAAACACCACTTGATGTTGACTACCAAATAAATTTGTTTTTCTTATCAGAACGAAAAATATTAGCGTTACAGACTACTTGAATATCTGTGTTAGAAGGGGACGGTAGAATTACATCAAGCTTCTACCCGCCATCATTGGAGAAAAATTGGTTAACTATAGCATCTAGTTGGCAAATTTGGCTTTTCCCTTCTAAAAGTTTGCCACAACCAGCCCAATTAGATTTCTGAAAAGACAAGTTGCCATCCCATATTAGAGTGATGATGTTAGAAAGAGTCATCTCCTTTAGTCGAGTCATCCTTCTCCATACAAGGCTGGAATTTGTCGCTTCTTCTTTTGAGTACATTCCTCAAATGTTCGTGGCCCATAGGAAATCGGTTGTGAGAAAGTTCCACCAAAGTTTGATAGAAAAAGCATCAACCACATCTTCAAGCCTCTGAAAACCTAACCCATTCTTTTCTGTGAAGGTTCGCAAAGAGAATGCCACCATTTCCAATGCCTTTTGCATGAAACCCAAGAAAAAATTAGCTATAATTGGCTCAAGTGGGGATAGTACCTACTTGGGAGGGTACATACTTTATTAACACTAGTCGACCATCGGCTGATAGAATTTGGATTTCCATCCCTCAATCTTTACTACGAAAGATCTTGCAACCCTTAAAAATAAATAGATTTACACTTCCCTCTGAGTAACAGACAACCAAGATAGGTGAATGGAAGATTTTTTGCCTTCATTCCTGTTAAGCATTCCAAAGACTTCGTTGACGTACAAACTTGCCAGTGACAAAAAAAGCTTTTTTCTTTGCCAATTTTCTAACCCAAACCCAATTGGTAAATCTAGGAATTGAAGTAGTCATTTTAGGCTTTGTCTTTCTTTATGTGAAAATTAATAGATCATCAGCAAAGGATAAGTGGGATATAGGAATGGAGCCTCTTGGAAAGGCAAAAGGAATAACCTCCCTCTCGGCTAAGAGCTTTTTTAGATCCATACTAAGAGCTTCAGAGCAAAAAATAAAGAGATAAGGTGAGATCGGATCACCCCGTTTGATGCTCCACGTCGCTTGGAAAAAACCCTCCACTTTGCCATATATTTATAAGAACAGAAAACCAAGCTTGTCGGAGATTTGAAAGAATTAATGAAAAAAAGTTGGGGAAAAAACCGAACTTCAGAAGTAAGAGGTCCAAGAAATGCCAAGAAACTTGGTCAAAAGCTTTCACCATGTCCATTTTGAATATTAAATTGTGACCACGGGCTTTTCTATCTAGCAAATGTAGGAGTTCTGGGGCAAGTAATACATTGTCAGAGATACAATGGCCATCTATAAATGCTAACTGCTCAGGAACAAATAAACCTTTCAGCACAGGAATCAATCTATTGGTCAACACTTTAGTAAAAATTTTATTAATAAAGTTACAGAGAAAGATGGGTCTAAAGTCCGCAAAAGTGAAAGGATTAGGTTTTCTAGGAAGCAGAACTATTAGGGTTACACGCTTGCCACACTTTTTGGGATATGGGCCCCTACAAAAAATTCCCATACCACATTAAGAACATTATTTGCCACTATTTCCTAGTAGTGAAAAAAAATAGCCCGAGAATCCATTTGGCCCTACTGAATTCTCCTTGTCTAATTACTGAATCGTGTCTTTAACTTCCTCCAAGAAGACTGGGCCTGTAAGAGAAATTCTATAGATCAGTGATTAAGCGAGAATATTGGATAAAAGCTGTTCAGCTGCCCCTTGGTCGAAACCCTCCACTGTCAGAAGGTGCCAAAAAAATTGAACTACTTTATCTCGGACTCCCTGATCATCTTCTAGCCAATGACCATCTTGCCTTTTAATACTGTGAATCACCAACTTTGCATATTTTTCACGCAAAGTGGCATGAAAAAAATTTTGTGTTCTGATCACCATCATGGAGTCATTTAATTCTTTCTTTTTGCATGACAAAAGCCTCCTCTATTTTTAAATGCCAAGATATTTTCGCCTTAGCCCGATGAAGATATTGCTTCTCTTCGATCTGGCGATGGGTCTTCTTGAAACTCCATCTCCTTTATTTCGACTAAATATTCAATAGTAGTGACATTCTCGAATGTGCTTTTGTTCCAAATTTTAGGGGCCTGCTTTAGACGCTTCATTTTCTCTGATAAAGCCCGTATGCCATGACATTCTATCGGAGCTCACCAAGATTGCTCAAAAAGATGCATGAAGGAATGATGTCTAGTCCACATGTGTTAGAATATAAACTATGCTGGTCCTAGTCAATTGACAGTTCTACTTTAGCAAAAGTGGTGAATGATCTGAGGATGTTCTGTCTAGATGCTGTATCATTGCAGAAGGAAAGATAGAAAGCCAATCGTGATTGACCAAAACACGATCCAGGAGCTTCCAAACATGCCCACTATGTCGTTCCCCTAGCCAAGTGAAGCCATTACCTGAAAAAGGAAATTCAAGTATATTACAATAATGAATACAGGAGTTGAAATCATCTAAGGCCTACATGTCAAGTCTTGCTCGGCCAATGTATTCCTCTAGTCTTGCAATGATGTTAAAGTAACCCTCCCAAAGCCACAGTCCTTGCAAGCCAGCATGTAAAGAGTGCAAGCTTGCCCATAGTGCTTTCTCTCTTGCCGAATACACTTCGCATAGATGAACGTTGCCCAAAAACTTTGAACACAGTTTCATATAAATCTAAATAATTATGTTATAGCAATTTGAATATATATATATATATATATATATATATATATACATATAATATAATATAATATAATAGTAGTATTACAAAAGATAGATAGTCTTATTAATATTAAATGGAGACTAGTTTAGATAGGCTAAGTATACTTCATGAAGAGCATATGAGATATAACTAATAACTAAGGATATATTAGCCGTGAAAAAAAAGGATAAAAATAATAAATTGTCTCGAGTAGGATTGTATGACTAAAAAATAGGTGGTGGTGTCGTAAAAATAGGTAATTAAATTAGATGAGAAGTAATTTAATTATATTTACTTAGGAATTATAAACTTGATTAAATGTAAGTATTTTTTTCCATCACAAAAAAGGAGAAACATAAAAAAAGGTATGGCATTCAAACCATACCCTCTATATGTTTGCAAATATACCCTAAACTCCCATGTGTTCTTGACTAAATTGTAAAATGGACAGAAAGCATCCAAACTTACGATTTGGTTGAAACTGCATTATTACCCTCATATTTAAATTAGGGTAACTTATTGTAAACCCTCATGTGGTATAAACCTTGAACCTATAACCCACATATGTTTTGGAACCTAAACTCCCATATAGTCTGTCTAAATGGTAAAACATCGGAAATATCCAAACTCGCAATTTTGATTGAAAACAAAATTTTACCCCATATATAATTTAACATCAAAGTTTTCACATAATTCATTTTACCTATTTACAGATTTTTTATCTTTGAATTAGTATGATGAAAAAATGAAGAAAATGACATTAGTTTCTTATTACAATTAAATATCTTTAACAAAAAAAAAAAAGAATTGCAATACAAATCTCAACTATGGAAGAATACCTTATGTACATTTGTAGTTGTGACTTTTGGTTGTAGATGATGGATAGGTATAGCAAATTTAATTAGAGGTTTATATAAGCAAAAATAAGGGTATAAAAAGTTAATTTTTTGAGGGAAATATATATGTGTGTGTGTGTGTGTTGATGCATAAAAAGGTTAGCACCAAGGTATTAAAACAAAGTCTAAAGTCCAAATTTATCCGATCACTGAAAATACTCTAAAGCCAAGGTAAAGTCATGCACCGAACTTACAAAGAAATAACCTGTGACAAAGAACAAGTGTAGTGGGGCTATATCCCCCAGAATAGGCTCCAGCGCTCAAGTCAAAAATCGTTGATTAAAGGAAATTAAAGAGCTAAGAAAGGTAAGAAAATTTGTAATGAGAGTTGTATTATGAGTGTAAGTGAGAATAAACCTTGTAATCTTGTTATTTATAGTAGTCTTTGGTAGGCTTGGATGATTCATGGCCTTTAGATATAATCATTCGTAAATCTGCCTATGAGATCCTTATTTATCTTGGCTTCGTTCATGTCAAAAATGATGAAAATGCCCTTGATATTAGTTGACCATTTTGACCACATTGCCACGCGTCCGCGAATCATTGGTTGGTATATTTATGTATCATCATTTGTCTCCTACTCTCAACTCGAGTTTATCTGGGTTGAAAGTAGTGCGGTGCTCTTCGACTTGTGTCTTGGCTCGAGACAATAAAATTTTGACCAGAGCCAAATTTTGAATTCAAATTTTATATTTTGGAGGGAAAGTGATTGGTTTTAAAAAAGTTTAATCATTTGTAATTTTTGCAAAAAGGTTGAAATGTAGACCACTTTGCTCATTTTAGAGCTCAAGTAAAATTCCAATTTATAGCTTCACCTCAACCTCAACCCCAACCCCAACCCCCACCTCAACCTTAGCCCCAACTTCAACCTCAAACTCAACCTCAACCTGAACCCCAACCTGAACCCCAACCTTAACCTCAACCTTAACCTCAACCTCACACCTCAAGTTCAACCCCTACCTCAGACTCAACCTCAACCACAGGTTGAACCTCAATCCCAACCTCAATCTTAACCCCAACCTCAATCTTAACCCCAACCTGGTCTCCTATTGACCAACTGGATGTTAACCCCAGACCCCTTATTGGCATTTAAAAATAGAACCCCAACCCCAACCTCAACCCCAACCTCAACCTCAACCTCAACCTCAACCTCAACCTAAGGCTTTAAACTAGCACCCTTGCTCCTTGACTTTCTTGTCTTGATTTGCAACAAGGATTAGAGTCTTGAACTCATCCCTTAGTCTTAACCAAAGACATCATGTGGGCTTGGTCTTGCAATTTCTCCAACACTTTTTATCAAGTAAGTATACTCTTGCTCATTCATTACTTCTTATTGTCTTTCCACATATCTCTTGACATCTTTCTCATGAGTTTGGTTGGTAAGAATAATTTAAGTAGCCTTGATATTTTAAATATAGGAGATATTAGGTTTGAGGAAGGTCTTGATGGGTAGCATATCAACCTACCCCTTGGCTTGGAAATTAACATGGACAAAGTGAGAGAGAGGAAGAAAGATGTGAAAAGGAAGAAAAGAAACAAAAAGAAAGGAAAGAAAAGGAAATGAGTGCCACTAAAGAAGATTTTCCATTCAAACCTATTGCCTAGAAGAATCCAATAGCAATAGAAGTTACTACAAAGGAAAACCCACTTGCAATAACTACTGTGCAGCAATCCTTGGTCACCAACACAGCAGTAAGCTCCAACGCAATAGCAGGCAACAACACAGCAACAAATTTAGTTCACGATAACTCCTTTATACCCCAAGATGCCCATCGTAATCACCCTCTAATTGTGTGAGACCGAACGAGAAGCACAATTACACACTCGGGAGGGCACATTGCTATACCTACACAAACCAGTCAAGCCACTACTCTACCTCAAAGAATGAATGCTATAGCTTCAACTTCCTATGTTCGTGTAGAGGTACACATACCATGGGAGGTAACACCACAGTTGTGCAATACTTTGACTTCCAAAGATGCAGCAACTGCACAAGTCGAATGGGAGGTTTGTTTGGTGGCTACTCCATATGCCAACAAACTGAACTTCAAGGTTGACGAGAAATCCAAGGCTTCACTTAAAGATGGAGATGATGACATCACTGTTCATAGACTTGGTGTAACTCCTCATAACCAAACTACAGCCACAAAATTTACTGATGCAACCACCACCTTAATTGTTGATGCTTCCACAGATGGTTTGCAATAATGTGGTTCATCTATGGTAGTCCTTGGCTTACTTTTTAGATCCAAGACTAAAAGACTTTGTTGAAAAATAGTCCGCTACAACTTTGGCAATTCAAGATACTTTGAAAAATACTTCTAGAGAAGAGGAATTATCTATATCTATATGATCTTAAGTGATGACTTGGGAAAATTGCATAATGGTGTTGTTAGTTCTCCTCAGGAAACACTTGTATCAAATACTTCCTCTATTGCACATGGAATTAAGTGTGCACCAAATCAAGGAGTTTTATCTGATGAGTTGTACAATGCCTCGGGCATGGTTATTGATCCTTTTCTAGATGGTAATGCTAATGGTTTATTCCAAGGATCTATGTCAAGTAGTCTTCGATGAAACTTGTTCACAAGTAGGCCTTTAATTGGGCGGTCCTTCATCTTCCAAAGTTAAAGTGAACTTGTGTATAACTACAACTCTATTTTCAGTGGTGCCACCCGTGTATTTTTATTTACACCGGGTCAAAGAGCATCATTCCATGAGAGCATCCAAGGATAAAGTCTTTATTTAGGCTGAATATGTAAGTAAGCCTGACCAAAATAGTTCTAGCGAAGATCGGGCAAATGATGCCTAGCATGGGGATTCTAGTGAAAGAGTCACATTTCAATTTGAACAAGAGGATTCTAGTGAGAAGGTTTCATCTCAACCTGAGCATGAGAATTCTAGTGAAGAGAATGTAGCTTTTCCTTTGCCAATTAAAGGGAAAGAGTCCTTAACTTCTCCAAGGCATGAGGGAAATAAAAAGACGCCAAAGGAGATAATAATGATCAAGCATATGTTCATTCTCAATTGCCTCTTTTGGTTATTGATATGGATTTGATTAGGGAATGGGTATAGAAGTTTCATATTCCTGGTTGTTTCATGGTGAAGATTCTATCGCTTGACCATCAATCTTGTGTTAACTTCTCCGGTATATTTCCATATATTTGGTGCAATTAGAGGTGGGGTAGAGGTTCTCACTACCTTTGTTCCTTCAAGAGGTTTTGGAACACTATCAAGTTGGGCTCAAACAAGTACATGTCAAATCCATTCGAAACATCAATGCTTATTTGATTATTTGTGCTATTCTTGGGATCAAACCTTCAATCACTACTTTCAAGGAATTTTTTTGTGTTATGACATGTGGAGTAGGATTTACTTTTACTTAGTAGACTAACAAGAAATTAGCCAAAGAAGCATATCCCAAGCTAGGTAATTGGTTGAGTCACTACTTTTTGATCCATAGGTGACCCGATTGGAATTTTCCCTCCTTGAACTGTGATTTGAAAGCTTCAAAAGTTAACAAGCTTGTCTCTCTTAGTGGTCATAAGAGTAGACATCTTTTCGAGCCTATAAGAGCTAAAAAACTCCTTTGGCAAGTAGTGGTTAATGAGCAAGTTTTAGAGTCAACAAGATTGAACCCTGCTAAACTTGACCATAGTTTCTCTTTAGGTTGATATGCATACCCATCTTTACTTAGCATTTTTGCATATATCTTTTCTTTTCTACATATAACTTGAGTATTACTTATGCCTTGGATTTAACCTGTTCCTTTGATTTTGTACTAGACGACATAGCCAACCATTTGTGAGCGTGCCTTAAAGCAAAAGCAAGCCAGCATCAAGGTGCATCTGATCAATCCAAGGATTCTACCATTAGGGTCAAGGAATTTAAGAGACCACCTTAAGGAGTTCTTTCACAACCTCTTTTTAAGAAGAAGGCCACACTTCCCAGTGAAACTACTTTGTTACCCTTACCTCAAGTTGAAGCTGGCTCCAACTTAAGATGTTTCAATTCCAGTAGTTCCTGCTCCATGTTCATCTCAAATTCAAGCCTCTACTCATGTTAGGAGTTCCTCCTCCTCTCATGTGGTCTATGCTACTTGTTAGGAGATGTATGAGGATTCTACTTTAAAAGATGTAAGTTGTCTTTTGATATAGACTTTAGCCTTACCTAAGGAGTGATAGGAGAGAGTTGGGAAGCCTTTGAACTCTGTTGTGTTGCTGATTTCGATGAGATATACAAGTACATTGCATAAGTAAGTTATCTTCTATTTTCTAAAAATTTCTATGTCCTTTTACTCATATTTAGAACTAACATTGTTCTTCTTCACTTTGGCTTTAGATTGGAAATTTCCACTATCAGCTGTATCGTGCTCCAAAGCATCATTTAGCCAAAATCTCGGAGTTAGAAAGTAAGCTCAAAAAGGCAGTGACGGCGAATGATAAGAATTTCAAGGCTTGGCATGCATCTTCTGAGCGATAAAAGGAGAAATGATACTTAAAGAAATCACCAAGTTGAGGTATGAGATCAAGAAAATTCAAGAAACCTATAAGGTAGAGATAAAGAAACTTTGTGATGCTCATAAGGAAGAGTTTAGAGTCATGGAGAAAAAGAACAAAGACACGGCGATATTTGACTTCTTAGACTCCCAGGATTTCTAGGATCGCTTGGAGTGGCACTTGGTAAACTACCATGCCAGTACTGAATTTGAGAGTTTGGTAGAGGACAACTGCATTGGATTTTTCAACAAATGTTATGATCAGTCCTTGTCATTTGTGAAGAAGAAGTATCTAGACTTGGATATTGATGACTTGCTTCAAGGCATAACTCCTCCTACCCTTCTTCGCCCTAGTACATCAGGGATTCAGACTGAAGATGGAGTAGTGTCCATTAGAATTGATACGAGTAATGCTACTTTGAAGGTTGTTGAGGAGAGGGGTTGCCTTTTCTTTGCTACTTTGTGCTTTTATCTAGCTTCAAGTTTTCCTCTATATGCCTTGCCCCTTCCCTTAGATACTTGAACATTTGTCAAGTGACTAAGTTATTTCGTCGAGTCACTATCTTCGTGCTCAAGTAAAATTTTCTTGTCCCCTGAGGGTAAACCTTGGTCTTAGTACCAAGCTTAACCTAAGTATAAATATTTCGCTTCACAGGGGTAAGCCTTGGTCTTGGGACCAAGGTTAGGCTAGGCGCAATTCTCCTAAGTATACCTTAGCCTTGGAACTAAGGTTACTACAGGCACAAATCTCCCAGGAAAATTTTAGTTTTCACTCCCAAAAAGGTACACCTTGTTCCTGAGACCATAGAGTGATTTTATTTTTTCCCCCAAAGGGGTACACTAAGTTCTTGATACCAAGGTTAGCCTAGCGCAACTCTTCTAGATATGCCTTAGCCTTGGGACTAAATTTACCATAAGTACAAAGTTTTCACCCCTGAAGTGGTATGCCAATGTCCGAAGACTATGGGGTGATTTTATTTCTGCCCCCGGAGGGGTACTAAGGTCTTGAGACTAAGAAACGGGCTTTTCTAGGCACAACTCTCCTAAGTATACCATAGCCTTGGATTAAGATTACTATAGGCACCTATCTCCTAGACAAATTCTATTTTCACCCCTGAAAGAGTTAAACCAAGGTTTTGAGACCAAAGTTAGTATAGGCGCAACTCTCTTAGGTATAGCTTAGCCTTGGGACTATGGTTACCATAGACACCTATCACTTGGAAAATTTTTATTTTCACCCCCAGAAGGGTTATAGTTGCTTTTTTTAGCATACTTAACCAAGGAATATCTTCTCTAAGAAAAAACTTATTTTTGCCCCAAGAGAAGTAAACCAAGGTGCAAATCTTATAGGTAAGGCCATAGTCTTGAGATTAAGCTTACTCTAAGAACAACTCTCCTAGGTAAATGATGAAAACCTTGCCCGTAGGAGGACTGTGTTGTTTGCACTCGGGAGGGTTATGCCTACTCCAGAGAATGACATTTGATTTTGTTCCCTGGAGAGAATAAGTGAACCCAGAGGATCATCATTTATCCCGGAGGATGCTTTGCACCTAAGGGTTGGGCATGTAGGAAGGCTATTCTACATAAACTACCATGCAATTACATAGGCAAAACACTTTAAAAAAATTCATTGATAACAAAAGGGAATATTTACAAGTTGCACAAGTTTGTTTCACCTTGGAAGGCATCGCTTAGCTTAGAGAATTTCAAAAAACTTATACAAAACAAAGAAAGTTTAAAAGTATAACTTTTTCAAATTTTGAGCATACCCAAGGTAAGGCAAGATCTTCCCATCTTTGGCTTTTAGTTTGTGAGCTCCATTAGAGTATGCTTTAACTACTTCATAAGAACTTTCTCTATTTGGCGAGAGCTTTCCACAATCTTGGGATTGGCTCACCTCCGCCTTCCTTGTAATCTAATCTCCTACTTGGAATATCTTACCTCGGACTTGTTGATTGTAGTAGCAAGCAACCCTTTGCTTATTTGTTTGCATTTTGAAGTATGCTTTATCCCTTTCCTCCTCAAGTAAAAAGAATAGTCAAGATTAGACCTCAACCCTTCTTCATTTTGTCCAAGTTGAAGTTGTAGACACGAAAACCAGGCATACCCAATTCCACGGGTATAAGCGCTTCATCCCATAAGTAAGATTGAAAGTAGTCTTTTCGGTAGCATTCTTGTAGGTAGTGCTGCATGACCACAAAATACTCGAAAGTTCTTCAACCCATTCATCCTTAACATCATCAAGTCTCTTCTTCATTCCTTCGAGAATGGTGCAATTTGTTGCTTCCACCAAGCCATTGCTTTGAAGATGGCTTACCGAGGAGAAACACTGCCCAAGTGTTGGCAAAACTTGTTAAATGGTGCTCCTTAGAATTGCAAGCCATTTTCGAAATAAGTGCTTTGGGTATTCCGAAGCGATAGAGAACATTCTTCAAAAAGAACTGAATGTGAGTAATACTTGCTAAAGCCTAAACTGTTATCCACTTAGTAAAATAGTCAATGGTTACTACCAAAAACTTCTTTTTTTGTTGGTGCCATTGAGACAGGTTAAAAAAAGGACATAAAAATATCTATACCCCACTAAGCAAAGGGCTAAGAAGTAAGAATTGGAGTAAGTTGCTCTATCAGATGGCAAGTTTAATTGGAGTGAAGTTGACATTTATTACATTTTCGCACATAATCTATGTCATTCTTTAACATTCTTGGCTAAAAGTAACCTTTCCTTCGCATCTTTTGAGCAAGAATTCTTCATCCAACATGATATCCACAAATCCCCTCATGCATCATGGCCAAAGCATATTAAGTTTCACTTGGACTTAAACATCGAAGATAAGTGAGTAAGACCTTCGACACAAAGTTCCTCCAATGATCAAGTTTTTTACCAACATTCTTTCTACTCTTTGAGCTTCAATCTTAGCATCTCTCAAATATTGAACTACTGGGGTCATCCAATTTAGAGTAGATTTTATATCCATGATTTTCCCATGATCTATGCTTCTTTGCTTAACTTCCAACAAAGTTTCTTTCAACACATTAGAGTGCTCTAAACTTGCAGTTAATTTTTGAGAGAGCATCCACCTCTTTGTTTTCACCTCAAGTTACATAAACCATGTCAAATTTTTCAAGGTGTGAGATCAAGTCCTTCATCTTACTTAGGTAAAATTGAAGGGATGGCTCTCTTGTCTCATAGTCTCCCTTCACCTATTGAACCATAAGGTTTGAGTCCATATTTACCAACAAGTTCTTAACTTTTAACTCTTTAGCTATTCGAACTTCATACTCAGTCTCGTTGTTGCTTGTTTGAAATTCAAACCTTAGGGCATAACTTGTCTTAATCCCTCTAGACAGGTAAGAACAATACCTGTGCCATACCCTTCGGTGATACTTGCTCCATCTACATGCATTTTCCATGGAGGTGAGTCTATGACTTGTCCCCTGAAAGAGATAGACACCTTTTAAATTTTCTCCTTACTTGGTTCTTCTGAGCTCTCCTCTTCTATTCCTTCTAAGATGAAATTAGCTAAACCTTGTGCTTTGATTTCCACCCTATGTTGAAACGGGTCGATCATGTCATACTCACTTAGCTCAATTATCTATTTTACCAACCTTCCTGAGACCTAAGGGTTCGAGAGAACATACTTGAGTTGATGATTCACAAGAATTACAATGGGATGACATAGGAAATAAGGCCCAAGTTTTTTCGGCGCCATCACCAAAGCTAAAGCCAATCTTTCAATGGTAGGATATCAAGTCTTCAGATCACTTGATACTTTACTAATATAGTACACTAGTTTTTGTACCTTGTCCACTTCTTTGATAAGAATAGCGCTCGCCGCCACAGATGAACAGGCCAAGTATAAGTAAAGAGTTTCTCCAGGTTCAAGCTTAGTTAGGAATGGGGTGAAACCAAATATTCCTTCAACTCCTCAAAAGTTTTCTAGCATTCTTCTATCCATTGAAAACTCTTGAAACTTCTTATAGTTTTGAAGAAAGGCAAATTCTTATCACCGGACTTAGATACAAGGCACCCCATTAGCCTTTGCACATCTTTAACCCCCGTAGGAGGTTCTATTCTAAGAAGAGTACATAAATTGCCTTGATCTCTGTGGGGTTAGCTTCAATCCCTCTTTGCATTATCATGAAACCCAAAATCTTTCCCCTACAAACTCCAAAAACACATTTTTCGGGATTAAGACTCATCTTATACCTTCTCATGGTAGTGAAGGTTTCCCGGAGGTCCTCCATATGATAATTCTTTTAACTTACTCTTGACAAGCATATCATCTATGTAAGCCTCCATATTCCTCCCCAATTGATTTGCAAACATTTTATCTACCATCCTTTGGTAAGTAACTCTATCATTTTTCAAGTCAAATGGCATTACCCAGAAACAATATGTGTTGAAGTCAGTGACGAAGGTGGTCTTAGCTCGATCTTTGTAATTCAAAAGGATTTGGAAACATCTTTTGTATGCATCTAGAAAAGACATGACTTCACACGGGGAGGTTGACTCTACAATGGTGTTTATGCTTGGTGTAGGATAGCAATTCTTGGGGAAAGCTTTGTTCAAACTAGTGAAGTCTACACACAACAATGATAATCCTCCATTTAGCCTCGGGCTTTGATACTATGACTACATTGCTAAGCCATTTGGGATATTGGATTTCTTCTATGATCTTAGCTTCTAAGAGCCTTTCTACTTTCACCTTTACTGTTTGGCTTTTTTCCCTTCTAAAATTCCTTTTCTTTTGGATCACGATTTTGAAAGGAATGCATAGCTATATCAAAATTAATCCCTGGCATGTCTAAGGGATCCCAACAAAGATATCTTTGAACTCCTAAGTAAAGAGATGAGGTTTTCCATGATGTCCCTTGGGAGGGACTTTTTCACTTTTACCACTTTACTAAGGTCATCTTCATCTAAGAGTACTTCTTCAAGCCCCACGTCTAGCTCACCATTTGGGTTGTGCTCCTCTTTTTCTTTCAAGAGTTGAACATTGCAATTAGGAACAACTTTCTTTCCTTTCAATTTCAATGAATCTATGTAGCGTTGTCTTGCCACTATTTGATCTTTCCTTATCTCTCCCACCCTATTCTCCATTAGGAAGCAATTTCATTTTCCTGTGATGAGAGAAAGAGACAGCACCAAGCGCTCTAATGGTAGGTCAACCAATAGTGGCATTGTAAGGCAAAGAGACCTTGATAACTACAAAGTCGACCGTGAGTTGAACATCTTGAAAGGGTGTGCCAAACATGACAGGAAAGGTAATTTATCCAAGTGGTTCAACTACTTCTCTAGCAAAACCAACCAAGGGTGAAATTACAGGTTTTAAATCCATTTTATCCAACTTTATTTGTTCAAATCTTCATACAAAAGAATATCCATTGAACTTCTATTGTCAATCAAAGTTCTCTTCATATCACAATTTGCAACAGATAAAGTCACTACCAAGGGATAACTGAATTACTTGTTCCGCCTCCTTCGTAGTGAATATTATGTGTCTTGACATAACCTAGGCCTCTTTGCGCTAGACTGAACCATGTTGATTTGACAAGCATAGAACTTGAGGGATGACACGGAGTTAACACTTGTTGCTCCATCAGAGATAGTTGTATGAATGATGATTCTTCCTCGGATTTCTACCCCTGCTACTCTTTCGTCTCAAGGCAAACCTAGTCTTCTTTGTCCGAGTTTTGAGCTTGGCGTTGAGGTGATCTACCCGTATCCATCCCTTGGATGAATTACTTAACGTAACCCCTTCTTATCAAATCTTCAAGTAATTTTTTTAGAAAAAATTAATCATTTGTCTCGGTCCATAGTCCTTGTTAAAGTAGCACCACTTGTTCTTATTCTGCCGTTCCAGGTCACTTCTCATGGGTCTAGGCCATTTGACATAGATTTCTTTCTCAATTATAGTCAAAATGCACAAAGGTTGAACATTGAACAGGATGTAAACTTTAGGAGGGTCAAGACTCCTCCTTGAGGAATGGTTACAGGTAACATATCCTTCGCATTGCTCTTTTTAGAAGGTTCTACTCCACTAATTCCTCTACTAGCTTTCCTCTTTTTTTTTTTTTTTACCCCTAGACTCTCTCTCCTTTCCCCTTCATCAGCTTGAGCATTCAAATGTTTGAACTCTTTGTCTCTCGAAAGAGTTCATTAAGCGTGACGGGTGACCTCAAGTTAAGATCAAACGTAAACTTTCCAAGCTTTATTCTACTATGGAAAGCCATGAGTTGCATGTCTTCCATAGCCCCTTGAATCCCAACTCCTTCTTGAACTATCAATATAGTCAAGGAGGGATTCCTTCGATCTTTGCTTAAGAGTGAGCAAATGAGTCCTTGTTTTAGGGATCCTCTTTTGGTTTCCAAATTTGTTCAAAAAGGGATCTACAAGTTGGTTAAAACTCTTTATGTCTCCTTTTTATACCCTCTAAACCAATTCGACATTTTGCCCTTGAGAGTTCTGAGAAACTCTCGGCATAGGATAACATTTGAAACACCTTATAGACACAACTTGGAACTATAAGCATCAAGATGTTCTCATGGATATGAACTCCCATCATAAGAGTCGAAATGAGAAGTTTGCCAACGCTTTGGGAGGGGTTCTTGCATTATCTCATATGTGAATAGTAAAGATGTGAAGAGTACTTATATCTTATAGTCATCCCTTCCTTGTCATCCATTCTATCTACTCGAATTTGGAGCTCCTCTAACTTTCTCCTTTGTTCTTCTTCTCAATCGGTATCCTTTCTAAGATATGCTCCCTATCACAAGGTCTTCCCTCTCTCTTGCCATTGAGATTGCCTCGCTTGAACTCCTTTGTCTAGCTTCATTTGGCCTTGAGGAAGCCTCTCTTCTTGATATATGCCTAGGGGACCGGGCTTCACGCTCTTGCCAAGCAGACCTGACTAGAGTTACTTCCCTACTCCTTTGATCATCCCTATTGTTCACATGAGAATGCCTCTCTAGGCAGCCTGGAAGTGCAAAGTGGACAACCCAAGGGTTGCCACCAGAGTTAAGTGGAGGCTCTCCTCCTCCTTCCACAACTTGTTGCTCAATCTGATGTTTGATAAGCAAATCCTTCAACATAGTATTATGCTAGCTTAGCAAGTGTATCTCAACATCTCTATCATTAGCTTGGCGATCGGTCAATCCCTAGCTTGCCCCCAGTCGATTTAATACTCTTATTAATCAATTTGACAGATGTTGGGATTTCATCTGTCTTGGTTGTTCCGATGAATGTTATGTGCGTTAGGGGCCATGGCTGAAGATGACTTTTAGTAACATTTCTTATATGCAGCACCAAATGTTGATGCGTAAAAAAGTTAGCACAAAGGTCTAAAAAATCAAAGTCTAAAGTCCAAATCCAAATTTTTCCGATTACTAAAAATACACTAAAGCCAAGTAAAGTCCTACACCGAACTCACCAAGTGATAACCTATGACAAATAACAAGATCGTCGGGGCTTTGTTCCTCAAAATAAATTCTGAAGCTCAAGTCAGAAATCGTCGATGAGAGGAAATTAAAGAGCTAAGAAAGGTAGAAAATTTTTTAATGAGAGTTGTGTTATGTGTGTAAATGAGAACAAACCTTATAATCTTATTATTTATAGTAGTCTTTAGTGGGTTTAGATGATTTATACGTTTGGAGATAATTGTTTGGCCCATGGGATCATTATTTATCTTGGCTTAAGTTCATGTCAAAAATGACGCAAATGTCATTGATATTAGTTGACTATTTTAACAACATTATCATGAGTTTGCAAGTCATTATATGGTATATTTGTGTATCATTATATATATATATATACCATATATATATATATATATATATATATATTCAAAACATTGTTTCCCGTGATCCTTGTGGCCTCATCCCCATGATAACTAGTTGTCACACTGACAGTGACACTGAGCAAAAACATGTTGTCATGGTTAAGTTTTATGGTGCACATGGAGCCTTCCTACTCTTCTTCTTCTATAATTATAAGAAACCTTTTAAAGCTTAAAACTAGGTACCAGTATTATTTCCGATCATCTTGTAACTCATGAGGTTAATATTAACAAATAAATTACCTAACATGGTATCGCATGGAATATTTTGAATCAATTTTGACCGCATGTAATTCCAGTAATTCCTTAGCAATTAATCCTAGTTTTGCATTATCCGAAATGCATTTATGAATACCAATGCAAAACCGAAGCATTCATATTAGTGCTTTGATATCTCATGCACAACTAATTTCGGCCAATAATTTCCCATTTAAACTTCAATATATATCTACGAAGTTACATGCCCTGATGACCTGACCAATTAGAACTTCATGTCTTTAGTTATTCGACCACAATGTCCGAATGCTTCTCTATAGATATAAGCTAGCCAAAAGGATAACAACAAACTACATACAGATATTTAATAGTCATTAACTTGTTAACAATTTCTTACTCTGCTGGTAGGGTGCAACTTTGAAACTACTTAGGATTAAACTTATTTTTGAAGAAGCTTTTTGAAATTTTGAAAACATGTTTCTATTTTAGAAAACCAAAGTTTTTATTTAAAAAAAATAATAAGAAGAAGAAAAATCCACCTCTTCTTAATCCCTTAATAACTCGAATTTATGATCTGATCAATAAATCATAAGTGAAGTGTCTTACCACTTAAACTGTAATTCGTTGTCTAGAAAATTAAAACTATTTTTGAAGCACCTCTTTTAAATTATGAATCTTTATTTCTTTTGTGAATTACTAAAAGCTAAAGAACACTTAGATGTAGTTTTTAAGTTTTAAACATTGAAATCGTTCTATTATTTAAACAACCTCATTTTACCGTAAATTTATTCGATTAAGCAAAAAGTCACTATCATCCTCTCGGACATACCGTATTATTTGCATATGACTTGTGGAAAAGCTTTACACAAAGCATGAAAGCAATGTAATACTTTTATCCCATGATAGTGATTCATGGCCAATTATACAACAACATGATAAGATATTCTCTATCACTCACTGCCTACCATTTCCCATAAAATCAAGTCCTCTCTTTCATGAACCAAAATTGTAGCACTCCTCATTTTGTGATAATGCTTTTATTCAATGTTTGTAATCAATATCCTTACTTTTTAACTTTCTACAAAACAAACAGAAGCCCAGAAAAATAAAAATAATGTATCACTTTATTCTGTGTCAATTGCAGGGAAGGGAGATAAAGATATATGTAATCAGCATCCCCACTTTTTAACTTTCTACTAAACAAACAGAAGCCTAGAAAAAGAAAAAGCAAATTTATTCTGTGTCAATTACAGAAACGATGATTCGTCGCCTGAGAGATTCGAACTCTCGCGGGGAAACCCCATGTACTTAGCAGGCACACGCCTTAACCACTCGGCCAAAGCGACGTTGATGACGGAGGATTTCCACTATAGTATTTGTCTCAGTTTAGCAGTCAATGTCAAAGTCATTTCTTGAGGTTAACCCATGGGGCAAAAAAAATCAAAAGTACAGAAAGCGACTGATGGACCCACCTTCATATTATGAGGTACTATTAACTAATAGAAAATATTGCTATGCGGATCTACTTCTAAATCATGTGACTATGGACCTTTACATCAGTTCCCTTTATTCATTTGTCATTTATTATTTGAATAATTAAATTTACAAAATATTTTGAGGACATGATCCATTATATTTAAAAACTAATTTATTTGACTCGAAAGGTGTATAAATTTTGAGATTTTGTGAAATATTGACTTAATTAATCAAATAATAAAAAATTATCATTTTTCTTTGATTTTTTACAGGAAATTTATACCATGATATGAATTATCAATAGTTTTTATTTTAAAAAACATATTTCAAATATTATTTTTTAAAGGTAGATGGAGGATGTCTATTGCCTTAGTTAAGAGTATCCACATTCATTTAAATGTCAGTCAGAATCACTTTTCGTCCGTCTGTCATATATGAACATTGTTGTGTGTCTTGTTTATGGAAAATATTTAGGTAAATTCGATTTTTAACACCTGTAAACTCTATGATCAAAATTAAACTTTATAAAATCTTGCTTATATCAGCTGATGTCATAGATTTTTAAAGTGTAATTCACACCACAAAATCTACAAATAGAGTTAAAGACCGGGTCTACCTAAGTATTTATCCTTGTTTAATACCAAATTTAAGATGATCGTAACCGAGAAACCGTCTACCTTGCACTTTTTAATGGGTGATTGTATAATCTTGTTCTGAAACCATACTTAGGTTTATGGGTACAAATAGGGGTGATCAAATCCGATCCAACCCGAAAATTTGACCCAACCCAAATGAATTTGGGGCTAAATGGGTTGGGTTTTCAGGTTTCGGTTTACTTGAGTCGGGTTACCCGATTTTAGTATGGTTGGGTTGGGTTTTATTTTTAAAACCCAACCCGAATAACCCAAATAAAACCCAACCCGAATAATTAAAAAAAATTCCATTATATTTTTTTAGTTTTCATTTTTATTCTAATTATTTCATCTACCTTACATTATTTTTCCTTTTTATTTTTGAAATATCATCTAATTTATCATATTGTTTACTTTTTTCCTTTTATTCTTGAAATAACCATTTTAGTTTTGACCAAACATATATTTTAATGGATGAATTTATAATTATAGATTTTTTTAAAAAAAAATTATTAATTTAAATTTTTAACCCAAATAACCCGAAAAAAGACAGTCATTATACCCGAGTAACTTGCCCGACTAGTACTTGGGTTGGGTTTACTTGGGTTGTTATATTAGTTGAGTTGGGTTGGATTTTATTCTTTTAACTTGAAAATCCGAACCCGAAAACCCGAAAATCCATAGACATTCAAAGTGGAAAAAAACGTTTTGGATCAATATTTTGTGTTCTTTTCTAATTTAGTCTCTTATGTGTATCATACTGCTAGCCAGTTTAATTTTTATCTTAAAAAATTGGCCAATCTATATTCTATTAAATTGAACGAAAAAATACTATTTTTGACCTTTTATATTTGGGGTGTTATCTAATCTAGTCTAACATGCATATGTAGTTTGTACCACTTTGACTCCAAAATAAATAAATGTAATACAAACATAAAAAGAATCACCAAATTTTTATAAAAATTCTAGTTTTTATAATTTTTAAAATTTTCTGAAGTTTATTAGGGTGTAATTTTTGAATAAATATTTTTACAGTGAATATTACTTATGATAGTAGAATTTCTTTATGAAATTTTGGTTATTCTTTGATGTTCTAACTTTTTTTGACATTCGAGTTAAAAGTTTTTGGAAGCAAAAAACTCAATTTTTGTAAAGTATAAATTTTTAAATATTTAACATTTCCATATATTTTGTTGATTTTGGTTATTCTTTGATGTTCTAACTTTTTTTGACATTCGAGTTAAAAGTTTTTGGAAGCAAAAAACTCAATTTTTGTAAAGCATAAATTTTTAAATATTTAACATTTCCATATATTTTGTTGATTTTTGGAGTTTGTTAGATATTATTTCAAAATTTCACATTTTTCACCAAGTGTGACTAAATCGGACAAATTTCCAAAGATAAGGATCCAAACCAGGAATATTCCTATTTTTCTTTTTTCTTTTTTCTTTTTTCTTTTTTTTTGTAGTAATAAAATTTAGAATGAGGGTAAGGGTGCGTTTGATAAAAGTGAAATTTGAAATCTAAATTTTGAACTCTAAAAATTAAATGTTGAAGTCTTAATTTGTTGAATTCATAAAAAGTTGCATATGTTTGATAATCAGTTGAATTTAAGTACTGAATAAAAATATTTTACCTCGGATATATTATTTATTTGATGATAATATTATACTTTTTTCATAGTAGATTATTTTAATTATATATTTTTAATACAAATAAATAAATTTTTAATATAGAGTATGTGTGTATGAGATAAGGGTATGCGTGTGTGAGAGATATTATGTACAAGTGTGTGTTTATATGTGAGAGAGAATGAATATAATAAGTGCAAGTGTGCATTTTTGTATGTGAAAAAGAATATAGTGTGTTCAAATGTGTGTTTATGTGAAAGAAAAGAATATAATGTGTGCAAGTGTGTATTTATGTGTGAGAGATAATGAATATAGTGTGTGTATGTTTATGTATGAAAGAGAAGGAATATCCTATGTTCAAGTGTGTATGTGAGAGAGAGAATGAATATTTTTATGCAAATGTGCGCCTGAGAGAGAAAATGAATATAGTGTGTGCAAATTGCAACTGTGTGTCCGCTTATGTGTATGTGAGAAGGAATATAGTATGTGCAAATGTGTGTTTATGTATGAGAGAAAAGGAATATAGTGTGTTCAAATGTGTATTTGTGTGTGAGAGAAAAGGAATATTATGTGTGCAAATGTGTGTTTGTGTGTGAGAGAGAATGAATACAGTGTGTGCAATTGTGTATTTATGTGTGAGAGAGAAGAAATATAGCGTGTGCAAATATATATTTGTGTGTGAGAGAAAATGAACATTGTGTGTGCAAGTGTGTGTTTATGTGTGAGAGAATGAATATAATGTGTGTAAGTGTGTGTAAATAGTGTGTGAATGTGAAATAAAGAAAATTTGGGTGAGTTTTGCTTTACTAGTAAAGAATTCAACAAATTAAGTAATAGACTTTTCAATTAAAATTGTGTATAAAAATTAAGTGGCACTTAATGCATTCAGAGGTAATAGAATTTCGTTATCAAACACACTTAATACAAAAAGTACTTAATGAATTAAGTTTAAGCACTTCTAATGGGGTTATCAAACACTCCCATAAATTATCCTTTTTCTCCAGGCTAGAGCAGGCCACAGCATGCAAGTCACTTGATATTTTCTATCTCTTTTTTTCAAAATTTCCGTTAATTGTCCTAGATCATCCGATTTTCTTAAAGATAAGGAAAACTAAATTAACTAGTAGCGATAGATAAATAATCAAATTAGAAAATAGCATAAAGATAATTAAAAGACTAAAATGACTTTTTTCCTCCAAATACATGAGATTATTTGTGTTATAAATAAATAGAGAGTTCTACTTGTTTTGATGATCTCTCCTTTTATTCTTCCTTAAAATTATTTTTGTAGATTTTAAAATATAATGTATGTAACTATCCATATTCTTCCATTTAATTATGAGGAACCCACTTGTGATTTAGATAGTGTATGGATTGCCTCCATGATTTGTAAAATTATAATATGTCCCCTAGTAGTTTGGGGTATAGTAAAACTATTAAATATTCTATTAAGTGACCGTATGCCGAGGAGGTTAAAATTTTTTTATTTAAAAGGCTGATTTAGTCAGTTAAAACTTCTAATCAAGGTTAATAATATATTTTAATATAAAATACAACCTCTACTAGAGTGTTCAAAAGTCAATCAAGTCAAACTGTCTAGACGAGTCAAATCAAAAAAAAAAAAATTGACTTGAGTTGTTCTACTTCGATTCGACTTTAACTTGAAATCAAATTAATTAACTGACTTATCGACTCAACTTTGAATTTAACTTCTAAGTCAAACTACCGATCGAATACTAATTTATAAATTGACTGATATGACTGGTTTACCTATTAAATAAGTCGTTAGACTTTGCCGGTCAAATACCGGTCAAATAATTCGAACAAATACACACACACACACATATATATATATATATATTTATATACATATACATACATATATATAGATATGTATAAGGATTTACAATTATTATAATATATTAATGCATTTGTGTACATAGTATTTTAGCCATAATATTCTTAATTCTTAATAAATTAAATATTTTAATGACTGGTAATATTATTTTTTCTTAATACTTAAGTTTTTTTTCTTTTTTGTATAATTGTTGGTATTATGTACAATTTATATATTTATACATTAATATAAGTGTACAACTTATTAATGTAATACTTTTATTTCAATAACAAATTAAATGAATTACTAATTTCCATTTAATATATATAGATGCTAGAGATAATTAATTATATATATTTAAGTATTTATTGCAATATATATATAATATATCTATACATATATATTCTTATATTCATAAACTAAGAGTTGTATAACTTATAATTTTAATAAAAATATGTTTTACACAACGTCTAATTTATATACTTATACAGTTATACTATATAACTTATTAGTATAACATTTTTACTATCAATAAGTTATTAAATGCATTACTAACTTACTATTAATATAGATAGAGTTAGCTAATTATATATATTCCTATATATTTATAGAACATAACTTAACAAGAGTTGGTAGTTTAATAAAGATTTTTATATATGAATTGATTTTGATAAGTAATTCTAAATTTGTGACTTTACAAATCGAATTCAATATCTATAAATAATATATACACTATATACACATTCATATATTAACATTTGTAACTTATGTGAGTATGTGTGTATCTATGTGTGCATATATATATATATATATATACTTTTTCTCTATTTTATATTACAAGGAGGCAAATATATATATACAAACCATAAGGTATATATATAATCAAAAGGTGATTTGTAATTTATTATGGTTTTATTTTTTATATAAGTAAATAAACACAACCTATCTAAAAGTTTTGATGTTTGCAATTCAATCGGTAAACAAGAATGGATTTGCAACCTGGCGGTTCAATCGGTAAATTCGAGAACCTGGCTGGGTTTCGAGAAACTTGGCGGGTTTGTTTCTTTAAGGAAAAAACTGAATTATAATTGTCAAGTTTTGAACCAAAGACCTGGCGGGTTTGTTTCTTTGAGGAAAAAACCGAATTATAATTGTCAAGTTTTGAACAAAAGACCTCTTAAATAGTAATAAAAGGCCTTACTACCTAACCATGTAAGTTTTTGGTTATAATATGCCTCTTTTTTATTTATGTACTTTCCAAACTCCACTCTATGCATTAACTCTTTTTTTAACTCTTCATGTGAAAAAGTTATGTAAATATTAAGAAGTTACATTTATACTTATGTTTTTATTAATATTTTCATTATATATCTTGTATTTAATAATTGACAAATATTATATATCAATAAAAAATATATTTAAGTGACCCACTGGTTGAACCAGTAACCCATCGGTTGAACCAGTAACTGTTGATCACTTCCAGACATTCTTACCGAGTCTTCCCCCGGTCAGGGTTTAATAACTATGCTAAAAACACTTTAATACTGCTGAATGTTTCCTTACTTTAGTTGTTTTATTTCTCTTTTTGATAATAAAAAATTTAGAAGGAAGATAAGTTATTCTGACGTAAGAGCAGGTTGGTCACAAAATATATATTTCAATAATGGTTTAATCTTTCATATACCTTTAATGTAAAAAATTTTATACACATTGGATGTAGATGTTTACTATGTGTGTATTGTTTAAATTTTAAATATCATTTTTGTATATGTAACATACATCTACATCTAATGAGGTAAAACTTTTCTACATCGATAATGCATGGAAAATTAACCCTTCACTAATTTACATCTTTGCTTACAAATTGCCCATCAAATAAAGACGGATAGGCTACGAACATATATTTACATTAATAATTATACATCAAACACTCCAAATAAAGGATTAAACACAATCAGAATGATTCTTTAATTTTTTTTGATGGTCCCATAGCCTGCATCAGTGTTTGAGACCCTGAGCCAACCCAATGGCAATTTATTTCTTTTGTTTTAGGCCGTTGGCAATTTAGTTGCTGCATTGCCACTTGTTGAGAAAAAAAAAAAAACCAAAAATTCTCCATACCCAACAAATCGTCCCTCCCAATTAATCCCCCAACTCACGCCAAAAAAATGTCAATATCCCCACCACCCACCACCACCACCACCACAACCACAACCACCGGCACCGGCACCGGCACCGGCACCGGCACCACCCTCCGCCCACAGACCTACTGGTGTCATGAATGTGACATGAGTGTCCTCCTCCTCCAACCCCTCCACACAACCACCACCACCTCCACCACTTTTCCACCTATCTGCCCTCACTGCCGCCATGACTTTCTTGAAGAAATGGACACTTTCACCTCTTCTCCCCCGCCACCCAACCCTACCATTCCCAACAACCCATTTTTCGAACCCTTTTCACCTATGGACCCCACAAACCCCTCCGACGACACCTTCCTCCTGAGAAAGCCCCTATCTCCACCGCCTCATCCACCACCTCATGACCACCCCTAACAACCACCCCATCCACCCCACCACCTCACTATAACTCCCCTGCTTCAAAACTTTCCATAGAAACCCTCCATCATTTCGTTGTAGACTCTGCATTTCTTGATTTAGATCCCTCCCTTGTCTGCCCTGTCTGTAAGGATCAATTTGTTGTTGCTTCTGAGGCGAAAACATTGCCTTGCAAGCATACTTATCATTCCGATTGCATTGTCCCGTGGCTCGAGATGAATAACTCGTGCCCCGTTTGTAGGTTTAGGTTGCCAAGTGAGTCTGATGAGAGGAAAAAAACCGAGGTAGTAGAAGAGATGGAGATGGAGATGGAGATGGAGATGGAGAGGGAGAGGGAGAGGGAGAGGGAGAGTTTTGTTGGGGCCGCACGGTTGGATGAGTTGTTGGATGATGAGCAGGATTTATTCGGGTTTAGGAATACTTTGAGGAATGTTGTGAGGAGGCAAAGACAATATAACAATGTAAATGATGATGATGAGGAGAGAAATAGGTATGGACCAAATTGGAATTGGAATAGGAGAGTTCAATGGGATAATGAGGTTTTGTTATCGCCAACGCAGATTGGGGAGGTTGAGGGTGTGAGTGGGAGTGGTAGAATAGGGGATCATGTCGAGAGGGCTAATAGTGTGGAGACTGTATCGAGTCGGCTGAGGTGGCCGGTAGAGGGTGGTGCTAGTGGGAGTGGAAGTGGAGATGGGGCAATTGGTGTTGGTGTGAGTGGTGGAGAGGGAGTGGTCAAGGGGGATGCTGCGAGGTCTTGAGATTTGGGGAGTTTGAGGTTCTTGCCATTCAGCGTAGAAATTAGAGGTGAGATTGAATTTTTTTTGTTGGGTGCTTAAACTTAAATTGATGATTCGTATTTTTGCTTGTATTTCTTGGTTTGGCAACTTTGATTGGTATTATGTGATTTTGGAAGTTCTATAGTTGTCTTTTGAACTTGAGTTAACCTGATAAGCAATTAGTTGATTTCTTGATTTACAGTTTTCGTATCTTTACTTGTGGTTTTGTCCACTAATTTAGTTGGATGTCATAGTTTGAATTGAGGAATTGGATAAAGTCTGAAGTTGCATGCAAGTGTAACCCTTGACAGTCTGATAAGTCCACCGCGACTCTAAGTTTCTTGATATCTTAAGAAACTACAAGATGTCTCAAACTGGCTAGAAGAGGTCCAAGATAGTCTAATTCTGATATGGTAAAATTAGTGTGATGAGAACTCCTGCATAGGAATTTTCAAGAAATTGGGAATACAAATGGCATTTATGGCATTATTGTGGATAATACACTATGGCACTGTAGCTCATGCGACTTGGCACTGGATAATACTAGCACTGCACACTTCTTTCTGTAGGGTAGGGATTTAAAGTTTACTTTCTGCACTATAATGCCATTGCCTAGCTTTTGTGAGTTTTCTGGTTCCATGTATATTTGTCCTCTTTTCTTTTTATTGTTTTGCTCTAGGATATTGGTTGTTGTGCCATTCTTGTGAAGTCTTTCCTATAGAAAGATCACTTTGTCCTAAACTCCTAATCTTTTGGCAATTAAGGCAAATACTGCCAAGCCCCACTGTCTTGGCCTATTGAAAGGAGAAAAGGTAGCATCAAGCATCAAATGGACAGAGTAGCAATTCAAGAAAGTCATGTTGAGGGTTACGATTACTCTAATGTATAGGATGAAGATGATTTGTCTCGACTTAGATAACTAAGAGTCTAGGACATATTGCTGCTTGTAGAGTAGTGACCTTGTATGTATGTGACTTGTGTTATATCATTCGAATTTGAATGTTAGAGTAAACACTAATGGCTTCTCTTTTCTTTTTGTGCTTGGAATCTTGGGTCTTGGTTAACACATTCAAGTAAAATGTTCAGTTTGTTTGATGCTTTGCTTATTTTCTTCTTGATTGCTCATTTGGCGATTCTGTGATCATGGCTGTATTTTGTTTGTTTCTATAAACTTAAACGAGGCTTTACAAAGGGTCAACATGTTAAAAAATTTGTATGCATTAAGCCCTCATGCCAATGTAGTGCGCTCTTCAACACGTGTTGTTCTTTGTAGCACAAAGGAAACCTTTGGTACTTTGTGTTATAAACTTGAATTTCGCAATTATGTAGCTTTACATTATAGTTGTGTATGCACTTAGTTTCTTTAACATGTTATCTTTATTGAAACTAAAACATTGTTTGACAGTCCTATTAGGGGCATATGGTTATGTATTTTACTCATTGTTATGGCCAGCACTAAAAGCTGAAAATCTAAAGAATAGTTTGTGCATTATTATTGAGTAAAAGAATACTTTTTGCATTATGTTGTGTTATGTTAGATACTTTCAAGTACATACCCCCCCCCCCCCTGCCCCCCCAAAAAAAAAAAAAAATCTTTGACTTTGCTATAGTAGATATTGGCTCAGGGTTTCAATGTAATCTGTACCCATTTTGCATAGCATTTACATTACGGTTGGATGGAGCATCTTCTACTGTCTCTTAAACATAAGATGTTTATGACATCACATGTTTGTATTTACTTTTCCTATATGCTTGGCCTAATTAAGTTCAGTATTATAGTTATAGACATAAACAGATCAAGAGAATATGTACTTTTGTCTTTAATATCAGTGTTCAAATGTCAACCGTATGGTTTGGTAGAGATTGAGGGGTGATTATTTTGTGCTTATCATCTAAGTCAACTCACATTACAGGACTTCATTTCTTCATCAGTAATTTGGGGTAGACTATGAAGCTCTATGCCTTTCACACTTTCTTTTTAAGAGATAATGTGGTTTTGTTTCTCCAAAAAGAAGTCTTTAGTCTTCTGAGGGAAGTAACTCCTTTATGTCATTTGAACTGTTGAAGGCCCTCTAAGCACATTTACATTTGGTTGAGGTTGGTCGGGAGTGTTATCCTTGAATTGATGGCAGTTCTTTTATCATATACTCATTATGGTAAAGCATGCTGAAGCGAATTATCTAGTTATATGTTTTCTTTTTTATACATAACAAGCCCGTTAAGTACCATGCATGCCCTTTTTCCATTTTTGCCCTCGTGCACTTGCTCATGTCATTCTATGGTTGTAGACATGCCTTCATTTTTCTCATAGTTAATATCTAACTTGTACTGTTATAAGTGGTATACAAATGTTGTTTTCGGAACAATGCATTTAGGAGTTGTATTCTGACCATGGCTGAATGTTTAATCAGGTTAAGATACGTCTTCTTATGTGCTAAGGCAACCTTTAGATGCACCTGTCAGGCATGTTGATATTAGAGAGTGTGTTGATATTAGAAAGGTTAGTCAAGGTAGAAGGGGTAGGGGAAAACCAAAATACTATGGTAGAAAACCCGCACGAAAGCTATGGTAATTTTAGAAAATGATGATGATATGGTCCATGAGAGCACAATGGTGTAGAAGGATTCGTGCAACTGACCCCACTTAATGGGAATAACGCTTGGTTGTTGTTTTGAAATTTTCTTCTTACCAACTGTCCCCAATTGGGCATTGTTTGATCAGCCGGGATCATAGGTGGAGTTTGCTTGGAACAGATCAGGTTGTGATCCCATTTGACCTGTTATAATCTGGGTATTTAGAATTAGTCTCTCTTGATATTTTGGATGAAAATGCTTGTGAAGTTCCATGGTATGTAGGTCTGCTCGACATTAATGTTGTCTAAATTTTATACCTACAAACAGCTTAATTGTACCATAGTGAAGGACCTAATGCATGAGCTTTGTTACCAGCTTCTCAGATTCCCTTTAATTGCTATCCAGGAGTGTTTTGTTGCTGCCTGAAATACACAGTGTTATACTCTTTTACGACAATTAGGTGTTAAAAGATTCTGTTATCCTTATTTTTTGTTATTTATATGGACTTTTTCGTGTTTAATTGAATTTTGTTTGCTACCTAAAAAGCAATTGGCACGTGACCGGGAACATTTTGACGTGTGTGCATTTTGCCCATTCCTTATTTACCTTTACAATTTCACGTTTGCAGATTGTTTTAAGTGTAGCAAAAGGCTTCCATTCTGACATAATTAGAATTCTCACTGCAGATGATGTATAATTCTTAGAATGAATGTATGGAGATATGCCGGCACATAAACCGCCTAGCTAAGTGTAAACAACATTGGACGACGAGGCTTCTTTGAAATAATGTAATGTGAAGTGTAAAAAGCCACCTCTCCTTCTTTCCCTCTTCTTTTCACCGTTCTGATAGAGCTGTCAGGAGCTAAAGATTTGCTTGAAATAAACTTGTATGTACCAGTTATTCTTGCAATTTTGATTTATTTTCTTCTTTTCAAAAAAAGATAAAGCAGGATTGATATTGAAACTTGTATAATTACAAGCCAAAATTGAAAAAGCTGTAGAAATTTTGGTTTATGGCGGTGGTGTTTTTCTGATCACTTTCCCTATTTCCTCTTACCTTTGGTCTCCGCTATGGGTAAATGGCATCATCATACAGATTTCTTGCCAAATTTGGCTTACCGGCATGCGTTAAATTTGTAATCACGAGTCGGGTAGCTATTTCTTATTATGCATTTCTTTGCAGTAGCTTTATTGTTTCTACATTTATAGGTTGGCATTGTCCCATCCTAGTATGAAATGAAGCAGAGGTTGTATCCTAGGCGTAAATGCTACATTGTTTTAGCTAGAAGAGGATTTCAATGTTGCAGCATTACTTTACTCAAAAGAGAATTTCAATAATGCATGTGCTTTTCCAGATCAAAGGTAGCTCTAGTGGGTGTATAGACTATATACATTTATATATTTTACAGAATAAAGATATAGATAATGAGTAATCTTATCTTAATACTAATACAAATATAGTTAGCCTAACAGCTCTCCGTAATCTGAATAGGGTGTAATTATATGAAAATTGTTTTGAAGATAAAAAAAAACTTAAAATGCGTTAAATTTTTAGTAAAAATATTTGCAATGTGCTCAAAAGTATGAACATAATGGACAAGTACATATTTAGATGTCACTTTTTTTTTGACAAAATGAAAATCAAACATTGCCTTCAATATGTTTAGTGCGAGCATGAAAAAGAGGATTAACGGCCATATAGGTAGCACTAATATTATCACAATAAATATAAGTCGGACGAGAGGGAGGAAAACATAGAGGGAGGAAAACATTGAGATTGAAGAAGAGACTAAAGCCAAAAAGTCTCAGCTACGGTAAAGGCAACAAAGCGATACTCAGATTCAGTACTAAAACGAGATACAGTAAGTTGTCTCTTAAAGCAATACGAGATGTGATTGGAACCTAAATAGCATAACCAGTAATAGATCTATGAGTATTTGGACAGTTTGCTAAATTGGCATGTGTAGAGGCTATGAGAGAGGTAGAAGGAGAAGGAGAAAAGATAAACTATAGATAATAGTACCCTTACTATAGTGAAGGATATGCTTAATAGCCTGAAGATGAGAAGTGTGAGGACTAGGCATGAATTGGCTAATAATATCTAAAGCATAAGCAATATCAGGTCGAGTAAAAGTAAGATATTGAAGAGTACCAATCATACTGCGATAAGAGGTCGGATCAAGAAGAATATCACCTTGATGAAGAGACAACCGAGAGGTAGCAGGTACAGGAGTAGAGATGGGCTTACTGTTATGCATATTAATTCATTTGAGAAGAGTAGTAGCATAACGAGTTTGAGTAAAGAGAAGATTGGAAGACCCGAGATGAACAATGACATCAAGAAAATAATGCAAATCACTAAGATCTTTCATAGCAAAAGAATTAGAAACAATATGAATGAAATCCTGAATATGAAACAAATTGTTGCCAGTCAAGACAATATCATCAATATAGAGTAAAAAACCTATGATAGACAATGCAAAGACATAGACAAACATAGAAGTATCCACTGGAGTAGAAGAAAACCCATGGTCTATAAAATGTGAACTAAACCTTTGAACCCAAGCTCGCGGTGCTTGCTTTATACCATAAATAGAACGTTGAAACTTACAAATATAATGAGGACGACGAGGATCAATAAAACCAGGAGGTTGTTTTTGCATATAAACCTTCTCAAAAAAAAAAAAAAAAATGCAAAATGGTATTTTTAACATCAAGCTATTGAAGAGGCCAGTGAAAAGAAAGAACAAGACAAATAGTAGAAGGTTTGACAACAGGACTGAAAGTTTCAGTATAATCAATGTAAGACTGTTGATTGTACCCTTTGAGCTCTGAAGGGAGTTTTAAAACGTTCAATAGAATCATCAGAGTGTTGTTTAACTTTAAAAATTCACTTGCAACCTACAACGTGCTTGCCAGGAGGAGGAACTAAAACCCAAGTGTTATTGGCAAGAACGGTATTACATATATTAGTCATAGCAAGTCCTTAACGAGGGTCATTGATAGCTTGAGTAAACAAGGTATGCTCAAATAGAATGTCCTAGGAAGAGGATGAAGACACATGAGAATGAAGAGATAGAATGTGTTTTGGTTACGTACACTAGCTTTAAGACGGGTGACAATGGGATGTCTAGATTCCTTTGGAGAGGTGGAGAAAGGGAGACAAGGACTGTCATCGATGAATCATCCGAAGGGACCTAATAGATAGAGGAATCTGAGGGAGATGAACAAGAGGACCTAGATGAATCACCTATAGGAGAGCTGAAGAAGGGGAAGACCGAGGAAGTGTATAGACAAATAGAGAAGAATCACGGTCATGACAACTAAAATGAAAGGATGAAGAAGTAAACATAGGTTATAAGGAAACAAGGACAAAGGGTGAAGATATAGACTCACCAAACGTTGAGGAAAATTTAGAAAGCTAGGTTGACAGATGTATAAGTATAAGGAAAAGATGTTTCATGGAGCACTGCATGACGACTTATAAAAACTTGGTTAGTTTGTAGATGGAGACACCTATAACCTTTATAATTAGATGCATACCCTAAGAAGACACAGCTGTGAATGAGGATCGAGCTTATGCAGTGCCTTACACTTAAGATTAGTATAGCAAGCACAACCAAAAGGTCATAGAAGTGTATGATCTGGCATCCTTTTAAATAGACATTGATAAGGAGAAGAGTCAGTAGATTGTTATCTTCATAAAATAGATGTGGGAAGACGATTAATAAAAAACACAGAGGTTAACAAAGTTTCAACCTAAAATTTAGGTGGAAAGCGGGCATGAAGGAGAACAGTACGTGTCGCTTCAATAAGATGATGCTTACGTTTGGCCACACCATTTTGTGTGGTGTATATGGAGAAGAAAGAAGAAGAGAAATGCCATGCTCATTTAAGAATTGCTTAAAAGAGTTATTATCATATTCATGACCACCATCACTTTGAAAGATCTTAATTTTGGTAGAGAACAGATTCTCAACAACAATTTTAAAAATACGAAAATAAGTAAGAACTTTGGATTTGTGACACATAGGGTATAACCAAGAAAATTGACTGAAGTCATCCACAAACAAAACATAATACTTAAAGCTAGAAGTAGATACCATAGGAGATGACCAAACATTAGAATGTACCAAATAAAGGTGTTCATTACTAGTATAATCAATATCGTTAAACGACAAACTCTTAGACTTAGCCAACTAAGACAACTAGAACAAAAGCTAGAAAAATTCTTAGACACCTTAATAGCACCATGTGATCAAAGATGACGGAGGGTCTTCAAGTGAGGATGTCCTCAACTAGAATGCCAAATATCAGCAAGAACTGCATGAGGAACCAGATCATATAGATGAGGAGAAACATAAGAGGAAGTTATAGGATAAAGGCCACCAGCAAACTTAGTAGAGAGTAGAGTTTTTTCCATCAAATTATCCTTCACAGAAAATTGAGTAGAATTAAAATTGGTAGAACAATTATTATTATGGCATAGATGATGAACAAATAAAAGATTATGACTAAGATTAGGGAAAATTTCTAAGAATATGCCTCTTTTCCAAATTTCTTCTATTTGTGTGCCTATTTGAAAGTGGAATTCCGAAGAAGTGGAACTCGCATTCGGAGAATGCGAGTTCCAGAAAATTTAAAAAAAAAAAAAAAAAAAATTGTTCTTGACTGATCTCGTATTCAAGAAATGCGAGGTCCTCTTTTTTTTTTTTTTTTTACAACCTCGCATTTAAAAAATGCGTTGTAATGAATTTTTGTTTTTTTTTTTTTTTGGTTATAGCAAATTTGACTATGTATATTGCGAATGGAAATCGTGCACTATTACAAAAATAGAAAAAATGAATGATTTAGCAAATTTGACTATGTATATTGCGAATGGAAATTGTGCACTATTACAAAAATAGAAAAATGAAGGATTTGACTGTAAGATAAAATCATTTAAATAGTAAATTGTAAATTATAAACTATAACATTAACGAAGTTGTATGATATTTGAGAATAGTAAACCATTATCTTTAAATCATAAACACCACCATTAACGAAATAGTACGCGAATGAAATGTGTAAACCCGTTAATTTATTAATTTATCGTATTTTTGATAAAATTTTGATGGCCAGTGTATAGCCCCTATTTTACGAACATTCTCCCTGCCAACAACCAAACCCAACAAGGGCAACAAACATCCATAAAAGCCCGACAAGGGCTAAAAAACATAAATACAAACCAAGGATAACAATAAAAAACCACCCGACTAGGGCGAACAATGATATACGAATAACATACATCAATCACACAATATTGCGATAAGTAATAACAAATGTCAATGTCCATGATCTTAAATCTGCCGCTCGTACCGCAGTTTCTAGGTTTAGGCACCCTTTTTGGTCGACGGACATAAAATAAAGGAGTGACTTGCTGTTGAGTATGGTGAGCAATTTCCGCTGCGAAGGTATGCTTTGTTCGTGTTCATGTTCTTCATCTGAAACGGTTGGACCAGTATGTTCTGGATCAGGCGCAGTGGACGACTGTCCGAAAGATGATGGTCCCACCGGAGTGCGCATTGGCGAAAGTACGTGTGAAGTATCGCCCTCAAATGGTATGTTAACATGAGGGGATCCAGCATCTACATGGGGTCGCGGGGATAGAACTCGACGACGTCGACGACCACCGCCGTGTTGCCCGCCTCGCCGCGGAGCCCGCTCTACTCTATGTGGATCATGTGCCTGGTGTGATGTAGATGTCTAACTAAACAGGAACTAGCGGAGGCCGAAGATCAAGACGAGTAGATTCGCCTACTGCATGTAGTGATTGAGAAGCGAAATGGCTGATCTGTGCCCATGTACTACTATCCGGAGTATCGTCCTCAGTCATGTTGTCTAACGACATGTAGTACAATCTAGCCATGAAATCCATCTACCGTGAAAGTTCAAATTAGTTTTATTGAAGTAATTTGAAAAAGAAAAACAATAAGAAAAAAAGAATAATTACTTACAAGATAATCTGCACGTGCACCATCGCCGAGGTAGCCTTCTGCAAAAGTAGGGCGTTGACTAGGATTGGATATGTACATCACCGTCCTCGCTCGATACCATTGCATGTAATCACCCGATGCATGTGTAGTATCAATACATGTGAGACCAACCTCAACTGTATCCGTTCTTGCGCCCCAAATATCTATATATTGTCGGTGTGTCAACTCCCAATCAGTGTTCGCCCGACCACGACGGTCTGTAAAATGCAATGCACATCATGACGCTTGATTACCAATCAATCTCTGATCTAGTATGGGTTGGTGCAAACCGAACTGTTGCATAACCCGATGAGGGAGATAACATTCCACGATCTCCCAACATATCAAATAAGTAACTGCACGCCATATGTCACGACCAGCAGTGCAGTAATGGGGAAGCATATCAAGCAGCTCATCAGAAAATGGCTGCCATATAAACTAATACCAAAGAAGTCTAAAAAAAATTAGTAAATAAATGAAATTCGAGGACGACAATTCCCAATCAGAAATGAAATCGACTGATGTACCTCATTGGGTCGCAAAGTATGTAACTGATCTCGAAAAACAGATAAAACATGGCGAGGAGCATTGCGCAGATCAAATCCAACATCCCACCTGCAATAAAAATTAATAAATATCAAATCCAATGTTAACATATTTAATTAAACAGTTCAACAAAACATATGTACCGAGATCCATATGCTCCGTGATGCTCCTGTACGGGCTCTAACCGGATAGGACGCAGTGTCGGGGGCATGCTCTCCCAAGCCCATAACTGTATACAAATAAATGAAGATGAAATACTCAAATAAAAATTATATGCATATAAACTATTGGAATATACCTGTACTAATAGTACTGGACCGCAAATAGTTCTAGCTGTTGGTGAAGTGGCATTACACAAACTGCGATACAGTGTGGCTAAAATAGCTGATCCCCAACTATAACGGCCCACAGTCTCCAAGTCCCTAAGCAACTGAAGATACAGTAGTGGCACTTTATTGCCTGAATTATCCAAAAATAAAAGGCCTCCAATAAGTACAAGTAAGTATGTACGTGCCATCTGCCGACACATGTCATCAGTCGCATCATCGGGAAGCAGACGATCTAATGCGGCGGACAAACATCCAACTTTCAAACGACCACCGTCAATGTCTGATCTGGCAGACATGAAACCCAATAACTCCATGCATAATTGGCTCCAAGCATCTGCGGAATGAGTAGTGTCTCTACCCGTCACGGGCGAGCCGTCAATGTGTAAAAATACCCCACAGGACCTCTATATCCTATAACGTGATAGTGGCCTCTCCAATGGGCAGATAAAAAGAATGAGTCTCGGGTCGCCATCGCTCAACAAGACTGGTGATCAAAGCATGATCCACTGAAATGCGTCCTAAAGATGCGACGCCCGCGATCCTGCCAAACACATATGATGCGCATACCCGCGCCGGTATAGGCATGTGATCCCAAAAAGTACCATCACAACGCTTAACCTGTAATGTGGAATCATCGATAAGACCGTCAAAAATAGATCTAGCCCTATGTGGCGTCATAGGTGATATAATATCATGTACATATGGTCCAGGATGGACAAACTCTGCTGTCTGATCATCCATACCTAAACAAATAATCATGGAAAGAATAAATGATTGTACGATATGTTTTGATAATACAACATTTTTTGATGAACGAATACATTAAAAACAAACTACATTCATATAATACAATGAGTATGTAGACAACACAATACAAAGACAAATCATTATTGTCGTGAAGGGCAACTCCTGCGATTATGTCCCCGTTCATGACAATTCATACATCTCCTAGGTTCTCGGGGATCCCTAATATCCATCTCGTTTCGTATGCGTCTGGCACGTACCCGACCTGCCGGCGTTCAATGACATATTGTCATCACCACGTAATCGCCAATGAATAGGAGGCAACTCATCTGGATTAGATTGTGGAACAAACCTACTAACGCATCTGCGCTCGATATGTGCGAGTAGTGTAATGGTCCGCAATCAGGCGGGTTGGTTCATCACCCTTATGCTTGCAAACTGCCAAAGCATGCGAACATGGAAACCTATACATTTGCCATTTACCACAAGTACATGTCTGCTGTACATAATTGACAGTTTGTACATTCCCACCATGACCAGTTACACGACGAGGTGTTTTAATTCGGTACACACCAGTAGACTGATCAAAAACCATGACTGTGTGTCCTGTACCTTTTTTGTCTGCTAACAACAACCTTTTCCAATTCTTTGGTGTAATTGATGATAAAGCGTGCGACAGTGTGCACCTCGTGCACTATTATCAACAAATACTTTTACGCACCGATGGAATGTACTATCAATTATAGCCTTTATCGGAAGTAGTCTAACTCCGCGCAACACGTTATTGTAGCTCTCAGAAGAATTTGTACCATGTATTCCCCACCTTCGATTTCCATCATGAGCAAGGCACCACCGGTCAAGCCCAGTATGTACCAGATATCTCCATGCCTCTGGATGTTGCAGCTGTATCGTTTGTTGGTGCAAATTCCATTTCCGCCTCTGTAACTTGACACCAAGAGACCAACACAACTTCTTCACTTCTACATTCTTGTATTTGGTCATCAAATTACTCCGAACGTGACGCAGATAGAATCTATGATAAGCAAATGGTTCCTGCCATAAAGGGGACTCACTCATAGAGCATGCACAATGCCCCGATGCCGGTCAGATATTATGCAAACAGTCTCCAAGTCACGTACAACATGGTGTCTCAACTGCTCCATGAACCAACCCCACAACTTTGGATTGTTTTCTCATCCACAATTGCATAAGCAACAGGTAAAATTTGATTGTTAGCATCCAAAGCGACGGCAATAAGTAATTTACCCCGATACTCCCCTCGTAGATGCGTGCCATCAACACATAGGATAGGTCTACACATATGGAATGCATCAATCGATGGCCGAAATGCCCAAAATATGTATTTGAAAATTTTCACATCCTCGCTACTGTTGGGATGATGTAGCCATTGCACCACAGTTTGGGGATTGGAGCGTAGTAGTTGTGCAACGTATTGGGGTAATTGTTAAAAATTAGATGCCCAACTTCCATATGTAAGCACAATCGCTTTCCTGCGAGCATACCAAGCTTTCTTGTAAGTGATGTCAACCTTCAAACTGTTCTTCACATATGCCTGAATTTGTTTGACCTTGTGCCCAGGATCATTTTCAATTAAGTGCATTATTTGGTTAGCAATGACTGTGGATGTAAGATTTCTGTTGTTGTTACCGGATATTTCACGCGAGACATACGTGATCTTTTATCCATTTCGTGACCTTCCACACAGTAAGAGATTCATTTCCACGTACCCGAATACTCCAATCACAATCTCCGGCCGCTAGATGTGGGCCGGAAGAGACAGGGGATGGCATTTAGCCACACATGTTCTCTTCCGGCTCTCTATGACTTTGAATTCTCGTTGTTGAGCTATAGACCACATTGTAACTCGCCTTAGTAACTTGCTCCTTGCTTTCAAAGTACATGTGCAACTGAATATCATTTTTTTCTTCATTCCAATAAATCAGCCCATCTTTATCACTGCGGTCCATGGGATCGTACTCACCGTAGTTACCAAGATCATTGAAAAAAGCCATCCCCCTGGGTTGATAAGCAGGAACATCCTCTTGTGTATGACATTCATCGTTATTTGTCCCCAAATTCTCGTCAGAATCATCATCCGATATGTCTTCCAAGTCTGAACCAGACTCGTAATCCTCGTCTAATGCATGCCACGACGAGTCACTATTACCACTATCCGTGACAAACCCTCCTCTACGAGGCCTTTCTCCATATGTTGATATTGCATGGTACTTGGGCCTTCACCTGCTCTAGTGTCTCTATTATATTGCACGCCAATAGCTTGATCAAATTGCATTGAGTTTGACATTGAAAACGAACAAGTTGGGTTGTAAAACTCAAACGACCACGGATGTTCAAAAAGAGTCTGCCCATTGGATTGCAACGGCTGGTCGTCCATGGTCGAATGCATGAGAGACATCATTGACCCCATACCATACACCCCTACTTGCTTACATGTACGTGCGGAATTTCCTCCGTCTCGATAAACAATTCAGCACAAAAATTTGGATCGGCATCAAACAAATCAAAAATACCTTCCATACCATCATCATCTGTCAATGTAATGCCAGAGTAAACACCACGACTAACTATGTGCCTGTACACAATATTCAATTTCATCTGCTCCCTATCAACCTCCATGAATTCGTATATCTTGTCAACTTATCAACAAATCTAATCCGTATAAGATTGTAAATCAACGGATTATTCGGAATAGTTTCTTGCTCATCATGAAAGCCGGTAGGACATAGTACCACCTTGATAGGTTATTTCTATGTCCCACATATAGGTTGATAGATGACAGATGATTAGGTTTGCCATTTTGTGTAAGGATGGAACATGTCTTATACACATCTTTGATGTGTATAAGATATTTGTTTGTTTAAAAAAAATTGACAGAGTTCCTCTATATCTTTAAGATTCCCTCTAACGCCGGTCATACCCAATAAGGGTTACAAACAACACAACAAATCGGCAACACTTATAACTAATACATGCCCGACAAGGGCTACGACCAATGTAATAACCCGTAAGGGTTACAAGTAATATATGCCCGACAAGTACTACAAAAAATACAATAACATCCCACAATTTCAGTATAACAAACAACATAACCACAAATTTCACCGCAATCAACAGAAATCAAACCTACAACATAACCACATATATCCCAAGACAAAGATCATTCTCTCTAAATATTAAAAAAAATATGGGATATAATCATTTTTTCAAAGCAGCATATTATTAAACTAAAATACAAAAACATAAAAAATATAAACTACCTACACAAAATATATTTATAAAACATTGTACATTAACAAAATTAATTATTTAAACAAAATTAAAAAAATATATTAATTAAAATTATTGGACTCCATAAAAAAATTAAATTTACCTGAAATATTTTGGTGGTGGGTTGCGGTGGCGGTGGTTGTGTTGGTTGTAGTGGTGGCGGTGGTTGTGTTGGTTGTGGTGGTGGTGGTGGTGGAATGGAGATGATGATTGTTGTAGAGGGAAGGAAAAATAGATGGTGGTGGGGAGGAGGAGGAGGACGACGACGACGAAGGAGGAGGAGGAGGACCACGAGGAGGAGGAGGAGGAGGAGGAGGAAGGAGGAGGGCGAGGAGGAGGAAGGAGGAGGGCGGTGGAATTTGGGGCCTTATCTTCTGCGAGGCCAGGCCTCGCAGAAGATAAGGGTCTTGTTGACCTCGCATTCGAGGAATGCGAGGTCAGTCAGTCAACAAGTTGGCAGGGAGTCAATTTTATTTTATTTTATTTTTTTTAAAATTTTTTTTCTGGAACTCGCATTCTCCGAATGCGAGTTCCACTGCTTCGGTATTCCACTTTCAAATAGGCACACAAATAGAATACATTTGAAAACTGGCATAATCTTAGAAATTTTCCCTAAGATTAGGTACATGAAGTACATTTTTGAGAAGTAATGCATGGAACTTAGTGTGAAGGTAAGATAAACCTACCTGTGTGTGCTATAGGTAAGGTATTGTCATTACCAATCACAATTTTGTCACAATCGGTATAAAGGGCAAGTGATGAGAGATTACCATTATTTAGAGTCATATGCGTGGTTTCCCCAGTATCCGAATACCAAGTAGATTTAGGTTTAGTGAGGGTTATAGCACTAAAAGATTTGAACACGTCATCTTGACCACAACAAGCAAGAGTTGCATGACCAGACTTATTGCAAAGCTGACAAATAATCTTAGAGTTATTATTGAGAGAATGATGTACCTCTGAGGGCCCAAAAATACCTTCAGAGCAGGTGCGGATAAAGGCATGAATGGAGAGATAGGTGGACCATGAGGTTGCTTCGCAGATGTAGAAACTGAAGGAGTATACTGCTGTTGAATACTTGCAGGTCTAGCAGGATATTGGAGACGATAGGAAAATGGTTGTCCATCATGAAACCCAAGGTACGAAAATCTGTTGGACGATACAAGATGATTGGGAGAAACCACGACCACCACAACCGCGGTTACCACGTCCTTTACGACCCCGGCCACGACCTTTGATACCATGTAAAGGTATAATTTATGTCAACTCTAACCTGTACTGAATTCTATATTACATAGAATAAACATATGCATAATGACTAATCTAACCTTAATACTGATATACGTATAGTTAGCCTAACAGTGGGAAAGTAACCTTTTGCGCTAGGATATGGTTTTTGCGAGAAAAAGTTTTTGTTATTTACTCCGTACTGTGGACTAAGTATTCTAAATTGTTAGATTATTGAACAATAATCTCATTATTTTTTAATATATTATCTAATGATTTAGGATATTCACTACGCATTGTAGAATATATAAGACAGAATTACTCCTTTAGTGAAGGCCATCTGCAGCACATATTTCCCTTGTCAAAAAAGAATTGCATATGTTTTAAGCTTTTGTGATCTGGACATCACCATTTTCTGCATATGAAGAATTGAATCCTATGACAGCAGAAATCTTGCATACTCAATTTGCCTGCTTGCCTTTTCCCATTCGTGCAGCAATAGGCAATACTAGCGCCAGCATAAGTTTTGGTGGCTTTTTTCTTGTACTTCATTCCTCGGTTGTTAATTGTTGATTGTGGAATTCTTTCAACATCATTATTAATTTAATCATTGCTTCTTCTTTTGGACATGTACTATCGTTTCCTTTTTCTTTTTTTTTTAGAAAAAAAAAGAAAAGATTACACTACACTTTCTGTTGGTATCAATCAGCCGAAAATTGCACTAACACTTCCAATACATATTCAATGGAGTTCTTTCCTGAAACTCAATTGTTCATTATTGCACAAAAAGCGAATAACTTTGAATGGCTAACAAAAAGAAAAGAAAAGATTACACTACACTTTCTGTTGGTATCAATCAACCGAAAATTGCACTAACACTTCCAATACATATTCAATGGAGTTCTTTCCTGAAACTCAATTTATTGCACAAAAAGCGAATTACTTCGGATGCATGTGTTAGCCAAGGGTAACTCCAGTAAGCATCCATGATTTTTTATTTTTATCTTGTCTGTTTGGTTATGGGAAAGGAAGTACGGAAAAGGAAAGAATTCCTTGAAAAATATTTCTCATATTTGGTTGTTGGGGAAAATATTAAGGAAAAGCATTCATAAAAAAATGGTAAAGCAATTGATAGCGTAATTAGTTTAAAAATCATTTCCTCTCATTTTGGTGAGGAAATTGTGAAAATTGACCCTAAATGGGTCAATGCGCGAACCCTTAAACGGGTCAAAAGAAAAATGAATTTTACACATATTTTCACAAACACACGTACTTTTTACATTTTCATATACATACATACTTACAATTTCACACACTTTCACACATTGTCACACATACACACACTTTCAAACAGTTTCATTCATGACACACACATTTCCACACATAGATACACACAAACATTTTCACACACACTTTTATACACATTTCACACACAAAAATTTTCCACACACACTTGTACACATTTTTTTACACATTTTCATACACTTACATGCATACTCTTACACACACATACACAAATTTACACACACACTTACGGACATTTTCACACGCACACATACACTTACACAAAATTTCACACACACACATACACACATTTTCACACACGTGCACACATACATAATTTCACACACCGCACACATACACATACTTTCACACATTTTTATAACACACAGACTTATACAAGTTTCAACACACATACCTACATATATATTCGTACACTTACACATACTTTCACACACACATAGATATTTTCACACACAATACACATATTTTCACACACACACATAGATATTTTCACACACAATACACATATTTTCACACACACATAGATATTTTCACACACAATACACATATTTTCACACTGTTTCATAGAAACATACACATACACATATTTTCACACGCACAAATTTTTACAAACTTTCACATATTTTCATATACATAAAAGCTTACACATATTTTCATACACTTTCACACACACTTACATACATTTTTATACACACACACTTACACAAATTTTCACACACTCACACACTTACATTTTCACACACACTTACACACATCTTCACACATGCTTTACACATTTTCACACACATGCATAGTTTCTTGCATTTTCACACACACATTTTCACACATTTTCACATAAATACACTTTCATAATTTTCACACACATGCTTACACACATATTTCACACACTTTTATACATTTTCACACACACTCATACACTTACACATATTTTCACACACACACATACACTTGCACACACATTTTCACACACACGACTTACACTTTCACACACGTGTAAAAATGCATGTGTAAGTGTGAAAATATGTATAAGTATATGTGTGTGTAAGTTTATGGAAACATGTGTAAGTATGTGCATGAGAAAATATGTGAAAGTAAGTGTGTGTGTGTGTGTGAATGTGCGAAAGTACTTGTGTAAGTGTGTGAAAGTATGTGAAGTATGTGTGTGTGTGAAAATGCATGTATGTATGTGAAAATGTATGAAAGTGTGTGTGTAGAAATATGTGAAAGTGTGTGAAAATGTATGTAAGTATATGTGTGTGTGCGTGCGAAAATATGTGTAAGTGTTTGTGTATGTGAAAATGTGTGTAAGTTTGTATGCGTGTGAAAATCTATGAAAGTGTGTGTATGTGAAAATGTAAGTGTGGGTGTGTGAAAATATGTGCTAGTGTGTGTGTGTGAAAGTGTGTGAACATATGTGTAAGTATGTGTGTGTGAAAATGTATGTGTTTGCGCATGAAAAGTGTGTGAAAATGTTTATGAAAATATGTGTAAGTGTGTGTGCATGTGAAAATTTGTGTGTGAGAAAATGTGTGAAGTTGTGTGAAAATATGTGTAATTGTATGTGTGAAAATGTGTGTACATGTGTGTTTGTATGTTTGAAAATATGTAAAAATGTGTGAAAATGTGTGAAAATTTGTGTAAGTGTGTGTGAAAATGTGTAAATATGTGTGTGTTTGTGTGTGAGAAAATATATGTAAGTGCGTGTATGTATGAAACTGTATGAAAACATGTGTGTGTGAAAATGTATGCAAGTGTACGAAAACATGTGCGTATGTGAAAATTTGTGTAAGTGTGTATGTGTGTGAAAATATATGAAAGTGTATGCGTAAGTGTATGAAGATATGTGTAAGTGTGTGTTTGTGGAAATAGGTAGATGTGCATGTGTAAATGTGTAAAAACGTTTGTAAGTGTGTGTGAAAATGTCTGCAAGTATATGTGTGTGTGAAAATGTGTGTAAATGTATTTGTGTTTGTGTACTGAACAATGTGTGCAAGTGTGTGAAACTATGTGAAAATATGTGTGTGTGTGAAAATGCATGTAAGTGTGTGTGTGAAAATGTGTGCAAATTTTTTAAAATGTAAGTGTGTGTGTAAAAATATGTGTAAGTGCGTGAAAATTCTTATAAAAGTGTATGTGAAAATATGTGTAAAGCATGTGTAAATATGTGTAAGTATGTGTGTGTGAAAATGTGTGCAAGTGTTTGTGTGTGTGCATAAATGTGTGAAAGTGTGCATACATGTATGTATATGTAAATGTGTGTAAGTATGTGTACTTGGAAGATACACTTCACCTCCATTTCTTTTTTAAAATCAATAAACCAAACACAAGAATCACTTTCTTAACAATAATTTTTCTTTCTTTGTTACTTTTCTCACTAACCAAACAAGGTAAGGAATTAAACATTTCCAAGAAATTTAATTTTCTTTTTCTTAGTAAATTTCTAGAACCAAACAGGCTCAAGAACTTAGGATTTTGTGAACTTGAAACCAAAAAAAAAGAAGAAAAATATCACATGACTAATTTGTTGCAAACGACGAATGTAACGGATGCAAAAGAATAGAAGTTCTAACTTGGAATGAAGCGTAACGAATGCAAGAAAATGAAAGTAATTAGGATTGCAAACCGTCAAACCCTATTGGTTTGCTGTGTAATACATTTTCTAGATGGAGTTCAGTCCGTTGACACTTTTCTAGAATATTAAAGGTAGAAAGAATACGGAACATACAACAATAACCACATACCATGAGTTCTTTTTGGACAAAGACAAACTAATGTTTTCTTTAGAGGAAAAATGGAATATGTTACTCGTATTTCTGGGAAAATTTTTATATAGATTAAGGTGTACAGTAGGATTGTACACCTTGTGGCCCATATTATTCCATATCCACCATCTTGTTAATTTTTTAAAAGAAGTTGGTGAATGTAGAATTGTATGGACTACAACACCTTAATTCGTATAAAAATTTTTCGTACTTCTGTCACATCCAATTTTAAAGGGGATTCTCTGGTGCATAAGGGCATCGATTATTTTGGTAAAAGAGAAATATATATATATATATATTCTTGATGCTAGAATTTGTCGTGCACTCATGTGAGATATTGTCCGCTTTGGCTGGTGTCTCACGGTTTTGCCCTTGAAAAGGTGCCTCATATGGGAGGGGTGGCCTCCTGTCTTATAAGTTAGACTCTTTCTTAACTATCAACCAATGTGAGATCTTTGGCCCATCCACTTTACATCACCATAAGCTCCCCCAGCTAAGGATGAGTCTTGTGTACAGTCTGAGGGTATCGTAGACAGTGCCATTATGTTGCTGTTAGAATTTGTTGTGCGCTCATGTGAGGTATTGTCCGCTTTGGCCGGAGTCTCATGGTTTTGCCCTTGAAAAGGCACCTCACATGGGAGGGGTGGCCTCCTGCCTTATAAGCTAGACTCTTTCTTAGCTATCAACCAATGTGAGATATTTGGCCTCTCAACTTTACATCACCATATATATATATATATGTGATATATATATATATATATATATTGTGATTTTCAAAATGACACATATTAGTTATAATTTTTACTTTTTATAATTAGTAATAAGGAACAAGTATTGAAAAGTATTTGTAAAATTACAAAATATGAGTTTTCTATTTTCCCTTGGTAAAAAAGGTTGGTTAATTAGTAAGCACGCAAAAAAAGCAATACGTGGTACCATTAGCCAATGGTATTGTATTAATAGCACAAAAAAAAAAAAAAAAATCTATAGCGACCTAAAAGGTTACATGATTCTACGACGTACACGCAGACAAGTAAATGACAATTATAATCATGATATTGTTGTTTCAATAAGAACAGCTAGTCGGACTAAAATAAGAAACATTAATAGGTAGGTATAATAATGGAAAAGTGATAAAAGTGACAAAATTAATTACACAATGTCATTAAATTCGTAAAAAAATAATTAAATTTGATCAAATATCTAAAATTAAAAATTAGATATTCAATATGATTTTAGCACGTGAATTGGCTTCAGTAGTAATTGTAATACTGAATTTGTGACTTTGATAAATCATTTTCCAAAAGAAATAAAAACAACGACTTTTATAGGATAGATGGTTATGCAACCCTACATTTCGTATGTAGGAATGAGTTGGAATAGAAGGGTCATTTCAGGTAGAATTAATTTCTACACAGAATGGATAGGAATGCTCATTCTTACTTCAGTGTTTGATAGTTTAAGTCAGAATGTAATATGCGTTTTATTTTGCATTTAGTATAATTTTTTAGATGGAAAAATACAATGAATTTTAAATAAAAAAATTCTCAATTTTGTTTTTATCCATGAACTATTTTTACAATTAAGAAAATCTTTAAGTATTTTGCATTAAAACTAAAAAATTACAAAATTATATTAAATTTTTTTACATGAGAATAATTAAATTATACAACTTAATTATTTGAATGTAAAAATTTAATTATTTGAATGAAAATAAAATTTTAATACAATTTTGTAACTTTTTAACATTATATTGTATATATGAATGTATCTAACTACTTTATCTTAATGATAAAAAAATTTAAATAACTATATTATGCATTCAAATAATTATATTGTTCAATTAAGCAATTTACCCTAATGATAAAAAATTAAAAAATGCATATTAAATTTATTTTACATTCAAATAATTAAATTATATAATCTAACTAATTATATAATATTTTATTTATTCATAAAGCAATAAAATTACATCTATGTAACTAAAAAATTGAATAAAATTTGAAAAGAATTAGATAAATTTGACATGTCATAAATTTCTCTTTTTAAATTGAAGTTGAAAAGGACTTTCCTTAAACTTTTTTGAGGAATGGTTTTTCAAGGTATAGTAGGAATGAGCTTTTATTGTAGAATGGCCTTTCTAAGTTAAACTTCTTATACCAAACACGAAATAAAAAAAAATAAAAAGTTGGAAAAATCTTTTCATTCTAATCCATTCTTGCATACCAAACGCAGGGTTAGAGTCTTAAGACCAACTCAACCAAAAGAACTACTCAGATTGGAACTAGACAAGCCGCCATGAAGAATACATTGCAAACTGGCTTTGAAACTTTTTCACCATTTTAAGCTCGATCTCCTATTTTTTGTACTACTATGACGAAATTTTTTACATGAATCCAATTTACGGTAGGTGAGATGGACTTTGACGATACAAAAATTAATCTGTATCAATCAAATAAAGTTGAAAGAATAGAAATAAGGAGATAAAGCACAAAAGAACGAATAATTAGTCAAGTATGTGGGGAAAAACGATCAATATTATTGCTTTCTGTATTGAATGTAATATTAGGTGTAGATTACATGTCCTTTACAAATGCGAGAGGATGACTACTTATAGTACCTAAGGGACAGTGGGCCCTTGATGGGTAGTGTCATATTACTGTTATATGTCCGACCTATCGAGCTACCAACCTACTGGAATGCCAACCTACTTATACCAAATGATTGTAATCCGAACTGTTATATGTGCCAAACCCTCGAGTAGAGTAACTGTTTGTTTAGGTCCCATGTTGAGGGCGACGTCATTTCGTTCAGAAGATCGATAAATGCTACCACATGTCCACTTATCCGATCCGAGCAACTTCTAGTGTCGTCATAAGACCCTTTGATGTATTTCGAATCAAAGATCGAACTACATCGATTTGATATTCCTTTTATACATATTTTAATTATCACATCTTTTGAGATTCCCTCATTAAATGTGCGTGGTTGTACTTTTTTCCAAACATCACCTTTTAGCACGTTTTGGATGTATTTTAAATTTCAAATAGCTTATTTGATTTTCACTCGAATTCTCTAGTAGCGACTTCCATTCTTTTGCTTCTAAAATCTCTCTTATCCTTTTGTTTCTGCTTCCTTAAGAAGAATCCATGGCTTCCGAATCAAGAGAGGGATCTACTAAGAACATCCCCGTGGAGGACAAATTCGATCTGGGATCGGTAATGCTAGGCAGCCAAGGCTATAAGAAGATAGTAAGTAGGGCCTAGAAACAAATAACCTCAGTAGATCAACCATCTTTCAGAAGGAGCAACTTCTGGGAATTCTGAGTCCAAGGTCCCAGAAGTTCAAACTGTGTGTGGATCTGAGCCACTCGTTCAGGACGTGGAGGTGGTTTCTAATAGGAAGCGAAAGGCTTCTCAATCTCTCGAGAGGACTATAGCTGCCGTCTAAGCTGAATTACCCGTTGACTTAGAACTTCCTATTTTGTTGATCAATTTAGACCATTCTCTATTTAAACCCGTAGTGGTTCATGATTCTAGGGTTGAGAAGGATCCCCTAACATCTTCTTCTACAAAGGCTCAACGCTTCATGCCCGAGTGGCCGATTCTTGAAGGGGATCAGCAAAGACCGTTGATTACCTTTTTGCTGCCTTCCCAAAGGGAGATAAGGCTGAGGCCAAATCATGCTTGGATAAAATGAAGACTATTCGAGCGGCTATGGGTTGGTATTCAACTAGATGCTATATGAGAAGTATCTTGCTTTCTTGGCTGGGAGACAGGGATAAAATTGCCAAGCTAGAAGGGTCGCATAGAGGCGGCTAATAAGAGGAAGGCTGTTCTAATAGAAGAAGCAAAAAAGTCCAAACCAGAGAGGCTTCATAAAGAACAGGTCAACTTGGAGGCAAAATTTAACCAAAAACATCAAGAACTCCAGGCCCTCCATTTTGCCGAACTATCATGGATGAGGGAAGAATACAAGTAGATCTCTCAGAACTTATCTTCTAAATCCCTCGACCTAATTGCTGCACAATCAGAGGTCCAGAGATTGCAGGCTGAAATATCTCATCATTTGGCCTCGATTGAGGACTTGAAGAAAAAACTTTCTCTCCAAGCTGTAAACTCTTTTTGATATCAGATGCCCTGGGAGAAGACTTGGGGAAATTATGCACTATGAGTGCTAGGGCTAGTTTTAACAAAGTCTTAGACGACATTAAAGTGCACTTTCCCGAACTAGTTCTTGAGAAGGAGAGCTTTGACTTTTATGACCCAACTGCTTCTTTCGGTATAATAATCGAGTTGGGTATGACTTTTAGGAGACCATACCCGAACTGCTACCTCTTTAGATCAAATTCATCTCTTAGTGGATCCTACCGAGGTAGTAGAAGGGAAATGAGAAGAAATAGAAATACCTGAACAAGAGGTAAATATTTCAGGCCTTCTAGATAGTGTAAATAGTAGACCTTGTTTCTCCTTTGATATAGAGATTTTTGATGTAGATCCTCTAACTTTACTCTATTTTGACAATTAGTATGTAACAAGAACTCCCACTTCGGTTGAGAACCCTTCAGTAGAGGAGGTTGAAAGAGATCAACAGAAATAGAATAGGTTCTTTGTAACTTCCTTTTGGGAATGAAATAAAATATTTTGTTTGATTTTACTCTTCCATGTACTCTTCTATTCGATGTATTTTTTTTGTGATCCTTGTAAAATTTCTCCGAATAAGTCTTTGCTCAGATTTTTTTTCTCACGTAAGCTATTCTTTAATAAAAGAACAACTTATTCTTCAAATTCTCATTTTGTGACTGAGCATTTTTGTATTTAAAAATGGCGTACTTGTGCACTTCGGCGAGCCTGCCATTTAGCTGATGTCATCAAATTAGGGACTTAAATCTACTTGTAGCACTTCGGCAAGCTATCCCTCATTCGGCCGATCTGTTTTAGATATTCTGGCAGGTCGGCCTTTACTCTTTCTAATCACAAGAGAACCGTTACTTGTATTGAATTTGAGCCATCACGAATTTATGACTCTTTATGAAAAGACGTGTCCTAATTATTAGGCACGTTTGATGCAGATTGCAGTTATTACCAGCCCACTACCGCTTTAATTTCCAAGAATTCAAATATCCTCATAAATACTCATTTTTTTCATCTTTTCACCTTCACCATACTTTCAAAAAATTTCTTTGCAAATTTCAACAATTTCTTATTGAATTTTTCTTTCTACTTTTCAATTTTCTCATGGCTTCTTCTTCCAACACCATGGTAATTCATGATGAGCCTATCACTTCAGCTCTCGTGTCTGAGGCTTTGGCTCCTTCATCTCGTCTCCCTAAACTGAGCTCTCCTACTACGTTGGATACTAAATCCACCTTGCAAGTCAGAGACATTCCACGTCTGAAAGCCATTTATCAAATTCTAGACACTGTGGAAATACAGATTCCAGACAAAGAGGATAGGGCACACAACCCTCTTGATGGGTTTGTTATAGTTTTCAAAGATCAACTTAGGGCCGGTCTTCGATTTCCCTTCTGCGAAATTCTTTTGTCCCTATGTTCTTTTTTCGGTATTTGCTTGTCTCAACTGATGCCTAATTCTTTCCTATTCCTTATTGCTTATGCCCTAATCTGCAAGTATAATCTACAAGTACTCGAATATTAGGGCCTCTGTACACGGGTTTAGGTGCTTTTATAAGGTGGTGCAGGGAAAGGATTTCGGCTTTTACTATTTTGCTAGTCGTTCCAAGAGAGCCAGCGTTGCTTCCAACATGCCGAGCTCAATAAAGAATTGGAAATTCAACTTATTTTTTCCTGCTCAGGTTGATATAAGGAAGGTTAAAACAAAGTAGTCATTTTCTAATCGAGACCCTATCTTAAACTCGGACCCTTAGGTGAACTGGACCCCGAATCCTACCTTAGGGTGACAAGAATTGATCAATCTAGTTCTGGTGTTCTTTTCGGGGTAAGAACTCCACCGTGGACTACAACTTGTTGATCTGGGTAGATCTGATTGAAAGAGCAACTTTTTCTGAGAATTTTGATGGACGTAAGTAATTTTGTTCAAACTTCTCATGTGTTCTTAATCTTTTCTTATCGACTCATCTTTTTCTTTGTTCTTATGATCAGGGACTCTGGTGAAGTCTACTATATGTTTTGACTCAGAAAGATTCTCGATCCACTATTCCCTAGCTCGTCCATATAGTAGATCGCTTTCCTACAACCACTCAAGGGATAGGGGATAGCAACAGTTCAGCTACTGCTGTTAAGAAGGGAAAATAACCTATTGTTGCTGCCCTTGCTGCTCCTACTACCACCGTTCCAAGAAGGAATAGATCTAGACTGGCTTCGGTGAAAGAGGCCGAAGAGGAAGCCGAAATACCGTGGTTCCTCCCTTAGCTGCTCGCCTGCGTAAAAGAAGAGATTACCTTGATTCTTCTTTTATTTTTTCTTCGGTTCCTCTGATCCGAACTCCTTCTTTTGTTATTCCAGTTCCAGGAGGGTCATTCTGTCCTTGGTCATATAAACCTAGGACTTTTTGGGTTCCAGGTAATAATGAGGTAATTGCCTGGTATGCAGCTCCAGAAGCTCGGGACTAGACTCCAGAGAAAGAATGGGTATCCAGTGGCTCCAAAATCTTCTTCGGACAGCTAGAACAGTTCAGCAGATCAAGAATGTTGACAGTGAACTTGAAGCTGCACCTTTCAGCCCTATGTGGTCTTTGACTATGAATGATCATGGCCAACATGCTCGAGCAACTAATGATTGGCTTGACAATGCGTTCACAAAACGAGATCAGTTAGATGCAGCTGATCTTCTGATCACTCAATTGGAATCCAAGACCGATCAATCTCATTATGCGGTAAAGTTTTTTTTTTTTTAATATTGTTTCAATCTTGCAGCTCAGAAATGCGATGAGCGAGGAAAATTGATGTTGTCTGAGGCTGAAAAAATAGGTCGAGCAACTGAAAGAATTGCTTTAGAAGTCGATCATGAGTGAGGAAGCTTTGAAGCAGCGGCTTCAGTCCTAAGGTGCTCTGAACCCAGTCGACATAGCCTCCTTCTCGAATGAAGAACAAGATGGTCGAGAAAAAGAGGTGAAAAATCTGAAGGAACAAGTGACTAACCTGACTGCACAACTGAAATTGAAGCAAGAGGAAGCTGATAAGTACAAGTCAGAGGTCGATCATCTGAAGTCCGAACAGGCCGTATCTTCTTCTTCTTCTTCTCAGTTGGTTAAGCACATTAATTAATATTTAGGTTCTTCGTCCCTGAAGAGTGACTTGATGACAATCATCAACAAGCTTGTGCTAAGGGTTATCGAGAAGCCTTGGAAGAAGTCAAGAGGAGGCATTCAGACATTTTCTTGGATTTTTCCTCTTTTTTGGATTATATTGAAGTTCAACAATGTAGATAAGGCTTTTATCTGTGACATTTTTGTAGAACCTTGTACAGAGAAAAATATATTAAAAACTATTCTGATCGAAGATGAATAAAACAGTCTATTTTATTTAAATTCCTCTGTAATATTTTTTTAAGTTAATTACATTCCATGTTCGAGGAATGGGTCTCCCAAACTGATCAACCAATTTGAAATAACTCGATGGATGAGTTTCTATTATTTGATAGGGGCCTTCCTAATTCTCAATAAATTTATGACTCATTCTGTTCGATTGAATTCAGTTTTTGAAGGACCAAATCTCCCAGTCAGAAATATCCCAACCGAACATTAGAGTCATAATACTTCTTAAGATGTTGTCTATATGCGGTTTCGTGGACTGTCGCGATCAATCTCTGTTCCTCTAGTAGATCCAATTCTTCTCTCTGGGTTTCATTATTGTCGGTTTGGAACGAACTTTGGGTTCTTGCAGACTTCATTTCGATCTCTGGAAAGATAACAGCTTCCGTACCATACAATCACCAAACTAAATGGCGTCTCTCTAAGTGAAATCCTTAGGGTAGTTTGGCAAGACCACAGGACACTCGATAGCTTTTCAACCCATGCTCTCTTAGCTCAATCCAACTGAGTTTTAAGTCCAATCAACAAAATGCGATTAAAAAGCTCGGCTTGACCATTAGCTTGGGATGAGCTACCGAGGTAGTATGCATTTGAATCCCTAATTCTTCACAAAATGGTTTAAGAGGTCTCCTAACGAACTGAGTTCCATTGTCTATAATAATATCCCTAGGAATTCCATACCGACAATCAATGTTCTTCCAAAAGAATTTCTTCATGTTTTCCTCAGAGATTGTTCGAAGTGGTTCAGTTTCAATCCATTTTGAAAAATAATCGACTGCTACGATCAAGAAGTTAAAGTTACTGGCTCCTTTCGGGAAGGTTCCGACAATATCTAGTCCCTACTGTTGAAAAGACCAGGATCCGAGAATGAATGTCATCTCTGCAGTGGTCTTTTGAATGGTAAATAGAAGGATGTACCTAACATTTATGGCAATATTTGACGATCTGTGTTGCATCATGTTACATTGTTGGCCAATACTATCCCATGAGCATTACATTTCAGACCAAGCTCCGAGCTCCTATATGGCTTCCAAATATTCCTTTATGAATTTCTCGAAGCACGTAGTCTGCTTCTTCTAGTTCCAACCATCTGAGAAGGGGGTGGAGATACGAGCTTCAATATTATATACCTTGATGCAATTTGTATTTCATAGCTCGGATGCATAATCTTATCGCCTGAACTCGGTCATCTGCGATTTTTTCACTAGTTAAATATTCGATAATGGTGGTCATCTAATTCGACCTTTCATCAATTTGAACTATTTCTTGCTCATCTATAGCTCGCTGAGCCTTTACTTCAACCAGGACTTCTTTTGTTAGATGAGAGTCCAAGGCTGTGGCGAGCTTTGACAGAGCATCGACATATACTTTTTTTGTTCGGGAAATTTTGATAAATTCGACTTCCTAGAAGATTGTTTCCTAAGTTGTCGAACTTTTTCAAAATACAACTGAAGTATGATTCCCCGATTTTTGAAGTTACCGAGAATCTGATTAACTGTAATGAAAGAGTTGCTATTTATTCGAAGGTTTTGTGCTCCTAATTCTCGTGCAAGCTTCATTCCTGTGATCAGTGCTTCATATTCAGCTTCATTATTGGTCACCTGAAATCCTAACCGAATAGCATATGTGAGTTAATCCCCTTCGGGTGTTTTGGTAACAATTCCAGCCCATAACCGACTTCTTTGGATGACCCGTCGACGTATAATTCCCAGAGCGAATGATCTTCATCTTTTTCATTGATGTTTAAAATTGAGTCGTCAGGCAAGGTACTTTCAACAACGAAATCAACAAGCACTTGAGCTTTGATGGCTGTTCTCGGCTAAAATTTAAGATTGTATTCAAGAAACTCAACACACCATTTGAGTACTCGGCTTGACACATCGGGGTTTGTCAATATGACACTGAGGGGAAAATTTGTGTTGACCAAGATGGTATGGCTCTAAAAATATGGCCTTAGCTTCAGAGTAGCAACTACTAGGGCGAAAGCCATTTTTCCGATGTTAATGTAATTCTGCTCAGGTTCATGGAGAACTTTGTTGACAAAGTAGATTGGTCGTTGGACTCGGTCTCACTCAGATATTATGACAGCATTGACAGTAGAATGGGTTGCTGATAGGTATAAGGGCAAAATTTCATTTTTGACAGGCCCTGTTAAGCACGACATCTTGGTTAGCTATTGTTTAAACTCTTCAAAAGCTTTTTGACACTGCTCGGTCCGCTTGAAATCCTGAACTTTGGTGATGGCTTGGAAGAAAGAAAATCCTCGCTCTGCCGATTTAGAGCAGCTATTCATCCAGTTAGGCATTGTACTTCTTTTATAGTTCGGGGAGAAGTTCATGTCAATGATTGCCTGTATTTTCTTTGAATTTCCTTTCATTTCTCTTTTGAAAATCATGAATCTGAGGAATTTTTTTGAAGGAATTTCGAAGGTGCTATTTCAGGGGGTTTAGCCAAAGGTAGACTGATCACGTTATGGAAAAAACTTCTCGGAGATCCGAGAAAGTGTCTTCATACTTTCAGCTTTTAACAACCATATCATCGACATAAACTTCCATGTTTCGTCCGATCTGGTTTTTGAAGAACTTGTTGACCAATCTTTGATACGTGACCCCAATATTTTTTAGGCCAAAGGGCATGGATTGGGAACAATAAGTGCCATTATCAGTGATAAAAGCTATTTTTTTATCTTCTTTGCTGAGAAATATCTGATGATATCCTTTGTATGTATCTAAAAAATGTTCTATCTTGAATCCTACTAATGAGTCTACCACTATATCAATCGGGGACAAAGGATAACTATCCTTTGGACAGGATTTATTCAAATTCGTGTAATCAATACACATTCTCTAGTTGGTGTTTGGCTTTAGTACTGATACAGGATTGGATAGCCAGGTAGGGTAAAATACCTCCCTAATGATCCTAGCTACAAGTAGCTTGTCGACCTTACAGTAACGTTCTCAATAACCCGGCTTCGTTTTGGCTCGAAGAGCCTTTTGTTTTGTTTTACGGGTTTATGAGATAGGTGGATTCCAAGCTTATGCTCTATGATCTCTCGGGGGATCCCTGACACATCCTTAGAAGACCAAGTAAAAAAATCTTTAAATTCATACAAAAGCTTCTTCAATGTCTCTTTAAACTCATGTGGTAGGTCAGCATACATTCTCAACTTTCTTTCTGAGAACTTAGCATCAAAAGAAATTTCTTCAATGGCTAACTTCTCCTTCTCGTCCTTGGTTGAGTCGGCAATTTTTTGGGATGATTCTTCTGTGGGCTCAGGATCAAACTGGCTATCCGGGTTGGATGAATGGTCTTGTTCGGTGGACCTTTTCATTGTGTTTTTTCGGAGGGACATCATATAACATTTCCTAGCTTCTCGCTGGTTTCCCATGCTTGTCCTGCTGAACCATCTCAAAGGGTGAATTTAATGCCGAGATGGTACACCGAGGGCAAGACAATAAAGGTGTATAAGAGACAAGACCCCTGTATAAGGAAGGTCGGCCAACAATCAAGTTGTAGGCCGAGCTTTTTTTGACCAACGTAAAATTTATCAATTTAGTTCAGGAATGTGGTGCTTCTGCTAAGGTCAACGACAACATGATGGACCCTTCAGTGTTGATTGTATCTCTAGTGAATCCGACTAGAGGTATCTTGATAGGTCAGATTTGGGCAGGATCCATTTCCATATTTTCCTAGGCTTGCCAGTAGATGACTTCTACTGAACTTCCACTATCGATGAATACTTTGTGAACTCGAAAATCTCCGACCTTGACATGAATCACTATCGGGTCTGTATGGGGCACCTGATTTGGTATTGGGTCGCTCTCAGTGAAATTGATATTAAAACCATAACGTGGCCTTTAGGGGGTTCTCTATTCCCAAGCCAAACCTCGGGTGTATCTCTTCCTTGTGTTCGAGGAGTCGCCACTGGTAGTTCCTTCAACAATTGTGGCTATGACTCCAGGCACATCATCATTATTCCGAGGGGTTGCACTTGGTAATTGTTAACCTGGGTGTTCTGAAGCCGATAATTCTATCGAGAAGGCCCGTCATTGAAAATGGGTCTTTTGTTATTGTGACAAAATTGATCAGCGGCTTTGAGAATATATTCCTGCAAATGACCACTCTTTATCGCCCTCTCAATTTCAATTTTGAGGTCGTTGCACTTCTTCATATCACGGCCTTGATCGCCATGATGAGCGCAATAATTGGAACAATCCCGTCGATGAAATTGAGATTGAATGGGGAGGATGACCAACTTGGAATCGTGGTAGGTTGGTTGGAATGTTTGGCTCTATGCATTTTTTCTTGTTAGGTTCAGTAGTTTTTTCCCGACTCTTTTGAGGCTTATCTAGGGGTTTTTGCAGCTCTCTTCGCACAGTTTGACTTTTCTCTGTGGATGTAATCGTCTGCTCTTTGTAGCAGCTCTCCAAACATTTTTGGTACGGAGGAAGCAAGATTAGCATTGAACATCCCAGGTCGAATCCCATTCATGAATAGATGCAATTAGCATAGTCTCATCGGCGTTTCAAATGTGGATGACCTCGTCATTGAAACGTTCAATATATTGCTTTAGCAATTCATCTTGCCTCTGTCATACTCTCAGCAGATGAGAGGCTTCCCTCTGAATGGTTTTTCGACTTATGAAATGTCTCATGAATTTCTTCGCAAGATTGGCAAATGAGTCTACCGCCTCGGAGGCAATTCCTTAAACCACTTCTACGTTGATTCTCTAAGTGTGGTGGCAAATAATTTGCAAGTAATGGCATCTGAGTATTCGAAGAGCCCGGGTACCTAAGAGACGTGAGTAATATGATCAATGAGGTCAGTAGTTCCTTTGTATGTGTCCAAATCAGGCTGTTTGAAATGAGGTGGGATCTGTTCATTCTGGATGGTAGGAATTAATGGATCTTTATCACCGATCATCAGCTTAAGGTTCGGAATAAGTTTCTTTCATAAGAGCTCCTGGACACGTTAATCCACCTTTGCTCTTATTTCGTGGAGTCATGCAAGTTCTGACCTTCAACTTTTACGGTTGAATCTCTCATCCTCAGGGGATTAGGACCTATTCTATCAAACACAGATCTTTCTCGCCGTGGGATAGGGGATAAAGCCGTTTGAAGGCTTTGAGAACTGGTGGCATTGTCATCTTTAGTGGTTTGTTGCCTTTGTTGCCTTTGTTGATTTTCGACAAAAGTTTTTATTGCTTGGAAATTGTTAACAAGGAACCTGAACATTTCCACTCTTTGAGAGATTCTGTCTGAGAGAAACTGGCATTTTTCGTTGTTAAAGGAGTAGATGTTGCGGTTGCGATTTCTTGAACGGAATTTCGGTTTCGGTTTCTTCTAGATCGTTTAGCCATAATCTTTAACTGAGAATAGAGTTTTTGGCTTTTGGTATCAAAGAATTCCTACAAACGGTGCCAATTGACGATACTGAAATTAATCTGTATCAATTGAATGAAATTGAAAGAATATAAATAAGGAGATAAAGCACAAAAGAACGAATAATTAGTCAAGTGTGTGAGAGAAAACGATCAATATTATTGTTCTCTGTATTGAATGTAATATTAGGTGCAGACCTTTACAAATGCGAGAGGATGAACTACTTCAGTACCTAATGGGTAGTGTTATGTTACTTTTATGTCCTACCTACCAAGCTATTGAACTACTAGAATGCCAATCTACTTATACCAAATGATTGTAATTTGAACTGTTACATGTGCGGGCTGAACCGTCGAGTAGAGTGGCTGTTTGTTCAGATTCCATGTCGACGTCATTTCATTCAGAAGATTGATATACGCTACCATGTGTCCATTTATCCGACTGAGCAACTTCTGGTGTCGTTAGACTCCTTGATCCATATTCATCTACATCATTTTGAAAAAATTTATTTTAATAAATTAAAGTAATATGAATGAATATAAATTAAGAAATCTATTTTATCTATTGTGGATCGGTTCTATATAAAAATTTTCTCTACTATAATATGAGCAATGATGTCTCTTATAGTGGTAGTCCGTTCAATGTGAAGGCTATTTCCGTGTTGCTTATGGACCACGTGGAGTAGAAAATTATTGAATTCGCCCAGACACGCATTAAAGACATTTGACGTTATCAAAAAGTACCAAAACTTTAGCTCTTTTGAGCTGTAATCATACCTATGCTTTGACTGTGGTCGATATTTTAAAAATAATAAATCAAAGTGATTGATACATTAAAGGTGAATATACCATAAGAGAATCCTTAAGCAAATCTTTCGTTATCCTGACTCAAAAAAAATGAAAAAAAAAAATCCTAGACTTTAATGGCTCAAAAAATGTGCAAGAGATATAACGCCAATCAAGGTTGTTTCAGTTATTAACAGAGGAATACTTGCATGAGAAAGAAACTCTTCCAAATCTCACTGTCATTTGTTCGCATTGATAGAGCATTTTGTAAGAACTAAGCGCCACCACAAGCATGTAATGTGCAGGTGCAATACTCTGACCTTGTAGTGATATGTTTCAGTAACTTGCAATTCTATCGCTCTTAAATTATATATAATTATAATTATAATAATAATAATAATAGAAGAAAACATCCATGGGCTAATCATGCCATCATTATAACGTGTTACAGCTAAAGTTCATACTACTACACAGGAAAGTTCCCATCTTCCTAGGTCCCCTCTAGTCAAGCAGGTCGTCCATTTCATTTTCTTCCTCTATACTACATGTATAAAAGGATGTTCCACATGAGACTTATCTCAAACTTTAATTAACATTGTTCTTTTTCTTCTATCATAACCATATACACATAGTTTTGATCAAAACATTTTCATCTTGCTCTTTTTCCTCAATATTGCCCATGGAAATCATAGAAAACTTGGGAGATATTTTGCTCAAAATGGGCTTATTTGTTTTAGTCCAAGCTCTAGTATATCTCATTCTATCTGAGTCTTCCGGCGTATTCTCAAAAACACAAAGGTCTTTCAGTTTCAAGCCAGCTCGGTCGATTAGCATCCGGCGGATGGCGACAGCTCTCGCGAGAGATATACCAGCCGGAGGGGACTTTTATCCTTTGTAGGCTATGAAAGATCATTTACCCGACAGAAGTCAACCTTACAAGCTTCTGATTGATTGCTTGAAGGAGTATAAGAATTTTGCATAAAAGTACTATATGCCAAGATTTTGTTTGTGAATTTAATTGGATTAGCTATGTGGAAAATTATTTATATTAAGTGTAGATGTAGATACATACTATATAATCAAGTTTTGAATTTCAAATAATATTTTTCACATGTAACATGTAATTAAATGTAAAATATTTACACCAACCGTATAGGAAATATTAACTCAATTCATATTTATGTATTTTTCAATTTTTTTGGTGTTTTTAGGTATTGTTCATTTGCCTTAAGAGTAGTCGAAACACTACTTTTATGATTTTTTTTTTTTTTTATCTATTTGTAAATATTGATATTCAATTGTTCTCAACAAGATAGAATTCGATTTTCATTTGAGAGTGTGAAGGTTTCGTAATAAGATATAAAGAAAAAAAAGTTTTTGCCTGCTTTTTTTTTTTTCTTGATAAATCATTTTATTGCGAAATAGTAGTATTACTAATATGGTAATTTTTAAAAGCGCGTATGCTAATTATAACTCTATCGGAAGCGTTATATGGCTGCACCCTTCAATTATGCATGTTTAGCACTTTGTACCCTACACTATTAATATTTGCCTTTTACTTCCTCAAACTTCTAACTTTTAGGACTTTAGAACAATTACCTTAACTTTAGTTAATTTAAAGCGCTAAATGACAAATATATTATTTTAATACTATGTTCATTTCATAAAATACCCATGTGAGGTGCAATTTAACTTATAGTAAAGGGTCTTTCACAAATGAAAGGATGACAAAATTTGACAATTTTAATATGATTTTAACTAATTGCACTAATAAAAGTGCTAAAAATTAGAAGTTTGAAGTCTCAAATAGCAGAAATTAATAATTTTGGCTATAAAATGCTACACGTGAATACTTGAGGAGTGTGTAATGTGTATTGTTCATTAAACATATTTTAATGTTTGAGTAGTTAAAAACAAGAGGGTAGGCCATGACTAAAGTTAGATTTTTATAGTAGTGAGTTTGTAGCTTATTAAAAAGTTACAGTATGCAGGTCTGCTTGGTTTGGCTAAGAATATTTTTCGGAAATTCTCTTGATCAAATATAGGAAAATATTTTTTTTTATGTAAATTTTTAATTTTCCTCTCTATTATTGAAAATAAGTTATAGAATTTTTTAGCAGAAGTTATTTTCTAGATAGTAAAAGAGTGACATTAAATCTCAAATATTTACTTTTATAATTTCATTTACTAAATTTAAGAGTGACATTAAATCTCAAATATTTACTTTTATAATTTCATTTACTAAATTTACTTTTTTTTTTTTTCAATTCTTGTCCATTCTTTTTTCTCTTTATTTTGGGTCACACAATAATATAACTATCATTATACAACCCCACTATAATACCATTTAATTTTAAATAAAATAAATCTTTTGTTGGGACTACAATTACTCTTAAAGTATTTATTACAATTGGTATAAATCTTCTTAACTAATGTTCATCAAATTAAAGATGAAAATTATTAAAAAAATTATATTTAAAAACATTTTACTTTGTCATCCAAATACCAGAAAATTATATGAAAAAAGGGAACTTTTCCATGTAAAATATTTTCCAAGAAGGAAAATATTTTTACATTCAACCAAACAAACCTTTAATCTTCCTATTTTCTAAATAAGAAATAGGGTACTACGTATGATGATAATCGAATATTAATTGCCGTTTGCTTAGACATGGTGATTTTCAAGTTTCACAACTTTAGGTTCAAACAAACTATTATATTCTACAAAAATGAAAATTGTGCTAAGAAAGAAAAAAAAAAAAAAAAAAAAATTATCATGGTGCTTCTATTGATGCAATAACAAAGTATAAAGGAAAAAGAGAACCGAAGTTTGACTACCTACCATATTGAGTTCGTTTAGATCACTTACCAATTAGTGTTCATTTTTCTTGCACTCTGTTTTGAGACACTTTTTTTTTTTTTTTGGTTTCTTTTTTCTTGCAGGACAAATTAAGATAAATAAGTACATTTTTTTTAATTAAAATATGTAATTAAATATAACCAAATTGATATGATCCTTTTCATCTCGAAGTGGTTAATTACTCGAACATATAGTGGGCACAAAAACCTAACTTGTTAGTGGTGGAGATGGTGCTTTATTAGAGAATTTGCCAAATTATATGTTCCCATATTGTTGACAATTATTTGCATCTTGCCAAATACGCATTGGCAAATGGCGGATTGCACAATTACCTACTTACACATGATATACCCTTTGGGCAGTTGGGCAATTGGCATGTCAATTAGGACAAATTAATTACAAAAAAGGTTAACCGTAATATGCACATTAGAATTATTATTGATTTACACTTTATGCCCTAAATCGTTAATTTTAATTTTTTATTATCTTATGTTATTGATTTGTGACACATTGTTTATATCAGTTAAAAATAAATAAAAATAAAAATTTCTAAGTATTTTTTAATGAAATTACTTTAATTTGAGTTTCTTTACCAAAATACTTGTGTTTATATACTAGAGTCCAACCGATTCACACAATGTACTATACATCCATATCATAAGAGAATTAAATACAACAATTAATAATTTATGGTTCAAACACGCAAATTGATAACAATTCAAGGGTGCAAATTGCGATAAAAAATAGCATTAACTAACCTTACATGCCCACAACTCGTCTTCAACTAATGCGAAAATCCCATGCCGAAACCAATATTCAAAAGTACACATTTTGTTGAAAGAAAATATTTAGGTAGACCCAGTTTTTTGCCCCACCAGTAGACTCTGTGGTCAGGCTTAAACCTTAAAAAATCTTGCTTACATCAGCTGATGTCATAGATTTTCTAAGGTTTAATCCACACTACAGAGTTTACAAGTGGGACAAAAAACCTAGTCTATCTAAGTATTTGCCTTTGTAGAATACTTTAAATTTGTTTAGGAGATCTAAACATAGATCTTCGAGGCTGGGCTTCACCGAGAAATTTCAGCCTAAAAGTCAAATAAAACCTAGATGGGCCTTCTTTAGGCCCGTTAATCATTGAACTTATTTAACTCCAGGTATAAATAGTTGAATAGTAAGGTTAGTCATGGACATACATAATATATACATTACTTGCAAGCTATCAATTTTCTTTATAATTTTCTCTTGTCAAAAGTAATTGATTTGAGCGTCGGAACTTACCACGAGGTCTGAATTTTTTCTTAGATATTCCAGACGTGGGCACATAACGCAAGTCTTTACCTAATCTTCTGAGAATTGCTATTTGGACTTTACTGTACCAAGACCTAAAATTTGGAGAAAAATTGCATCAACATTTAGGGTCTTCTGTGGAAAATGAACAAAAAACTATCATGAGACATAGCACTTATCTCGTGCAGCACCCATAGGAATGACCAAGACAAAGTAAAGGGCACCACTTGAATGAGTTAGTGGAATGATTGGCCATCTAGGGGGCCCGACTAAAAACATGGGCAACAAATCCAAGAAAAGGGAGACCTTCATACTTCCTCTAGTTAGAAACCCTTCTCATGCTCTCAGTTGAGCCCTGCTTGCGCCTCCTAGTTAGTACTCTACTCTCGCTCTCTCGAGTTGGGCTATTACTGGGTCATGTCCTCCAAAGTAGAGCTCTCACTTTTTTTTACCTTCCAGAATAGAGTCCTTGATAGCTCTCTCTCTCTAGTATCCTTAATGACTTATTTACGAGGAAAACACCTTTAAAGAATTCAAGCAATGAAAGAAAATTACTCCTCGTTTGATTAAGAACTTGAGAAATTTTATTTAGAAATTTTCATGAAGTGTTCATATAACACCTTGTTTTGCTAAACCCTGCAGGGCAGTTAAGACCTGTGTGTCTTGTAATATTTTCATTTAAATTGATGAAAATTTCTTTGTCTTTTATCTATTCCTCATTGTACACTTATTTCCTGGGAAATTAATTGGAATATATGAACGCAACATGTTTTTGGCTCAATTAAGTAAAATCCATATCCGTCATGCTAAGTACAAAAGAGGCCATCCTTAAATTCATCATTTCTACCTTCCGTTATTCATCCTATTCCATTCAAGTTGTGAAGTTTCTTGAATGTAACAGTTTAATAGGTTGCTTGTGAATTGCCTTTAGTATGTACAATAGGAAGTAAACTTGTTATTGTTGTGTAAAGTTTATTTTTGTTTGAAATTGAACTTTAATTTTCTTTTAACACCAAACCTATAATTAAGGTAGTCGGCCCAACTATGTTTTCATTATCAGACATGTTAGGGCGTCACAGATTGGATTAATGGTCTTCAGATAAATTATAGTAGAAGACAACTGACTATGTTGGTAAATTATTAAGATTGTAGCCACTATTTAAGTGCCAACAGAGGTTGGCACTAAAACATATCTATGACAAACCCCCTTTAAAAAGTTTTTTGAATTTTTGATGAAGGTGTGTATTTCTATGAAATTAGATGATAATGCGGGTGTTATGAAACCAATAAGGGCCATGGATCAACCTAAATTGGCCAAGATACAACAATTAAGCAACCTTATTCATGAGTTGGAGAAAAAAAAGTGAAATACCTAAAAATATGAATACTTCACCGTAAGGAGATTGCAACTAAGATAGATGTCAAATATAAGAAATTACTTAAGCAGGAAGGTACCATCCTCAACAAGAGTTAGACGTGATAAAATTAAGGGTGCCAAATGCCTCAATAGCGTTTGTTTAACTATTTTTTAATAAATAAATAAAATTTTCTAACTATTTTTGAATGAAATTACTTTAATTTGAGTTTGTTTACCAAAATACTCTCGTTTATATATTAAGAGTCTAACCGATTTGAATAATGTACTATTGATAACTCTAGTAAACTAGAGTTATTTTCCTCTAAATTATAACATTTTGATAGTTTAAATTCCGAAATTAGATAAGTAATTGAAAACTTTAGTTAATTTCTTTCATATGTATTTATATTTTCGTTTTTCAATTAATTATGATAATTTTGTGAGTTAAATTTTTAGTTTAATTAAATGTTTAATGGTGTTAATATTATGCAGGTTAAAAATTAAAAGTTAGAAGCTGGAAGGAACAAGTTCAAGGGACTAAATTGCAAAATGGAGGAAATGAAGATTGTTGGAAGGAGAGTTGAGATCGTGGTCTCGACTGTTCCAGACCGCGATCTTGACTTGGGAATTAGTGTTACTATTTTAGAGTCGAGATCGCGGTCTCAAAACTTCCAGACTGCGATCTCGACTCGCTAAATGCTAAGTTTTAAGGGCAATTTTGCAAACTTCCAGCCCAAAAACCCTGATTTTTGCCTTGTATAATGCAGCACTATTTAAGCTAAGTAGAATTAGTCTTTGAGAAAGGAAAAAGTAGAAAGTTAGAGTGTGTTAGATAGTTTAGAGTAGAAAACTTTAGATAATTCTAGATAGATTAGGATAGCTTAAACTACAAGTTACCTTTTCTAATAGAAATTTCTCTTTATCTTCATCTTAGATCTTCTTTAAATAAATTTCTTGTCAAGTTTACATTTTCATTAGATAATCGTAGTGGGTTCTTTGTAAGCTTCAAGTAGATATAATTTTTAATTGCTTTCTTATCTAATTTAGTAAAAATTTCTTTGCTTTCAAATTAAGGTTTTTAGCAAAATTAGGGTTCTTATCAATTTCTTGCTTTCTATTTAAGAATTTTTAATTTCTAGCTTTAATTTGTAGTCAATTCTTAGTGGGTTTCTTTATTTCTAATCGAAAAAATCCAAAAACATTTAATTTCCTAGTTTATCTTTATCAAATTATCACTTTAAGAAATGAATGCCTTTAGTATTCAATTTTTCTTTCTTCTTTAGTCTTTTTAATTGATTGATTCACCTGTTTTAAAGTTTTAGTCTTAATTAGATTAAATTAGGTTAGGATTCAAATTATAGTTTTTTCATTAGAATAGTTCTATCATCTACCAATTGATTTAGCTTAACTACACACATACCTTTAAACCTTGGTAATTGCATCCGACAATCCAGGTAGAACCTAATTGTGGGAACAATCCCTACTTCCCTAGCTACTAGTTGACAACCGTATACTTGTGGGATGCCATCTAGTTAGTTGTAGGATTTAGGTGTTTAATTGAATTATAACTAGATGTGTTAAAAAGAGGCATCAACTATACAGACTCAAGTACTACAATTGATAATTTATGGTTCAAACACACAAATCGGTAACAATTCGAGGATGCAAGTTGCAATAAAAAATGTAATTAATTAACCTTACATGCCCACAACTCGTATCCAACTACTACGAAAACCCCATGCCAAAACCAACACTCAAAAGTACACATTTTGTAGAATACTTTAACTTGTTCTGATGATGCCTAAATATTATTTCCACTAAGAGGTTTACACATGGCTTCAGGTTGGGCTTCACAGAGAAATTTTGGCATAAATGTCAAATAAGGTCTAGATGGGCCTTCTTAAGCCCGTAAATCCTTCGAACCTATTAACTCCAGGTATAAATAGCTAAATAGCAAGGTTAGTCATGTTATTTGACATACACAACATATTCAATACTTGCAAGCTCTCGAATTTCTCTATAATTTCCTCTTTTCTAAAGTAACTGAGATGAGCGTCGAAACCTACCCGGGAGGACAAAGTCTGACCTTTTTTCATAGGTGTTTCAGATGTGGGAATAGAACGTAACTCTTTACCTAGCCTTTGAAGGATTGCTATTTGGACTCTATTGTACCTAGACCTAAAATCTGGAGAAAAATTACATTAGCATTTGGGGTCTTCTTTGGGAAATGAACAAAACGCTATCATAAGAAATAGCACCTACCTCACGTAACACCCACATGAGCAACAAAGAGAAAGTAAAAAAACAAGCACCTCAACACCACTAGAATGAGTTAGTGTAATCAACAAGTAAAGTTGGTTTTTTAAATACCTTCTTGAACTTCACCATATTGTTTTGTGAGTCGCCAACATCGTCTCAAATTCATTCATCTATTTAAATTTCAAGTTTCACTTTGAACATATGATCCATGATTAAACTAGATTAAATTCTTCCAGAAAACCTAGTTCGAGAGAATGGGAGCTCAAAAACTCTAATAGCATTTCTTTAAACTCTAAAAAGAAAAAATCAAAAGAAATACATTAACTAATTTGTTGGTTTTTAAGAAAATAAAAAAAATACATTTACTAATTAGTTGGTTTTTTAAATACCTTTTTTTTTAAACGGCTAACCATTAGGACCTTGGTGGAGGGGCACCACCCCAAGTTTTATTAATGAAGTGAATGAATAAGAAGAGGAACGAACCCCCTTATTAAACAAGAGAATGATAGTCAAAAACGAATTGAATGGCAACCTAAAGCATCTATATAGAGAAGACCAAGTACTTCCCTTGTGTAATCCTTTCCTGCAATGAAAGTATTGGATAAAGATGAGCTTCCCAAGCACGCCAAATGGTTAGCAACCAAATGAGCCTCTCGGAAAATATGTTGAATTCAAAAATTCTCCATGGCCAAGCTGAAGAGGTATTGTCCATTATCCTATTACAAAGAATTTGAGAATCCTTGCATGCCAAGCCAAATACAAAGTTGCAAACCTTCTACAAGAGCCTTAAAATCTACAAATAAGTTGGTTCCTATTCCAAAGAAGTGTGAAAAACCAAACAAAAACTCACCATTAGCATTTTGAATGACCGTCCTCTTGTCAAATTATCTGGGTTTCCAAATGACGATCCGTCCACATTTAGTTTATAGACACCAGCTCTTGGATTTATCCATTTCACCACTCTAATATCTTTCGGAGGTTTAGGAATCATCTTGCATGCCAAAGCAGAAATTGCAGAATATTGTTTGTCTCTTCGGACCATGAAGGGACACAAAAAACTAGTTTGTGCCAAAAAGGAACGTATGTGGGAAATAATGAACTCCACCAACCAGGTGAGGTTATAATAAATAAAACAGTTCCAGGCAATCCAAAGATGCTAGCAAATCAAAGCTGGGATAACCAAACAAAGTTGACCATCTCCTGTATTCGAGGAGTGCAGCCCCCACAGTTGAAGCTTTACTACTGAAGAGATAAACAAGGAAAATCCCCGAATACCCAACAATACTTCAAAAGTTCTCCAAACTGGCTTTGATACCTCACAATGGAGGAAAGCATGATATAGGAAGTCAAGAGAGTTACAACCCTAACAGTTGGACGGTAATTGAAACCCAATTTCCATCAACATATCCGCAAAAGGCAAAAAATGATTGAGCAATTTCCACATAAATATAGAAATTTTCAAGGGTATATGGGAACTCCAAATGTATGTACGAGATTGTAGCTGACACCTACGTTCTCTAGTGACTTTGTACGCAGAAGAAGAGGAGAACAAGCCTGAAGAAATTGGCTTCCAAATCACGATATCCTCAGCTGAAGTGAGAAAAAGATAGATATCCCAGATTTTATGTTTGATGACCTCGGGCAATCTAGAAAAGTTCCAGCCATAATCATTGCAAAATACGTCCTTAATACAAAGAGAAGAATCCATCCCATCCTTCATCAAATCCGCGAGTGTGCCATCCCTGAGCACTGTAACAATTCTCCAACCAAAAAGATGATTCACTATTGCAAATAAGCTTTTGAAAATTTGCATCGGCCAAGTGTTTCACGTTGAGCATGCGACGCCAAATTGGAGAACCATTAAGGATAGGACTCATTCCATATCTCACTCAGACATAGGCAGCCCATTAAGATGATGAAGAGAAATAATTCCACCACATCTTTAGGAAAAAAATGAGTATAATTGATTCAAATGATCTAATACCTAGACCATTCTCTGAATTAGGGTAGCACACATTCTGCCAACAAGTCCAATGATGCCTAGATCCAAACTCCGTGTCTCCCCAAAAAAAGGATGATATCAACTTCTCAAGCTTGCTAATCACCCCTTTTGGGAGAGGGGTGTCCAAGACCATTAGGGTGTGTATAGGAATGGAGGTGAGCACATGTTTAACAAGAATCAAATAGCCGCCAGGTGATAAAAGTTTTTGTTTGCATCCCGCCAACTTGTTTTGTACTTTCTCCATCAAGTGGGAAAAAAGACAGAATTAATCTTCTTCCTGCCAACATAAATAGGAAAACCCAAGTAGATAATACGGAGAACAGCCCGCTTCATTCCCGTTAGTCTTGCTACAGAATGTTTAACAACTAAAGGACATTTACAAGGTAAAACAAAAGAACTCTTAGCAAAATTAATGTGATCAGAACCTTTTTGATAAGCGTCTAGAAAAGCAAAAGCCTCTGCAAAGATGTCTTCTTATCCCCCCCATTGAATATCACCATATCAGCAAGCATAAGCTAGGTGAGAAACAATTAGGCCCCCAAGAGGACTCGAAAATGGAAGAATGGCCTTCTTGAACCAAACCCTTCAAGCCACTAAAAGAGATTTGGAAATAAGGATGAATAAAAAAGGGGAGAGGGGATCTCCCTGCTTAACCCCTCTAATTGGATAAAAAAAGCCCTTGACTTCTCCATTAATCAACAAAGAAAACCAAGTAGCTCGTAATTTATTCATGATCAACTTCACAAAAAGGCTTAGAAAATCGAATTTGAGCAATGAACCGATTCAAGAAACCTCCATGAGACCCTGTCAAAGGCCTTCATCATGTCTAATTTGATCAACATATTATGACCCCTTACCTTTTTATCCATAGAGTTGACCAACTCTTGAGCAAGAAAAATATTGTCTGCAATGTTCCTTCTTTTTACAAAACTGGATTGTTTCGGGGAAATCAAGCATGGCAAGAGGTTAGACAACCAATTAGCCAAAATTTTTGAAAAAATATTGTTAAAAAAATTGCATAGTGAGATAGGCAAAAAATTTGCAAAATAATTTACATATTCGAATTTGGGAATGAGCACCAATAAAGTGCTAGAGACAATCCTCAGCAAATGAACCCCGACAAAAAAAATCCAACACAGCATGAAAGGGGCCCAAAGCAATGATATCCCAACATTTGACAAAAAAATAGCTTGTAAATCCATTTGGTCCTGCCGCACTATCTGTATCTATGCTAAGGACCACATCTTTAACCTCTTCAATAGTTAGAAGATGGATCAAATCATTTATGTTGATCTAGTGTGACTCATGAAGGTAACAAATAGAGAAGTTGGTGCATACAACCATCTTCAATCTCCTCATCTATGAACAACTACTTGAAGAAAGACACCCATTCCTCCCAGTTGCTATCTAGAGTATTAAGCCAATCCCCAGAATTATTCTTAAGATGACGGATAACCGTCTTGGATCATTTAGTAGCTAGGGTGGCATGAAAATATTTGGCGTTGAGATCCCCTTCACTCATCCATTTGCATTTCAATTTCTGATGCCAGTAATTCTCTTCAATCTTAAGGGTACGGAATAGTTCGGCCTGTGTTTCACATATCTTTTCTCTATCTAAAGGAGAACCGATTGTCTCAAAAAGTATTTCCAACTATTTGACCTTATCCTCTGCCTTCCTGACGGCCTGAAAGATATCACCAAAGATGTCCCTTTTCCATATTTTGAGGGTTTCTTTTAATCGCTTCAGTTTCAAAGAAAATTTGAGCATTCCAATCTGTATGCACTAGCGAATAATAAAAAATCCGAATACTCTACCCAAACATGTTGAAATTTGAACGGCTTTGGAATACTTGAACTTACAAGAAGGATTTCTAGCAACGAAGGAGAATGATCAAAGGAAGCTCTAGTCAAATGATGAGCCGAAGTACCCGGGAACTGCTGAGACTATTCTGAGTTAACCAATAATCTATCCAGCCTCTTCCAAACCACTCGACCAGGTAAATTTGCTTCCAGAAGCTGAAAGCTAAAAAACCCTACAGTGATGCGAGATTTAAATGCATAGTTCTCAATATTTGTTGATAAAATTGCTTTCTTATTCCTCGTGGATCTGAATTGATGTGATGATCATCAAAAACATGTTTTGGTAGTCGAAGTTTCCCTTGCAAACCAGTCACCTCAAGCATCTGCAGTACAACATCTTGTGTATCTAGTTGAAAAAACATATTGTTCCCGTCCTCAGCAAGAGCAAAATCCAAAGGCTCGTTGAATAAGCTATTTGCAACATTATCTGTCGAGAGAGTGGTAGCGAGAGTCTTTATAGTGCCTAAGCTAGGGTTTTCTTGGGTAGTAGGGGCTGCTTTTGGATTGTGCAAAAAGTAAAGGAGCTTGGTCATTGGGTTGGGGTTGGGGTTTGCCATATTTTCTGGCAATGCGACAATAGTGAGTATTGGACTGGCTTCCTTATCTGTGGATGAGAGACTCTATGTTCCAACTGTATGAACATTCACTGTCATCAATTTTTTGGGCTGCCATACCAGATTAGTTGAAAATTCTGTGACTTGGAAAGGTGCTTCTCCCTTGACTAGATTTTCTAGGGCAAATATCTGGGAGGTTCCTTAGGAGCCTTCAGGCGACATTTGTCATCTCCATGACCTAATTTGAAGTAAGTCATGCAATATTGAGGAAGCTCTTCAAAGTAATATTCTGCCAACTTCCGGAAGAATCTTTCCTAGTCCAAAAATGCATCAACAAAGACTTAGACAAATCAACCTCGGCACAGAAGCACGCAACACTAGGTCGAGTCAATGTGGTGGTGGAGGCATCCATCTGAGAGGAGTTTGAATCAGCAAAGTAATCAAATACAAGGATTGTTTGTTATATAAGTGAAGAGGAAGATGTTCCAAGGAAACCCAAACTGGAGCCATAGGGGATTCTTGGTCTACACAAAAATCTAGAGTCCATTTAAGAACTCTCATTCCAAAACCATCTAAGGACCAGAAACTAAGCAACCAATATATTTGGTAGTCCTCTTTCAACTTGAAGCAAATTAAAATATGTCGATGATCAATTAACCACCAAGTGAATGATCCCACAAATCCTGTAGCATGAAACATTTACGCAAGGTTACCATGCTAGGTTTACCTTTAGGGAATTTGCCCACCAAAGCATACTTCAAGGGCTTGGAGAGGATGGCAATTTCTTCTTCAGAGAAAATGAAGGCTGGTTCACTACGATAAAGAGATGGCTTCTTGACCGACAACGCAGTAAACAATCCGGTCAAAACGTCTGCAAAGGATTTGGGAGCTCAAAAACTTTTGTAAATTTAGCATTTCTTTCACTCTAAAAAATATAAAAAAATACATCAACTAAATCAGTTAGTTTTTTAAATACCTTCTTAAACTTCACAATATTGTTTCCGAATTCTTTCATCTATGTAGATTTCATGTTTAATCTTGAAGATATGATCCACGATTAACCTATTAAATTCTTCGAGAAAGCCTAGTTCGACAGAATGGGAGCTCAAAAACTTTTGTAGCATTTCTTTAAACTGACTAAAAAATTATCAAAATTACCTAATCAGTTGGTTTATAAAAAAAAAAAAAAACATACATTAACTAATTAGTTAGTTTTTTAAATACCTTCTTAAACTTCAAAATATCGTTTTGTGAGTTGCCAACATCGCTCCGAATTCATTCATTGTTTAGATTTCATGTTTGATCTTGAAGATATGATCCACGATTAAGCGGTTAAATTTTTCCAAAAACCTAGTTTGAGGGAATGGGGGTTCAAAAACTTTGTAGCATTTCTTTAAACTCTAAAAAATTATCAAAAAAATATATAATTAACTAATCGTTTGGTTTTTAAAAAAATAAAAAATACATTAACTAATCAGTTAGTTTTTTAATACGTTGTTAAACTTCTCGATATTGTTTTGTGAGTTGCAAACATCGTTCTCAATTCCTTCATCTATGTAGATTTCATGCTTAATCTTGAAGATACTATCCAGGATTAAACAATTAAATTCTTCCAGGAAACCTTGTTCAAGAGGATAGGAGCTCAAAACTTTTGTACCATTTCTTTAAACCCTAAAATGAATATCAAAAAAAAAAAAACAAATCAAATACATTAACTAATCGGTTGGTTTTTTTAAATACCTTCTTAAACTTCAAAATATTGTTTTGTTATTGCCAACATCGTCCTGAATTCCTTCATATGTGTAGATTTCAGCTTAATCTTGAATATACGATTCACAATTAAGATATTAAATTCTTCAAAAAAAAATCTAATTTGAGAGAACGGTAATGCTCTATTCTCTCTCTCTAGGGTAGGGCTCTTACTTGGTGACGCCCTCCAAGCTCAGTAGAGCTTTGATTTTCTTTTACTTTCCAGAATAGAGTGCATGACTCCTCTCAACTTCTAGTATCCTCAATGACTTATTTACGAGGAAGACACCTTGAAAGAATTCAAGCAATAAAAGAAAACTAATCCCTGTCTGATGAAGAAGTTGAGAAATTTTATTTAGAATATTTAATGAAGTGTTCATATAACACCTTGTTAGGCTAAACCCTTTGGGGGTTAAGACCAGCGTGTTTTGTAATATTTTCATTTTCATTGATGAAAATTTCTTTGTCTTTTATCTATTCCATATTGTATACTTATTTCCTAGAAAATTAGTTGAAATTTATGAACCTAGTTTGTTTTTGGCTCAAAAAATCGATATCCCTCAAGCTAAGTACAAGAGAGGCCATCCTCAAATTCATCCATTCTACACTCTATGGTTCAACTTACTCTATTTGGGTTGTGAATTTGCTTGAATGTAACAGTTTAATAGGTTTCTTGTGAATCTCCTTTAGCATGCATAAGATAGGAAGTGAAGTTGTTATTATTGTGTAAACTTTATTTTTGTTTGAACTTTAATTTTCTTTTAACACCAAACCTATAATTAAGGTACTGGCACCCAACTAAGTTTTTGTTTTCAAACATGTTAGGGCATCATAGATTGGATTGCTGGTCCTCAGAAAGATTGTAGTAGAAGACAACTAACTATGTTAGGAAAAGTTTTAAAATAGTAGCCACTATTTAGTGTCCACAGAGATTGGCGGTAAAACATATCTGTGATAAACCCCCCTTTAAAAAGTTCTCTAATTTTTTTGATGAATATGTGTATTTCTATGAAATTAGATGATAATGCTGGTGTTAAGAAACCAGTAAGCCGTGGATCAAGCGAAAATGGCCAAGATAGAGCAGTCAAGCAATCTCATTATGAGTTGGAGCTAAAAGTGGAATACCTAAAAATGCAAATACTTCACCATTAAGAGATTGCAACTGAGAGAGATGTCAAATACAAGAAATTACCTGAAGAGAGAGAGTATCATCCTCAGCAAGAGTTAGACGTGATAGAATTAAGGGTGCCAAACGTTTCAAGAGCAAGGTATAAATAGATTTCATGAAATGACTGATGTATAGATATAGTAGGATTTAGTTTTTCTTTACCAAGTAGTAGTAGATAGATAAGTCTTAAAACTTGGCATTTTTTTTTAAGACTATAGAAACCATTATCAAGAATATGGTACCTGTGAGGAATAAAGAGTGGTGAGGGTTGCCCCCAACGTCAGATACTTAAGGAATTAATTTTTTTAGACAAAAATGAGCCAGACTCTAGAAATTTTATAGAGAAAACTGTGTAGTGTAGATAAATTAGAAAGATTAAGGATTTAATCACATTTTTGTCCAGACAACTACCTTTTTTGAAAAACATCCACCGTGTATCAATTTACATTCCAGTCCTTAAGTTAATTTCTTTTAGACATGTTGTTCCTATTTCCAATGCCCTTGCAGACAAACAGCGATACCACCAAAGGAAGGGTAAAATGCGACCTTCCAAATTCTTCCCAACAATCTAGAACTCAGCCAAGGTCTACGAATTTGGTTAGAATTGGAGGAAAGATCATCCTTTGTGAAGATGCCCAACTTGAAAATTATAGAGATGCTTTACTACAACTTGAAACAGGTAAAATTGAATCAATTTGCAATTCCATTCAATAATAATATAAGATCATTCTGGATATTGGCCGATGGTTAAGCCCTTGGATGGGACCTTCCATGGTTTAATGAGAGGACTTGCATCTGATTGAAATAGGGATGTTTTACTCTCACTCAAGGAAATTAACAAAATCAGTTATTGATTTGTTTAGCCCCTATTCATTTCTTTATTTCCTATTGTATATTAATCCTTGGTTTTTTTTTTGTTTGTATATATTTACAGGGAGATATTGATTGTCACTCGTATGCTAGGTACAATTCAGATGGGACACATTAATATTGATACTGAGAATATGTTTTGTGTGGGTGATAAGGCAAAGGTGGTATTCGTAGGGTCATCAAATAAAAATTCGACATCTGAACTCATATCTGTGATAGTAATTTTTGCTAAACTCGATCAAGGATACTCATTAGGACATTTTTGCAAATAGAAAATATCATATTTTTTTATGCTTCAATCAATTTTTATACTTCAATTTTGTTGTTTCATTAATATTTTTATAATATTGCAAGAGGCAATTACAATATCATCTGATATTTATAACAAATGAAGATGTGTATTAGTTTATCCTCAAATCTCATGCATACCTGGAATCCGTTTATGTGAATGATCATCCATACTTGGATCATGATACTAAGTTTGATACCCTTTTCTAACATGTAGATTCGACAGCATGTGCCAATGCCATTTAAAAACTGAGTACTAATAAATTGCAATTGTTTTTTATTTGTAAGTTTTTTTTTTTTAATTCAATTCTAAATAATCTACAAATGAAGGTATGTACAATGCCGTATATCACTATCATTATCGGAACTAGTAGCTGCATACTTCTGTTTCAACAAATACGTCACAGTTTTCTTCCGAAAAATACTTGGCTGGAGAAGTTCTTTTTTCCATAAACTGAACACAACACACATATCAGCCCAGTAATGTGTTCTCTTCTATACGCATGTTATTATAAGTGGTTAAATTAAGGGAAATGAGTCGAGTCGAGTCGAGCGTGAATAGTACCTGCTAGAGCTCGAACGGGCAAAAAGTATGATGGAGCTTGAGCTAGCTTGAAAATAAGTAAAATGAGCTTGAATTCGAGCTCGAACTCGACTAGTTCAATTTTTTCGAAGGTAAAAAAATATAATATTTTAAAGAGTATAAATACTTTAGTAATTTTACATATAATAAAAAATTTTAAAAAAATTATATATGTACTCGAAAAGATGGATGAGCACTTGAATAGAATATACATATGCTCGAGATTAGCTCGTCAAGTGATTCGAGCTCGAACAAGCTTGACTTAAACTCTGTCAACTCGAACTCGTGTCAAACTTTTAATCGAGCTACTTGCGAGCTGCTTGACCTATCATTTACACCCAAAGGTCAAAGGCTTTAATAGGGAAAAACCTTCAATAGAGGATAAAATATTTAGAATTTCTAAATTCCTATAACTTTATCGAGGTAATGTATGTTATTGAGTTTACTTTTCTTAACTCATGCCTTTACTATTATACCTTGATACTTTACTTCCTTACAATTGAGTGATTATTGGAAAAATATTCAAGATCGCATACAGGTTGATGAAAGATTTTCAAGCCTTAACAACACTGATCAATGGGAAATATTTCAAGTGATGCTCGATTTACACTATTAGTAATTACACTTGCTGAAGAGTTTCTAAAGTTATACATATAAGTATGAATATGGGATATTACAAAAAAATTATCACTTTGGGAAGTTGTGCATTTACCCCTATCTAGTTTTCTTGCTCAACAAGTTTATTTTTCTTTTCAAATCCTAGTAACAGACTTGAATTTGAATATCTAGGGCATAGTAGTCATATACTGTCCTTACACAATTTTTGCTTAATGGAAGAAAGTTAGAAGATACAAAATTAGTATTTTACTTTAGAAGTTACAATTAAAATGTAATCATTGAGGGTATATTATAGCGAATTCTAATGATTGGGGTGGTTGTTGTAATTTCCAAATCTGTCAGTGTCAAGCTTAGTGAAATTATTTGGTAATACTCGAGTCTATCATTGTTAATCTAGAGATTACTACTGTTTTTGTTGACGTGTAAATCATACATTCATGATTTAGACATACAAGATGAGAATCGTCAATGGCAGCAACATACCCCATTTTTGGATTTCTTTCTATCAAAGAATCTTACGAACGACAGATTCCCGCGTGATACACTTTGAATTGAAAAATTTGATTAATTTTACATAATTATTAATCAAGAATACGCTGCACGCATTATTACTGTCAAAACTCCTTGGAGTAATTACTATAGTAATTATTAATCAAGAATACGTTGCACGCATTATTACTGTCAAAACTCCTTGGAGTAATTACTATAGTACGGTCAGTGTGATTGTTATTCACTAGAACAACCAAAGATTCATTTGATTATTTTTCCTCCAAATAAAAGCAAAAACTAAAAAAAAATGTCTCTTGTACAAGGTAAGGAATTGGACTGTTAAAGTGGTTACAACAATCTAATTCTACCCAATCCATGAACGAAACTAACTAAACAAGATGCATGATAGGATACATCTCCCTTTTTAACAAGTTATATTTGTTTCTTCATTTGCTTCATAAACTTTTTTTGCAACTTTGAACATTGTTTTCCATTCATTACTATGAATATTTGCTTAAGGCCGCAGGATTCTAATGTGACTTGTATCTCTCCTGATTCTAATTGTTTTTCTCTTTCAATGGTTGTAAGACCTGGTGTTGGTCAAAAGAAAATGCAGAGCATGCTGACTTATCTTTTTATATTAAAAGTGATAGCAGTATTAAATGTCACCTTTGGGTTCTGGTTTTGTAACCTAATTTCTAGAATATGGTTTTAGGTTAAGGATTCACTTGAATATTGTGTCTAATCTGTTTCCTCAAACTCCTCTTGCTCAAGAGCAAAACACATTTTTGAAATGTTTTCAGACAAATTAAAACAAAGGGTAAATGCGGTTTTTTTATATTGTTTATTTTATACAGTAGTTTGTTTACATGGATTGGTATTTTTGAACTTTCACAATTTTTAAAGGAAAACAGATTTTATGGGTTATTAAGCATTGAATCACTGCAGTTCATCTAATGTAGAATGTTAGTACACCATTGTTGATGTCGAAATGGCAGAAATAGCTACATTTCGAAAATAAGAGTTTGCTATATGACTCAAGTGAGAAAGTTATAAGAAATGCAAAGTCTGCAATTAGATTTGGAAAAAGTTACCTTTTCTTGGATGGAAAAACTTAATTCAGCCATTATGATTTTGAATTCCTACATTTAGTTGTTAGAGAGTTAATACAACTAATCGAATTTGGAGTTATTTATCCAAAGTTAAGGTATAAGACTTGCTTACATTCAATATGTTCAGCAAATGAAACTCCATGATCATTAATCCTGACTCTATTTTGTTATATGTATAAGCTTGACATTTCTTGAAATGAGACTTAAAAAATAGAGCTCGAACTCAAGCTAAAAAAATTTGATTGATCTCGAGCTAACTCAAAAATAAGTAAAATGAACTCAAATTGGAGCTTGAACTTGAATAGTTCAACTTTTTCGAAGGTAAAAAAAATATAACTTTTTAAAAGAGTATAAACATTTTAGTAATTTTACATATAATAAAAAAAAATTAAAAAAAATTATATATATGCTAGAAAAGCTCGACAAGCACTCTAGCAGAATATACATATGCTCGAAATCGGTTCGCCAAGCGATTCAAGCTCGAGCAAGCTCAACTTAAACTCAATCAAATCGAACTCGTGTCAAACTTTTGACCGAGTTGCTTGCGAGTTGATTGACTGGTTTACACACCTAGGTCAATGGCTTTAAAAGGGCAAAGCCTTCAATGGAGGATAAAACATGAGAGAGAGGAATATTTAGAATTTCTAAAGTCATGTAGCTTTATCGAGATAATGTATGTTATTGAGTTTGCATCTCTTGACTCATGTATTTATTATTATACCTTTGATGCTTTATTTCCTTACAATCAAGTGGCCATTTAAAAATATTCAAGATCGCATGCAGACTGATGAAAGGTTCTCAAGCCTTAAAAAAACTTATCAAGGGGAAATATTTCAAATAGTGCCCGATTTACACTACTAGTAATTACACTTGTCGAACAATTTCTAAAGTTATATATATAAGTACGACTATGGGAACTCACAAAAGAAAGTAGGATTTTAGGAAGTTTTACTTTGCATCTATCTAGTTTTCTTGCTCAACAAGTTTATTTTTCTTTTCAAATCCTAATCATAGACTTGAATTTGAATATCTAGGGCATAGTAGTTGTATAATGTCCTTACATTCATTTTTCTTGAAGAAAGTTAGAAGATATAAAATCAAAATTTTACTTTAGAAGTTACAATTAAAATGTACTTGTAGAGGGTATATTCAACAACTTAGCGAATTCTAAAAATACAGGTGGTGGTTGTAATTTCCAAATCTATCAATGTCAAGCTTAGTGACATATGTTTGCATAATGAAAGTATTTGGCAATGTTAGAGTCCATCATTGTTAATCTAGAGATTTCCAAGGTTTTTGTTGACATGGCAAGCATACATTTATGATTTAGACATATAAGATGATCATCATCAATTTTATAGAATTATTAATCAAGATTACGCTGCAAACTTTATTACTGTCAAAACACCTTGAAGTGAATACTATAGCTAGGGAGGTCAGTCATTGTGTTTCACTAGAACAGCCAAAGATCCATTAGATTATTTTTTCCTCCAAATAAAAGAAAAACTAAAGAAATGTATAGATTAGAGGTTTGTCCAAACAAGATTTAATAAAGGTATATTTATTATGGTATAAGTAATCATTTTGTATTTTACTCATTTTTCATCTATGTATATATATCGAGAAAGGACATAGTAGGATATATCTCCCATTTTAAATATCAAGCTATATTTGTTTCTTCATTTACTCCATAAACTTTTTCTACAACTCCAAACATTGCTTTGCATTCATTAGTCATGAATATTTGCTTAATGCCGCAGGATTGTAATATTTCTTGTGACTTGTATCTATCTCAATTCTAATTGTTTTTCTCTTTCATATTATGGTTGTAAAACCTGGAGTTGTTTAAAAGAAAATGCAAATCATGCTAGCTTATCTTTTATATCAAAAGCGATAGCAGTATTAAATGTCACATTTGGGTCCTAGTTTTGTAACTTAATTTCTGGAATATGGTATTAGGTTAAAGATTTACTTGAATATCATGCTGTCTCCTTAAACTCCTCTAGTTCAAGTGTGCAAAACAAATATTTGAAAATTTTTAGATAAGTTAAAAGCAAATGTAAATGTTCTTTTTTATATTGTTTATTTTATACAACAATTTGTTTACATGGATTGGTATTTCTGAACTTTCTCAATCATTAAAGGAAAACATATTTTACATGGAAGAGGTTACTTTTTCTTGGATGGAAAAACTTAATTCAGCCATTGTGATTTGAAATTCCTACATTTAGTTGTTAGAGAGTTAATCAAGTTACAGCTAATTGCATTTGGAGTTATTTATCCAAAGTCAAGGCATAAAACTTGCTTACGTTCGATATGTTAAGCAAATGAAACTCCATGATCATTAATCCTGACTCGATTTTGTTATATGTATAAGTTTGACATTTATTGAAATGAGACTTTGAATATGCAAATTGGACCATATCAATTTCCGTCGCTCGAGAAATATTTTAATTTCTCTATAGGCAAATATATTTTCTTTAGCTGGACTTGAGCTTTGTCTCTGCATGCTTCCTAGCCATGTACTCGTATAAAGTTTCATCGAAGTAGCCAACTTCTTTTGATAAGAAACTGTCCTCTTCCTTTGCCAAAAAAAAAAAAGAAAAAACAGAAAAAAGAAAAGAAGAGGTATAGGGTTGTCCATTTGTGATCTATACTAAAGATCATAACAATTTTATGAGTTTCACGAGCAAACCAAACATTTTAAAGAAATTGTAGTGTTCTTCGTATTAGGTGTTATAATTTGAAGTTAGGCATTCTCTTTCCCAAATTTTGAACCCATCAACTCACAAGAAATTTAATGTAGTAGTCCTAGGATAACTATCAAAGTTTAGATGTTGAACCCGAAATTATGTCCATATCAATTATTTATAATACTTTATTTGAGGCTACAAATAAGTTAACAATCTTGCAGTCTTCTATAAATGTTATTTGTTAGACAGTTACTTAAGATGCTATGAATTATAAATAATTTTACAGTTCATGCATGTTAATTATATTTGAACCTTTGGCTTCATTTTTATGAAATTCATACAAGCTAAGGTGGAAAAGAATTTTGTTTGTAGGCCAAGAAGGATACAGAAAGGGGGAAGAAGAAAGTGGAACACCGGAGAGACAGAGAAGAAGATGTTGAAAGCAAGAAATGCAGAGAGAGACCTGGGAATGATCTAGGCCTGGGTCTCATAGTGCTAGGACAAACAGTTCTGAAGGACTAACATGGACAAAAAACATCGAAAGCCACATAAAGTTCCTGGGTGCTTGTGTTAGGGGGCTTAATAGAGATTTAAAATGGTCCCATTTGATTGCAGGCACAATTTTTCATACTAATGATTAGTCAAACCTTTTGACTTTCAAACCAATCCACACCATCACTACTAAAACTCAATCTCAATGACTCAAAAGTCAGCTTTAGCACTCATTTCAATTGTTTGAACTTGCCATTTTATTTCTCTGGATTTTTTTTTTTTTTTTATGAAAACACTCACTCATTATTAGTAAAAAGTGTCATGGTATTTGTTATTGGTTATGATCCATCTTGTCCAGTTAACTTGTTTAATTGGATCCTATGTTCACTGAGGTCCTGAGGACAATATAAGACTTCATCATAAGGACAATGCAAGTCTCATCAGCTTCACAAGGCACTAGATAAAGAACTGTTCCATTTCAAAACCTATCATCTCTGTGAAAGACACCCAGTGATCAGGCATGGTATCTTGAAATGGTTATTCTTTATAAGGCCTTAAATTCCCATAATCCCCAAGGGTTAGGGGAAAGGTGGAACACCTTACCTAAGAAAGAGCTAGAGTTTGATCAAGTCGGCATTCCCCTACTAGTGCATGCCATGTAGTTTCTTTCCAAATAAATAATTAAATCCATGTGCATTACTGCTATTTGGTAATAAACATTACCAATAGTGATTTGAGCATTGAAACTCACCTGGGAGACAAAGCCCTAGTCTATTTTCTTAGGTGTTCTAAACGTAGGTATAGAACCACAACTCTTTATCTATACTTTGGAAGATTTCTACTAGGATTTTATTGTAGGTAGACCTAGAACTTAGAGAAAAATAACATCAACATTTAGCATCATATGTGAGAAATGAACAAAAAGCTATCATGAGACATAGCGCCTATCTTGGTCAACAACCATAGGAAGAACCAAGACAAATAAAAGAACAAGCAAACATCTTAGCACCACTTCAAGCAGTTAGTGGAATCACTGACTGTTTGGAGGAGTAATAAGAGTATGGAAATTAAAAGTGTAGACAAGTAGTATTTTTGAAGGACATACTCACCCGCTAACAACTTGGGCAACAAATCCAAGAAAAGATATACCATCTTCATACTCTCTCTGTAGTATAAACCATGCTAACGCCCCCGGTGTTGTGCCCTGTTATTTCCTTCCAAAGTTATGCCCTGGTCGCGCATTCTCGAGTAGCACTCTACTTTCACCCTTTTGAGTTGGGCTCTTGGTCATGCCTCCAAGGTACGTAGAGCCCTTACTTGCTCTTACCTTCCTGGATAGAATTCTTGACTACTCTCGCCCTTAGATATCCTAAACAACTTCTCTTTGAGGAAGACACCTTGAAAGAATTCTAGCAATGAAAGAAACTAATCCTCGTCTGACCTAGAACTTGAGAAATTTTACTTAGAATTCGTAATGCACCTTGTAATATTTTCTTTTAATGACTGATGAAAATATCTCTGTCTTTTGTTTATTCTTCATTGTACACTTCTTTCCTATAGTTGGAATTTATAAATGCAACTTGTTTTTGGTTCAAAAAATCCGTGACCCTCGTACATGCAGATTACATAATAGGTGATCCTCAAATTCATCCCTTCTACCCTTCGAGGTTCAACCTACACCAATTAGGTTGTGAATTTTCTTGAATGTAATAGCTTGACAGTTTGCTAGTGAATTTTTTTTAGTATGTATATTAGTAAATGAACTTGTTATTGTGGTGTAAACTTTATTTTTGTTTGAAATTGAACCTTAATTTTCTTTTATCACTCGGATAGATTGAGTAGAAGATAACTGACTTTGTTGGGAAACGATTTAAAATTGTAGCTATTATTTCAGTGTCCATAGAGGTTGGCGGTAAAACATATGTATCGTAAGCCCCTTTTGAAAAGTTTTTTTATTTCTAATGAAGGAAGGTATTTATGATAATGTTGGTCTTGTGAAACTAGTAAACCATAGCTCAAGCTAAGTTGGCCAAGAGATGAAGCACTTAAGCAACCTCATTCATGAGTTGGAGCAAAAAGTGAAATACCTAAAAATGCAAATACTTCAACATAAAGAGATTGCAATTGAGCTAGATGTTAGATACAAGAAGTTACTTAAAAGAGGGAGGTATCATCATCAGCAAGGTATTTATTTTGCCAAAGAACCAAGTTCAACAGTTATGCTCTATCCTCGATATATCTCAAGTACCATTGAACAGAGTCACACAAAATAGAATTAGAAAGCATGTGAAAATGCAAGAGGAACCAAATAGGATATGCCAAACACCTCAAGAGTAAGTGAGGAAGGGACTTCATAAAATGACTGATGTATAAATATAGTAGGACTTAGCTTTTCTTCTGCATAGTAGTAGTAGATAGATAAGAATAAAACTCTTTTTTTTTTTCTTTTTTTTTTTTTTTTTCTGGCCTGTGGAAACCATTATCAAGAGTAGGGTATCTGCAAGGAGTAAAGAGAGTGGTGGGGTTTGCTTGAAGACATTCTTATACTGAGTCAGTAATTTGTTTAGAGAAAAATAAACCGGAGCTTTAAGAATTCACAAAGAAAATTGTGTAGTGTAATTTTTTTTCTTTTGTTTTGGATTCATGAAAGCGTACATCAAGACGTTGTCTTGTGGCCTTCACTGCAGTAGATCTATTTATGAATCACGGGTTGAAGTCATTGGATTTAAAATATTGTGTACATATAATTATGGACCATGCCACGTAGCTGTATTGTAATGACTTGTCGCCAAACACATGGAAAATTAATATTGCTTTACGTTATATGAGCCTCTTCGTAAAAAAAATTGAGACGTTTTAATTAACAGATGGTGTAATCCGAGATAAAACTAGCATCTTTATTAATGACTTAACAGAATTCTACAGTCTTTTTTAAAAAATTGTTACCTTAATTTTAAAAAGTTGTACAATATAAAATTTTAAAACATATGATATTTTATTATGTAACTTTTTAAAATAGATAATTATAAATGAATGATTTCCTAAAAGTAAATGTAAAATTTTCGAATACTTTATGACAGGTCAATATCTATATTAACCTCAAAAGCAAGAAAAGAAAAATAAACCATTTTACGCATTCGTTAACCTATTGTGGACAAAGTAAATGATATATCCTTAATTCGTTACATGACCATTTTAACATTAATAATTTCCATTGTACCTACAAAAGAACTTGACTATATCTTCGATACGAGGGTTGGATAATAAGTTAGAGAGGATTAGCTAGATTAGATTTTCCATGATCGTCCGCCATCTAAAGAAACAAGCAGGGGTGTTAATTTTTGACACGACACAACACGATATAAAATTAATGGATTAAGGTTGAGTTTTATCAGATTCGAATTATAAATAGGTTGACCTATTTACGGCACACAAATAAATGAGTCGTGTTGGGTTGACCTGCAGGTTATCCCAGTAACCCGAAAACTAATTGACTAAAATTTTTCGTTATATATTGTACTATAATTTGATTTCATTTTTGTGATTCAAACTTGAAGTTAATCCTCACGGGTGTTAGTAGGCTAGTATTTTGGTCTTATATATGATAAGTTGATTCCCTTTCTTATTTTGAATACAAGAAATTATTAATATTATACTAACTAGGCTAGGTATAAGGTAATAATAGATAAGTTGGTCATTCAATTGTTTCATATGAGAAAGCAAACAATTAAGTATCTTTGTGACTATTGCCTTGTAGAGTAATAGTCCGTGATACATAATAGTTACGAGTATCATTGAACTGATTTAACAATTATATTTTGACTTTTCTATTAAAGAATAATTTATTCTTTAATCACCATGTATAGGAGTTATACTATTTAGCATATCCTACTAAATAGCAAATATGCTTTATCAATTGATAACATGCTATTATTACTTTTGAAGTAAAAAAGAAGGAAAAAATGACTAATAAAAACGTATTTTTGTTATTTACTATACTAATTATGTAATTATAAAATTTACAAAATGACTAATTTACTAAATCTAAATAGGTTATATAAGTTGAACACGACACGATATTATAGTAAACAAATTCGTCACAACATGAATTAATTATTAATCGGATAGTATTAAAGTTAAGAATTTTTCGATTCACGATTATGATGGGACACTTACAGTCCTAGAAACAAGTACCACAATTCCAATCTTCCAGAAATTTAAGCGGTTTGAAACTAAAATATGGAGCACACTGTGCCTTTGTGATCAAGTACTACTAAAGTTAGAAAGTTTTGTAGGTGGTCTCCTATGTTGGGCCAGCAACGCGGATGACTGGGCCAATTCAGCCCATTTGACACGTATATTAGTTGTATAATTATCAAAAATTCAACCAAATTCTGCCTTTCTTTACGCACCTACACATGATTTTCTTTATCTAGTTCAGAATTTTGAATTTAATCGATTGTCCCTTCTCACTAATAATTTAGAATTGGCAAATTTTAAATTCAAATATTTTCTTGTCAATCTAAGACATTTTAGTTTCTTGATTTCTCCGGTCTCTCGACAATTCTATCTTTTGTACTAATTTAGTGCTAGTTCAAGTAAACATTAACAGAAATGCAAGTCACGAAACTCTCGATCCTCTCTTATTAATTGATTATCCATTCCATTATATTTATAAATTTTTCATGATTATGTTAATTGAGTCACTCTAAGAAGCTAATGGCACCAAGTATAGATTCCCTTCGCCAATTAATGCATACATGTGCCGGTTAACATGCAAAGAATTGCGGCATCATGTACACATCAGCAAAAGTTTTGTGAGAAAAAAGCCATCCTTAATGCATTTATAGTGGTGTCGGAATGCATGTCAAGGTGGAAAATATTTTTATTACGTACTATAAATGATCAAAGAATAATAAATTTTTTTATTTGTTTAGTCATTTTAACAGTTATTGTACTCATTTTGTATTATGGAATAAATAGTCAAAACTTACTCGTCTAACTAAGGAGTGTGCATACAGGTACAAGGCTAAGATTAGCCTAAAACACCTGTTAGCTACAAATAACATGCTTAATAGTTAATTTTGGAGCAATAAAAACACTCATTTAAAATGGAGCCCAATCATTTAGAAAATATGACCACCTAATTTTAGATAAAGTGAGCTCTATATTGTAAGTAGACTCTTATTAGTCCAAAATCCTAACTAAAATTAAATTTCTCAATTTTTGACGCGTATCATTCATGCAAAATAACTTGAAATTTTGAACTTTTTATGCCAATGCTTATGATATGTGTCTCACATTTTATGGCTGGTGACTTCTTTTGTGCATTATAGTAGTGAATGATTTCTTGACCATTTAAGGTCCAAATCAACTAATGCATAAGAAGACCCTTTTATCTATTTATTTATTTATTTTGTTTGCTTTACTTTGTAATAGCGGTACGTATTGCTGAGATAGCCCATTATGAAGCAAACATTTTCCTTCGGAGACGGCAGAGAGAATTCACAGATTATGTGAGGATTATTGGCAACCCCCTTTCAATTTTTATCTACGAATCATTGATTCATACTCTATGTTATCCAACAAATAACGAAGTAATCAAAGTTTCCGTTTTGATTACTAGTTGCACAGTAGAATAACAATCCTATATTTTATAGAATAAGTCTTGCATACACGTCGATATACAAATTTTTTTATAAAAGTAAGCATGGCATATCCCCATTTTAATGTTGACATGTGTAAAACGTTGACAATTTTGTGCGTTTGTGGCATTTTCAATTGCAAATAATATCTTGTTGATAATACCATTTGATAATTGAAAAATCATGATGCATTTTTGGTTTCATGGTCCGCAACTAGATCTCTGGATGATTTAAACATACTGAAGGTGGGAATATTTTTGTATGGATCTGATACATAGTAGGTGCGATAAATTTCTTGATTCACATTCATCCACATCACCCCGCAAAAGTTTGTTTTTAACGAATTAGAAATGATATGAATGAATATAGACTAAAGAATCCATCTCACCTACCATAGATCAAATCCATATAAAAGCATTTCTCCTGAAGTTGAAAAAGGAATCTCGTTACTAACTAAAGGATAAATTCCAAACAACTTATGGTTTGGCTAATATTTAGGTTAGTTACCATCCTATAATTTCCAAACTTACAATTTACTCATTTTTGGTTTGGATTTTTTATAAAATGGATACAAAGTTAAAAAGTTAACGAATTTATGCAAAAAATCTAAAATACCCCTAAGCTTACCACTTAGAAAACCACTTTGCTAGAAAGTAAATATTATATTTTACGTTAAAATATATAACTACATTGATTAGTCACTTTACATGACAAATAACCCTTTAAATCAATTTTTGTCAATCACCTAAAGGTCATTTAATGGAAAATTTAACCCAAACCACAAGGGGGGCGTATCATAGATTAGCAAAACACAGGGGAGTATCCTGAATATTAGCCAAATCACAAAGCGATTTTGTAATTTACCCCTAACTAAAAAGGGCTAATTTTATTGTACACCTCTCAACTTATACCCAATTTCAACTTTAAATGTATCTCTAATTTTAACTTTGGACATTTTATAACCCCAACTCTCAAATTTCTTATACTTCAGTCCAATTTTTAATAATGTGACTAAAATTAACAAAAATTTTAGTGTGCACAACAAATTCAATGGAATGTACAGTAAAATTGCCAAAATATTTTGGATACACTAGCAAAGATTCCATTAAATTTAATGATGGTGTTCAAAATTGGATTAAGTGGGACAGCTTTGAGAATTGGAAATGCAAAGCTTATAAAACTAAAATCAGGAGTGCAAAGTGAGATTTAGGTAAAGATGAGGTGTAAAATGGTATTAATCCAACTAAAAAATTGGATCTCGATAATATATTATAGCTTCTAATTAAACTCTCTACCAAGTTGATTCTTTCTTTTTCTTTTCCCCCGCGAAGGGTAGTACCAAGTTGTTTCTCTTGAAAATGCTTAAACAAAAATCTCTGGTCTTGTTTTGCCACGTGAAGAAACACAAAATTGTTATGGAATATGTTCACTGTACTCAAGTAGGGTGTGTTCGTTTGAATTAAAAATATTTTTAAAAAAATATTTTTATAAATTTTTTTGGTGCCAAACACCAGAATTTTTCGATGTAAAATATTTTTCAATTTTTTTTTCTCTGTCTGAAAATAACTTACGGAATTTTTGAGCGTAAGTTATTTTACTGATAATTCAAGAGTAACATTAAATTTCAAATACTTACATTTAGAATTTCGTTTGCCGAACTTATTTTCGTTTTCAATTCTTTTTCATTCGTTTTTCTCTCAATCATAGATCACACACTAATATAACTATCGTTATGCATATTTTACTATTATATTGTACTATCATTTAATTTTGAACAAAATCAATCTTTTATTAATCACAATTACTTGTAAAGTATTTATTACCATTGTTATAAGTTTTTTTAACTTGTATTCATAAAATTAAAGATAAAACTATTAAAATTTTTTATTTTAAAATATTTTTATTTTGTCAACCGAACACTAAAAAATTATATAAAAAATTGACTTTTTATTCATGTAAAATATTTTCCAAGGAAGAAAATATTTTTAATCCAAACGAACACACCCGTAATCTGAAAAAGGAAAAAATGGTAATATTATATGAAACGGCAACATTGAAAGCAAAGTACATGTATTAGGTTATCCCAAATGGATTAGGAGTTCAAAAAGTAACTTGAATGTTTATTTCAATATAGAAATTAACAAATACGTGTTTCAGACTCCAATATTGAAATATTTGCTACGATGTAGAAATTGACAAATACAAGTTTTAGTCTCCAATATTGAAATTAATCAAGCTAAACCAATACCTTTCAGGCTGATTTTTTTTTTTATTGCTCGTTGGCAACTTCATTAATCGGTACACTCATTTCTCTCCACAATTTTTAAGGAAGAGAGGTCAGGTTCCAATTTTAAAAAAGTTTACCAAAGCTATTAAGCAAAGAAAGTCAACCAACCTTTTCTCCGATTATTTTTTTTTTTTTGGGCGTTAAACAGAAAGTCTACAATCTTTTATTACAACACAAGCAATTAGATGCAAGCGTTAACAAATAACACGTCTTGATGAAAAATAAGAGACAGGGTTTCTTGACTTTCGTAGAAAGAGCGAGGCTGAAAGAGATGTGCCAATATGCAAATATCAAATTAAGCTCTAAAATAACAAAATATCAACACCTTTAATTAGAAACCCTGGTGAAAATTTCTTTGTCACTAGAGAAACCTTGAGTCAGGAACAACATGCCAATCTATTTTTTCAGTGTCAATATCTGAAAGAATAAATAAAATTTAACTAAATATTTAAAATCAATAGTTGGTGATTTTATATGATTTTAACATGTAAATTTATTTTGACAAATGATCCGAAATTTATGATTTAAATTGTATATCATTTCCCTTTTCAAGTTTACAGATTCCAGTATGACTATGGAATTCTGCCTTGTATGCTACCTATTACCCTACCTATTACCCTCTGGATAGGAAAATTCTATTATAAATTGCTATTGCTACACCAAAACAAAAGAGAAGAAAAAATGATAACAATTATAAGAAGTGCAATAATGCATCTACGATGACTCAAAAGTTTTAAAGAATAACTGAATTATAGAGCCTAATACTTGCACTTACAAGTATTGACTTTAACCAGAATTATTTATTCAGAAACAATAACAGATCTAGATGTAGGAAGCACGTTTAAATATGTCAAGAGGGACTCAATATCCACTGTCGGAGATAAACTAATTCAAAATGATACCATGATATACAATATTCAACTCCAAGACATGATATGTACGGAAAACATACACCTTACATCAAATACTTATCATTCAAGTTCCTATCTAATCGTTGCAGCCAAAAGGCAAGCTTACATCTTCTATCCAAATTAATTACCCTTTTTAATACTCATAGTGGCAATTAAAATTTTCCTAGTTGCTCAATCTTCTAAATATAAATAACCCTCCAGTTCCTTCTTCTTGAATATAACCTACCTCCCTTTCTTTCCTTTACATTATAGCATTTAATTATAATGGAGAAGATCAAAGCACAATTGTCCATGCACAGGGATTCTCACACAATATCCAAATTGAAGCCGGAAATACGAATAATTCACATAGTTGCACCGGAGATTATAAAGACGGATGTTGAAAATTTTCGCAATCTTGTGCAAAGACTTACGGGAAAATCTGCTGATCAAAAAGCAATAGGAAGAATCAAGAAAGCACGTCGCGTACTTCCACAGAAAGGGATGATCAGGAGTACTAGTACTAACTGCACCAAGTTGTTGTGGACTAATATTGTTCAGCAGCCTAGTCAGGTTCATCAAGGAATTCAATTCTTGCAAGACGCACAAAGAATGAAGAAGGAGATAAAGAGTTCTAGTACTTCACATGAGATTTTTGGTGGTTTTGGAGATGCGGATATTAATTTTGTTCAAGATCTGACTCAATTCCCTCTGATACCTTTCAAGACTTCTCAATCACAAATCAATAAGATGTTTGGTGAGATGCCGCTTTGTTAATTAGCATACCAAGATTTTATTATGTAATTAAACGACTGAAGGTTTCCCGTGTAGTTCAAATAGTGATAATTGGCGACCATAAATCGAGTTTGTGATACCTTTTTTTTTTTTCCCGGTTATTTTTTCCTTTATTGATTTAACTTTGTGGGCTTGGATTGTAATTTCTTTCTTTTGGAGAGAGGGGAAGGGCTAAGTTAGCAATAATGCTTTGATTTGTATTATTTATTTTGTGAGACTACATATACCTAATTGAATTCATCAACTTAGTTTGAATGATTTTGTGCTTATTGTATATTCACTTGTATATTAAAGTTTGGGTTGGAGATTTATGATTTTGGGTTCATAATTATCTGCTTTTATGATAATTTTACTTTTCATAAGTTTTTATATTTGCCTTCCCTTATTTTTGTTATTGAACTTTCACCATTGTATTCATTATTTAAAAAAAAAAAATAAAATTAGGCAGTATATATTTATTAATGTTATTTAATAGCCTAGTATAGTAATCCCTTCCTCTTTGTGTTCAACATTGCAATTGTCCAACACATTGTTTCACAAAAAAAAAAAAAAAAAAAGGGAAGGAAAAAAAATTGTCCTAGACACATTCATTTGCAACTGTTTAACAAACGGACCAGCTTCCTACTTCTGTAATCCTACACAAGGGAAATTTCTAGCAAAAATGAAAAGCAGCGGTCCTTATTCAGAAGGTAGCTCCATGTATATCCACCGGAATGAAATGAAGAAAAGTGCCATAATATCTCATGGCTAACCTTATAACTGCCCGATTTCTCTTGCATTTAACCAGCTAAGATGCTGCTATCAATTCTCAGAACTAAAGTACGTAATTCCAAAAATGAAAAAAATTCAAATATACTTGTGAAAAGTGAACTTTTCATTTGAAGAGTAAATTTTTTTTTTTCTACAGGACTAATTTTATTCTGCACCCTCAACTTATACTCACTGTTTACTTTGCATTTTTAATTTCAAATTTAGACATTTTGTACTCTAATTCTCAAATCCTTCCCACAAAAGTTCAACTCAAATTTTAATATAGTCACCATAATTAATATAATCATTTTGCTATTACTACAACATATTTATCAGAATGTACAAAAATGTTGTTATTATATTTTGGATACACGAACAAAAATTCAGTTAAATTTAATAATGCTGTTAAAGAATGATTTAAAAATTAGAAATGTAAAATATACAAAATTAAATAGGGGTGTAAAGTAACAATCGGGTAATACTTGAGGGAGGCAAAATAGAATTATTGATGTTCTATACATATAATCCCCAGTTCTCCTGAATTCTCACCACGTTCTTCTTGACTCGGAGCCACTGTTCTTAGTCCTTACCATAAATAACGTGAAGCTTCTGTTCACAAGAAAGAAAAAGACAGCTTTGAGTTTACTTGACCGCTTTGCCCAAGAAATTAGCTTCATCATGTCAGCAAATCATATTTGTGAAAGGGAAAAAAAAAGGCAGATAAGTGCTATTAAAACAAATAAACGTGCCAAGCAAGTAGATAAATATAACTCGACAAATATTTAAGTAGATTTGATTTTTAATTTTATTTGTAAATTTTGTAATGTTAATTAAATTTTAAAAAATTTATGACATCAGTTGAAGTAAACAAAATTTTTTAAAATTTAATTCTAACCACAAAATCTATAAATGGGACAAAAAATTGACTCTACCTAAATATTTTCGGATAAATTTAATAAAACGGTTGTTGTAAAACAGTCAATCCCCATTATTGAGGCACTAAATAAGTTGGAGACTTGTAGCTGAAAGTCTCGTTATCATAGTTATTAAACTCGATTTGGAGAGGAATTCGGTGAGAGAAATAGATCAACAGATTACTGGTTCAACTAGCAGATTACTGATTTAATTGATGAGTCATTTAAATATATTTTTTATTAATATATAATATCTGTAAATTATTAAATATAAGATATATAGTGAAAATATTGATAAAAATATATTTTATTAAAAAAATTTAAGTATAAATATAACTTTTAATATTTACATAACTTTTTCACTAATGAAGAATTTAAAAGAAGTTATACATACAGTAAAGTTTAGAAAGTATATAAATAAATAAAGGCATATAATAATCAAAAATTTACATAATTAGATAGTCAAGACTTTTATTACTATTTAAGAGGTATTTTGTTCAAAAAAAAAAAAAAAAAAAAATAACAACAACAACAACAATGAGCAGTTGGTTGTCACCTATCACGATTTTACGTGCCGTTGAAGCGATCGAAATAATTAATAAAGATTGACTTGTGCCATTTGCAAAGTCTAGTGTGAAAGGGTGTTTGTTAATGTATAATTTTTAAGTTTAGAAAAACTCGAGTGACCGGGATTCATTTTGACCTGTATGCTGCAACTTGCAACTTGCAAGCATGAGTGCACGACATTTCCTTCTTGAGATAGTAGAATACTTGGCATTACCACTATTCTTTTGTTAATTTCTTTAGCAAATATAGCAAAAGTCAATGCCTTTGAGCTATAGAAATAAAACATACATAAATAAGAATACATATTTTTAGTAAAACAAAAAATTAAACTTCAGCAAACAAATATTTCTCATATGTTAGGTGATGAAACATAACAATCTACATAACATTATCACATGGCAAGACTCATTAACTGCATAATTATAATTTTGTGGATCCTTTCTCCTAAAATGTATCTTATCTCTCACTCAATATAATTATTCGTTCTCTACTTTCGCTCTCTAACTTTTACTCTCAACACAAGGGATCTTGAACCGATCATGTGATCAAGTCTAATCAAGCAATGATAGTAGAAAATATGAGTAAAAATGTTGTTTGCACTAGATTATATGTACAAATATAAATGACGTATTTTCATGACCTAACATTTTTTAATTGTGACTTGTAAGTTAAACGAGAATTATGAAACTGGTGACTAAACCCTTTTCCACCAACAAATTCAATCTCCCCATTCTTCCAAAATCAACCAATTGGCTCAGCTTCCCCAAATTCTAATCATTTTATAAAACATATATACTCCAAAGAGTTGGTACGGTTTTCGGCTCGCAAAGCGGGATTCTCTAAAAACCCAAGGTCATTGGGGCTTTTGCCTCATATCGCAATAGGCACCTCTTAATGTAACGTGTAATATATTTGGCCTACAAAATATATTTAATTGTGAATTATTTCCTTCGTTTCATTTCAACTATCGTCTTAGGTTGGTGCATAAGAATTAAGAATTTATTAAATTGTATCAATTTTATAAAAAAGATAGTTCAAAATAACTAAATTATCCATTAAAATAACATCCCTAACTACATAATCCTCTCTTCTCATTAATATAGCACTAAGAGTAAAAATAAAAAATAAAAATTTAATACTTAATTGAATTCTTAAAATGACAAATAATTTGATACAAATAACAAAACAAGTTGTGACAGGTAAAATGAAACGGAGGAAGTAAATGAAATTGCAAAGTTAACTTATTTGTCATGTAACATGTTTGGTACAATTGGTAATTTCTTAAATTTTTCCAGCTCCTAACGAGCCGGCACAGACTCCTAAATCTCTCTTTACTTCTCTCTTTAGAGTGAATTGTCTTTTATAAACAAGCTTATGATTTATGATTTTGGTCCCATTTGGGGTTGCGGTACTTTTGCTTAAAAAGTACTTTTGAATTGCAAAAGTATTTTTTGAGTATTTGGTAAATATTATTCCTAAATTTAAAGGTAGAGCTTTTAGTTTTAAAAGCACTTTTAGCACAAGTTAAAAATTAGTGCTTTTAGATTAACTTTTCTTTTAAAATCATTAAAGATAAATTTTAGTCATATTAAGATAAATTTATAATTGAATAAAAATAGAATATTTTTAAAATTTAAAATCACAGATTACCAAATATTAAAAAAGTATTTTTGCAAGTTTATATTCAAATAACAAAAAATAAACACTTTTTTCTAAACTCTACCAAGTAAAATATTTTGTAATAAGTTATCACAATCCCAAACGGGGCTTTGTAGTATGTCTAGACTCTAGATTTTTAAAAAAGTTGACCCTGATTGACACGAACACCCGACACTATAGAATGCTAATTACTCGAACTTTATGGGTGGCCACTTAGATGCCGTCCTTTCTATGTACTTTTTTTTTGTAATAAAAGATAGTTAAGTAAAATTAATTATCCATTACAATGTTCCGGTGATAACAGATGCCCTTCGCATCTTCAAGCAAAAGATAACTAAGTTCTGCAGGATATTCCGCAGGAATTACAAAATCATGAGCAATTTTCCCTCCCTGCTTTGCTAGTCAATGTGCGCATTTGTTCACCTCTCTGTAGTTATGTATGATTTTAACCTGCTCAAATTGAGCTCGAAGCGTCCTGCAATTCCACAAGATTGGAATATAATCATTAGCAGCACATAAATAAGTATCATTAGTCTGTTGAAGTAGGTTAACTATTTCTTTGCAGTCCATTTCTACTTCCAAGAATTTGATTCTGCTGTATTTTAGACATGGGTTACGTCCACATGACCTATAATATGGATAATTAATTTGATTAATTATTTATTTATTAGATGACTTATGTTTCAATAATAACCAATTAATTGTAGGTTGTTATAAAAGTTAAATAAAATATATGAAGATTTAAAGAAAATGCATGGAATTAAGGGTGAAAGAGAGAAAAGAAATATGAAAAATTAGATAATCTGTTATTTTATTTCTCATGTAGTATATGTATTTATATGAGTACAATGATATATGAGTTACGTTATATACATAACGTAAAATGTCTCTATACTTATCAAATTCTTTGGATGTAGATAAATTCTATTAGAACTTAACAAATACATAAATAGATATCTACTATAATACATAATTTATGACACACTTCCTTAGATATCTATAGCAAAATAATATGCCTTGTTAAAACTTTACTAGCAAAAATCCAACGGGACAAAAACTAGTGAAGGAAAAAGAATGCACAATGTTTGTAGTATACTTTTGCATTCTACCTCATTAAAAACTTTGCCTGAAAAACCTATTGAGCAAAAACTATGGTCAAGGAAAAAAAAAATAGCATGTGTCTTACTATTACTCCCCTCATAAAAACATTACTTGATATCCTTTAGACGACACATCCCTATATTGCAAACTACTCAAATGTTGTTGTTGGTAATGTCTTTGTAAAAATTCCACTAAATTATCACATGAGCGAATCTTTTGGATATTAATATCAGAATTCCTCTGAAGATCATGAGTGTAGAAAAATTTTAGAAAAATATGTTTCATTCTATCTCTTTAATATAACTTCCCTTCAATTAGGCTATGCATACTGTATTGTCTTCATATAAGATTGTTGACATCTTATCTTTTAATTTTAAACCACATATCTTCTGGATATGTTGGCTTAATGACCTTAACCAAATATATTCTCTGCTTGCCTCATGTTATTACAATTAATTTTATATAATTTGAAGTAGCAGCTAAAGTTTGTTTTGTTGAACGGCATGACATAGCTATATCACCTCATGTGAATAGATAACCTGTTTGAGATCAAGTTTTATATGGGTCAGATAAATATCCGGCATTTGCAGTGCCAGATAGCTAATTAATTGTAATCTAGATTTACATGAATAAAGTAAACCCATATCAATAGTCCCTCATAGATATCTAAATACATGTTTAATACCATTCTAGTGTATTCGTGTTCAAAAAGAACTAAATCTTGCTAGCAAACTTACACCAAATATTAAATTAGATCGTGTTTTATTAGCAAGATACATTAATACTCCTATAACACTAAGGTATGGTATTTCAGAACCAAGAAATTCTTCATCATTCTCCCGAGGACGGAAAGGATCCTTTTTCACATCAAACTTTATCTGTATGGAATCACTTTAACACCTTTTCAATATAAGTTGATTGATGAATAAAAATTCTATGGGTTAAGTGCTTAAATTGTAGACCTATATAAAATTTAATTTTGCCAAGGTTTTTCATCTCAAATTCTTTCTTTAAATAATTCATTACATTTTAAAACTGTTCAGGAATTTCAATAATATTTGTATCATCAACATATATAGTAATTATCACAAACTTTGATTCCAATTATTTTTATAAAAATATATGGGTAAATTGGATTGTTTTTGTAACCCTCTTTTAAGAGATACTCATTGAAGTGATTATACCACATATGTTTAGATTGCTTTAATCTGTACTGTAATACCTGACTTTTTCGCTCATTTCACATATTTTCATAATTGATCTTATCCCTTTAAATACGTGTTAACATTCCTTTTAAGTGTTAAATAATCGTTTTACCATTTTTTTGAACATTTTTTAAAGTTTTCAGGCAAAAGAGTAATTTCTCAAAAATGAGGACCAAAGTTTAAATTTTCAAAAATATGGTAAACTTACTCACGAAGTCTCTTCATTCTGTTAGACATATATATATCCCTTTATCATTTCCAAGCTAGCAAAGGAGGTCTAGAGAGTATTCCTCAAAATCCTTTAATTCCAAATGTCAAATCCTATTAACAATTTAGGAATTTTTACTTCTCAAATCAAATTGGTGATCCAGGAAACTCTCAGACCTTTAATCCAACTTCATAAGAGACTAAGTTTTACTTAAGTTTTGCATAGTTTTCATATTAAATTTCAAGTTCGTATATAAATTAATTTGTTTAATTTTGTTGTTTGTGATTTGAATTTATTACCAATATATTTTTGAACTACCGGGACTTGATTTGTGATTTAAAATGATTTTTTAACTATTATTTTGGTGAGATTTGAAAGAGAATTTTGACGATTCCTAACCTGGTGATATATTTGAAGTTATAAATCCTAATTTTTAGACTTTGATCTTATTTTCACCAATTTAAATCAAACCCTACTTTTGTGCTCGATTATTTCCTGATTTGAGAATTGGGTAATTCCCAAAAGTGAATCCCTACATCAATTTTATCCTAATGGTAGGTGATTCGCAATTAGAATTTTAGACCATCAAAGTTAGAGTACATCTACAAAATCGATTTTCGAGATAAGTAATGTTTTGGCCTTTTATCAATACCTTATATATGGTTGATTTTGCAACCCTAGAATAATTGATATTAAGGTAAGTAATACTTATTTTGAGTAATGTTATGAGGTAAGTACATTTATAATTATGTATTCATTATGTAATGTATTATTTGTTTATTATTTTACTATGTGTTAATGAATGATTATTGTGAGAGGTCAATGGGTCACTTGAGTGGACTTGGCTATGAGTGAGTGAATGATATGACATACTGAGTATTTTGTTTTGTAAATGTTATACCCAATTTATCAGGAGACAAGTGATGGATACTCTGTTATACCTTGTCTACTCAGGTGGATAATAGGTAGACCTGGATCCAATATTGGGAAGATTTTTGTGAACCATGAGCTCATTGATTGACATTTATATTTAATTATAGATAATGTCTCGTTTATTGTATCATTCATTGATTATATGTGTTATTTATAATTAGGCTTAAATGTTATTTACTAAACATTATATGCTTACTCCGTTATTATTTTTCCCTTTTGTTTGCTGTCGAGGACTAACAGGAGGCGATAGCAGGTTCTAAGTCGAGTACTAACCTAGGAGGTGATTATAGTACGGACCCCAATTACTGGAGTTAGAGTTTTTCATTTACCATCTTAGTGTGAGATTTATTCTTTTGTTTAGACCTATGTGCCTAAGGACTCATTAGAATTGTCTTGTGTATCAAATGTCTGATTGTCGTTTCATTTGTGGTTCGATATTTATATATAGGTGTGATTTGGTTATGTTGTGAATGGTTGTGGTTATATTTGTTGTATATATATCTCTTGTGGTTTTGTCCTAGATGATTTTGAAGTCTAATGACAAATATTATGGGTAGTTTATTGCTCTTGTACTATACCTTGCATACTTGAGGTGATCCCAAGCTACGGTATGTCGTTGTCCCATTTTGGGAGTGTGACATTGAGTGATATCAGAGTATAGGTTATTCCATCATGTGTCTAGTATTAAGTTGAATTATTGTTGTTATGAGTGCAGTATTAGGGACTTGCACTTGTAAGTAACTCAGGGTTTGGGACTGGCCAACCCAAATTGATAATTATTACTAGTGATTCCTTGTTCTTAATACTTTGGTGGGAAGTGCGTATATTATTTCATGGTTAGTGTTTGAATAAGAATTGACATATTTATAAATACTTAATTTGAAATGTGAAGGAAAATAGAATCTGAATTAAATAGATAGAAACAGGTTATTGTAGCTTAGGAGGGGACACCTGAGCAAGGGATAGGAGCCATCTAGGTACAGGTTGAGAAGTCTATTGGGACAGATCAGGGGATAAAAGGGTAGATTTAGATTGAGCAATCAACACGGTAACCATAATAGTTACAAAAGCCATAATCGTCACATATACCTATGCGAGTAATAGATTATGCCACCATTGCGGCAATTGCAAGATAGGCATTGCATGCAGCCATTCATACTATCCTTGTAAACCCTGCACCTAGTCCACCACCGCAAACAGAGGCTAGAGATGTTAATTATTACTACTAAGCAATTATGAAGATCAATATTCCTACCTTCGAGGATAGACATGATCCAGATGAAGTAGATCATTTAGAAAATGGCTGGGACAAATAGAGGAAAATTTAAATTTGTTGAAGGTACCCGATGAGCACAGAGTCCCGATAATAAAGCTATATCTGGTTGGAGATGCAGTAAGATAGTAGAAGGGGATGATACCTGTACTTTTTCTTATGGGACAAATTTCATGAGTGACATTTAGGGAGGCATTTTTGGAGTACTTTTATCCTTCACATCTTAGAGAGAGTGGAGAGATGAGTTCAATTCATTTAAATAGACTCCAGGGATGTCAGTAGTGGATTATTCATAGAGATTTCATGCATTGGGGATGTTTTCTTCGGGGGTTTATGAGCAATAGGGTAGAGAAGTGTGATCATTTTAGAAGGGATTTGCTGAAGAAAATTCAAGAAAAAATAGTGATAGCAGATACAGATACATTTGAGAAGCTGTACGATGCTAATTCCCATGTAAATACTTTTATGAGATGGAAAACAGTGGAGAAGAAAGGTGACAGATGTCCGTATGTCCCTCCACAAAGACTAGTTTATAGACTTGTAGTACCTCCAATTTGCAGTGTACGACCACCACAGTCACCAGTTCTACAATTTCATGGTTTCAGGCCCCAGCCACCATAGGCGAGACCAAGATCACCTTAGCTATCGCTAGACCTTCTCAGGTTATTGACAAGAAGGGAAAATAGTATCCGCACCAATTTTACCTCAGGCACGACCTCATATTCTATAGTGTAGTTATTGTCATCGTTATCACATAGAAGAGTGCAGGTGGAGGTCTGGAGCATGTTTAGCTTGTGGCAATTTTGAGCACAAGATTAGAGACTGCCTATTGCCAGGTGTAGCAACAGATATTATAGGGAAGGAGTGATAGTGGCACGGGACCAGCTACAGCCTGAGTCTATGTTATGACCCATCAAGAAGCAGATGGATCGAGTTAGGTTTTGACAAATATGGTGTTAATTACTAATATGCCTTCAACTTCTTTATTTGATAATGGTGCTATGCATTCCTTTATTTCTAGATGACTCAATAAGAAATAAAAGCTGAACGTCAAATCAAATTGGCTTGATACCCTTTATAGAATGAGTACACTGGGGATAAGATTCTTGAATTTAGATGGGTATATCCTAATTGTAGGGTATCATTAGATGATTATGAATTCGATGCTAACTTAGTGCAATTTAATATGTAAGATTTTAACGTAATACTGTGTATGGATTGATTGTCTCACAATTACAGTTACCTAGACTGTAGAGAGTAGAAAGCTAGGTTTTGTTATCCAGATAAAGAGGAAATTGTGTATCAGGGTGGTATCAAGAAACTAGATAGACAACCTATACTAATACTATCAGCATTGCATGCACAAACAGCACTGAGAAAAGGGTGTGAAGAATTCTTGGTTTACGTGATCAATACAGAAAAGGAATGTACCAATCTAGAAGACATCCCAGTGGTTCAGGAGTTTCCAGATATTTTTTCAGAAGATTTTTCAAGATTGCCACCAAAGCGGGAAATAGTGTTTGAGATTAATTTATCATTAGAGACTGCACCTCAATCTCTAAAACTCCTTACAGAATGGCCCAACAGAGTTTAAGGAATTGAAGCCGCAATTATAGGAGTTGCTAGATAAGAAATTTATCAGACCTAGTGTATCTCCTTGGGGTTCTCCAGTATTGTTCGTGAAGAAGAAAGATGACAGCCTCAGGTTGTGTATTGATTATTGGGAGTTGAATAAGGTCACCATCAAGAATAAATATTTCTTGCCAAGGATTGATAATTTGTTTGATCAATTGAAGGGTGCCAGGGTCCAAGATAAATCTGAGATCCAATTATCATCAACTGAGGATTAAGGCAGAGGATGTTCCAAAAAGTGCTTTTTGAACTAGATACGGCCATTCTGAATTCTTGGTGATGCCTTTTGGGCTAATCAATACACCTGCAGCATTTATGGACCTGATGAATAGGATATTCCCAACCTATTTAGACAGGTTTGTGATAGTGTTCATCGATACTATCTTGGTTTACTCAACTTTAGAAGAGGAGCACGAAACGCGTCTCACGTTGGTTTTATCGACGTTAAGGGAGCAGAAGTTGTATGCAAAGTTTAGTAAATGTGAATTTTGGCTGAAGAGTGTAATATTTCTTCGGCATATCACCTGGAGAGCGGAGTATTAGTGGATCCCAAAAAGATTGAAGCAACTGTTGATTGGCCAGACTGACGACTATAATAGAGGTTCAGTGTTTCTTGGATTTGGTAGGTTACTACATGAAATTTGTGGATGGATTCTCTTTGATAGCAATACCATTGACTCGGCTTACCCAAAAGAAGACCAAAATTGTGAGGGATGCAAATTGTGAGGCTAGTTTCTAGGAGTTAAAAAATAGGTTGATATCACCACCAGTGTTGACCTTGCCATCCGGGAGTATATGTGATCTATACTGATGCGTCTAAGAATGGTTTGGATTTTGTATTGATGCAAAATGATAGGTTAATTGCCTATGGCTCGCAACAGTTGAAGCCATATGAACAGAACTTCCCTACTCATGATCTGGAATTAGTAGCCATTACTGTATTTGCTCTAAAGATTTGGAGAGATTATCTTTACGAGGAGTAGTGTGATGTATTTATAGATGATTGAAGTCTGAAATACTTGTTCACACAGAAGGAACTTAATATGAGGCAGTGCAGATGGTTAGATATACTCAAAAACTATGACTTCAAGATCATTTATCACCTAGGAAAAGCCAATAGGGTAGCACATGTATTGACCACGAAATCTTCGGAGGTCACAGCAACATGTTGATAAGGCAAATGGAGGAACTTAATTTGAAAATTGTGGAGTCCACAACCAATGTTTTGGCAGCACTTGTGGTGCAACCGACCATGATAGACAGGATTAAACAAGCTCAAGTTATGGATCCAAAGTTAATGAACATCAAGAACAAGGTGAAAAGTAGGGATCCAGGAGAATTTCAAATTGTTAATGGCATTGTTTGGATGTAAGGATGACTCTGAGTGCCTGCAAATGAAGATTTAAAGAAAGAGGTCATGGCTAAAACTCACAGCTCTAGAATTTTCTATTCATCTAGGCAACACTAAAATGTACAAGGATTTGAAACAACATTTCTAGTAGAACAACATCAAAAGAGAGATTGTTGAATTTGTATCCAAGTGTTTGCTTTGTCAACAAGTAAAGGCCGAGTACCAGAAATTGAGTGGTTTATTGAATCTGTTACCTATTCCAGAATGGAAATGGGAGCATATCACGATGGATTTCGCCAGTGAGTTGTCTAGGACCAGATTGAAACATGATTGCAATTGGGTTATTGTGAACAGGTTAACCAAATCTGCTCATTTCTTGCCTTTGATGACTTCTACTCCTGTGGACAAGTTAGTACAATTTTATATGGAGAATATTGTGAAGTTACATGGTATACTTATAACTATTATTTCAAATCGGGATCCAAGGTTTACTTCAAGGTTTTGGATAGGCTATCAACAAGCCATGGGTACAAAAGTGCTTTTGAGTTTTGCATTTCATCTGCAGACAGACGGGCAATTAGAAAGGACAATTCAAATCTTAGAGGATATGCTGAGGGCTTGTGCTATTGACTTTAGGGATAACTAGGACAAGCATTTGATGTTGATAGAGTTTTCCTGCAATAACAGTTTGGTCACCTTTATATTGGGATGAAATTGGGGAAAGAAAACTGAAAGGGCCAAAGTTGATTCAAATTATAGTGGACAAGATTGCCGTTATCTGAGACAGACTAAAGGAAGCTCAAGATAGATAAAAGAGTTGGGTAGATATGAAAAGAAGACCGTTAGAGTTTCAGGTCGAGGACAAGGTATACTTGAGAGTTTTGCCGATTAGAGGGGTTATAAGATTTGGAAAATTGAGTCTAAGATTTGTGGGACCCTTCGAGATACTGAAAAGAGTGGGGGACTTGGCATATCAGTTGGCTTTACCTTTAGAGTTGGCTCGAGTGCATAACGTATTTCAAATTTCTCAGCTCCAAAAATACATATCCAATCCAAGTCACGTGATCGAATATCAACCTCTCAATGGTAAGGAAGAAATTCGTTTATGAAGAAGTACCCGTTCGCATTATTGATACTAAAGAACAAGTCTATCGGCGTTGGTCTATTCCGTTTGTTAAGGTTCAGTGGTCTAACCATCCAAAAAGAGAGGCCACCTGGGAATCCGAATCTGACATGCGAAACAAGTACCGTTACTTGTTTGTCTTGTAGGTATGTTAACTTTTAAGGCCGAAACTTTTCTTAAGGAGGGGAGAGTATAATTCTTGACTTTTTTTTTCACTCATTTCACGTATTTTGATAATTGATCTTATCCCTTTAATAAGTGTTAACATGTCTTTCAAATGTTAAATAATCATTTTATTCCTTTTGGACATTTTCCTAAATTTTGGGGTAAAAGTGTAATTTCTCAAAACATAACGAACCAAAGTGTAAATTTTCAAAAATGTGGTAATCTTACTCACGAAGTCTCTTTATTCGGTTATATATATATATATATCCCTTTATCATTTCCATGCTAGTAAAGGAGTTCCAGAGAGTATTCCTCAAAATGCCTTTAATTCCAAATTTCAAATCCTATAACTAGTTTAGGAATTTTTACTTCTCAAATCAAATTGGTAATCCAGGAGACTTTTAGACCTTTAATCCAACTTCACAAGTAAGTTTTACTTAAGTTTTGCATAGTTTTCATATTAAATTTCAAGTTCGTGAAGAAATTAATTTGTTTAATTTTGTTGATTTGAATTTATTACTAAATATGTTTTTTGAGCTACCGGGACTTGATTTGTGATTTAAAATGACTTTTTAACTATTATTTTGGTGAGATTTGAATGAGTGTTTTGATGATTCCTAACCTGGTGACATATTTGAAGTTATGAGTCCTAATTTTTAGACTTTGATCTTATTTTCACGAATTTAAGTCAAACCCTACTTTTGAGACTTTGATCTTATTTTCACGAATTTAAGTCAAACCCTACTTTTGTGTTCGATTATTGCTTGATTTGAGAATTGGGTAATTCCCAAAAGTGAATCCCTACCTCAATTTTATCCTAATGGTGTGTAAATATAACACTCTCATGATTTAGGTGATTCAGAATTAGAGTTTTAAACCGTGAAAGTTAGGGTACGTCTACGAAATTGATTTTTGAGGTAAGTAATGTTTAGGCCTTTTTTTTGTCAATACCTTATATATGGTTGGATTTGCAATCCTAGAAAAATCCATATTAAGGTAAGTACACTTATTTTGAGTAATGTTATGAGGTAAGTACGTTTATAATTTATGTATTCATTATGTAATTTATTATTTTATTCATTATTGAACTATGTGTTAATGAATGATTATTGTGAGAAGTTCAATGGGTCACTTGAGTGGACTTGGCTATGAATGAGTGAATGATTTGACAAACTGAGTACTTTGCTTTATAAATGTTATACCCAATCTATCGAGAAGACAACTAATAGACACTCTGTTATGCCTTGTCTACACGGGCGGATAATAGGTAGATCTGGATCTAATGTTGGGAAGACTTTTGTGAACCATGAGTTCATTGATTGACATTTGTATTTTAATATTATAGATAATGTCTCGTTTATTATATGTTGCCCTGATTATATACGCATTAACTATAATTGGCTTAAAAGTTATTTACTAAGCATTATATGCTTACTCCGTTATTGTTTTCCCTTTTTGTTTGCAATCGAAGACCAACAGGAAATGATAGCTGGTCTTAAAGTCGAGTACTGAATTGAGAGGAGATTATAGTGTAGACCCAAGTTACTGGAGTTAGAGTTTTTCGTTTACCATCTTAGTGTGAGATTTATTCTTATGTTTGGACCTGTGTGCCTAAGGACTCGTTAAAATTGTCTTGTATATCAAACGTCTAATTGTCATTTCGTTTGTGGTTCGATATTTATATATAGGTGTGATTTAGTTATGTCGTGAATTGTTGTGGTTATGTTTGTTGTATATACTTCTTCTGGTTTTTTCCTATATGATTGTGAAATCTAATGACAAATATTATGGGTTGTTTATTACTCTTGTATTGTTCCTTGCATGTTTGGGATAATCCCAAGATGTGGAGCATGTCATTGTCCTATTTTAGGGGCATGACACGTACAAGGATTTATGAAATTTCATTCAAAAATTTTCTTGGGAAACTTTACGTGTTTTGGGCATGTTAAATCTTTTAGGGATTTTCATATGGATTTCTATATCAAGTGAACCATGTAAATAGGCTGTCACAATATCTATTAGACGCATTTCAAGTTTCTCATAAACTGCCAAACTAACAAGAAATCTAAAAGTGATTGTATCCATAATAGGAGAATATATCTCTTCATAATCAATGTCAGGTCTTTGTGATGATCCTTGTGTGACAAGGCGTACTTTGTATTATACAATTTCATTATTCTCATTTCATTTTCGCACTAATAGCTATTTGTATCTCACCAGCTTTACACCTTTAAGCATTTGGACCACAAGACCAAAATTTTACGTTTTGAAAGTGAACTTGATTCTACTTGAATTGCATCTTTCCATTTGGATCAATCATTTCTATGTCGACATTGTTCGACAAATCCATTAGGTTCAAAATCCTCATTTTTGTTTAAAACATCAGTTGACATGTTATAAACGAAGTTGTTGTCAACAACAATATTTTTTCAATTCTATCTTTTGCAAGTAGAGACATAACATATCTAGATCTCTTTATTTTGATTAGATTTAGATACCTGCTTCATTTTAGGGGTTTTTCGATTAGTTATGTCGAGGATCTCTTCTATAGCACCCGCTTCCATTGTATGACCATCGCTCCTTTCCTCTAACGAGGATTCTTATCTTTGAAACCAATAGATCTACCACACTTTCAGTATAGTTTACTGTCATTTCCACTAACAGGTTGTCCTACTAGAACTTCAATTCTAATTGGAGTATTTTAACTAGTATATGAGATTTAGTAACTCATTTTAGGTCAACAAATGAATCTGGTTGTTGATTCGCAATATTTTACAAATGAATTATCTTTTGAACTTGTAATTCACATTATTTTGTACGATGATCAAAATGCAACAATGATAATTCATTCCAGTCGTTCAATTTTCTATCCAACTATTTATCTTTTCCTCCTAATGTTGTGAAAATATTTTCATCATAATGACAATTGGCAAAACGTGTCGCAAATAAGTCCCCTGTTAATAGTTCAAGATATGTAATTATAGAGGGGGATTCATCCCAGCATATATTCCTAACTTTCTTTGATGACCCATCTTTGTGCATTGTGGTAGAGCAATTGGAACATATATCGCACAACAAAAAATCTTAGATGAGATATATTAGACTCCTGACTAAAAGCCAATTGTAATAGGGAGAATTTCAAATAACTTGTTAGTCTAATACGTACAAGTGCTGCTACACACAAAATAGTATGTCCCTACGCAGAACTATGTAGTTTTGTTCTTATAAGTAATGTTCTAACTATTAATTGGAGAAGCTTTATGAATGATTCAATAGTTACAGGATGAACATGTGGTACAAGATATTCAATAGTTATACCAATTAACATACAAAAATCATTTAATGTCTGAGATGTGGATTCAATCTAGCATTATCAAGAAAATTTTTTTTGATTACATAATTTAAAATTTGTGCTCTTAATCGAATTATCTGAGCAAACAATCTCGCAAACGTCAAGTTTTGAAATGATAATAAACACACAAGAGACCATATAGTAGATGCATTTATCACAATTATAAAATATATAAATAGTCCACATGATGAGTGAATATATGGGCCCACAGATATCACCCTAAATATGTTTTAAAATACTGGAGATTCAATCTCGATTTTAACTGGTGATAATCTAATAATTAATTGCCATTGAGAACAAGCATTCACTATATTGAGGAATCTTCAGATTCTTCAATAAATATCCATGTGAATTTATAGTTATTTCAAGCATCATATTAGTCCCAAAATGGCCTAACCGTCCATGCCAAATAATAAAATATTTAAATCAGTAAACTTTTAGTTTACTGTGATATGTGATTCAATTGCTAATATATGTATAGTACAAACCAGAGAAAAAAGTAGATAACTTTTTTAAACCTGAAATATATTTCTTTCCTGATATTATTTTTGTGATATATAGATACTCAATATTTTTCTCATTTACAATCTCAATATGATATCCGTTTTGACGGATATCTTTAAAATTTAATAAATTTCTTTGAGATTTAGGAAAAAATAATGTGTTATTTATAATGAATTTTGTTCCTCTGGGTAATAATATAGTATTTCTTTTGGAACCATCAATTAATTGAGTACTATCCAATATCTATTAACATTGGTATTACCCTTTATTAAATAATAAAATTATTTCTTATTTTTGAGTATCGTATGTGTTGTTGCACTATGTGCAAGATATATGTATTCATTATTGTTCTTGAATACAATCATTAAATGAGTAATGCTCATATTTTAAATATCTTCAAGTTCTACTGGATTGATCGTGTTGATAACTTCTTATTAAACAAAATATATAAAGATTTATAGAAAATGTATGGAATTGAAGGAGAAAAAGAGAAATGAAATATGAAAGACCAAATAGTCTAGCAGTTATCATCTTGTAGTACGTGTATTTATAGAAGTACAATGACATATGAGTTACATTATCAAACTCTACAATTATCTTACTCTTTTAAATGTATATAATTTTTCACTAGAACTTATCCAATACATAAATAGACATGCAATATAATACATAATTTGTAATATGGGTGATAATTATTGAGTCAAAATAATTATCTATGTGATAATTACAGTTGACCAAATGGATTATCACTAGGGCTCATCAAGTTGAGTTTGAAAAAGGTTTTCCTGGTTTTACGTAATCGGGACTCTGTCAAACCATCTAGTATAGAAAGACCTATTGGTCAGAGAAGAAAAATTACATTTTAATTTTTTTTCTCTTCCTCCCACCTTTCTACTCCATAAAATTCCTAGAATTATTCCTCTTGGAGAAACTAACATAATCCTTAGAGTTTGAAATGTGAAAATTATGGGTGACTCTAGTAGCCGTTTCATTCAATCGAGAGAGGTGGTTGTTGCTGCTGTGGGGTGGGAAAATTGGATTTTAAAGCTAGCTGCAAATTTTCAATCCTGGATAAGGCTGTATTTATTTTGAAGAAGTATAATTTCTTTATCGAATAAAATTATACCAACATTGGTATCAGAGCATATAAGCTAGTTTTCATCCATAATTTTTTTGGTGAAATATAATTATGTTAGATTAGATCTTATGTGATCATAATAATCTTTCATGGATTTCCTTGTGCATACACATATATAAAGAAATCTGACAGGATGATTTATTTTTAAAAAAATCCTACAAGGAAATTTGTCTTCACATCTAGATGTGTATAAGAGACAGGTTTTTTTAGGAGGGGAAAGAATCTGTTGGTCTGTGTTTGGCATGAACAAACAAATTAAGGTTACTGTTTTTGTTGGATATATATATATATATATATATATATATATATATATATATATATTGAAATAGTCCCTGAATTTTTTTATTAAAACCCTAAAGATCACTCAACTTTAATTTGTACCTATTTAGTTTTCAAACTTTTTTCTTTTACTCAATTTAGTCCCTGATTGATGGTCAATTTTAATCATTACTAACCAGGTTGATCGAGAGTATTTCACTAATTCAAGCCACCTTATAATGCAAAAGAATAAAAAAATAAAGTCAAATCCATTTGAGAAATGGTATAAAATTTTGCACCTCTAGAAGGCCTGCTGCTATAATTGCTACAAATTGCAACTTAAGATGTGAGAAATCAGCTACAATATTGTGTGGAAACTTGATTGCATTTAATTAAGCAAGAAACAACATAAACATAAGGGAATAAAGAAAAAAATATTTCTCCTTTTTTTAGCCCAAAAAAAAAAAAACCATCTTAGAAGCCAATTTAAGAATAGCTTATCTCTACTGTAGATATGGTGGAAAAAACTAGTTATGGCTATCAAAGCTTATTCACTGACAGACACAGATACACACGAATTGCAGATTCAATCATTTCTTTTTATTTTATTATTTTTTCAAACATTTTGACAAACAGTTGGTGGGCAATATCAATTTCCTGTTCATTTTTATTTAATTTGTTTATAAACAAGTCAACAGTTAGGATCCTTTTCATTTTTTTCACAAACTTTTCACTTCGCATAAAATTTGACAACATAAGATATGGAAATTGGTATTAAAGAGAGAGGAATTGAGAAGGAAGAGAAGGATGAGGAGGAGAAGAAGAAGAAGAAGAAAAGCTAATAGAAAATTAGTGATGAAAATTCAAGCATTAGCAGTTATAGTGACGGTGTGATCCTTCAATTGCAGTTCCTTTTGGCAAATTTTTCTTTCTATGCTTGTGTTTTGTTGTCTATTTTGCGTGCATGTTTCAGTACTACAAGAGAGGAAGAGGAGGACAGGGTTGTGGAGTGAAGTGTGTATTTGATTCTATCTATTTTGTGTAGTGAGCCAAAGCCTAGAGTGATTGGTGTTCAAGTTCTTACCTTCTTGGGTGTGTTTGTGCTTCTGAAGGAGACCAAGAAAGACAGAGAGCCAGATGTATTTTTTGAGAATGGTGTAAGAAGAAATTGAGTTTTCATTGTGTCTCGAGTTCGGGAAATGGTGGGATGATTTTTTTTACGTGTTGTTGTAATGAAATACCTATTATACTCTTCGTCAAGCCAATCAAATATAGCAAAAATTGTAGTTATGGGCGATACCATCAATCAGTGCCCAAATTGGCTAAAAGAAAAAAAAATTGAGGACCAAATACGTATAAATTAAAGTTGACGGGCCTTCAAGGTTTTAATAAAAAAGTTTTGGGACTATTTTAGTCATTTTCCCTAAAAAATATCTAGTTTCGAGGTTTAACGGTGATTGTTTTTGAAACAAGATACCACCAAAACCTCCAGTTTGATGCCCCGACACATTCATGAATCATGATTCATCCAAGACCATTTGTTGGTCTAAGTGGTTCTTTTGTTTTAACAAAGTCGATAAACCAAATAATATGCATTAGGTGAAGGGCATAATGGCTTGGACAGTATCGTACTTCTGATCCCAACAAAAGTAAAACTTTGTCTTTCTGATACTCTAATCACCAGACCAACCGTGTCTATGATATAATTACTATTTTTTTTTTGAATGAAGTAACTATAATTTTAAATGGTCACTGGTCGGCCATGGTCGGCCTGATCTTGGAAATCCTAGATGTCAAAAAGTCGCAGCACGAAAAGGGAGGCTACTACTTGATCACTGATCGCAGCACCGGTGGTGTGTTTCTTCCTCATCAAGGGCCCAGACGTGCGAGATTGAAGCACTGCTCTATATGGCGATAATCGAAAACCGATCTACAGATGGCGAGGAGGTGAACGACGGCACTGTCGCTAGGAGAACATCCATGAGCTGACCATAGCCGCTATTCTCCAACTCTCTCTATCTCTGGATGTGTTCTAGTGGTGGTGCGGGGATTTTGTTCGGATCTAAGAGCAAGTTGGCTTTTCTTGTTGGCTAGTACTGCTAACTACCGCCACTCCTCCATGTACTGCCATGGTCGTAAGATTGTAGCTTCGATCTGATCGTGGTGGTTGCTCACTCATCGCGGTGGTGAAATTTTTTGATGATGGTGGTTGCAATCTAATGAAGAAAAAGATGATAATCTGTTGAAATCGCACTTGCCACCCTAGGCTTTCGACCTTTAAAAACTCTGCCCAATAATTTTGTCTCTTTTGAGATTAGACCCAAATAGTTTGTGGTCCTCAAGATCTTGGTCCAACAGTTTGTTTTCTTTCTTAGGCGGGTCAAACTCACATAAGCAGAGGGGAAGATACATTCACGAAAAGCGAGAAGCCATGCCGCGGGGGACTGACCCACTATGAATAGATCTTACTTACGGGTAAGAGTAGGAACATCTATTAGTCCGTATCGTGGGTCTGACTTGATGGATGGAGGGGGAGCCCTCCAACTCAAGCACGAAATCAATGTTGAGTCAACAATCATCGAGAGGGGTACCACCAAGCGAGATCGAGACCAGACTCTTGTATAGGTATAGGGTTTCAAACCTACGCTTGATCCGGAGGCAAAGCTATAGGTTTTTTCACCCTATCTATTTATTTTAGTTGTCTTCCTATTTTTCCTCCACGAAAGTCTGTGCAGTTCACGTTACAGCAACTTTCTTGTCGCAACTATACTATGAAATTCTATACCTACGGAGCAGTACACTGAACACAATACAAATCTCAAAAAGGCAAAACTATCAGTAGTCATCTCTATGAAACTTCTATAACTGACATGACAGGGCAGTTCGGAAAGAAAGAGAGGGAGAAGCTAAAAAGTAGGGGAGTCAGCAATCCATCTGAAATCACTTTTGTCGAGCACTCTTTCGACGTAAGAAAGCTACCTAAAAAAAAGGCAAAGGGTGCACCTTGAATTGAACTCGACGAATTACGTTTTGCCAGAGATATTTTTTTTATAAAGATTCACCATTGGTAAAATTGAGGCCAAAAGTGTTTTATGTAACCAAATTGACCCTTATTCTTTTATAATTTAAATAAAAGAAAAGAAAAGTGGTAATACATTGACCTATGGGTTATTTAATTAGATTATTATTGGCACAATAACACATTCACACTATTGATTATGACTTATATTTGACTTAGTAATTAAATAGTGCCTGTATATTTTGTTTTTCAGATAAATTAGTTGTTTAATTTATTTACGGGGTAAATACGTGACACTTTACTCCATTTATATTTGTTACGAAGCATATTAAACTTTGCTATTAAATTATGCAAACATTTTACCTTTTGAGATAAAATTAATTACTTATTATCTGTATGATAAACATGTGGCACATTATTTGATTTATATTTGTTGTGATAAATATGTCGTAATTGGAGCAATTTAATATGTTTTATTGTCTCCTTGGATCATTGATATTTTTGAATGCTTGTGCATTATTGTGCGAAATTCACTTATCTATTTATTTGTTCCAAAATTATTTTCTATACATGAAAAATGTATGACATTCCTATTGTATTAATATTAGATTGATGTAGTAGAAATCAATTGATGAAATCAATATTTTAAAAATGTATTATTTATTAAAGTCTTATAAAGGGATCTGTTTACTTCGTGGTACCTAACTCATATATAGTTTTAGCATCAAAATATCAATGATATGTTAACTTGATGAATTGACATTTATGTATGTTTAATTATGCATCTTGTATGTGGATAAGTAGGAGTTGTCCCCAAAACTTATTGGCTAAAATAATTTTGATAATTAATTTAGCTTATTTTCTTTGGAGATGATTACTAGCTGAAAACTGAAATTTTCGATCTAAAGAAATATGTAAAAATTAAATATTTAATTATTCTAGCATTAATTGAATTATGTGTTTAAATCAAATTTGTGTTTAATGATTGTCAATAAATGGCCTCCAAAAAATATTGTTACTGACTTAAATAAAGTGGCATAGGAAGGTTACGTACCTTCTCAATGAGGAAGAGTCATTGGACTATCCGACCAATAACTTGGTTCCCCTCTAGTTGGGAATACGGCCTCATATTGATGTGACCTGAGGCCTATAAAGTCTGGAAAACAAAAGTTCATAGTGTGCATTTTACTTTGTTAAGCAGAATTGTGCATGCACGATGATCTCAACAGGAAGTTTGAGCACTTCCCTACCGATAAAGTGATGTGAGATCAGCTTTGTGTCAAATTTGGTGGGACAACAGTCACCAGGCTTCGAGCCTTGATACTAAGCTTCAATCAATACATGATGGTCCCAAAATACTAAATGGTTGAGCACGTTAGGGTTATGTCCAACATGATTAGTGAATAAAATCAATTAGTTATTATTTCTAATAATCAATAGGTCCTTTCTATTATAATGTCGGTTCTTAAACCCATGTGGTGACCTGTTAAGCAAGTTCTCATAAACAATGAGAACATTACGATCTTATGATATATTCTCGCCATTTGGAGCTTGAAGTGGAGCTCAGATGTGCGACCCGTAGTGTTGTATTTATTGCACAAGCCAAGAAAAAAAAATTCAAAGGTTGAGAATTTGGGAACTAACTAGTCTGAAAAAGGCACAAACATGGTGCTATGAAAGATAACCTAACTATAGCAAATTCTTTAATTGAGTGGGAAGAGTGTTCACTTTACTTAGGAATGAATTGAGCACAAAAAGGTGTGTCCTAAATTAAACCCTTCTTTTGATTATCGTATGATCACGTGTATTTGTGGCTCATTCTCTCCTTAGTTGGATTGTAGTAGTAGAGCAACAAAACACGTGACTATAATGATGCAATATTTGTAGATTATTATTGGATAACATCAAGAAAAGTTATTATCATGATGAGTAATGGAGTTGAGGAAGAGGTCTTAGGTAAATGTACCTACTAACTCACCTTGTCCAATGGATGCACACTTCTCCTTTATGACATGCTCCATGTATCTACAGTCTGATGTAATCTATTTTAAGTTGTAACATTAGTGAACTTAGGATTTATTTTTAATTTCAGGAATAATAGGTAGTCTATTTATCTTGAAAGTATCCTCCAAGGTCACAGATTTAAAAGAGAAGGATTGTTTGTCTTAGATTGTGTATCTAATAATGCTAGTACTGCTTTGTTTTAATTTCTTCTATCTTTTGAAATTACTTGTGTGTCCATTTAATGACATGCTAGATTAGGGCATATTAGACAAGATACATGTTCATATTGGGTAGAGATGGGCCATTAGGCTTTCTCGCCAATGCAAAACTTCTAATTTGCAAGCCTTAACTTGTTATTAAGTCTAACAAGAAACCTTTTGAAAAGGTCAAAGGGTCTTTTATTTTCTAGAACTTGTCCATTGGGACATATGTGGGCTCAGGAATGTAAAGGCACAACATGTGTGTCTTATTCGATTACATTCATAATTAAATAATCCAAGGGCCAAGGATAAGAGATTTAACAATAGTAAGGTGTGACCATGAAGCTCTCCTTTCCTCAGCCTTATTCCTACAATATACAGTAGTGACTACACAATTGTCATCTCCCATAGCTACACTACAAGTGATAGCTTGTTGGTAAATGAGCAAAGAGGAGCAGGACACATTGTCATCCTTCCAACAAAACCAGATCCTACCGACATGGCCTACCATACAATTGTGAGTGTACAAACCTCCAATTTGGTAAGCAATTATGAAAAATTCTATCAATATTTTCATATCTAACTTTAATTTCTACTATACCAAAAAATATCAACGTTATCTATATTATATCTATTCTTCTATTTTGAGATTATTTTATAGGTCATTCAACCCTCTAATATTCCAACAGTAAATTTTCATTTAATATCAGGAGAAAATATTTTGGTACCTACCTTCTTCCTAGAACCTCTCCCAAGTTTAGTTCACTTTTTGTCCTTAGTTTTGTCCATAGTCTGGTTTGCCTTCCCTAGCATCTCAAAACTGTTACAAGTATGCAGCTCAGAACCTTTAAACACACATTGCTACATTGAGGACTATGTGCAACTTGCTGAGGAACCTGGCATTCCTCATGAGGGCTTGCAACCTTGTCCAACATCTAGTCCATCTTCTTTGTAGCATCAGGTACCTCCAATGCCTAAGGTTTTATATCCTGTGGTTGATTTGAATCCATACCAGCATCACAAGATTGTAGCAACTTCAACACTAGCAAGAGAAGGCTGCTTAGGGACCCATTTGGCCATCACCTTAGAATTCAATGGACACTTATGCAAGACATGTTCAAATTTCCCACATTTGGTACAGCTATCAGGATCCATTCATGCTCCACTATCCAGATAGCAGGAGAGCCAACTTCATCTGTATAGGGTATCACCACAGGTCTTTTATCATCTACCCTTAATTCCACACACATTCTCACATAACCAACCCTGCTTTGTTTAGCATATTGCTTATCTATGAATAAAAGTTTCCTTATGCACCTAGCGAATTTGCTCAGGCGTGAGGAAGAATAATAGTGCAGCTTCAAATTGGGTAACCAAATCCAGTCAGGAAGAGTTTCCCGTTCCTCTTTAGCCAAGGACACATCTGGGGACCATGGCTTAAGGAACAACATTTTACTACCTTTGGGCCATAGAGATTTCTTCGAGTATTTTTTCCTTCGATTCCTCATCAAACAATCTAAAGACAAAAATTAGCCATTCTTGAGGGAAATTACCCCATATTTCCCAGATACTTTCACTTGTTCTCAACGAATTTCTTAACCACCATAAATGGTAGGGAAAAGCCTAAAGTAAAACCAACAATAGAGAACTTCCAACCATCCAAACTTTCAACAACAGGCTTCATATTTTCTAAAGTAGGTTGAATATATTGAAGAGACATACCTCCATGCGAACAACAGCCATGCTATGCAACCTGAGCCTAGGTTTGATGCCCTCATCCATCTTGTTGCAAAGAATTCTCAACCAGATCACCAAGAGAATTTGAATCCAGATGTGTAAAGTCCTACATCACCCCAGCCATCTGAGACCAGGGAACCCTTCCTGCTCGATTTGGCTCGAATCTAGCCCAACGATGGAAAAGAAAAGTTTAGCAGAGGAGGAAGAAGCAGCCATGCAATCCATTAGCAACCACCGGACAATCAGAAGGAAAAAGAAGCATAACTAACTAACAACAACAATGGAGAATGTGAAAACCGACCCACTATTTGATATTAAGTAAGCCTTAATAATAATTAAGTTTTATAAAAGATAAATTGTAAATATTTATTATATATAGTTAGGATTAAAAGAGCATACAACATATTTTATACTGAATTTTAGGGTTACGGTCGTATAAGCGAAAGAGGAAGATGAAGGAAAAAAAATTCGATGATGACTCAAAGTGGAGGTAATTATGTTCAATTTTCTTATTGGATTATTTAGGATATATTTATATATAAAATTATGAAATAAATTCAATAGTGTTCATGAAATTAGGATTCGTATTCGAAATTTTTGACATAAAAATTATATTGACTTTTATTATTTAAGAATTGATGAAATTATATTGAATTAAAAAAAAAGAGAATAAGAATCATGGCGGCATGTTTTGTTGCCTAAAACGGATTTGGATTTGGCAGGAAGCATGCTTCCAGCCGAGATATAATTAAAAAAAAAAAAAATTTGAATGAAGTCAAGGCTACTTGGTAGCAACCGTTTCATCACGAGGAATTGAGATTTGGCAGCAAGCTTGCTGCCAAATCATATTAGTGTTTAAAAAAAAAAAAAAGATAACAAGGCTGCATGTGCAGCCGTTTTAGTGCACAAAGTTTGGCGTTGCTTACTGCCAAACTTTGTTGGTGAATGTAATAAAAATTTATTTATGATGCCTAATTAATTTTGATCGTGTGGCTTTCTAGTTAGTAAGTCAGTGAGTTTAATTTTTATGTTTAGAGAATCGAAATAATTGATCGAGTTTTATTTTAGTAACTTATTAGACATTATTAGATTGGAAATTTAATTTCATTATAATTGTGTTATAGGTGACGGGGATTCTTTGGAACCAGAATATTTGAATTAAGTATAGCACTTTGATTGGTTGAGGTAAGGCGTTCTAATTCTCTTTCATATTTCCAAAAAATATTTGTAAAACTCTTGTTTGATAGTTATACTTAAGTATTAAATCGGATCGAGCATGGTTTACTTTTCTTATTGATTATATAAAACTAATTGTAAGTGACAATTTGACATGATAAATAACTTGTGTGATGCATGTTTGATATTTTGACTATTGTATTGTTTGGTTCTTGGCTATCTTTGGTGGAATTTGTGGGAGGTGGAATTGGTGGGAGCTAGTTCCCAATACTCTATATGAGTCTTTGTATGGCCTTTTTTTTCAACGGGTTATAGTAGTTGGACTTCGTTATGGCCCTTTTCCTCACAGGTTATAGTAGTTAGGACTGGATATCCAGCATGCCAATAAAGTTATAGAGAACCCATGAGCCTAATATTGATTATTGTATTGTGTTTATACTTTTGTCATGAATATTTAGTATTGAATTGTAATTATTGGAATTATTGATAATGCCACTTATGTGTATATGTACTCGTACCTTATCGTCTTAAAATATATTTGCTTATATATATGTATGCATGTTACGATGTATTTGAAACAAGTTTTCAAACTATAGATATTACATAACATACTCGTTCCAGTGGAAGAGAATTCAAACTTATTGTTCTTACTGAACAATGTGCATGCTCACCCCATTATATTATATTTTTACAGGTGTTCATAATTTTCCTTAAGACGAGTGATTGGATACTAGAGATTTTGAACCTTGTGTCCTCGTGAAAAGGTGAGGGCACGGCGTGTAACGTCTCCAGTTTTGGGGCGTGACATTTAGTGACATTCAGTACCACTTTGTATTTTCGAGTCATTGTTGGAAATTTGCCTCCAAGATACACTTTCAATAAATTTGAAATTCCCTCTAATTATGTTCCCTCCTTTGTGAAATCTTTATTCCTACATTGGAACTTTGTGTTGGATGTTTTTATGTTATATGAGTTTGGGGTTTTAACATTGTGCAACTCTAGTTGGGAGCCTAGACTATGCATGGTTGATGGTTTGGGGATTTTCCTCAAACACACACGAGCGCGCCCGGATAGTGTGGTGTGGTGCGTGCGAACCATTAGAGTTTTACTTCCATCACTTTTTTCCTTTCTATATTTTTGGTTTCCTACACAATTCCGTTTTTTGATTACCTATTTTGTGTGAACTTGACTTGTGTGTTGTTCCTGCCTTTTCTCTCAAGGCAGACGGATTTCCTTTTTTTTCTCTCAAGTCACCTACCTTTTCTCTCAAACAAGAGCTGTAACTTCCAAATTTTGGATGAATCTATCACTATAAATAAAGGCCTTGAGGTGTTCTTATAGACACCCAAAATCTCTTTTCTTTTGTTCTCCTTCGATATTGAGTAATCCATATTAAGCTCAAAATCTTGCTCGCGAGTGCACGTGACTGAGAACGCTGTTGAATCCTGGAGAGTGGCCGGCTGGTGTTCCCGTCTGCATCAGTGGATTACGATCCCGTGGGAGGCAAAATCACTTTCAAGTACAGTGATTACATGCCTCGAAAAATTCTGTTCTATTTTAATTATCGTTCTATTCAGATTTTCTAATAGAAACATATTTTGAATACCTTTATGAAAAAGGATACATTATGGATAACATGTGTGCATACTGTGAAACTATCTTAAAGGTAGATCTTTCTGGATTGTGAACACAAATTCTAATAGCTCCTAGTTTTGGAGGAAATCACTGCAGTTGAGAAAGTATGTCAAACCTCATATCCAAGCTACTGTAGGTAATGGGGAAGATATATTCCTGTGTCATGCTTATGGCATCTTCACAGTCCTTTAAATGCTTTCTTTGGGAATGATGTTATCAGCAAGCTTGGTAGCTTTTTTGATACAAAGCTAAAAACAATTATTAGACTTAATGAATGGAATTGTCCAGCAAGAAGTAGAAGATTGAATAAGTGCTTAAAATTTTTGCAAGTTATTCATGCAGGTTGCCTACCTTTGAATACAGAAAAGGATTCATTCAGATGAGATTTGGATAGCTTTGGTGTTTTTACTGTAAAATCAGCCATAAGTCTTCTCACTCCTCCTTCAACTCCAGTGCCACAGTACCATGTGGTGTAATTTAAACATCACATTCTTTGACATTCTTTTATCTTGTGGTTGGCTTGCAAACAAAAAATAGTTTCGCCACTAAGGATAGGTTACTAAAGTGGGGTATCATTTCTAAATCTAGATATTGTTGCTGCAATATATTTGATGAATCTTTCAAATCATTTGCTGTTTGCATGTGACTATTTTCATATATTTGGGGAAGAATTCAATCTCAATGTTTTCTTTATAGAGGAGTTTATGAATCGGAAGTTGAATGGATGTGGTGGAGTATTCATACAAAGGACTATTCTTCAAATATGATTGGGAAAATTTGCTTGCAAACTATTGTATATGCTTTATAGTATGAGAAAAATCAAAGGATCTTCTGTCAACATGGTATTGTACCAGAGCAGATAATTCAAAATATATTATATCAAGTAAAGCTTATTGTAGCTGGTTGGAGGAAGATTGCCAAGACAAAGGAGGATTGGGAACTTAGCTTGGCTTGGGACTTTGATCAATATATTTTTGATTTATAGTATTTCTTGTAGTAGTTGTTCAGGGTAGTTCTTGTTGATAGTTGAGATGGGGGTAGGGATTGTCTTTTGTATGTTGGTTTTAGCTTGTATTTCTTGTTGTAGAATGTTTTCTGCTTGAGAATCATTTCATGCAAATCAATATACAAGCTCTCTGGGGATTATGCACCAAAAAAAAAAAAAAAAAAGAATTGCATACTTCAGCTATGTTGTTCTGGTAAGAATTCAGTTATATTAAAAAGTTTGGCCTATATTGTAAGACTATCCTTTCTTGGATTGTCAAAACAAAATTAAATCAATCACTCTAGTCGACTTAAAAGTGATGTGATTTTGGAACGACATTTTCTCCCCTTCACTTTTGTTAATATGATAAATATTAAAGAGTTGACAAATCCCTTTTGTTAAAATAGGTTTAGAATAAAAGTATGCATGATGCAACTATTCGAAGTTTTCAGAACTTTGTTGCCTTCTTCATGTGATAACCCCAAGGCATGTATATGTTCAAAGGAGAAGGGTCAATTTAGAGTTTTTCTCCTATATACTAATCATGGTGCCCATAAAGTGGTCAATAGTTAGAATAAGTAGTGAAAAATTATAAACTTTAAACATAACTAAGGATAATTTATCGTACTTAAAAAAGCACGCTGAATGTTACAAAATCTATGGTAAGGGAAAAACAATATATTATGGTTAAACTGGAGATGAACTACAGTGTTTGAGGAGCTAGTTTTGTGTTCAGTGTTTAGAGTGTTTCTTCCATCATTGCATTACTTACCATATGCACTAAATATAACAAAAAAACTTTGTAAATTCATGATAAGAAATTAAGAACAATAATGTTGTTAGGCCTTTAGGTTCCATTTTTTTTTTTAGTTTGTGGTAATAATAATCAATAATGACATTTATAATTCTTGCTTGTAAGATTTCATTGTCAATGATGTTCACAAAATCTTTCGGATGCAGTTTCATCATTCACTGGTAATTTGGAATGTGACAAGGACTTAGAACTCATTAAAGTAAATTCGAGAATGTCAGAGCTCAATTTTGTATTACTTCTCAATCAAATTTAAATGGATGGTGTGGTCATAGGAAACTTGCTATTAGTTCACTAATCTACACTGCGTAGGAAGGCTTGGTCATTGCGTTTTAGGTGCTATTCTAAGGATTTTCTTGAGATATCTGGTTATCTTTAGATTTTTTTTCTCTCTCATTTTTCATAAAGACCTTCGCTTGTGTCGAGTTTTTCTTAGCATAATCGGTCCCAAGTTTGGGTAAAGGAGGAAGGTTGAGTTAAGTCGACAACTAGTATAAAACTTTGTCAATCTTATAAGTTGAATCCACTACGATATTGCGCTAATGCTACGGCATTCCCTGTAAGCGACGCATTGAATTGCCTGAGTGCGGTGAATAGTGGGCAAGGGCCACTACATCCCTATGGGGGTCCAGGTGTAGCGAAAATTATGCAAGAGTCCTCACATAATAGGGGGAGCGTAGTGGGGAAGAAAATGTTCTGGAGAATAGGATTAGAATAGGAACTTGGAATATTGAAACTTTTACTGGTAAATCAATGGAGGTGGATAGATACAATGATTAGGAGAAGAATTAATACTTTGTGTTTACAAGAGGCAAAATGGGTAGAAGAAAAGAAAAGGCTAAACTATTAGATAATTCAGAATTTAAAGTTTGTTACTCAGGAGTAAACATGACTAGAAATGGGGTAGGTATTATTGTAGATAGGTCGATGAAGGATGCTGTAGTGAAGATGACTAGGAAAAGGATTATGGTCCTTAAACTAATTTTAGGACGTGAAACTATTAATATCTTTAGTGTTTATGCGTCTCAAGTAGGTCTAGATGAGTCCATTAAGGCTAAGTTTTGGGAGGATTTAGATGAGTTGATAGGTAGTGTCCCCCAAGGAGAGCAAATTTTTATATGAGGTGATCTAAATGAACATTGGGGAAGAGATAATGAGGATTATAAAGAAGTGTATGGTGGATATGGTTATGGGGGAAGAAATGAAGAAGGAAAATCAATCTTGGAGTTTGGAATGGCATTCGACCTTTGCATTATCAATAGTTTTTATTGTCAAGAAGAGGAAGGAACATTTAGTTACTTTTAAAAGTGGTTCAACAAAGTCACAGATTGACTTTCTCCTCACAACAAAGAGAGATAAAAGGGTTTGTAGAGATTGTAAAATTATACTTGGAGTAAATTTAACCTCACAACATAGGTTTTTGGTGGTGAACTTGAGGCTTAAACAATACATTAGGCGAAGGAACCCACTTAGATCACCTAGAATTAAGTGGAAGAATTTAAAGAAGGAAAAAGAAGAAATTTTTAAGGAAGATTTGTTAGGGAAAAGTATTTGGGACTTACAAGGAGAATATGACACTTTATGGAATGGCATGGCAACTAGAGTGAGAACAGTGGCTAAGAAGATAATTAGAGAATTAAGAGGTAGTGCCCCCATCAACAAGAAATCTTGGTGGTGGGATGAACGTGTACAAGATAAAATTAAAGTTAAGAGGGCTAATTATAAGGCTCTATATAGCTGTAGAAGTGACGAAAATATTGATAAATATAAGCTATAGATGGTAAAAAGAAGGCAAAAAATGCTATAAGTGAAGCGAGGGATAGGGCTTTTGAATATTTTTAACAATAATTAGAATCTAAGGAAGGGGAGTGAGATATTTATAAAATTGCTAGAGCAAGAGCCCATAGGACGAAGGATTTAACCCAAGTCAAGTGTGTCAAGGATGAAAAAAATAAGGTGCTAGTAAGAGATGAGAAAATTAAGGAAAGATGAGAGAGATACTTCCATCAACTATTCAATGAAGGCAATGGAAATGATATCATTTTAGGAGAGTTAACTAAGTCCGAGGAGTATAGAAACGTAATGTATTATCGAAGGATTTAGGAATCAGAGGTGGAGGAGGATTTGAAAAAGATGAAGAAAGGAAAAGTAGTTGGCTCCGATGATATCCCAATTGAGGTATGGAAATGTTTAGGAAAGAAGGGCATAAGTTGGCTTACCAATATTATCAATAAAATATTAAAGAGTAGAAAGATGCCTGACCACTAGAAGAAGAGTACTCTATGAATCACATACCCATATTCAAAAATAAAGGGGATGTACAAAATTGTGCGAATTACAGAGGTATTAAGTTAATGAGCCATACGATGATACTTTGGGAGAGGGTGATAGAAAGAAGGTTAAGAAATGAGACTAAAGTGTCAAATAATCAGTTTGGTTTTATGTCAGAGAGATCGACTATTGAAGCCATACGCTTCTTAAGGATACTTATTGAGAGATACCGAGTTAAAGAAAAAGATTTACATATAATTTTTATAAATCTTGAAAAGGCATACGATAAGTACCTAGAGAAGTTATGTGGAGACTTTAAAAAAAAAAAAGAGTTAGAGTAGCATATATAAAGGAGATCATTAGGGATGTGGTAACAAGTGTGAGAACACCGGGAGGGTTGACACGAGAGTTTTCTATAAATAGAGGTTTACACCAAGGTTTAGTTCTAAGTCCTTATCTATTTGCGTTGGTCATAGATGAACTTACAAGGCACATACAGGAGGAAATACCATGGTGTATGTTATGGAATTGCAGATGACATTGTGTTAGTAGATGAAACAAAAGATGGGGTTAATGCTAAACTCGAGGTTTAGAGAGAGACACTTGAGGCAAAAGGGTTTAAAATTGGGAAACCAAAAAAGAATATATAGAATTTAAGTTTAGCAAGGATGTACATACGAATGGAATAGGGGTTAGTATTGGAGATCAAGAGATACCCATAAGTGAAAATTTTAAATATTTAGAACCAGTTATTCAGAATAATGGTGGTATAGATCAAGATGTTATACATCGGATACAAGCGGGATGGACTAAATAGAGAATGGCATCGGGAATATTATGTGACCGCAAAATTCCTTTATGGCTTAAGGGTAAATTTTATAGAATAGTAATTAAGCCAACGATAGTCTATGGGTTTGAGTGATGGGTAGTGAATCACACACATGAGCAAAAGATGAGAGTAGTTGAAATGCGAATGTTAAGATGGATGTGTGGCTATACTAGCATGGACAAGATACTGATTGAGCATATTTTGTGTGTGAGAAGATTGGAGTAGCTTCTATTGATGAGAAGATGAGAGAAACACGCTTAGGTGGTTAGGTCATGTGTTAAGATGACCAGTAGAGTGCCTATCAGGTGAGTAGATTTTAGAGAGAGTAGTCAACATAAGAGGGGTGGAGGAAGACGAAAAAGACTTGGTGGGTAACTTATAGGAAAAATATAGTCCATCTAGGAATTGAGGAGGATATGGTCCTTGACAAAGCACAATGGCGTAGCAGGATTCATGTAGCCTACCCTACTTAGTGGGATTAAGGTTTGGTTTGTTTGTTTGTCTCATTTTTCAAAAAGGTCAAGAGTATAGTTTTTCTATGGCACTTAGATTTGTATTATGCTTTCGCTCCCCGAAAAGTATACTGCATCCATTGTTTAGGCAATTGCACATTTAAATTATATTTGAGGTATTTCAAGAAAATCGTCATCTTTTAGGGTTAGTTTGGGAATTGAGATCTGGAGAGAAAAAGAAGATAAGAGAAAAGAAAAGGTCTGAATCTCTTCACTTTGTTGGAAGTTTAAACTGGGAAGAAAAGAAAAGAAATGGGGAGAAAAGGAGAGATTAGTTGGTTAAGAAATTTTCTCTCCAAAAGTGGTGGAAAATGGAGGCAAAAGTTTATCAGTGGCTAATAAAGTTTTTAAGAGACCACTTTTACCCTCAAAATATGACAAAAAAAAAAAAAAACAATACCATATAAGTCCAAAATCATCCAATTTCTTATCCAAACTCTCAAAAAAAATAGAAAGAAACACATTTCGCTTCTCTCATCTTCTCTTATTTTCTCGCACAACTTAAGTTTTCTCTTCTTTTCTCTTCTCTCCAAAACCCCCAAACCAAGCCATAACATAAAAATGAAAGAGAAAGAGAATTATAGTTGAATGAATACTTCATCACAACTTAATTGTTACAAGGCCTTCTGTAGCCATTTTATTTCGAGTGGTATAATATGTGAATTAATATTATCTCCTTGCCTAGAGGCATGAGTAAAAAATAATTTATCATGTTGGTAGGACTAATACATTCACTTTGGAATTCTTGCAAAAGCATATGATAGGAAGGAATATAGGATTGGAGCTACTAATTAGAGGTTAAGTGTGCAAAAAGATCAAGGGCTTTAGGCACCCAGGAGAAGTAAGTGGTAGCAAATGGAAAGGATTCAAGGGAGGGAGGTAAGGGGAGTGTATAGCTTGGCAAGAAAGAAGCCTACTTCCTCTCTAGTTTACCTAACTGTAGTTTAAGGATCTATTCCATACACAAAGGTTCAAGAAGTTCTAAGTTCCAAGTATCATTGAACTTGTTGAATATTAGGGTTAGGTTAACAACAAAGGATTTCAATGACCAATTAATGCTTGTACAAATGTTACACAGTGAAATAATACATTTATGTACAACCGAGAATACAAGTATTATGACTGTAATCACTAAGGATAGCTTTTCATAGAACTCTGATTGATGGAATAGATATTTTCTACTCAACCTCAACCTTTGACTTGTGAGATGGAAACCATGAAATCATTATTTTTATAGTGTGATTTCTTGAGCATACAAGTTAACTGCTTTATCACAATACGTTCTATCAAACATGAGAAATCAAAGTTTTCTCAGTCTGCTTACTATACAATAATAGCTGTCAATGGTTCATATGAGGACTTGTTGAGGTTTTCTTTTTTAAACTCTCGTAGGCTGAAGAGATATAAATCAAACAACTATGAATGAATAGAAACTCAATAGCTACATGCATGTATTGGAAGAGGAAACTTTTTCTAGTTTTGCTTTTATATTGTCTTCCAGCTCAATATCTTTGGCATCGGCCTTTCCTTCTTATTTATCAGATGCCCATCTTCACGTTGGACTAGATACAAAGTTGAAAACTAGCTTAAGGTAGGCATGAAAGATTGAAGCTACTAACATTATTTTTGTTCAAAATAATAGTGATAGAATTGCAATAATTTAACTTAAATACTATTGAAATTGTAACACAAAAAAGAAATAAGTTTCACTAATTCTTCCATGACATACATACCATCCAAAATCATAAACATTTTCTTTGAACATAGTGCAGTTTTATAAATGTCACTCAATAGTAAAGACAAAAACATCAAACTTCTTTCTTCTGACCAAATCCATATCATGTGGGAATATGATCTATGCTTTTATTCCACCAATAGCTTGAAAACATTTTAAACTATCAGAAACCTTAGAGAATCAATTCCATAAATAGATAACAAATTTTGTACCATCTCAAGACACTAAAAGCAATTCCAACACACAAACTAGGGGAAAAAAGCAAAAGTGAGTTTGTACCACAAAATATTTATACATGCAAAAATTATTTAAGAAGTGGTGGACAAAAAGTTAAACAATGCTGTTTCATTTTCTTACCACAACTTAAAAGCTTCTATTGTAAACCCTCTATTGCTTTTCAATTTTTACTTGACAAGAATGGCAATAATCTCCCACATTTCTACAAGAGTTGAAACATACAATTTGAGTGGTACAAGGGATGAAAAGAACAGACAGCTTCTTTTTTGGAAGGATACAATGTTATACCTCTCATTCGGAATTTCTTCATTCAAGTGTTGTGAGCTTTAACCCTCTAAAACACTGCAAGCTGACAAGCATGGCGAACATTGACAAATCTTGACACTTGATAGTTCTTGCTTGATCCTTTCCCCTATGATCCTTAACACGTTGTTGTTCCATCTATAATTCTTGCTACAATGAAGAAAACCTTTTGCTTGTATTTTGTTTTGGAATTCTTGTTAGTTACTTTTCTTCTACAACGAGAATGTGGGCCTACTCTTTTCTTCAATCCTTCTTGAATTGTAACTATTCAATGAAAATAATCAAAAAAATTGAGAATATAAATAATGTTCTTTGAGTATCATACTAGGTATGAATTAATTTTAACTTAGAGAAATTTACTAATAGGGTGTTTTTGTGCCTTTGTGTGTATGTGCATCTACGGTTTCTATTCGCGTATGCATCCATCCATATTTCTATAAGAACTTACCAGAACAATTATTATCAACAACGAAAACTAAAAGTTAAAAATTAAGTATACAAATGGTCCAATTCCACAAGGGGTGACTATTACAAATTGATATTGTAATTCAACAAAAATATCTTGTGCCTGAAATTTCATTAAACATCTTTGACACTGATAAAAAAAAATTGTTCATATTAATGCAATAAGAAAATAATCATAATATGTTGATAAACTAAATATTTTCATTGGTTGGAGTAGCATAAAACATTAGAACAAATATAATTGCAATACCTTGTTATCATAAAGTACCTTATACTTAGATCTTATGAAAGATAAGCTTTTGAGTTCAAGTTTCATGTTCGTCTTCTGCTACCATTACTTTAAAAGATTATAATGATAAAAAAATAAGAATATGTAAGATTTCCCTTCAAGTTTGAAGTTCTTAAAACATAGAAGCTAGCATATTAGAAACATTAGTTGTTCTTTCAAATAACAAGCAGTGGAACCTTTTGAAATAACGTATGATCATAGTGATGACCCTTGGAGGGTGAAGAGCGTTGGTTAATGTATATCAGTATAAGAGATTACAATACTTATAGAGAAAATGTGAAGTGAATTGACATTGGTATTAGTACAAGCTTTTTTGGATGTAGTATTAGTTTTAGTGGATCGTATGCTAGATAGTATATTAATTTTGACTAAATTTCAAATATGGGCTCATTCAATTCAAGACAATTTACAAATTTTAAAACAAGTGGAGGCTTAGGCCAAATGAGAACTTTTTACTACTTTATGGACTGTGGGTAGGGGGAGACAGTCGGGGGAAAGTAGTTTGTGTTAACTGGGTAAGATAAATATTCTAATTGCATTGAGAGGAAATGGGAAGAAGAAGAAGAATGTAATCGGAAAGAATAGAATATGAAAAAGGTTAGGAATAGTGCACACACACATATATGTATCTATAAATGTATATGTGTGTGTATATGTATGTTTGTATCTATGTAAGTATGTATACAATATTCTTTATCAACTCTTGGGAGTTCCCATTATAATGGTATTGTTGGATCTATAATATTCTTTACATTTACTTTTCATTTTGAGGATTCATTTGTTGGTTGATTCGCATAATAAACAAATTTTTAAATTGATGGCTTCCTAAAGTTTTTGTTTATACAGGTTTGGAAACGTCCAAGGACTTTAGGACTTTGCTAGGTTAATTGATATGCATTTTAGGATTCTTTCATAAAAAAGTTAATAATATTTGAAGGAAAACACACACATCATTTATTTCTAGATTAGAATTCATCTGCAATATTATGCTAATAGGAGTCATAATAATACCACTTAATTAATAACTTCTATATGGCTTTACAGGTATTAAAGCTTGAAAAAGACCAAGATGGGACGTGTTTAAGGAGGTGCCAGACAATTTGTTCTCACAAATCAAACATGTATTAGATTTGAGAACATTGGAGTTTTGATGAAAACGAAAAGTATTCCTTGAGTTATAAGCTGTAAAATATCTTCATAAAGAAATAAAAGCACAGTAAAACAGCTTTTATTCTAAATTTAATATCTATCAATGATGATTAAAACACATTGAAAATACTGACATGCTAAAATGTACTAATGGCCATTACTATCACTCGGACTTGAGTTGGTAGGGTTATCCTCCAGTCTTTATAGGTAGATGATTTTACTGATGTTTGAAGTCAATATTTTATATAAAAGAAATCCAGAAGTTTTGGAAAGATTGAGACCTTTATCAAGCTAGCTACACATAATATATTTCATTTCTGATGTTAATTTAGATTCCCTATATTTTATTTTGATCTAGATTCCCTAACTTAGTTCTTAAATATTAGGAATTTTATGGGAGTTTTAAAACCTTTCATAATGAGGTTTATTCTATTAAATTGAACTCAATCTTCAATTTCAATTTTAAATAACTTGAGAAGAAAATTAATTCAAGATTAAGTAGTTTTTTTTTTTTTTTTTAAATTTTAAATCACTAACCTCTTGGTACAATAAAGAGATGTTTTGTAAAAAAAGAATAAGTGATGTCTCTTAACATCACAAAGTGTTGAAGTAATTCCATTAATTTCACAATTTTCTATTTTCAATGTGTATGATTAATTGGAGCTTATAAATATGAATTATTCACATTTTCTCTTATTTCATAGCATTATCAATGGTCTTTAAAGTCTACATCTTTAATGGCATATATCATTTTCTTTTTTTCTTTTCTATTTATGTTTTGAGAAGTTAATAATTTTAAATTTAATATGGAGACAATAATGTTTCTTTAAGAATTATTAATATTTAACAAGAAATGTATCAATTCTAGTTATAAATATTTTTGTTTGTAGTAACTAATGTATCAATCACCGTGTTGATAAATATGGATGTTGAATATACTATTAAAGGAATAGATTTTTACTTTGGATTACAAAATTATTTAATATAAAACCCTTACTTTTTCAAAAGTTGATGTATGCAAACTTTGAACAAAAATGTAAAGAACTAAAGTAGCCTTGAAATACAAGATTTTGCTACTGTTCTTACTCTAAGAATTTAGTCATGGAATCTATAAAACTCATTGGTTTTTGCATTTAAATTTTGCTAGGAAATGTATTGATGCGCAAGTACCTAGTTATGAAATTTATAATAGACCTAAATCCTACTACTGACTAAGTGGCATATTGCAAGTATACGATTGTCAACTAGTAGTAAAATGAAGCAGGGATCGTATCCATAAGTATTGGTCGATAATTACCAACTATTTGGTTAGATTACAAGTTGAAGTGGTTGATTAAGCAAAGACATTTGACTAAAACTAGAACAAATGGAACTAAGGAAGCAATTTAAAATAAAGATTAAATACTAAGAAAGCAATTTGTAAGAAAGCAAATTATAAAGGAAAAATCTTTAGAAAGCAATTAAAGGGAGAATTAAAAAGAAAAAACATCTTAAGAAAGCAATTAGTTCATCTGAACTACTCATTATCCCTAAGCAAGTACAATTAGAGAAACCCATAATCCACTCTAAGAAAGCATGTAGAAAGAAAACATTATAGTTTAAAAAGTAATTAACTAGCCTAAACTACAAATTACCACTAAGAAAACATGATTAAAGGAAGCCCATGTACTAATCTACCAATTAAACTCAGAAAGCAAGTAAAGAAAGAAGTTAAAGAAAAGCTCATAAATTAATCTACCCTAATTAACTAAACCAAACTTCCAATTACTACTAAGAAAGTACAATTAATGAAAACCCACGTACTAATTACACTAAGAAATCATGTAAAGGGAACAATTATATGAAAGCAATTAAAGGGAACAATTATATGAAAGTAATTAAACTAATTAAACTATATGAACATGAAATTAAAGATTAACTAAAGGAATTTAAACATAACAAGCAACTTACCACTAAAAAGTTTCAATGTTAGCTAGGAAATTAAGATTACAAGAAAGTGAAATCCTAATTTACTCTAATCTAAGAAAATCCTCCCAAATGGCGAGGAGAAAGGAAGAGAACTAATATCTACTCTAGCCTACTTCTGCAAGATTTCTACTATAATAGGACTTCTATGCCTTAAATGAGGGTTAAAAATGGTATAAATAGTTCCAGGGTAGTAGGAATGTCAATAGGTCGAGTTATCAATTTATCGTGTCGTGTTAGGTGTGACGCGCTTCTTACCGTGTTATATTCATATCGTGCCATGTGGAGCTCGTTTCTTGTCGTGTTTTATTCGTGTTTGACCCATTCAGGTTTGTGTCTAACCTATTTACTATTGACCAGGAGTATTAGTCTATTTGATAAATTAAATATCTTGCTATATTTTGAGATAAAATCTCAAATTTCAATTATTTAATAACTTAAACAATTATTAATACTAACATTATTGTCATAGTAATTTAAAACACATAATTAGAATTATTGAAATTTTTTGGATAATATTTAAAACAATTATTTTGTTTGATTTAATAATCTTATATTAAATATATTATTCAGAATCTTAAAGTATATACTATATTAAATTATAACAAAATTTTTTTTTTAGCAAAATATGTTCATATAGTAACTTAATGTGGATTATTGTGTCAACTCATGAGTTGACCTAACCCAACCTATTTTATTTCGTATCATAAACAGGTTGACCCATTCATGATCCAATAAATTTCGGGTCGTGTCATAACCTGTTAATTTCGTGTTGTGTTATCGAGTTGTGTGAGAAATTGCTAGCCCTGCAGGGTTGTGGGGTAATAGTGCAGAAAAATTCATCCTCGAACAAATTCATTTTTGCTCTAGCCGCCTTGGTGTCGCGACACCGACTGTAACTTCTGCAGCACTTCACAGTTTTGCTTCAAAAATTTTCGTCTGACGTCCGATTGATACGCCGTTCTTTTCCATGTGACCCTAACACATAGGAGAGTATTATTAGCAATAATACACACTTAAAATAACTCCTAAATATGTAAATAAAATTCTCACAAGATAGGCCAAAAAATGAAAGACAAACAAAAACGAATTAAAACCTAACTCCCAAAGAAGTTAGGTTAAAGATACGTCACAATTCTATGCACACGAACCTAATAAACGTATGATAATTAAAATCTAAATAAGCACTAAAACACTTAATAAACATTACTAACACATTATAAAATAGAAAAAAATAGACAAAAACACACACGAAAATTGTAGGAATGCTTGAAACTAGTAGTTAAACCATCAAGTTTAAGGTATATATAACTCTAGTTTACTAGAGTTATCACACCTTGAAATTTAAACTTTTGCTTATCCCAAGCAAAATAAAAGACAAGAAAAAGAACAACAAAAACAAACAACGCACGAACAAATACGAAACACAAGACACTACTAAGTTGACAACACAAATGTTAGAAGTGAATGCAGTTTAAGTGATTGGGACACCTGTTAAGGGATCTCAAATATCACATGACAATTGAACCATTTTAACTAGTTACTTCAAATTTTCAATTTCCCCAAAGAAGATAAGTTCACGTGCTAATCAAAAGGTTTCAAATAACCATGCATTAACTATCACCAAAAAGGTTTTTGAAAACAAGTTACACTTTGAAAAACATGAAAACATAGTTTTGTTCAAATCAAAAGGATTACACAATTTTTCAACTATCATGGCAAGGTTTTATGGAAATAGAAGATCATTTGGAGTTTACCTAATATGCACATGTCGCACAAATGGGAATATTACTCCATCAAGGAATGAGTGGCATGATAACAATGATGAATATTACAAACTTTTCTTCCTCGACTTGTTGGTATTCTTAAATGTAACTCCTAATGGCCATTTTGGAGAAACAGCACGAGTACATGTTAGAATCTCGTACTAGCCTTATTACTATTCTAATAGCATATTTCAGAAAAACAACATGGGTACATGTCAGAATCCTGTACTCACCTTATTTCGGAAAAACAACATAAGTACATACCGGAATCCCGTACTCGCCTTATTCTTAAGAGCAATATATATATATTATAGATCTAAACTAAGGAAGAGGAGTAAAATGTACTCAGGATTAATATTCAATACCAATCATTGATAATTTAGAATGATATGCCCTATGGAAACACTTCCTAATTCACTTCTGTTCCAATTTAACCAATACTTTGAAAAGATGAATTGACCAACACAATAATATTATTAACTTGATTAAAAGTAATGTTTCAAATGAATTTATATAAAAAATGTGACTCCGTCACTTTTTGGAAATAGTAATATATGATTTTTGAACTTCTTTTATCACAAACGAACTACTCAATGAATACCAAAATCCATGTAATGCTAAGTTTCAATAGCTCAATCATACGATATAGCAAACTATTTGTCATCATTGAGTACCATAATTAATCAATTTTCCATCCAAACTTTTACTACACTCAAATATTTACAAGCATAAAAAGTACAAATCCCAACACAAGTAAATAACACCCCAAACTTGTCATTTTATTCAAGTGATGAATACAACTCATCCTGCTACTCATCCAAAATAGAACAAAACATAGTAATACTACTAGAAAGTGCAAAAAAAAAAAAAAAAAAAAAATACTAGGAAATGATTTGAAATTACACTTGGATAATAAAAGAAGAATTTCTCTGAAAATAGATGATAGACAATACAATAGCCAAGTGAAAGAATGCAATTAAGTACAAGTTGAACTTAGAGACAAAAAGTTCTACCCAAGGTCATGGAATTCATTAACATCAAGAGAAACACTAATAAAGACTAAGTAAAAAGTAATTTCAAGTCAATTATGTAAATGCTATTTCCATGTATCAATAGTTGATCTACCTTTTTCAACTAATCAAAGTTAAATTAAAAGGAGGTCATCAGGACTTCACAAGTGCCAAACAATTTAAAAAAAAGAGAAAAAACACAAATAAGTGTATGCCCAATTCATTCCCCAAACTTAATTTTGCAAATAACTGGTCTCCAAAAGCTTTTAACAACAAAGACTACTCCTAATACATATCAAATATTTACATGAACTTTTCAAAATGGCTCAAACACTTAGCCCATAAAGTGTACCTCAAGTTGAATTTCCACAATCTAATGATAAAAACTAAATCCAAATTCACCCCATAAAGATTTATGGATATAATTTTGTGTAGTTAAGCAAAATCAAGCAATTGATGATGGAACTATTCTAGTAAAAACCATAATTAAATGAAACCGATAAAAATTTAATTTAAGGCTAGATTAACTAAAAAGCAAGTAAGTGAAAATAAATAATTACGATATTAAGGAACTAATGAAGCTATTCTAGTAGAAGCAAGTAAAGGAAAGCACTTAATTCTAATCTAAATTAGCCAAATTAAGACTAAAATTAAAAGCAAGCAAGTTACCCAATTAAAAGGACTACAAATAAGAAACCTTGAAGACTAAAAGCAACCATTTCTCAACTTTTAATTGGAAAGAGTTAAACTAGAAATCTAAATATTTTTGGATTTTTGGTAGAAATAAAGAAAGCCCACTAATAATTAACTAGAAATTGATGCAAGAAATTGAGAATTCTTAAATAGAAAGCAAGAAATTAACAAGAACCCTAATTTTCCTAAGAAACCCTAGATTGCAAGCAAAGAAATTCTTACTTAATTAGACTATAGAAAGCAAGTAAAAATTATATCTACGCAAAGCTTGCGATTAACCCACTACGATTATCTAATCAAAATTCAAACTTGACAAGAAATTAAAAGAAGATCTAAGAGAATTAAGGAGAAATTTCTATTGAAAAAGAAAACTTGGAGTTCAAGATATCCTAAACTATCATAAAATCTAACTAAATTTCTTCATTTAACTCATTTCTTTCGAAAAGATAGTTCATCAACCACATAATATAAGTGATTTGATAAGAAGCAACATTTCTAATAAATTTTCCTAAAATTTCAGCACTTCTTTTTGAAAAATAGTAATGCTAAGTTTATGAATTCTTTATGTTGCAAATGAACTACTCACTCACACAAAAATTCTTGAAATGAATCAATCATATACTTCAATCACAAAGCATTGAACATCAAAATTTATCATCATTGAGTACCTAATTGATCAATTTTTCATCCGTTAAACATCAAGTGGCAATAATATGTATAAGATAACCATTCCCAACATGTTGACAAAGAAATAGACACCCCCAAACTTGTCTCTTTTATTGTAATTGATAAATAAATCATCCTTCCACTCACCCAAAATTAAACATAAAGACATACCCAAAAATAACCAAAACTACTCAAATCATGATATAACTATAAACTAAGAACTAAAATTAAGTAGAAATGCTAAGAATAATAAACTGTGCCATGCATCTTACCATTCAAGCTTCACACAAAATCAACATTCAATTCAACTCATCAACTAATGCAAAGATGGCATCAACTTAGAGCCCTTAGCCATGGTACTCTTATTTGGCAATAATCATAACCAAAGATACACCAAGTGTCTAGCAAGAAATTTCACAAAGATTCAATCTATGAAGCATCAAATTAATTAGCTACTTGGCGTCAGCTTAAGGCTATTAACTAGATTACTAAAAAGAAAAATCAAATGACTTCCAAATTAAAAGACTAAAAATAAAATAAATTAATGGTTGAAGTGATTTTGAAAGATTTCTTTTTTCCCTTTTTTGAGACCGCCATCTCAAAATTGAGATAGCAGTCACAACTCGGCACGAAAAATGCCTTTGCAGAAGTTTGGAGTTGAGACTGCGATGTCGACCAAATGACCTTTCTGCCCTCAAAAAGTTTAAATTTGAGATCGCGATCTCAAATCTGAGATTGTGATCTCGAGGTCAAATTATGCAAAGTGAATTTTTCACACTTAGCCGAAATTACTCTATTCTTGACCATTTTTCTCCATTTGCAAGGACAACCTACAAACAAAAACTCACAAGTTAGGATGACAATTTTCACTCATTCTTTAGCATCATTTATTCAACTCAAAAACTCAAATATATATATATTTTTTTATAACAAAAATTCTAACCTAATTCAAACCAATTTAATCAAAATCAAGCCAATTAAAAATCACACCAAAAGAAAGCAATAACAACTAAATTAAAGACTTGGGTTGCCTCCCAAGAAGCGCTCTTTCATAGTCACTAGCTTGACTATGGCATGGACTTCATTTCCAAGGAATTGAGGATGATTGATCCTCCTTTCCCTTTTGGTTTCCATGAAAAAAGTTTGATCCCCTTTTTCTTCATGATTAAAGCTTGATTTTCGGGTTTTTCATGCACAAGTCCTTTCTTTCTAGCCTTAGCCATCGTTAGTGCCCCAATTAACATCTCCAATTGTTTCTCAAACCATTTTCTTTTCTTTTTGTGCCTTCTCAATTTCTTGATATCACCATTTTTCTTATTCTTTGAAAAACTCTCTTCATCCTTCGTCAACACACATCCCTTATTAGGTGGTTTTTCCTTCCATTCATTTCTCGGATCCTCCTTTATTTCCAACACTTACTTGAGTGAATTGCCTTGGTTATCTTCATTTTGCTCTTCATTTGACCTATCAAGGATAGAATTAAGAGATTGGTTAGCACATTTCTCTTCAAAAATGGGAATATTATCATTGTATTCAAACACATCAAATTCAATTGATTTATTTTCAACTCATAAGATCAACTTCCCCTTGTCTTAATCACATCAATTAATGCATGAGCGGTCGACAAGAAAGGCCTTCCTAGAATCAATGGAATCTCACTCTCTTCACTCGTGTCTAGCACAAAGAAATCAATGGGAAATACAAACTTTTCAACTTGTACAAGCATATCTTCCAACAAGCCATATGGTTTCCTCTCGGATAAATCCGCCAATTGGAGTGTGATATTAGTTGGCTTGACATTGTTGATCCCTACCTTGTCATAGATGGCCTTTGGCATGATATTTATGCTTGCCCCGAAATCACAAAGTGATCGATGCCACGTTTTTCCTCCAACATTCACCAGTATCATGAAACTACTAGGATCCTTGAATTTAGGGGGCAACCGCCTTTGAACAATAGCACTATATTGGGCATCAAGACATACTTTCTCATCATTATTCCACTTTCGCTTCCTTGCCAAAAGATCCTTCATGAAACGAGCATAGTTGGGTATCTTGGTGAGGACATCAATCAAAGGAATGTTGACATTAATATTTTTCTCAATATATCCTAGAAATGGGTGAATTGCTTCTCTTTTTCCTCCTTTCTTGGATCAATGAGTCTTTGAGGGTATGGCACTTTTATTGATGGATCTATCTTCAAAGGTTCCTTCACATGCTTCTTCTTGGATACCTTGATCTCATTCTTTTGTTCCTTCTTTTCTTCATCATCAACCACTTCCCTTTCATTCTTAACTACCTTGGACTTTTGTTCCTTGCTTCCTTCCTCTACATTTTTCTTCTCCTTAGATTCAACCAATTCTTGTCCACTCCTTAGGGTTATGGCATTGCATTGCTCCTTGGGGTTTGGAATAGTATCACTCGGAAATGGCCCAATAGGTTTTTCATCATTCAACCTTGCCCATTGCCCCAATTGAATCTCCAAATTTCTTGTTGAAGCCTTCAAATTTTCATAATCTCTTTTATGCTCTTCCGTTTTCCTATCCAATTCTCTTCTCAAATACTCGGCTTCTCTTTTCCAACCTTCTTCATCCAAATTCTCTCAAGAGATTGGAGCATATTGATCATGATACATGGGTTGGGAAGAATTGGCATAATGGAGAGGAGGTCTTTGTTGTTGGTTTTGAAATGACGGGTTGGGGAAAGTTTGATATGATTTGGGTTGGAAATTTCTTTGATGTGGCTGTTGATAAGGTCTAGATGAGAAATTCGGGGCTTGAGTGTGTTGGGCATTTTGAGGTGGGGGATTTGGTTGGTAAGGAGGATTGGATTGTTTGTTGGTGTTACTTCATGAGAAATTTGGGTGATTCCTCTAAGAAGGATTGTAAGTGTTCCCATAAGCTTCGGATTGGTTCCTTGGAAATGAAGATTGATTAGCCACATAATTGATTTGCTCATTAGCTCCATATGGCATCTCACAATTCCCATTGGAATGGCCGCCTCCACAAAAATCACATGTCATGCTTAGTTGAGTTGGAGAAGAAGTCATAGAATTTACACCACTAGGTTTCCGTAGATTCTCCGATGCCTTTGCCATGTTGTTAATCACACTGCATGAACATGCTTTGTTGTGCCAAAAGGGCATCTTGCATGTTTAGATTCAACGCTCCACTATTTGCATTGGCTTGATTAGCTTGGTGTTGAACCACCGGTGGAGTTATCGGCCCATGATAGTAGTGGTTGTATGCCATCCTATTTAACAACTCTTGTGCTTCTTCCGGAGTCTTATATGAGATAGAACCGTCGGCAGAGGCATCTACAATGGATTTTGTCTCTTGAAGTAAACCATTATGAAAGGTTTGGATTTGAAGCCACAAAGGAATAGCGTGATGAGGACATTTTCTTAGCAACTCTTTGAATCTTTCCCAAGCTTTCCCCAGGCTTTCACCAACATCTTGTTTGAATGATGTAATCTCATTCCTTAATTTAGCGGTTCTTGGGGAGGAAAGTACTTCGCCAAGAACTCTTAAGAAAGTTGGTTCCAAGTGTTGAATGTTCCTTAGGCATGGGATTGCAACCATGACTTTGCCCTATCACGAAGAGAAAAGGAAACACACCCCTCATATGCACACAATCCGAGTGTACTCCATTAAACTTGAATGTGTCCAAGACTTCTTCAAAATTCATGAGGTGTGTGTAGGGGTCCTCATTTGGTCCACCTCTGAACATGGCATGGGCTTGGAGCATTTGGATTAGGGCGGGCTTGATTTCAAAATTGTTGGCTTGCACGGGCATCCGTGCAATGCTTGAGTTCGCCCCATCAAAATTAGGTAAAGCATACTCCCTTAATGGTCTTCCATTCCCATTCATGTCATTTCCATTCCTATAGCCACAAATTCTATTATTTCCAGCTACCTCTTCTACTTCGTTTTCCATGTTCACATTCCCTTGATCAACATTAGCATTTTCCATCTCTATCCTTTCTTGCTCTTGTTGTACCCTTCTCAACCTTCGAATTTCTCTTAGCTCTTTCTCTCGTTCCTTGTCTAAGCAAATGAATGGCTCTTGAGCTCCTTTTACCATGCACTACACATAACCAAGGCAACTAGTCAATTGAAAATGCTGGTTCCAAGTCAATTCCAAAAGATATCCAACAAACATAAAATTGACAAAATTAACAACTAAACTAAAGTGCTTAATCTACACGACCTGCATAGCGCTTGATATTGCCAAAAACCGAAGACAATCCCCAGCAACAGCGCCAAAAACTTGATTGCTAAGTTAGGTAGAATGTAACTTTGAAAGGACAAACAAGCAATAATTAACCATATTAATTCACTATATTCTACCCAACTTCCACAAGTATAAGGAGTTGATAGTGGTATAGGATGAGTGGGTATCGTCCCACAAGGATTGTTGGAAGGCAATTATCAAAATTTACGGATATTTGTGTAGTAAAGCGAAATCAAGCAATGGAAGATGTAACTATTCTAGTAAAAACCATAATTAAATGAAAGCGATAAAAACTTAATTTAAGGCTAGATTAACTAAAAAACAAGTAAGTGAAAATAACTAATTACGATATTAAGGAACTAATTAAGCTATTCTAGTAGAAGCAAGTAAAGGAAAGCTTACTTAACTCTAACCTAAATTAGTCAAATTAAGACTAAAATTAAAAGCAAGCAAATTACCCAATAAAAAGGACTACAAATAAGAAACCTTGAAGACTAAAAGCAACCATTCCTAAACTAGAAACTGGAAAGAGTTAAACTAGAAATCTAAATATTTTTGAATTTTTGATAGAAATAAAGAAAGCCCACTAATAATTAACCAGAAATTAATGCAAGAAATTGAGAATTCTTAAATAGAAAGCAAGAAATTAACAAGAACCCTAATTTTCCTAAGAAACCCTAGATTGCAAGCAAAGAAATTCTTACTTAATTAGACTAGAAAGCAAGTAAAAATTATATCTACGCGAAGCTTGCGATTAACCCACTACGATTATCTAATCAAAATTCAAACTTGACAAGAAATTAAAAGAAGGTCTAAGAGAATTAAAGAGATATTTCTATTGAAAAAGAAAACTTGGAGTTCAAGATATCCTGAACTATCCTAAAATCTAACTGAACTCTCTACTACGTTTTTACTTTATATTTTTAAGTAGCTTAAATAGTGTAATTCTACACAAGGCAGAAATCAGGGTTTGCTGGCTGACAATTTATCAAATTGCTCTTACAACTTAACTCCCAGCGTGTCGAGATCGCGATATGGAACAATTGAGATCGCGATCTCAACTCTAATACATTAAGACCATTTCCCGAGTCGAGATCGCGATATGGAGAGTTTGCGATCGCGATCTCGACTCTCCTCTCAGTATTCTTCATTTCTTCCATTATTGCAATTTGGTACTTTGAGTTTGGTATATCCCAGCTTTCAACCTCTAATTTTAATTTGCATAATGTTAACACCATTAAGCATTTAATTAAACTAAAAATTTAATAAAAACTTATCATATTTAATCAAGAACGGAAATACAAACACATATGAAAGAAATTAACCTAAATCTTCAATTATTTACCCAAAATTCGGGAGTTAAACTATCAAAATGCTATTATTTAGAGGAAAATAACTCTATTTTTTACCTAGAGTTATCAAAGGAAAACACCCAATTGTTATACTATGACTTTATTAATAGAATCTATGTGGCTTTAGAATGCTAATGAGTTTAAAAATAACCTAATTGGGATGTCTTCATGGAAGGCGCTATACAATCTATTCTCACAAAAGCTACATGTGCTCATAGGAATTGTGATAAAATCAAGTGATGAAAAACTTTGGAATGCTATTGCATATAAAAAGACACGAACATCTAGTTACAAAATAAAAACACCTAAATCTACTAACTTTAATTAGATGATAACTTACAAGAACATGATATCAAATAGTAGCTACTGGAAGTAGGGATCATTCCCACGATGAAAGGTGTACACCTAGTGATTATTTGGTTGAAATACTAATTGAAGGGATTTGATTAAAGAAAAGAGTTTAACTAAATTAGGATTTGCACTAAGGAATAATTAAAAAGAGGGGTTGAGCTTGTGCTAGCCAATTTCCTGAGTTTTAGTTAATTAGGTCAATCAAGTGCAGATTCTATGTCCCAAATTAGAGGTTGATTCACATTTGTAACCTAAATACGATACCTCGGTAATTAAGTCTATAAATCTAATTAACCAAAGTGTGGATCCCTTCTACTCTTAAGCTAACAAAACTTGGTCATCTACCCATGGAATTCTAACAACTAATTGGGTGAATTAGTCTGCTAAGATCTAATTTTAGCCCTAATCCAACATTAATCTATGCCTATAATATAGTATCATTTCCATATCCCCTCAATTAACCTAAATTAATTAGTGGAGTGATCAATTCCCCTAACTAACCCTTAAGCCCATCAATATTGTCTAATTAATCCATTTTACCACCTAATTAACCCATTAATCTCTACCCATATGAAATTTTCTTGACGTAACCCTAACCCATAGCTAATTAATGCATATTAAAGTAAAAGAAAGTAAGTAAAACTTAATTCCCAACAAAGTTAAGTTAGTGACACGACACAAATTTTAAACACAAGAACTTAATAAAAAATGATAGGGGAATTGACACCTAAATAAGTACTAAAACACAAACTAAAAACATTCTAACACATAAAAGAAAAAATAGACAAAAACACACATTAAAACACTAAGAATGCTCTAAACTAACAGCAAAACCGTCAAGTTTATGTTATGTATAACTCTTGTTTCTTAGAGTTATCACACTTCAAAAATTAAGCTTTTGCTCATCCCGAGAAAAATAATGATATGAAAAGAACAACAAAAACGGCTAAAACAAAACATATAACACCACCAACGAAATTGAAATGTTCAACTCTAGTGTACTTTTCAAAAGTGAAAATGGGGTTTTTACTCAACAAACTCAACATTTTCATCTACTCCTCCATTCACAAAAGTGGACACTAGTTTTGGTTACCAACGTTACTTTTGACTAATGAAGTGTTCATGAAATGCCAGTTTAATGCAAGTTGATCTAGAGAAAGCAAGTCAAATTTCTCAAAAATTTACTACAAGTATGGAAAGATCATTAAGACTTGTTTTACTATGAAGCACAAATGGAAATGAACATACAAGGATATTTGTTGGCACCACAAGCTTTAGCAAACAACATCAACCGAAGCAATTCTTCACCCTCGACTCTCTAATATCTACTAACCTAGATTAAGGATCGTTTATAACTTTTTCAAGCCTGTAATGTAGGTTAAGGTAATAGGGTAGGATAAATTTGGATATAAGTGTCTCAAATCACCTTAATAATTTCAATACAAGCTCATATATAAGGTCTCAAAAACCAACATTACTTAATCAATAAACACTTGAATGGAAAAAACACAACTTTTGTTGAACTAAATTTGAAGGCAAAGTATGCCTTCTTTATTGAATAAGAACATAACACTTGAAATTCTTTGCTTTTCATCTTTTGTTAATTTTTTTTTTCTTTTTATTTTTCTTTTCTTCTCTTTTCTTTGATTTTCTTTACAACAATAACATAACATAACAATTACAAAAAAGGAGAATATAAACAACACTAAACTTTTGACTCCTTTCCCCAAAAAATACAATAAAAACTCTTCATGAACCATCATATCAACAATCAATTGAACTTTGCATTGGAAAAACACTTTGGGAAAAAGTAAAATTTGTGTTCAAAACTAGTAATGAAAACATTTTGGTTGACTTTCAAGGGTTAAATCTCATTTTTCACTTGAAGTGTAACCCATGTTCAACATCCAATTTCAACTTTCACAACGACAAAAGCAACACCATCCCCAATAAACAAGACAATTGACACCAATACAATTTTCAATTTATTCAAGGATAAGTACAACTCATCCTACCACTCATCCATATAACAAAAAATAAAAATACTACTAGAAAGTTATAAAACACAAACTAACTAAGCATAATACTAATGAATGACTTTAAAATATACTTGGACAATCAAAAATTCAATGTAGATGATGAACAACATAAGTGAATGTGAATGCAATCAACTGAAAACAAATTGAAATAAAATATATTGTTTAACCATCCTTTATGAATTTCATTAGCCATACGAACCCAACACCATTTAAAACTAAGAAGTGAACAATTTCAAGTAAACCATATAAATGCAAATTTGATTAAACACATAAGTCTTAGAAGTTGTATGTTCCTTTTCAACCAACAATGCTACAATAAGAAGGGGTCATCGGGACTTCACATGGTTCAAACAATTAAAGAAGAGGAAAAATACATAAGGGTAATGGGGTTTAAACAAAACACAAAGGTTACCTATAGGCCCATTTCCTTCCCCAAACTTAGGTTCACACATAGTTGGCCTCAACAAGACATTCAAGAACAAAGACTATTCCTAAAACACATCAAGCATTCACATGATTTGCTCAAATATAAGCACAAAACACATAGCAATTAAAGTGTATCAACAGCTAGAATTTTCCACAAGTAAAAGGAAAAAACCAAGTCCAAGTTTAGCAGCCAATTCACATAACAATCACCATTCACAAGTATGACTACATTGCCATCATCACAATTATCAATGACCAAAATTTTATCAACTATGATAATGATAAACACATAATTGATCTATATTTTATGTGTCATTAACTGTGTTTTTATGTATTATAAGCAAGATTTGAGTTAAGATTGAGTTTAATTTGGTTATTCTTAATTTTTCCAGGGTTTAAGTGAAAAGGGATAAAAAGGATGAAAAATATGGGAAGACTTCCATGGACGAATTGTGCGTGAGTATGGAGATAATCTGGATGTTGTTTCGCATTTTAAATACAACTTTCTAGTCTGAGATCTGATTTATTTGATTCATGATGCGTTGGAAAGCTAAGAAAGATGGCAACAACTTTTATGTCTTACACTTTTCCAAATTCTAAGGGCATCAAGGTCAAAATCAAAGTTGAAAGTGAAGCAGAACATTAGGGTTTTGCGCACATGCACGACCATCAAGGTGCGCATGTGCACACTTTCCAGAATTGGTGTTCACACACATGCATGAGAAATAGAGTGTGCACATGTGCGTGAACCAGTCAGGTTTCATAATTTTTAATTTTTGGATCGGCAGATTTCTTCGTTCGGTTAGAATATTTTTCAGCCGATTTCACGTTGTTATCCAGGGATAGGGATTGTAACCATAATATTACAATAAATACCTCATGTAGCGTGAATAGAAGAGAATGACATTCTTTTCTTTAGTTTCTATAATGAGTTTTCAGCAAAAAAATATTGTGTGTTCTTCCATGGCAATTAGTGCCTGAAATCCTTTTCTTGATTGAGGGAATTGAAGCCAGGGTTGGTTCTATTAAATTGTGAGACTTTTGTACTTGAATTTATTCATTTTTATATCATGTATTGATTATTTTTCTGTGTTATTTTTATGATTGTTCTTTATAATTTACTATTGCTGCAGAATAGTGAGTTATTAGAATTAACCAATAGTTAGATTTTTTTCTCTAATTTGTTCAATTCATTATATGAAGAAACTAAGTTTAATAATTGCTGGATTAGAGTTATTAAATTCAGGAAAAATAGTCAACTAATTAGCAAATCCTCGTGGTTTGAATTTACTTCCTAGTTATGTTTAATTAGCCTAATTGTTCTTACTTGTTTTAATGCTTCTATTAATTAATTTTTGGCGTGTGTTTGGATTATATTTATAAGAGTTAATTGGATGGCAACATTGAATTAATAACCAACTTAGGGAAAGATATAAGAACCGACTTTGAATTGGAATTTGGGTTAATTCTTCAATTAGTATTTGGTATAAAAAATTGAATTACTTTTGGTGTCGATGATCAATTGATAGAATTTTCATGGTGGATATGACAGGAACCAAGAACCTTCTTTTATTGAACTCTCTTCAATTTTATTTCTTGCTTTAGTTTTTAGTTTAAAATTGTTAAAAAATCCTTTTTTTTTGTTTGAGTACAAGAATACTCCCCATTCTCTGTGGAACGACTCAAACTTGCCACTGCTACATTAGTAAGAGTGAATTCGATTAGTTTTTGGGTGCTAACAACAACATATCACCTGTTGACAATACTTAGCCAAGAATACCCAAAAGTCATTTCAAAATTCTATGAAGCATAACCTAAGCTAACACAAGGCTACAAGCATTATTAACCCACTGGGCTCTTCAACTAAAGCATGTAAAGTAAATAGACAGCTTTATTTCTTGAAAGAATTTTAATTTCTTGTGTTGTTGAATTTTAATCACCTTATCCTAATCACAATCAAGTTTTTGGCTCCGTTGGCGAGGACTGTTCTTGTTTTATGGTAATATTGTGTGCTTTAAAGGTCGTGCTGGATTAGACATTTCTTTGTTTAGTTGTTTAATTTTAGTTTTATAATAACTAGTGGTTTCTTATCAATGCTAAATTATTTATATTGGAGCTTTGTCATTTGGATTTGATTTCTTTTTTGTTGTTTCTTGTAGTTTATGGTTCTTGTAGAAGTTGTAATATTACCTTTTGATTGGGAAATAGAAAGGACCTTAAGAAGAATTTGAAGGAAAAGGATTACAACAAGAGCAAGAGGATTTTGAAATGGCGGAACCTCCAATTAATAGGAGAGTAGATAATGAGAGAATGAAAGGAACGATGGAAATGAAGAAGGTTATGGGAACAATAGCCTAAGAGGCAATAGTGATGGCAATCATGAGTTAAATGGAATTGGAAGGCAGTTAAGGGGTTATGTCATGCCTAATCACAATGGGGCTACTTCAAATGTTGTTAGAATCCCAATTAAAGCAAATAACATTGGGATTAAACAAGATTTAATTAAAATGTTTCTAGCTCATACTATGTTTGGAGGAGGGCCGAATGAAGATCCGTATATCCATTTGATGAATTTTGAAGAAGTTCTTGACACATACAAGTTTAGTGGACTACATCCTAATTATGTAATGATGAGAGCATTTCTGTTATCTTCAAGGGATAGAGTGAAGTGGTGCTACAAAGTCATGACCAAGGAACTTTTACTGAAATGATAAGGACCAAAATTACTTCTTTCAACTGAAATGCCGATGAAGGCATAAGTGAGGCATGGGATAGATTCAATGGGCTACTTCTCAAATGTCTCCATCATGTACGATCCAATTAATGTTTGAAATTAAAACTTTCTACAATGGACTTTATCAAGAGACTAAATCTATACAAGATGCATCAGTTGGAGGAGGGGAGGGGTTCTCTTTCATTGAAGATTTTTGACGAAGGTCAAAGATTGTTAAATACCATGGAATCAAACTATGACCAACATTGACTGGCCCTACCTCATTTGTTTCAACAACAACCTCAAAATTTGCCTCAATGACATTGGGGTGCTCTTCACTTAGACCATAATAATACCATGATTGTCTAAACTAATTTGACGGCCAATATTTAAGGTCACATTAGAGAACTTATGAAGAGTGAATGCCGTCTTAACACATGCCATCGATTTGTAACTTTTTCTCGGGTAATCACTCAAATGGACAATGTTCAAATGAAGGATCTTTTATGGGGAATGAACATTTAAACTATGTGGGTAATCAAGTTTCTTCTTCTTCTACACCTTTACCGAATGCCTTTGGAAACACTTATAATCCATCATTGTCATTTAAGAACCATCCCAATTTCTCATGAGGTGGTCAACCATCTTAAAATACCTTCTTAAAATGCTTCTCAACAGAATTTTACCAACCGAGCATCCTTCTTTAAAGGCTACCAATAACCTTTTCAAAGAAATCCTCCATCTAGTTTTCAAAATTCTTAACTGAACACTTCCTACCAAAACAACCAATCAAGCTCTTCTTATCAACCCTGAAACCAACCACGATCTATCCACAATGGTAGAAGTTCTCAAAGGAAAGTGAGAATTGGGAAGAAAGCTTGTAACCTCAAGAAAGAAAAGTAAAAAGCAAGAACTAGATGTGTGAGAATGCAAGGAAAGAAAGTAAAAATGCAAAAAGAGAAAGTGAAATGGTGAGAAGAGAAAATGAATCTCTTAGGAGAGATCATGAAGCATTTGCAAGAAACCAAGGGGCTTCAACATAAAATTTTGAAACTCAATTGGGCCAAGTGGCAAGACAAATCAGTGCATGACCAAGTGGAACACTCCCAAGTGACACTCTTCGTAATCTAAAAGACCACGGTGAAAGGGAACATGTTCAAACAATCACTCTTAGGAATGGTAAAGAAGTGGAAAACAAGGTGAGAGAGTGAAAGAACAAAGAATGAGGTTAGCAAAGTGGTGATAGAACTTGATACAATCTCTTAACATGAAGAAGTGGTTGAATTTTCTAAAGGGAAAGGCAAGGTAATTGATTAGCTAATAAAGTACCAAATTGCCACTGTAACAATTGATGATGTAAGGAAACCTTCCTTGGAGCCTACAAGGAACATCCAAATCCCATTCCCACAAAGGCTCAAGGGTCACAACAAGGAAAATAAATTCAGGGGGCTTTTGGATATTTTCTAAAAGATTGAGATCGATATTAAGTTAATTGAAGCAATAGAGAACATGCCAAGCAATGCAAAGTTCATGAAACAAACGATTACAAGCAAGATGAAGATAATGAGAGATGAAAGATGTTGCTTGACTGATTGACATAGTGTCATATTCAATATGTAAAGAATTTCCTACCAAAAATGAAAGATCCGGGATCATTTTCCATCCCCTATAAGATTGGTAGAATCAGCTTGGAAAAGGCTTAGTGTGATCATGGGACATCCATCCACTTAATACCACTTTCATTCTATAAGAAGTTGAGTAGAAGAGGTTTGAAGCCAAGAAAATATGACTCTTCAATTGGTGAATCAAAGTATTAAGAAACCAGTGTGAATACATAATGATGTCATTGTAAAAGTGGGAAAGCTGTTATTACTGGCCGAATTTATTATTCTTGACAATGATGAAATACGAAGATGCTAATTTTCTTGGGAGAGAATTTTTTGCAACTGGAAGACTTTTGATTGATTTTCAAGAGGGTAAACTACAACTGAGAGTTAATGATGATATTACTTTCTTTAATTTTTTAATTCTTTAAAGTTTCCCTCTTTATATGATAATGTGATGACAATTTATATAATTGACGGGTTGTTAATAATTTTTTTAGGGAATCTTTAGAAACTTTCCCTTTGAAATGGCACTTCTGCATAGAGTTGAAGAAAGTGACTATGAAGAGGATATCCAAGGTGACATTGACATACAAGAGAAGAGCCAAACTTTGAAAAAAGAAGGGTGCATCAATGAGGAAAAAGGTAAAGCGAGGTCTCCAACCATTGAACCTCCCAAGGTTGAGTTGAAACATCTTCCCTCACGCCATGGTTATGCTTTCTTAGAAGATAATGAGGTATACCCCATTATTCTGAGTGAACTTTTTACTCATGATGAGTTGTCTAAATTGTTTGTGGTGTTCAAAAAACATAGGGGAGCTATTTCTTGAAGCATAATGACATTAAAAGGATAAACCACACTTTATGCATGCTTAAGGTTTTGTTAAATCAAAGCTAAAACTTGTACAAAACCTCAAACAGACTAAATCCTATTTTTGGAGATTTCAATAGTATAGGCTATCAATGAGAGATTGGGCAGTACTGATTTTGAGTTTAGAGCCATGGCTGAGTTTAACAACAATATGGTGTCCAATCATGATATTGGTATGGAGGAATTCCCAGGGAAAGGGTTCTTCTATGCATGGTGTAACAACAGAGATAATGGTGCTAGAATTTATAGTAACATGACATTGTTTTTGTAAATGAGCAATAATTTTCTGAATTTCCTATGACTGAGGCGAGTTTGAAGCTCCATTTCTGATCATACCCCTATCATTATTACTAGCAGAGGGTCTTTTAATTTTGGTCCTAAACCTTTCAAATTCTAGACATTCTGCATGAAACATGAAAAATTCCCTGAAATCTTGAAGGATTCCTGGCATGGTAGATCACATGGTAACCCTGTCAAATCTGTTTGCCTCAAGCTTAAAGCTTTGAAAAATGACCTGAAGGAATTGAACAAAAATCATTTAAGCTGTATATCTCAATTAACGGCAGTTAAAGGGACCATCTTTGTAGCATTCAAGAGGCATTTCTGAGATGTTTAAGGCAAATATTGCTAAATTGGGGCACGATCATTTCTAGCCTAAGTATAGTTAGTTAGTTACGGAGTCTCACTCGTATCACTTTTGCTAATGATTTATTCATCTCTTTGCTGCTACTCCAATGTCTATTGAGGTCATTAGGAAAACACTTATAGATTTTGTTGAGTTATTTGGATTGCAGCCCAATCTATCAAAAAGCTAACTTTTTATAGCTAGCCTTGATGACAAGGTGGAGCAAGAACTATGCCAAACTATACAAATGCCTAAGGGTGAGCAACCTATTAATCACCTAGGACTTCCATTAATTTCTTCTACGCTTAGTTTTAGAGACTGCCAACCTATTTTCATTAAGATTGAAGACAAGATCAAGAGCTGGGCAGCAAAAAATTGAGCTATGGTGGAAGACTTCAATTGATTGTCTCAATTCTACAATGCATACAGTTACTGGGATACTGCATTTGTGTTGCCTAAGGTTGTAATTAATAAGGTTACTCAACTGCTTGCCTCTTTCTTTTGGTCAAGGGAGATTAGGGATTACTATTGTGCTAAAGTTAGTTGGAAGGATATTCAAACTGCCAACATAGAAAAGAAGGGAAGTTGGGATTGTATGATTTAGAACTATGAAACAAGTGCTTTATCCAGAAACAAGTCTAGAATATAAACTATAGGAAAGAGTCCTTGTGGATTAGATGGATTCACACTACAAATTTGAAGGGTAACGCTTAGGAAAGAAATCAGTGTTTCCTTTACTAATGGATCCAGAGTTTGAGAGACTTCAGGAAACATCTAAAGGTTATTTAGAGTTTGAAATTGAAGCCTTTGGACGTTGGCTAATGTAAAATGACACCCAATCTCTTTTAAAACAAAAAACAAGCCCAAATAGATAGAAGGCAAAAAAATAAAAATATATACATATATATATATATATGATTTTGTAGGATCGTAGGATTAGTGATGTTACTGGGTTTTCGATTCTGTACACAATCCGAGTCAATTTGGGGCCTAGGATCAAAGGATCTTATGATTTAGGATCGCGATTTTGATAACCATGTGTTGGACATAAGAGACCTTGTCAGAAGAGAGCTAATTAGACGTAGATTGAGAACCCATTATGTAAGTTTGATGTAAGAAAACCCGTTGAAAGGGACTAATCAAACATAAACTAGAACCCATTATGTGGGTTGGATGTGAGAGAGCCTGTTAGAAGAGGTTAGACGTGTGGATAAGGTAAAACTCTAAAGGACATGGTCTTCTATTTCAAAATCAATTTGCGATGAATGGAATGACCCATGAATCAATTAGTTCATGATGTTTTAACTAATCGATATGGACATTTTGTTCTTGGACACATTAAAAAATATTAATTCTTAAGCGCAAAGTTAAAAACTTTCAGAGAAAGGAACCTTGAAAAGAATTATATTTGTTTAATAACGGAAATAAGCAGAGATTCTAGAAACAGTAGAAAAATATGAGACCATGCGTAGTAAGAATGTACTCCAAGTATCAAATGGAACTAGTGAAATCGTAGAGATTGGGAAGAGGAACTTTTAATTTCACAAAAGCCAGGTGCTCCATCTGAATCCAAGACAAAATTGGAAGGTATAGCCATTGAGCATGAAAATTAAGGCTGCGGTTTAAACGCCTCAAAAACCTTTCAACATGTGAATTATATGTACATAGTTCCATATATAAAAGAAAAAAGATCCAATAATTTGTTCTGATATATGAAACTTTAAGAAACTGTAAAGATCCAACAATTTGTTCTGATATATGAAACTTTAAGAAACTGTAAAGATCCAACAATTTGTTCTGATATATGAAACTTTAAGAAACTAACTATATTATTTTCAAAGGTGCTTTGCTGCTCATTGAAGGATTATCAGAAAGAACGAAGAGGATTGGACATAGTATTCTAATGGCGACTAGGTCATAGTATTTTCTCTTAGGATTATATAGTTTGTTTTTTATACAATTGCCCTATTGAACTAAGGGGTCTCAAGATTATTTCTGTATCCGTTAGAGGATAATCATCCTTTTATACACAGTTTTATGACAAAAGGAAAATTTTCCAGGAGAAAAGAAAGAGAACTTCATTAATGACAAAATTTTGCGAGGAGATGTACATAGCTTCACCTACATAAAAGCTTGAAATGTACAAATCGTTGTGAAAATTTCTTTTATTAATTTTCATTGTAGAATCAAAAAGGTAAGTTTTTTTAAACATCTTGTTCCTAGGAACTCTATTTTACCTCATTAGACCTGTAAAAAGAACCCATATTGGGGTTATAATTACATCAACAAATAATTAATTATTTATTTTGGATAAGTTAAACAAGAAAGATATGCATTAATTCCAGTTATAAGTCAGCTAGTATAACAACTATGATGTGTAAGGCAGATTGCAAGATTGCCTCTATGATGTTTTACTCTCACTTTACACCCCCAATATAAATTTTGGACATATTGGACCCCTAACTTTTACACACATCCCACTTTTATCTTATTTTTAATAGTTTTAAAAAATTTAATAAATGTTCCACTTTAGGTGCGTGGTATGCACAGTTTGAACATATATTAGTCTTAATACCAGTGTTGAAAAAATGGATTGACATAGGATAAATTTGAAAGTTGTAATATGTTCAAAATTAAAATATAAAATGTGAAGTAAAAATCGATTACAAGTTAAAAAATGTAAAGTGGAGTAAGGCCAAATTCTTAAGTTCCGAACAATAACTATAAATACCCAAGAATGAAGTATCTTTTTTTATTGGAATGCATGCAGCTTCCAGGCAAAACCTGCATGACAAGACAAAATCTTCTAAGACTCCTATTATAAATTTTGTTTCTCATGAAATGCATGAAATGTTAAATATGTGGTTGCTTCTTATACTTATGGAGCATAAGACACCAAAAAGTTTTCTCCCATATGGACTCAGCTTGGTACATGATAACTCTAGAAAAGTAGAGTTCTATATATCCTAAATTTGAATATTTTTACCCTAATTTTGAATAGTTTAGGGTTTAAATGTTATTTTTGTTTCTTTTTTCTTTGATGTTCTAGGATATATTAGATTCTGTTAATTTAATTATTTTATGTCATTCTAGTTACATGTTTTATTGTAACTAAAAGAGTGTAATTATATAATAGGTTTGATCGGAAAAAACAACGAAACAATCGAATGGGAAATAACTAAAATCAGGCCGAAAATGACTATAACAACGATAAGCACGCTAAAATAAAAGTCCATTGTCTACAAACGCCTTTAGAGCTATTGTATGTTTAACTGTGGCTGGTAACTAGCTACCAAGATTTAGAATTTTTTTTTTGAGTCCCAATCACCACGGTGACCATATTCTAGAAGCAAAATTGTTCACCGCAGTGACCAGATCCAAGAAGCAAAACTAGCCACTGCAATCCGAGAACTCTTAGGAACAAAATTGTCCAGATCGGTGCGAAGTATTGCTACAGCCATTTCCTTCTACCCTAGCACTATAAATACACCCTTTCAGCTTCTTTGGAGGCCAAGTAGGATAAAAGTAGACTTAAATAGGAGATAGTAGTAATAGTGTAGTTCTTCTTCCATTTTCCTCTCCATTTGGGAAGAATTTTATTAGTTAAGTTTAGATGTAGTGTAGTTGTATTTTCTAATTGAAATTTGAAGACTCCTAGTGTAAAACCTCTTTAATTTATGTTCAATTTCATTTTATTTGTATTAAGTTATTATAGTTTAGATTAATTACTTTATTTTTTGTTTTCTTAATGCTAATTCGTAGATTCGTTCACTTGTCCAAAATGCCACCAAGTTGTTTCTCTAAAATTCTTCCATGCTTTAATGAACCATAAAACTTGATAAACCCCAATGTTTCTTCACCTTCTTCCTAGATTCTTGAGGTATACAAAAAGAATAAGGGTCAGGACTTTCTTAATGGCTCAAATAGGTATTTGGATGGCTATACTATTCCATTTCATGATCAAAATTGTATAAAGATTAGTCATAAGAAACATGTATATTTGCCATGACTCCTAAATTATACGGATGATAATATTCTAGGCATGATTTATGACAATCTATGTTTTGCATGTCCTTATAAAGTTGACATTGAAAACAACAAAACAACACATCAAAAGGAAAAGTAGGAAAGTTTAAGATAAAGCTAACAGACATATAAAAACTAGAGCTATTGCAGCTACCCTCCCGATTTGTCAAGTATACTACAAAGAATGGAATAGATCGGTAGGAAATACCATTCCGGTTCATGTAATCTAAGATGACAATGAAAAAGAAATGGATAGAGAAGAGTAAGTAGAACCTGAACATGACCTCTCAAAACATAATAGGTTACACTATCCCTCTACTGAATGGTAGAATATTGATCCAATTCGAACCCAATAAGAGGACTATCGGGTTGCTGTCTGTCGTGCAAGCCTTTCACTAGAGACTGCTATGCCAAAAAAAAGAAACTCTATCCCTCTCTTTCCTTTTTTTTGCCCCCCTGTCACCACACAGAGGGACTCAGGGACGTGAAAAAAAGATCTTAGCAACTTGTTTCAACCTAGGATAATAAGCTCATGGAAACACTTTCCTCCTTTTCTTCTTAGTAATGGCTTTATTCTAATTTAATAAGACATTCAGCAGAGGATATGACTTTGAATGATAGACATCCTATCTTCAGCTAGTAGTCTAAACTATCCATTCAAAAGAGAAAATTTTTGGATTTTTCAAATAGAAGCAAAGTAAATTACCAAAGGGAAAAATATTTTTTAGATTTTTAAAGTAAGAGACATAAACTACAAAACAAAATCTTTTGGCCTTTCAAAATAAGTGAAACAACTATACAAACAAAACACAAACAAACTTCAAATTTAGTTTTCTAGCCAAATTATATCAATGTTACCAAAAGTCAATTCCCAAAAATAGCGCTAAAACTTGATACATTAAATCTACCTTTGAATTTATAATCACCTATTCCTACTACTACCTAGATAGGACACCGCAATTATATTGAGTCAAATAGTAGCAAGTAGAAGTAGATATTGATCCTACAAGGATTGATTGGTAATCAGTAATTATTTATTTCGATTACTATTTGAAAGGTTGGAATGCAAGAAGATTTGGTTTAAACCTAAATTAAATAGTAGAAACCAATCATAATAAAAATGAAAGGTCAGGGTTAGGTTAGCCAATTACCAGACTTTGGTTAATTCAATCGATAAATTGGATCAAAAACCAAATTAGATATCAGTTTTCTTATTTAAAATAATCTTGGTTCCTTAGGTAAATTTGGTTTATCAATCTACTTAACTTAAATGTGGATTCCTTGTACTACTTAGATTAATCAAATTTGCTATCTTTTCATCAAACTCTAGGTGACCAACTAGGTGAAAGGTATGCCAAGTTCAATTTCAAACCTAATCCAAGCACTAATCTAGGTCTCAATGGAGATCCAACTTCGGTTCTCACCTAGATTGACCAATTAATTAGGTTTAACCTCCTCGTTTGTCAAATTAGTCTATTGCACCACTCAATTAACCAAATTAACTATTAACCATATGAAATTGGCATCACTCAACTTTAAACAATGACTAATTAAATCATAATTGAATATATGGAAGCAAAACAAAGCATGAAAAGCAATTAAACTACACTATTAACATGAAAATAAACAAAGCTAGTAAAGAAATCATGTAGATAGAAGCCAGTAGATGAAAGCATTTAAAGAATGTATCTGAACTTAAGTAGACATGATACTAAAGACTAGAACAACTAGATAATACATAAATATAACACTTACAAACATAAATATTAAACCTTTTACATAGAACACAAACTTGACTAGAAATGGAAGAAGAAGAAAACAAGACTAAGGTTCCTCCCCAAGTGGGAAGGAGAAACAGAGAAAACAAGGATGTCTGGGGTTTAGAAAACAAGACTAAAGGCTGAAAAAATTATTCAAAAGTTGCAAAAACAAGCCTCCCAGAACAAGTATGCTGCCGACGAACTTCACTGCCTTGAGGACTTTGCTGCCAACCGAAAGGATTCAATCTCTCTTGGCTAGTGAGCAAAATTTATGCTTGTGTTCATTCCAACCAAAACACTAATCACAATCATGACCATATTAATATATGTTAACAAAAACTAAATAAACATATAAACCACTAAACAAAACACTCACTAACACAGAAAATAGAAATACACAAAAATGTGCACGTAACGCAAAAACCTGCTAGACTAGGTCAAAAACCGTTTGAAATAGAATGTGAAAAAACCCTAATTTCTTAGTTTATCAATAGGTCTAAGTGTTTTCTAGGGACTAGAGAAGGTTAGGTTGGGGATGTGATAACTTCTCCAAAGTTTGTTACTCTAGCCTTTAATTATGCCTCGCTAGTATGGTTTCCCTTACAATGTTGGATTTTTAGTTTATTTTGCTCATATTTAGTTGTTTTGTAGTTTTGGTTTAGTTTTTTAATATAATTCGGCTACTATTAACAAATGTGTAGCTCATGTACAGGAAAGGTGAAGGACAAGGTCTTAGACTACGAAAGAAGTCAAAAGGCCGAGAAGATCAAAAAAAAATTTGACAGCTACATGGCCATGGCGTAGATATCCACACAGAGGATGAATATCCAAGGGCTTCATGGCTGTGGTGATATTACTCGCTTAATTCCATACGAGCAAACTTACAAAGAATCCAAGAGAACTTTGGTCAAGAGCAAAGTCTACTTGGCCATATAGATCACAGATATCAAGGTCTACAATTTTTTAGTAAAGCAAATCATCTTATAATTGATAACCCTAAGAAATATGGAATATTCATTCTCCATTTTGTTCAATTTTTTACCTAGTGTCGGCAAATTCTAGGGTTTTTATGTGCATTTTCACATTTTTGTTTTTTAATGTTTGTGATTTGTTTTAGTGTTTAAGTGTTGTTTTAGTGTTAATTATGATATATTAGTGTGTGCTTGTGTTTATGTTTGGTCAGGAAAAGAACAAGCGTGACCAAACAATGATCATGCAAAATTCAACGTGCAAGGATGCAGAATCAAACTCCCGGACATGGCTAGGAAGTCAGAGACCAAATTCTCAGCTTGCAGCCATCTCCTTTGAACCAACATCTAAGAGCTCTCAAGTTGCGACTAGGGTTTTGCAAGGTAAATTTCATTGCATCCTATCAAGGTTTGTATAGGTGCAATTTTCAACTTTTTGACCTAATTCTCAAGGGCATTCTTGTCCTTTCAACCCTAAACCCTATCCACACTGTAAGGGCCGATTGTTAGATTTAGATACCCTTCAATACTTCTTATTCTTCTTCCTTTCTTTTCTAGTGTAGTTTGTTTTCCATGGTTGTAAGTTTGTATCTTCTACTTGTAAGACTTCTATTTATGTTTAATGTTCTTTTCTATGCTCTAATTTCATGCTTAATTAGTTTACAATGCTTTCTTTAAATGTTTTCCACTTACATGCTTTCATACTAGCTTTCTTGGTTTGCATGCTTAATGTAGTTTATTTTCTTTCCAAGCTTTATTTTACTCTAATATCCTTGATTATGGTCTAATTAATTGTGGGTTATGGGTACATAATATTAATTGGTTAATTAAGTGATAAAATTAACTAATTGGACAAATCTAATGAACTACGATAAAATTATGGGAGAACCAAAGCTAAGCCTTGTTTAAATTGGTTAATCAAGCGATAATAGAAGTTTCATATATACCAAGATTACTGTTTAGATTATGTTTCAAATTGATCTTGATACTTTTCACCTATTTGGTATCTAGGATTCCATAATTTAATTAATCAAATTTGGTTAGCAAACTAGTAGGAATTAATCCACATTTAAGTTAATTAGATTGATAGACCGAACTTGAATGAGCTAACCGGGATTAGGTTAACTACGGGAATCGACCTCTAATTTGGCTTGTTGAACCATATTATCGACTTAATAAATCAAAGTTTGGGAATTAGCTAACCTAAACCCTAACCCTCCATTTTATTCATTTCTAGTCTTTAATTTTGTTCTTTAAATGAAAACCGTTGGTTCATTCAACCTGTCGAATAGTAATCGAACCAATTAATTGATAATTGTAATCCTTGTGGAATCGACCCCTGCTTTTACTTGCTATTATTTGATCATGTATACTTGCGATGCGCCATCTAGTTAGTAGTAGCATTTAGCGTGATTAAATTGTAAAAATAGATTTGAACCCATCAATGATCCTTATAAATACATCATAAATGTGCATCACATAGTAGATTCAATGGTCTACTTAGGGTTAAGGTTAGGGTTAGTAATAGGTTTTGGAGCATTATTTTCAATTCATAGACTAGATTCGTTATATTTTACTCAATTTTAGAGATTTTCTACAACCATGAATAATTTGCACTTCATCCATTAAGGATTTGTCTTCCTCAAGATGTGTCATTCTCTATTACTTTGGTACTTGATTAATTTATTTTGGGTTTCAATGAAACCCTACAATAGAGATGTAATCAAATAATCCATACACATAACTACTACATGAATACTCTAAGTTCAAGGAAATAATCCCTACAACTTCTTCTTCTTATTATGGTTTGGACATTAAAACCTCAAAAAATAGTGATTTTCACTAGAAAGAAAGTAGTAAAAAATGACCCACACGAAAATCAACAGGTTTAATAGAAAAGGTTAAATCAAGGATAATAAGTATATGAAGCCATTGGTATCTAAACTTTTGATTGAGTTACACTTTAATACACAATCTTTTAATTATGTCATTTAGGTACTCCATCTTTACAAATAGTATCTAATTGGTGAAATTGTCCAATTCCAGTGACTGGAAGGCACCAAAGATCACCACTTGCATCACACAAAAGATTTAAAAGAGTGAAATTGAAATGCAAATTGAACAAAATTGCCTAATTCCATTATCACAAAAATAAATAAATAAATAGTAAGAGTCTACATTTAGTCACTTAAAAATTTGATTTGTTCAGTGACTAAATACAAACTTTTACTTTTTATTTTTCTTTAATTTGTGATGGTGAAACTCTACTGTTTGGTTCAATGTTTGTTCTAAAATTACCCCTATTAATCTCTTATGCAATACACTTGACAATCTCTAGCACCATTTGACCGCCGAAATCGGAGAATTCCACCAAATATATACTATTTTGAAATATATTCTACCTAAATAACACATAAATTAAAAGATGGTATCGAAGTGCAATTCATCGGAAGTTAGGGTACTTATCGCATCACTCACTCATCAATAATTTCTCAGTAATATTACACCTAGAAAGAAACAATCAACAATCATTATAAAAGAAAAGAAAAATAAAATATGCAGTCAAATTATCAAATATTTCATTCATAAAAAAATATTTTAAAAAACTATTCGTTATTATAATACACAATATGTGGAATTAGCACAAGATAAAACATAAGTCTAATAATGTGTTCATTAAACTGGACTTTCAAAAATTTAAAAATTATATAAATTGCATTCAAAAAAATTTCACTCTTTTTCCAAGTTCTGCAAGATCCAAACAAAAAATATTCAGCAAATCAAATAATTTTGTAATTATTGAAAACAAGGGTAGAAAGGGAAAAAATTAAAAGAACTTAAATGATGTAAATAAAACTTACAAGATGTTATGGGTGGTTGGATTGGTCACGAAATACAGGTAATTTAAGTATAGAAATATATGGTAGTGTAAATGAAGGTTTTTTTTTTTGTATTTTTAATTGTTAAAAATAATAAGGGTGTGTGATAAGTTTTAAGCTTGTGCAAATATTATTTGTCTTTCATGGTGTTTGTATATCTATGTTATCCCTCACTGGTTAGATAAAAACGAATCAAAAGATTGTAGTTTGAATATTTTGTAAGAGAAAAATTAGAATACAATAAGATAGAGTACTCATTTTTTTTATTTTGGGGATTATGACATTATTTTTGGAATGTGTCAATATGTTGGAGAATTTTTAAAATAAAAAGGGTTACAACTTTAGAAGATTTGTAGTTAGTTGTATCTATTCAAATTAATATATATGTCCATTCACAATAGCTATGGTTTAGTGTATAGATATGTCTCATTATAAAAAGGCATGGATATCTCTATAAATGCCAATTTATAAGTTAGAAAAAGTGAATCTTAATTGATTAATTCACTTATTCTTCTCCTTTTTTTTTTTTTTTAAACTAAACAAGATAAATAATTAGACTTATCAAAGATTTAAGTGCTTAGTGGATTAATTTTATTTGTGCAAAATGTAGTCAATTACTAGCTTTCATTTTATTACTCTTTCGCACGCCATTATAGTAGGGGCAAATTAAATTTTAAAAAAAAAGTGATATTGTAATGTGCTTTGAAGCGATATATTATTTAACAATATTATATTACAGAGTTATTTTATGTTTTGTTTTTTTACTCTACAATGTAGCTAGTGTAAAAATATAGATGAAACAGATGACATATATACTAAATGATAGGAGTTTTTTTTTTTTTTTCAAAATAATATTAGTTTCAAACAATATTTTCAAAGTAACACACAATCAAACCGTATTCCATGTATAATGGATTTTGATCCACGTAGACATCCTCCACCCGTGACGGTAAATTTTTAGCCAAATTCAATATAAGAAGATTTATCTCCATTCGTTTTTTATTATTCTAAAATGAAAAAATCTATTCTAAAAAGCAATTTACAAATAAACCAAACACTATGAAATACTGGTAATATAGTTATCATATTGCCTCTAGAGGCCCAAGTCCACTGTTGGTGAAACCATCCGAAATACTAAGATTTCTAATCATTTTTTTTTTTTTTTTTCTATTTTAACAAACGATAGGAATTTATTAATATTAACAAGCAGTAGCCAAATGAGAACATATTTTTGTGCCGAATTTTTTAAACTTATTTAGAAATCATCCAAAATAAGATTTCTAATGAAACCCACCACTTTCAAGGCTACTGCATTTATAATATTTTTCCCATTAACTAAGGACATAATTTTGCGTCGAATTTTCAAAAGTTATTGAGAAATCATCCAAAATAAGATTTGCAGTCTAACCCACCACTTTCAAGTCTATTGCATTCTAACATTTTTTCTATTAATTGAGGACATAATTTTTTGCTGAATTTTTGAAACTTTAATTTGATTTCTCCTCTTAAAAAAAAAAAGAGATATTCTTTATCAATAATTAAAATTGAACAACATTGTTTGCTCACGTTTTAAACTATTGCCTGTGAAGCACGATAAGATTGGTAGTTGAAAATTAATTCGAATTTTGAAATTTTGAGTGATTTTTTTATTTATGATTTAACTGAAATCTCCTCGTGGTAGTTATAATGTAGTAGTGCTACGAAAAAGGAAAAGGAACGAATAAGAAGATAGTACAGTAGACAGAAAAGAATGAAAATGAAAATGAAAATGCAGTATTCAAAGTCTGTGTGTCACTAAATATATCGTAAATAGAATGTGATCACTTTACATCACTAACTAGTTATAACCCTGTTTCTTGAACGGGAATAGAAATTGGATCAATGTTCTCTGTTGTTAAATTTAAAAAAAAAAAAAATCTTTCGTAAAATATAAAATTGTTAGTTCTATATAAAAGTTATGAAATTTAAAGATAAACAACATAATTATCTAGTGATAGTGATAAAATCTCTTTAAACATTTTTAACTTATTAAAATACCTATTCAAGATAAAGACGTGGATAAACATATCTTTTCGAAATAATTTAATGCTGTATTAACAAAAAAATGCATGTATCCGGAATAGAAGGAATGAAATATAATCAAATATTTAAAAGCAGAGGATCTAATATGATTTTGTTATATGGAGTAATATTCACAAGTGATATTGAATTTATGATTTTGTGAATCATTTTACTTTTAACAACATAAGACAAACTTTTAGATGTTACTATCTTGTTTGTGCAGAAGACATATGAATCCTTGTTATCATTTCAAGTTATTTTGCAACCCCGTAATAAACTAAAAAAGAATAAAATCCTAATATAGTTATACACATGCTAAACATCTACTAATTTAAGAGAAAATTTTGAAACTGTACTTGTTTTCAAAATTGTTCTTTTTTCATGTCGATTAGAAAAATTAAATATCTGGCACGAAGGAACTCGCATTCACTGAATGCAAGTTCATTGAACTCACATTTATTGAATGCGAGCTCATGACAAATTAAAATTGTGAATAACCTTGCATTCGGTGAATGCGAGGTCTAACATTTTTTTAAAAAAAAAAAATTTTTTGACCTCGCATTCAATTTTAAAAAAAAAAATTGACTGACCTCGCATTGAATGCAAGGTTAGTCGAGATTCATAAATCGGCCAGAACCCTTATCCTTCTCTTCCTCAGTTTCTCCTCCTCCTCTTCCTTCCATTTGTGATTTCAGTCACAATCACCACCTGTCCTTTTCCTTCTCCTCTACAACCACCACCACCTCCTTTTCCTCCTCCTCTACAACCACCACCCACCATCTCTTTTTCCTCCCTCTCTACAACAACCACCACCACCACCATATTCCTCCTCAACAAACACCACCAACATATTTCAGGTACATTAAATTTTTTTTTGATCCAAATATTTTAATTAATTTATTTTTTAAATTTTTTTTAGTAAATTAATTTTGTTAATGTAAATATTTTAGAAAAATTATTTGTGATGGTAGCTTATATTTTTGCTGTTTTTGTGATTGTGAATATAAATGATTTGATATATGGGGTGAGGGGCTGTTAAACATTACTGTCCTTAATGCAACAGAGATGTTGAAATTTATGAAACTGTGCTTTTTAAGTTATTGGGTCACCAATTCTGTAAATTGGATAATTTGATTAAATTGGATTTGGCTGTATATAAGTTGTATATATGAAACTGGTTATGAAAGTGATTATATTTGGTTATATTTTGATTAATTATGTTTGTCTTCCTTGTCGGACATATATTACTTGTAACCCTTGCCGGGTTATTGCATTGTTTGTAACCCTTGTTGGGCATGTATTACTTGTAAGCGTTACCGATTTGTTATGTTGTTTGTAGCGTAAGAGAGAATCCTCAATATATAGAGGAACTCTGTCGAATTTTTTTAAAAAATATATATATATATTTCGTATCCAATATTGGGGTCTAAACATGTTACATCCTTACAGGGAAATGACATTTGATAGACCCCGTCACATCCTCCTTTATTGGGGCGGGAAAATAACTTATGAAGGCGGTACTATGTCTTACCGGCTAATGGTGTGCAAGAAACTATTTTGAATAATACAAAGCAATGGATTAGGTTTGTTGAATTGGTTGACAAGATATACGAGTTCATGGAGGTTGATAGGGAGCAGTTGAAATTGAATATTCTGTACAGGCACATAGTTAGTCGTGATGTTTACTCTGACATTCTATTGACAGATGATGATGGTATGGATAGTATTTTTGATTTGTTTGATGCCGATCCTACTTTTTGTGCTGAATTGTTTATCGAGACAGATGAAATTTCCCAGGTACCTGAAACCAACAATCTAGGGTTGTATGGTGTGGGGCCAATGATGTCTCTTATGCATTCGACCATAGACGATGAGCCGCTGCAGTCCAATGCGCAAGTCTCTTTGAACATCCTTGGTCATTTGAATTTTACAACCCAACGTGTTCGTTTTCAATGTCAAACTCAATGTCATCTTATCAATCTATTGGCACGCAGTGTAATACAGACACCACAGCAGGTGAAGGCCCAAGTACCATGCAATATCAACAAATGGAGAAAGGTCTCGTAAATGAGGGTTTGAAACAGATGATAATGCTAATGGTGACTCATCGTGGCATGCATTAGATGAGGATTACGAGTCAGGGTCAGATGTCAGAAGATATATCAGATGATGAATCTGACGAGAACTTGGGGACAAATAACAGTGAATGTCAGGTGCAAGAGGATGTTTCTGTTTATCAACCTAGAGAATGGCTTTTTTCAATGATATTGGTAACTACGGTGATTACGATCCCATGGACCATAGTGACAAAGATGGGCTGGTTTATTGGAATGGAGAAAAAAATTATATTCGGTTGCACATGTGCTTTGATAGCAAGGAGCAAGTTAGTAAGACAGTTAGAATGTGGTCCATAGCTCAAAAACGAGAATTCAAAGTGATAGGGAGCCGAAAGAGGACATGGGCAGCTAAATGCAAGACTGCGTCCTCCGGTAGATTAGCTCCCGAAGATTGTGATTGGAGTATTCGAGTACGTGAAAATAAATCTCTTAATGTGTGGAAGGTCATGAAGTGGGTAAAAGATCACGTATGGATGTCGTTTCGGTGAAATATCCGGTAACAATAATAAAAATCTAACATCTACAGTCATTGCTAACCAAATTATGCACTTAATTGAAAAATAATCCTGGGCACAAGGTCAAACAAATTCAAGCATACATTAAGAACAGTTTCAAGGTTGACATCACTTACAAGAAAGCTTGGTATGCTCGCAGGAAAGCGATTGTGCTTGCATATGGAAGTTGGGCATATAATTTCCAACAATTATCCCAATACATTGAAGAAGTACTACGCTCCAATCCCCAAACTGGTAGATGACTTTAGTAATACTAATTTCAACTTTTATGGTAGATGAACTCCATGGCTATATTGTACTACATGTCATTGGACAACCTGACTAAGGACGATGCTCCGGATACTAGTACTTGGGCACAAATCAGACATTTCGCTTCTGAGTCACTACATGCAGTAGGCGAATCTACTCGTCTTGATCTTTGGCCTTCGACAGTTCCTGCTTACGTTCGACATCCACACCAGGCACATGATCCTTTGAGATAGAGTAGAGCGAGTTCCACGGTGAGGCGGGCAACACAAAGGTGGTCGTCCACGTCTTCGAATTCCATCGCCTCGGACCCATGTAGATGCTGGATCCCCTCATGTTAATATACCATTTGAGGGTGACACTTCACAGATACTTTTGCCAATGCGCACTCTGGTGGGACCATCATCTTTCGGACAGTTGTCTACTGGACCAGATCCAGAGCATACTGGTCCTACTATTTCAGATGAAGAACATGAACACGAACAAAACATAGCTTCGCAGGCGCAAATTGCTCACCCTACTCAATAGCAAGACACTCCTCTATTTTATAACCGTCGATCAAAAAGGGTGCCAAACCTAGAGAATGTGGTACAGGCAAGAGATTTGGAGATCATGGACATTGACATTTGTAATTACTTTTCGCAAGCGATTGATGTCTGTTATTTGTATATCATTGTTTGCCCTTGTCTGTTATTTTTATATTATTATTAGGTTTTTATTTCTATTTTTTAGCCCTTGTCGGACTATTTTATGGATGTTTGTTGCCCTTGTTGGGTATGGTTGTTGGCAGGGAGAATGTTCGTAAAATAAGGGAGGTTATGTCAAAATTTTATCAAAAAATATGATAAATTAATAAATTTGCTTTCTTATAAGATTTCATTCGTGTAATATTTCGTTAATGTTACAGTTTGTGGTTTAAAGATAATGGTTTAGTATTCCTACATATCGTATTAAATAAATGTTCACCATTTAACATTTAAGTGGTTTTTATCTTAGAGCCAAATCCTTTTTTAATTAACAAAAATATCAAACATTTTTCTATTTATGTAATAGTGCAAAAAAAAAAAATCCCCATGACTTCTTATTTGCAAAATACAAAGCTACATGCAGTGGATTTTTTTTTTAAAAAAAAAATTCTTAATGTGAGGTCAGTCAAATTTTTTTTTTAATTTATTTGACCTCGCATTCAGTGAATGCGAGTTTCCCCCGCTGGAAATTCCATTTCCAATTGACATAAAAAATGAAGGATTTTCAAAACAAAACACAATTTTAGAAATTTCTCACTAATTAAACGGAGTTATCACCACTACGCAAAAAATCAAAATTATTTAATAGCAAGATGTCATCAATAGAATAAAAATTACAAAAGTGGGATTCTTATTAGAGAATCACATCAATAACATAATGCAGCTCTTTCAGATTGCACAAATATCCCAATAGTTCGACTTCCTTAATGTCTTACTACCTTAGAAGACTGAATGGTACTTTGGCATCCAAAAACATATTTCGTAAATCCAATATATGCAATTTTATAAGAAAGAAAATTATTTTGATTAATTAATTCCCCTGACAACCAAAGCAACAAATAATTAGACTTTAAAAGTCATTTATAGTTGTCCCACGTATTTGAATATTACTTGATGAAACAAGAATTTTGTTAGATATGAGAAGATAAGAAGTGATACAACTTAGGGAATTCTCTAATTTTATTGATTGTGACTGATTTTATGTTTGTTAGGCACTGATTTTTACTTAAGTTACACATACATATGGCTTGCAAATGAATAATTAACTAGTATTTATAGTGATTTTTGGTACATATTAGCTGATCTATAGGTCGGCTTATTTGTTTAAATTGTTAGGTAGCAAAATTAGTTTATTCTTCTTGATCTACTCATAGTATGACAGTCAGAAACTAATCATCCGAGCTGTCTGCTGGAGTTTTATTCAAAAAAGGTCGGTGAGGCTCGACATGTGCCCTTTGGTCGTGCTCAATGAATTTTGATATCATCCAAAACTCTCTTGATGAAGTCTGAATCATAGATCAGCCTTCATTGTTCAATAGTAATTCATGTCCTTTGGACATTTATTTAACCATCACGTCTTTTGAGAATTCCTATTAAATGTTGGTGACCATTTTTACTCAAGAGTCCTTCGGTTTACATTTATAGGTAATATATTCCCACAGTAAAAAATCTTTTTGTTTCCTTTTGGTGAATTTGCAGTTAAAATTGGTAAATTTTCGAAGAATTCCTTTCTGATTCTTCTTTGTTGTAGACGATTCCCTACATTCTTTTTCTCAACCTTTTCGAAAAATTTCATGGTGTTCGAATCAAGACATGGTTCAAATGATAATACCCCTATTAGGGATAGCTTTGATTTAGGGGATGTCATGCTAACTGAAGATACTTCCAAGAAGAAAGTTGTGAGAAGAACTCGCAAGACAAAAAAGAGTTTTACAAATCCATCAAACACTGAAGAGGGTGTAGTATCTATGATTCCAAATCCTCAGGAAGCGATTGAGCCCAAGTTAAGTCCACAAAAAGAAGAGGAGATTTCCACCAGAAAAAGGAAGGCCTCTCAAATCTCCTAACCAAAGCGATGATCCTATCCCTAAGATCGACGCTCCATCAGTTGAAGGAGATCACCCCCCTATACTTTTGCTTAACCCTTCAATACGTGATAAGGAAGCAGTGAAAATTTTGAGTGATTCCAAAAAAGGGAAAGAACCAATGGAATCTGCTAGTACTGAAGCACGACATTTATTCCAGATTAGCCGATTTACACTGATGGATTTATCAGCTCGGAGGGTCAAGCAAATGTCTGGATTATTTGTTTGTTGCCTTTTCTCAAAAGGATGTTTTGGAATCTGAGGACTATACATATAGCCAAAAAGCAATCCAAGGTGCCATGGATTGGTTCTTATCGGGTTGTTATCATCGTATCATTATGCTAACTTGAAGGAATGACAGGCGAAAAATTTCTTACTTGGAGGGGTTGATCAAAGACAGAGCAAAACAGATGGAAGAAATAAAACTAACCAAACAAAACACATATACCGAAGCTATAGCCGAGCTGGAAGAGAAGCTGAATAAACAATACAAAGAGCTTCAATCCTCTCATGCAGTTGAGATACCAAAAATCAAAAAGGAATATAATCAAGTTTCTCAGAACCTTTCTTCCAAATCCACTGAGCTGAAAACTATCCAAGAAGAGCTTCAGAAGCTTCAGTCAGAGCTCTCACAAAACCAAACTTTGATTCAAAATCTGAGAGAGCAACTTCCTCTACAAGGTGTCAATACCTTTTTGTTCGCATCAAGGCCCAAAGTGAAGACTTAGGAAAGTAAGGATCCATGTATGTGTATAACACCATTCTCAATAAACAATGCTAGGATTAAGGAAGCCATGTTATATTTGGGAGTGTCTATAAATGTTATGCCTCACACAGTTTATACCTCATTACACATTGGTACTCTACTTGAAACAAGTACTGTTATGGTCAGTGGCATATCCTAAGGGTATAGTTGAAAATGTTTTAATCCAAGTCAATGAATTAATTTTTCTTGTAGATTTTTATGTTCTTGACATGAAAAACAATGATGAGTCTACTCCTATCCTATTAGGTAGATCATTTTTGAAAACATATAAAACTAATATAGATGTAGATACTGGAATCTTGATGATGGAATTTGATGGTAAAATTTTTCAGCATAATATTTACAAAACCATGAGGTATCCTACTAAGGATAATTCCACCTATTGTACTGATATTGTTGATTCATTAGTACAGGAGGTTTTCATAGAAAAAATTGACAAGTTAGATGAATTGGACAAGCAACTGGGAAGTGATGTTGAGGAGCCATAACTTGGTAAGGTATCATATGCTACATTGCCAATTTCTAATGATAAATCCTTACTTTCTATTGTGCAGGCTGCTGAGCCAGAACTGAAACCTCTTCCAAGTCATCTCAAATATTTGTTTTTAGGTGATGGAAAAAATTTTCTGGTGATAATTTCCAATAATTTAACTGGTGAACAAGAAGAAAGATTGTTAAAGGTTCTGAGGGAGCACAAGATGCCGATTGGGTGCACTATGTAGATATAAAGGGAATTAACCAGTTAGACATGCATGAGATTGCATTACTGGAGGATGTGAGCTAAATCTACTCGTCAACCACAAAGAAGGCTGAACCCAATTCTAATGGAGGTGATTAAACAAGAAATACTCAAATTTCTTGAAGTGAGGATAATTTATCCCATTTTAGATAGTGAATAAGTTAGCCCGGTGGTTCCTAAAAGACGGTAATAACAGTGGTGAAAATCAAGAAAACTTGACTGAGATTGTGCCCACCTGTATCCAAAACGAGTGGTGGGTTTGTATAGATTATCGAAAACTTAATTTTCTTTCTTGCAAAGATCACTTTCTTTTACCTTTTATTGATCAAATGCTTGAAAGGTTAACTGAACGTGCTTATTTTTGTTTTCTTGATAGCTATTCAGGATACTTTCAGAGTGTTATTGCTCCCGAGGATCAAGAGAAGACAACATTTACGTGTCCATTTGAAACATTTGCTTATCGTCGTATGTCATTTGGGTTATGTAATGCCCCTCCACATTCCAAAGATATATGGTTAGCATATTAGGAAGCATGTTTGAATCATAAGAATATATCTTTGGAATGTGGAGGGGCTAGATGTGTATAAGACATATTGATTAACCATTTGTTTCAAATGGACACGTAAATGTTGTCTTCTCTTGATACTCGGGAGCAATAACAATATCCTCAATGCCTGGCTCTACTTTATCAGAGTCTATCACATAAGCCAAATAGCTCTCACAACCCCTCTCTAAGGCCTTAAACGCCTTCATATGCTGATATAATCTTTGATATCCTAGCATCTTGGGCTTCTTTTCATTCCCACGAAAAACCACCGTTCATGACTATGGTTTTCACAAATGTTATTACTTTATATTTTCTTTTATACATTTGAAGAGCTTTTATGTCGAGCTAGTTATGCTCACCCCACGTGATTTATAAAACATTTGCTTATTCGTCATAATCTTCCAAGTCAGTGTTTAGATAGGTTTTGTATTGTAACTTTGTTTTTGTTGTGCATCTTTTGTACTAAGAAGGAATTTTGTAATTCCACATTCATTGCAAGTTTGTTGCTCTGTTTGTTTGTGCCTTGTGCTTTGGACCGGTGTGCCATTAGCGCGGCGTGTTATGGTTAGCATATTTTCTAATTTTGTAGAACATATTATTGAGGTATTCATGGATGATTTCACTGTCTATGGTAATTCTTTTGATTAGTATTTGCATAACCTTACACTGATATTACAAAGGTGCATAGAAACTAACCTTGTTTTAAATTTTGAAAAATGTCATTTTATGGTTCAACAAGGTATAGTTCTAGACCATGTGGTGTCATCTAAGGGGATTCGAGACTGATAAAGCTAAAATTGATATAATTCAATCATTACATTACCCTACCAAGTTACGAGAAGTTTGTGCTTTCCTTACTCATGTAGGTTTCTATCGAAGATTCATCAAGGATTTCTCCAAGATATCAGCATCTCTATGCTAATTATTGCAAAAGGATATGGAATTTGAATTCAATAATGGCTACAAATTGGCATTAAACAAGTTGAAGAATATTCTCGTCTCAACTCAAATCATTCAACCACCTAATTGGAGCTTGCTGTTTGAGATAATGTGCGACGCATGTGATTCTGCGGTGGGCATAATTTTGGGAGAAAGAGTTGGATGAGCATCTTATGCAATTTACTATGCTTCCATGACTTTGAATGATGTGCAGAGAAATAACTCCACCACTAAAAAAGCCGTTGGTTGTTGTCTCCACTTTAGAAAAGTTTCATTCTTATCTATTTGGTACTAAGGTAATTGTTTATTCTAATCATGCATTTTTGTGTTACCTGATGACAATGAATGAAGGAGTCAAAACCAAGGTTGATAAGATGGATACTTCTCTTAAGTGAATTCAACCTAGAAATCAAGGACAAAAATGGATGGAGAACAAAGTAGCAGACCACTTAAGTCGACTACCACATGTGGAGAATGAATTGGATATACAAGCAAAATTTCTTGATAAACAATTATTTTCAATAAGGGCGATATTACCATGGCATGAAAATATTGTTAATTTTTTAGTTACTAACAAATAAGCCCATGTTTTATCCAGGGCAGAAAGAGAAAAGATCAAAAGTGATGCCAAATATCATGTATGGGATAAGCCCTATTTGTGAAAGCATTGTGCCAACCAAGTAATAAGAAAGTGTGTCAATGATAGTGAGATTAATTAAATTTTAGCATTTTGTCATTCTTATGCTTATAGAGGGCATTTTGGAGCCAAAAGAATAGTAATGAAGGTATTAGAGTGTGGTTTTTATTGGCCCAACATATTTCAAGACTCTTATTTATTTTGCCGGTCACATTTTATGTGATAATTGTCAAAGGTTTAGTAATATATCCCAAAAAAATGAAATGCCTCAAAACCCGATTCAATTTTGTGAAATATTTTATGTTTAAGGCATCGACTTCATGGGACCTTTTCTTGGTTCATTTGGTTATTCTTATATACTACTGGCTATAGATTATGTTTCGAAATGGGTGGAAGCTAAGGCCACTTGTATTGATGATTCAAAAGTTGTTGCACATTTTCTTAGAAATAATATCTTATCTAGATTTGGGCTTCCAAGAGCACCAATCAGTAATCCTGACACTCACTTTTGTAATCGAACAGTTGAAACTCTGCTAAAGAAGTACCATGTAACCACAGCCCCATGGCAGGGGACTACATAGCATTCCTTTGCCCCAAACCACTTAATGTCTCCTTTGAGTCAACTAGAGAAACAATGGCTTTCCCCTTGTTTCTAGATGAGTTGTTGGCTGTAGCATTTGTTTCACGGCAGAACTCAGTCATAAATTGAAACTTCCTGGGTGACAGCAAAGGAATAAGGAAGATAATAGAAGTAGAAAATCCTAAATGGACAGGTGAAAATGGCAAGAAGTGTAGTCAAGAAAATAAGGACAAAAAACTTAACCAAAAGTGTTCAATTAAATAAAAATAAGGCATTTATAGGTAAAGGAAAGGGGAATGGTTTAAATGTTGTCAAATGTGAGTCAAATCACAACCACTGAAATTCAAGAGGAGCGATAACATCCTGTGATAGATCGGGTCGGGTCAGAACCCGCTGGTTGCTTCTTGGAAACCATACACCAACATATTATTTATGAGATCATTTCTAGGGCATGACTTTTCATGGACGTGTCTCTTTGAATTCAAAAATTTGGAACGAACAAGTCTCGAACAAATCTGAACATAAAAGGATGAACCTGTGAAAGAGCTAGAAGTGGTTTGGAAATCCTTGAAAAATGAATAAATAAATGATAAGCCTTTTAAAGTGCATTAATTGGCTCAAAAATCCTTATAAACATGTACAATGTACACTGGGTAGTGCTGCTGAAATGCTTAAGTGACCTCTATAATAACATTATTAAACATATTAAAGTTCAACAATCAAAGCATGCCCAATTGCGTTGGACGATTGGCATGATACAATGGGAGGAAAAAGGGTAAATCATCTTAAGGGTTAACACCAGATTGCAGCCAGAAATACCATGATCAAAATTACATTAAAAATTTCATGGATGAATATATAGAAATCAAATAAAGAATACAAGGTGTTTTTATTCAAACATGAAAGGGAAGAATTACATATGTCCTATTCTAACTGGCAGACTTCTGAGACTGATCCTCCCGAGCTACTCTTGAGGCTGATCAGCTCTAGAAGGTAGATCCCCAAAAGATGTTGGAGTCTCGGCAAACACCTAATCAGAAGAATCAAAATCGATTAGTATATCATAGTCTAAATCAAAAGAGCTAGGATCGAAAGACAAAGCTTGATCCCCAATTAAAGCAAATAGATCCAAGACAGTTACCTCCTGTTCAAGAGCCAAATTATTTGTCTTGATATTCCTTCCTATCTTCATCTTTTTCTTCCTCAACCATTTCTACCACAGGAACAGGATCTTTGGGGAATATGCCCGACTTGAGGGTAAAAGGTATTTTGGTTTCGTGAACTCTTTCCTAGCTCAGTCATCAGCTTGGGAGTGGCTGATGGCTTAAAAAGAGAGAAACTATTGTTATTAAACTTCAAGGTCGGTGACCACTAGCATATCTGCTTCGGTGCCTGACCAAACTCTACCTTAGCACTAGTTCTGCAAAATTTGGCTAAGTCGCGGCTGAGCCCATCAAATACTAAGAATTTATTTACACTCTAAAGAGGCAGTTAATCCTTTACCTCCTAGATCGACAATTGAGACTAAGCAAATTCAGCCTTGACCTTTTCTAGCTCGACCTGAGTGATTTTCAATGCAGATTGCCTTTATAAAAGAACCTTTGTTGTTTGCTTGGACTTTTCCTTTAGATTTTTCAGCTCAGTCGCATGAACAGCTTGTAAGTCCAAACACTTTTTGGTCTCCTATATCTTGATTGCACTCAAAATCAACCACTTCAGACCCATGTTTTTTTTTTCCGCCTCTTGGAAAGCATCCATGCTCTCCACTTTGCATTGGAGCTCACGTATTTTCTTCTGATCCTCTTCCAGGCAAATCAGCAGACTATGGTAGCAGATGCCCCCTATAATAAAGCTTAGTACCTCCCACGTAGCTATTTTTTTCATCTGAGCTCTTCTTGACATACGCTACATCCATTGTTTGGAAGGCAAACTTCAAAAATTCTAAGGCATTCTCAAGATGACCTGCAAAATCGCCCACAGTTAGCGACCAACTTAGGATGAATTTCTCCTTTGGGACCGAACTTGGGATGGCTTTTTCCCTTGTCCACGAACCGAACATAGAGGGAGGACCTACCTCGACCTAATCGGCCTCTGATCCTCCCTTCTCAAAGGATGGCCACTCTATCCCGACTTGGAGAAGGCGCTTTCTGAGACTAGGAAAATTGTCTGAGTTCGTGAAGCTTGTTGTTTTTATTGACTTCTAGTTCGGAGAGGGTTTTTCTTTTGTTGGGGATTAGTACTTTTTTGGTTCTTGAACACAAGCATACCTTAGGGCTTGAAAAATGACTTGTAATGTCAGTAGTTAGTACCTAACAAATAGACATCTAAGCTTGAAAAATAATGCAAAACAAATTAGACTCAAATATGAAATAATTAAATATTTGTCAAAAAAAAAAAAGTGAAAAATTAAAAGGGGAAAATACAAACCAAACTATGAAATTATATTTCAACACATAAATGATAAGCTGCTTTTTTTTAACAAAATCTTTTGGGCAGATTACAAGGAACCGCTTTGGGGTGAGCATCAGTTATCGATTGGTTAATTTATTAAATATTTCGGTCAAAATTTAGAAATGACTCCTAAAATTATTAACCAATTTCAATTTCAATTTCAAATTAAATTCAAAATAAAATCTAGCTAACGAAATTCGAATTCGAATTCGATTATCCATATTCTCCAATTGAGCTTATTGGAATTAGACAAAAATTCATTAAACAAAACTATTAAAAATTTATTTAAAACAAAATTTAACTAGCAATAAAATAGTCCATAAAATTCCATAATATCAAAACTGTATTAATATTTCTTATACTTTATAAAACTTAATTGACAACAAAGTACAGTTTAGGTAATAAGATACTTCCCCTGAGACCTATCGGCCATGGGTTCGAGTCACTAAAGAATAATGGGAAGGATGGTTTAAAAAAAAAAATACCCAACAAGTTGTAACATATTTTCTAAAATGTATGTGTGTGTGTGTAAGGTCATTTATTTAAAAAGAAGATATTGCAAGCCTTTAATTTGCTCTAGTGGAAGGTACTAAAAATTTTTCTTGCAAAGTCTTGAACTCGTCAAATATCAAATTGAATTCAAAAATCAGTTAATTCCCAATTCAGAACTTAATTCCAATTTTGTAACTAATTTTTTATTTCATATTTTTTTTTGGACCAATTTATTAACCAAATTCTGGTTAAAAAGTTTTGAAATTTCAATATGAAAGTGAAAATGCTCGCAAATTCAATTAACCAGGTTCACGCTCACCCAACCCCTTATGTTTTGACTAATGTTTAATTTTTTCCTCTACAGGTTGCAAACCTACCATTTGCCTCTTGCAGTTTGAGTTTAATTCTATACTTCTTGTATTGTTGCTCTCATGTTTTCTAATTCATTTAAACTGTGTTTTAATGGTAAACTAACTAAAAAACTTAAATTTTATTAAGGGCAATCTAAACGATACAAAAAAAAAATGAAAGGAACAACTCACATATATTATATAATAATTTTTCATAATTTGGATCACCCAAGTTAAATAAGTAACAGTTACTAATTCGATATTAAAATAAATTTGATTTGAACATATGGAGTTGGGAATTGAAAATAAACTAACATATATTTCAAATGTAAGAGACCATAAATTGAAAAAAATAAATCACAATATACATGCACCATTCGCCACTAACTAGGTGAAAATATAATGTTTGGATTATCAACACCGAAAAGTAGAGACAGTAAATACAGAACCCATTTACTCCCTACTAAACCAATTCATAATAGGATAACATATTCCATATTTTTGTAAGAAAAGGTACAACAAATTTTACGATGAAATACTTTCATATCAAAAGATAACTAGAATATATTGAGAGACAATTTTGTAGCCAAAGTCAATATCAATTACCAACAAATGACGTTTGTCGGTAAATAATAACTTTTTTCTAATATAGTATTGTCTACTACGAAATTTGATTTTGTTAGAAATTGTTGATTATTTACTGTGAAATTGCTTCATAGCTAAACTCAATATCTATCACCTACGAATAGATTTCATCAGCAAATAATCATGTGATCTCCCACAACCCATAAATTTTTGGAGATACATACACAGCATCACGGAATGATTTTGTTATAAATCCAGCAATTTTGGAGGTGGTAGGAAATCTTTTGCGATGAATATCTACAACTTTTCCCTAAAAAGTTTACCTTCGTAGATAAATATAGCATTCTCTGCTACGGAACTTCATTTTGTCAGAAATTCTAAACAACTGATTATTGCCTATGAAAATTGCTTCATAGCTTATTTGTGTATTTTGTTGTAGTGGCCTCCTCTGAACATTCTTGATGACGTGGAGGTCTTGGAGACGGAAACGGAAAGTTCATTGGGTTATTTTGTTTCTTTGGGCTTGAACAATGTGGGATTTTAGCAAAATGGTTTCGTAGGCTTTGAAGATCAGAATGGAGGTAGTGGTTACCTGGAGAAGAATTGTGAGACTTTCTTGCCTAACAGTTGGTATCTAGAGCTTGGTTTTGTTAGCGAGTTCAGGCATGGTTAAGGGTACAAGGCCTAAAGTACAGTTATTAAACTCGGACCAAGGAAGAATCCGGTAAGGAAAGTGGATCAATAGGCTACTGGTTCAACCGGTGGGTTACTATTCAATCGATGGGACATTTAAATATATTTTTTATTAATATATAATATCTGTAAATTATTAAATACAAGATATATAGTAAAAATATTGATAAAAAACATATTTTGTTTAAAAAAATTAAGATATAAATGTAACTTTTCAATATTCACATAACTTTTTTACACGAAGAGTTCAAAATGAGTTAATGCATAGAGTAGAGTTTGAAGAGTATATAAATAAAAAAGAGGCATATAATAACCAAAAGCTTACATGGTTAGGTAGTAAGACCTTCTATTACTATTTAAGAGGTCTTTGGTTCAAAATTTCACAATTACAATTTGGTTTTTTCCTCAAACCGCCGAGTTTCTCCAAACCTGGCCAGGTTCTTGGGTTTACTGGTTGAACCGTTGGGTTGCATGAAACCCGGCGGGTTCCTTCCTTGTCCGATCATCATCGAAACCCAACCTGGTCTCAAGGCACGATTTACTAGGTTCACCGATTGAACCACTGTGTTGGATCGGGTTCAATAACTATGGTTTAAAGAAATCAAGATCACCCCTTGATCTAGGGATTAGGTAAGAACCCCAACAGCAATTGCTTGGGTTAGGATAGATGACCCCGACCCACTTGAAACCCCGATCAATGGTACTTTATTAGATCTGGTTTGCCCAAAGGAGCTGTGCATTCTGTCTTATGGGCTTTATTGACAAAAATCCTATGACAGGCCTCTTCTATCAACATGAGATCACCCAGGTCGAAGTCACGATCCTTAGCAGCCGGAGCATTAGCATTGTCGAAATTTTTATCAAAAATAGAAGCTATTTCTCAAAACCAGGAGACAGAAATATGAAGTGAATAAGATAAAAAGTACGGTAAGAAGCTACACCACTTGGGGCAACAATATGGATGACTATACGTTTGGAAAACTTGAGAAAATGAAAAGATGTGCGGAATTTCTCTCTCAATATGCGAAAATTTGCCAACCAACCACAAATTATAGAAAGGAAGAAGATAGGGGTATTTATTTGTAGGAAAGATGAAGAGGCTCAAGTAGGTATGGGTTGACCCGATCCAGACGAGTCCTAGAGTTAAAACCTAATAAATGAAGAAGTGAAAAGAAATTACCATTAGCGGGTGCAAGAATCGAGGACATCAAAATACTCTCGCCGCGACATAAGGCATACAACAAACCCTAAGGAAACCAATTGGTTGACACGATCTGATCTATGATATCAACTCCGTTACGTGGCATGTAATAGATTAGTAAAGAGTAATTATGCAAGTTGGGCCACAAAGCACATCCAATCAGGATCTATGTTGATCCAAAGGCCTATCAAGTGCTCCTGATCGGTGAAAGACCAACCAACTTGATCGGTTGTTCAGATGCCTGAGGACCTAATCACATTTTCTACCCTGATTTGGAGGTCAAGATATAGGTAAACCTTTATAAATATGGAAATCATTCGTTGTATAAAGACGAGCAATACTTACTTATAAAAGTCATTTCAGACATATTCCTTTTTATCTGATCAGGAATTTTATTCATCAATTTGAAATTCTAATCCATAAGACAAAATGATAATTATATCCATACACCACTGAATTCATGCATATAACTATCAAATACATACCAAAGTAGTGAATTGGACACTTATCTTTGCTCCAAGATGCTTAATTAATTTAGACCAATCTATTGTCTTGCTCCATTGGCTTTGGAATTTTTGTTGACTTTTTGTAATTTTTTCCCCTATTTTAAAAAGTTTGAAGAACAGTGGTAGAAAGAAAATGACTTGTTATATCAATTCCCACCAACGACGCCACTTGATGAAAACTAAAGTTAGAGAGAAGAAGAAGAGAACTTTAGAGAGAGAAAGTGACGTGTATTTGATTGGTGTAAAAGAATTAGTATCCCTTACAAATGAAGGGTTGGGTCCTATTTAAAGGCTTTCATAGGATCCCAATTATATATATACAATTAACCAATTTGCCGTTAATGGGCTTGACAAGCAGTACCATCTAAGTAGGTGTTAAATTCATATATCATCAAGTGTTAATTGCCCCTATAAAAATACATGTTGAATGATTTCAGATAAATACAACTTTTACAAATCCATCGAAACTACACCACAAACTCTTACATAACAACAAAAATATTCTTTTCTTGAACACTACTACAAGAACAAGTATAAGACTAAAAATATGAAGAAGTAGAAAATCTATTATTGAGTTGTGTTGTGTCTTTGTTGGAATCTCTTGTTTGGACACTTCAAGACACTTTCCCAAAAGTTGTCCCAATTGATTGGCAACCCCAAGAAATAACAGTACAACCTTTTGGATGAAAACTCAACTTTTTAGGCAAAATTTAAATGAAGAGGTGCTACTTTTTTGTTTAAATTTGCACCAATTCTTCACAAGAGATGCTTAAATAATTTAAAATCAGATTGGATACGAACACTTAATCATGTGCTAAATAGCTTCTAGTTTTACAATCTACTATGGGAAACAAACCAAAAGACATAATTCGAAATATCACATTTCATGGAACAGAGGTTTTAGCTACGGCCAAAACCACTTTGGCTACGACCAAAGTACTCACAGAAGGTTCAATTGAAATGATATCTACAGCGTTTGCCCTAAGAACTTGTCTGCCAAAAATTGTTTCCAACAATCCTCAACTAAACTTATAAAAAATCTAAATTTTCAATGAATTTAAATATTGAAGTCCTTGTTAAGTATTAACCTTAAGTGTTTACAAGTTTTCAAACTTGAAATAAATTAATGATTGTACTTAATCATTAAACCATGATTCAATATGTCAAAAGTGGGAAAATGCACCTTAAATCCGTCAATATTTTTTGAGATATTTACTGTAGTTCTACACTGTTATGGACATTAATTCAAACCACTATGTTTCATTAGTCCTCAGCCTAATTCTTTGGATCTCTAATTCCTCAGTGGTTGTATCCTCATATATGATTTTTAACCAATATTGGGTTCATGTCTCATCCCCTGGATATATCTCATACATTTGCCTCGACATTGTATTTTTATATTATAAAAAATTACAACAATAAACTATAACTCTTACTGTCTAAAACGGCCCAGTAACTTTTTAGTCCTAAACCACTAGGTCAAAATGTTTAAATTCAATTATTAGTAACACATAGTAGGATAATAGTGACCATATCAAATCATTTAAATTCCCATCCCACCGATGTGGGACTTTATATATATGAGACTCTAGTATTCAAGTCAAAAAATCTCAATAACTCACACTTTACCATTATTTGGTGAGAAAATCCCTCGTATAATTGCAACCACCATATTACGTACCAACATGTATATCAACATTATTTTGACCAAAAAAAATTTATATCCACATTCATTCATGTCATGTTGTGGAATGAGTGATTCAAGTACTTTCATCACTTATCTTTTGAACTCCAAGATATTTTTCACACACTTTCTAGTGAGTATTAACCTACTATATAGTCAAAACAAGGATCAATAATATCTAATAATATCTAAGAGACAATATCCACTCTTAATCCAAGATTGAAAATGCCTATTCACAATTTGATTAATAAAAACACAAAAGACTATAGTATTCAGTAGCTTTAAAATTTCTCTTATTGCATGAGTATCAGTGTCACAACCTCAAGTATTATAATAGGTAAACATGTTATCATTAATAGTTAATTTTGGGAACACATTATGCTACATCATGTATGTAAGACTCACGTGTTTTTTTTTTTTTTTTTTTTTTTGTTAAGTCATATGTACATAAAAGCTGGATATTCCCACGAAAAATGTGAAATTTATGTTTTATATGCTTTTGAGTTCAACACAATCATTTTAAGGATTCCTCTTAATTATTTATCATTTATCATAAAATGTTCATATATCCTTTACACAAGTATTTTTTTATTTTACGTAATAATAAACATTTTTGTGTTTGTTAAAGTTTTCCTCTTAGTTGTCAAATTTATTTTAAGTTTTATCTTAAAGTTTTCCTTTCAATTGACAAATTTCTATTAAGTTTTGTCAACAGAAAAATACCGCACAAATGAAATGTGACAACAAATTCTATCTTCTTAATAATTCCTTATAATAAATCTAGTATATTGAACTAAAATTTTACAAATTTATAATGATAAGATCCAAAACTATCCCTACCCTGGCAAACCTCAACCCCAACCCCAACCATCCTTTTTCACTGCCTTTCTCCCCTTTCTCTAGTCTTGCCCTAACCGTGGCGATCTCTGTGCCTATCTTGGAGATATCGATCATGTCCCCACATTGACGAACCACAACCCATTCCTTACCTTCTTTAGCCCAGCCTCTACTCGCAGAGACTCCCAACCTTGCCCCCACTTTGGAAAGCCCTATCTTTCTTTCCTTTTCCAAGGCCATCCCCTATCCTTGTGACCCCTATTCCTACCCTAGCAAATCCCAAAAGTACATGAACCCAGGATTCCACCACTATTCAGGCTAAATCCAACGCAATGAATCCAATACGTCCTACTACTCCTTTCCTTTCATTTTCTTCCATTCCTTAATCCTACAACCCCATCCCATCCAGTCCCTCATCCTAGCAAAGCCTAACTCTCACTCTCTTCTCTTTCTTTTTCTTCCCACTTCCCTAGCCATGGCCCTACCTCAATGAACCCTACCCCTCATGAATCCATGCCCCAATCCCTATCCTAGCTAAACCTACCTCAACAAACCCAATCCCTACCACTACCCCTCTTCCTTCCTCTTCCTCCCTTGTCTTGCTCTTCCTTCTAGGACTATCGATGTGTTTCCTTTCCAATTGGTTCAATTAAGGTGAATTTTGATTGGGAACCTTTGGGTAAAGAAGAAAAGAAAATCAAATTGTTGAAGTACGATAGAGTGAAAGAGGAATAAAAATAGGGAAAAAAGGGCATTTTGGGTAACACATTATTCGGAGGGCTAATTTTGTCTTTTTGGTGAAAAGTTAACGATCGTGTTAGGTTAACTAGAAAAAAAGTGATGTCAATCCATAGTTACTATGATTATAATTGGAAGTTTCATAGAATATTTTTCTAAGGGGAACAAGGTTTGGTGGTTATTTCAATTAACCCAAAAAAAAAAAAAAAAAAAACAAAGAGTTTCCTCAAAAAAGGAAAGGGTTAACTACGCTTTCCATCCCTAAACAGTCCTAGTTATTGCACTTTGCACTTAAAAGTATGAATTTTTGCAATTGACCACCTTCACCTTCCAAATATTTGCATATTTAATCAATGACTTGAGGGATAAAAGTAAAAAGACCCAATACCTTTTCTCTACCATACTACAACCCTACCCACCCAAGACCCCTTTCACCAACATCACCTTCCCTAAACCCCCTATCCCCTCAATCCCCACTAGCCAACCCCTCTCATTTTCATAGAACCCCATGTGGAGCTGTGTTCCCAACCCTTTTGGTCCCTAGCCCATACCCATGCCCTCAATCCCCTCTCCATTCCACCATCAATCCTATCTAACCACTACTTCTCTCCCTAACCCTCTTTTCCCTCAATTCCCCGGCTATAAGTTCCTCTCTCCGTTGTTTCCTCTCATTCCCTAGACCACACATCCATCTCCTTCCTATTCCTTAGTCACCCAACTAGGCAACCTTTCCATAGATCCTGTCCTTTTCCTTCTTTTCTCACCAGCACACAAAGTAAACACCCCAAAAAACACACACGACTGCACTAACAACCATATCGGGTTCCAAGGCCCTAAATATGTATGAACAGTAACTTTAGGAGCCAGAGTATTGTTCGTGTGCTAGGTAGAATTAAAACCAATTAAGAACTCAAACAAGTAATAAACCTCACTTTTTCACTAATTTCTATGTACACTCCTGCAAGTATACGGGGAAGGTAGTAGATAGTGATAAGTGAGATCGTTCCCACAAGGATTGTTGGTTTATTTCTTGGCAATTACCAAGATTTAGGGGCCATCGTATAGTTAGGCAATTCATAAAGAGAACAAGTACTACTTCTACTCAAAGCCATGAATTGAACAAGTAAGTAAATTAAGTTAAAGACTATTTTATCTACTAAAGCGATTAAAGGAAGCAACTAGACATACTAATTAAAGGATTACACAATCTAATTTAAAGAAAGCAAGTAAATGAAAACAAGGAAAGGAAAGCAAGTAAAATTACCCCTAAATTAACTAGAATAACTAAAAATACACTAGAATTAAAAGGCAACTAAATATAACTTACCTAAGGAAAGCAAAAACAAAGCATGCAAAACAAGTAAACTCCATTTTCTACTACTATTGACCTAGTGAAATTAATGAATAAGACCAAGTCAAACTAAATATTTTTCTATTTTTAGATTAATAAAAGAAAACCCAATGAAAATCACTAGAAATTAAAGCAAGCAATTGAAACGTTTTAGTTCAAATCACTAAAATTGGAAGAAACTAACTCTAAAACTTACTAAGAAAGCTTGAATTGGAAGTAAAGAGATTTTCAAGAAATTAAACTAGAAAGCAAATAAAAATTATATCTACTTATAGCAAAAGATTAACCCACTAAATTGTCTAATCAAAATTTAAACTTGCAAGAAATTAAAGAAAATATCTAAGGGAAATTAAAAGAACACTTATATTAAACTAAAAAGGTTTGAAGTTTAAGATACACTAACAACACTACTAACTATGTGAAAATTCAGTAACTATTCAACTCCAATGTGTGCACTAACACCTACTAAAAGTCTAGATATAGTTGGAGTATTACAAAAGTAAATACTTAAAATTTAGTAGCCAAAATTTACAAAAATGTGTATTAATAAATTTTCTGAACATGCTTCCATGTCGCGAGATTGAACTGAAGTTACATAATCTAAATTTCGCCTCAATGTCACGACATCAAGTTCCATGTCAAAACATCGACACTGTTTGAGTAAAGATCTTCAATTCTTTTCTAATACGCTCTTTTTGGCCTGGAAACTTTGTTCATTTTGATTTCCAACTTCCAACTATTAGCCTGCATAATATTAAATAAGTAACCAAATTGACTAAAACTCAATAAAAACTCATTCACTAAGAATAAAAATGCAAACACATAATGTAAAAATTAAGTAAAATACTTAAATAAACACTAAAATTCAGAATTTAAACCAACAAAATACTATGATTTGGCTGTTAAAATCCATTTGAATTTCATGTGTACTGAAAACATAATCAAAAAGTTAAAATACTATATCCAAACAAGGCTAAACAAATTCTATGATTTTCATCATTAAATCCCTGAAAGATTTAAAATTTTTCTATTTAAAAGATCTAGCAGATCTATGGAAAATTTTATAAAGATCATTTATGAATACATATTAGAGAAAACATTCTCTACTTTTCTTGTCTCAAATATGCTCTTGAAGAAACAATACCAGCAAAGAGTTTTAAAAAATATTCCAACTCTCATGTCTTCTTATGATTGATGTCAATGAAATAATGAATTATTATTCAAATGAATTTTGTCCAATTAATTATGTTCCATTCCCCGAAGTGAATGTGACAAAATTTTAAATAATACTTATGGACATGATGGTCAAAATTAATTATTCATGATGGTTATCAGTAAGCACTACTCTGATTATAGTACTACATCTCACAACCAAAAGTGGTAGATTAGTAAAAAGGTAAAAGAGAAATATATCAGTCATACATTAAAATGATATGAAAAATAAACGTTATCGTTATGCTGTGAAAGATCAGCGGTCACGTGCCTGTCATACATTAAATAGTTTTCTTGAATTTTTTTAAGAATCGTTGAAAGATAAAGAGAAAATCATAGAAACAACTTTTCTCTATAATGTTTTTACCATAATTATTGTGCTATTAGGTTGACGATAAAAATAACTAGGAAAGAAAATGGCGTGATATTTTATTTAGTATGTCTTCATTACAATTTTAGAATTCTACATGTCTTGTTGTTTTACATTAATTGTGTTATCTTATATTATTTTTACTATTATATTTATTTTGTTTAATGAGAAATATATGGATATATATTTAAATGTATCTGAGGTATGAGAATATGTCTCTGACAATGTAACAATATATATGATATTCAAAGGTAAGAAATATTTTTTCACATGAAATTGGGAGAAATAAATGTTAATACTATAAGTGTTATTGCAAAATTAATTGAAAGTTTCGATAGAACAAATATATGTCTCCCTGAAAGAACAAAATTGGATATAAATAATTTACTTTCTCTATTAAGTCTAGAAGAAATTTATTAAAGATATCTACTGAAAATGATATCATTTTGAAACTATAAACAAGCAAATTATTGAGTATTTATGTAACATTATAAATGAAATATGCTATGAAAAAGTTGAATATCTTTCATTTTAGTTTGTATTATACAATTGAAGTACATGTTATAGTAAATCTGAAATTTACTGATTCAAATACTTTTATTGTTTGGTAATGACCGGTTAGACCTCATCCCGCATCAATTATGATGCATAAAAATTATTGAAAATTCACATGGACATCTATTGAAAAACTAAAAAATTCTTCAATTCAATGAATTTTCTTGTGTTGCTTATTTTTAAAGAAATTAATTATTAGATCATCACTAGTTAAAATAGGGATTGAATCCCTTACATTTCTGGAATAAAATAAGGGTGAGATATATATTCCCACTAACTCTTCATGTGTACCATTTAGATATTTTATAATTTGATAGATATATCTGCTAGATGGTCACATGTGTGCTTATTATCGATTCGCAACCTAGAGTTTAGCTTAAATAATTTGATTAAGAACACAATTTCTAAATTATGAAATTAAAAAAATTTGTCTTGATAATACTGGTGAATTTATATTTTAAATATTTGATGATATTTGTATGAACATCCTGAAATACGTGCTCATATACAAAATGATCTAATAAAATTGTTAATAAAATACCTCTGAAATGGTTAGACCATTATTTATGAGAACAATCATGTTATGTTACTTGCAGCAACATTTATATGCATCAAACCAACAAGTTATTCTCCCCATTATAATTGGCTTTTGGTCAAGAATCTAATTTTTCCATCTATAGATTTTTGATTGTACAATAAATATTACTCGATTGCAACACACAAATATGGGTCATAAAAGAAAGTTGGGAATATATATTTAATGTGAGTTGTCCTTTATGATTAAATATCTTGAAATATTATAGGACACTTATGTACGACATAATTTGCCGATTGAAAAAAAAATGTTTCCCAACATTAGGGGGAGAAAATAAGCAGTTGGATAAAAAATTGAATGAAATGAATTATTATATTTTGACTTTCGTACAAAGTATGTGAACTTGAAATTCACAAGATAATTCATTTGCAGGATATTGTGAATCAACTGCCAGCATTTCTTACTTAAATTGAGTGAAATTCCATAAATCAATTGAAATGCTCCAATTCAAATTGGTGTCATTGTAGGACAACCTAAAGAATAGTTAGCCACGTATAAGGTGTGGTTGACCAGTTGGTTTCAAATGATAAAAATTATCATCAGAGAAAAGAAGTAAATGTTAAAGATGGTTATAGAATGGAGACGGGTGCTCCTGAAGATGCCATGGACATAACTAATTGTAAAACTCCATTTTGGATCAGGTACATAAATTTAATGAAAACAATAAGAAAATTCACATGTAAAACGTGAATATTTTGGACCTGTAGTCCAAATTGCTAAAGGTATAAAGTTGGTTGGGTGTAAATATATTTATGTGAAAACGAAATGAGAAGAATGAATTGTGCCATATAAAACATACCTTGTTGAGCGAAAGTTTTCACAAATATCGGGCATTGATGATAAAGAGATTTATTCTCTTGTGGTGGATATAATCACCTTTAAATATCTAATTTGTGTGACAGCTCATAAAAAATTGAAATGCGTCTAATGGATATTGAACATATTTTGAATGAATCATTTGATATCGATATTTATATGAAAATCCCTGGAGGATTTAACATACCTGAAACATGTTCAATGAGATTGCAAAAATTCTTGGTGGATTAGATCAAAACAATCTATATGTGTCGCCTATGCTTGAGTAAAAGTGTTTAAAACCTGTCTCTTTGCACATTACAAAGGCATAAAATCAAAGTTTGTGATAACTATTGCATATGTTAATAATATAAATATTATTTCAATTAATGAAAAGTTTCATTAGAACTCTCGAAGAGGTTCAAAGGATAATAAATTGATTCATTGGCAAAAATTTATAGTTCAAGTATTTATCGAACGAAATTTTTGTTCATCAATGAAATTATACTAAAAAAGTATTAGAATGATTCTATTTGGATAAAATATCTCATTGAGTAATGGTTGTGGGATTGATTGTTATATTTTCGTCCTCTTGAAAATGACTTAATGATAACATGCCTATGCGTTTTCGAAATATTGATACATCAAGCATGTATTTCAATTTTTTCGAGACATTATTGATATGAGTCTATTTTACTCAAATGAATTTAAATCAAAATTGTTAGTTGGTGATGCAGATATTGGATATTCATCTAATTTAATACAAAGTTCAATTTTCGAATGAGTTATGAAGAAATTGATTTCATGCCGATCAAAATTTTAATCATTACTTCTTGCAATCATTGTTGAAATAATCACAATATATACGCCAAGTAGTGAATATGTTTGACGACAATCATTGACCCAACATATTCAGAAGATATGTTGTTTAATATTAAAAATGAAACGTCTAATTATATTATATCAAGACAATGCTGAATATGTTGTTTAGTTAAAGGAAAGTTATATTTCTTCGATATTTTTCTTCAGTCATGATTTTCAGAAGAATGATGAAATTGATATTTAACAAATTTGCTCATGTGATGATCTAGCGAATTTATCTAAAGGTGATACTATCAACAACATTTGAGAAAGTTTGTAAAATTGAGATGTATCGTTTTAAGGATATCAATTGATACTTTTACGAGAGAGAATAAATATACGTTGTACTATTTTTCCTGATTTTGTTCTCAATGAGTTTTTCTGGCAAGATTTTTTACGAGACATGATACAAAAATGTAATATAAATATTGAATACGCACGGTACTTTTTTTTCCTCTGCCATGATTTTTTCTCATTGGATTTTTCCTAATAAAGATTTTTAACGAAATAGTAATTCTTCGAGTATAAGGCGAATGTCCATTTATTTTTCAATCACATCGACTATTCATCCCTTAAATTATGTAAAGATTTATTTATTCCGTGATTCATGTAGTGTTAATTTTATAAATAAAAGATTTAAGCACCTCATTTGGAAGGTTTTTTAAAAGATTTTTAGAAGAGTTTTGAAAGATTTTTAAAAAACTTATAAAAATTAGATAATATAAAATATTTAAAAAATTCCTATTATTTCTATATCAACTATTTACTCGTATACATTTATAAATTTCTTACGTTACTTTCGTAATTAACGTTAATAATTTAATAATTATTAATTTTACAACCAGTATATATATATATATATATATATATATATATAATATATATATATATATATATATTTCATTTAAATACATTCTGTAAATCAAACATTTCGACTCGTCTATGAATTTTCTCCGGAAGAACATCGAATCATTCCTCTCTACAAATCCTAAAAAGTCTTTTTTTTTTTGTTTTTTTGGAGCAAATGCTAAAAGGTCGATCTTGCATTGTGATATTATAGACGGAGGAGAAAAAAAACCAACCAAAAAAAAAAAAAAAAACGAGAAAAGGAAAATGAGCAGTGCGGATCTGGTGGGCACGACTTCTTCTAATGGAAATCTGGACGACCATATTTCTCAGCTCATGCAATGTAAACCCTTGTCGGAGCCTCAGGTAACAAATCTTTATTTATTTTTTAATTTATAAAGAATTTTGTTTTGGGATCTGGAGCTTAGTTTATTCTTGGAGATGTATATATATTCATGTTTCAGAATTGGAGTTGTATAGATTATGTTTGATTGGATTTATTTGACTGGAATTTACATTTTTTTTTTGCAAGGAATTGAATTTTGGGATTTAGGTTTTCTTGAATTATAGAAACGGTTGCTGATGTTTTTTTTGATGATATGGATTATGTGGTAAATGATTGGTGACTAGATATATGGATCAAGAAATTAAGGGTATGCAGAAAAGAAAAAAAGAAAAAAAACAGAGAGAGATCTTTGGGGTTGTGTGTCTGAGGTTTAGATTTTGTTATTGCTGTGCAATGAACAAAGGTAGGAGTATCTTATACAAAAAGATAGATTTTATAAGGGGAGGGGGAGTGGGTTTGTGGGCTTTTAGGAGCAGTTGAATTGAAGGTGGGACTTTTCTTTTGGAAATGTTAATAGTCTAGTTGACGAAAAGAAAGCAAAGAAGCTATATTGGGTCGTGGAAAGTAAACAATTTGAACTTTCCACAAGGACCAATGCTGGGATACCTTGAATCAGGAATTTGTTAACACCTTGTATCGTTTTAAGATAAATATTGTTTTACTTGGAAAAAATTGAAGATTTTCAGAATTTTTGTGCTATCGACATGGTTGCTTTTTAGTAACTCCAATTGGTTGCCAGTCTTTCATGTATGTCACTTTTGCTCTCTCTCATACCATATTGTCAATTTCAGTTATATGTATTGTTTTTTCATCCTTTTTTTGTCTTTCGGGTACATATATTTTATCTAATTGTTTTCGAAAATAACAAAGCTTAGAAAATTTATTATATCATAGTAATTCGGCTCTATGATAAAATCCTTGATTAATTCTCTCTTTCTCTCCCCCTTTGTGGTCTAGAGTGCAAGTGTTTGTAATGTTAATTTCAGTGTAAGAGGATAACAATAAATATCTTTACTTTTTTTTTGTTTGGGGTGGTGATATAGCTGAATATTTATTTATGGCTCTCGTCCAATTCTGTGTTCTTTTTGGGTTTTCAAGTAAAGCGACTGAAATGGATGCACTGGATTTTAGTATGTTCTTCTTCACTTGATGCAGGTTAGGAGTTTATGTGAGAAGGCGAAAGAGATCCTAATGGAAGAAAGTAACGAGACCCCTTAGTGATTTGAACCCATGACCAATAGGTCATACGAGAAGCGTCTTACCACCTACGCTGCAGTTTGTTGTCAATTCTTGTTGGTTTTATTACTATACTTTCACTGTTCATTGTGGAGATCTACTGCTCCATCAGTATCTGCACGTCCTTTTTAAAGGCTTATGGGATTGAGAAGTATTAGGGGGATGCACGACATGGGCACATTGGAATATAATGTCAAGTCAATCTTCTTTTATGGATGTATAACGATATTTAATGTAAAGAACCCATAGTAACAAAGGAACCTAGTTAATTGGGAGTTTGTTATTTTTCCCATCCCTTTTTCAGAAAATACTAAGTTCTAGAAAGCTGACCCTTTTCTGTAAAGCACCCAATAACTTGGTCCTTCTTTTGATTGTTGTAACTTCTTTAGACTTTGGATATGTATCTTCTGAAAATCCAGGTTAGAAATTGGAAAACAACATTTTGCTGCCATCAAACTATGTCTTTTTCCTGGATTGGAAATAGAGGATAGAAATACCGAAGACAATATTTACCATCTCTTGGGAACTATATGTCTTTTTTTGTAATTGTTTTTTTTTTTTTCCAATTAAATCTTTGCGCCTTGTTTGCTTATAGATAATCGTCAACTTATGATGTCTTTTGATTTTCTCTTTTAGCTTTTAAACCTTTATAGACAGGTAATCATGAATTCTTTCTTGTTACATTTTTATGAGCACGTTAATTGAGGAGGATATGGTCCATGATAGAACACAATAGCGTAGCAGGATTCATGCAGCCGACCCTACATAGTGGGTTTAAGGCTTGGTTTGTTTGTTAGTTGAACTTTTGTTCTTTCTGTCCAAGTATGATCCACAATTTATGTTGTAGTTGATATTGTGAAATTGGAAGCTTATTTTTTGAATAATTTCAAATAATATATATTACCTTTTTTTCATGTAATATCTTTGTGAAAAAAAAGAGAAAGAACAGGGAGGAATCTTGAATAGTTTCTGACTTTTGTTACATGTTTTGTTGGTAATGATTTTATTATACAGTTGCATGTCAATGGTTATGATCCCTTCAGTGGTTATGGTGAGAATTTTTAGCTTATAATTTCAGTTTGAAAAATTTTGGCCTGTTTATGCTGCATGTCAGTGATTCCAAAGAGAATGTATTTGTTTTCTAATGTATGATTGCTTCTCTTATTTCTGACATGCAGCCCGTAAAAAGCCCAGTGACAATTTGTGGTGACATTCACGGGCAATTCCATGATTTGGCTGAACTTTTTCGCATTGGAGGGAAGGTACTTTTCATCAGCTATGACATTTGCATTCAGTCCTTTTGTTTTTGTCTTTGAGCTAGCAGAAGTAAAATTTGGGCCCGGCGAAAGGAATGTCATTGGGATCGAAGTGGTCTTCGGATTTTATAACAGGTTGAAATGCTATATATGGTAACTTGACATTTTTTTATTTAGTAGACTTTTGGTGTTTTTATTGTTAATAAATTTGCAATTAATCATGGTAATAGCTGCTTAATATCATTTCTTAGGCATATGTTTTACGCACTCATTGAACCATTTAGTCATCTGATAATGTTAAATTTTGTTTATAATGGAATTTTTTAGTGACGTATTTGCTTCTAATGGTTCTTTTATTTTCAATTAAGCTAAGGTAAAGTAGAAAATTCAATGTAATGGAATCTAAATCCCTGGGATGGTTTTCTCATAATCCTTAAAGTTCCTGAAAATCTTTTTACTATCAGAAAGTTAGTTGGAGTATCTTTGCTACACAGCTAAGTTAATGGATTGGGGTTTTCAGAGGAGTAGAGGACATGCTATGACAATTAAAATTATACTACTTGAATTGAACCTTGTTTTCTGATAAATCTTATTGTAACTGTATTGCAAATTTTGAATAATTGCCAAAGCATGAAACTTGCTAGTCTCATCTTTTATCATCTTTTTCACTTCCTCAAAAAGATGAAGCAAATGGTGGTATAGGTTATCACTAGTGCTCATGCATCTGTTTCGAAGGTTTACTGGATTGAAAGTAAATAGTCTACCATCAGTATTGGTTTTTAGATATCACCTTTTGCAAAATTTCATTTTGTGGATAATTTTGTCATGGATGTCTTCTATGCAACAAAGAAAAGAATGTTTTATATTTGCTTTATTGTTTGTTTGTAGTATGATCTGCATATTTATGTTGCTAGATTCTTGGATGTACTATATATGTCATCTCCTGGTTTGTAATTGCATGTAAAAATTGGTACAATGGAAGTTTATCTGTTATCCAGAAAAGAGTCTCACTTTGCATGATGGTTGATATATTCACCTTCTATTGTCTTATTCTGTGCTTAAAAAAATTTCTTTGTAGATCTTTTCTTGTACTTTCATGGAAATTGATTTGTTTCTTAATTATTGTTGGCAGTGTCCAGATACAAATTATCTTTTTATGGGAGACTATGTCGATCGTGGGTATTATTCTGTTGAAACTGTAACAGTAAGTACCAGCTAGACCCATGCTATATATGCTTCTATTGTATCTTCTATCTACAATTTGAGGATTCTGAGTTATAATATCAATCTTTACTATGCGCTTAGCATCTTGTATTTGGTCTTTGATCTTTGAGTAATCTGTCTTATAATATCAAATCTTTATTTGCTAAAAGGTTTTTTGTTGCTTGTTACAATTTTATTCTCAAATCTAACTTTACATGTATCTGAATCAAGGTAAATGTCTTTCTGAAGTGTAAATAAGATTTCAAAGGATTTTTATTTGTGCAAAAACAATCAATAAGAGCGTAGATAGAACATCTGCATTGCATATATTTTTTGTATTATATAGCTGTATAGTATTTTCAGTACTAACACTTTTAGTTTGCATGGAAATAAGAAATATTTATTTTCGTAATGCTGAGCTAATTTATCATACATTTTCAACCTTGTACATGCACGACTTTATGTGTGGCCAATAAGTTGCTTGTGGGATGGTTCTGAGCACAGCACACATCTTGTATGGATGTTAAAATACTCTGCTTAAGAAAACTAATTTGTGGACCAAAAGTATAAGCATGTTAGACGAAAATATTTGTCCTTTGGTCTCTTAGCTCCGCTGCACGTTCTAGGTGCTCTAAAATTGTGATTTACAAGGAATTGAGCAAATTAATTGTTTGTCTGATCTGTATCCTTACTATTTTCCAGTTCTCTGGCTGTATGAAACTCTTCCTGGTGATTTAGAGTGATAAAAATTACGCTTTGATGGATTATTACATTGAAAGGGAAAAGCACCAATTGCTGGGCCAATAGAATTATAAGGAAGCACATCAACAAAATGGCTGATTAAGTTCTTTGCATTTTTTGATTTCAAATCAAATTTGTTTGTTGATATCTGTCTATGATGGGGATGGGTTAATGTGAATAACCGAGGTGCAATTATCTGATAAGAGCCTCCATTGTCCTTCATTCAAATTGCGTACTCTTATTTTGTGCAGCTTTTAGTGGCTCTGAAGGTGCGCTATCCACAGCGAATCACAATTCTTCGAGGAAATCATGAGAGTCGGCAGGTATTGATTTACTCCTTTCCTGGCTTCTGTATCTATGTTGATTCACCGGTTTCTTGAATTATGACTAACCATTTTGTGTTAATTGGTGAAGTAAAGGTAATTTGTGTATGTTAATTCTGTTTAGATGAAAAAAATTGCTCCCCTACCCCCCAAAAAACAGTTACTTGAATTTTATTTTCTACTTGATTTTTCATGTGGTGGATAAAAATTGCTTAATTTTCTAAGCTAAAGTGTATCCTTATGTGGCATATTGTTATCACTGGAAAACGTTTTTCTGGTTGTTGTTGTCCATGGTCTCTATGTTCATTTCTGAATAGAGCTGTGTCCTACAGTTTGCCATGCACTGCTTTTCCTTTTTGACATTCCTTGATCTTGTTCTAGATTTTTAATTTTTCAATTGTTGCACGATTTTTTTTCTTGGGTCTACTAGCGGATTTTGTTTGTGGCTGATTTACCTTTTTTATATATGATCTTTCAAATCCTTTTACTATCATGTTGTTTTTTAATTTCAAGATGCAGAAAAGTTTGTTGTGCTTAATGGTAGGAGCTAAATATGTCTTTTGGATGTTTACCTGCAGATTACACAAGTCTATGGATTTTACGATGAGTGTCTGCGGAAGTAAGTTACACTTCTTTTCTAACACCCATACCTCCCATCCCAGCCTTTTGATTTATACCACCGATCTGGTTGCTGTATGTTTGCCTTTTCTCTTTCGGAGGAAACTAGATAGATCACTTATATTCAGTGTTTGCTGAATTTGTTACCAAGAAGTCTGGAAGAGTGAGAAGGGTTATAAAGATGAGAAAGTACTGGTTATAATTGTACATTTATTGAAACCAATACGATACAGTTATTCAAACCAACACGGGGCCACAGTTTAAATAATTTAATAGAGTGCCTGTCTGTTCTTCCATTTGCCAATTGTGCAATAATACACTTAAAAGTGCTTTCAGGATGTGTTATGTTAATGATTTTAAGCGATTTAAATTCATAGTTACGTACCATGATTGGTTTGATTTCAGAGGAATTATGAGTTCCAGCAAATTGTCCAAAAGAGCATCCCAATCTTATAAACTCATGAGAATATAAGTTCCTTAATCATGATTTCTTGCTTGAAGAACATGTTAATACTGCTTCTCCTTTCTCTTTTCCACTGATGATACATGCCTCTCTTTTTATATTATTATTTCTTTGTTAATTTGTTTTTTACAGGTATGGAAATGCTAATGTCTGGAAGATATTCACTGATCTTTTTGATTATTTTCCATTGACTGCACTGGTCAGTACGTTTTCCTCCCTTAATTTATTGTTTCACAATCATGTTATAGGTGATGCTTTTCCACCTTTGTCCCTCTGGCATAATTATTAATATCCCTTAATAGCTCCAGCAGAGTTTCCGCTTTATGTTACAGTGTGGCGCTGCAATTTCTTAATAGCGTGCTGAAAATGGTTTGTGCACTATAGCATGTAGCGTTCAGCACTAAAATAGTATTCTTTTGTTAATTTCTGGTGACTTCGTAATCTAGACTGTTCAATTTTAAACTATCGGCTAGATTAGCATGTTGTAGTCACCTTGTGTACTCAATCATGTAGCCCTTGTGTACGCTATGTTGTGTGGGCAGTGCCTCAAGCAACTCCTAACGTCACTTGACTCTCCTCTCTGGTTCTCTCTCTCTCTCTCTCTCTCTCTGCTCCAACATCTATGAGGTTCTTGTCTCTCCTCCTACTCCTGTTTTTCTCCTCCGCCTTCTCACTTATTCTTCTGACTTCTTGGGTTTTCCCTCCTCTCTTCCCATCTTCTTCCTCATCTTCTCCAATTGAAAATTTTCTCCTTTTGTTTTTGTGACTCTCGTTTTCTCTGTTGTTCGCTTTTGCTTGTGAAAACATTGAGGATCAATGCCCTATAGCCCCAGGGGACCTCTGTACTATGGGCATCTTCTGGTCAGTATATTTCTTATCAAGTGGCATTTTGATTTTATATATGCAGCTCTCACCAAATATTTTTGGAAGATCGAAATTTTAACTTTCTAAGAAGTTTAAATTGTCTTCATCATTGAAGTTTTTGGTCCCAACATTATAGCTGTCCCTATCTGCTTTTTGCAATTTGAACATGTACAGAGTTTGGTTCATAATTGCCCATAGCCTATGATATTATTCATACACTTGAACCAACCTAATTCTGGACAATACCTTTGATGTATGTACGTGATTATACTTGGCCAAATAAAGCAAATGCATATTGACATGCGGGGTTTTATTGGCGTATTACGTTGTAGTATTCTAGCATTGGACCCAACTTTAATGGACTAAAAGTTCCCTTGCCATGTCATTTAATTAAAGTGCTATTCTATTTTGATATCAACAGCATCTAAATAGGACGAAATTCATTATATATGCTGTTGGCCAAAATCTTTGGATTAGCATCGTATGCAGAAAAAGGCTTTCTAAGTTTCTTTGAACCTTCTGTTCGCAAATGTGGTGTTAACTCTTGATGCTTACCTCACCCGGACGCTTTCCATTTTCTAAAATTCAACAATCCATGTAACATTCCAAGAAAAACGTATTTAGGTCAATTTGTTATTAAGCAAATCATTGGTGGCTGGTGGTAAATAGAATTCACCTTATTTTGATACTTCGCTGATGGTATTCACCATGCATAGCAGAGAAGGAATATTAACTACTTTTCCAATTTTTTTTTTCCCACTTTAACCTTTGAACTCACAAACTCATTACTGGTGACTTGTTACTGTGCATCAAATTCTGTTTCACTTTTCTATGATTTAGTTGTTGTTTGCTGTCTTGGGGTAAGTAGTTTGATTTGTTGACGAATTTTCAGAATGTTCAGGGTTGGGCCGTTTGGCATGCCTCTTGAATTTCAATTTCTAGCCTGAGATTCATTCTTGTAAATCTCATGATGAGCATATTCTGATAGATTGTTGCTGTTTCTTTGCTAGGTTGAATCGGAAATATTTTGTTTGCATGGTGGCTTGTCTCCATCTATTGAAACCCTTGATAACATAAGAAATTTTGATCGTGTTCAAGAAGTTCCACATGAAGGCCCTATGTGTGATCTTTTGTGGTCTGACCCAGATGATCGTTGTGGTTGGGGTATTTCTCCTCGAGGTGCTGGATACACATTTGGCCAGGTATATTTTGGGGCACTTCTGGTCCATTCTTGTTTGGTTTTGGGTTTTGTTTTCTCATGATATTTTTTTGTCCGCTTTATAGGACATATCCGAGCAATTCAACCATAATAACAATTTAAAGCTCATTGCTAGAGCTCACCAGCTGGTTATGGAGGGTTATAATTGGAGCCATGTACTTAGCCTAAACCTCAGCCATTATCCATACTACTTTTATTAGGAAACCGGTCAATTGATTGTAATGCATGTTGCAGGAACAAAAAGTAGTCACCATCTTTAGTGCACCGAATTACTGTTATCGCTGTGGAAACATGGCATCTATATTGGAAGTGGATGACTGCAGAGGCCACACATTCATCCAGGTCTCTCTCTCTCCATTTTGCAAAAAACGGTCTGTTTTTGTGGAAACATGGCATCTATCTGTTATGCTTAACCTTGAAGTCACCTCCCCAGGGGAATCTAGATGTCCCTACTTGTCCCTTCTGATTTTTCTTGCCTACCAATGCTTATGAAAATTCATTGTTATTTCTTAGTACTTGTTGGGATATTTGCTTCCTGTGCATTTTGAGGCATTATCAGTTACATATTTTTAAATGTGGAGATGAATTTTCTATTATGGTTTTGTAAAATGGTCTTTAATTGTTGCGAAAAAATGCAGTTTGAGCCAGCTCCAAGGAGGGGGGAGCCTGATGTGACCCGGAGAACACCTGATTATTTCCTGTAAATTCTTTGGTAGTTGCTCTGACTGGTGGTGGTGGCTGATGGTGGTTGATGCTTGTCACCGGAATTTGAGGTTTGTAATCAGTAAGGTGCTAGCCATCTTTTACCAGTGGTTAAAGGCTAAGAGGCATGTAGAATGATAGCTGAGGTCCGAATATCCCCACTGATTTTGCACTAACCTAAGAGTGTTTTGTTGGGTTCTGCCTCCCGGGGACTCGTAATGGTATTTTGTCGTTTATTTAGTCTTTTTTTTTGTCCAATTAATTCTGATAAGTATTTGTTTCCCAATTTTCTTTATGTTGCTTTGTTATTTATACAGCAAGAATTGACTGAAATATATGAAAAGTTTCATGATTTAGGGGGCTGCTCAATTACTCGTGTACTTTGCGGCATCAATAATGCAGTTTTCAAAACCTTAGATATTTTTATTATTCTGTTGGTCATGGTAAGAATAGGTGCGATTAAGTCTAGATTTTTTTTTATAATCCACCTCTAACCTTATGTGACTTGAATCCATGCCAATAGTTGATGAGAAAAGCATTTTATCAACTAATTAGTACTTCGTTGTTGAGTCTAGTCTATATATACTTGTTGAATCATAATTCAATTGCTTCAAAGTTCGAACTCCACTCAAAGTCAAGTCGTACTTGAGCTCGATTGACTTTTACATGTTTCCAAATTAAAAATGCCAACCCACCAAGGTCAAGTTCTGAATCAAATTCAGTCGGACATGTTAGAGCTCTCATTGTTCCAGCATTTTTTTGCTCTTTGGTATTGAAGCATGTGATTCAGCAGCTTGACTGGCATGTGCAAGGTTCATGGAGGATCATCTCGTGCCAAGAAGGTGCAGCACAAGCAATAGCCAATATGTCTACAGATTCGCAACAGCGGTTGTTGACTTTTGAAGAAGAGGGTGCCAAACTCGAACTCATCATAGGACTAAAACTTGAGGCATGTTAACACTTAAATAATATTAGTATTAATCCTCGCACATTAGGTGTTTTTTAAGGTTAATTTTTTTCCCTAAAATTACGCGGTCCTTAGTAGTAGTGTCGATATACCAAGTAGGCAACTTGACTTGGTGGGAAAATATTTAGATAGATTCGATTTTTACTGTAAGTTGTTTCTACTTGTAAATCTTGTGGTCGGTTTAAATTTTAAAATTTTTTGTTTATATCAGTTGATGTCATAAATTTTACACTACTGGATTTACAAGTAGAGTTAAAGATCGGATCTTATCTAAATCTTTGCCGACTTGATGTCATCGATTTGAAAATTGATCCACTAGTCCTTGCATGCAATCCATGTGCCAAGTATGCGACTTGACTTGGTAACATTGAATTAGAAAATTGATCCGGTAGGCGTTTCATAGGGAAACCGCTATTTTATGCATCATCAAAACTAAAAATATGCAAAATTCAACACTTAATTACACAAATATTCCTGTAGATGAGATTAGAACTTAGAAGGAGAAAAAGTCTTTTATAATTATATCCTAATTTATAAAATTATAGAAAGAACTTAGAAGGAGAAAAAGTCCTTTATTATTATATCCTAATTTATAAAATTATAGAAAAAGATCGAATATATAGATTCCTAATTGAGTGTATTTATTTGTTGCGTTAGATGCTGTTAGCAACTCCAAAAATCAATTATAAATACCTGACTCTCAGTTCACAAAATGATATCAAATTGAAGTCGAATAAAAAAAAGTCCTCAGAGAAAAAGAAAAACCCTCATCAATCTATTCTAGCACTCCTTTTTTTTTTTTTTTTTTTTTCTGTGACCAGGGAAGCTAAAATTCCACAACCATGCGCAGTTCTATTGGAGCAGTGCCTCGTTGCGGTAAGGTTAAATGGAAAACGCCCGAAGTCCCAAAGGTGGAAGACAAGAAGAAGCCGCCCTGCGGCCGTGCCTACAAACGCATGAAGTACGTCCGCCGCTTCATTGTAGGCTGTGGAAGCAAGAGTGGCCCAAACTCATCTCAGTATGCTAAACTCGTATGACCCCCATATATAATACAACATCAAGAACCATATTCATTATTTTAAAAAAAAGGCATGTTGGGTATTTGTTCGGTGATATATATATATATATATATATATTTTGAATTGATGTGATGAATTTGTTTAAAAATTTTAAAATTTATTTATTTGTTGAAGAGATGTATGGAGATAAAATCAATAAATTTTAAATTGAGTGATATTAAAATTTATTAGTTTTATCCCTGTAACTACACGATAAATTGATGAGTTTCATATACTTTACTAAATTTTTCGATTCAAACACAAGTTTAAAAGTTTGATGAATTATTATTCGAATCAAATTATATATAATTTTATGTTAAATGAATGCATCATATTATATCTTAATTTTGCTCAATGGTTGAACTTGGGCTTAATTATATTATTCTTAAAAGATTAGAGGTGTTTGGTTGTTATTAAAAAAAAAACATGAACGGATAGAACAAATTTAGCTTTTTGATAACCTACTCAAATTGTTACTACTCAAAAAATTTAAACCTCAACGAGTCATTCCATGTTCGAGTCGTCCGGTCCGAACATACAAATTCAATCAAAATTTAAAACTCAAAATCCAAACATACAAATTCAATCCAAAAAGTATTTCATCAAGTCCATTTGTCCATAACAATTAGTACAATAAGAAAAAGGATTTGTCTTTAGCTATATCCTGAATAGTTTAAGATAAAAGTATATATCACTCAAATAAGTGAAGCTTGCCGAAGTGATTGAATTTTTAAGGCATGTGTGAAAATTGTTGAAAAATACAAATCCTTCGAGAATTTTATCCTATTACCGGTGAATCCAAGTTGGAGTCTGCTGGCGTGGTGATTAAGTTGACAGATAATATGCTGGTGATAAACTTGAATCAGAGGAGGCTTGCGAAAATCAGAATTGCGGTTTTCTGAGATGATGTCTGATTTATACCAAAAGACAATTTTGTCGTCGCATTCAGTCTAATTCACTGGTCGACTCAGGCTTATTCGTGGATGTACGAGTAATGCTGCAGACATAAAGGAGGTGCCATAAAACCCTTGTAGAGTTATGTTCTAATTACTGCGTATATTATCTAGATCTGTGCTTCTGAAACTCTATTTGAACTTTTACAGAATGCTCTGCTTCGGCTATGGAAAAAGGAATCTTCTTCTTTTCTGATCTTCTTTTTTTGTTCTTTTCCTGTTGTTTTTCTGGCTATGATCGTGCTTCTCTTTCTATGGGTTTATCGTCAAACTGCAATTTTTATTTATTTATTTATTTTTTTGTCTTTTTCATCATCTGATTTAGCAGAAGATCTTGAAGTAGTATTAGGTATTCCATCTCAGAATCTCAATATCATGGAAGAGAAGGTTTTGGGAGCTCTTAAAAACTTTGATCTGTTTGGGAAGGAGAAAAAAGGGTGTTGGGAGCGCTTAAAAACTTTGATCTGTCTAGAAAGGAGAAAAAAGGGTGGAACAGAGTATGCAAGAATTTGACAGAACTATTGAGGAGTGTAAGCCAAGCTTAGTGGGTAAAAATTATAGGGGACAGAATTGTAAACTTCTTGTGTTTGACAAAGTGGCTTGGACAATTATCAATCATGTGGCAAGACTTACACTAGTATCTAGACGACACGTTCTTCACTAATATTATTCTGAAGTAAAGAAGGAAAAGAGAAGTGATCCCGACATTTGATATCAACATCTCCAGGGCAATGTTTTTTCGTATTCGAATTAACGACAAAAACGACTTGGCTCATAAGGTTCAGCGATAAAGTGGTTACAGGCCAGTAAGTTAATAAACATGGATGAACTGAGAGAAAGAGTGAGAACGCCTGATGAAGTAATGATGAATCTTTGTCTTGAGGGTTATATTTTATTAAATCAGGCTTTCCAAAAAGTCTTCCTATGGGCGAAATAAAAACTCAATGAAATTCCAAAAAAGCTTAACGGGTGCATAATAGGTGAATTGAGTTGTGGGATTTCTCTTATCAGTGATAATAATGGAGCGCATGCGTAAAGTGGATACCTACGACTATAAGTACTAGGAAAATATATGGCAAGGCAGCCAAATGAATAATGAAATGGACATCTAACCGGTAACTGCCTGGGTTTTTTTCATTAGAAATAAGTACCAATTGCCAATAAAGATAAGCTAGTCCGACTGGTGTAGCCAAATTATACATGCACCCTTGTGTCATCTTTCTAGCCATTAAAAAGGTCTCTGGACAAATTGTCTCAAACCATGAAAATGGTTAAAAACCCACTTATCCAGGCATCCAAAATCCCATTTCCAGAGCAATTAGGCTTACATTAGAATTTAAAGTCTTCTAATTTCTCCAAATCTACAATATTTGAATGAGGGTGATTATGATATGGGAATAACGAAGATATCAGTCTATGCCTGGAAAGTCATATTGACGCCTAATGTTTGGAGAAGGATACAAAGGTCTAAAGTAGCTTGAGGAATGTGTTAAGATCCAAGTGCTTTATTTGGAGGATTTCCCTTATCATAAAACTCACCATTTGAAGGAAGTCCTCTTATTTTTTTTGGGATTTGCAAAAAATTTGAGGACTATTCAGACATGGATTGATATATATGTCATTCCCATTCCCTATCATCCTAATTCAAATGCTGAAGACTTAAAGCAATTAGAAGACCTTCCGGATTCAAATGTAAGCTTGATTGCCCTCAAAATGGGATTTTAGCAGCCTTCCTTGGATGTTAGTCAAGTGGGTTTGAACTTCCATTTTCACGGTATGAGACAATCCATCTACAGACATTCTTAATGGTTTGAAAGATGACACAAGGGCACACGCATATTTTGGCTACACCCATGCTAGCTTATCTTTATTGGTATTCGAGCGTATTTCTAATGCAACAAAAGCCTGAAAAATTACTGGCCAGACGTCCATGTCAATATTTATTTGCTAGATTGCCATATATTTTCCTAGGACTTATAGTAATAGAGATCAACTTTACCAAGGCATTCCATTATTGTCACCGTAAGAAATAGCGCTCCAACTCAATTCACCTCCTCTAATCAAATTCTTTTTTCATTTTAGGAAAGTGGCCCTTCAATGAAGGCTCGTAATAGTCCAATCCAATTTTATGTCTAGAAGACAGTCTTGTTTCCCGAACTGACTTACCACCCGACCCATCTCATGCTGGCTTTGTGGACTATCGGCTTGTTTAAGGAAGTTGGGACCTTTATGTCCAAGTCCCAATGGCCCCCCCGGAGGAATATGTGCATCTAAAAGATCTTTCATACTGTGCCCAATTCTGAAATTAGGGCGAAGAGGTAACAAAGCTCAGGTGGTAATGCAAGTGCGCGGTGAGCGTAGTAGCTTCCTCTTGCATGCTCTTTGTACAAGCAAGCGAAGAGCTAGTGAGGGACGGAATGGAATATCAGATGTAGTGTAAAATTAGATCTGAAGCACCTTGTTACGACTTCACCCTAGTCGAAGACCCCACCGTCAAAACGACCCAAGCAGAGCATTTTCGTGGCTTTTTAAACTTAAAGCAGCAAGCCCGACTAGATATGCAAGATAATCAACAGTTGTCCAACCATATGTTTTTGGACGGCATTTTATTTAATAGAATAAAACCCTCAAGCCAGAGATTAATCATTGCTTTATTAGACATTCTTACTCTTTTTCTTGGTTACAGTGTCCATGTGTATTGACTTAATGGGATGATGACAATCTCATTGCTAAACTCTATAAGCCAAGTCTTTTTCGTCGTCAATTTGGATGTAGACAACATTGCCCTCGAGATGTTGACATCAGATGTCGGTATCACTTTTCTCTTGTTGTTTTACTTTAATATTAGCTAAGAATGTGTCATCAAATATTGATGCACGTCTTGCCAAAGGAACTGATGATGGCCCAAGCCTAGTAACTTTGTCTTATGCTGATATTTTGTCCACATGTTATTAAGAATAAGATTAATACTTCCAACTCAAAGAAAATTTCAGAATCGAAGCATATTTTTTAACAAATAGAAAACGAAGTATAGTACATTTTTCTAGCCAAATTTTATGCATGGCTTGATTGTTTCACAAAACATCTTACTATGAATTTATTGGATCTAGCAAAACAATTGACCAGTGGAAGAAGAGTACTCTCATACACATATTCAAAAATAAAGGGAATATACAAAATTGTGTGAAATTTCTATTTGATCATTACAGAGATATTAAGTTAATGAACCATATGATGAAACTTTGGGAGAGGGTGATAGAAAGAAGGTTAAGAAATGAGAGTAAGGTGTCAAATAATTAGTTTAGTTTTATGCTAGGAAGATCGACTACTGAAGCCATACATCTCTTAAGTAGACTTACCGAAAGATACCGGGATAAAAAAAGGATTTATATATGATTTTTATTGATCTTGGAAAGGCATACGATAGAGTCCCTAGAGAAGTTATGCGGATAGAAAAAAGAGGAGTTAGAGTAGCATATATAGAATCAATAAAGGAGATGTATAGGGATGTGGTTACAAGTGTGAGAATACCAGGAGGGTTAACACGAGAGTTCCCTATAAATATAAGTTTACACCAAGGTTCAGCTCTCCAAGTCCTTATCTATTTGCATTTGTCATAGATGAACTTACAAGGCACATATAGGAGGAAATACTATGGTGTGTGTTATTTGCAGATGACATTGTGTTAGTAGATAAAACAAAAGATGGAAGGTTAATACTAAACTTGAGGTTTGGATAGAGACACTTGAGGCAGAAGAGTTTAGAATTAGTAGATCAAAAATAGAATGTATGGAATTTAACTTTAGTAAGGGTGCATGTAGGAATGGAATAGGGGTTAGTATCGGAGATCAAGAGATACCTATAAGTGAAAATTTTAAATATTTAGGATTAGTTCTTCAAAGTAATGGTGGTATAGATCGAAATGTTACACATCGGATACAAGCGAGATGGACTAAATGGAGAATGGCATCGGGAATATTATGTGATCGTAAAATTCCTTTACGACTTAAGGATAAATTCTATAGAATGGCAATTAGGCCAGCGATGTTCTATAGGTCAGAGTGTTGAGTAGTAAATCACACACATGAGCAAAAGATGAAAGTAGCCGAAATGTGAATGTTAAGATGAATGTATGGGTACAGTAGGATAGACAAGATACATAATGAGCATATTCGTGAGAAGATTGGAATAGCATCTATTGATGAGAAGATGTAGAGAGAGAAACACGCTTAAGGTGGTTAGGTCATGTGTTAAGATGATCAGTAGAAGCTCCTGTCAGGTGAGTAGATTTTAGAAAGAGTAGTCAACATAAGAGAGGTAGAGGAAGACCGAAAAAGACTTGGTGGGTAAATTGTAGGAAAGATATAGCCCATCTAGGAATTGATGAAGATATGGTCCATAACAGAGCGCAATGGCATAGTAGGATTCATGCAACCAACCCTACTTAGTGGGATTAAGGTTTGGATTGTTTGTTTAGCAAAACAATTGACCCCAAGCAATATGAGGTAAATGAGTTGATCCTTGGTCGGGTATGGACTAATTCGTGCAATTAAATTTCCTATTGATAAAAGTTCTTCTTCGCGTGGTCCAGCTACATTTAGTTCTTTGGATGATTTTAAATCATGCATATCTTCTTTATCATCAACTGATGATATTTATAACTTGTTTGATAATGATATGTTTGTCAAGGGTAGTAGTTTTCTGCAAACGAAAAACAAAGTATCTAAGGTGATGAGATTTCTTAGTTGTGGAATTCTTGATGAATCTCGTCCTTCAACTCTTTTCAAAGGGTATGAAATCTTCTATCTTACAGATGAAGCTGACAAATGAAAGTTATGCCCCTTTTAGTTATGGCACTCCAGATTCTATGACTGACAAGAAAGGTTAGATGATTTAATATTAATAACTTAGTTAATTTTTTTATGTTATCATGCTCATCTACTTATTTGTTCCCGATTTCCCACATGAATAAATATTTGAAACATATGAGCTTGCAGGTTTGATGAGAATATATTTACATTTTTTCCTTTGAAAACAAATTTTTTAATACACATTTTTTTGGGGTCCTTTTTTACCAAGACTGAAAGAGAATCACTCAGATCATATGTTAATGCCCTTATCCTCCCACTGAGTGTGCCACAAAATTTGTAGGCTTAACATTTTTTGGAATTTTTCATGTCAAAATGTTGTCACTTTGTACGGCCCTAATTCGCACCATAAAATTTTTCCTATATTTGAATAAGGTTAAAATTCATAGTAGGCTCATACTCCTAAATAATTTATTCTTTTGAAGAAAATTATTCATTAATTACATTTCTTGTTGTACATTCGGGAAAACTTCTCCATATAAATAGTCACAAATAAAATAATAGTTTACCTTGCTTCCTTAACTTTCTTGTGAAAAATACACATTGACAAAGTCAAAATATAAATAAGATTTTTTATTTGTAGAGAGAAATTCTAGTGATTTTTTCGTATTGAACTAATTAAAACTCTAATGCAATAGCCAGTTTGTTATAATATAGGCACTGGAAGATTGGGGGATCAAACAAATTTGGAGGACTAAGCTGATGTGGAGCTTCTAGAAATGAATATGGCTGAGTTGGCCATTAATTTGCTTAGTTAGTTGGATAGTTAGTGCTAGTTGCATAGCATTTAAGCTAGAGAATTGTAACTGTCATTCATTGATTGTGTAGTATTTGATTTCAATATAAAATGATTGGAGGGAAGTTGTAATAATATGTAACAAGTAATTCTTTCTCTCATTAAATTCTCTTTCTAAACCTATGGTCTATTTCTTCTCCCAAACTCTTCTGCTTACGCTTCTCAATTCTTGCTTCTCTTACTGTTGGACTTGAATATCAATTTGGTTCATAATACAGCTCTAGCCTATTTTTCTCCTCTAGTATTTGGTCTACTCGACTTGGATCCTTTTCCTTCTTTTTTCTTGGATCTCTTAGTCTCACATCCCTTTTATATATACTTTTCCCTCACAATCTATTATTGTTTCAAATTTGAGAATTGAGGAATTCTTTCTCATCAAACTTATTAATCAAGAGTTGGAATCAGCATTGCCATATCCATGGTTATAACACATGCTAGAATAGTTCTTTAGTAGCAATTTGAATATGAATCTAGTTTCAAATACTCATTTGATCATTTTCCTTATTTTATCATGTGTTATCATTTGTAGATACTGATAATTTCTGCATCTTGTATGTTAAACTCTTGAATTTGGAAATTCTTGATGGCATTGGTAAGGATAATTGACAAGGATAATAACATTTAGCAGTCAACATTTTTTTCCCATTCTTTGAGGGGGGAAAAATGCAATTTTAGTCTCTAAAGTCTAGACCGTTGTTCATCTTGTTTTCCAAAGTCACACACAGAACAAATTTAGTACTTAAACTTTTTAATTTCTACTAATTTAAGACAAATTTAAAATTTTCGTCAATTACAAAAGAAAATGTCACATGAAATGTAGGTGATAGTTAAATCTAAAATTCTATGCATGGGAAAATATGAAATTTTAATCGTTAAATTTTGAGTCATGGTCTACTTTGGTCCCTAAAGTTTTAGACAAAACACATTTAATTATCAAACTTTTCACTTTTTATCAATTTAGGATAAATTTAAAAATTTTGTGAACTGTAGACAGAAAATGTCAGATGCATTGTACCTAACTATTAAATATAACTTGGGTTATAATATCTCCCAACTGATTTTAACCCATTTAATCCATATTTTCACTTTTTTCTCTAATTATAATGCCTCACCGTTCAACATTCTTGCCTATATTATCGATAAATGCTTCATTATCCTCCTCCTCACTAATACCATAATTAGATTCAACTAAGGAAGACCATTCAACAAAACTATCATATTCATTGTTACCACTACTATTTGTGGCATCATCATCTCACTACCACCCTTATTATCAAACTCGTCACTCCTATGTTAAAAAATAAGTCTCCTAATTTCAGAATCACCACTACCATCTTTAGAACCAACACTCTTGTCTTCAGAACCACCACTTCTATAATCCATATTTTCTAAGGGTTTATAACCTAGATCCTGAACCCTAATTTCATGAAATTACTATTAGATGCTAGTTATAATTAAAAATTTACTGTAAGTGAGACTTTTACGGAGCCAATTCACTTGCATTAGTTGGAAGTAGTCTTCTAACTAATTGCTTAAGAAGTGATGTACAATATATTCATAATCTCATAATATCAGGACATAATAACTATATAACTACGTTAATGTATAATATTCAGGAAATGTAATGGGAAAAAAGTAACATTAAATTTTTTCTCACCTCTAACAACTATTTTTTATTGTCTAAAAACTACTATAAATAGGAGTCTTCTCCACCACAAATAAACACAACTATTTGTTTTCAAGGATAGTGATGACACACACGACTCGGCTTTGTTCTTATTTTTATATATGTTCATAGTGATTTGGATCATTTGTTGATCTTTGGTTCTGATTTCGATAAGTTTGCTTATCTCATTTTAATTTATTAGAGCATTTACATATGTCCAACAATCTTGAAAGTGATATTGTGTGCTCTAATTAATTGTGTGATAAATGGCTATGATGGTTGTGCACTTGTTAATTAAATTGATTACCAATAATACAGTTTACGTTTCCATTAAGCATATAAAATTGAGGCAACGGGTTAGATTGAAAAGAAAAATGACTCAGAACACGAATTAATTATCAAAATAATTTGACTTTCGGTTTAGTGGCTGCATATACTAAGGGTTTGTTACAATACATCTATTTATTTGTTGAGATGACTACTATTTTAATAAGGCTAGAGAAAATTTAATAAGCTTGTGGCTGGTCTTATATGTTTGAATAAGATGTTCATGAAATTTGAGTCAAGAAGCTAGAAGATTGCTTCTTTGTTTAATCATGTATATTAGTTGGGAGACAAAGAGTGAAACAAGTGACTTGAAAATTTTTACGTGGTTCGCATATTTAATTGTGATCTTTCTGAGAAAAAAAAAATCAGATTTTATATATTTCATATATTTGTTAACAAATAAAACTTATATCGGTTTTCATATTTGGCATAAATCTTAATATAAATATACGAATGATTAGAAAGATAAGTCCCTAGAATGGTTTGATTTTGTTTGGAAAGTGATTAGAGGCTTTATTAAAATTGCTATGCACAAGTTAAAAGGATTACTCCATAGCCGAGCAAAAGCAGAGCAATTATAGCTTCGTATGTTTGTTGCTCTTCCGTATGCCTAGTCATCTAGTCTTCTTACCCTTGATTAACCCAGAAAGACCGCATGGTATCCTTGGTTACAATAAATAGTTTTGTTTTCCAATTGTATTTGGTGCACATGAGTTTATTCAATAAACTTTGGATTGTTGAACGTTTTACGTCATTTATGATATAATAGTTAATTAACGTGTGAGATCTTTAATTATTTTTTTCCTTTTGTAAAAAGTAAAGTGATACGAGGTTTGTTATAGTTGTTGAAGAGCACAATTTGAAACCTATTTAGTAGATCATAGTTTCCAAATAAAATTGGAAATATTGTGAAATATTCAAATTATTTATCCGAATAGTTAAGTAATGTTAGTTTATAATATTGGATGAAAATATCATCATAAGTAATATTCTAATTGAATGAGTAGAGATTATGTTATGTGAGTAGTTATGGCTTAAATCATGTTAAGTTTGGGTTATACAAATAATCCTACTGTATTATTTAGTACAAATGTAAGAATATGTGGAAAGTAAAAGCTATTGTGATTCGTGATATACAAAAAAAAAAATGGGTTAGATGAATTCTTTGACTTAGAAATCAAATAATTTGGGAAAATTTGATCTTCTAGATGTATATAATTTGTGATCATGTGTTGTACAAATAACATATATGATCCCGTTAGAGTTAAATCAATTTAATTATAGTAGTAAATTTAAATTAATTTACGAAATTTGGGATAGTTAACTCGAACAAGATGATTTTATAAATAATTCTATTAATGGATTATATTCTTGGCAGTTTGTTAAATGGCACATTTATAATATTATTTGCACGCAATTATCCTTTTATCGGGCATTTGTCATCTTGGGAATAAAATCAAATTATTCCATGGTTATTGACTTATGGTTAAACTAAGATGACTCATGTACTTTATACATTTCAAATTTGATTGTTCTTATATGGCTTACATCTTATAATTTTACTGGTATAATATGTGCTGGATTTGACAAGTTCTTGTTTTCAATTTCTGAATAATACTAATGATTGTATTATTTGGATATGTGGTGACTTGATTGAAAAAATTTGTTTAAATTTGGATAAACTGAATTAACTTTGATGAAGAGAGTCATGGTTTTAATTCAATCCATCCATGTATACTATTGTTTTACTATTTGAAGTATAATAAAAGCAGTAAAGTGGATTTTTTTAGAACAATGCTAACGAATTGAATACCCCAATAAGATTATCCTTGCTGATGATAAAGAGTGTACGATGTGAGTTAATATATTATAAATATAACAATTACGAATTACGAATTACGAATGATAAGTATGATTGATTAATTTTTGAGACATTATTATTACATATGTTCTTACTTGATCTGACAGATCTCTGTTCAAGGTTGAATAAACTTCATATTGTAGTAGTTGGATCAATTAAATTAATTAATCTATAAAAATATAGACTTAAATATATATATATATATATATATATATATATATATATTCAAGTCAGTGCTACTTATATGGATTGTCTATTATATTGAGACTAAATATGAACTAGTGTTGATGGGTTAACAACATTTATTATTGTGAATAATAATTTCGTACTTATCTGTCAGAAAAAATTAAATAAATAAATGAAGAAAAGTTATTTTCCTTGAATATTTGAATTTACTAAAAATGAAATTGCTTAATAAGCTCATTACCCCAAGATTTTGCATTGTTGGGGAATAAGCTTAATTTGCCTATATATTTTATTGGATAATTGGAATATAAACAACATTTTTAAGTAGATTAGAATGCGTAAAGATTTAGCAGTTACTTTGCTATTAAGCATAATAATAATTCTTGAGTACCTATTAACTAACAAGTCTATTTTGAATTATGCTATTAAATTTGTTCAAAATTCACCAAAATTTTGGGGATATAGAAACCTATTAATCCTTTTGAATTTTGGTCTTCTTGAATGACTTCAAGTAAATAACTTGGTTATGACATTTTATGAGACTTGTCGTATCATTGGTATAATGATTACAAATCTTTGACTTGATGAGTTTTGGCCTAATGGTATTCATAACAAGTTTATGACAATGATCAATTGTTTTCTAAATTATACTCTCGACTCTATATTTGTTAAATACTTTTAGAACCTAAGTCTTGGTTATTTGATACATATATTTGTTGGTATCAACAAACTAAGAAAGTAACTTCCTTTCAAATATGCTTATTTGATGGGGTTCAAGACTTCAGCAAGTTGACAATATTCATTTACATGAAATGGATAGATTTTACTCCTAAAGTTCTCAAATTGTGAGGGCATAAATGATTGCTAACATTTATTTTGTGAGATAATATGCCCAAGATGCATTTGTTGATTAAAAAATGCATATGCATTTTAGTGATTCTTACAGTTGTAAAGGTGTAGATCACAAAATTATAGATTGAGTATGTCAAGTAATGGAGTAGATAAATTAAGAAAATTATATAATATGAAATGAATTTCAAGTGGAGAATAGAAGATCAATCCTATGTGATTTTTAAATTATATCATATAAGATATCTTAGATTGTATTATTATGTTAATCTATTTGGTGATTTGATATTAAAGCTTTTGCTATATGTATCCTACTTGCTTGAAATTGCATTTATACTTTGGATATATCAAAATATGGGGGTTGAGATTCTTATCTAACCATGGAAAATAAAATTACAAATTGAGAGAACTAGTAAATTCTTCCTATTTATGTCATGTGAATTTACTGTTATGTGTGAATCTTTTGATGACATTGTTAGATTAAGGATGGTAATGTGTGACAAGATATTCTAAGAGTGCCATGTACTTAATTGTTTTTTTCCAAAATGAAAAGTGTGATGTGAATAGATCTTGTCAAAATTAGTATTACATCAAATATATATTGCTTAGACGTGTTGAGAGTATCATTACTTTATTAACTTGTTGGTAATTTTCTAAGTAACTCTGTTATGTGTTGTGAGATGCGATTAATCCCATATTTGATTTCATTCACATTGATTCACACTTTTAGATAAAGTTATATCATAATAATCATTTAAGCAAGTTTATAATGATAGATACTTTATAAGATATGAGTTTGTGCATTAAATTGGCATACTCAAGAGCTAAATTACTCACAATTACATCATTGGAAAAATTTGTTTCTTGTTTTAAAATCTACAAGTAGTGATTGTTGAAATAGAGAGCAATAGCTAAAAAAAAGGGCTGGCATATGCGTGTAAGACAACTTTGTGAAGTAGCTTATGAGCAATTGGGTGATAAAAAGGGTAATGTCAAGTCCCGATAGAGTTTATTCGATCCCTTTAAAGGACTGAATTGAGATATAGTCCTAGATACATCGAGCGGGAAGGGACTTAGATCCATTGATGGGAATTGAATGTGATGGAAACTCAACCTACAGTGGTGGAGATCCCATGAAGTATGTTCAATGGGTAATAACAAGTCACAAAGATATTCCATTAACACTATTATATGTGGTCTCTCCTTATAGTGTAGATCTATAGTGCTTATAGTTTAGAAATTGTGAGAGTTGACTCCATCACTCTTACTGACTTTATATCCTTTATAGGTAGTGTGTGGTAGTCACACTTGATAAGCTCACCTATAAGATATGTAGAAGTGGTGATGCTACCCATGAGATTACCAGGTATATCTCTAGAGCACTCATGAACATTCTGGTAAAGCGCATGGCCTAAAAGGTATTAAACCGAGAGCTTGCAATGGATTGAAATCTAACATGTGCTCAGTTCTTAAAGTATGCATTAAGGAGGAAGATTCAATACCTTGGTCACCTATCTTCTTTATACTTCTCTGTTGAATGCACTAAATGCGATTGATAAATCAAGAAAACTAGAGTTATTTTCCTTGTTTACCACAATATTTTGTTAGCTTTGTCCGGGTTTCAGAGTCTAATTATATATTTTTATGTAGTTTTATTGCATTTAGTGTTTGCATTTGCATTTTGTAAACAATATGATATTAGTATTAGTTTTAAGATAAGTTATCAGTACAACTTTGTTAAGTATTAGGTTTATGTGTATTTTGTAGGTCTGGATTAGGAAGACTAAAGCCTAAAGAATGAAGAAATCAAGGAGCAAAGAACAAAAGAAGAAATTCAACATTCAGCTGAAAAGTGCGCTATACTGTGCGGTACTGAAATTTTGTGTAGGAATCGATACCACAGTTATCGAAGACAAATTTAGGGGTTGATACCGTAGTATCAACTCTAGTACAATAAGTTGATACCACAGTCCAAAATTTTGGAAAGCTTCAAGAATGTGCCAGCTTGTAATCCTCTAGGCTGAAATTTCCTCTTAAATTTCCTACAGTGTACTACTATAGGACATATAATGTAGTTGTAGGTAGTAATTTTAATAGTAGAGTAATTTTAGAAGTTTTTAGATTAATGCTAATCTCTTTCTTTAATTTCATCTAGTCTCCACTTTAATTTCTTGAAAGTTTCAATCTTTCTTACCTAAATTTAGTCTCCTTTTCATTAGGTTCAAATAGATAAAAAAATTATTATTTTTTGATTAACATTTCTTGCCATCCAAGTAGAGTAAAATCCTAATTTTCTTAAACAATTCTTGTGTTCTTCCTATTTTTAGTGTTTTCGTAGTTAATATTTAGTTTCTTGTACTTAATCTTACTAGAATCTAGTGGCTTTTTATAAAATATCATTTCAATTAAAAAATCCTTAGTTTAAAAGACATTTTCTTGTTATTTCCTAGTAATCTTAATTTTAGTAAAAAATGATGCTTTCTCAATTTTCATTCTTGATTAATGTTTTCTTAATTCAAAGTAGCTTTTATTACTTTTATTCTTTAATAATGCCTTCTTAGACGAGTTATTTTAGTGGTAATTATTAGTAGCTTAAAAAAGTAATTTGGTAGTTCATAGTTCTATTTGCCATACTTTCTTTCTTAAATAAGTTGTTACTTGCGTTAATGGTTTTAATTGTACTTTTTTAGAGTAGAAACTAATGATACCCATAGTGTTACCGAATTAACTTCCTTTCTTTAGTATTTGTCTAGTTAACACGGAGTTGTTAATAATTTATTACTTTCCTAGCTGAGTTTGGTTAATTAGTAGTTATTAATAGTTTTCTTAGTTTAATTTCTTAGTAGTTAGTAGTAAAATCCATTTGTCATTTATTTAAATAGCTTTAAGACTTTTAGCATAGTAATTTCCCACAACAATCCTTGTGAGAATGCTACTCACTCACCATTAACTATTCATCTATCTCATATCCTTGCGAGTATGATGGTGATGGTTGAGTGTTGATAGAGTTTTATTACTTGTATTGATTGATTTTTACACTTACCATATCCCAAACAACAAGAAGTTTTTGTTGCGATCACCGGGATTGTTCTTGTTTTTCGGCAATATTAGATACTTTAAGGGTTGTGCTAGATTGGATATTCTTAGATACTTCAAGGGTACTGCAAGATTAGACGTTCTTAGTTTAGTTGTTTAATTTTAGTTTTATAATACTTAGTAGTTTCTTATCGACATCCTCTACATTTGTTCTTGACACTTGGTCATTTGAACTTGTCTTCTTGTTGGTTGTTTCTTGTAGTTTATAATTCTTGAAGATGATGAATTATTACAAATTGATTGGAAGATAGAAAAAACCTTAACAAGAATCTAGATAGAGAGAAGATTACAACTAGAGCATGAAGAAGTTTATGGGAACAATCGCCTAGGAAGCAATGGTAATGGAGGCAATGGGTTTAATGGTTATGGAAGGCTACTGAGAGATTATGCCAATGTCAAATTAATCAACATAAACTACTAAAAATATTGCCAGAATCCCAATTCAAGCAAATAACTTTGGCTTGAAAGAAGTAATTTCGTTCGTTAATCTTGCTGTTCTTGATGGGTTGAGGCAGGACTAAATGAAGACCCATATACCTATTTGATCAATTTTGAAGAGGTCCTTGATGCTTTCATGTTCAATAGAATACATCACAATTGTGTAAGAATGGGAGACTTTCTGTTCTCTTTAAGGGATAGAGTGAAGTGGTGGAAACTACCAAGCTATGACCAAGGCACGTTTACTTCATGGAATCAATTGGCAAGAGTTTCTTGCCAAACACTTTCCACCCACAAGAACAGCAAGATTAACGAACGAAATTACTTCTTTCAAGCCAGATGCCGGTAAAGGCACAAGTGAGGCATGTGATAGATTCAAGGAGCTATTTCGCAAATGTCCCTATCATGCAAATCCATTGTTTTTTTAGATTCAAACTTCCTACAAGTTTTATTAAGAGACTAAATCTATAGTAGATGCATCGGTGGGAGGTTATCTTTCAAGGAGCAAAGAACAAAAGAAGAAATTCAACATTCAGCTGAAAAGTGCGCTATGCTCCTTGAAAGATATTTCCTCTTAAATTTCCTACAGTGTACTACTATAGGACATATAATGTAGTTGTAGGTAGTAATTTTAATAGTAGAGTAATTTTAGAAGTTTTTAGATTAATGCTAATCTCTTTCTTTAATTTCATCTAGTCTCCACTTTAATTTCTTGAAAGTTTCAATCTTTCTTACCTAAATTTAGTCTCCTTTTCATTAGGTTCAAATAGATACATCTGAGGTAAATTTGATTAACATTTCTTGCCATCCAAGTAGAGTAAAATCCTAATTTTCTTAAACAATTCTTGTGTTCTTCCTATTTTTAGTGTTTTCGTAGTTAATATTTAGTTTCTTGTACTTAATCTTACTAGAATCTAGTGGCTTTTTATAAAATATCATTTCAATTAAAAAATCCTTAGTTTAAAAGACATTTTCTTGTTATTTCCTAGTAATCTTAATTTTAGTAAAAAATGATGCTTTCTCAATTTTCATTCTTGATTAATGTTTTCTTAATTCAAAGTAGCTTTTATCTATACTTTTATTCTTTAATAATGCCTTCTTAGACGAGTTATTTTAGTGGTAATTATTAGTAGCTTATTTAAAGTAATTTGGTAGTTCATAGTTCTATTTGCCATACTTTCTTTCTTAAATAAGTTGTTACTTGCGTTAATGGTTTTAATTGTACTTTTTTAGAGTAGAAACTAATGATACCCATAGTGTTACCGAATTAACTTCATTTCTTTAGTATTTGTCTAGTTAACACGGAGTTGTTAATGGTTTAGTAAATGATTGCCTAGCTGTCTTTGGTTAATTAGTAGTTATTAATAGTTTTCTTAGTTTAATTTCTTAGTAGTTAGTAGTAAAATCCATTTGTCATTTATTTAAATAGCTTTAAGACTTTTAGCATAGTAATTTCCCACAACAATCCTTGTGAGAATGCTACTCACTCACCATTAACTATTCATCTATCTCATATCCTTGCGAGTATGATGGTGATGGTTGAGTGTTGATAGAGTTTTATTACTTGTATTGATTGAGTTTTTACACTTACCATATCCCAAACAACAAGAAGTTTTTGTTGCAGTCACCGGGGATTGTTCTTGTTTTTCGGCAATATTAGATACTTTAAGGGTTGTGCTAGATTGGATATTCTTAGATACTTCAAGGGTACTGCAAGATTAGACGTTCTTAGTTTAGTTGTTTAATTTTAGTTTTATAATACTTAGTAGTTTCTTATCGACACTCTACATTTGTTCTTGACACTTGGTCATTTGAACTTGTCTTCTTGTTGGTTGTTTCTTGTAGTTTATAATTCTTGAAGATGATGAATTATTACAAATTGATTGGAAGATAGAAAAAACCTTAACAAGAATCTAGATAGAGAGAAGATTACAACTAGAGCATGAAGAAGTTTATGGGAACAATCGCCTAGGAAGCAATGGTAATGGAGGCAATGGGTTTAATGGTTATGGAAGGCCACTGAGAGATTATGCCATGTCAAATTTGATGGTGCTACTTCGAGTATTGCCAGAATCCCAATTCCAAGTAAATAACTTTGAGATCAAACCGACTTTAATTCAAAAACTTCAAGCCCATGATATATTTGAGGCAGGACTAAATGAAGACCCATATACCTATTTGATCAATTTTGAAGAGGTCCTTGATGCTTTCATGTTCAATAGAATACATCACAATTGTGTAAGAATGGGAGACTTTCTGTTCTCTTTAAGGGATAGAGTGAAGTGGTGACTACCAAGCTATGACCAAGGCACGTTTACTTCATGGAATCAATTGGCAAGAGTTTCTTGCCAAACACTTTCCACCCACAAGAACAGCAAGATTAACGAACGAAATTACTTCTTTCAAGCCAGATGCCGGTAAAGGCACAAGTGAGGCATGTGATAGATTCAAGGAGCTATTTCGCAAATGTCCCTATCATGCAAATCCATTGTTTTTTTAGATTCAAACTTCCTACAAGTTTTATTAAGAGACTAAATCTATAGTAGATGCATCGGTGGGAGGTTATCTTTCAAGGAGCAAAGAACTTTCAAAAGAAGAAATTCAACATTCAGCTGAAAAGTGCGCTATACTGTGCGGTACTGAAATTTTGTGTAGGAATCGATACCACAGTTATCGAAGACAAATTTAGGGGTTGATACCGTAGTATCAACTCTAGTACAATAAGTTGATACCACAGTCCTTTGCTTTGGAAAGATTCCTCCAGAAACTTGCATCTACATAATAGTATCTAGGCTTCTTAATTTCCTCTTAAATTTCCTACAGTGTACTACTATAGGACATATAATGTAGTTGTAGGTAGTAATTTTAATAGTAGAGTAATTTTAGAAGTTTTTAGATTAATGCTAATCTCTTTCTTTAATTTCATCTAGTCTCCACTTTAATTTCTTGAAAGTTTCAATCTTTCTTACCTAAATTTAGTCTCCTTTTCATTAGGTTCAAATAGATAAAAAAATTATTATTTTTTGATTAACATTTCTTGCCATCCAAGTAGAGTAAAATCCTAATTTTCTTAAACAATTCTTGTGTTCTTCCTATTTTTAGAAAAAAGTAAAGGTGTTTTCGTAGTTAATATTTAGTTTCTTGTACTTAATCTTACTAGAATCTAGTGGCTTTTTATAAAATATCATTTCAATTAAAAAATCCTTAGTTTAAAAGACATTTTCTTGTTATTTCCTAGTAATCTTAATTTTAGTAAAAAATGATGCTTTCTCAATTTTCATTCTTGATTAACACATTCTTAATTCAAAGTAGCTTTTATTACTTTTATTCTTTAATAATGCCTTCTTAGACGAGTTATTTTAGTGGTAATTATTAGTAGCTTATTTAAAGTAATTTGGTAGTTCATAGTTCTATTTGCCATACTTTCTTTCTTAAATAAGTTGTTACTTGCGTTAATGGTTTTAATTGTACTTTTTTAGAGTAGAAACTAATGATACCCATAGTGTTACCGAATTAACTTCCTTTCTTTAGTATTTGTCTAGTTAACACGGAGTTGTTAATTGTTTACTTACTTTCCCTAGCTGAGTTTGGTTAATTAGTAGTTATTAATAGTTTTCTAACTAACATAGTTTAATTTCTTAGTAGTTAGTAGTAAAATCCATTTGTCATTTATTTAAATAGCTTTAAGACTTTTAGCATAGTAATTTCCCACAACAATCCTTGTGAGAATGCTACTCACTCACCATTAACTATTCATCTATCTCATATCCTTGCGAGTATGATGGTGATGGTTGAGTGTTGATAGAGTTTTATTACTTGTATTGATTGATTTTTACACTTACCATATCCCAAACAACATCTAGTTTTTGTTGCAGTCACCGTCTTTTGTTCTTGTTTTTCGGCAATATTAGATACTTTAAGGGTTGTGCTAGATTGGATATTCTTAGATACTTCAAGGGTACTGCAAGATTAGACGTTCTTAGTTTAGTTGTTTAATTTTAGTTTTATAATACTTAGTAGTTTCTTATCGACACTCTACATTTGTTCTTGACACTTGGTCATTTGAACTTGTCTTCTTGTTGGTTGTTTCTTGTAGTTTATAATTCTTGAAGATGATGAATTATTACAAAGGTAATTGATTGGAAGATAGAAAAAACCTTAACAAGAATCTAGATAGATTTGATTACAACTATAGCATGAAGAAGTTTATGGGAACAATCGCCTAGGAAGCAATGGTAATGGATTATATGGGTTTAATGGTTATCGAAGGCCACTTATAAATTGATCAAATGTCATAAGAGAACAGTGCTATTTCTCCCATTGCCAGAATCCCAATTCTTATACACATCTTTGAGTATAAGAGACAGATTCTAATTCAAAAACTTCAAGCCCATGATATATTTGAGGCAGGACTAAATGAAGACCCATATACCTATTTGATCAATTTTGAAGAGGTCCTTGATGCTTTCATGTTCAATAGAATACATCACAATTGTGTAAGAATGGGAGACTTTCTGTTCTCTTTAAGGGATAGAGTGAAGTGGTGACTACCAAGCTATGACCAAGGCACGTTTACTTCATGGAATCAATTGGCAAGAGTTTCTTGCCAAACACTTTCCACCCACAAGAACAGCAAGATTATGTGACGAACGAAATTACTTCTTTCAAGCCAGATGCCGGTAAAGGCACAAGTGAGGCATGTGATAGATTCAAGGAGCTATTTCGCAAATGTCCCTATCATGCAAATCCATTGTTTTTAGATTCAAACTTCCTACAAGTTTTATTAAGAGACTAAATCTATAGTAGATGCATCTTATACACATCTAGATGTGTATAGGAGACAGGTACAAAAGAAGAAATTCAGCTTCAGCTGAATTTCTGCGCTATAGACTGCTAATCTCTTTCTTTAATTTCATCTAGTCTCCACTTTAATTTCTTGAAAGTTTCAATCTTTCTTACCTAAATTTAGTCTCCTTTTCATTAGGTTCAAATAGATAAAAAAATTATTATTTTTTGATTAACATTTCTTGCCATCCAAGTAGAGTAAAATCCTAATTTTCTTAAACAATTCTAAGTGTTCTTCCTATTTTTAGTGTTTTCGTAGTTAATATTTAGTTTCTTGTACTTAATCTTACTAGAATCTAGTGGCTTTTTATAAAATATCATTTCAATTAAAAAATCCTTAGTTTAAAAGACATTTTCTTGTAATTTCCTAGTAATCTTAATTTTAGTAAAAAATGATGCTTTCTCAATTTTCATTCTTGATTAATGTTTTCTTAATTCAAAGTAGCTTTTATTACTTTTATTCTTTAATAATGCCTTCTTAGACGAGTTATTTTAGTGGTAATTATTAGTAGCTTATTTAAAGTAATTTGGTAGTTCATAGTTCTATTTGCCTATATACTTTCTTTCTTAAATAAGTTGTTACTTGCGTTAATGGTTTTAATTGTACTTTTTTAGAGTAGAAACTAATGATACCCATAGTGTTACCGAATTAACTTCCTTTCTTTAGTATTTGTCTAGTTAACACGGAGTTGTTAATTGTTTATTACTTTCCCTAGCTGAGTTTGGTTAATTAGTAGTTATTAATAGTTTTCTTAGTTTAATTTCTTAGTAGTTAGTAGTAAAATCCATTTGTCATTTATTTAAATAGCTTTAAGACTTTTAGCATAGTAATTTCCCACAACAATCCTTGTGAGAATGCTACTCACTCACCATTAACTATTCATCTATCTCATATCCTTGCGAGTATGATGGTGATGGTTGAGTGTTGATAGAGTTTTATTACTTGTATTGATTGATTTTTACACTTACCATATCCCAAACAACAAGAAGTTTTTGTTGCAATCACCGGGGATTGTTCTTGTTTTTCGGCAATATTAGATACTTTAAGGGTTGTGCTCAGATTGGATATTCTTAGATACTTCAAGGGTACTGCAAGATTAGACGTTCTTAGTTTAGTTGTTTAATTTTAGTTTTATAATACTTAGTAGTTTCTTATCGACACTCTACATTTGTTCTTGACACTTGGTCATTTGAACTTGTCTTCTTGTTGGTTGTTTCTTGTAGTTTATAATTCTTGAAGAAGATGAATTATTACAAATTGATTGGAAGATAGAAAAAACCTTAACAAGAATCTAGATAGAGAGAAGATTACAACTAGAGCATGAAGAAGTTTATGGGAACAATCGCCTAGGAAGCAATGGTAATGGAGGCAATGGGTTTAATGGTTATGGAAGGCCACTGAGAGATTATGCCATGTCAAATTTGATGGTGCTACTTCGAGTATTGCCAGAATCCCAATTCAAGTAAATAACTTTGAGATCAAACCGACTTTAATTCAAAAACTTCAAGCCCATGATATATTTGAGGCAGGACTAAATGAAGACCCATATACCTATTTGATCACATTCTTGTGAAGTTCAAAATTTTGAAGAGGTCCTTGATGCTTTCATGTTCAATAGAATACATCACAATTGTGTAAGAATGGGAGACTTTCTGTTCTCTTTAAGGGATAGAGTGAAGTGGTGACTACAAAGCTATGACCAAGGCACGTTTACTTCATGGAATCAATTGGCAAGAGTTTCTTGCCAAACACTTTCCACCCACAAGAACAGCAAGATTAACGAACGAAATTACTTCTTTCAAGCCAGATGCCGGTAAAGGCACAAGTGAGGCATGTGATAGATTCAAGGAGCTATTTCGCAAATGTCCCTATCATGCAAATCCATTGTTTTTTTAGATTCAAACTTCCTACAAGTTTTATTAAGAGACTAAATCTATAGTAGATGCATCGGTGGGAGGTTATCTTTCATTTAAGACTCCTAAGGAAGCTCAAAGATTGTTAAATACCATGGCATTCAATTAAAACCAACATGGACCGGTCCCACCTCCTTTGGCTCAACAACAACTGTAAAATACACTTCATTAAGGACAAAGGGATTCACTTAGACCATAGTGATGCCTTGATGGTCCAAACTAGTTTGATGACCAATATGATGGCAAATTTGACCAAGGCATTAGAAGACTTAGGAAAAGTAAATGTTGTTTCCACACATGCTCAAATGCCATTGGTTTGTGACTTTTATTCGGGTTATCACCCAAATACACAATGTTCAAGGGAAGGCAATTTTGGGGGAGTAAACAATTGAACTATGTGAATAACTAAACTTCTTTATCAAGAGCTCTACCAAATGATTTTGGAAACACCTATAACCTATCACGGGAGACCACCACAATTTCTCATGGGGTGCCAACCATCTCAAAATGCTTCTCAACAAATTTTTACCAACCAAGCTTGCTTCTCTTGAATCTATTTACCTCTCATCAAACAAAATTTTCACCCAACTTTCAAAACTCTCAACCTAGCACCTCCTACCAAATCAACCAACCAAGCTCTTCTTATCAACACCATAACCAGCCACAACCTATTCCACACAATGGTCAAGACTTTGAAAGGGAAGGGGATGATGTTTATGTCCAATTGTGGAATTGAGAAGAGAACTTGAAGCCTCAAGAAGGATAGTGAATTGGTGAGAAGAGAAAATGAAGCCCTTAGCCGAGATCATGAATTATTTGTAAGAAACCAAAATACTTCAACTAGAAACTTGGAAATTCAATTCGGACAAGTGGCAAGAAAAGTCAACAAGAAACCAAGTGAAATACTTCCAAGTGATACACTTCCTAATCCAAGAAACATCATACAAGGGAACATGTACAAATAATCACCTTTAAGAATAGTAAAAAATAGGCAACAACGTGGCTATGAAAGAACAAAGAATGAGGTTGGCAAAGAGGCGATGAAACATGATAAAATCACCCAACATAAAGAGGTGGGGGAGACTTCAAAAGAGAAAGGAAAAGAAATTAATGAGCCTTACAGAATTCCTAGTAGAATTGTTGAAGATGCTAGAAAACCTCCCTTGGAGCCTGCAAGGAACATCCAAATCCCATTCCCACAAAGGCTCAAGGGTGAGAACAAAGAAAAGAAATTCAAGTCTTGGATATTTAAAAAAAAAAAAGAAAAAAGATTGAGGTCAATATTACATTCATTAAAGCATTGGCGAACATGCCAAGTTAGACAAAATTTATGAAACACATGCTCAAAACAAGAGGAAGTCAATGGGAGATGAAATCTTATGCTTGACCAAGGGATGTAGTGGCATAATTCAAAAGAGTCTTCCATCAAAAATGAAAGATCTAAGATCATTTTTCATCCCTTGTGAGATTGGTGGAGTTAGTTTGGAAAAGGCTTTGTGTGACCTTGGGACTTCCATCAACTTAATACCACTTTCACTTTATAAGAAGTTGATTAGAGGTTGTTTGAAGCCAACAAATATTACTCTTCAATTAGAAGACCAAAGTATTAAGCAACCAGTAGAGATTGTCAAAGATGTTATTGACAAAGTAGGAAAGGTCAACATACTAGCAGATTTCATTTGATTCTTGAAATGGATAAAGATACCGAGATGACGTTTATTCTTGAGATACCATTTTTAGAAACCAAAAGAGTCTTCATTGATGTTCAAGAAGAAAAACTCCAAATCAAGATCAATGTTGACATTATGTCTTTTAACATTTTTAATTCTCTTGAGTTTCCTTTATTGTATGATGATGTGATGAGAGTTGACATAATTGATGAACTTGTTGATGATTTTTGTAGGGACAATCTAAAGAAACTTTCCATGGAGATGGCATTTGTGCACGAAGTTGAAGAAGATGACTACGAAAAGGATATCCAATGTGACATTGATATACAAGAAGAGAGCCAAACAATAAAAGAGAAAGAATGCATAAATGAGGAAAAAGGTAAAGGGGGTCTCTGACCAACAAACCCCCCAAGGTTGAGTTGAAACCTTTACTCTCGCATCCCTATTATGCTTTCTTAGGAGATAATGAGACATATCTGTTATTGTGATTACAATTCTTATTCATGATGAGTTGTCTAAATTGCTTGTGGTGTTTAGAAAACATAGGGAAGCTATTGGTTGGAGCATAGATGACATAAAAGGGATAAGCCCCACTTGGTGCATCCTTAATGTTTTCTTAAATGAAAACTACAAGCCTTGTAGATAACCTCAAAGGAGACTAAATCTATTTTAAAAGAGGTAGTGAGAAAAGAAGTTGTGAAACTCCTCGATGCCGAGATAATATATCCAATTAGTAATAATGAATGGGTTAGTGCAACAAAAGTTGTACCTAAAAAGGAAGAGTCATGGTTATATCCAATGAGAAAAATAGTTAATATCTTCTAGGATCTTAACCATTTGGTGCATTTGTATTGATTTTATAAAACAAAATGATGCCACTAGAAAAGATCATTTCCCCATTCCTGTCATTGATCAAATGTTGAAGTGACTTTTGGGACATGCTTTTTATTGTTTCTAAGATGGTTATTCGAGGTACTTTCAAATTTTGATCCCTCTAGAAGACCAAGAAAAAACTACATTTAACCATCTACTTGTCCCTATAGCACTTTTTCTTATAGACACATGCCCTTTGGTCTATGCAATGCTTCAAGCACCTTCAAACGTTGCATGTTCGCTATCTTTCATAATATGATTGAAAAATTTATTGAGCTATTTATGAATGATTTTAGTGTCTTTGCTGACTCTTTTGATGCTTGCTTGCATAACTTGTCCCATGCACTTGAAAGATGTAAACAAACTAATCCTGCTTTGAATTGGAAGAAGTGTCAATTTATGGTTAATGAGGGAATAGTTTTAGGACACTAGGTTTCTTCCAAAGGAATTGAAAGGGACAAGGCTAAGGCAGAAGAAAGGTGTAAAAGAGTCGAGTAGAGCTTGAATAGTGCTCTGTTAGAGCTCTAATTCAAAACAAAAAAAAAATTCATAGCCCGAGCTTAGTCAAATATAGTAAACAAATCTCGAGTTCGATTGATTCTGAGAGACCTCGAGTTCAATTTGAGGTCACTCAAATTGAAGCGTTAAAGTTGTAAATTTGTCAAATATTGCCGATATTTTAGTAATTATGTATATAAAAAATAATAACTAATTATATGCAATCTAGAAAAGCTCGACAAGCTTACAAGCAGAGTTGTCAAGAGTTTGAACCCGGACTAGAAACTTAATTGAGTCGCTCGAGCTCGACTTGAGCTCGGTCAATGGGACTCGAGTCGAGCATTTGACTAAGTTGCTCGCGAGTTAATTTGATAGTGAATTACCCCAACCATCTAATGTGAAAGAAATTAGGAATTTCTTGGGACATGCCCATTTTTATCAGAGATTTATTAAAAAAAATTCTCATATTTCTAAACCTTTATGTGCATTGTTGCAAAAAGACGCTCCATTTGTTATTGATAATTAGTGTTTACATGCTTTCCAATCGTTGAAAAGTGCTCTAGTTACTGCCGGGTAATAGTTACTCCAAATTGGGACTTGCCATTTGAATCTATGTCTGATGCAAGTGACTATGCTGTTGCGGCAGCCCTTTGTCAAAAGATCAACAAAGTTTTCATGTTGTCTACTATGCTAGTTTACACTTTGAATGAGGCACAAGTTAACTATTTCAACCATGGAAAAGAGTTTATTGCAATATTATTTGCATTTGATAAGTTTAAATCATACCTCACTACGATTAAAGTGGTCGTTAACACTGATTACTTGGTTATAAAATATTTATTCGCAAAGAATGATGCTAAACCAAGACTCATTCATTTGATTTTACTTTTACAAGAAATTGATTGGGAAGTGGGTGATAAAAAAGGAAACGAGACTACCATAGTCAAAATTGATTAAGAAGTGATTGATAAAAAAGAAAGCGAGAACACCGTTGCCCACCACCTCTTAAGGATTGAAGGGCTAATGGGAAAAAGTCAAGAAGATTTACTATTTCAGAAAGCTTTCCAAAGGAACAAGTTTTGATAGTTAAGGATTCTATACCTTTGTATATGGGTATTATCAATTACCTTATGGCCAAGGTAACTCTTTCAACTATGGATGGAAATCAATAGAATGTGTAGAAGTTTCTTTTGGAGAACAATATTTCTATTTGAAGATCCTTTCCTCTACAGCCGATGTAAGGAACAAATTATTAGAAAATGTGTTCCAGAGGAGGAAGTGTTGACATCCTCCACCATTTCCATTCATCACCAGTGGATGGTATCATGGTACTCAAAAATCGGCGGCTAAGGTTCGTCAATGTGAATTCTTTTGGTCTAACCTTTTTTAAGGATGCAAGAGATTTTGTATTGCAATATAATGAGTGCCAACCAGTGGGAAATGTATCAAGGAGAGATGAAATGCAACTCAACAACATTGTAATTTGCGAAGTGTTTGATACATGAAGGATTCACTTTATGGGACCCTCCTTAAATTCATACAACAAGTAGTATATTTTGATGGTAGTTGAATATATTTCTAAATGAGTGGAAGCCATTGCATTACCTACCATTGATGCTAAAGTTGTTGTGAACTTTGTGAGGAAGAACATATTTGCTAGATATGGGTTATCCAAGGCCATATCCATCAATGATGGGTGAACTCATTTCAAGAATGCACTATTTGAGTCTGTTTTGTAAATATAATGTTTGTGACATACAAGATCTCCCTTTCATATAATCCACAAATATCTAGTCAAGTAAATGTCTCCAATTTTGATTGGAAGGATGCTAGGAGAATAGGCTTCTGGACAATAATGAACTTGATGAATTTTGAAGAGATAGAACGCAAAGATTTACAGGGAAAGGACCAAGTTATGGCATGACAAGCATATTTTGTGAAATGAGTGCAAGACCTGGGATTTAGTGTTGCTCTACAATTCTAGACTTAAAATATACCCAGGAAAACTCAAACCAAGGTAGAGCAAGCCATTTGAGGTAAGTATTTCCATATGGAGTGGTGGAATTGAAGGCTAAGGAAGCAAATTTTGAAGTGAATGGACACTGTCTCAAACTTTATTATGAAGGAAAGATAGGAAACCACTCATTTTGTCACCACATGACCATCATCTTGCCATAGTCAAGCTAAATAATTTTACTATAAACAATCACTCTTGGGAGGCACCCAAGCTTTATTTTATTGTTTATGTCTTATTTTTAGTGAAATTTTATGTTGCTTACAGTTATTTTTTGTGTAGATTAAATTAGGTTTGAATTAGGTTTAATTTTGATTTTCATGTTGTTAATAAGATTTTCAAGGGACATGAGTAAAATTGTTATCTAATTTTGTATTTTTGATATTTGTAGGTGTTGTCTAAGTGTTGGAAAGAGTTGGATTAAAGATGGAAAACCAAGGGAAAATTTTGTCTAAGTGTTCTACTGTATTTCGTATAATACCACAGTATCAAGCCAAATTTTCAAAAAATGAGATTTCAAACTACGGTATCAAATTGAATTTTTGGAAGGCTATTTTTTCCCCTTAGTAGATAACGCGGTATCAACTACAATACAAATTTTTGATATCACGGTATCGACCATCTTTCTGAGCTTTTCATTAAACTAATAGCACACTATCAATTTTAATGCCTTGATTTTACACCATTGTGGTATCAAAATTGGGAAAAACCTTATTAAAGCCTTAGTCTTTCTTTGTGTAAAACACCGAATGGAAAACCCTAAACCCTTATCCCCTTTCTTTCTTCCTTTGAGATATCTCTCATCCCCCTTCTTACACTCCTAAATTCTATCAAAACCCAACACACCTAAATCTTGTTCCATCAATTTGAACCACAAATTTGGTATCCAAATGGGTTTTCAAGCTTTCAAGGAAGATTTTCAAGGATTCAAGGAGGTGGCTCAACTCACTTTTCTCTGATAAAATTGTCCCTATTTTTGCACAAAGTCCATAAGTTTCCTTAGTTTAAATCAATATTGGGTTGTTTCTACAATTGATTTTGGCAAAAAGTTTGTGATTGATTACTTGGGCTTTTCTTGAATTGAGGATTTTAACTATGGGTAATTGTGGGCTTGTTGGAATTGATTTTTGCTCTTCTTAAATTGATTTGAGGTTTGCTTGAATTGTTGATTTGTGGGTATCTGGTTGAAGGCTTTGCTTTGTTAATTTTGTGATTTTTGCATAATCAACTTGTCTAGAAAAAATTTAGAGGGAAGAGTGGTGCTTCAACCTCCGATTCAAAGAAGAGAAAGGTAGGGAAGGGATAGTGGGGGTGGTGAACTAAATGTTGAACAATTTTTTGTTAATGATCGGGTTAAAGAACTCTTTGAAACCAACCAAAAGCATAATGTAATTAAAGAGAAAGGGTTCGATTTGTCTAAGAATTGGGAGCAATATGAGAGCCTTGATTGGAAATAGAGGCTCCATTGAAATCTCGACATTGGGAATGCTTTGACAGAGCAGTAGGACCAGGTACAGTAATTTGGTTAAAGAATTTTATTGAAATTTGTGTAAACTCCAAGATGGTAAATGTTTTGTCCAAAGTAAATTGGACTTTAGTGCAAAGAAAATTAATACCTTATATAATTTATCTGATGTGTATGACCACGAACATAGAGAGTTTATGGTTGGAAGAAAAACTATGATTACAATTAAGATTCAATCGTTTGTGCTTCAGTGATGTTAATTGGATAATGAATGTTGCTATTGATACATATTTGGTGTTCCGTCGTAAAGGTTTCCCATTATTATCAAAAGTTTGGAATTATTTTGTTAGGTGTAGAATTTGGAGATCAAATATAGTGAGCCATGTCCAAAAGGATAGAGCATGTCTAGTGTATGCCATTCTTGAAGGCAAAACCATCAACATTAAGAGGCTCATTTGATATGGTTTTCTGGCCAATGGAATATCGAGGAGACCCATCTTTGATCTACCTGAGTTGGTAATTTTTTTATGTGTTGATAAGGTTGCTCGATAATTCCAAGTGTGCCTCAAACCTTTGAAAAAGTCCGCATCAAGAAGTATGTCCACAACATGGTACATGAGTTCGAGAGACATCACCAAGCCCTTGAACCACCAATTCAACCACCTCAACCTCTTCAGGTGCCTTACATTAACATGCTAATTGGGAACATCTTCAACACACTAGAGACTAATGTAGAGAGGAGGAAGATATGAATTTCAAGGATACTAGTCCTATAGCACTCATCTGTTAAGCTCTCTAAACTACCACATTGAACTCATGGATCCATCCTAGGCTACTTCTGGCTTGGCACTATGGGACACCCCGTAGGCAATCATTGGACTCACTACACGAGGGGCCTACCCAAGATCCACATCAAGAACCAGTTGGATAAGCAAGGCCACATCAAAATCCAGTTGGTGGGATTAGAGGAGCTCAAGAGGAGGACATTGAAGAAGGCCAACTAGTAGGGTAGAAAAAGGTAATGATGGAGCTGATGAGGATTTCAATTGAGCCAAGGATGATGCTTGATTGATTGCTCCATTCTGGAGAGGACTTTTTGTCCGTATTTCCTTATTCTCCATTCCCCCATTAGCTTTTGATTGTAAGTTGCAAGATAAAACATTTTCAACAACATTTCCTTTACATTCCATTAGTTTTTCAGTAGTTTTATTTTATGCTTTTATTATGCTTGATGGTTAGTTACTTTTATTTATTAATTGCTTGAATAATGAGTATAGGACAGATTAGCTAAGGCCAAGTAGTTTTTGTTCTTGTGACTGAATGATGATATTGATGTTTGTTGGGCTTATCGTGGTAATTACTTGGTTTTGTTTTTCATGCCTTTGTTTCTTTGTTTTTAAATGTTAGTTGTTTGGTTGTAAGTTCTTTGGCCAATTTGGTAGGACTTTTATATTTAATTATGTATTTTTATGCTTTGAGCTAGTAATACTATTCTGTGTTGTTCTATTTTGGGTGATCCATAGTATCACGCCCCAAAATCGAGATTATGACACGCTACACATTAGGCTTGTCCCTAGAGTACAAGGCTCGATAACAAGATCATATAATATCCACAATTCCAAAATTACTCTTCAAATATCAGCCAACTAAAATTAGTACACAACTAGGTTAATATTCTTTAATACATATACACTTATACACAACTAAAGGGTAAGGGAGGTCCTAAGTACTGAACATACTGTTTAATAGTAAAAACGGTAAACCCTAACTGTACCATGTTGGCACACTGGCAAAACAACCAGGTAAAACCTCACACTATACAATCAGCAACACCCTGGCTCTAAGAGCGAGGGTCCTTTCCAAGATTCCATTTCGGCTCAAGACTACACTCAAACTAGCAAAAGCACAAAAGCAACACCAATTGCAAAATGAGATCAGCAAAACATTGCCCATTAAATGGCACTTAAACCTAATTACTGATAAGATGAGCATATAACTAACGCACTGCTTTAGGTGAACATTATAAATTGTGCTTCAAGTATACATGGAAAATAAGATAAGCTCATAGATCACATAAGTCTTCCAGTTACTGAATATAGGTCTATCTATTATCTGCCCGAATAGACTGGTGTAATGGTGTAACATTAACCATTGACATTGGACATTATAAAGGGTAACATTGATCATTAACATTGAATATTGTAACGGTGTAACATTGATCATTAATATTGAACATTGTACCGGTTGTAACATTGATCATTGACATCTAATTGAACATTTTAACAATGAATATTGACATTAAACATTGTAAAACCGGTCCACCTATGTGATCCATTGAGCTTATAACAACCATTCATTCATAGAACACATAAATTTCACAAGCTTGTAACTACCATTCATTCACACAAACTAGGTATACATCAATTTGACATTGTATATTATCAAATTAAGCTTAACTAGCATTTCCCATCTATAAACTCTTATATAAACAACCACACTTACCTTATTTGTACATATTCCATAGCTGCACAATCAACTATATACTATATAATCAGTAAAAAGTTGTAATAACTACTTAACTTGAAGATTCTTCTTGGAACCTTAACTTTCGATGGTCGAAAATCTTACCTCCATGACCTAACACCCTAGGAAGCACCTCCCTACCTATTTATATCTTGCAAACCATTTTCACACTTCAAGTTTGAGAATAAATAGCACACTTTTCAAAACTTAAAAGATAAACTTTACAGTATTAACGCTTAAAGATAAGCCAATTTCATACTTTTCAAAGTTTGAGAACTAGCAAAATAGCCTCACACTTTTCAAGGTTTGAGAACTAGTAAAACAAGATAAGTTTCTTAACAAGCACGAGAGGATATGGTTCATTCTTTTCAAGAATTAAAGATAAGTTTCACTCCTTTCAAAATTTGAAGATAAGTTTCACGTATTTCAAGACTTAAAGATAATGTTCACACGTTTCAAAACTAGAAGATTAACTTCACACATTTCAAAGTTTGAAAATAAATTTCACACCTTTTAAAACTTGAAGATAAATATCACGATTTTCAAAGTTTAAAGATAAGGTTCATGGCTTTCGAAGCTTTAAAATACGTTTCACATGTTTCAAGATTTAAAGATAAAGTTCATGCCATTCAAAACTTGAAGATAAGTTTCACGCTTTTCAAGACTTTAATAATAAGGTTCACGCCTTTCAAGGCTTAAAGCTAAGCATGAGAATATTAACTTGGAGACAAGATTGGGGATAAACATGAGGAGAGATAAGATTCCCAAAATTTCACTCTGGTCTCTCAATATTAACCTTATCTTACTTGTTACCCCAAAACTAGAATGAAACTCAAGAATGGCCAAATTATCATTGGACGTTATAAAGAGATATGTAGGAATGAATTTAAAGACAAATACAAACATAAACGGATGTAGAATGGTTGGAAAAGTCCACGTGAAATGATCGAAAAAAGTCTAGGCGGAACAATTGAAAAAGGTTCGAGTGTTACACTAAGAACTGGATAGAGTAGATTGGTCATTGAGCATAATATTAAACAATAATGATCATTTCATTTTTCTAGGAATGTGAAATTGATTAAAAATGTGTGGGTTTTACAAGTAGAATGAATTTTAATTATCAACTGAATAAAATGATAGGTTTGGTGGTGTTATTTTTTGAGTTAAAGTTCGTCTTGGAGTGGTTTTGTGTATTTATAAATATGTGTTGGTGATCATTGGATGGAAAGAAAGAGTGACAATAATATTTGATGATGATATATTGACTAGCAATAGCATATGGTTGTTATATTCGAATTGGATATTTTAAATTTTGGTGTGTATCGCGTTGCTTTTCTTATGACCAAAGGTTTCAAATACTAGTCATTGGTAATTTCAAAAAGAGAGGGAATTGTATTTTTAAAAGAATTCATTTGAAGCATCTTTTGCTCGTTCTCAAAAGCATTTTTTGTTGACAAGCTTATTATTATTTTTTTTTGAAAAAAGTGTCTAAGTGATTGGAAATGAGTTTGGCCATATGTGTGGTTATTGCATGGAGCATTATTCTATCTTGTGAACATTTGGGTCTTGATATTATTTTGGGTGCATTTTTATTCCCTTCTTTGGTTTAGGACGTGTCAAAAACAAAAATATTTTACTTTTAAGAATAAGGAGAATACAGGATTCTGACATCACAAATATTTTTTGTCCAAAATATGCCCTCAAAATAGATCATAAGGCTAGTACGGGATTCAAACATCACAAATGTTGTTTCTATGAAATAGCTATATTATAGAATTGCTTTTAACAATAAGGCATGTAGAAGTAAAGTTCGAAATGAACGTTTCCACTTAGTATACCGACAAGTTAGGGATAATATACCGACAAGTTAGGGATAAGATGTTGTGTATTACCTATCATTGATATCAATCTAAACATTTTTTGCTAGGTTAATACTCCAAATTGTTTGATATGAACATTGTAGGTAAACTCCTAATGATCCTTTCACTTCCAATTGTTTTGTTTATATGGATAGATTAACTTGAATCTTTTTTTTTGACTCGAATAAAATATGTTTTGAATAATCGGAATGTTTGTAAAAATATTTTTGATTAAGGATAATGTTTAGTATTTTGAACTTTTTGTTGATGATTAAACCTTTCATTTTGGGAAACTTGAAAATTTTGGAGTGATTAGTTTGAATATCTAGACTGTCATATGTTATTTGAGGTCATTAAGAGGTCACCTAGTCAGTCAAAGTACAACCATGTGTCACCTTTTGTGTTGTCATCTTGGCTGGTGTTTTTCGTATCTATATATTTAGTTTTTCTTTTGCTTTCTTATTTTACTTGGGACTAGCAAAACATTAGATTTAGAGTTGTGATAATTCTAAAAAATTAGAGTTATTTTGCTTATTTATTATAGCATTGTGTTAGCTTTGTCCAGGTTTTAGAGTCTAAGTATGAGTTTTTATGTAGTTGTATTCCATTTAGTGTTTGCATTTGCATTTTATAAATATTATGATATTAATATCAGTTTTAAGACAATTAAAGTATGACTTTGTTATTTATTACGTTTATGTGTATTTTGCAGGTTTAGATTAAGAGGACTAAAGCCTAAAGAATAGATAAGTCAATGAGAAAAGAGCAAAAGAAGAAATTCAAGGTTTGGTGTGCTCCATGCTACCATGCCTTTCTCGTTGGTGTAGAAAGCCCTAATCTGATGACGTTGGGCCTTCCCATGGTGATGGTGTATCAGTCGGATTGAGGGGGAAAAAAAGGAAAATGTACGGGAAAAGAAAAGTCCCTTTGAGATAAAGGGATAAAGGGAGAGAGATGGTCAGTGAAGGTAAAAGTGGAAGGAGATGGATAGTGAAGGTGGAAAGAGAGGCTTTGGTGAGAAAGAAATGGAGGAGAAAGGGTTTTCTAATTTTTAGAAGAATGGGATTAATTGATCGATCATTTTTCTTTTAATTTTGTCTGCCTCTTAGCAACAGATATTTCCATTGCTAAGTGGCAGCTCTTATTTATTTATTTATTTTTAAAAAAAGTAGCAGCTGATTTTATCGTTGCAAAAATCCATACCATTGTACTTTCCAAATCAATTTTTCTGTCGCTAAATAATCTCTATTTTTTTAGTTTAATTACTTTATTAATGTATATATCCATAGTATGAGATTAAAAAAACCACACTTTTTTTAAAAAATTTTAATGAATAAATCCGTTGGTAAGTTATTTTAAATTTTATTTAAAAAAATAATTCTATTGGTAAATCCGTAATAGCGACCTATTTTATCAGTCGCTAATTTCGGTTGCTATTTCGAAGTTTTTCTAGCAGCACATGGTATCGAAATTTTGTATAGTGGTATCGAAATTTGTATAGGAATTGATATAGTGGTATCAAGACAGTTATTGAAGGAAAATTTAGGGGTTGATACCGCGGTATCAACACTAGTACAAAAAAGTTTATACTGTAGTATGAAATTTTGGAAAATTTCTGGAATGTGCCTGTCACGCCCCAAAAACGGGACCGTAACACGCCGCGCTAATGGTACACCGGCCCAAAGCGCAAGGCACAAATGAACAGAGCAACAAACTTAACCGCAATGTAATAGAACCATCAAACCATTACTTAACTATAAAACCGAATATTTCATTTTACACAAAAAATACGAATTACAAAATTTCTTCTTAGTACAAAAGATGCTACAACAAAAACAAAGTTCATCAATACAAAACCTATCTAATACACTACCCTGTCTCTTATACACATCTAGATGTGTATAAGAGACAGGGCTGAGCTAGTTATGCTCCTGAGGACGTGATAGATGTGTATAAGAGACAGTGTGTGGGACCTGTGCACAAAAGATTTAAGAAAACATAAAGATAATAACATTTGTGAAAACCATAGTCATGAAGCGGTTTCTAAAATGTCTCATGCCATTTAAACGTCAATAAACCATAATCATAAGTAGTTTCTAAAATGTATCATCCTGTATTCTCCTTATTCTTAAAAGTTGGCTATGTTTTGGACCTGTCACTTCCTACACATCTAGATCTTATACACATCTCTGTACTTGGATTTGTTCGCTATATGATCAGAGCAGTCACCATGGCGTCCCATGGATGACTATAGAACCGGTTCTCCCCAAATCAAACATTTCCCAACACATCCAAAATTATATACCTAGGTCACCTATGAGCCAAAACAGTTATAAAATGCTTTCATATCAAAAGAGTTTGCAAACATATCAATTGATTAACATAAAATAGCTTGGTCCCGATTTCATATGTAATAGTTCCAAAACTTGGTAAAAGTGCAGTTCCAAACATCATACACATTCTAAAATCCATCTAAACATATTTCGAAAGTCGTTAAACAAAATACAAGTGGAAGAGGGTCTATGTACCCACCTATCAAAGCAAAAACTGCACAAATGATCACAGAACGCGATCGCCGGCGGTAGGTGGCGTTCGATCTAAAACAGATATAAGAGGACTCTTAGAAGAGATGTAGAAGTTGGGTCTGGATAGGTCTATTGAATAGCCGCTTTAGTCTCTGTATACACATCTAGATGTGTATAAGAGACAGGCTAGACCTAGGTTTTACAATTTGGAATAGAGTTAATGGGTAAATTGATACAGTTCAACTTTGTGTTAACTGAAGTGGAATATTACAAGTAGATTAGGAGATAATAAGCTCAGTTTTCCAGAAAAACCGAAAAAAACTTCGCCTCCCTCTAGGCTATAAGTAGGTTATCCTCCTTGCCAACAAAATCCAATTCCAAGGTATTCAAGGGACCTTGGTTACAACCCAACTCAAAACAACATATTCTAACCAACCAATGCATAAACGGAAAGATTCACCGGAGCAATAGCCGGAACTATATCAATAGCATCCCACAACAAATCCATACCCCATAACCACTACAATTAACTCTATTACAACATTAGAGCAACAACCTATGGGTGGAATTCCCTCTTTACTACCAAACTGAAATTTTTTTTCAGCCATAAAGAATCCTACAAAACTTGAAATTAAAGCTTGGATCATAAAGCCCATAAGCCATAAAGTGCTAAAATACATAAAATCTTACCTTCCAAGTTTGCTCTCGATTTATACTCCATATCCAAGAATATTTGGAATTGGATTTTGTTGGCAGAAGAGGATAACCTACTTATAGCCTAGAGGGAGGCGAAGTTTTTTTCGGTTTTTCTCTTAACACATCTAGATGACCCAAATAGTTCCCCATTTGACCAAATAGTCTCCAAGTTGACTATTTAACCCAAAAACTAATTTTTGCTACTAAATTATCATTTTTTCCTGAATAATTCAGCCATCATACAACACTCACACACCACAATGCACTAATTACACTTAGTCCAATTTTTGACCCGTTTACCCGCCGGAACCGAAATCGCGTAAACCGAAAAATTTGCCGAATTGAAAAACAAATAAGTTGAAGTACTTTATGACTAAAAATAATATGAAAAACATTTTAAACCAGTTAAAAATCAAAGAACAAGGCTAGTAAAATACTGGGTTTCACAGTGCCAACTTGTAATCCATTGTGTTGAACTTTCCTCTTAAATTTCCTACAACGTATTACTATAAGACATATAGCAGTGTAGGCTTAGGTAGTAATTTTAATAGTAGAGTAGTTTTATAGCTTAACTTACTCTCTAAGTTTTTAGATTAATGCAAATCTCTTTATTTAATTTCATCTAATCTTTACTTTAATTTCTTGCAAGTTTCAATCTTTCTCATCTAAATTTAATGAGTTTTTTATTAGTTTCAAGTAGGTACAAAATTGTTACATTTCTTGCCATCTAAGCCGAGTAAAATCCCAGTTTTCTTAGAAATTTCTTGTGTTCTTACTATTATTAGTGTTTTGTTAGATAATCCTTATTTCTTAATCTTACTAGAATCTAGTGGTTTTTTTTATAAAACTTCATTTCAATTAAAAAATCCTTAGTTTTAATCACATTTTCTTGTTATTTCCTAATAATCTTAATTTCAATAAAAAATGATGCTTTCTCAATTTTCATACTTGATTAATGTTTTCTTAACTCAAATTAGTTTTTATTACTTTTATGCTTTAATCGTGCCTTCTTAGACTGGTTATTTTATTAGCATCAAGTGGTAATTATTAATAGATTATTTAAAGTAAATTTGGTAGTTCATAGTGCTATTTGTCTTACTTGCTTTCTTAGATTAGTTATTACCTACTCTAATGGTTTTTGTTATGCTTTCTTAGAGTAAAAATTAATGATAATTATTGTTGGCTTTCTTTAAAGTAATTTACGTAGTCTATAGTGTTACTTAATTTTCTTGCTTTCTTTCGTATTAGTCTAGTTCACTTGAAATTCTTAATTGTTTACTTACTTTTCCCTACCTTAGTTTGGTTGATTAGCGGTTATTAATAGCTTTCTTAGTTCAAGTTAGTACTAATTTCTTAGTAGTTAGTAGTAAAATTACTTTATCATTTGTCTAAATAGCACAAGGACCTTTTGAATCTAATAATTGCCTACAAGAATTCTTATGTGAACGATACTCAATCACCATTAACTATTCATGCTTGCGACTGGAAAAGCGATGGTAGAGGGTTCTAGACTTTTATTACTTATGTTGATAAGTGATTTTTATACATATCCCAAACAATAACAATGATTCAAGTCCATAAGACATGATCATTTATGTGTTAGATTTCTTTACTCAATACCACTTCCATTTTTTGGGTCATGTGGTGGATTATTAGAATAATTGCCTAAAAAATTCTCTATGTTTAATTCTTAGTGTGGTATGGCGTGGTGCATGTGAGCTATTAGAACTTTTACTTACTCTGCAACTTTCTCTTTTATGTTAAGCTGTTCGATTTCTAAGCCAACTATGATAACCAATTCCGTGTAGAACTCTAGATTGACTTCCGTATTTAGTTAGTTGTAAGACTGCCATCTTTGGTGTTCATACTAATGTTCACACTGCTAAATCTTTGGTGTTCATACTAATGTTCACACTGCTAAATTGGTTTACTTCCGATAGGAAACTTCTTCTTTCCTATCTTTTCTTCCAAAACAGACTAGTTGCTCTTGAACTCTTGCAGAATTGTTTTCTTCTTTATAGATACTAGCCTTGGAGATGTGTCCTCTTTTTGACGCCAAAATCCCTTTTTTACTTCGGTTACCTCTCATATTCTATTTCTATAATAGGTCAAAATCTTGCTTGTGAGTGTACACAATCGAGACTGCCGTTAAATCTTGAAAGTATCCATCTGGTTATCCCATTTGCGCCAATAGATACAAACTCATGGAAGATAAAATTACTTTCAATGACAGTGATTACATGTTTCGATTTTGTTCTTGTTTTCATATTTATTCTCACACTAATTCGGATCGTTAGTTGATCTTTTGTTTCAATTTCAATAAATTCTCTTATCTCACCATAATTTATTGAAGCATTTTAAATATATCCAACAAGTTGTGTTTCACGACATCTGCCTGTGTTCTGCTCATTTGCATTTACAGGAAAGCTTTCAAGCAATGAATTTCTAAAATTTGTTATTATGTAAATAAAATCCCCGAAGAATTCAAATTATCTACTGTTTAGTAGTATCTTATATCAGTGAGTCAAATAATAGCCAGACTTACCAGGTTGTCACGAGGGGAATCTGCTGATCTTTCGGTCGTCTTCTCAGCAGGATTAGTAGAAATTGCTGGGCCACTATATTTCGCCCAGGCCTTCATCCCCTTGCAGGATTTCATATGCGCGTGCAGTTTCTCGGGCTTGAATGGCTTCCCGCATTGCCTGCACCCAAAAAAATGACGACATATGAAGCTATAGTCGTCTCAGGTTATGCAATCATAGTCATCTGGGTCACAGGCCATAATTACGGAATACACAGTACTCTGTGCAATATATATAACGAGTATGTATACTTAATACGTGATACACGATAACGGTACATAATTTACATAATTAGTGAATGAATTAGGTAACTAATATCTGGAGTGTTTATTAGTTTATATTGATTGATCGACTGGTGATGAAAGACAACTTACAATGTAGAATCCTATTTGTAATGTTTAAAAGATTGTCAAATTTCAGGGGCTCTTTAAATGGTCTTTGAGGTAATACTATACAATGCCCTCGCCAAATGATGTCAATATGAGTTGAATAAGCTTTAGGAGGTTCTTTTTTAGAAGTCTTGGATTAAAATGTAAGTGCTGATAAATTGTTTAAATCAGATTGAATTGGATGAATCACATTCTAATTAGACATACTTCAGTGCAACAGAGCTGAAACTGTGCGAGTGATATAATTAGACTCGCAAAAATATATATATAAGCAGACTGACTCGCTGATTGTGTCAAATTCTATAAATTAAGACCGGAGTGTGAAGAATAACTGGCCAGTATTTCCTAATTTCTTTAAATTCCTCTTAAGAGTTTAGATTTAATTATGTAGCCCTTAATTCATAATTCTCATGCTTTCTATCCATCATTCACAAGACAAACTTACGAGCAGGGTGGGCCATAAATAGGTTTGTGAGCAGCATTTGACTTCTGGTGATTAAATTCGTTCTTATTCTTCGGTGAAGCCCTCGCCCCATCAAAGCTTTTCCTGTCACATATTATGCTCAAGATTTCATATCTGCAACAAAACCATGCTACTATTGATTTTTAAACGCACTAAAAAAGAAAGAAACTTATATACTATATTGCTTGTGGCTTCATAGACATTTCCTTCTTGTGGTTTGAACATTTATATGATGAGTTCAAGGCTAAATCGCAATGCACTCCTTAACTATGGCAGATTTGAAATTTTCCTTCTTATAACCTATCAATTTTAGAACTTTAATACCTTATGCTATTTAATTTTTGTTATATTGCCGAAATTAGTTGAAAATAATCAATTTGGATGACTATTTCTAATGAAAAGATTTTAGTGCCAGTAGAAGAATAATAGTACTTTAGTAATCAAATGTAGATAGCAAGATTTGAAATGTTTTCATTAAAAATAGTTAGATTTTTTAATCGATTTGATCCATGTTCCAAAACTTGATAGTATAATGTATTAAAATACTAAGAGTAATAGTTTAGGGGGCAAAGTTCAAATCATTGACACTCTAGGTAGGCATAAATTAACCTTTACTTTCGGACTAACATTTAAAAAAAAAGGGTCATTTTAATTACCTGCCACTATTTTGTCTTTCTTGATTCCAATTAGTCCCAAAGATCCTCTGAGACCCTCCCAACTTGTCTCCCTAAGAAAGTAACTCCTTGAAAACATTAAAATCTTCGCTCTGCTTATTGGAAGATGACAAATTTGGGTTCACGGGCAGTTTATTACGACGATTAATCGTAACCATAACCGAATCATTTGTGTCCACAGCTCCACAAGTGATCAAATTTCGGAACAAATGAGATGCTCCATTTGAATAACTCCTACTTTTAGAAAATGAAGGTTGTGCTGTGGATGCTGATGACGATGGTGTACTAATCTTTTCCTCGGACGTAACGTTCTTGTTCTTTTTGTTTGAAAGAGTTGAGGAGAATAATGAAGGAGGGTTCACAATTTTGTAAATTTCTTCATTTATTTCTTCTTTGGAAGAATGATAATCAGAATTCTTTTCTTGATCTTGATCTTCAATCCTCATTGTCTCCGGAATCATCCGTCAATGTGGATGACTTTTCGGAACCAAATGTTGGTGAATCTTTCTCAATTTCGGGGGAGGATATATTTTTTGTTGGTTCTTCCATTTTAGTTTCTTGATGATGATCGTGATGATCTTGATTTTCTTCATTGGAGTTAGGTGTACTATCACGGTCTTCTTCCTCCTTTTGCGTTGAATATATATCTTCGCTAGGCGAATCTTCTGGGAAAAAATTCAGCAAAGAAAGTAATTGATCATCAACAACACCATATCCTTGTATAAAATAGTTGGGGAAAAAAAAATCAAACACTTGATCTTGTAAAGTCTAATTAAAGTGATTTACCTATTGTAACTGTGGAAGAAATTTCGGATCCTTTGAGGACATATTCATTATCCGAGATAGGGGTAATGAGATCCTCATCAAGCAAGTCTTGCCATACATATCCACTTTTATATCTCCTGCAAGAAAGAATTTTCTTAAACTTTGGATACTCTATACATATCCAGATCTTCTTTTCTTGATTCTCAAGGAAAATTATTCTCGTTAATCAATAGAATAATTATTATACTTTGTTCTCAATTACTTATGAAAAATTATAAATTATTTTTTTTAATTGACAAAAAAACCAAAAAAACTTTTGAAGAAGCAGGTGAAGAGTAACTTCTTTAGCTTTCTGAACATGAAAAAAAAAAAAACTTTTTCTATTTTTGTCAACAAATTCTTTTTAAAAAGTTATTTTCCAATTTCTAAAACGCTATAACTAGTTTTCTATAATTTATTGAGAAAAAGCCCGCATTAAGAACAATAAAGATATCATTTTAAAAGATAATCAAGTGTAGTTTAGACATTTTTTCTGTGATCAATTAGTTATTGGCTGTGATCAATTAATTATTGGTTCGAGTCATCAAGTCATTAAAGAAGAGGTGAGTTAGAAAAGAATAATAATAGTAAAAGTCTCAGTTTAAAACAGATGTAGTTCCATTTTGATAAATACTACAACTATTAATTAATAATTTGTAAGTCAACATTTGAAGGAAAATATTTTTAACAAACCTCTTATATGACCAAGCAAATGATTCAGGCATGTCTTTTCCTCGCAACTCAGCCAACCATCTCTTGACATCTAGTATTATAAGAGTAAAAACATGTTATATTACTCTCTAAATATCAAGTAATCAAAATATTATATCAAATATTCTTCAGCGCAGAGGAAATAAATATGAAAAAAAATTATAAATAAAAGAAAGAAAATAAGAGGGGGGGAAAAAAAAATTCAGGATATTGAAATACTGAACATACCTCGCAAATGTACACCAGTTCTGGAGAGATGATGAACTCTAATGAGATGAGGATGTTCAATACGACCTTTTCGACTAAGGAAATAAATGACATGAATTCTTCTAACTTCTGCACCAACTTGATTATTACTCTCCATTAATCTTCTGCGAACGCGCCACGGGCATAAACAAGCAACAAAGGAAAAAGGGTTCTTCGTTTTAGGCAAATTTTGGAAAAAAGAATTATTCAAAAGATTTTAAAGTAAGAAAAAAAGAAAAAGAGTAGCACTAATATATATAAATAAAAAAAGGAACCCCAAGACAAAATATTTGTCTATGCCGGCCTGCATGCTCTAGGAAAAAGCCATAAAGAATTAAAACATATGTATAATGAAATTTATCGTAATTAGCCAAGGTTTTAATAAAATAATCTAAGTAACAATCCATGTTTGTGCAGGCCTGAAGTGTACTGTTGTTACTAGAAAGGTATAGGAACCGATAAAATTCCATCGGTACTCTTTTTTTTTTTATGATTATTATTAGAGTAATTGTAGGATTAGAGACACTGTACGTAATTATTGCTTATTAGTCAATTGGATGAGTTTTTGTTTTAATTCATGAGTGTCTAAAAAATATGGCTTATACATAAAATCTAGAGATGAGAGATGAGTAATAATGATTGATTGGGAAGAATGGAGAAATAGAAATTATTGGATAAGTATTGAAAGGTGCCGGAAACCCATTGGAAAGTTGGGTTTCTAATCCAACCTAATCCTACTATTTTCCTTATTATTATTGTTGGTGCAAATTTTCGGCCAACAATTATTATTACTAATCATATTTACATATTCGATGTGTGTGCAGTATTGTACTAAAATTTTCTTAAAATGGACAAATACAAAAATACAATTAAATTAGGAGTTTGTGTGCAATTTCATGGTAAGTTGGAAGAAGTTATCTAATAGTGGAAGCATAAAGTTGCAAATCTAAAGAAAAACAGGAATAAATTACACCAAAAATAAAAAAATTACACTAAAAATATTGAAACATTATATAAAATAGTAATTATTATTATAATATATTTTTTTCTCTGTTACAGCACTGAATAAGATTGTGAGAGAAGTGTTGGTTGATGCTTAATAGTAGGACAGGATTGAGCAATTCTTTAGCTCAACAATATAGAAAAACTTGGCCATATTCTTGGACAGGATTGAGCAATTCTTTAGCTCAACAACATAGAAATTTATCTGATTTCGCGCAATATCCTTGCGCGCAAATAATTCAAGGAAGCTATGCAGCTTTTGACCATATTTTTAATCTCCGGAAAAAAAAACTTTCTTTTCCATGATATTACAATGATTTATTGTGAATACCTTTTCTTTTAAACTCTCGTAAGCATGACAGACCTGAAAATCCGATCGAAGTGGGACTTTTTGATGAAGTTTTTAGTATTTTCTTTTTTTTTTTTACTGCAGTTATTATTATTATTACATAATATTTTTTGGTTAAGTTATCATGTCAATCAAGGTGTCTAAAATTTTTTTTATATACACCTAGTCTATTACCCGCCTTGTTGACTTTGTAATTAAAACACAGGATATATCATCATTTTTTCTTACATCAAGATTCATTATTTAACTCATAACTTTTATTTTAATCATGAGACCTTAGATTGGGTCATATAAAAATTTCCTAAGATTTTCTTAATAAAAAAGAGACATTGCTGAGAACAATACTCTCAATTATGGCCATCTTGTTTTAGTACTAAGATTCTAACCGTTGTAGGTATTTGGTATTCTTCTTATTGGGAAAAAAAAAAAAAAATCTAGGGAATTTTCTCGTTAGTTGCAAGTAGAATGAGTCTTGTACCATCAAGTGATGACTGATTAACCATGTAATGTTTGAGTTATACCCCCAAAATTTGTTATATTCAATGGGGATTGTCCCCGTTGTATCTTCTTGTAATTTTTGTTTTGTTTCATCTTCAAAGATTTGTTCCTTTATCTTTTTTGACTTCTTCCAGTTCCACAATTGTCGTCATCTCAGATGCCCAACAAATTGGTTATTCAACCTCTCGTTTATCTCCAAAATTACCCAGCAAGTAAAATAGAGAGTTATACACATTCTAGATTGAGAAAAAAAGCGAAATTTCTTGAAAACTAGTCCATATCAGCATTGATGAAAAAAATGAATGTATTTCTCAAAGCCTCATAGGGAGAATTACTATCATAAATTAACCACCAACGGTAATAATTAGTGTAATTAACCTATTTTGTATAGTGATGTTTAACCATAAACAAAGGATGCAAATGGTGTAAGCACTCTGTAAGACACACAAAAAACAAGTACTAATTCCATTTTACACTCACCAATTTCTATTGAATCTTTTTTGCACCGGATTTCAAATTTAGACATTTTGTCCAATAAATTCTTAAATTCATTCTACTTTATTTCAATTTTTAACTTGGTCACAAAACTTAATGAAATCTTTGCCCGTGCATTCAAAATATTGTGACAATATTATTATACATCTTACTAAACCTATTGTGCACGCATAAATATTCTCTTAATTTTGATGGTAGTGTAAAGTACATTAGACTTGGGTAGCATAAATTTGAGAGTCAGTACAAAATGTTAAAAATTAAAATAAAATTATAGTGTAGAAATAAGGTATAAGTTGAGGGGTAACGTGCAACAACTGTGAACAAAAATTATTCATGTACGTCAATACAATTGTCAACAAGTACAAGAAGTACTTAAAATAACTGCATCAATAGTGTTGGCAGTTGCGAAATCAAATAATCCATTCATATGCCTTGCCGATCCTACTCTTCTTCCTAATTAAATGAGGACGATTACGCCAAAGAGTTTATAAATACTAGGCTTATCGTTTCCAAATTCGGCACATATTATTTGTTTGCAAAGATGGTTTCGTCACTTTCACCAAAACTTGAAAAAAATATGAACTAATACCGTAATACGCACATAGCTATGGATTGGGAGATCTAATTGACTTTTCCTCTACCCTTAGATTCGTATATGATGATAGATGTTCTAAATGTTCCTAATGCGAGATTTCTACTTGCCAGCTATATTTAATTTGAAAAACCATGTTATTATAAGGAAAAATATTTACATAGATTCGATCTTTGATCTTACCTATAGATCTTACGGTCAAAATTAAATTTTATAAAATCTTTCTTACATCAGTTGATATCATAGATTCCATAATATTTAATCTACACTGCAAGATCTACAAATAGGATCAAAAACCAAGGCTACCTAAAGATTTCCCTATTATAAGTGATTAAACTCAATATCACTCATGAGTGTGCCATATAGATTCCATACCTATCATCCAATTTAATTACATTACATGTCTGACTCATGACACCTATAAACATCTAATTGTGTCATATTATTTTAATTCTATAGTATAGATGTACTAATATAGTTTAAGATCAATTTTACTTTATCCCTTAATATTATTGTTCATTTTAAAAAAAGTACCCTTATAACTTATTTAAATAAAAGATTTTTTTTCTACAAATCTCATTCTCTCTTTTTTCTTTTCATTTTTTTTCTAAGTAATTTTTTTTCCTTTTTCTCTCATTTGTTAATATGGTTCAACAATTTTTCATCCTTCATCACCTGTCTCAAAATTTATTAAGCTCAATTTATGAAAACAAAATATATATATATATATATATATATATATATATATGTTGGGTGTCATGGAAAAATTTGTTTATAGATCAACAATTTGGAGGTAAAAATGTCATTTTAACTAAAAATCAAACAGGGTTAGATTTAAGAGACAGCTCGACCATTAGTTCAAGAATTTTAGTGTCTAAAAAATAAAGTTAAAGATTAAAGTGATAGTAACTCTTAAAGCTAAGCGCTAAAGTGAAATTAACCCTATAGTTTATGTCGAAAACATAATAACGAGGCACCCCTTATTTATTTTAATTAATTGGGCTTCCAACCAAGAGAGCAAGGGCCAAGAAGAAAGGCCTAGCCAGTGGATTTTGCATACTCACGAATACAGAGTCAACTAACACAGCAACACAGATTAATTCATGAATACAAAACAATGATGAAAAAAGAACAAGATTGACCTTTTCATGTTGCGTTTTTCTGCAATATCTAATTCTTCCATTCTTGTATTATATTCCTCTGCAGAAACCGGCAGCCTCTATGTGCTTAATGAGCAGAGGACTTCTTGTTTCTCTTCTAATTCATCTTCTGAAAATTTATGCGTTCGACTTCATCAGAAAAATAAAAGAAAAGGCGTTGAGCAAAAAGGGTGTGCTTTCTTCTATATTGGTTGCCTTGAACTTTGTTGCAAGACTAGAGGTGATACTACTTCATCATATAAGTTAGGAAATTTGCACGGTACAATCCAGGACTCATCTCGTTGTGCTTTAAAAGGTTATAAAGTATAATATCATATATTTTAAAAATTTATACTGTACAAACTTTTAAAACAAACGGAATGATTCCCTAACTAGACTAGAATTCCCTATAAGTTATAGCCAGAAAATATTGCTAATTTATACTCCTCTCAAGTAATTAATTTGTTTTTGCATTAATATAGAGCCTAAAAACTATAAAAAAATTTACTATCCACTCTGTAATATGAAACTAGTATTTTAAATCGTTGAATAATTTAAAAATAATGAATCCGTTCTTTTCAATTTAATTTTATTGAGGGTGAGAACCACTTTGTAAATGCAAAGTATACTAGCACAAACTTACTTAAAACAATTAAAACAATCGCCCAAATAATCCCAATCCAACACTAATAGAAAGGAGGTGATAATTACAACTTTCAGTTGTCTGCTTAGTACTCCAACATCCCTACATGAACAAAAAGCAACAGAAAAGAAGGAAGAAAGGCAAAATTGTCTAGCAACTCAACTACAATTGAAATAAATTATGATCCCACAAACAAGGGGAAAAAAAGAACATAAAAAAGTAATAATCTCTTTGGCCTTACATGTTTCTTACATTTTTTTTTTTTTTTAACAGAGGAAAAAAAAAAAAAAAAGTTTCTTACATGTTGTTCATCATGGGACAGTAGAAGAGTCACAAAATGGTGTAGCCTGCACTGCAGATTTTATGCAATTCCCTTCATACTATATAGAAGTATAAGGGATTGATATAAAGAGAAAAGAAATATATAGAAAATTTTTTTGTTCCGTACTTGGATGTTGAAATGTGAGTATTATATATCAAAGATCAAAGCTTGCGTGCCGTTTCAGCTGAGAATTAAGCATTAGACACTAAACCAATATTAACGAAATAGGGCAAAACAAACCATCCATATTTATTTATCATGCTATTAAGTTGTCATAAACTTGTGAGTTTCTGGCACGATTCCGCGACAATGCCATTAAAACTGACTGATGTTGATGTGGGGTGGGCTGGTTAATTTGTTGGGTTTTTTTTTTTTTTTCAACATAATTTTGGTTATTTAAGGTTGTTTAGTTGTTCAGGTTTAGTTTAATAATACATAATGATAGCAACAACACAACGGATGACAGGAAAGAGTTCTAATTAAGGAAGGTGATCAGCCATTATTAAGCAGATTTGTAAATCATTTTGATTTTATAATAGTATTTGACTAAGGAATTTATAGGATCTTATTGGTGCAACGTTCGTTTATGCACTTAATTAATTCATATTCCTAAGAAGAATGGAGAATGTAGAATGTATATACATTCTCCATTCTGGAATTAATGAAGAGATTATGAAATATAATCTCTACTCTTTCTTGAAACCAGGAAATGTTTGGTGTGAATCCATTACAAGGAGAAGTTGGTTTTGGGTTTCTAAGAATTTTATTAAAACCTTTGATATCCTTGCTCAGATTATATAGTGCGTTATGGCTTTATATAAAAGTTTGCTCAATTAGGGAGAAAGTAATGTACTATTTAATTATGTTATGTATCCTAAACACAAACTTATTTCTTTATTGCACTATCAACAAGATCAAATATTGTACTAATGTATTATTTTTTTCACGTAGGTAGAAGCTAGAATATGACTGAAGAACGATTTTTAGAATTGAAAATACACATTGAAACATAATATTTCATAATTTTTTTGCTAGGGTTGACGCCTAACATAGTTGCTTACCTTAAATATCAACCCAGGAAATTACGAATTTGGCTAAGTAAAAGTTTGATGTTAAAAAAATTAAATTTTTTTTTTATGTGAATATCTATAAGGCCTATGTATAAACCATATTTTCGGTGTTCATAAAATTTGGCAAACTAATTGAAAAATATCTAGTTTTACCTTTTATGATAGGAGAGATATGAGACAGATCAAATTATTAGTATTTCTCAGTTAATCAAGTTTTTAATTTCAGGTGTTCACAGGTTCATTTTTTTTCCTTGGGAAATCTTAGATTACTTGTCTTCCACTTATAAAGTCTGTGAATTAAATTTTATAAATAAATGTTATCAATAAATATAAGCAAGATCATATATTTAATCCACACTATAATGTACACAGATGAGTCCAAAAGATTGAGTCTATTTTAATTTATTTTCTTTTTTTTTTTTTCCTTTGCTTTATGGCTTGAAAAGCTAGGGTATATTCCTAATCTTTTACCTTCTGGTTGAAAAGTGCCCTTAATTTCATGCCTAGAAAATTTTGATGGTTGGTTCATAATTGAACATGACCGCGGTTTTATCATTCTTTCCTTATCTAGATAAAGAAAGCCCCTTTATGTACTGATTAATGTTTCTCCCTTCACATATAATTAAACACAAACAATGAGCACAAAGAATAATAAAACAAAACATCTGTGATTTAATTATTAAACACCTTCATTCATTGGTATCTAACTAACATCTCTTTTTTCTTCAAGTCTACCAACTCTTCCCAGTGACCATCAGCATTTAACTCTCCAGAACAAAAATCAACTAAAATGTTAGGCTGCCTTTTTAATCAGTATAAATAGATTGGAGAACGCTGCTTGGTGCATAACCTTGTAATTTAATTCTTTTAAAGACCACTAGGTGACATTATTAATAGAGTTCAATCAAGGGTTGTTGCAACATCAAATTTCCAAGCAGCATTGAATTCCTTGTAGTACAAATTTTGGTAGCACTTCTTTTGTATTGCTAATTTTGACCTCAACAGGATTTTCAACACAATTACAAAGAAAATAATCTATAAATTCACAAATTTATAATTATTTGTCAAAATTATTCTGTGTGAGAAGAATAAGATTATATTAAATCACCAACTCCCGATTTAAATACTTGATCGGATCTCGTTCTTTTTTTTCGAATCTAATAACGCATCAATAGTTTTGTGATTTTCTACAGATACATTGCAATTACAAAGTTTCATTTCTTGTGAAATTGTGACTGCGTGAATGTTTGTGGATTATTTATTTGCAATTTTTTGGGCCTATTTATTTATTTTGCCTTTAAACGGTTTAATGAGCATGACTTGCTATAAAATGTTGATGATCTTTCATAATCAAGGCAATCAAACAAAATTATTTATTCTTAGCACCAATAAATCATGTAGTGCAACATAAATTTATTTAACACATAAAAATATGTGGGAGATCGCCTTAATCTAAACATAGAATTTATCTATTCAAAATTCTCAATTCAACTCTTTTTAATTGAATAAACTGATAAATTTCCCTATTTATAGAGTACAAGACTTGTTCACCAATTGTGAAACCTAATTGGATTAGAAAATATAATCATAATATAAAACTAACAAATAATTAAAGCTAAACTCCTTTTTTTTTTTAAAAAAAAAATCCAACCCCTCTCCATACCCTCTAGTGACTAGAACTCATGACCAATAGGTCATAGGAGTAGTGTCTTACCATCTACATAGCACTTCATTGTCAAGCTAACAGATTCTCTAAATAATAGGAACTACAAAAACCAATTTTTAATAAACTTTTAATTGTATGGAGTTTGATTTATATGTCAATATTTTTTTTGTTAATATCAACTCCTAACTGGAATAGAAAAATTGTTAATTTGTACCGTGGATTAAATATGTTTAATATAAATCGATGTATGCTATTATTTATCAAAAAGTTTTTCAATTGGAAAAGCTTCTTAAGGAAAATGTCTCTCACATTTTGTACAATGCTTAAAGCTATAAATAGTGCTTGCAGTCAATATATTGAGAACTGGGGAATTTTCTCTGTAAAACTTGACTACTTTTGCTCATATTTAAATTTAACTTATGTTTGACTATATTCCACCAACAAATTATGTGAAAAGAATCAAGTTTGTTCATTTTTAATTGCAATCTATGCAAATTCGAAAATTCATCTGTATACAATTGCTAATCCACAAACATGACACGTTGTGGGGGACTCGTTCTTCTACAATTAGAAATTAATTGAAGCTTCTGTAGTTTGACGCTATTTTATGTTAATGTAAAATAATATCGTTCTGGAATTCTAATTCTTTGAAGGTTAATATTCAGGATTATAGTACTCCTACACTCCGGTCAAGCAAATATTAAGAAATGATAGAAACTCATACTAATAGTAGAATTTATGATTCTTATCTATTTTTTATTTTCGAACATAAACTAAACAGATTTAAATTTAATTTTTATTTTTTCATATGGGAAAAAATGCATTTTTGGTCCCCATTGTTTGGTATAATAGCTAAATTGGTCCTCAAAGTTTTGGCTAAAGTACATTTAGTCACCACAATTTTGAAATTCGATGTGTATAAGGACAATTGACGTAAAATCCCAATTTCTAATAGAATTAGGTCACGTGCTAGTCACGTGGCTGTTAAGTAAATGCGAGAGAAAATTAAAAAATAGGGTAAAAACCAAAAAACCTTGAAAAATAGCTAAAAAAATAAAAAGGAATATTAAACACCTTTAAAGGAAGACAGACGGGGTCAAAACACATTTCATCACACTTTAACACAAAATTTTTCTCTCCCATCTTACCCAAAGAAAAGCCCTAATTTGTTAATTTAATTTTACCCCTTTGTCATCCCTCTCTTTTACCATAAAAAGACAATCATCAAATTCTTGTAACCCTTTTAAGATCTAAGGAGTAATGAAGGTTAGGCCAAAAGACCAGAATTTTAGTCCAAATCCACCATATGATAAGTTCTAAATCTATTAGGAGTTTCGTTATTTCTTTGTTTGCGTGTGAAATAGGATTCATATGTTACTTGTTCTTCTTTTTTTAGCACATATTCCATGCCCGAACTGTCTATAGCTTTTGATATTGGGTTATTCACTTACAACCTTAGAAGATCTATTTTAATATTATGATATGGCCCCATTATGTCTCTTTCATGTCATTTAAAGTCTAGTGTTTAGTGTTTGTTTATACTTTAAAGTAAGATCTTGTTATATCTTATACATGAAAAGTAAATAAGTGGGACTTCTAGTTGTGTAAATGGTAAATGAATTCCTCCTTTTATCGTGGCCTAAACGCTTTTTAGTGAGCAGAAAAAGTCTGCAATGTTTAAAACAAAATGCAAAACAGATCCCTAGTGTAGTTAATATGCTTTTTGCAATTGTTGATAGTACACTTACAACAATGAGATGTTATCATTGGGGAAAATGCAAGAATTTTGAGTATGTAGGTAGGAAAATGACTGTATGGGATGAAATTGAGGTTAGTGGGATAAGCATTTTTGAACTCAATGGATAGTTGAAGGAGTTGGGGTACTTGTACACGAGGTATTTTAGGTTGGTTGAAGAATATAGTTTTATGAAGATTCAATGTGATAGGGAATTGAATGAATATTATGCTGAAAGTTTGCAATGTGATAGACTTGTTGAGCTTTACATAGAGACTTTCTTCAAGGAAATTAGGCAACTAGAGATGGGATCAAATTTTGAAGATCACAATAGAGATGATGATGATTATTATAATAGGGAAGAAGATGGAAGATTTTGGTAGTGATAACAGTCATACATCTGATAGTGGAGGTTCTGAATTTTCAAGTAAAGACTCAGATTATGATATGAAGGAAGATGATGATGAATATGATGAAAATATGGATGGGACAACAAAGTGGTTAGGTGTTGAAAATCAGAGAGAAGGTTAGGAAAAGAAGGCAGCAAATGAGAATCCAAAATGGATGGAGAAGATGTGTTTAGGAGATGACTCTTACTCAAATTTTGGTGATTGTGAAGAAGATATAGGACCAAATTCAAGTTCTAATTTTGAAAGTTTAAGAGCATCAGATGAATAGGATAGTAACAAACCTCCTAAGAGTAATCCCAAAACATATTCTAAAAATCCATTGTTGCAATTTCCACCAATTTTCAGTAATTTTAGGGCGTTCAAATATATTGTTTGAATTTGGAATATTTTAAGAGAAAGACCTTTCAACTTTATGAAGAGTGACTTGTTGAGATGTAGGACTATATGTCCCAAGGAAGGGTACGTATTGGTAGATATACGCTAGGAAGATGAAAGGAGAAAGTTGTCTGCAGAATAGAAGTTTCAATAATAAAAAAAAGGATTCACTTAACACAATAACAATGTAAAATCAATATGGGTAGCTACAAGGTATAGAGAAAGACCTTTCAACTTTATGAAGAGTGACTTGTTGAGATGTAAGACTATATGTCCTAGGGAAGGGTGCGATTGGTAGATATATGCTAGGAAGATGAAAGGAGAAAGTTGTGTGCAGATTGGAAGTTTCGACAAAAAAAGTATTCACTTATCACAATAACAATGTAAAATCAATATTGGTAGCTACAAGGTACAAAGAAAAGTTGAGGGGTAATCTTAACATTGATCTCTATAGCTTTAGGAACCAAGTAATGAAAGGAAGCAAATGTTATTTGACGAAAAGTCAAAGCTATAAAGCAAGCAAACATGCCTTGAAAATGATCCAAGGCAACGAGGGTGATCAATATAGCAAGCTACCAAACTACATGAAGCAGATTGAGAAGAGCAATCTTGGAACCACTATAATTATGAAGTTGGTTGATGATGAGTGTTCTGATGGAGGCAATAAACATATCAAATTTCAAAGATTATACATGTGCTTTGCTGGGGTGAGGGATAGATTTTTGATTGCTTGTCGGTCACTATTTGGGTTGGATGAAACATTTTTGAAGGGTGCTATTGGAGGGTCTTGTTGACTACAGTGGGAGTTGATCCAAATAATGGATTTTTACCAATTGCATATGTTGCAACTGAGGGAGAAAACAAAGATTCTTGGATATAGTTTATGAATTTGTTGCGAAAGGATTTGAAGATTGAAAGGGATTATGAGTGATAAGCAAAAAAGTCTAATTCAAGCTTACAATAATGTTTTCCCAAATGTTGATCATAGGTTTTGTATCAAGCATTTGCATAGTAATTGGTCAACTGCTAGATTTAAAGGGACACATTTAGTCATACTTTGGGGCTGCTGCTAAGGCCACTACCCCAACACAATTTGGCTAGCAAAGGTGAAAGAACTGGTACATATAGATGAAGGTGCTGCTAAGTGGTTTGATGATAAACCAACATCAAGTGTGACATGTTGCCGAACAACATTTGTGAATCTTTTAATAGAAAAATTCTGGATGCTAGGGAAGATCACATTATTGGTATGATGGAGAAATTGACATTTTATGTGACCACAAGGATACAAGAGAATAGAGATAAAGTCAAGTTGAGGTGGATCGGGCACAAATTCACCCCAAAACATGGAAAAAGTCACTCGATATACTCCTTACAAATACTATGACATCCACTATGAAGTAGTCTGCCCTTATCGTGACACATTTGTCGTGAATCTTGAAGATAAGACACGTACATGTAGGAAATGGGATCTTACTAGTATACCCTGCTATCATTCTATTTCAACCATTTGGATAACTATTAAAGATCCTTTGGATTTTATTGATGACTATTATAATGTGGAATCATACATAAAATGTTATGACACATGTATTCTACACTTGTAAATGGAAAACAATACTGGGAAGATATTGATGATACACCTCCAATGCCACCATCATAAAAAAAAAAACTCTTGGCAGGCCCAAAAGAATAGGAGAAAATGTGAGAATGAGGTCTAGCAACTGAAAGCAAAGAGAAAGAATATGAGGAGAATTGGTCGAGTCAATACTTGCAAATTCTACTGAAAGAGGAATTTTTGGTCTTTTTTTTTTAGAGAGTGTGAGATTAGAGTGAGAATTTTTATTTTTATTTTTTTGCTTTTTTTCAAGTTTTTTTTAAAATTTATTTTTACTCATATTTTTGAAAATTTTCTTGCATTTACTTAACAGTCACGTGACTAGCACATGTCCTAATTCTTTTATAAATTAGGATTTTCCATCAATTGTCTTTATTTTGATCAAATTTCAAAACATTGAGAATGAATTGTATTTTGACCAAAACTACGGAGGCCAATTTAGCTATTATACCAAAAAATGGGGACCAAAAATGTTTTTTTTTTTTTTTTTCCTTTTGTCATATGCTTGCTTTCTATTTTAGTGTTGGTAATCATCTGTTACATTTTTAGTATTATATTTTTTGTTACATCACGTAATAGAGTAATATTTGTTTCTCATTTAATATTAACTCATATTAAAAATATACATGTCATTCAATCACACAATATAACATAAATCTGACTCTGAAAAGTGTAATAAAGAATCCAAAGTTGTTGGTAAGTAATCCAAGAAGGTCCTTGCTTTGACAAAATACAATGTGTAAAATAAGTTAGTAAAAGTTTTATTTTTTTATTTTTTATTTTGACTTTTCAAATCATGAAAACTTCTACTATTTTGTTAAGTGACAAAAATAGTAATCATGATATGTTTGAAATCGGAATTTGTTTCATAATGTAAATGAGTGATTACTTTGAAACCAAAGTCACCAACTAGAAATGAAAGGAATTTTTTTAACATTTTCATTCTCATAAAATGATTTCTATTGTGGTCAACTAAACATGTATAAATATAATGAATTTTAATGAGATTTTATTCCTTACCTGGGCGTGTAAATAAACACAAACAAGCCGAACACTCTAGTATTAAGTTTGTTTGATTATTTTAATGAGGTCGAAATTTTGTTGAAATTCGAAAGCAAACGAAATTTTATCAAACCAAACTTGAATCCAGCTCGAATAGTTGAAAATTTTCACATTTAAATTTAAAATTTTTAACTTATTGAGCCGAGTTGAGTTGAGCAAAAAAAATTAATGAACACTAAATTTTGTTCAAATTTGATTTTATTATTGACGAACCAATCTTGAGTAAACTCTTATCGAGTTGAGTTTGATTTGAGAGGCACTAGAAGAGGAGGAGAGAGCGCTAACAACCAGTTCAGTTGATCTCAAAGGGCCAACCGACCTCTCCTACTCTGAACTACTTTTTTCTTAGTTTCTCTTGTGTGCTTAAAGTGTTTTTATTTGGAAGGAAAGTCGGGGAAAATCTTCTCGGGACTTCAGTTGTTACAGCTAGTTGACCACTGCCGATGGGCGCGGCCCTTGCTAGTGGCGTGGTAGGGAAGATGCTTTGGTAAAGCATCCGAACGGTTCGGGAAGGTGCAACACACTATAACGACTCATAGTATAGTATTCCACTCTTCCTTGTTAAGTCCGAGCAGTCGTGTATATTTATAAACGAGCAACTATTAATATCAAATAGTTTAACCTCATTTACAACCCTATCCTTATCCTCGTACTCTCATACTACGCGTGACATTACCATAGCAAATAGAATTACGGGATTATATCCGGTAATTTGTATGATTTTTACACAAGAAAGTTTACTTTCGAAGCAAATATAAAACAAAGAGTTTGGACCTTTGGGCAAGAAACTGAATTAATGGATCCTTTCTTGGGAGTCCTTTAAATCTCCGAATTCTCAAGCACCTTAGCTTGCAGTATTTATATGTAGGCCTGTTCTGACGATGTTGAACTGAATTTCCCACCTTGTAGCCCAAATTAATTTGACGGGCCTTCTTATGGACTCATTATGAATCAATTCTTAATTATGACTCATCTTTGTAATGGGTTTGGCCCCATCTAATCCAGAATTTCATAGAGAGAATGTGAAATGCGCAAAAGCTAGGGGAGAGATTTTTAAGTAGATCAAATTAATGCAGTACACCTTGGACCCTTTAATTTTGACTCAACCATACTAATGGGCGAAGCACCACAGACCCAGTCCATCATTTTAGAAATTCCCAACAAGGAGCATTGGGGACGAGGTAAATGAATCTCATCATGTAATAGGTCTAGGGGTCAGAAAAAAAATTCAGAAGTCTTTAAAAATGTATAATTGAAGTTAAACTATTAGGTGAATTGTAGTAGATTGTTTCAAGTGGTCCCCTTTATTTTCATTCCAAAAAATATTAATAGGTTAGATATTGTTTTGGCTAAATATGCGGTTATACTTAAAAATTCAGTGAAGTGGGAGCATGACTTCCACTGTAGTTGTTGGAATTTATACAGGATAAAACTTGAGCAGTTGCACTTTTTTTGTATATTTGTTATTCACGATATTTAGCAATATTGAATTAATTATCGTTTGAAAAAAAAAATTATAGATCATGAACTAAGAGTCTAATACTGCAAAAAAAAAAAGAAAAAAAAAGTATGATGAAATATGAATAAACCAGATGACGGCCAAAAAATAAGAATCAAGGAAAATATTTCTTGGTTGGCAAAAGCTCTTCAATTGACTACAAGTAAAGTATTTTTTTTTTTTTTAAATCCACCATTCCCTCTATGATCTAATGATTCAAACCCCTGAAATTATAAATATAGTGTTTTATCACTTAAATTGCACTTGGTTGCCAACTACAAATAAAATATAATCAAATATCATATGAACCAAAAGCACATACAATAGCTGGATATTCTAATTGATTTAAACAGCATGGGGAAAATCCCCACAATAATTCTTCAATTTTTTTACTTTAGCTAAAATAGCTTCTCAATATTTTTTTACGCAGGATAATCCTGTAATTTTTAATTTTTAGCAAAGATAGTCCTTTTGTGATAGAACCACCACAAAAAGATTCTTACCCTTTTTTTGGATTAAATTCTACATACACCCCCTACAGTTTAGTTGCTTTCTACATTGAGCTAATTTAGAATTTTACAAAATTTTATGGCTAACTTTTAAAAAAGAAGAATAGTGGTTGACTAAGAAGAACTGGCGGTGAGGCTGGTGGATGGCGGTTGGTGTCTGGTAGGTGAGGAAGGCACTTGAGAGGTTGTTAGCGATGGTGGGTGGCTGAAGCGGTGGTTCTGGAGTTGAGTAGGGGATAGATTTGGCTGGGGGAAGGGTTAGGATTTTCAATTTTTTTTTTTTGTTGTAAAAAAATAAATGTTTCAGGTTTTTTTTTTTTTTTTTGAAATTGTTATGAAGTTTTTTCTTTCTTTTTCACCCATTAATTTCTTTCATATTTTTTCCATTTTAGATTATAGGGGGTTATGAAGAAAATAACTAAATCTCAGTGTGGAATTTATCAAAAAAGAATTTTTGTGGTTGTTCTACCACAAAAGAACTGTCTTGGCTAAAAAAATAAAAACTTGAATGTGTACACTATCCTGATTAAAAAAAGGTTAAGTGACTATTCGATTAAAGTAAAAATGTTAAAGGATTATTTCAGTAATTTTCCCAACAGCATGTTGAGACATAAAATTGCTTCCAAAATCTTACTTATGCATCATCAAAAGGAATGATTTGATTGAGGCATGAAAATGGAGAAATAATGTGTAATTCAGCCCAAAAAAGTGAAACATTTCCGGATACGATTAGAGAATTGCAATAATCAGAACTTCATGACAAAATGCTTGTGAAACCACATTTGATCGTATGCTTTTTGGGCCGTAGACTTTTTTTTTTTTTGCGCTCTCTCTCTCTCTGCTTGCGTGTGCAAATGGTATGCCTCCACAGTTTGCTTTTGTCTTAAGATCATCTATTTCATCCCTAAATTCCCAACAGACAGCAACAGACTACCAACATAACATGCTAAGACATCCTTCTAGATTCTCATCACTTAAAATATAGTGTGTGAATGCAATTTTGTTTAAAAATTAAAACTTCATAAGTTCTAACAGGAATAATAAAGAAAACTTATTTGTCAAAAGAAATATCAAGTCATGAAAATTGTAGAATCTCGAGAATAATTACTAGACATACGTATTAGTTCTTTCCGAATCAATCAGAACCTCTATTTAAAGTGAGAGCTCATTTTCTAAAATATAGTGTCACTATTTTTTTTAAAAAATGCGTCATCCACCCCAAGCAAAAGGATCTATTAGTTCAGGATTAACTTTTAATTATTTCCTAATAATTGGTCAGTACGAAAATAAAAATTTTCCTAAATAAGAAGCATGAAGATAAAAATGAAGATGTCCTCATTTAACTGCATATTTAATTGCATATTGTAACAAAAACAATAAAGTATTGAACAAATTCAATAATTTAAGTCCTTTCATCTCCACTCCAATTATCCTTCCATTTGGGACCAGTGGGGCCTTCCTCACCCAACACTTGATTCGGAAGACCTCTAATCACTTTCTCAAATTCACTTCTCAACTTTCCAGGCAAAATAGCTTTCTCAACCTTCTTGATCTCATCATCAACGTCATAGCTAATTTTTGGACCCCATTCTCTTGCATAATTCAACCAAGGTGGTTCAACAATTCTTGACCCCAAATAATCTCCAGATACTACTAAACAATTTGCCCCAACATCCATAAAAATCGTTCCTTTTCCGGTATCATTCCTTATGCCAATATTGCTATTCCCTTGTAAAAAATCTCCCGTCTTTGAATAAGCAGCATGGGCATGCAATGAGGAATAGACCACAAATTTGTTACCATTTTGGAACTCTAATTCTGAAGCACTTACCCATGTCCCTGCACTATGTTCGGAAAAATAAACACTTTTTAACTCCCCATTAAAATTACTAATCCTCAACGTCACATGTTCCCAATCGCCAACATGTTCACCAATTTTTCCTAACTTAACTGTAAAAAACTCAACTTTAGCTCTAGCAGCACCATTAAAAGGGTAAAAAATCCACATAGCCAAGTCAGTAAATGCTGCACCTAACATATTGTGGCTTAACATGTAAATAAACAGTTGCATCTTGTAAGTTTCCTTTTTTGACCCTATCTTTAGCCGCATCATCACTTGGTAAATCTAGCCAATATGCACCATCATTTGAACCACCTTGGGGCAAATTTGACCCTGCGGGGGTAATGGCAATAGGATTATTTTCTTGCCCTTTTGTGTACAATAATGCACCATTTTGAAAAAACCACTTTACTGAAGATGGAAAAAATTCTTCATCAGGGTGAAAGTAAATCACTGGAGAATATTCTTGGACTAATGCTTCAATCTGATTTAGATTTGGCATAGCAGAAAAATTGACTTGGACATTCTTCAAACAAGCTAGTGATGTTGCAGCATTATTGTTTTGTGCTAAAATGAATGTACCTGTGGAAACTCCTAAAGCTTGAGACCCTCTATCTTTTGGCATTGAACTATACATGCTAATGCCATTAGAACTACTCCAAATCAATGAATCAATATCACTTACATCAGTGAAATCGGAGCGATAATCTACGCAACGAACTTTTTCCAGAGCAGGTTTATCAGTGGAGTTTGTGATTACTTGGCCAATGGCTTTGTAGCCGTGAGGAGGTATTGGCAGCCAGAAATAGCCTACACCATCTTGTGCAATTTTCAATGATTCACTACTCCAAACAAGTGAATAATCAGTGGGATTCTTTAGAATTGCTTGATCTGATGAGACATCTTTTGCAGCAAGAATCCACCCAAATAGGGGACTATTGTTTGGTTGGCTATAGTAACCAAGTATAGAAAATCCATCTGGGATTGAAGATGGTTCAAAAAATGTTGCACCGAGATTGTCTGGTCCACCTTCATGAGTGGCCCAAACTTTGTTGAAAGTAGATACTTGACATACCTGTAATCCTCCCAAATCTATGGTTCCAGTAGCAAATCCCACTCCTGCAATCCACAATTGATAAAAAAGTTAACCATTTGCACAACTTTTTGTGACCAAAATATGACCAAGAAAACAGAAGAGAAAATGTGATGATTTTACACTAACATTTATTTACCTTGAGGCCAAGAGGGTAGTGAGGAAGGAAGCTTGAACATGTTTTCAATTGGAAGTGGCTGGCTTGTTTTCTTGGATAGGATTGCTAAATAAGAAGTTGTTGCATTATGAGGTCTTGAGGAACAGAACCGAATATGGAGGGCAAGGAATATAAAGTAGAAAAGTCCCATTTTCTGAAATTGAAATTGCTTCAGAAATTGTAAAGACTAAGAAAGAGCAAAGGTCAAGAACTCTCTACATTGGCTTTGTTGTAGCAGTTGTACACTTGTACCTATATCTCTGTCCATTTTCACGGGACTGATTGAGTATATGAGCTAGCTCTAGCTCTAGCTGTTATCTTTATTTGGAGTATCAAATTTCAAAAACTGTTTAATCTCATGGTTGAAATGAAATCCTGGGAATGAAATACCTAATCTTTTGTTTTATATTTGGGTTAAATACATTAAACCCCCTTAAAGTTTTTTTCACTTTGTCCCTTCTATCAGCAATTAATATGATTATTAAAAAGTCAAAAAAAGACATTTTTATCCCTAAACACTACAAGAATATATAAAATTAATCTCTTAAAATTTATTACATTTGTCATTTTAGTCCCTAATTCAAGTTTTGTATCAATTAACCTACTTTAGTCCTTAATCAATATAAAAATATTGTTAAAACAACTAAAAATATAATGATGTCTACCAACACCAATGATTCTTTAAAAATACTTGTGAAAAATATTTAAATATAAAAATTTCCTAACACTTTCAGTATTTTTCGGTCTTTTTATTATATTTTATTTTCATGTAAAAATAAATTTTAAATATACAAGATTTATAACCATCTATCAAAGTTATATCAGTCTATTTTTCTTATACTTTTCTTTATGTTTATTTAAAATGATTTTCTTCTTACTTTTTTCCTTTGTTAATATAATTTAACTAATACCTAAATTATACGAAAGAACTTTATTATATAAATAAAAACTTAAATTGAAATAATTTGGATGAAATACCCATTTAATAATTCATCAAAAATTTTAAAATTAATTATTTCATCGTATTTTAAAATTTTAAATATTAAAGAAAGTATAATTCGAGAATTAGAATATTAGTAATTAATTTGGAGCATTTTTTTTTTAACAATATTGATAACATTATTGAATTTTATTTTTATCCCAATATATTAAATGTTACAAAACTTACTTGAGGGGGTAAAGTGAAATTTCGCTTAAACCTTAAGGGGTTTACCGCAATTGATCTTTAGGGTTAAATTTGTCTTTTGATAAAACTAATGGCGGAGTTATATTTGACCGTTAGTCAAAGGAGCAAAATAAGAAAAAAATAACGTTAACGGGTTTAGTGCAAAACAACTAAAACCTTAAGTGGGTTTAATGTATTTAACCCTTTATATTTGTCATAGATACCTCTTGTGATTGCAGACAACATAATTAATTTGGAGATTGCTTCGTTTGAGGAACTACGCAGAAGAACTTTTTTATTCTTTATGAGAAAAGTATTATTCTTATTCAAGATTCTTCGGCTTTTATTTTACTTTATATTTAGTGAACTCGTTGAATTTCAAATTTAACAAATATTTTGGAGAGAAGACCATCTTACCATAAGACCTCCTTTGCTTTATAAAAATAATATTTTCATACACAGATATATATATCTCAATTAAAATTTGTTGATATGTAATATTCAATTCAAGTGATTTTGTAGTATAATACTAGAAGGCAAAGGATATTTGGATGGAAATTTTGAAAGGGTGTTGATTTTTGACACATCTATCATCACATAGTTCGAAAAGAAAATGACTTTCCATCATGGGGAGGACAGGACATAATAATTCTGTTCCTTACTGATTTAAGGAGTAGAATCTTTTTACTATTCAGTGCACAAATTCAGCCCTGTTCAAATTTCGAGATGCTTAGGGACGTCTGATAAAATTAGTATGAAATTTCGTGTTTTGCACACTTATTATTATCAATTAAACATATCTAGAGATAGTAATTTTTTGATTTTTAGAATTTAGTTCACTTGATTTTTCATTTTTATAATTTCTGTTTAAAATTTAAGTAAATCAAATTTCTTTTTGCAATTCGTATAACTTTTAGGAAAATATTTACTCACAAGTGATCATTTTCTTTAGATATATTTTGTTGGAAACATAAGAGATCTATTTAGTTTAATATTTCAAACAATTTCATAAAATCTAAATAATTGTGTCTGTGAATAATACAACTACCTTGCAATTTTAAAATTAAAAAATTATTTCTTAGTTGATAATTATTAAAGAATTCTACAATGAACTTATTGGTATTCTCAACAACATCAAAGAAGGGAAAAGTTTAAAGGATCATCAAAACTGGGGCAGAATATATGACAGAAAAAAATATTAAAGTTCGTTATTATATTTATTTTATAAATTTAGTAATTAAAGAGGGGAGAGTAATTTTAAAAAATATTGACAATTTTTGTTGTTTATTAGAACTCTTTGTTCTCTTCAATTATTCAAGTTCTATCCTAATAATTTTAGATTTAACATCAAATATCAGGGCATTTGATTATTCTTGAATCCCTCGGAACCAATTTGAAGGAATTGTTCGTGTACAAATGCTAAATAGTAATTTTTAATGTAGGAAACAAAGATCTCTCTTAAGTATGTAATTTTCACAAATATAAGAATTATATCATTAAAATAGAAAAAGTATAAAATATTCTACCATTTAGCAAGTTACAGTATGAAATTTAACGATTAATCCATTATGTTAAAACGATCAATCTGTATAATAGTCAATTAAATGATAGATAGTCAATATTATAGATTTTATTTAATAGAATAAAACTAACCACATATCATGTAGTAGCTTTAATAATTTGAAGGTAACAATAGATATACAGTATTTAGGTTTTATTAGATAAAGTACCCTTTAACTAAAATCTATTAGTAACTCATTTGATATCCCTATTTTTTTTGTACATAATTTATACGATTACTAATATTTAATATAGATGTTTACAAGTTCAAAGAGAATAACAATATTTTTATTTGCGAAGAAAGACATTAATTATCTATTAAGGATTTTACAAAATTTAATTTAGGAATTAATTTTTATTATAGGCAAAGAGTAACATAGATTAAATATGCGTTAATTATTTAATGTATGAAAAAGGGAACTAAAAGTAAAGTAAGAATTGCCAGATAAGGGGCATGGTCTTCAAAAAAAAAAAAAAAAAAAAAAATTGGTATGGTACACATTTTTCACCCCTCTCTTACTCATCCAATCAGTTTAATAATAATCGAAAGATAAGTTCTGGATTACAGTTGTTTTTAGTACAGTACATAGAAGTCAAATTCTTTTGTCTATATTCTGGACAACTAATTTTTTTCATCATTACAAAATCTAAAAACAATAATAGAGGAAAATAAATGGCATTTCTGAAAGGTAAAGATGTTGACAGTATCTATGAAGGATTATATCTTTGTTAATTCAAGTTTAGAAGGTCTTGAGGCTTTTAAAGCAATTTTATGTCTTCTTTGTTCTTTTGTTCTTTTTGTAGACAATTCAATGAAATTTTATTTTAATTAAAATTGTCATTTGTCTATAAATTAATTTAATTGGCATATTTATGGTCTAATTAAATAATGCCATATGTCATATTTATTTTGGAACATTGGTTATTTTAAAACTAATTATATTGCACCACATGTGAAAATGACGTAGTTCAACCAATCAAATGTATTTGTGTCGCTCTTCTAATTAAATTGTGTCATGTCACATGTCTGCAAGACTTGGCCAATAAGGATATAAGTACTCTAGTATTTATCTCTTTATTAATAAATTAAAATAAGGAGATAATATCAAAGTAGTACAATCCCTATGTATTGATATCTCTTATGTGTGTAAAGAGATAAAAATTTATTTCTTGGTGTGCAAGTAAGAAGTTACACATGTACTTCAAGTCTTCTAACTTGCTCCCCTCCCATACATGTATAAATAGGGGGTCATCCCTCAGAGGTTCAAGACACACGTATACACATACACACATATTTCTGGAGTCTGAAAGCTGTGGAAGCCTCTGACTCTTCAAATTTTCTCTTCAAGTCTTCCATATATCAAGATTTGAAGATCTACATCAAGTGTTTTCTTCAAGTCTTCCATATCAAGATTTGAAGAATTCAATACTTGATTCGGGAATAAGCTGTGAAGTGCTCGGATCATGTCTAAAGTAAAGAATCGAAGGAATTTTCTCTACATATTGAGAATATCCTAGATATTGTAACTCTTTATTTCATATATTCATATTTTTATCGATATACTTCTTGTTTGTTCAATTTTTTTACAGACTTGGAATATTTCATTACGCACATTTTGGCATGCCTAGTGGGACCATCTCTACCTTCCATCCCTTTGTTTCATATATATTCAACTACAAACAACATCAATGGCTCCAAAGAACGACAAATCCATGCCTGCTCGTTCTAATGCTGCTGAATCAAAAAACTACTTTGGTTTTTGCATATGATTCTGTGAATCCACAAATTGTCGGTCCAACCACAATAAGCATGACGAGAGCCCTCTCAGGCCGTCAAAGTAATCCAGAGGTGCTGTCCGTATCAGCTCCCGTGTTTGGCTTGACACCACCCAAAATCACTTCTCCTATGTTGGGGCTCAAAGATGTTGGATCTTCAATCGAGAAAACCCTCGCAATGCTCGAAACAGGTTCTGATTCCAAAGCTTCGAAACATGATGATGACATATCAAGTAGCAATTCTACGTCTTCTCAAGGAACTCTACATACGAGATCTCTTGTCCGAGAAGATTTTGCAACTTCTACAGCATTTTCTATTATGCTTGCTATGGTGACGCAAACCTTAACTCTGGAGGATCAAATGGCAAGCCTAACTAGAATAATGGAAACAATGATGAAGCGCATACAAGATCAAGATGTCATCATCACTCAATTCGTCAACAAGAAAGACAGTGCTGCGGACAGAAGTCAAATTGATTCAAAGGCACCTGGCGGACATCAAGAAGCTGAAACTTCACAACAAGGAAAGGCGAAAGAAGTGCACGTGACTTCTGATGGAATGATTCAGCAGCCAATCAATTGAAGGAGTTAGTTGAAGGCATGATCAAGGTGAAATATGAAGGTGGTTCAAAATCGAACCTTATATATGCTAAGCCTTATTCTGCAAGAATCGCCAGCTTGATGATGCCTTGTGGATATCAACCACCGAAGTTTCAACAGTTTGATGGCAAAGGAAATCCGAAAGAGCATGTGGCACGCTTTGTCGAGACATGTAATAATGCCGGAACTTATGGTGATTTGTTGGTCAAGCAATTTGTCTGCTCACTGAAAGGTAACGCATTCGACTGGTACACTAATCTTGATGCCGGTTCGATTGATAGTTGGGAGGAATTGGATTGGGAATTTCTCAACTAGTTCTACAGCACTAAGAGGACTGTTACTATGATTGAACTTTCCAACGCCCATCAATGGAAAGACGAACCTGTTATTGATTATACTGATCGATGGAGGACTTTAAGGCTTAATTGTAGAGACCGACTCTCCGAGACGTCTGTCATTGAAATGTGCATTGAAGATATGCATGAAGTGGGGACTTCGTTATATCCTACAAGGCATCCAACATCCGACATTTGAGAAATTGGCAACAAAAGCGCATAGTCTTGAAATTGGCCTTGGAAATCAAGAACTGCCTGTTCCCAATCCTTGCAAGAATAAAGAAAAATAGCACTTTAAGAAAGGGGGTAATCCTTTTCCCAAATCTGAAAACAAAGAAACTATGACAACAAATACTGCACCTGTTAAGATCGCGACAAAAGTCAGTCAAAAGGTGTTCGAGAAGGTAGAGCCTACGCAAGGTAGGCCACAAAGAAAACCAACACTGAGGGAGATGCAAGAGAAAGAATACCCTTTCCTCGACTCCGATTTTCGAGGCATGTTCGATGTTCTACTCAAAGCCAAACTCATTGAGCTCCCCGAGATGAAACGGCCGGAGGAAGCTAGGCGAGTTAATGATCCAAATTATTCTTGCTACCATCACTTGGTTGGTCATCCCCTGACCAGATGTTTTGTTTTTAAAGATAAGATGATATGGAGTTAGCCCGCCAAGGTAATATTTTGCTTAAGGAAGATAAAGCAAGTGCAAATCAGACCACTATTATTCCCGACTCCCATAATTTGTTGAAGAGTGGTAAAGTATCTCGTCTTCCATCGAATATAGGAACAATACAGGCCACGATAAAATTTGGAGATTTCAATTCCGTTCCATTATATGACAACCTCTTTCCACAAGATGAAGTACCCTTTGAAAGGCAAACTGAAAAATTGTTGAAGGATAATGATGCCACAAATGATTAGTCAGACGAAGGATGGACACTCATCACTCGCAAAAGAAGCCAAAAAGTTAAAGCGCAAAAGACTAATCTGCTACAAAAATTTCGGATGGTGAAAATGCGGGTTGCAAAAAGAAAGTCCAAAAGAAGAATAATTTCGTCATCAATCCTTCGAGTGGTGTGATGTTTCAAAATATCCGTCGACCTATTACTTTGAAAGAATTCATGCCAAGAGGATACTTGAAAGATGACGATGTCCTTGCACATTCATTGCACTCCGTCTTGTCATGTTGTGAACATCAATGACAATGAAGTTGATGAAGAATTTGAGAAGAAACTCACTGTTTCTGATAAAGTCCTTGAGGAATGTGCAGCAACGATTGTTTTTCATGACAAAGATTTATTGTTCGGGACGAAAGCTCACAATCGACCCTTGTTTGTAAATGGCTATGCACGTGAGTAAAAAGTAAATTGGATACTTCTCGATGGAGGATCTGCTGTGAATATAATGCCTTTACGTACAATGAAAGAGCTTAGAATCACAAGTGATGAACTCACACAAAGCCATCTCATGATCCAAGGATTCAATCAATGGGGGCAAAGAGGCATTGGTCTTATAAGACTTGATTTATTAATTGGCGATTTATCCTCAAGTGCACTTTTTCATGTTACCGATGCAAAAATATCTTAAAATATGCTTCTTGGGAGACCATGGATTCACGAGAATGGTGTTATACCGTCAACTCTTCATCAATGTTTCAAGTATTGCTATAACGGCATCATTAAAGAAAGTAATTGCTGATGAAAAGCCTTTTCACTGAAGTCGAGAGTAACTTTGCTGATGCTAAATTCTACCTGCAGGGTAACACAAAGAAAGAGTTAACAAAGAAAGATGGTCGAAAATCTAAGACACATGTCTTACGCTATGTTCCAAAGTCAAAGAGAAAAGAAGGTCAATCTCCTTTTGTTGGATGCAATGAATTAAAGGAGTTCACTGTACCACTCACCAAAATTTAGGCGGTCAAGCTTAGCAAAACTCTTCTTGAAGGCTTTGTTCGGCCAAAGGTGGAGTCCAAAATAGAGCACAATTCATTACCTATAACACGAACCGACGAGGGATTTGGTCCAAATGCATACAAGTTGCTCGTAAAAGCTGGTTACGATCCTAAGGAAGAACGAACTTTGGGCAAGCTTCCTACAGAGATAACTAGAGAAGAGGCACATGACATGACTTCTACCCAAAAGATATTGAAAGACAAAGGATATGATGTCAACAACCTCTCAATGTCTGGACTTGGGTATAGACCACCTTCTCCTGTGCATGTAGCAATTAAAATGGCTAATACGCATCATATTACTATCAAAGAAGAAACTGCGTCGAAAGGTTCAAGGCGATCAGTCTTTGATAGACTAGGAAAAGTTACACCACGTGTTTCGGTGTTTGATAAACTTGGCCCATGAGGAAGAGTTTTGATGAAGCAACCTATTCATGAAAGGTTGAGTTTTCCAAAGGCATAACAGTATATTTTTTTAATACGAAAGGAAACAATGCTTCATGCGATGATGGAAGTTTAAGAATACAAGTCACTAACCCTGTCATACATTACGGCGATTCATTAATTGTGAGAAAAGAAACCATCATTGATATAAACTCAAGGAGGAAGACAAGGAAAGCATTGCCTCCTGCAACCATATCACTGTTTGAAACGAAGAGCTTTTGGAAGAAGAAGTTGCCGGAGATGCTTCTCCTGAATTGGAAGAAGGCATGAAGGAAACCATTGATGAGTTGAGGGAAGTCAACCTTGGCACAAATGATGATCCTCGCCCAATCTACATAGGTACTTGGCCGATTCCTGAAGAGGAACAAGCATATGTAGAATTGTTGCTCGAATTTAATGATGTTTTTGCTTGGAATTACAAAGAGATGCCTGGCTTGGATCCAAGAATTGTTGTTCATCACTTGACTGTTAATCGAGGTGCAAGACCCATTAAACAAGCCCAAAGACGTTTTCGGCCTGATTTGATCCCATTAATTGAGAGGGAGATAAACAAGCTCATAGAAGCTGGTTTCATCCAAGAAGTAAAATTTCAAGTATAGTCCCCTTGAGGAAACAGAATGAACAGATCCATGTTTGCGTTGATTTTTGAGATCTCAATGAAGCTTGTCCAAATGATGACTTTCCTCTCCCTATTACTAAATTGATGGTCGATGCCACAACTGGTTATGAAACCTTATCCTTTATGGATGGATCCTCGAGATACAACCAGATCTAAATAGCACCAAGGGATGAAGAACTCACATGTATTACTGCTTTCTGAACTCCCAAAGGCATTTATTGCTACAAAGTCATGCCTTTTGGCTTAAAGAATGCGGGAGCCACATATCAAAGGGCCATGCAAAAGATCTTCGATGACCTGCTTCACAAGAATGTAGAGTGCTATGTTGAGAATCTCGTTGTCAAATCAAAGAAACAAATTGACCATGTCCAAGATCTTAGAATGGTGTTCGAAAAACTCCGAAGATTCCAACTCAAGATCAATCCTTTGAAGTGCGCTTTTGGAGTTACCTCTGGAAAGTTTCTTGGGTTTATTGTACATAGCCGAGGAATTGAAATTGATCAATCCAAAATCGATGCTATCTTGAGGATGCCCGAGCTGCACAACATTCATGAGTTGAAAAGTTTGCAAGGAATATTGGCTTATCTTTGAAGATTTAACTCCAATTTGGCTGGGAGATGTCAACCCTTTAGCCATTTGATGAAGAAGGTGTACCTTTTGAGTGGGATGAAGCATGTAATAATTCTTTCAAGGAAGCATAAAAGCATATCTCACAAAGTCACCCGTGTTAGCTGCACCTATCCCTGGTAAGCCTTTAATTCTTTATATTGCTGCACAGGAACGGAAGTTGTGCTTGGCTTTCATATTTTCCATTCAAAAGTTAAAGCACTACTTTCATGCTCATACTGTCCGTTTGATATCCAAGGCGAATCCGATCAAGTATGTTATGACTAAGCCTGTGCTGTCAGATCGTCTCGCAATGTGGTACCTTCAAATTCAACAATTTGAAATTGTTTACCTTCCTGCCAAATCTGTCAAAGGACAAGTGTTGAATGACTTCTTGGCCGATCATCCCATACCTGCTGAGTGGGAATTGATTGATAAACTTCCAGATAAAGATGTTTTCGTGGTCGAAGTTCTTCTGCCTTGGACAATGTACATTGATGATGCTACACATCAAGGGGGCTGGAGCTGGAGTAGTATTAATCACTTCCGAAGGAGATATGTTGCCACATTTATTCACTTTAACACATCAATGTAATCAAATAATGTCGCTGAGTGTCAAGCACTTATCCTTGGTCTCGAAATGGCGATTGATATGAAGCAACTACAACTTAGAGTTTTTAGAGATTCCAAGTTGGTAGTCAATCAGCCCCTTAGCAAATATAAAGTCAAGAAACCCAAGCTGTGGCCATATTATAATTATGCTAGGCAACTAATGGGATGGCTAGGTGATGTGACTATAGAGCATGTTCCAATGAGGGACAATTGACAAGTTGACTCCTTAGCAAAATTATCTTCTATGCTCATCCTGCCTAATCAACAAGTTCAAATCCCCATATGTCAAAGTTGGGTTGTGCCTCCTCATTTTGAAGAAGGAGATGATGTGAAAGAGGAAAATACTCACGTGGTTTCTATCTATGAAGTGGAGAAGGAAGATTGGCGCCAACCAATAATTGATTATCTCAGTTATGAGAAGTTATCTGATGATGCAAAAAGAAGAATTGAAATTCGTCGTCGTGCACCTCGCTTCATCTACTATAATTTGCGGAGACTCTTTATCGGCGATCGTTTGGTGGAGTTTTTCTACGATGTCTTGGTGAGAATGAAGCTATTCAAGCAATGGAAGAGGCTCACTCAGGAATATGTGGCTCTCATCAATCCAGCCCTAAGTTGCACTTCAGCATTAAAATGATGGGGTACTACTGGCCGACAATAGTGAAGGATTGCATAGACTATGTAAGAAGATGTCAAGCTTGTCAGTTTCATGCCAATTTCATCCAACAACCACCAAAACCGTTACATCCTACTGTTTCTTCTTGGCCATTTAATGCTTGGGGATTAGACATAGTAGGACCACTGCCAAGGTCTTCTAGTGGACATATCTTTATCCTGGCTGCAACTGATCATTTTTTGAAGTGGGCTAAAGCAATTGCATTAAGTGAGGTAAAGAAAGAAAATGTGGTCGATTTTATTCGCGTGAATATTATCTATCGATACGGAGTTCCACAATATATCATCACTGATAATGGAAAACCTTTCTGCAATGTTGCAATACTGAACAAGCTTTGTGAGAAGTTCGGCTTTAAGCAACATAATTCTTCTATGTACTATGCTGCTGCGAATGGACTTACCGAGGCTTTTAACAAAAATCTATGCAATTTGCTAAAAAAAGTTATTGACAAGTCAATAAGAGATTGGCATCAAAGGATTGGTGAAGCTCTTTAGGCATATAGGACAATTTTTAAACTCCTACTCAAGCGACTCCATACATGCTTGTCTACGGTGTCGAAGCAGTTCTTTCACTCAAATGTCAAATACCTTCTTTAAGGATTGTTGTGCAAGAAGAACTTAATGAAGAAGAAAATGCCCACCTTCCTCTTGAAGAGTTGGAAGCACTTGATGAGAAAAGGTTGGAAGCTCAGAAACGACTTGAGTATTACCAAGCTCGCCTTTCCAAAGCATTCAATAAGCGAGTTCGGCTGCGCTATTTCCAAATTGGTGATATCGTCCTTGCTGTTCGAAGACTGATCATCCTTGCACATGGAGGTCAAAGGAAGTTTGACTCATAAAATGGGATGGCCCTTATATTGTCCAAGAAGTCTATACAAATGGCTCGTACAAGTTGATCGCTGAAGATGGATTAAGGGTTGGTCCCATCAATGGCAAATATTTGAAGCGGTACTACGCATAATCTACATGCTCCTTGACACACGAGCCTAAACTGCATGTTGCTCCTATCCCTCATGAACTAAAATCGTGGATGGCATCCACCAATAGTGTAGTATGTGGTTAAACTACTGAAACACTCCACCAAGTCTAAGGTGCTAAACAAACGAATAAAAATAACCCTTAAGAGATTAAACTATGAATGGCAAACCTCCCATATTTTTCCAGAAAAAAAGGAGGGATACGTAGGCAGCTTAGAGGACAACTTCTAAGTTCAGTTACACCCCCTTAAAACCGACTCATTTTCCTTAAAGAAAAATGTGATGGAAACAATATTTCAAATTAAATTCATAGATGTTATTTACTTTACTTGTTTTGGAAAAAAAAATCGCAAGGTGAGGAAAAGCCGTAATTAATGTCTTTATTATTGAAAGAAAAGTTTCCAAACAAATGAAATTTAAGGAAAAGAAATAAAGTTTTTAAATCAAAAAAAAAAGAGGGTTTGATATAATTCAAATGTCAAACTTGAGGTCCACTAAGGCTATCTTGCTTGCTTCAAGGATGTTTTTCATCTACTCAAGATCATGCGCTCTTAATACTTCAACTTGCATTTGCTTAGATTTTCATATTCTCGATCAATGGTCAAACTAACTTCCATGTTTTGCTTCTCCAAATCATCAAGATCTTTTTGAAGAATGATCTTTCTATCCTCAATAGATTCCTATTTTCCTTGAAGACTTTGTAGATGGTTGGTTACCTTTTCCTCCATTGCTTTGACTTCCGAAAGGTGCGCATTTGCCTTAGAGAGAATTTCTGCATATGCTGCTTTTGAAATTTTCTCCGATACTAAAGCTCTTGAAGAGTCATACTTCTTGGCCTTCGTGAGCAAGCTTGCTAAAGAGTCTCTTAGAGAGGGAAGGGAAATTGAAGAATCTATCCTTATTATTTCTTTAACTACCTCATTGATACATTCCTCCAAAGAAGAGATTTGGTCTACGGAAGTGTTTGAAATATCATTGCAAAGTTCTTCCCACATGCTTTGTATATATTTTCATTAGCATGCTTTTATCACCTTGCGGCCATGAAATTCAGAAATTGGTGGTCTAACTTTCTTGTGGAGACTTCCATGGTGATTCAATGGCATTTTTGATGGAGCATAATCCTCTACTGGCTTGTCAATTGTTGATCCAAGCATATTTGGATTGCTAGTAATATTCTCATGCAATTCTCTATCCGTATTCGTCTCATTGATGATAATGTCTTGATTATTGAATAAATGGTCTCCAACTTCTTCCACAGGAGCCTCAATGGTAGTGAACTAAAAAAAAGAAAAAAGAAAAGGGAGAGTTAGAGTAATGTCAAGACCCATGAAGAAAGGGAGGAAAATATATGAAGTATATTTACGTATTCAGCCAATTCTCCATTTTGGTGACATCTTTGAGGCATGTGTGTTTTCAGAAAATGATGAGCTAACAGAAATATTCTCCAAACTTGAAGATTTTGACTTCTTTTTCGATCGATTCCAGTGACGATCTTTATTGCTGCTTTCTCCAGAATGTTTACCCTTTACTTGAACAAATTCTCTATCATCCAATATCTCGGTCGTATTATTTTTTGATGCTTCCCAAGAAGTTGAGTTCAAGAGGATCTCATGATTCTTTGGAGGAATGATATTGATATTTATCTCCATGTCCTTGATGCCTTTCAATTAAGGTGTTTCGATAACCTTTGGAACCTCAGCATTTGTTTTTTTGACTGAAGTTGGTCATCCCATCTCCGTTGCTTTCCTCTCAAGATGGTTGATACATGAATTTGGCCTTTTTGCCTCATTGAAGGAGGCTCGTCTACTATTATAAGTTTTTGGGAAGCCTTGTCCATCCTTATCTCTGCAGTCTTCTTAGGATTCGTCCTGGCTTCTTTTCTCTTAATTGGATTATTCTGGTTATCTTTTCCATACTTTAAACACTTTGGAGAGGCATCGTGCTTGGATCTCTTTGATGGGGGTGTTCTCGCTCTCGCGTCTTGAGCTACATCCTCGTTTGCTCTCTTGACACTAAGTTTGATGATTGTGCTTGGAACGCTCTTCGATCGCATCGACCGCCAAGTGTCATACTCTTTTGTAACTAATTGATATCTTCTTTGCAGGGGTATGGTCAGGATAGGATGAGTTGATGTACGAATTGAGGATTCCCACAACTGAACAATTTCTCTCAAGGTGTGAGTATGAGATATCTTCTTCAAGTTGTTCGGGATATCTTGGCAAAAACCAAATTGTCTGCTGAATCTATATGGGTCATACAATTTGATGATAAAAATGTTGTCCCGTCGAAGGGTCAAGAAACATGACCGTTGACTGATGAAATATTCTGTTTGCGGTGATAAATTTCCATCATCTATAAGGAGTTTTTCCTCTTCTTGGGTCATGCATAGGCTAGGAAAATTATACTACGGTCGATGGGTTCACATTCTTATGATATCTTCCGCATCTGTTGTGTTGAAGAATTGTGCCATCTTTTCCCCACTAAACTTGGTCATTCGAGCAAGACAGCTTGTTCAATCATTTACGTGATAAGTGTCAAAATATTGAACAATCCATGCATAGACATAGTGAAATGGGAAGATGGCTGGACACTCTCGTAAGTTTGGAGCTTGAACAACTTTTCTCAAGCCTTTGTTGATGCTGGCGAGTACCGGGATTGCGAGAGAGAATTCACTCCCATTGCCATTAAGCTTGCTACCTTGAAGACGCTTGGATGTATGTGATCCATCTCCTTACTTGGCAATAGGAATTTGCAAATCCAACATGCTAGAAAGGCTCTCACGTACACTTCGCCTCTTAGAAAGTCTTCGATGTTCAACATATCAAATGGGATGTGTTCGTTATTGATCTTTAGTAGATAAGAATTGTCCACACTTCCACATGGGTTGAATGTTTTCTTGGGCTTTGAGATAATTGGTGCTTCGTCTTTGACCCCTTTAAGGTGGAGTTCGATATCTGGATTGTCCTTGGAACCAAAATTACACCCAGTCCTTAATATGAACTTCTTCACGAACATTTTTGGTAAGCCTGCATTACGCCGCAAATAAGTGTCTGCAACTTGCTAGAAGTAAAGATTTTTCATCCCCATCAATATTGAGAAGTTCTTTAGATGTTGGCACGACCTCATCGTAAAATGAGCCGCAGATAGAAAGACCTTCGAGTTTATAAAGATCCAAAAGGGAAATTAATAGCTCGCCTGTTGAAGTATGAAAGGTGTTTGTCGAGGGGCACCAATATTTGCAAAAGGCACGCAAGATGTTATTGCAACGATCATATGAGTAACGTGACGCGTAAACAACATCATAGACATAATGTGTCGCACGAGCACATCTTCCGACCATTCCCAATAGTTGGAGGTATGTCTTGCTTCACCGAAGTATGAGGAAGGACCATTCCGCATGGTTTTGCCGAGGAGTCTTAGAACTCAAAAAGAGAAGTGAGCACTTGGCAGCACTCGGCTCCTTCATATGAAGAGAGGAATTTAGTATGAGCACTTCTTTACTCCTTGTTGCGGTAGAAACGATGATGCAGCGATTGTTTCTTTGTTTGACCTGGTAGTCTAATCTTTAAGATGCAGAGACTCATCAAGAGGAATGTAGGGTTGTGCTAATAGCCCGATGGCTGGCTTGTAGATATACAATGACAAGCTCTTAGAACGGGATCCTTCTCTTTCATCGAAAAGGGAGATGTGACAACGGCATCTCATAATCCTTGATTTGCATGGTTGTTGGAAAGATGTGGCTACCTAACAAACAAAATTTAGACATGAAACATAAAATCCTTTTGGTTGAAAAAACCTTTATAGAGCTTAAAGCTTAAGATATCTGGATAAAATACTACATACATGGATTTGTGATGTTAAAGTGCTCATCAAAAGTTTGTGCATATGCTCGCTATTGTGTTCTAATAGTCAATTCACGTATTCATAAGTTCAGTCAATGTGATATTATGGACTAAATTTTCTCATTGATCACACATGTCAGCATGGCCAAAAAATTTAAAAAAAAAAAAAAAAAGTGGCGCAGCTCTTATCTTCACTAGGTATATGACATAGATGGGTTATTCATGCATTCTCATCAATAGCCAAAAGAGACTCAGCAAGACTTTGTAGTTAGAAGATAGGCTATAACATTAAGCTTCAAACACGTATTGTCATGATGAATTTAGCTCACGATTTTAAAGCTGAAGGTTGTAATTCATGTTATTATCTTATACGGATAATTATTGGTCCAAGGGATTAATAGCCGTTACTTTGATGAATTTGTAAGAAAGTAAATCAGATATAACGCAGCGAAATTTAAAATTTTTACTTTCCTATCATGGATCACATTGATTAATTTATACGTAGTACAAGAAAAGTATAGAGATTGTACCTTAAATTGCAGTAAAATCTCCAATATATTTGGGACGTCGATCCACAAGCCGCTCACAGGTGCCCGGCCTCTAATGGTATCCACACAGATAATTAAATCAGGAATCTTCACAAGATTAATTGACCCAAACCACGGAGTGCTAGCTCCCAAATTATTTTCTTTTTCCAAAAACGTGACACTCATGTTGGCTTTTTTTTCCCTAAAAGCCGTACATAGTACTAGTAGTAATCATATATGTACTACTACTACTTCACCATATATCTTATAATATATCATATATATATATTTAGAATCCCAATCAAATTGGGTTTAGGCAATTACAAATTCTAATCAGTTTGGGTCATGGGTATATGAATAATTATAAAACCATTAGGACTCTTAATATGTCTTACATATTAACTCCTAATATTTATAACTTATTATAATTAAACCCAAAAGTTAATTTATCTCATAAATTAACCCATAAGTATCTCATACTTATCAAATCATTTTAATCTTGAATTAATTATCCTTAAGTGTGTGACCCTTTAGGTTCCCAATCACGTTGGTAATAAGTAACTATCTAAATTATAATCCTAAATTAATTAGGATTAGATAAATTAAACACCTTTAATTTATCATTAATTCTCCAATTAATTAATTTACACTTATAGATCAAGATTGGCTTCTAGCAAAGTATCATGACCACCCAAGTGTTGAGATATGTCAAGTGGTTAGACATCACCCATCCGTGACTAGTTCTCCTGTAATTAATATCCTTTCACCAACCTATATCCCGATTAATTCAAGAATACAGATATAATTCCAACTCTTATCGAATTAATCAAATTTTACTTCTTTCCAAAATACCACTCACTTGAAATAGAATTTAAGACACTCTTAAATCTATTTCCACTTTGAGCAAAGATTTCGAATCGTATTTCAAGAAGTGGTCATACTGGGATATACTCTCCTATTATAGGGAGTGGTGAATCCTCTATTGGTCATATCTTATCTTCTCATGATTCATATTATACCCGAACTCTACAGTATGTGCGACTCACTAAGAGTAACGACTAATAGAGCCACTTGGAAAAATAATAATCCACAGTCAAGATAAACTCACGATCTCAAGTCAAAGGACCATTACACTACTATCACAAAGAGATTAATCCACTGGCATTTAAATAATAATCCGTGTGGAATACTCTTAGCGGGTTAATCCGATGCACTTATTCTTAATAAGCATCCACATACTCTTATGTGCTAATCTACTAGTGTCATACACTAAGATTAGGGATATACACGAATAAAATATAATTACATCATAACTCTTTATGATTTTACATATAAATATTTTATTCGTTAAATGCCATATTACAAAATATACATAAATATAAAAGCGTAATTTATCCCTAAAATTAATTGGCTTTAGGGCATACACTAACAGAATTGATAACCTGTAAGTGGTTCATGGCCAAGTCAACAAATTGATAGGCATTATTTGAATAAAATTAGGTGGTAACTAGCCTAGGATCAAGATGTCCAGTGAGTTCCGTTTGAAGCACAAGGGGCAAGGGAACTTTTGCTGTAGATGTCCAGTATGGCATGCTAGTTGTTGTTGTTCGAAATTCTTAATTTCCTGTTTGGCCAAATATCTAGTAATAAAAGTTCTGGCCATGCATGTATCAATATCAGTAACTTGGCATTCTACAATGGATAAGTTAAAATTCTTACCGTAGCTAGTTATGGTGCTTTCTTCTAGCCAAGACGAAAGTCGCTAAATTCTCAAGCAAGCCGGGAGTGGAAGATTGAATTTGCTCCACCTTGAAAATAATGTGTGTCCAGGGTTGATAAGTAGTTTAATTTATAAGGTTGTGCATCTTTCAAATCTAATACAATTGGGACTATTGGTCTGTAATTGGGACAGGTTTCCTTTTGTGAATATACTTACGCACAAGCTTCTTTATTTCGATGTAATACGACATGGATTCGGATGCTTATTCCACTTCAATTCTGTTCTAATAAAAATTCATTATTAACATTTCTTATGGGATTAGAATTGTGATTTTCTTGGTTCAAGATCCAGTAGGCTTAATAGGGCATTTGGAAACTTCTCAAATTCACATCCGTGAGGGAGTTGATTTTTGTTTATTTATATTGACATCTACAACCTTTGGAAAGTTTGATTCAGTAGGGAATCGGTTTCCGATGCTGCATAAATCTTAGTCCTGAAACGAATGAGTTTCATATTAAGAGAACCTTTCTAAGTTCATGTTAAGGAAATTCACTTCGAAAAGTTGTCTTCCACAGGGATTATGTTAATTGTTCGGTGTCATGATTTAAAAGTGAGCTTGATTGAGCAAGTATGTCCGAATCAGTTTTAAGTGTGGATAAGCCGCTAAAAGCGTTGGGCTTTGCTTGAATAAGTTTGGTGCTGCTGAAATGACTTTAGGCTCCAGTGCATTTTGATTCAAATTAGTTTCGGAATTGGAATGAATAGTCTGCTAGTTGGGGTGTTTATGCCAGCATGGTGAAGTTTATCTCAAGTTTATCCACGTGGCTATGATTTGGTTTTAAGAATCAAATTCATGCTTTGGTTCTGCACTTGGTAAATTGGTGACATATGTCTTTGAATTATACAAGATCAAATCATAGGAAGAAGATATCAAAACTTGTCCGCTCAAGCCACAATTCAAAAGTCGGCACTCACGAACAAGTCTCGAGGGGATATTTGTAGACAATAAAATTTTATTTTAATTAAAATTATTATTTGTCTATAAATTAATTTAATTGGCATATTTATGGTCCAATTAAATGATGTCATATGTCATATATATTTTGGAACATTGGTTATTTTAAAACTAATTATATTGCACCATATGTCAAAATGAGGTAGTTCGACCAGTCAAATGTATTTGTGTCACTCTTCTAATTAAATTGTGCCATGTCACATGTCTACAAGACTTGGTCAATAAGGATATAAGTACTCTAGTATTTATCTCTTTATTAATAAATTAAAATAAGGAGATAATATCAAAGTAGTACAATCCCTATGTATTGATATCTCTTATGTGTGTAAAGAGATAAAAATTTGTTTTCTTGGTGTGCAAGTGAGAAGTTACACATGTATTACGAGTCTTTTAACTTGCTCCCCTCCCATACATGTATAAATAGGGGTCATCCCTCAGAGGTTCAAGACACACATACACACATACACACATATTTCTGGAGTCTGAAAGCTATGAAAGTTCTGAATCTTCAAATTTTCTCTTCAAGTCTTCCATAAATCAAGATTTGAATATCCATATCAAGTGTTCTTCATCCATATCAAGATTTGAAGAATTCAATACTTGATTTGGGAATAAGCTGTGAAGCCCTCAGATCGTTCTGAAGTAAAGAATTGAAGAAATTTTCTCCACATATTGAGAATATCCTAGAGCTTGTAACCCTTTATTTCATATATTCATATTTTTATCGCTATATTTCTTGTTAGTTCAATTTTTTTACAGACTTGGAATGTTTCGTTGCGCACACTTTTTTATTCAAAATAGAAAAAGATTTTAGAATTATTCTCTCAGAAAAGTACAAAAAAATTTTAAGTGATAAGTTCATACTCTCTTTTTTTAAAAAGATAATTCGTACTATTATTTAACTTAATTCTTAATCCTAAAAAAATTTTGTTTCCATGTATAATTTCTAAATATCATCATTGAAGAAAATTGATATTGGATGTGACTCTCTATTCTATACAAATATTTACTTCTATAGATCTATTCTAACAATAAAGTAATCATTAACATTGAAAGTATAATTTAAACTTGCATGCTTCTAAATGGTTAATGGTATTTTGCTACATTGGAATAAATTTCAATTTAGATGGCAAATTAGAAATGATTTTAGTTTTAATGGCTGAATTAAGAATCTTTTAGTTTTGGGCTTCAATAGGACATTGGTTTTAGTTTATAGTACGAAATTGATTTGGAGGACTATATTGGAATATTTATTTTAACTTGAAGGGTCAAATTGAGATCTTTTCAACTTAAAAAGCCATATTGAGATTTTTTTTCTTAGTTTGAAGGGTTAAATTAGTATTTAACCCTTTAAAATTGAACTTGTTTTCCTTCTTTTTCTTTTGTGAAATGAATTTTCTTTCTCTTATAATAGACTTGTTAATAAACTGTTAACTTTTTAATTGTATGTAAATGTTGTCAAGTGTTTTAATGTATCCACATCTTATATATATTGATAATAGTCAAATGCATAATTCCATGTAGTGAAAAGTTTTATGCAATTAAAATTTTTAAATGAATTTATTTAATGTTCATCTTAAATAATTTCTAAATCTATTCGAAAATTATACTAGATGAATTTAATTCAATAAAACTTAATTCTAAAGTTAGATTTATTTCTTGTGTACCTTTTTTTTAGGACTCTTTCTTTTTAAGAGTCCAAATGTATAATTGAAATATGTAAATTTATTTTTTAAGTAAATGTTTTTCTATTATTACTTAATTTATAGTAAAACCATCCCAGAATAATTATTTTCTCTCTTTTTTAATTTCTAAAACTTTTTGCTAATATTCTCTATTACATTTTTTTTAAACCACCCATTTCCTTATCCCCAAACATCTAGTGACTCAAGCTATTGATTAACAAGTCATAGGAAAAGCGTCTTACTATCTAAACTGCACTTCATTGTCAATTCTTTATTATATAAAGAAATTTATTTCATTCAAATTTATTTCCTAATATGAAGTCCTAAAAGTAAATAAATTTGATTAAAATAAATTTCCTTATTCTCTATTACATAAAGAAACTTATTTCAATCAAATTTATTTACTAATACGAAGTCCTAAAAGTAAGTTTTATTTCCACTTTTACTCTTTAAGGAGTATTTATATAAATAGCCTAAACAATTATAAAAAAGGCATTCAAGTTTAAGGACGTAACAAAGTTATTAAATTTTATAGTGAGGGTAAGTCTTGAATGTAGGTTTTATTTCCTCTTTTACTCTTTGAGGAGTATTTACATAAATAACTTAAACAATTAAAAAAAAAAAAGCATTCAAATTTAGGGACATAACAAAGTTATTAAATTTATAGTAAGGATAACTTCGTAAAGAAAATCTAATAAGTGATCACTAAAACAAACTCCATCTTTTATTATAGTATAGACTAGTTGAGATGATCGTGTTTCGAGATGAAGATATAGTTAGACATAAATTTCTAATAAATTTTCATTTCATGTAAATTAGTAATGTTTAGAAAAAAAAATATTCAAGCAATTAATAATGCTATCAAAAGTATTTCTAATAGAATAACAGCTAATAATTTCCATTTTCATTCAAACAACCAACCAAAACCTACATAATTTTTCATATCCAATAACCAATGGACATTCTAAGTCCAAAAATTTTCCATACCTAATAATTATGAACGCCATCAAGATAAATAAACCCATAAAAGCTATGATACCTACAGAAGTCATAACTGAGCCTTTGTATAGCTGGCCTATATTGTCATTCACACATTCCAGTTGCCGTCATGTAAACCCCATATTACATAAGTCACATGACAACTAGACTCCTACAACAAAAATGAATAGAAGTGCTGTGTGTGTGCATGTGTGGTTGCAGTGGTTACTGTAAGATGTCACCACCAAGTATAAAAGACTAGAGGGTTGCAAAGCCGTGGTTTGAAGAAGAAAAAGAAGTCTAAATAAATCTTTTCTTGTGGTAGTAGCGCCTCATATTTTAGGAAAGAAAATTAGTAATTGTGTGTTTGATCCGATAGTGAATTTTGCTCCATTTGAATCGAGATTTCAATATAGTGTTCTCAGCAGTATGAGTTACATTTTATACGATCGGATCGTTATTTTTTCTTGTCTAGCGGTTCAGCTTTATACTTGTGATTTGGATTTTTTCCTACTACTTCTTGTTCATTTCACTTTTGGAAGTGGGTAAGAGTGTGTTTGAATTTTAAGTGCTTACTAGACGTTCATTTTGCTGTACTTATCAATCCATTAATAGTGGAATATTTCTGGACTAGGTTTTGTGATTTTTTTGTATTCACATTGAAGGAGTTTTTTACGTAAAAATCTTATGTGTTCTGTCATTGTTGATTTTATCAGTTAATTTATTTATTATTTGGGTCAGTCCTTCAGAATGATTTATTTACGTGGTAGAAAAATTTTCTTGGGGAGTTATTCCATTGCGCATTCCAATTTTTCCGAACAACTAGTATCAGAGTAGGGTTACACCTGCTCGGGATTTTTTTTACTTGATTAAATATGAAATTTGATTACAGTGGGATGATTAGTTTAATATCCTTAACTATCACAAATGGAAGGGCAATATGAAAGATCTACTATTTGGGAAGAAGTTATATTTGTTGGTTTTCTCCGATGAGAAACCTGAATCTCTGTTAGATTCGAATTGGGCTTTTGAGTACGAGATGGTTTGTAGCTTTAATTGATAGTGGGTAAATGATAATGTTTGAGTCACATCACCAATGACAAACATGCTAAAACCCTATGAGAGAAGTTTAGTCTTATATGCTTCAAAATCAGACAATAGCAAGTTATTCTTGTTGAAACAAGCTATGAATTTGAAGTACAAATAAGAATGTTCTATATTTGATCATATGAATGAGTTTCAAGGGTGTTTTAAGCCAAACATCAACTGTCAGGCATGGGCGTTAGATTTGAGGATGAGATTATGGGAGTTTGGTTGTTGAATACTTTATTGGATTCTTGGGAGAAATTCTGTGTTCTATTGACCAATCTCTTGGTAGTACTGTGACCTTGAGTTATGTGAACAAGACAGTCTTAAATGAAGAAATGAGATGCAAAAATAGAAGAGGCATCAACTTCATACTCTAATGTATGAATTACCAAAAACTAGGAGAGAGGCAGAAATAGAGATAAGGGAGAATCTATTAGAGACAAGAGTAGAGTCAAATTGAAATCAAGGTACGAGATTCTTGAGTGTCATCATTGTGGCAAGAAAGGACACGTCAAGAAAAATTGCAACAAAATAAAGAAGGAGAATAGAGGTAAATAGAAAACAAAGAATGGTAACAGTGATGACTGTGTTGCCACCACTAGTATAGAGGATTTGGAGATTTTCTGGGATGAAGATTTGGTCAATATTGCCAGTGATGAATCAAATTGGGTCATCGACAATGGTTCCTACTTTCATGTAACATCAATGAAGAATTTCTTCACATATTATACTCTAGGTACTTCGGAATATTAAAGATGGGTAATAATGGTTAGTCGAGGATAGTTAGCATAGAGGCTGTTGTATTAAAAACCTCTATTGGGGTGATATTGGTGTTGAGAGATGTCAAACATGCACTGGATGTATATCTGAATCTGATTTCAACTGGTATGTTGGATGATGAGGGTTATATTAGTACCCAAAGTAATGGGCAGTGCCAGATAACAAGAGTTCTTTGATTATGGTTTGTGGAAAGAAGTGTTTGGCCTTGTAATGGGCCAAGGTTTTTGTGTATTGATAATGTCAATGAAGTTGAAGCCATTGCCTCTTCAGCATTATGGTACAAAGAGGCTTAGCCATATTAGTGAGAACGGACTTAGTAGTTTGGCCAAGAAGAATGTACTTTTTGGGATGAAGACTACTAAACTGGGAAAGGATGCTAATTGCTTGGCAGAGAAACAAAATTCGTAGGGTCTCTTTCAATAGTCATCCTCCAGCAATAAAATTAGAGTTCTTTGATTTAGTGCATTCAGATATTTGTGGTCCGATGAAGACGAAGACATTATGTGGTGCACTCTACTTTGTCATATTTATTGATGATTGTTCAAGAAAACTATGGATTTATACCTTGAAGTCAAAAGATCAGGTACTTATTGTCTTTAAGTAGTTTCAAGCTTCTGTTGAGAGGGAGATAGGTAACAAGTTGAAATGTATTCGCACTCATAATGGTGGCGAATATCTTAGACCATTTGATGACTACAGTAGACAGTAACATATAAGACACAAATGTTTGAATCACCCTACTAATAACCTCCTTATCTTTATTTGGAACCTTTCAAGCCATGCCTCCTGGTGCAAGTAAGTGAGATACTCGTGATCATAAAATCGATGCGTGAGTCCGAATCCAAGGCAATGCATAGGTATATTCAATTTTGCCAATCTACCTATCACAATCTCTTCCATTTTTTCATAATTGATAGAATGCAATTCCAATGCCTAAAAAAATTAAGATGTTAGTACATATGTGCATAATGTGAAAAATGCTAATCTATATATTAAACTTTATCATAGATCTACATTATATATATACATGGTGTGTGTGTGTGTTTCATGCAAATAATTAAAAATATAATAAACTTGTTTACTATTATTCTTTTTTAATATTTTGATACTCGTTATTTTCTATTACAAAAAAAATAAATATTTTTATGCAATACAAAATACTATAAATTTTAATCTCTAATTATATTTAATAAACATTTTAATCTCTATATATTTTTGAACAGTGAACAAAGAAAATTTTCAATATGTAACTAGTATAGATTAGTTAAATATATAGTATAAAAATAAATGCATTAAAAATAAATTATATGCTACCTGCTATCCTTCATTATGTCTTTTAGTTCTCCAAGCATTGCATCCATCATGTCATAAATATCTCTCATTTTAGGTTCTTCGCCGTCACTAAATTTTATCAACAAATAAATATGGTTTTGTGACCGTTAATATATCATCCACTTCATTCCAAAAATCTTCATCAAATATTGTTTCACCAACCAAAGAACCTGTAACCTTCGTTCTTTGATCCCCATGTTTCACCCAATCCTTCCTAGTTGTAAGAACAATGATAGTTGCCACAGATTCCCTAAAATCAGGAAACCATTTAAATAAAATATAATGGGAAGTAAATTGACTCTTGGCAACTTTCACAAGCTCCAACCTTAAATTTGCTTTAAAAATGGCTAAAGCATGTGAATGATTGACAAAATACTTGACAATTTCTTTTCCTCTTTTGTATGTTTTTTCGAGCTTATTCAAAGATTTTACAAAATCTTTCAAAATTAAATTCAAGGAATGTACAACATATGGTGACCAAAAAATATACTTATGTACATTCTGAATTCCCTTCGCAGCAAATTTGTAATTGGTAGAATTTTAGTCACAACTTGTATAACATTAAAAGTACCCAATTCTTTGATGGCTTTCAACAAATAAATTTAGCAATATTTTTACTAGATTTTTCAACCCCGGAAAAATCTTCAGCATAAAAAACATTGCTCCTATGCTATTTCCTGCAATAACAATAATCAAGGTTTGGTTTTTGGAATTGGTCCATCCATCAAAAATAATAGAAGCACCCTGTATATACCAAGTATCCTTGACAGGAATTATATCCTCTTCAATATTTCTTTCGCATTCATCCAACAAGGCAGTTCTTGCCTTGTCGTAAGAGATGCCTTGTAACCTTTAGGAGCTCTATTTATTGCGAACACCATCTCATAAAATTGAGGACTTCTTAATACATTAAATAGAATTCCATTGGCACATAAACCCCTCACAATTTTCATATTTACCATATCTCTCTCTATTAATGCAAAAAAATCCTCAATGAGTTTGGCAAATAATTTTTGGGGTTTGGTTAGTTTTGAGTTTTTCAAGGAGGAAGACATACCGTATTCTTCAGCAGCATGTACCTTTTTCTGAATTTTTTGTATGTAGCCATTATCCTTTAACATAGCACTATATCTTGTAATTTCTAACTTTTTCCCCGTTAGAGAGACAAAAAACTAATAGTGAATTCTAGTGTAAGTGCTAATATGTTGAGTCTTACAATGTTTGCATCACCAAATTTTTATTCATCCAACGTTCTTATCCTGTGCAGCACCCACATATTGACTTCGCTTACAAGTGGTTTCAAGTTGTTATCTAGTTGTAATATTTCTGATGATGTATCTCCTTTTGGTGATTGAGATTGAGGTTTTGGTAAATTAATTTCTTCAACGGCTCCATTACTTGAACTTTCTCCAATAGCTTGAATTTCAGGCTTAGGTTGTTCTGGTTCTTGTCTTTGTCTTACCAAAAGCCATAATAATAAGCAGTAAAGGATGAGAAGAAAAAATATTGTTAAAAAAAATTGTATTTCACGTTGCTGGCAGGAGACTTTTGATCATTTTGGTGTTTGTGCATAGAAAAAAAAATACCCAATGCCTTTATATAGTAGTTGAGAAATCATGTTTTAGTTGAGTACGTATTTAGTTGTATTTTTTCCAATTTCCTATTTTGTTGGTAACTAATTTTGACCAGTAAAACAAAGAAGCCACTTTCCTTTTATTTACTTATGCCCTTTATTTGGGTCGGTAATATAAAGAGTAACTTTTGGTCCAAAACGAATACACACTGAGAATAAAATTAAAACTCAGGGGCAAATTATGAAACTTTGAGGCAATTTTCATATTTTACCAAAGATGTGAGGGTTTATTTATAAATATAAAACTTAACCCAAAAAATCTATTACTCTTTCTCCAGCCTTTTCTTGCCACACAATTGTCATCAATAGGACAGATCCTCTATCTTCTTCGACCTTTTCAGCAATCCTTTCTTTTCTTCATTAATGTGACTTGTAGATTCATAAATCCATCCATCTTTTTCACCAATAAAACATGTATATAACTTTTCCTCTCGTCATAATTGAATTCCTTACCAATAATCGCATCTGAAAACAAATTAGTATCCTTGATGAACCAGACCTTTGCTATCACCAGAGAATCAGAGCACGTCTATGGGCCACTCCACTCATTGCCAATTGATTTTGAGAAGAAAGCCCATCTTCTTTAACATATCTAACCATCAAAGTTACTAATGGCTCTACACTGTTAACTTACGGCTTTATTGAATCCTACTCTTACAGTCTCAGACACCTGTCCTAATTCTACAGCGGCCACAATAACGGCCGAAACCATCTAGGGCACTATGTGTAGGCTGGAAACATTTTCTCAGCTAGTTTATGGGAGCCCAACAAGAGTGGCTTTTGGGTTGTACATCTCTGATCAACCCTTGTACTCTTTTCTTATTATAAGATCGTGATTGGATCCGTATATGTTTGTTAAAGAGAATAACCTCCTCATCAAGGAGTGATGTTGGATGCTTCGAGAAATTATTTTTCAGTGTCAGATTTGTTGAGGTTGATCAAGGCAAAGAGCATGAATCAGCTGAACGTATTTCATTGGCAAACAACAGATGCACATTCATGAAATTCCTTTGGTTTTGTCGTCGGAGCCAGCACTACCCGAGAAAGGAGCCTATAGAAAGAAAATGAAGTACTCGCCAGAGGATGTCAAGATGGTGATTGATTTTGGGATGGAATATGGAGTTAGAGTTGTACATGAGATCGACATGCCTGGTGAGTAAAGTAGTCTAACTTTCTTCAAGTCTTCCTTTGTGCATTAATATGGCAAATTGTTTTTTAGAACTTATTCACTTTAGATTCCATAACTTGTATCCGATTCTTCTTTGCACTCTATACTTCACTTTTGAAGATATTGAAATTCAAACTATCATTTTTATCCTACTATAATCATATTTTTAATACCGTTATTAAAATTGATGGATGTTAGGTATGTCCGTACCATACACTTATTTAGGTGTGCATTGCACTGGTAGAATGAATAATTCTACTTTGCACACTAAAATTTATGATCATTTCTCACTTTGCACCCCTCATTCTAAATTTTAGACACATTGCCCATGGAACTCTTACAAGACTGTCCAACTTTGTTCGAATATTTAATAGTGTTAAAAAAATGGGTTAATCTTTCTTCCAATGTCGGTGTAGGAAATTTTTTATACGATTAGGTGTAGATTTATGTCAAGTGTGTAAAAATGACATTTAAAATTTAAACTACACACATGCACTTGTACTTGATGGTATAGAAAATTTCTACACCTATTGTGTATGAAAGATTAATCTTTAAAAAAATTGATAATGTTCCAATTTAGGTGTATGGTATGCACTTGGAACATTCTTTAATTTTGATAAAGGAGTTAAAATTGGACTAAAATGGCATAAATTAGAGAGTTTAGGTTAGAGGAACTTCTGTCTCACTTTCTGTGCTAGTTTGGATTCTCGCCACGTGTACTTTGGCATAGATAGTTAATACTTGTAGGTTAAAGAACACATGACAAACGTCTAAAGTGTGTGAGAACATAGACAGAGTGAGATATAACATCTCCAGAGTGCATTTTCAGCAAGTATTAGTTGCCTACATTGCAATGTAGACTACATTGCCTAGCATATGCTATCTGTACTTCCCTTATGTAATAGACTTAAATCAAAAAAAAGATGGTGGAATAATGTTGAATCATTTGTATATTTTAAAAAATGCCTATTTGGTAAAGTTCAGTTTTGCTCAACATATTAAGACAATTTGTGTTTTATAGCACACACTAGATCATGGGTAAAGGCATACCTTGATATTGTAACTTGTGCAGACAAGTTTTGCTGGCCTGTTGGAGTTGATTGGCCTGACCGGTTGCCTGTAGAACCAAGAACTAGTCACTTAAACCCCTTAAACCCCAACATATATGTAAGTAGCCAAAAATATTATTCGTGATGTAATAAATATTTTTCCAAATAAATTTTACCATGCCAGAGTCGATGGGATCATCCCAACTTGTTGGAAATATAATAAATCCATCCAATCTTTTATTGCTGAGAATGGGACTCTCGGGCCTCGGCTAGCTTCTAGAACTGTTTGTTAATTCTACTTTGCCTTACATCATCTCCCGCAAAACCATATAGTGGTCTATTGGGAGGATGTTTTAATGGATGCCAACATAAACATTACCGCTTCATTTCTTCCTCAATAATACATCATTTTACAAACGTGGAACAATGGACCTAATAACACAAAAAAACTTGTTGAAGCTTGTTTCGAGTAATTGTGCCATCGGTAGACTATTACTACTTGGATTGCAGGCATGGAAGTTTTCTTGGAAATGATACTCAATATGACCTACCACCAGGTACTAATCTAGGTAACGGACAATAGTAGTACGGGCAATTTAAAACATGGCAGACTATATATAACTATGATATAGCATATGTTCTCAATGAGGAGGAGGCTAAGTTGGTATTTGGAAGATAGGTAGCACTATGGACTAAACAAGCAGATTTGATTGTTATGGATCATTTTTTCTAGCCTAGAAGTTTAGCAATGGCTGAACCATTTGTTGAAGAATGATTCAAAGGTTGACGTGGTCTTCTTGGGTTAGTTAGTAGTGTCCACAATTTATCTAAATTAGTTAGTCAAATAAAAGTCTTTATTGTTGCTAGAATTACATTTGTAGTTGCTACAGTAGTTGAGTAAAATTCTCTTAAATTTTTTTTTTTGATTGTAGGCCTATAAATAGGCATGTTTGCTTTGATATTTGATATAGCAAATAAGAAAGATTCTTAGTGTTCTGCTATTTTTTCTTTACAAAGCCTTATTTTCATTTGTGCCATATCTAGTCTCCAATAAATTTGGTATCTAGAGCAAGAAGTATTGAGTGAGTAGACAGGGACAAACACATGAGTTCAGTGAAACAAAAAAAAAAAAGAAAAAAAAAAAAGAAAGAATCATGCTGGCAATGGCAATGCAATAAGTTTTTCACAACCACTCATTCCTATCTTCAAAGGAGAAGGTTATGAATTCTGGAGTATTAGAATGAGAACTCTACTCAAATCTCAAGATCTTTGGGACTTGGTAGAACATGACTATACAAATCCAGATGAAAAAAAATAGATTGAAGGATATCAAAAAGCTGAAGCCAAAGATTCCAAGGCATTAGTGATTATTCAGCAGGCTGTCCATGATAGTGTCTTCTCTCAAATTGTAGCAGGAACCACATCGAAGCAAGTATGGTCAATCTTACATAAGAAGTTTCACAGTGATTCAAAACTGATCATGATAAGATTGATATTGCTTCGACGTGACTTGGAAACCTTGTTCATGAAAAGTGGGGAATCGGTGCAAGATTTTTTCAAGAGAAATGGCAACTGTTAGTCAAACACGATCCTACAGGGATCAGATTTCTAATCAGACAATTGTTGAAAAGGTATTAAGAAGCTTAACTCCAAAATTTGATCACATAGTTGCTACAATAGAAGAGTCTAAGGATTTATAGTTTATTCATTTGATGAACTAATGGGATCACTGCAAGCTCATGAATCTAGAATCAATAGATCACTTGAAAAGAATGAAGAATAGGTATTTAAAGTGAAGGAAGCAGCCACCAAAATTGGAGAAGGTGAAGCTTTAGCAACTAAAGGCCAATTGGATCAGATTTCTGATCAGACAATTGTTGCCAAGGTATTAAGAAGCTTAACTCCAAAATTTGATCACATAGTTGCTGCAATAGAAGAGTCTAAGGATTTATAGTTTATTCATTTGATGAACTAACGGGATCATTGCAAGCTCATGAGTCCCAAATCAATAGATCACTTGAAAAGAATGAAGAACAAGCATTTAAAGTGAAGGAGGCAGCCATCAAAATTGGAAAAGATGAAGCTTCAACAACTAAAGGCGAGGAAGAGAAGGATTTTGTGGTCGTGGCCGTGGTTGAGGAAGAGGTAGAGGCCATCAAATGCGCAACAAAGGCAGTCTAAAGAGCAAAGCAACCATAAGAGCGGCATTCAATGCTATCATTGCAAGAAATATGGTCATATAAAGGTAGATTGTTGGTACAAGGATGAACAAGTGAATTATGCAACAGATAATGGAGAAGAGAGTAAGCTTTTTGTGGCCCATTTTGATACTAACAAGTCCAATGATGTGTGGTTTATAGATAGCAGCTATTTAAATCATATGACTGGCACAAAATCTATGTTCAAAGAGCTGGATGAGGCACAAAAGATGAACGTAGAGGTTCGAAATGGGAAAGAATTGCAAGTTGAAGGGAAAGGTATAATGGCAATTGAAACTAGCCATGGTAGAGTCAAACTCTTACACAATGTTCAATTTATACTTGAGTTGGGATATAATTTATTAAGTGTTAGACAACCAATGGCTAGTGGATATTCAGTCATATTTGAAGATTGTGCATCTGTTATTAAAGATAAGCAATAAGGCCAAACGATCATCAATGTCAGCATGATTCAAAATAAAATGTTCCCATTGAAAGTTTCAAACATGGGAAATTTTGTTCTTGTTGTTCGTGGAAAATATGACTCAAAGTTATGGCATTTGAGGTATGGGTATCTCAACATCAAGGGCCTGAAATTGATAAAAGAGAAAGGTATGGTTGTTGGACTACCAAAAATTGACTCTATTGAATTATATAATGGTGAGGGGTGCATATATGGGAAACAAACCAGGAAGTCGTTTCCAGATGGAAAGGCTTGGAAGGCATCAAAGTGTCTTGAATTAATACATGCTGATTTATGTGAGCCTATTCATACTGAGTCTTTTGGTAGAAGTCGTTCGTTCTTGCTTTTTACTAATGATTTTAGTTGAATGAGTTGGGTCTATTTTTTAGAGAACAAATAATAAACATTTGAGAAAATTTCAGCATTTTAAAGCTATGGTTGAGAAGCAAAGTGGATAATATATCAAAGCTCTCCGCACTGATAGAGGTGGAGAATTCTTGTCCAAAAACTTTGCTCTTTTTTGTAAAGACACGACATTCATAGGGAGTTGATAGCTCATTACACACCCAAGCAAAACGACATTGCCAAACAGAAGAATCGTACATTTGTGGAATTGGCAAGAAGCAAGTTACAAGCAAAGGGGCTTTCCAATCATTTTTGGGCTGAAGCTATAGCAACATCAATCTATCTGTTGAATTTGCTCCATCTCCCATAAGGGCTATCATGAACCGAACTCTATTTGAAGCTTGGCAAGGCAGAAAACCATTTGTCAATCACTTAAGAGTCTTTGGGTGTATTGCATAAGCTTTGGTAAATTCTCAAGTTCGTCATAAAATTCATGAAAATTTTGAAAAATGTATTTTTGTTGGTTATTGTACACAACACAAAATTGTACACAATACAAAGCACATCAATTATTTAACCCTCTTAGTGACAAGATTATAATGAGCAACAATGTCATATTTGATGAAAATGTAAGTTGGGATTGGCAAGAAAGTGATAAGAAGATTCAGCTACAGATTCCAAAACCCAATGAAATCTCCCCAAATGAAAGTCAAGAGCCAACTCCTACAAATTCACCATCTGGTTCATCTAAGGCATCACCACGTTCTTCATCCACAATTTCAAGTCGAAACCTTTCAACATTTGAAGAGTCTTCGGATAAAACTTCCTAGGAAAGTTCAAATCCTTAAGAGACATATATGAAGCTCTTGTCAATTTGCTCTTTTTGTTTCAGATCCTATAACCTATGAAGAAGCAGCTGCAAAAGAAGAATGGCAAAGAGTGATGATGGAAGAATTGATAGCATTGAAAAGAATAGGACATGGGAGATGATGAACTTATTGAATGGCAAAAGTGCAATCGCATTGAAGTGTGTATTCAAAACAAAATTCTATGTAGATGGAAGTGTACAAAAGCACAAAGCTCGGCTCATGGCGAAAGGGTATGCACAGCAACACGATGTTGATTTCGAAGAGACTGTTTTTCCAGTAGCTCATTTTGATACTATGAGAATTATCTTAGCATTGGTTTCACAATTACGATGGCCTGTTTATAACTTTGACATCAAATCGGCATTTTTGAATGAAGATTTACAAGATAAGGTTTATGCAACTCAGCTGGAGAGTTTTGTCATTAAAGGCAAAGAAACAAAAGTGTATAAGTTGAGAAAGGCATTGTACGGATTGAAGTAAGTGCCACGGGCATGGTATAGAATAAAGAATTGATAAATACTTTCAGAAAAAATTATTCTTGTGGAGTAAGAATGAGTCCACTCTTTACTTGATAAAGGAAGGTAAAAATGATTTCATCATTATTTGTCTTTACGTTGATGATATCATTTACATAAGCTCCTCTAGACTCTCTTGTGGTTGAGTTTAAATCACATATGATAAATGAGTTTGAAATGTCAGATGTGGGTTTACTGCATTATTTCCTTGGCCTTGAAGTACAACAAGTAGAAGATGGGATTTTTATCTCACAAAGAAAATATGCCAAGGATCTTCTCAATAAATTTGGCATGTTTAATTGTAAATATGCAGCAACACCCATGAATATAGCCAAAAAAGGAGCTTAAAGATGCCACAGAGATGGTTGATGCTAAAAGATTCAGAAGTTTGGTTGGTGGCTTAATATATCTAACCCATAGTCGACCCAATATTACATTTTTTATTGGCATAATTTCCAGGTTCATGCAACATCCCTCAAAGCTGCATTTTGGTGCATTGGGATTGAAACGGGTCTTGCATTACATCATTGGAACTATGGACTATGGAATTCGGTACTCAACCAATTTCAGATTATGTGGGTTCACGGACAGCGATTAGGCAAGTTCATTGGATGATAGGCAAAGTATTTCAGCAAATGTTTTTACTCTTGGATCAAGATTAATTACTTGGAGCTCGAAGAAGCAAGCCACAACAGCATTATCTTCCTCAGAAGTTCAGTATGTTGTCAAGCTATTTGGTTAAGGAGAATGTTAACAGAGCAACAATCGCAAGAAGAAGCAACAATAATATTTTGTGACAACCATGGTTCAAAGTCGCGGTCGCGGTAACGGTCGCGGAACGTATCGTTCCACATCGGTGTCAGTGTATTGATCGCGTATCGGGCGCCATGCATATTTTGTTATGTACAAAATCTAAACAATTCTAAAAAGAAAATTAAAAAATATACAACACTACAACAAATTAAGTTGTCAAATTAAATTAGCAAAATACAATCACAACTAGGTCTTATATTGATATTAGTTGTAGTTGTTTATTATACATAGAGAATGATAAATCGTAACGCCACAAAATATCACAAATATATTATAAGAATGTCAGATACACATTTCATATAAAAAAGAGACTCAATAATTTCTAACAATACGAAGCAACAAATTATCTCCAATCTATTCGCTTCTCTCATGATCAATTTCCTCAAAGGAAAAAAAATCTCATTATATAAAAAAAAAATACTAAAAAAAAACCTAAGGTTATTAGAATTTTGGCATACCTATGAATACCATGATGAATGACGATAGAGTTCCAATATGGCAAGACACTTGGATGAGGTAGAAAAAATGTAGTTGTCCATCTCCTGGTTGTGATGATTGGCTGGATGAACCATAGTCATTATGCATGGGAGGTGGAGAAAGTCGTGAAGGTTCCATATCATGATTATAGTATTCAAATCCTCTATATTGAACACTATCACCAGCACGAGTAAATAAAGCATGACCTTGTCCATAATAGTCAATGATACTAAAAATATCAGATAAAGATCCCTCATGATATCTCCTAATTGTCCGATCATAATATCTACCAGCACTAGTACTAGTGAACCTCTCAAGGTGTCTAGGTTCATAATATGATCCATATCCAAAATACACGCCAGTATTAACTCCATATGATTGATCATAGCCATATCCCAACCATCGATTGGTTCGATTAAAATTATCGCTACCATAGGCATGTCCAATGTCCAAATTTTGTTACTTCTCATTAACTCTTCTATTTCTTTGTGAATGTGAGCAGTGAGAGGAATCACTTGAAAACTTAGTTAATTCATTCAAAAATTGGCATTGTGCTTCTATACCAGGACGATAACCATGATCAGTATCCTGAGTAGCATAATAATTGTCGTGTCCCTGAGCCCATGACATGCCTCTTGCATACTGACTATCCTGATAGTAATCACCACCTCTACTTGGTCCTTGACTAGAGTTAGCCCCTCCATCACCATTATCAGATCCATCACCATTATTATCATTACTACCATTGCTATTAGTTGAAGAAGATGACATTGGTACATATTTATCTCCTTTTTTTGCCTTACCCTTATCTTTCATAGTAAATGATTTGGTATACTTTTCTTATTAGTTTTCTTTATAAATTGTGACAAAGTATTACCAAAATCATCACTATCGTGATCATTGCCTTCTCTAGTTTCATCTTCTTCCTGTTCTTCATTTTGACAAATTTCCTGATCTAACCAACTCAAGTTGTCTTCAGGTAGTGTGGGTTGTTCATTTTCCCTAAACCATTCATCCAAAATATCATCTTCATGAAAAATATGACTAAAATCAATTGGGTTGTAAAAATCATCACTATCTCTTTGATACATCAAATTCTTTACCCTCAATCGCATATTATAATGCACAAAAACCAATTTGTGTAACTTCTCAATTGCCAATCGATTCCGAAGTTTGGTATGAATCAATGACTATGTACTCCAATTTCTTTCACAACCAGAAGATGTACAAGTTTGACTCAAAATTTTGTCTCTCTAGTTGCAATCTTCCTTAAATTTAGAGTCTCATCAACATAATTAAACCATCATTCAGCTATAAAAAAATAAAATAATAAAACAAATTTAATTTAGAATTCAATGTATGTTAAACATGTAATGTTAATTAAATTTTCTTATACGTTTAAGTATAGTTTCAAACCTGGCAAACATTTTGATAACGCTTTAATTGCAACTGCATTTCCAAATGATCCCCTTCTCTCTTGAAATGTTTTAAGCTACAATAAAAAAGAAATACATATGTTGAATTTTAGAAATTGTTAGTTAAGAACTGCCGTTAGACATTAATAAAATTATTATCAAAATACCTCATTTATTGCATCAACTTGCACGTCCACATTTGACTCTAGTCGCATGATTACTCCTTTTAACCCTTTCCAAACTTCATTTGTTTCAAATACACAAGTACCATAGTACTAAAAGCTCGGATTTAGAAAATAAGCTAAATAAAAGAAAATTATTAATTTTTTAAATTTATCTACACTGATCACACCTAAAACCTTGAATAAATAAAATAGTAGTTTGTAAAAATTTAAATTACCTGCTGCATGTAGATCCTGATGTAATTGATTATACCATCTCTTATCAATCACATCTCAATACCTTTTCCAATGTTTGACTTTTTTTTTATTGCCATCTTTGCTCTGTCCATTGCCTCATAAATGATTGGTAAAGTTGGCTTATTGTCTTGATCAATAGTCTTCAAAACTTTCACAAGCGGCTCCATCACTGCACATATATTTCTAACATTACTCCAAAAACTCTCAATTAATATCAAGTCAGCCACATTTTGCGCTTCTGTCCTTTTAGTAGTATTATTGAACTCTATCCATTCATCAGATGTGCACATTCTTTGCAACTCAGTACAATGTCGAAGAAGATTTTCCATTGAAATGAACTCAGTAGCAAATCTTGTGATACCTGGTAAGAGTAATTCCCGATTTTTGGTACGTGATTTCATGAGATTTACTATCTTGTCACTGTTATATATGAAACTAGTTATTGTTTTTTCCCTTGTGCAATTGTGTCTTTTATTGAATCCATTTTTCCAATATCTTCTAACATCAAATCAATGTAATGTGCAGCACATGGTGACCAAAACAAATGCTTTCTCTTTTGCATTAATAGTTCACCAGCTACTTTCATACTAGATTCACTATCAGTAACAATCTGCACAACATTTTCTTCTCCTATTTCATCTACAACCTTATCCGTCAAAGAAAAAACAAATTTAGCAGTCTTTTTAATATTTGTGCAATCAACAGAACTATGATATATCATGTTTCTATCACAATATATCATAAAATTGATGATTGGATGTTTTGTGCAAGTACTCCACCCATCACACATTATTGTACACCCAAAATCTGGTAATTTCAATTTAATAGTTGTAATATACTCTTCAACCTCTTTCAACTCTTCATTTAAGTACTCACCTCCAATTTGGAACCCTGAGGGCCCCTTAATTCCAAGTCGAGCATGTGCAATTGCATCAATCATTGATTGGTAATTTAATGGACCACTGTTAGTTGCAAGAAATGGTATAGCATTGAAATGAAAGAATCATTGATTGGTAATATGGACCAACCTTTTTTATGTTTTCCTTCGAAAACAAAGCTTTCACAGATTTTTGCTCAGAAGGAAATAAATAATATGCTCTCCGACTTGACATTCCACCATCCTCTTTGACATTAAAACTATGAGAAAAATCTCTTTTACTTCTAGAAGTTGATGGTTTTGAGCTACCCGTACCAATATTTCCTAAAATATGTCAATGTTCAAAATAAATATAATATTTTTATGCAAAAAATAAATGTAATAAAAAATGTAATTTTAATAGTTAATATCACATACAATACCTGACATGTACAGTATGGTAGGTCGAGCTCCAAATACAGAATGTCTTCATCGCTCTTCAACAAATTGGAGGTACTGACTTTCTCTTAAAGCTCTTTTAAGCTATTTTTTTTCCATCACTATCATATCCTCTTCATTGATTTCACAAATATCATCATCATCATCAATACTCTCCTCAATATTATACAAATTGTTTTCTCGAATAGAATTCAATATTTCTTCTTTTTTCTTTTTTTGTTGCAATTCTTTCTGCTTTTCCCATCTTGAGATGATTTTTTAAAAGTTGTGTAACTTCTTCTGGTACTCTTGGACATGTTTCAACTTGCCCCAACACATGGGCCAAATGTAGTATCATTCGAGTAATTCGACCATTTACAACTTTTCCGCAATAATTACACTTCACAATTTTTCTATTGCCACCAACGGGTTTACCATGTTCCCAACCAATATCTTTGCTTGCCATTTAACTATAATATTGACAAAAAATATATATATTTAAAAACATATATTATATTTTTCTTTTAATCATTTCAAATTTGAGATTAAAGATTGATTGACTTAACTTACTACCAAAATATTAATATGAAATATTATGCACAGTAGAGGATAAAAAAAACACATTCAAAACAAGTAGAAAAAGAAAGTTTTGTAATGTATGTATGTGTGTGTGTGTGTATATATATATGTATATGTATATAAATATAATTATATATATTTATATATATATACACACACGCACTTATATATAATTATATTTATGTTCATATATAAATATACATACGTAAATATATATAAATATATTTATATATATTTATAACTCCACTATTTTAGCCGCTGCTAAATTTCAATTCCACTGCCCTTCTTTTCACGGTCCTTACTAGAGCAGATTTCTCCTCCAATGTCTAGAAAAATTTCTCCCCCAATTTCTTCCCCAATTTTTCTCCAAATTTTCCTCTTAATTCTTCAATATTATTATGGAAAATTAAAACCCCTTTTCTTTATGTAAAATCATAGACAAATAGATGAGATGCTTCTCCAATCTCCCTTTCCTCTTTTTATAGATGAAAATCATGAGATGTTGCTGGTTTTTTCTCCAATAATTGTTGCTGCTCAATTTTATTTCGGAAACAATATGATTGTTGCAGATGAATAATTGTCTAAAATTGTAAATTTACTTTTACTGTATGTCAATCAAATTTTTGGTGTTTTATGCTCAATAATTGTCTGAAATTGTAAGACTAGATTCTCCTCTTTAATGTCCTTTTTCTGATCGCATTTTGTTGGAGCAAAAAATTGGGTTTACAATTGAGGTTCGGCCGAGTCGACTCACCGCGACTCGGCCGAGTCAGCGCTCACCCAACGGAAGCGTGGAGAATCGGCCGAGTCTTCCCATTCCGATGCCGGTTTCAGCGTCTCCGACATGTCCCGGTTCTGACTTGTACCGGTGGACTCCATTCCGGTTCTGACTCGGCCGAGTCTTCGAACCCTTGTGACAACAAAGCAACAATTTTCATGACAAAAAATCCTGATTTTCATAGCGGAGCAAAGTATATCAATATTCGTTTCCATTTCATTCGTGATTTGGTTATAATGGAAGAGATCACTTTGAAGTATTGTAGTACAAATAAGCAATTGGCAGACATACTTACAAAGTCTATGTCAAAAGAGAAGTTCAACTACTTTAGATTTTTGCTTTTAAGGTGTTTGTAACTTTGAATCCAGGGGGTGTTGAAGAACGATTCAAAGGTTGACATGGTCTTCTAGAGTCAGTTAGCAGTGTCCATAATATTTTGAATTAGTTAGTCAAATAAAAGTCTTTATTGTGGTTAGAATTACGTTAGTAGTGGCTGCAGGTGTTGAGTAAAATTCTCTTTAACTTGTTTTTTGATTGTAAACCTATAAATAAGCATGTTTGCTTCGATATTTGAAATTGCAAATAAGAAAGCTTCTGGGTGTTCTGCCATTTTTTTATTACAAAGCCTTATTTTCATTTGTGCATATCTTGTCTCCAACAACATTATAGTCTGGTAACCGCAAAGAAACAGGAATGAAGAGGTATGCTGAAGTTACAGATAGGTTGAATGAATGGAGGAATAGAATGGCAGCCAGAGGCATAGCTGCCGAACCAATTCAGCCAATTTGGTGCATCAAAAACCCGGGCATATGCAACATAGTTCATCCATTTATGGTTATTTGAGTTATTTTCTATCTCAAATTGTTTTTTTTTTTTTTTTTTTTTCATTCTAAAACAGATTGGCAATCAGTTATTTATTATGTATTGCAAAATTTGGAAGTTTATACCATTCTGATTGTCTTAATGATTATTTGAAACTTGTGAACATTGATCAATTTGTTTAGTATACCTGAGACTTGAGACTTGAGAATTCAATAAATTTTCTTTAGTAAACAATAGTTTATGTCATACAATGCAAAGACTGTTAATTATATACTATGGAAATATAAATGCTATCGCAATAGAAAATTACATCATTAATTTCCTATCCAGGTATTATGTTCCACGATTATATAATTGTCCAAAACAGTTTCACCAAAGGAAAATGGCCCGTGATAATCCAGAGCCAGAATGTTATCCACAGAGCATAATCTGATCATCTAATCTTTTTCCTTGTAGCCTCTGTTTTACTTTCTTTCTTTGATGATCAGAATATCTACTCTCTCTCTCTTTTTATGTTAACAATAAACTCCTTGTATTCGTAGTGATTCATCACAATTGTTTGAGTGTCGATTATTGTGATGGATTTAGTGAATTTTTTAGTCGTGATTGTGATGATGGACTGAAAAGAATTATTCACAAAGATGAAATGGACTGAAAAGGATTATGTAATAGACATGGAGGCAAACTAACGAGGAAAGTGGTTTTCCTACACGGGTGTGACACGTGGAAATTGGTAGATTGCCTGATTTGACTTGGAGAGTAATATAGTCATTTTATCCATAACAGCTCTGTCGCTAAGAATATTAGCTCTGGCAACATCATTTGCCAATGAAAATTCTAAGGTAGTTTTGGTATCTTAATATTTACTCAAACGAAAGCCTTAAATTTAATTCCGAAATCATAACTCTGGCCTTTGGGATCAAACCTAAAACTAGAAATTTTGCAACGTTTAAATTTATAAGCTATATATAGTAGTATAGTCCTCTGATTTTAAATTATAACCTTTAGATTTTTGAAGTACTACTCTCGTCTTATTTTATTTATTCCTCTTTCTATTTGAGGGTAGTTTATCTCAAATTATTTGTCACTGCTTACAAAAAAAAATGTCAATTTACCTAATTTACCATTCATTGAAGTTCCAAAAAAAGAGCAATAATGTCATATTTAAACATTAATTACTCTCATAAACTATTTCAAATTTTAAAAATTCAAAACCAATTAACAAATTCAAGATTTTAATTGAAGGACAATAATGAAAAAGTATTCTACTAGTTGGTTAAATATCAACTTTTTAAAACTATTTACAAGATTGACTATATAAAATAAAATAGGATGGAAAGAATATATACAAATTGCACTAGAATAAGAGTTTTGTACAAAAATATTCTTAACTATTGATTTGCAGGAGTTTAACATTTTTCTCTTTAATCTCAAGCCTAATCCTACTAAACATGAGAAAAGCCAAAACCTACCACCACTAAAATGGTAAGCGTTGCATTTCCACAAGTTATGTTTGTTTTCAAAAGTCATGTCTTTGAAGAGACTTTAACTATCCATTGAACGCAAAAAAGATATACACATATACCTATTGACATTCTCCACTTATATGATGTACATTGTATCTTACTTTTGTTAGTTTTTCATATCTCTCTCTATACATGGGGAATATTTGATTTGTTCTCTATCTGTCAATAATTCTTCTTCTTCTTCTGTGTTAGTAGCTTTTAGGACTAATTACACTTTTCACTCTTCAACTTATACTCAATTTTTATTTTGCATCTTCAATTTTAGTTTTGAACACTTTGCATCCCTAATTTTCAGAATTTGTCCCACTTTAGTTCATTTCTTAACACAATCAAAAAATCTAACAGAATCTTTATTTTTGCATTCAAAAATATTATTATACATCCTGCTGAATTTGTTGTACACACGAAAAAATTTCGTTAATTTTTGAAACGGTGTTAAAAAAAAAGACTAAAGTGGACAAATTTAAAAGTTGAGGGTGTAAAATGTTCAAAATTAAAGTTTGAGATGTTAAGTGAGAACGAATATATGTTGAGGGGTGTAAAATAGAATTAGTCCTTGCTTTTAAGATACTTGCCACAAATTTTAAGAAATTATTTTGTCTAGTTCTAGTTGGTCAGTTCATTTATACTTTTGGTTCTATTATTTAGTTTTTGACCTTTTAATTTCACACGACCATATACCTTGAAATTTTTCATCTTTGAAATTTCAAAATGAACCAATCTTTTACCTTCGATTTCGCACATCCACTTTCTTTTAAACGCCCTTCCAATCTACCGTAAATTCTTCTCTACTTTACTTACTTTTTTTTTTTGTTTTTGAATGGTTTAAGGCAACAGATTGTAAGTAGACATTGAACTTTTATGTTGTTCTGAATTTGGTAACTGTATAATACTCGAGAAATTATCTTCACGTCTTCCAAGAGCAAGGGAAGACATTGGGGGAGAGAGAGAGAAATTGGGCTTAATGAGCTTATTACTAATTATTTAAAAAATATACAAATGGGATTGTAAGAAGCCTCGGTCAGTTGGGCCCTTTTCAAATCCTAGGCCCAACTAGTTAGCGGGAAAGAGTGCGCATTTGGAAGCCCGAGTTAAAAGTATTGGTTGATACGTAACTGTTTTTAGGTGCTGGATCAAAGTAGGGCAAATTACCTAAATGGTCCTTCAACCTTTTTACTAAAACCTAAATGGTCTCTCAACTAAAATTTTAACTAATTTAGTCCCTTAATTAAATATTTGTTTCAAATTTAGTTCCCATTTTGTAGTGGTGAGCATGAATCCGTTTAATCGAATTCGCAACCATTTTCACTTTTATATTGAAATTTCGAAATTGATTAATCAGAATTCGGTAAGTTAAATGGTCTGATCAAATTCTAGAATCGAAAATTGATTATGAAACTGGAATTGAACACTTTGAATTCGGAATTAACTGATTTTCGAATTCAATTAGGTATTTAACTCCTTCCTATACATATTTCTTAAAAAAATATATGTATAGATTTTCTTGGAAAATTATATGCATAGATTTTTAAATTCAAAATTTTTTAAAGAAAATTTTTGGTACTTGTCGCTATCAGAGCGAGTTGAAAGCTTGCAAGTTACTCCATCTCTTCAAGTAAACATATATTTTATATAATATACTTTTACAAACAAATATTATAATTTACTTATAAAATATATATGTAGACACATAACATATATTATAGATGCAGACATGAGTACAAACACACATATGTATACAATTTATATGTATACCGTCTTAAGAAAATATTGCATTCATTCAACTATGATATAATTTTTATAATATAGAATTATGAACTATTTTATTCTTTGTTGGATTTTACGTAGATAGGTTTCGTTTTTACACTTTTTGTATTAAGGTTTTCAGTTCAACGTCAATAGGTCTAGTTAGCTAATGTGGTTAGTCAAATTTGAGATCGATTATCGAATTCGAATTTGATTAATTGAATTTTATTCTAAATTTAATTCAAAATTAAAATTTGTTAATAATTTTAGAGTTCATTTCTGAATTTTAACTAAATTATTTAATCGATTAACAGATCAATTAGTTAATTCTCACCCCCAACAATTTTGTGACTCTACAAAAAAAAAAAAAAACATATGTTTAAAGCATTTTGATCGGTGTTGACTCAAGTATAATCATACAAATGCGGTAGACAGGTAAGGTTTCTTTAAAGCCTCAATCTCATCTTCCATTATCACCTTATTCAGTGATTGAACTTAATCTCAGCCACATTCTCCATACATCTTTCCGCACCATAAAATTATCCTCCACCTTTAATTCCTACCCTTTCTATTATCAGAGAACTCCAATATCGCCCAAAATTGTTTATCTAATCCCACCAAACTGCCGTTACACAACCCGTTTTCTCACTCCACCACCGTCAAGAATCAAGTGATTGTTCTCCTACGCAACCCCTCTCAATCTCTGTCATAAACACACATAATTGTGATACTTTTTTTTTTTTTATCCCAACTGCATCTGGGGTCCTTTTATGCATGCAAATTATTGAAGTAGAATGGCTTACTGAGATTCAATCTGTGGGATGAAAGATGAATGTTGGCCCTAACAAAGAATTGGAAAAACTCTAGGGAGCCGCTTGGGAAGGGGACAAAACTAATTATCTTTTATGAGTCTTATCAAAATTCTGTTTCTCTTGTTGATTTTTGTTTCCAACAGAATATTGTGTGGGGGCAGAGCATTATTGTTTCTAGTTTAAGTTGTTATCTATAATGTCTTTTGGCCTTGATTATTACTTTTAGGAAGCTTGTTCACGACATCATCTTTGTTGAGATTCTTCTATATGAAAACTCTTGAGAGCAAGTTATTCTTCATTTTTTGATTAAACCCTGAACACTACACTCTTAGCACCGTGGGTGGAAATCACCTTGAAGATTTAGAACTACAAAAGTTACTTCTGGAGGTTTGATTTTGGAGGTGATTGTTGTCTCATTCACTCGTGGCGAAGGGGCATGTAATAGAATTTCTGGACGTTTAAGAATGAATTGAGATTTGGGTGATGGTAAAATTGATTAAGAAATTTAATTGTCCATTAGGTGTTTGACATGAAAGGTCAAAAAAAAGTTAGGTGAAAGCTAGAAATCGATGGTTAAAGGTGGGGTTTTTCAAGAGTATAGGTTGTTGGAGAATATGGGACGACAAATTTTTATTTCCTTATTTATCCCTGTCAACGCCGCTGGAGATCGTAAAAACTTCATGTTTTGGCAGCATCGTCAAATAGGTACTAAATTGCATATAAATATTTAATTGACGAATTAAATTAATTAAAATTTTAGTTAGGAAACTATTTTAACTTTAGTGAAAATGTTAAATGACTATTAAGTTGATTTGCCCAATCAAAGTATAATACTACTTCCTTTGTCTCAATTCATTGTCACCTATGAGATGAATATATTTTTTTAGAACATGCATATATACCTAAGTTGTCCCCCAACATTGAGATAGGACAAGTCAAAAAGTTATAATTTAAGTATTTAGTAAGAATAGAATTAGAATATAATATGATAAAATTATAATTTTAAAAATATGATATTTTTTTTAGAACATCAAAGGTAATAGAAAGTATGACAATATAATTGGGACAAAGGAAGCAGAAGGATATAATCCATTTTGCATCGTTCAACTTGTCACCATTTATTACATTGTACACCAAACTTTTTACGATCACTTTGCACCTAATATTTTCTTTTCTTATAACTTCAGTCCAACCACTGAAAAAATTGTCAATTTAGTGGGTTTTATTAATAGTTAGACTAAACTTGCAAAAAAAAAAAAAAAAAAAAAAAAAAAGATTAGAGGTACAAAGTGGTCAAAATTTTTTTACGGTGCGCACATAGTGATTGGTAATAAGTTTGGATGTAAAAAGAAATTAATCGAAAGAAAAAATAAAAGACTAATTTGGAGAAATAAGGAAATTGGACAGGAAGAAGTTTAGGCATCCTTCATCGGAGATCTATAAAGTAAATTAGACTTACTCTAGTTAAATTTGATGGTTAAATATATGGAAAAAAGAGAACCTGGTAGGATAGTTAGGCACGCTAATAATTTTTTGAAAATGAGATAGATCAATCTTATACTACGTAACTTACATATATTGTTTAACTTTCGTAAATGAGGCAAAATGTTTAATTTATACTTGCAATGTTGTTTTCTTAGTACATGTAGAATTGATGGACAGACTGAAGAAAAAAATACGAGTAAAAGTTTTGTAAAAATTGTGCATCCCACATTACACTTCAAATTTTTTTTAATTATTTTGCACTCTAATGTTTTCTTTTCTTGCACTTCAGTCCAACTATTAATAGAAACCACTAAATTGATGAAAAAATTTAACCATTGAACTAAAGTTGCGAGAGATGAAAAAATGGGATATAAAGTGCTAAAAAAAGTTTAGGCTACAATGTGAAAATATTTTATTGGTACCGGAGTCATACACAATTGAACGTAATTGGCCGCTCTTTGTTCTAATGTTTTTTGGTGGAATTTTTGTTAATTGTTCGTGGATCTGGGGTTGCCTTGAGAAGCTAGGATTCATAATATGATATGGCAATTTGGGGGAGAAAACTCGTGTGTCTATGGCAAGATTTGTGCTTATTGTAGCGATTTTTAGGTAAAATTGATGAAAGATCTAAGAATACGGCGAATTGAGGTTGAATCTATACAATATGTATACGTTATGTTAGTTTTGATGTTTATATGCTTATAGATTATTGGAACTGTTACTTGAATCGGATTATGCTTCTTTTAAGTAATTGGAGAGAATTTTTTTCTAATATACCTTATAAAAATAATATTAAAGTTTATTTTTTAAAAATTACATCCGTTTATAATTAATGTAATTATTACATATACGTGTTATAAATAAAATTTGAAAATAAATTAATTAATTTTTTTCGTTTGATTAAACGTTTCAATTTTTGTTTTGATATTGACCCATTTTACATCATTCAAATTTTTCGTACAAATTGAATGATAAAATATTTACGAATAAATTTGATTTTAAGATATATTGATCTATTTATCAAAGTAAAATTATTGATATAATTTAATAATTTTTATAAATTTTAATTGTTTATTTAATAATATAATATATTATTAGAGAGAATTGAAGAAAAATATAGTTGAGTGGAACCTAACCCACTTCAATCAATAGGAAACAAAATAATGTTGCTCATTGTCTAGCTAAGCGTGACTCTGAATTAGTTGATAGTTGCATTTGGTTTTCTTTCACACCAAATGATGTAACTTCCTCTCTTCATGCGGATTTGAATGTGCTTCAATATAATTCTCACCTGCTTATTATATATATCTTATCTTATCTTATTATATATAAAGGAATAGCCAATTTGATATGGTGGTCTTTCTCTTTGAATTCCTTCTAATTTTAGGGAGATTTAAAATAAAAATAAAAAAATTATAACTTTCACATTTTTTTGATGTATATATATTTTTTATTTTACATACACATTGAGTGTACCCTTCTCACTAGTATATATATAGAGGGAGTGTTTGGGATGATTGTGAAATCCAAAAAGTTCAGTTTTGGTCAGTACGGTGCTCAAGATAAAATTATTGTTGACAATGTATGAAGGAGCTTCGTTTAAGGCAGCAGCTAAAAAACGTTGCTTTAGAAAGACATTTGAAGTTGTCGAATTAACCACTTTAGATGAATATGGGTTGACCAACAAAAACGTGCAAGTAGTTTGATAAACGTGGCCATGATTCAAGGCAGTAGAGGTACAAAACTTGCAAAGCCCACGAAGATGCGGGCGCTATTAAGGCGTTAACGCATGCAAAGATAAGTAAAAACCATGCACACAATCAACAAAAAATGGGGAAAGTAGTATTGGGAAATAGGTGAAAGTGGGATAATCCACGTCCGGAAAAAATGGTTATGTAAGTCCCACAATTCTCACAAAATCGAGGGAGCAGGGGAGAAGGCGAATATAGAGGGAAAAAAAATTAAAGGGCATTCGGGAGAGCAAAAAAATACAAGGGACGGAGAGGCAATAAACCCAATAAAGAAAAAGCGAATTGGGGAGAAGGCATAAAATTTGACAACTTTGCACAAGTATGAAAAAATTTTGGCCAGCAATTTATTGGAGATTTTTCATATGCATGAGCTTATATATTAATGATTATTAATTCATGCATAGTTTTTGAGTTCGGTCAAATTTTGTCAAACTCATTAAATTACTTCTTTTGAGTGCCTCTCATCATAAAAATAAAGTGATGAATTATTTTTGAACACGTCTATTCTTTGCTTTCTAAAATGATTTGAAATATATTAATTGCCCTTAGTGCCCATATATATTTATTTGCCTCTCAAATTATTCTACGCACTAGAATAAATTAGTTGGCCTTAAATGCTATAAAATTGATTTATGTCTAATTTGCCTCTCAAATTATTAAGGTGCCAAATTGAATCAATTGGTTTTAATGCTCATAATTGATCCTAGTGCCTTATTTCATCAAATTTTTCTCTTAAGGTATTAAATTAATTAATTTGCTTTAGTGCTCAAATTTGCCTTTCAAAGCATCCAAATCAAATCAATTGACCTTGTGTCTAAATTTGACTTTTAAAGCACCAAATTAAATTAATCGACTTATAAGGTTAGTAACTAAAATTACATTTTAAGGTAATAAGTCAAAATTACTTGGTCTTAGTGCTCACAATTGCATTTGAAGTCACAAAACTAAATTAATTGGTTTTAGTACCAAAAATTACTTTTTAAGGTATTAAATTAAATTAAATGGCCTTTGTGTCCAAAATTATCATTTAAGGTAATAAATTATAATTAATTGGTTTCAGTGCATACAATTGAAAGTTAAGGCATAAAATTTAAACACTCAGTTTTAGTACAAAAAATTCCTTCATACATATTTTTAGTGTCTTAAATAGCCTTTTAAGGCAATAAATTAGACAAATTGATTTAATGCTAAAATGAACTTATGATCTCTAATAAATTGACTTTAGTGTCTAAATTTACAGATTTAAGGCATTAAATTAAATTAATTAACCTAGTGGCTAAATTTTTCTTTTAAGGCACTTAATTAAATTAATCATGTTTAAAATTACCTTTAAGGTAATAAATCAAATTAAAAGGCATTAATGTCAAAATTTTTCCTTTAGGCACCAAATAGATGAATAAAATTTACACTTTATGTCTGTCTTAACTTTCAAGGCATCACAAAATATCAAATAAAATAATTAGAATTGTCTTTGAATGTGTCTAAATTATTTTTACCTTTAGTGGATAAAGTTTATTTAAATGTCAATTGCGTTAAATGGCCAAGAGAAATTAATATTTAAAAATTATAGTTCACCTTGAACTATGTGTGGTTTGATTCCAATATAGATACGTATGAAACTCCTTCAAAGGGTTTAGTCGCAAAAACTACAAAAATACATTTTATGGAGTTTTTCCACTAATTAAATAAGACCGAATAAACCAATTGGTCAAATTCAAATAACCCGTCAAAGATTCAAAACTGGCTAAATTTAATGCCCGAAATGCAAGTGAATTTTAATTCATATGAAATATATATGGTTTGATTCCATTAATGGATACGTAGGTAATTTAAGTATATTACTTAGATACAACTCCAAAAAAATAAATATTATAAATAGATGCCCCTATTTTCATTTATTTAATTGAAAGTCAAATTAATTAATTGACAATTAAAATCAAATAATGTTTTTCTAGAATTAAGGAATGTAATTAAGAGATTTAATATTTTGAAAGAGTCCGACTTACACAAATAAAATTGAGCAAACTGAAGGAGTGAGATCAACTTGGACAAGGATTTAATTCACAAAATGATTAAATTTTTGCTCAACATGCATATTTTACACTAAGTCCAATTGGTTTATTTAGCTTATTGGCTTCCCAATTGGTTTATTTAGCTTATTAGCTTCGGATTAGGAACATTCTTTGCCACCCACTCTACAATGCAGAAATTACACATATTTGAATGGTTGAAAAGTAATGAAATTCTTTTATTTTTTAATTATTTCATCTAGATGTGTATATATTATTGTACAAATAAAAATTGATCTCCTAATTTGGTTTTTACCCAAGAAAGTACTCCATTTAACAGCACTAAATAATTAAGCTTCTGATAGCGTTGAAGGATTAGAATACGTCAATAAAGTTTGTCTGAAGCATCTCGAAGGTTTTCAAAAGTAAGTCGGTCTTTGCAGTCTTTTATTCTGTATTGTACCGTTAATGTTGCTGTTTTCAATATTCTACGAAAATTTGAAAACTCTTTTTAGAGTTTTCTTGCCACCCAAGTTTTAGAGCATACATCGCGCTAACGGGCAAGGTTTTTACATGTATTTTCTCTATTTTTTTTGGTTTATATTTTTTAAACCTTGAAACTTCTTTGTTTCTGATTTGAATTTTTTTTTTTTTGCTTCTATTTTTTATTCTTTTGGGGTACATTCTTGATCTGGTTTCTTGGTTTTTGATGAAATTTGGTAATTATAAAAAATAGAAAAAATTAGTTAATATTTTCTAGTTCTTTTTATGTATTTATTTAATTATTTTTTTGCAATTTTTTATAGCTTCTTTGTGCCTCTGCTTGTGATAAGAAAAGAGTTTATTTAACAATGTTATATTTATAATCCCAGTAAAGAGACAAAAAAAAAACTGTGTTTTTTTTCAATGAAGAAAGGCTGTGATTTGTGATGTGTCAATGGAAGATTAATTACATAAATGTTTTCTCTTTTTTTGCAAACTTGTTTGGTTTTTGGTTTCTGGAACTTAATTGGCATGGTAGATGTATAAATGAATCAGTGCACCAATTAGAGTTTCTTTCTTGATGTTCTTGTTCTTTTCTTTTGCATGCACTATGATCTCGTATATTATATTAGTGAGGCTGGCTTGGGTCTCACAAGTATGATCCTCTCCATTATTATTATTATTATTTATTCAATTTCTCCCAATGATCATTTATATTTAAACAAACAAAATTTTTAAAATTTATCATATTGTATCAATAATTTTGTTTTAATGAATGGATCAACATAGTTCAAAACTTAAGTAGCAAATATATTCAAAAATATTTAATTACTCAATTTGTCCGAAATATTTAAATAGCGTAACATAAGCCAAAATCAAGACAAAAATAATAAAGTTGCTAGTTAACCTTACTGAAGCTGGCAATTTGAGTTGGACGACGTGCCTGATCGAAAGCCTAATTTTTTATTATCGATTTGACATATAACTTTTAAAGTTACTGTCTTGCTAAGAGTTGTCGGCAAAGGGAAGTTTGACTATGCGAACTTCCTTGATCAAGGACTGACAAAGTGGGGCTTTAGTACGGAGACCACACATATTAGTACAGTGGTCCCAACTCGTCCAAGGAACTGCATATCGATTTGCATTTACCTCCTTGGCTGGAGCCAGAACAAGAACCATCTGAAACCTCCCCGGAAGAGGAAGAAAGGAGGAGGGATTGGAAGGAATTTCATGCCTGGTGAAACTGCTCTCTGCCTATCCCTTGAAGTTTGGCTTTCTACTAAACGCTTAATTAAATAGAAAAAATTGAGTAATCTATTTATTTTCAAATTTTATGGATAAAAAATATATACAATAAATTATATTATGAACCATTGTTATTTTTAAAAATTATATTTATTTGATATGTATTAGAGAGAAGTTTTATCTATTAATTGAAGAGAAATCTAGTCCGACATATAATTTATGTGAAACAGCGGTCTACAAAAGATTTTGCCTTGTATTTTCTTGAACTTTGTTATGGTCAACTATAGCAGCATGAGCTCATCTTGTATTGAATGTGATAATAACGGATCTTTTCATGACATTGTGTTTAATTTCATGATATATGCGAAAATAAAGGAACTCGAAGTTTGTGATTTTATAAAACTGTATAAATTTGTTGAAGATAATTTTGCGTAATTAAACAACGTTTCAGTATGGTTCCTCTATTTGTCCTTTTTATTTTTCTTAACAGTTTAATATTTGTCAGACTTATCTACATTAAGCCTTTGTTCAATGTGACTAATTTAATTTGAATTTAAATTCCTTAATCTAACGATACTCCTTATTCCACGAGAGAAAAAGGTGTAATTTTAATTTTTTAAATGAGTTGTGATTCTTCTAATTATAAGAGGTGGTATGTGTCAAGTTTTGATTAAACATTTGAACAAACCTTTGTCACATATTTGCCCTAATTTACATTAAACGTGTACTAAATCATTTATATCAGATGAATTTAACATCATATGTGTATAACACTCACTCTTTCACATCTAAGATGAATTTAATGATTTTAGGTTATGTATAACAGAAATACATTCAAAGTTGCAAGTTTCAACTAACATGGTGTTGATGAATCTGTAGCATTTCCAGCCCATGCGATTCATCATTTTTTTTCCTTCTTCTGAATAGATTGTAAGGCATCCATTGGCTTTTCATTGATATATTGTGTTTGATTTGGATTTATGGTTATTTTCTTGTCTTAGGAAGTAACATTACAAAACAGAAAAAATGTATCGCGTGGCACAAGCATCTGAATTTCTGGTCATCACTGGAATCTTTGTTGAAGATATAAAGATCAATCCTACAAAAAAGGCAGTAATCTGGCCATTTTTGAAATGCAGAGTCATTGATGTTACGTTACCCCTGTTAACTACACATTTGAAGTGAATGCAATGAGTGCTGAGAAACTCCCCTTTCTCCTCCCTGCCGTTTTTACAATTGGTCCAAGAGTTGATGATCACGACAGTCTTGTTAAATATGCAAAACTTCTTTCGCATCATAAGCGCGATTCACATGATGTTAAGGAGCTTGGTCAAGGGGTGATTGAGGGAGAAACTCGTGTTCTTGCTGCTTCGATGACAATGGAAGAAATATTTCGTGGGTGTTCGTGAAAGTTCAACTTGAACTCAACCAGTTTGGACTTTTGATATATAACTCTAACATTAAGCACCTAGTTGATGTTCCGGGGCAGGAGTATTTCTCTTACTTGGGGCAGAAAAATCAAATGGAAGCAGCAAATCAGACGAAAGTGGATGTTGCTGAGGCGAAAATGAAAGGATAGATAGGAGCTAAGGAAAGGCAAGGCTAATTTTCGACTGACACTTCAAAATGCTGCTAAAATTGATGCTGAGACAAAGATAATATTTGCACAAAGGGAAGGGTGAGGAGAGAAAGCAGGGGATTATGGCGAAGGGTGAGGAGAGAAAGCAGGAGATTATGGCGAAGTCCCAAGTGAAGATCTATGAGAATCAAAGGGAGGCTGATGTTGCTGAGGCAATTGCTCAGCTAGCTACCAAGAAAGCTGGGTGGGCTTAGCAGGCGAAGATGGCTGAGGTAGAGGCTGAAAAAGCTGTAGCCATTCGGGAGGCAGAGTTGCAAAAGGAAGTAGAGACGAAGAATGCATTAGCCGACTGAGCAGCTTAAGGCTCAACTTCTCAGCAACGCTAGTGTCGACTATGATATTAAGGTACTTTAATTTCGTTTATTTCACATATTCATTCAATGCTTAGGAGCTAGGACTCAACTTTTAGTGGTTCTATACGTAATTACTTAATAGTGGTATTCTTTGGTATGCTGTACTAAGACGAAATACGGTTATATGTCACTATATTTTTCATATAATATATATATGTACACGATACATTGTGCGTGATAATGTTACACATGAATTGGTGCACAATTCGTTGATTAACTAATGAATTAGGTAATTATAGTTTTGTGCAAATCACAAAAGCAGGTGAAGTTTATAAGTTTCACATATTAAATGGAATTAAGTCTAATTTTTAACCATGTGAAACAATTTTCTGTCCAATTATGTGAAGCTTTCTAGATTTACCACTCCTAATTCTATCGCATCTTTTATACTTATGTCTCCATATAGGTCATATTATTTACATTTCGCATAAAAATTTAGGTCCAAGAGGCAAATTCAGATCTCTACAAGAAACAAAAGGCAGCAGAGGCAGTGTTCTATGAGAAAGAAAGAGCTGCCGAGGCTCAAAGAGTGGCAGCAGAAGCTCAACTTTATGCAATGCAACAAGCTGCAGATGCAGAACTTTATGCAAAAAGAAAAGAAGTCGAAAGGCTGGTGGCACATGTCATAGCAGAAGCACAAGGAGTCTATATCAGAATCCTGTTGGCATCACTGGGAGGAAACTACAATGCTTTGAGAGATTATTTGACGATTGATGGTGTTATGTTCAAGGACATTACCAAAATCATTGCTGAAGCTGTCCAGGGACTACAACCAAAGATCAGTGTCTGGTCGAACGGTGGAGCGGCCGTAGATGGAACAGGAACTGGAAATTCAGTCATGAAAGAGATAGCATCAGTATACCGGGCATTGCCACCCTTGTTACAAATTGGTATGCTGCCTCCGACTTGGATGGGTGTAGTCTCCCCAGTTCTGGTGCTAGCCAGCCAGAAAATTAGTAATCGCATATCTATTAGTGGGACTTCCTGTAATACTCACAATTTTTTAAATAAAATACTCAAACTTACTGGAAGATAAAATCGTGTAAGAGTCTTAAGGAATGAAATAATTAAAATAATACTATTCTACTCCTAGTACAATTATTTCAGTAGTATATATATATATATATATACTATATATATATATATATATATATATGCAAATAACGATACACATATATGCAAATAACGATTAGGCTATATATATACTATAGAGTAGAATATTTTATTCTTTTTTTATGTAACATAAATGTTGGAGAGAATTTCAGTCAAATTAGAGGTTAGTCTTCTTTTTATTTAGTTTTAATTAATTATTTTCGTTTTTAATTTTAGAAAATTAGATACTTAATTATTTTGAATATTAGTTATTCACTTTATTAGATTATTTGTTTACGAAGTTAGTTCAACTAATGCAAAAGTTACTATTGGTAGTTAATTTATAAAATTATTTTCTTGAAATTAAAATTGGATTTATGTATATGGAAATTATGTTTCTTTTTTCTAGAATTATATTATATTATTGCTGAAAAAAACAAAAAACAGGCGATGATGATTGATTTAGAAGAGAGAGAAAACAGCTTGAAGACGGGTTTGATTTCGATTAGAATCCAAAGAGAAGAAAAAAAAAGAAGAAGGAAGAGAAAAACCATGAATTGTAGGCATGGAGAATGACGAGGGGCAGAAGATGAGATTTGATGAATGTTTGTAAAATTACATCTTAACTCTCCAAGGTTTTATAAAACTTTTACGAAGGCCCAAAGAAACTTTTATTGTGACACATTGAGTCCTTTAGAGGTTCTGAAATTATAGATAAGCCCAAATAATTTTTCAAAGTACTCCATCAGTCCATAGAAGCCATCTAGAATCACTAAAAGGCCCTTACAATTTGTCAACATTTCACATAGCCCCGTAAAAACTTTTATAAACAACAAATTGACCCCGAAAAGTTTAGATGAAGTTAATATTTAACCCCAAAAGGTTATACAGAATATATAGAGAACCCTAATGACCTTGGATATGACAAAAATACCCTCAAGTGCTTTAATAGTTACATAAAAGCCCGAATTAGTTTTTCAAAATTATGAAAAGACCCCGAATAGATTTCTAACATTGTAAAATGTTCCAAATTATTTTATTTAACTTGAGTAAAGAGTCCAAGAAATTTTTCAAATATTATAAATGAGTTTTCTTAATCATAGTAAGTCTTATAAGGTTATAATAGTGACTTCAAAGTACTTTTTTTTATACAAGAAAACTATATGATATTATAGTAAATATTATTTTTTGCGAATATTAGGACAATTATAGATGTATGGAAAGGTTGAGTAATTAGGGAATTGTTATAGGATATTTAAGCAAATGTCAAACATGTACTAAGTGATAGAAACGTGAATTTTGATACGAAATACTGAAAATGAGCAAGTACAAAAGTAACGTGATTCTTTGGTATATCGAGGCAGAAAGTGCTTACTCTTTGATTTGTAAATTGTTTTGCGAACATGTATATTTTCTTAAATAATTTTATGAATTTGCATGTTTTTTCTAAATTGTTTTATGAAATGTGTTTTACAAAATGATTATTTGATTGTGAAAATCTGGATCATGTATGACTATTTTACTTGTTTGATTTTCAACTTATAGAAACGTGATATATGCAATAAATAATTTTTTATATATATGAAATGTATGTGACGAATGGGTAAACATTAATGGACAAAGGCTCTAAACGGACATGAAATAGTCGGTAGGGATTATAGTCATGATTTATACTGATATACTAATATACAGATATCCTGATAAACGATAAACGATATACGATAGGTCAAGTGGTTCCATTAAAATTTCTTGACAGTCTTTTCTAGTGAAATCCATTACTAGGTTGAGTATTTAGAGCCGATGAAGGCATGTATTGTTTTGAGCCTCTAAGAAAGTGTTCATGATTTAGAAATGAATTTGTGATATGTCATAGATTATTTTGAAAAGTATATGCTTTATGATTTGATATAGATAAATGATACATGAATTTTGAAATGCAAGTTGAATTACGTGACTACGTGTATTAAAAATGAAATACGATTTGGAAAGATGATTTTGATAACAGTATATGCGTGTGATAGTATGACTTCTCTCTATGAAATATATATGTATGTAACTGCATGATCATGCAGTAGGGTGTGAGTGCTATCTACTGAGTGACTTGTCGCTCACCCCATTCCTTATATTTTTGTATAGACGTCGAGTACGATTACATTATCATAGAAGATGAAGCATAGACACACTTGGATAAACAAGATTGTTATTTAGTAATAGAACTCTACTATAGTTATTTGATTTTAAATAGTCCATCTGTTGGAATAAGTGGAGCATGTGTGCTCGTGACACTAGATTTTTATTTAGTAACTTTGTTATTTTGGGATTTGTTATTTGAATAAGTATCTTATTAAATTAGATATCATTTGTGAGTAGATATTTTTGCTGCGTAATTTATATTTGGGGTTACTATATATGAATGATGCCTTGTATCTTTGAGAGTATGGTCTCATGGATATGGCGAATGACACGTGGCTGACAAGTGTGGGTCAGCAGCGTGACATTTTTAATGGTATCAGAGTTTAGGTTATGATGTCTATAGTATGAGTTTAGGTTATGATCTCTATAGTGTGTCTTAAAGTTGGATACTTAAGATACCAGATTGTGAGATTTAGATATAAATGTGATGCATAAGAAGTATTATACTTGGAACACTAAGTGATTTTAGCGCAATGGAAGCGTGGTGGATTTATTTACATATAGATTCTGAATTAAGTAAAGAAGTTGACAAAAGAATAAAACAAGAGAAAGAAAAATGGAAATAGAGGAACCCTAGATATATATAGCCAAAAAGATTAGGATTTAGAATTATAATATTGGACGAAAATGAAGTTGAGCAACTAGAGCTATATAAGTACTGAAATACTAACCCTATTAGATCATATTTATAAGGACTAGAGTTGGACATGGACAACTACCAAATAAGATATGGACAAAGAAAAAGAGTAAAGAGATGAAGTTATGGATAATCCAAATAATATAAATATTATGCCTTTATTTAGTATGAGCATTTTGGACTCTCTTAGTCAAGGAATATGGTTATATCATGACTGAATTTTTGGATTCGATCTAATATTTTGTGTTACTGTTTCAATAAAGATCAAGGATACCTATGCTTGGAAATTATACATATTGTTGAAGTTGTTGGACTAGAAATTTATATTGCTATATATATGTGAGTACAATTTTTTAGTGATTTTGATAAGTTGGAAAATTAACAGTTGATCTTTCGTATAGGAAAATGGCACCGCAAACTAGGTCCATAAATGATAACAAAAATAATATAAATAACAACACCACCAACATTGAAAACACCTCTGGAGGGAGTGGATCTGGAAGTGCTAACCGCGGGTTGGGAATAGAAAATAACCAAGCTCCTGTGATTGTCCCTGCAGAATTTATTGCTGCTACAACTACAATAGCACAAGCTGTCCAAGGACAAAATCAAGGTCAAACCCAAGTACCACCAGGTCATATGCAAAATAGTTTCACATTTACTATGATTGTATGAAAAATGTGCAAGTTCCTACTTTCAATGGCGAACCAAACCTAGAGAAGGCTGAGAAATGGTTAGGGGAAGTGGAGAATAATAACTTGGTAATCATGTTGCTTCAAGTACCAGAAGAAATGAAGCATGAAATTATTAAACCATTTATAGTTGGAGATGCAGATAAGTGGTGGATGACTATCCAAACAATCATCCCACCATCGCTTACTTGTTAGAGGAGCCTTTTTGAAATATTTCTTTCATGTAGCTATCCGTCTGCAAAGAATTGAGCAATTCAAATCCCTTAAACAAACCCCTGGAATGTCAATCGTAGAGTATACCAACAAGTTCACTATGTTAGGGCAATTCGTACCTGAAACCATGTCAAACGAGGAACTCAAAATGGTGAAGTTCACCCGAGAACTCACAAGTGAAATGCAGACTAGGATTTCGAGTGCTACTACACTTACTTTTGATGATCTATTTAATGTATGTGTGAAAGGTGAAGCGGATATAAAGAGAGTCGAGGAGGAGAACAAGGGAAAGAAGACCTAGCCAATTGCAAAAGCAATAGTAAGAGGAACAAACACGACAGGTCAATTGGTTAGAATATTTAATGTCTAGAGAAAATGAGGACCACCACCGCAACAACCGCCTAAGAATAACGTGACGGAAAATATAGTTGAGTGTGTCCATTGTCATAGACGCCACTTTGGTGAATGCCGACTGAAGTTAGAAACTTGTTTTATTTGCAGTGAAGTGGCACATCAAATGAAGGATTTTCCAAGAAATGTGAGAAACAGAGGAGGAAAGGTAGTTGAACCGGTGGCAGCCAATGCCAAAGCTAATGCTAGAGTATATGCCATAAACGAATTTGAGAGTGAAGGCTTGAAGGAGGGGACAATAAGTACGCTAATCATAAACATTATACCTGCATATATATTCTTGGACTTGGACATTGTTTTAATACTCTTTGGACCTTGACACGAATTATTTGGATAAATATTGCCAAGAAGTTTGTGAATACATTTTATATCATGACCGAATAGCCAAATAAACCTTATCAAGTGCTTATTCAATAGTCTTATAATAGAGGTTGAAGGTCGTGAATACAATAAGAGTAGTGCACTTATGCAAATTGTGAACAATAGAGTATTACCATTTAGATTACTAAGCGTGTAATTATGTGGCATGATTAGTGAGTGGAGTGACAATTCACTTTTGGATCGATTGACTGAAGTGTCCAATAAGGTTAGAGTTTACCATGATATTAAGTGTGTAAGTTTCGAGAACAAAACTTTTTATAAGAAGGGTAAAATGTAATACCCACGACATTTTTAAATAAAATACCTAAACCTACTAGAAGATAAAACTGTGTAAGAATCATAAGTGATGAAATAACTAGAATAGTACGGTCCTACTTCTAATACAATTACTTAGTTAGTACATATCTACAAATAACGATACACATATCTGCAAGTAACGATTAAACTATATATATATTATAGGGTAGAGTATCTGATTCTTTTTTTTTACATAACACAAACGTTGGAGAGAATTTTAGCCATATTAGAGGTTAGTCGTCTTCTTATCTAGTCGTAATTAATTATTTTTGTTTTTAATTTTAGTAAACTACTTAATTATATTCTTAATTATTTTGAATATTAGTTATTCACTTCATTAGATTATTTATTTGGAAAATTAGTTCAATTAATGTAAAATTTACTATTGATAGTTAATTTATAAAATTATTTTCTTGAAATTAAAATTAGATTTATGTATATGGAAATTATATTTCTTTTTTTCCTAGAATTATATTATATTATTGCTAAAAAAAAACGGTCGATGATGATTGATTTTGAAGAGAGAGAAAACAAATTAAAGACGTGTTTGATTTAGATTAGAATCCAAAGAGAAGAAAAAAAAAGAAGGAAACCATGAATTGCAGGCATGGAGAATGACGAGAGGAAGAAGATGAGATTTGATGAAAGTTTCTAAAATTACATCTCAACTCCCCAAGGTTTTATAAAACTTTTACAAAGGCCGAAAGAGACTTTTATTGTGACACATTGAGTCCTTTAGAGGTTCTGAAATTATAGATAAGACCAAATGATTTTTCAAAGTACTCCATCAGTCCATCGAAGCCATTCTGGAATTACCAAAAGGCCATTACAATTTGTCAATATTTCACATAGGCCAATGAAAATTTTTATAAATAACAATTTGACCCCTAAAAGTTTAAATGAAATAAATATTTAACCCCAAAAGGTTCTATATATATAGAGAGACCCCTAATTACTTTGTGAAATAACCAAAATACCCTCAAGTGTTTTAAAAGTTACATAAAGCTTGAATTAGTTTTTCAAAGTTACGAAAAGACCCCAATAGATTTCTAACTTTGTAAAATGTTCCAAATTGTTTTATTTAACTTGAGTAAAGTCCAAGAAAATTTTCAAATATTGTAAATGAGTTTTCTTAATCATAGTAAGTCTTATAAGGTTATAATAGTGATTTCAAAGTACTTTTTTTTACTACAAGAAAACTATATGATATTATAGTAAATATTATATTTTGTGAATATTAGGACAATTATAGATGTATGGAAAGGTTGAGTATTTAGGAAATTGTTATAGGAAATTTAAGTAAATGTCAAAGCATGTACTAAGTGATAGAAACGTGAATTTTGATAAGAAATACTGAAAATGAGCAAGTACAAAAGTAACATGATTCTTTAGCATATCGAGGCAGAAGGTGCTTACTCTTTGATTTATAAATTATTTTGAGAACTCGTATATTTTTTTAAATAATTTCATGAATTTGCATGTTTTTTCTAAATTGTTTTATGAAATGTGTTTTACAAAATGATTATTTGATTATGAAAATCTGGATCATGTATGACTATTTTACTTGTTTCATTTTCAAGTTATAGAAACGTGATATATGCATGATTTTTTATATACATGAAATGTATGTGACAAGTGGGTTAAAAATTAATGAACAAAGGCTATAAACGGACATGAAATAGTCGGTAGGGATTATAGTCCTGATTTATACTGATATACTGGTATACTGATATCCTGATAAACGATATACGATAGGTCAAGTGGTTCCATGAAAATTTCTTGACAACCTTTTCTAGTGAAATCCATTACTAGGTCTATACAGCGAGTATTTGGAGCCAATAAAGACATGTATTGTTTTGAGCCTCTAAGAAAGTGTACATGATTTAGAAATGAATTTGTGATATGTCATAGATTATTTTGATAAGTATATGCTATATGATTTGATATAGATAAATGATACATGAATTTTAAAATGCAAGTTGAATTACGTGACTACGTGTATTGAAAATGATATACGATTTGGAAAGATGATTTTGATAAAAGTATATGTGTGTGATAGTATGACTTGTCTCTGTGAAATATATACGTATGTAACTACATGATCCAGTAGGGTGTAAGTGCTATCTACTGGATGACTTGTCGCTCACCCCATTCCTTTTATTTTTGTACAGACGACGAGTACGATTATGTCATCATAGAAGATGAAGCATAGACGTACTCAGACAAAGAAGATTGTTATTTAGTAATGGATTCTACTATAGTTATTTGATTTTGAATAGTCCATCTATTGGAATAAGTAGAGCATGTGTGCTCGTGACACTATAATGGTTTTTATTTAGTAACTTTGTTATTTTGGGATTTATTATTTAATAAGTACCTCATTAAATTGGATATCATTTGTGAGTAGATATTTTTGCTGCGTAATTTATATTTGGGGCTACTATATATGAATGATGGCTTGTATCTTTGAGAGTATGGTCTCATGGATGCAAGAATAGGTTACTTCTACTGGCTATTTATTTTTTATATTTGGTGCTGAATCTACGTTCTTGTTTAGCTTAAATGGAAAAATGATAATCTTCTTCTCCGAACTATTGAATATTTTGTGCAAATAGCTCTTCGAACTGTTTTTCTTGCAAGAAATAAATCAATAGTTATGAGGTGCAGTATCGGTCACGGTCGAACATAGTTCTTAGATTCATGGTACTTTTTAGTACGCAGTGTGGATATAAGTACACGATACTACTAAAAATGTGGTATATTGGGGGTAGACTTAGTTAAAATGTTCTTTTGACACGTGGTACGCTTGATTAATTTAGTTAGTATGTTATCAATGTAACACTTTTAAGAAAGTTAGAATCTCATACAAATTTATATTAAACTTATTAATATTAGTTAGAATATTACTTAATTAATATCAACAAAAGTATTAGTTTAATTAATTAACTCCATGTCAAATTGAATTATTATAAAATTAATTTGTAATTGATATGCTTGACCTTGATTTTGGTAGCTTGTACGAAGGATACTTATTCTGTAACAATTAGAATAATTTTCGAAGAAAAAACAAAAATAGGTAATTTTTATATATAAGTAAAAGTCAACTTTTAAAATAATTGATTTTTAAGTTACAAGCTAGTTAGACGATAATATTTAAATAAAAGGTACCAAATTAGTATTATAAATGACAAAACTACAAAAAGTTTAAATTTAATTAGTCAATCTTTCATGAATTAAGTCTAAAACTAGTTTGTCAGATTTGGTGAATCAGTAGTGTACCATAGTATTCCAAATTGCAAAAGTACCGCGAATCGAAATGCGTGAACTGATACACGGTATGTATGGTTAACTAATGAATTCGATAACTATGGTATCGGACTGGTATTGTACAACAGATTTGTCAAAAATCATAAAAAATAAAGTGAAATCATAAATTGTTGGCTGTAGATTAGTTCTAAGGAGTTAATTAACCAAAAATAAGGTTTATACTACAATTTTAGTTTATATTATAAGATCTATAAACTGATGAAGCGTATCGGTATCGAAATAGTATTTATCGTTCAGCATATGATTCGGTCGAGTCGACTCAATCTTGGTGAGTCTTTAAACTATGATCCCATTTCTTGTACCAATCTTCTAGAGCACGTCACAAAAATATAAAGAATATGATAAGAAATTTGTACAAACTGAATTGGTAATATTCACTGGCTTGATGATTATTTCTATACTTGATGCTTAATTTACAAGGGTTGTATAGTTTCAATTAGTTTCTATGTCATCTTCTGAATGAGCAAAAACGGAATTTGGCAATTTTTCAATGTTGATTTGCATGTTGTTAAAAAGACAGTTCATGTGAACAACAAACAAATATGTTAGGAAGTTGGCTTAGGAATTAGATACAATATTTGGCAACTCACTACGATAATAACAAATAGATAAAATAAAATAAAATAAAAAGTCAAAGAATTATGTGGTTCGATCAATTAGATCAATATCCATGGCTAAGAGGAAAATTTTATTAAATGGACAAAATGAATACAAATTGAAGAGATCTCTACAGATCCAAACAAACCCCATACAAAATATCTAAATATCTCAAAATTGAAATATCATAAAAAGTTTACAATGAAGATTAATATTCTCATATTCACTCTACATTCAATGAAAATACAGAATATTGGAAGGACTTGACAGCCTTTCCAAAGACGTACAAGTTTGGCTTGATCTGCAAATTTGAGAAAATGAAAGAAAATTTGACACAACATGACCTCGTTGTTGGATGCAAGACATCCAAATTAATTTGCCTTTCTATTACTATGTGGATTATTTGAACATTTGCTTGGTATCTAACGAAATGAAAAATTGTTAACTTGCTAAATTTTCTTGATAAAAAGCTCAATGGGTCAAATCAATAACTGGAGAAACGAACTAAATCTAAAAAATACTTTAATTTATTGACTGGATCAACATTTACAATAATAGAACCATGCAAAATATACAAGTTACCAAACATACAAGCTTCTATAACAATAGGAGAATTTTTACAAACTTGCATGACTCCACCTTTATCTATACATTTAAACCCAAGAGTGCTAAGGATGCCTAAAGAGATGAAATCCATCTCCAACCCAAGAACATGTTTGAAATCATTGAGTTCCCAGTACCTTCATGCATCTTAATTTGGATTGTCTTTATCAACCAATTTACAAGCAGCATTATTAACCACAAAAATATTTTCACCATCAACGAGTTGTATTTAGAAAACAAATATTTACGAGAATAAATGTGATAAGAACAACTATAATCCAAAAGCTATCATTCTTAGACAGTGTTTTAATATTAGTTTATAAGCAAAGTAAACATCTCTGTCACTATTATCTACTATAGTACTAGTTTCAAGGGATCGTTATTTATCTTCATGCTCAACCTTTTCTTGCATTTTCTTATTTTTCAATTTAAAACACTCCAATTTGATGTGTCCTTTCTTATAACAATAATTGCACTTAAAATATTTTTGTTTTTTTAACCTTTCGCAATAAACAAACAATGTACTTCATTACCACTAGTTTCCTTCGTGATATCATTATCTATGAATTCTTTTAATTTTAAGATAGATTTAATTTCTTTATAAGAAATTGTATCTTTTCCATATAATAGGGTATTCCTAAAATACGAAAATGAAGGGACAAGAGAAAAAAAAAAACTAGAACTCAATTTTCTATTATTTTCTTCATATATAGCGTTTCTAGTTTACCCCATAAATCTTGAATTGTTTTTTCATCAGCAATTTCTTGCAGGACCTCATTAAAGAGGTTCAACATAATACATGAACCGGCTTTTCATCAATTTAATCAAAATCATTATCAGTGATTTTTGAATGTTTTTTTCTCCTTTCCTAACAGATCTTTTTCTACTCTGTTTTCAATCAATATTATTTCATCTTCAGTTACCATAAGCCAAAGTTGACGCTCTGATTAAATTTTTCAAAAAAATGACATTTTCTTTATTACCGAGATAGTTATCAGAAGTGAATTCAATATTCCCGAGTTGTGATATCAATTTATTAGGAAATTGGCATAGCAATAAAATAAAATTAGTTTACAACCCAATACGATAAAAGATAAAACAAAATAAAATAGAGAGTCAACGAATTATGTGGTTTGTCAATTAGGCTTATGCCCATAGGCAAAAGAGGAGAATTTTACTATTTGGACTAAGAAATCAAATTAGAGATACCTCCACAAACCCAGAGAAATCCCAAATAAAATAACCAAATATCACAAAATTGAAATATCATAAAACTGAGAGTTTACAAAAAAAAATTAATACTCTCAACTAATATGTTTCAAAATTTTGAGTAAAGGCCTCAATTTGTAGGCCCTAATTCTTTGAACATTCATTCAAATTACAAGACATTAAAAGGACTTGATTTCATGCCCCGAAATCAAGAGCTATGGCATGCCACACTTCGAGATAGATCTCGAAGTGTGTAAGACACGATACATTGAGCAACAATTAACCACATTATAGAATATCCATCAAATAATAATCATGATACAAGTGAATTATAATACAAAATTACTTTTAGTACACAATAAAATACAGTTGCCACCTTATGACAAGAGGAATAAAATCACGGCTCCAACTAGAAACGCGGAGGCACAAGTTAAGCTCTAACACCTCAATGGTTAAGTTCATTCATCATGCTAATGCTACACTACTCTAATCATCTAAGTTGCAAAATAGTTATGAATAAAAGGGTGAGTAAGTACTATACTTAACAACTAGTATTAGTTCCTTTCTAATCAACTGAGTAAGCTACATATAATATTTTACCAATCCCATGAGATTACAAACTAAAAATAACAAGTAACTGAGACATGCTTTAACTAAGTTATGCAATTAACATACAAACAATATGGTTTCTAGGTTTTGCATAAGTCTTCGGTCACTCGATCTAGATCTAGTTATATGCAAGACATTTTGTTTCTTGTCATGTTTCTAGTCGACATTCACATTTCTTTTCAACATTACATTTGTTGTACCAACTCCACAAATGCAGAGCTTATGAGCCAATGAAAAACTTCATGAGCTATGCTTATGGAATCATACAATTAATGGTACATTTTATAGATAAACAAAACTCATCATTTAACGGCACACATATCATATGTTCCATTCATTATAGACTAGTAAAATAATACTTGCTCACTCAAATCAGCTTATGACACAAAATAGAATAATTACATATAATACATTGTTACTATGCCCAATTTATATACAATGAAATTGTTACATTTTATAATTGCCTTTACCTTGGAAAAATATAACATATCAAACAATAATATGCATAAAAGTTAATAAGATACTTGCTCAACCAGTTATTATAATTAAAGTATCCATAAAGACAAGATAAACATTTAGTACCCAATTGGAAAATAACAGAAAGTATTTCAGTACTACTTATCTCGAGACCGGTTGATCCAAAACCATAATACGTGATGGTCGGAAATTCACTTCCTTGACCTAAAAACTCCAAAAGACATTACTACAAGACACTGCACACACAACTAGGTTCAATCAACAACCAACCATCAACCAAGCCCTATTGAAAAACAAAAGCCGTTATTTTGGATAGGATCAAACGCCGTAGCACTCCACCATGGCATAACATGAACACTGAGCCGTTCCTCCCTATCAGAATGACAAGCTTCTCAATTTCAAGTTTTCCAACTCAAAAAACCCATCTTGCAAGCCTGCAAAACCAACCATAAACTCATACATAAACTCTAAAACATGTCTATCAGGCTCACCTAATGCATAATCAATCATAAACACAAAAGACATATAGATTTATCCCATTGAATTGAAATACAAGTTGATAGTTTTTCCCTCTTTAGAACCTAGCTCAAATATTGTTATACAGCCATATAAATCATCAAACTTTCATATAAACATGTTCATTAGACATAAAATGATACATTTAGCTGCAAAACACTTCAAACAACACAATTGTAACAAGACCAATTCTAGCAAAACCCTAGGAGCAAAACTCTCAGAACTTAGAACAAATCTAGTTTTCTTACTTCCAAAATGATGTGCAAATTATTCCTTAACTTGTTAATACCTAAAATTCATTGATAACCACCTGATTTTGATAAGGGAGAGAAGTTTAAGAAGTTTAGCTTGGAAGAAATAGAAATTGAGCTACTAGCTTTGGTGTCTTGTAGAATTTTGATTTGTTTTTTTTCCCTCAATTTACTGCTTATCAGACTAGGAACCCAATAACAATTTAACCTACTACCCAAGCTCTTTTAATACTTACTCATCCCATTTTACACCCTCAACTTTTCAAATATTTTCAAATAAAGAACTTAAAAAAGGTCAAGGGTTAATTAAAAGAGGGATTTGAAATTTAGGGTAAATTTAAATATCGAATGTGGAGCATTGAGGATATCACAAAGAAAAGAAGTGAAATTGGCCGAGTACTACATTTGACGGCCTTTCCAAAGACGTGCAAGTCTTGCTACGATCTGCAAATTTGACGAAATGGATTTTGAATCATGACCATAGTTACGAAATTTGGAATTCTCTCTAATACGTGATATGGATACGGATACACGGTACGTCATTTTGAAAAAATATGATATGTGGGGGTAGGTTTAGTCGGTGCATTATTTCGATACGTGATACGCTTGATTTCAGTACGTGGTACACTCAGTTAGTTTAGCTAGTAAGTTCCCAATATAAATTTTTATATAAACTTAAATGGCAAAAGTAATCATATATTTTTTTCAATTCCAATATATCCTCCATATGATCAAATTACTAAACCAAATTGAAGTCTCCAAAATAAACAAATAAAAACACATTGACTAGTAGTAAATTCATTACATGTGAATATTTTTCAATATCAACCTCTAATTTTCATGCCATTTTATACATAACATCAATTGCTACTTAAGATGGCAATAATTAATCTCCTAAAAAGAATATAATAATAAATAATTATAAATTAATTGTAATCAATATCGATATACAGGAGAGATATAGACATATCTATACTATACCGTATACTTTTGAAAAGTCAGAATCTCTATAAAGACATATCCAAGGGAGTTACTTCAACATATATAATGGCAAGGATAATAGATACATTAAGACTATAGATGTTTATGAACAAACTTGAAACAATCCAGAAATGCTTGGGAAATTACATTGGAATGGGGGGATTGCCACTTAGTATAATTACTTTATTTTGTGACAATTGTATTTTGGTTTCTCATGTAATTTGAGATTCTTTACCTCCGTTGTAAGTACTGTGTAAGTTTTATCATCAATAAGATCCCAAATTTATGATTAAAAAAAATAAAAATAAACATATCTCCATCTCATATATTAAGTGTAAAAATTACAATGTACAAAAGTGTACAAATATTGCATTTTTTAATTAGTCAAATATTTTTCGATACATCAGATTTGGTGAATCAATATGTGTACTATTGTGTTCTATATCGCAGACGTACTACAAATCGAAACGCGTGAGCTGATACATAGTACGTAGGGTTACCTAATGAATCCGGTAACTATGATCTTGACAATAAAGATGGTAGGAATAGCTTTGTTGGGTACAAGATATCTATATTCATTTGCCTTCCAATCACTATTGAACAAAGCAAGACGAGTAGCTAGATTTTGTAACGTTGTGCGGCTTGTATTACATCTAGGATTAGTAATTTTGATATTTTTGATAATTTGCAACAACTTTATACATTTTAGAGTTTAAATATGAAAATTCTCAGATAAATTCCACAAACTTATTGGGTTAGAAGGTTGTATAAAAGTTCAATAGATTAGCTGGTTTGTTGTGAGTTTGTTCTGGGTTTATCCAATTACTAGCCGGTTAGTTATAGACTAATCGAGTCATTCGAATTAAGCATGTTATAATATTTACATTAACATAAAAACCTTAACGGGTTTAACCATGTCATGTCGTGACAACTCATTAATAAATGAATCATGATACGACACAATATGAATATTTAATAAGTCGTGTTTGAATTTTAATTTTTAATATAAAATTAATAATGACACGATACAATAAGGATAAGGCATGACCCATTACTACTGCTAATTAGGCTGTAGGCATGAGGATTTAGGGGTGAGCATGATTTTAGCTGTTTTTTTGTATAACCATGATATGCTATTTAGTGGTCCTTAAAAAGCTATAAATGTTAAGTTCCATTTTTTTTTTGATAAAAGAACCAGCGTGGTTGGTCTTTTAAATGCAACGTAGTTCATCATTGTATTCATCATGGTAGTCAAACAATACAATAATATTTGGCAAAAATAAATGATCAAATTGCACCGATGTGATTAAAATATTGATCAGTAGCACACTGAGGTTGTCGAACTATTTTTTTGTAAATTTAGTCACTAAATTATTTTGAGTGTATTTCTATCGTTACTCTGTCTATTTCAATAGTCAGTGGAGACAAAATGTCATATTTTTATGGGTAAATTTATCCCATCAATGGACGCTAGTTTAACTTCGGGATTGATTGAAACAACGAAATTTAGATATGAAATAGGCTAAAAAAAGGCTTCACCATCAAGGGTGGGTAGGCGCTTGCATAGTATCCTTAGAGCCAGACACCAATGGTGGAACAAGAGACTTCTTAGATAAAAATAACAAGGCCTTTGGCATGGAAAGAAACAACGTAAACTTCTTCAGATTGATGCTGGTAGGTGCGGGAATTCTGTGGAGTAAGAACTTGGTCTGGGAGGTTCAGAAATGCATGGTCCATTGGAGCAAGGATTTGGTTTGAGGCTGTGGTCGACTAGAGAAAGGATTTGGTAAAGTGAATATGAGATTTGAAGTTGGAAGATGATAAGGGATGTGGCTATTGGGATGGTGAATTGGGGATGGGGACTGGGACGTTGTGAAGGGGTGCGAGGTTAGGAGAAGAGGGAGGGAGGTGGTAGCTCTATAGGAAGAGATATAGCGGGGCTTCGGAAAGAAGGAGGGAAGAGAGATGGGGGAGTTGTACGGGAAGGAAAGGTGGCAGGGAGGGCTGTAGAACGGAGGTAGGGTGGTCGATTATTGGGGAGGGAGTGGGGTAGCCAGGGGCTTTAGTTGTTAATCTAATAAATAAAATTATTTGATTTTGACCCAGTTTTGTTTTCTCTTTCCTAATATGACTTGGCTTATAATTTATTTAATTTTTATCTTATATTTTTTTCTCAAAATTTTTTGAGAATGTTAGTTCAGTTAATTGGATGATTTTAACCCTCAAAAATTTATTTTTCATTACCATTAACAGCTCAAAGAGATGAATGATTACAGAAACACACTTAAAGTAGTGTGATAACCAAATTTGCATGAGATATACTTTGATAACTTTAGGTATAACACAACTAACCAATAGTTTAATGACTACTAGTGCAATTTGCTCAAAATAACTTTAAAAGTAACACAAAAGATTTTTTAAGTTTAATGCATAAAATGAGCATCTAATTCTTATTTTAAATTCATTTTTCAAGTAAATGTGTAAAATAGAATAATGAGTTGTTTATTTATTTATTTATTTATTGAAGTAAAAGTAAGGATTTTATTGATGTTTGGCAAGAAAATATTTTCAAAGGAAAGAAACTCTTCAGTTTACAAGGGTATATATCCTCTAACAGCCTACTGTACAGAATCTATACATAGTACAACTCTTCACACTATCTCAACAAACCCATAACCAAGCATTAAATGAAACATGTTTTAATAATGCTCCATTCCAGTGCCAATTCCAACCTTTTTCTAGTTCTTTGAACTTTTTCCCATGATGCCACTACTTGTTTAACAGTGGCTACTACCTTTTGCATTGTCCCCATATTCGATTCTTTTACTGAGTTAAACAAAGAATCATAGTGTACGAGTTTTCCATATTTCATATACTATCACAGCGAAAGCTAGTTGTTTCAGTTGGTCTTCAAAAGCATTTGTTGCCTAGTACTTTTTGATCCACTCTAACTCCTCTTCCCAAGTGGAATGCCCCCTATGTGTGAGGCACATTTCGTGGACCTTGTTCCACATTAGTCTAGAAAAAGTACATTCAAAGTATAAATGATAAATTGTTTCTTCAGTAGCAGCATAGAGCTCATAGAGAGTATTTCCTTGGGATAACCCCCACTGGCTGACTCTGGTTTTAGTATTTAACCTTTGCTTGCAAGCTAGCCACAGGATGAAAGTGAAGAGAGGTACATGCCCCTTGCCCCGTACTAAATTATACTAGATGATTTTAGTTCCACTTGCAGTCAAGCTTTTCATAGCTCCTCTTACAATAAAGACTCCAATTTCATTGTTTTCCCACTATATTTGATCTTTCTAGTCCAGCAGTGGTTTAAAATCAGAAGGAGTGCTGGCCTTGGAAGTTGCATTCACTTTCATAGTAAAACTCCTCCCAACTGGCCATTCCCATTCTCTTCCCTTTATACATCTAGCCACCAAATATAACTTCGACCAACCAAAGCTGGTAAGTAGTTGTAAAGAGTATTTTAAAAATGGTGCCCTTTTGGATGCCAATTATCATACCAAAAACATGTGGATTCCCCATTACCTACAATCTTCTTGATTAGAGGTTGAGCAATAGGCCTAAGCTTCAAAATCTTCCTCCAAGCCCATGAGCAATTAGCAGTTTCCTTTATACTCCAGATAGAGTTAGATTTTAGTTTAACCATATGAATCCATCTAACACATAGAGAATCTTTTTTCCTGTATAGATTCCATAGGAGTTTAAGGATCAAACATTTATTCCATACATCAAGGTTTAACAAACCTAAACCCCCCCTTAATATCTTTTATTTTGTTAGAAAAATGGTGAAACAAGTAATATCTTATATTAATAATTGCTAACTAATAAAATAATTAAGTAATAACTATGTTCTAATAACTAATAACTTATAATAATAACTTGTACTCATAAGTATTTTGTTTTACATTAAAACCACCCATAGGTAATGGGTCGGACACTCTTATTATTGATAATTGGAAAATAAGCTTTGTACTTTTCTAAGAATCCTATCTCATCTAATATAATGTAGGAGAGACATTTGTGGAGGTATAAATTACATCTAAATCAGTCAAACTACTTCCTAGTCTTGCTAGTGAATCTACAGCACCAATGGCGTCTCTAAAGATACAAGACAAATGAAACAAACCCAAGCTGAGTAAGTAGTTGATGTGTCGAACCATGGCATCAATTTCCCCAGGAATGCTGAATTTGCCTATGACCATATTTGTGTAAGGACAATGAATCCAATTCCACCTCAATCTCCTCGTAACCTTATGAGAATACCAACTGCGAACCTCAAAGAGAACATATGCTTAGGCTTCAACGCTAGTAGCACAACCAAGAGACCGAGAGAAACCTACTTCTAACTCTAAGCTTGTACTCATAAGTAATACAAATGAAATACTAAGTAATTATAACTTCAACTAATAACTTGAACTACTAAATACTTATGGTAAGTAATTACTTGAATTACTAAATACTAACTTATATAGTAAGTAATAAATTGGACTACTAAGTTCCAACTTCAAATAAAATAAACAATAATTTGGAATAAAAAATTAAAATGGTAATAACTTACACTAATAAGCAATAAAAAATAAAGTACTATTTAGTAGTAATTTCAAATAATAAGCCATAATTTAGACTCTATAAATTAATAATTTGAAATAAATTAATTAATAATTTGATTTAATTCTAACTAATTGAAAGTGAGTCAAATGTAAGTCAATCTGGCACGTGTAGTTGGCCAACGATCCAAGCCTAGGCTTAATATTTTTCATTTTCGGCACAGCCCTTCTGGGTGAATAACCCAGCAAACTCCAGCTCGTGAATAATGAAAATCTGCTGGAATTTGGCCCTGCGCAATCCACTTGGCAACCATGAACTTTTTGTTCATGGCCATAAGGATTAGTTCATGACCAATAAGGTCATGAACCTCTCGGTAATGGTTCATGGCCGAATCGTTTCGGCCTTTTCTTTTTTTTTTTTCTTTTTTTTTTTTTTTTATTTTTGGCATTTTTTTTAAATCTTTGGTAAAATAATTAAATTTAAATTTTGGTTAATTAATTCAGAATGTCTAATATTTAAAAATATATTGATTGACACAATATGCTATTAAAATAGCCCCTCTTATGTAGGTCAATTTATTTTGAAATATTAAGATTATTGTGTATTTGTAATCTATGCGGATATTTATCGACTCAAAGTAAGGTTAATCTTTGGTCGAATTATATATACACCTGTAGTAATAAATATGTGACAATTATTTTATATTCCATGTGAATAATAAGTCAGTTCAAAGATAGACTTAGGATCCGATTCGGCCATGAACTATAATCTTAATAGGTTCATGACCTGTCTCTTGACCTACATAAGAGGATGTGTATAAGAGACATCTAGATGTGTATAAGAGACAGAGTATGGTGGTTTCATTATGTTAATACAGAAATTTATTTTGTCTACCATTTTTTAGACTAAGGAATGAAAGTAGTAGCTTTCGCTGTGACACTTTCATTCTTATAGAATGATTCCCATAGTGTTCAACCATGTGACCATCTATGGGTATCATTAACTTTGATTCCCATTCCCTCCTCTCATACCCATAAACCAAACACCTCCTTATTATTTGACAAGATTTATTGTCAATATTTGATTACTACACCAAGAGTACCACTTACAAGTTAATATTTTTGTCCAAAGACTAAATATTAATGTTGTTTTAGATATCTTGTGATGGGCCCTACCAATATTTGAATTTAATTTATTATTTAAGATTTGGAACTTATATGAATATATTATTTTGTTCTATTTTCAGTTAATACATCTGTATCTATGATATCTGCCAATATCAATTCCATCACTATGTTGAATGGAATCAATTTTAAGGAATGGAAAGAGAACATAATGATCGTTCTTGGTTGTATGGATCTAGTACGACCTTGCCCTAAGGATTGAACAACCCACTCCTCTTACAGATAATAGTTCCGTAGAAGAAAAAATGGACTATGAGAAGTGGGATAGTTCAAATTGTATGAGTCTTATAATTATGAAACGTGCAATTTCGGAAACATTCAGAGGCGATGTGTCCGAAAAGGTACCTGCCAAAGAGTTCCTTATGGAAATTGAAAAACGTTTTGTAAAAAACGATAAGGTAGAAACAAGTACGATTCTATCGAACTTAATTTCAATGAGGTATAAAGGAAAAGGAAATATAAGGGAGTACATCCTAGAGATGTCTCATCTTGCTTCAAAACTTAAGGCACTAAAATTAGAGCTGTCTGAGGACTTGCTCATACATTTGGTTTTGATCTCTCTTCCTGCACAATTCAGTCAATTTAAGGTCAGTTATAACTATCAAAAGGATAAATGATCTCTAAATGAGCTCATTTCTCATTGTGTGCAAGAAGAAGAAAGATTGAAGTAAGAAAAAATTGAAAGTGCGTCAAGTAAGATCCACTTGGTAAGTAGCTTTAAGGACAAAAATAAGAAAAGGAAAAAGGATAAAACATGAAGGATTCAGGTTATAATAACCTTAGTTGTCATGATATTAAAGTTAATTTGGTATTCCAACAATATGGAGTATAAATAATAGACATACAGACCTCCTTAGTGGTCAAAGTCCATGAGTTCAATATTAATTATTGGTATTTACATGCGTTTATCACTAGAATTACACCATATTTAGTAATAAATTGAAAGATATTGAAACACTATTTAATTTAATCAAGAGAGATAAGAAATAATAATAGATTTTAACCAAAATCTAATATGAAAGCCGTGAGGCTTTTCTCATACAAAAACTAATTGGAAGACTCTTAAGAAACAAAGATTCTATTTTGAACAATAAAAGAAATTGACGAAGAAGGTTTTGGAGGATAGAATAATTTTATAAATGAACTCTTTGATGCAAATTTCCTCAATTAAACAATAGCCATTAATGTCTTTAAATAGGTCATAAGACACAAATCATTCTAAATCCTTAATGAATTCAACTAACACACTTGGCTTCTAATCCCATATGATATCAATTTCTAATCTAATAATAACACCAAATAAATTAGAGAATAAATCCTTGACCAACTCTATTATTAATTTTATAAATCAATTATGTTAAATTTTTTAAATCCTATTTGAGCTCGGCTCCTTAAACCAAGCTCCTCACAGAATTTGGTCTGATGCCGCCACGAGTCACAATCTCGATACAAATTTCAATCACCGTGTAGACAATGTACAATACTAATTTGTACTTGGTCTTCACCTTCATCTTCTAGTAGATGAAATCTGCACTTTGTATATAATTTGGTAGCTAATTCTTCTTGATCATAAAATTCATTCATACTTACCCATTCATCAATAAGTACATCACAAAATTTCTCTGTGAAAGTCACCCACATAATAATCAAACTTTTCTTTTTGACAAATTGAACCACCAAATATTTCAATAACACTAATGCCATATTTGTGTTTTTTTTTATTTTTTATTTTAGGTAAAATTAGCTATTTTGTATTGACAAAAGTGAATTTGTACAAATGGTAACTACTCCAGCCAATCTGTCCAAGTGAAAATTCAGACCAGTAAAAAGAAAAGCCTTCTAATAAGTTATCTCTACTGCGGATATTTACAAAAATATAATTTGAGATAAGTCCCAAGCAACACTAAGTTCCCAGTTTTCCTTTGTTCGATTGACATTCCTCCATAATGCAACATACTGCTGCATCTGACTTTTGACTTGATGAAGAACCTCCTCAGCAATCTTCTTCTGAAAAATTCTACAAGTTCTTTCCTTCCACAAATGATAAACCACCATACCTAGAGCCAGCTTAAAGATCTTCTTACAAAAAGAATCACCCCTCAAATGATGCTGTAACCAAAGCAGTTCAACACTCCAGCAAGTAGGACTCCTATACACAAATGTCCAGGTCAGGACTCTACTCCAAATATAGGCTGAAACAGGACATTCAAAAAAGGCAGACGATCCATAGATTCCTCAGCCAATCCACACAAAGCACACCATTTATCCACCTGCAACCCCTATTTGAATACTCTTTTGTATTTAGCCTGTTCTTGCACACAAGAGACAAAATAAAAGCATTTTTTGGAATATGCTTCTTGTACCCAACTAGATGATGCCAGTTAACTTCTTCTGAAACACCTTCCAGTAATTTAATAGCTGACCTGAGTGTGAACTGACCAGATCTATCAGCCAACCACCTCACCTCATCTTCCATGGTAAAAGGGAAACAATTATCCAGCCGCAGAATGAGGTCTTCCACTTTAGTATTCCTTCTTCTTCCCTTAGGCCATAACCATTGCTCCTAATCAACAAAGGTTGACACCTTTGCTTGGAAAGAGCTAGCAAAGCTACGAATAATTCTTTCCCCATAATATAAAAGTAAGGGGCCTCTAGGAAGCCAATAGTCATGCCACAAAAAAGTATTTTTGCCATTCTCCAGAGTAATTTTGATATTACTGTGATGCTCTAGCTACGTCTCTAAGCCTTAACAATTTCATCCGGAATCATGAGCAATCTAGTGGAATTTTTAAGGACCACAATGAGTGATTCTTCAACTTCACCTCATAAACCCGGGCAATCCATAAAGACTCTTTCCTAATGGCAATAGCCCAAATGTGTTTCAATAAAAGAGTTTTATTCCATGTCTTCAACCTTGTTAAACCCAATCCCCCTTCCTCTGTAGGTTTACAAACTTCTGCCCAACTAAACTTTAGCACATATTCTGCTGTTATCATCACCTTTCCACACACACACACACAAAAAAAAATGTAACCATGCTTTCCATTTTCCTGAGTACAGCTTTAGGTAAGAAGAATACACTGCTCCATTACATTTTCAAGCTTAGTAGGACTAATTTAACCACCTGCAACCTTCCACTATAAGTTAGCAATTTAGAGCCCCATCCACTGATCTTGGCTCTGACTTCTCAATTAAACCAATACAATCTAAATAACTAAACTTTGTAGTATCTGACAAATGGAACTCCCAAATACCTCACAGGTAGTACACCCTTCTTTATTTCTAGTATATAACACAATTTCAGTGTAAAATACTAGGCAATGAAAATAAGAAACTTAAAAACTATCGGTTGAGTGGACTATAACTTGAAGGGTCAAAGTGAAATTTCACAACTTTATCTTCTTCCCATCTAGTATATCACACAATTTCAGTCCCTCAGATGTGTATGAACATGGTAACACCAGCTAGGAACACTTCATATTTAGTGAAGTTGGGTTTCAGAACAGACAACTCAGCAAACTTATCCAATACACCTTTCAGAAGTAATACAGAATCAACATTTGCTGAGGATAAAAGGAACAAATCACCAGCAAACATAATATGGGACACCTGCAGACCTTGACAGTGGGGATGAAACACAAATTTTGACTCCTGAATAGCATTATCAATAAGAGCAGAAAAAAACCTCCTTAGCCAATATAAATAAGTAGGGAGAGATTGGGTCCCTTTGACTCAAACCTTCTCATTTGCAAAATACCCTACCAGAGCGCCATTAAGGTTCAAAGAGAAATGAGATATACATAACCCCATTTTTTACCCAATGAATAAACTCCGAAAGAAAACCATTGATTCCATAGCATAAAATAGGAATGGCCAGCTCAGAGTATCACAGGCCTTCAAAAGGTCCACTTTTATACCACATCTTGGTTTTCCAACTTTCCTATGATAACCTCTAATGATGTCATGCAACAACAATATGCTGCCTTGAATAGATCTCCCTTTTAAAAAAGCATTTTTCTTGTTACTTATTAGTCTAAGTAGCACAAGTTTTAACCTCTTAGTAAGAACCTTGGAATAACACTTACACAAGGTATTACAGCAAGAGATACGTTTGAACTCTTTCATAGTGGTAGGATTTTTGGTTTTTGTAATCAAAGAGATTATAGTGGTATTGAGAAGACATATATATATCCTTCTTCAAATCAAAAACTGATTTCCTGAAGGACTTCATCCTTGACCAGTCCCCAATTTTTAGTGAAAAATTCAATTGCAAATCCCTCTGGGCCAGGTGTCTTGCCTTTTTCATGAGTTTATTAGAACAACATTAGAGGCTTCTCAATCTCATCATGTGTTATAGGTCTCTTCAAATTTTCTATTTGATCAGAAGGAAGCTTCCTAGTCACCACTTGTTCCAAAAATTTCTTCATCTTATGAGTCAACACATTACTCTCAGTAAACAATCTCTTGTAACAGTTCACAGCAGCAATTTTTACCTCCTCATAATCATCTAAATGTACTCCAGACTCAAGAATTATAGTCATTATTCTATTTCTAGCCTGATGCAGATTCATCTTTCTGAAGAAAAAACTTGTATTCCTATCATCCGCAGTTAGCCATGCCATCCTAGACTTATCTTTACAAAATTGCTCCTCAGCTAACAACAATTCAGCATATTCCCTCATGTACCCTTTTGCAGAAAGTTCTAATTCAAAATCATACGGGTTAACCTGCAACTGCCTTTGAATAGTAAAAAGCTTCTCTCTTACTTGCATTGTTCCAATAAAGATACTACTATACTGCTTCTTGTCAACTCCTTCATAGCAATAGACATTTTTAACAATTTTCAACCTCAAACAAGGCTTTCTGATAGGATTCCCAACTACAGGTTCCCCCCCAAGCTGTTTGAAGAATTTGCGAAAACTTCCTGTTCTTCATCCTGTAGCTATGAAACTTAAAAAGGCTTAGGTCATGTATTGAAATCTTCTTTGATGGAAACCAGTCCTGGTGAATGGTCTGAGACACCAGGATCCAAGAATTCTACCTCCATGATGCAAAACATATTTAACCATTACTCGTTGCACAAGATTCTATCCAATACAGTACAATCTAGCTTCACCCTGTCTTCCATTACACCAAGTTAGCGAGTACCCTTCGAAAGGAATATCCTTCTCATCTATTGACTGAAGACAGTCCTCCAACTCATCCATGGCTTTCCTGTCCCTACCTTCACCACCCAATTTCTCAGAATCAAACCTGATTACATTGAAATCTCCCATCAGGATCCAAGCAGCATTATTAATTATTCCCTTGACTCTGAGTAATGCATTCCAGATGTTCTCTTCTTTCCTCAGCAATATTTTTAGCATATATAATAGAGACACCGTATTTATGACATAATTGTTGCATCTCACCATAATCTTGAACAGCAATTTTTAAATCATCTTTTTCTTTTTCTGATAATTCATCGACACTAACAAAATCACCATCATTCATCACATAATTTTTCTCAATAATATTTTCAAAAATATTAGTGTTGTCTTCTTCAAATATTTTCTCTTCTTTATTAAACAAATCACAATTTTCTATTTCAACCTCGTCCAATTCTACAATTTTATCCTTTTCATTGACAAATTCTTCATTCTCAATCATCTCAAATAATGAATACAAATCAAAATTATCAAGTTTATAAAAATTTCCATTTTATTTCATCATCAACATTCATATGAGATCATAAAATCAACTTTCCACTGCAATTCAAATTTAAATTTGCAATCACTATCATTCTCAAATTTCATTAAAACATAAAAATATTTGACCAGGTGATTGAGTATCATCAATAATAAGTCTCTTGTAAAATTCTCCAACCATTGTTTTACGCATAATGTTGAAAAACAATTTTGCCTTCCTCTTCTGAATTTCTTTTGGCAAAAGATTAGATATTTTTAATTCTTTAACATCACCTAAACCACATTTTTCCATATATTCCTCCATTATTTTGACCCATTCAAATCTTTCTTCTCTATTATTAAGTGTGTGCAAATCTTGAGAATTTTCACCTTTAACAAATTTTTTTCCCCATCATGGCAACTAAAAAAATATTGACATAACTTGGGAAAATTTTATTTTTTATGTTCTTGAATTTCTTGGTCTACCATAAGCTCCTCAACCGAAAATTTGACATGGCCTTTTTTTCCGATCGTTGTTCAACATCAACAAAATAATTTTCATGAAAAGATTACTCTTTTTAAATTACTGTCCCAATTCGAATCAATTTCTTTACACTTTAACTGTCAAAAGAATACTTTAAGACCAAACTCTAGTGATCCAATTTTCAAAATTCTTAATTACTATACCACAACAATATTTTTCTTACTAATTCTTAGTAAATACCAAACACTTTAGGATCATAGCCTAAGACTCTAATATCATTTCTAGGAGACAAAACATAATATTTAATTTAATCAAGAGAGCCAAGAATAATATATTTTAACCAAAATTTAATAAGATAGCCGTGAGGCTTTTCTCATACAGAATAATTAATCCGACAATGAAACAAATAGGCTATTTACTACCAAAGAATAAAAACTAATTGAAAGACTCTTAAGAAACAAATATGCTTTTTGAATAGCAAAAGAAATCGTAGAAGAAGTAATTTTGGAGGATAAAATAATTTACGAAATTTTGTGAAAGAATAATTAAATTTTAATAATAAACTTTTAAAATAAATTTTCTCAATTAAACAATTAGCCACTGATGTCTGTAAATAGACACAGACTAATCTAATACTATCTTCATTGTCTATTGACCAGACAGCATTGCAAGTATAATGCTTTGTGATAAAATAGGATTAGAAAGAGTACTAGAGTTTATCTTGTCGGATTTTTTGTGTAATTTCACATTCCTCTCTTAAAGTTTGGCATAATTATATCTACTTCTCATATAGTTTTAAAAATTACAGTTACCTCCTCTATATTAAAGTTTTGATTAACAAATTCAGGCCATCTTAGACTTGTTATTTAAAATTGATTTTCAATGTAAAATATTATTTTCTTTCCTACATTTTCATTGTTATACTTTGCAAGTAAAAATGAATTAAATAACCATACAAAAGGGTAAAAGTTGTAATAGTCTATAAATTATAGAGTTAAAGTGGAATACTTTCTTTGTTAAGAAAATAGTAAAATACAAGTAAAAATGTACAACAAAATAAAAGAATAGACAAACATAATATCTTTTTGGTAATATGGAGAACAAAAAATTATCAATATTACATTAACACATCAAAGTATTACATGAGTCAAAGAAATTTTTTTTAAAACTTTTATTCTTAGTATTGAAATAAAAACTGTAAAATTGGAGCTCCTGCAGAACCTTGTTATTGTTATTGTTGCCTAATAAATGGTTGGAAGTGTGATAAATTTTGTCAAAATATGACAAATGAAGACCCAAGAAGCACTATTGTCATTTACATACTTAAAATAAATATTGTGATTTTCTTGTTATATTCGTTTTTTATTTTTTATTTTTTTATAGTTTGTAAGTTTGCTAATTTTAGTATAAGAGTAGATCGGAAAGGAAATACCACTTTAGGTTGGAAACCGATTTTTTATGCTAAATTTCATACACGAGTTAAATTTGTTACTCAAAACTTAAAAATAATGGTAGGTAAGTGTAATTCTTGAAACCTGAATGGAGGTAGTTGCAATTATACTAAACCTCGTGGGAGGAAAGCACAAAATGTTCCCCCACCCCCCTTTGAGAGAATTTTTTTTTGTTTTTTTTTTTGGGGTTCCCGCATGATAAGGTTACTTTTCTGGGGAATTTTACAGTCTAATTATTTCTTTGAGTTTAAAAGTGATAGTTATACGGTATAAATTTTTTAATCAAATAATATTATATTATATAAATATTTAAAATATAAAAAAATAATTCTTAAAAGTGACTGAAGACTTAATGTTCCCTTTTTACAACTGTCTTTGGAATATCTTTTGTGGGGGAACTGGAGATGTCAACTCCTTCAGGACCACATAAAAGAAGTGGCGTACAGGATTCTGTTCACCCGTGAACAAAAAGTCCAAGTATACTAATGCATTTGCAACTCATTTTTTGCAACAGAGTATAGCGCTACACTTTACGATGCTCTGATTTTCATACCATATAAATTACAAGAACATGAATCTAATCCATTGATAATTATTCACTCCCAAGACAGGAGCAAGGGCAATAATAACAATTTCACACTTGGGGGAAACATAAAGAGCTCCTAGTTCTTTTAATCAAAGAAATTTCACCACATCTTTTTTGCCTCCAAATTGACGTGGAGAATCTTAAATGTGGAGTGAAAACTTTCCATCAACGCAAAAAAGAATAGACAAGGATTCACATGTTGCTATATGCTAAACTAACCTATATAGTGCTGCTTCAAGGGATAACAAGACAAACACGGGAGTCTCAAAATATTGGCTAAATTGTACATATAAAAAAGGTGGATACACTGAAATTGGTCATGGACAATTACTATTTCTACCTGGTCCACCATAGTAAAAATAATTTCCCCAATCTCCATCGTTGCCTAATTGTAAATCATAGCAATTTGACTGCTCAGTATAGATGCCAAGATCACTGGGGGGTCTTAAGTTATTTGTGCCATCTACAACTTGAATATTCTTGAAATAACTAGCTCCTGCAAATCTCTCTTCAGGAAAATGGCCACTACCCATTTGAGTAGTGGTATGTAATCCATCTGATTCTAAATTCACCACCTCTCCACCCCATTCAACCATTGAAGCACTGTTAACTAGGTAGGAAAATAAAAAGGCTGGCCAATACCCCAATACATAATTATTTCCAAATTGCATCCACCAGTTACCCTTATTTCTTTTGGATCCTAACAACAATTAGAAAAGTCAAGAAGATAACATTAAATAATGGTACAAACAAAACGACACTGAAAAAGAGAAGCATGTAGCCACATGAACAACTGTAAGAGATTCTCTTTCACCTCAATATCTAATAATTTATGATCGTGCCATTTGCATATTCAAATTATATTACTATATTTTGTGTAGCACTTCTATACCAGTAATGAGGTAACAAAACCACTTACATTCAATTAGATTCGTGAAAAAATAAATTAATTCGATTATATATATACTATATTAGTGGTTGGTTGGTGATTTATTATATGAATTAATTTTGATGAGTAATTTTAAATTTATAGTCTAAAAAATGATTTTTATTTTATGTGTGAAAATAACAATAGTATTTACCACAAAATATATGTTTGAATGTCACTGTGAAGATATAATATTTTCCTTCTAAAATATTCGTACAAAACTTTTTTTTTTTTTTGAGGAACGTACAAGGCTTACTTAAAATAAATGGTCAGAACATATAAGCAAGTATTATTGGAGTGTTGTACATTCTAAACTAATGTTTAACCAACAACCTATGACAAGAGGACACTAGCATAAGACTGTGATGGATCAATGTATGAATTTCTTTTCTAATTGCAACAAAATTACTGTTGATAAAAGTACAAAATTTATTTTGAAAAAAATTATATCTAAAGAAAGAAAAAGTGGGTCACTCCAATTAATTTTTGGTAGTCAAAGTTACCTTCCAAACAAGTATGCTGATGTCGTATTGTGAACCATGGTAGGCAGAGAGTGGGGAAATGCTGGCCCCAAGTGCTATTTCATTGTTGATTTGAATGAATCCAGAGCAAAGCAAGTTGTAACATCCCGTGGCTTGATAAGCGTCACTCTGTCATTATTTCCACATTTCCATCAAAAATCCACAACACGGGTATAGATAAGTAGCATATTAGCTGTATTAATAGAAATCTGATTGCCAGAAAAAAAAATTAATAATAGACTAGACAAGATCTGTTGGTGGCTTACAGTCCAGTAGGTGAAAAGTCTAGTGTTGTTATCTCCATATAAATCAGGGCTGACCTGATTTAATTTTTTTCAACCAAAAATTGTTAGCAAAATAATTCATCAATGACCACTTTGCACATGATTGTTGACATTATTAGAAGTTTAATAATTAGAAAGTTTTATGGTCAAAGAATAACTGCCAACCAGCTTCAATGCTATTTAGATCAGAATTAAAAGAACCAGCCAAAAGCCATATCTGAGACAAGCTAAATTCATTAGGCTGATGAATTTGAGGTTCCCAGACGTTTATAGTCGCCTTTGCTCCATAATAATCGCCTCCTTCAACATATGCAATTGCATGCTAAAAATATTTCAAAAAAGGGACCCAGTAAACAGAAAAATTAGTTCAAAGAACACAGTAAGAAAGAAAAAACTATATTGATTTATTAGACCAAAATTCAGAGAATTGTTGGCACCTGGTGACCAGTTTGGGTGATTAAGTCAGGTGCAGTCTGACCTTGGCTGAGGAAAACTTCTGTGATTTTTCTTTCCAAACCTCTCAATTGAGCTTGCTCTCAAGAGGTCCTCTTCTTTTGTTCTTTTAATTGGAATGGTTCCCTCAGGGCACCTTCCATTTAACTGCCATAATTGGACTGGTTTAGTATCATCCTTCAAATTGGACACTTTAGCTGCCCCAAAATTTAGCCCTTCTGGATGATAAGTAGGCCTCACCTACACAATTCAATCATAATTCTCAGCAATTAAAACAGACAATTTTATGCAGAATTTTGGAAACAAAACTGACCTGAATTGTGTGGTTTTTGAGTAAAGGATGATCAAATGCTGGTTGACGAGACATATGGACACAATCAATTATGTCGCCATCTGGGCTCTGCCCAAAAAACAAAGCCACCATGTATCAAATTTTGTAAAAAAAACACATGCAAACACACACTAAAAAACCACACAAAGAGAGGAAGATTTACCTTGATGGACTTAAGAGGAGTCTTGTTCATGATGAGTGTTTGCTCAATTGTTTCTTAACTTCAAGATTCTGAAATTCCATGTTCAATCTTCTTGAAGCAACACACAGGTTCATCATCATAATTAGCAATAACATGAAGCAATAATATAATCCCTTTTGCATCATTTTGGCATCCATGTTGAGTATTTTTTATTCAAAACTTGAACTTCTACAACAAATACAAGCTGGGATGCTCTTCAATTGATATATTACTGCTACTACATCTCAGAACTGTGGATTTTAGAATGGAGCCAAGAAAATCTGCCGACGGTTTGTATTTAAAAGGGAGGAGGTAGAAGGGTACAATGGGAATATTAGGTGAAAAAAAAATGGAATGTGAGTGAGTGAGGAGAGAGAAATAAAGGTCGTTTTGGATGTTTTTGTTTTGAGTTCTTCATTTGTTTGAGCAATTTAACAGCCGCACTTGTTTGTCGTTTCGGTGCCACACTGTTTGCTTATTGGAGCTTCTTTTGGTTCTTACAATTAACATTTGAATATTTGGATCCAGAAACTGAAATGGGAAAATTGCATAAATAATTTTTCGAATATTTAAAAAAAAAATTTTAGTCATTAGGATATAAAATAATGAGTTTAATCTCTCAAAACATCTAAAAGTATTTGTTTTTTTATCACAATTTTGATAGTATTTTGGCTAGAAATACCACTAGAATGTGATAAGGAGTCGAAAACATACATTTAGATTTTCTAAAGAATCAAAACTCATAATAGATTATATATTCGAGAAACTAAAAGAATAATTGTTGAATATTCGAGAGACTACTCTGCCATTTTCTCTTTAAAAAAAAAGGAAGAAAATTAAGAAAGCTCTCTAATCTTGACTTCTTTTTCTTGTATTTCTATTAGTTTGGTGAAACTCAGAATATATAAAATAGAGAAAGAGATTAGCATAATAATCAAGTAAAACAAAGTAGAAAACTAATTTTTGTCCAATATTATAAAATTGTCGTTTTGCTCTTTTTTCTTATGGAAAATATAATGTATATATAATTTGGTTGAGTTATGACCTAGCTATAATTAAATTAAAAACTTATCCGTCCATTTCATTTTACTTGTCTTTTTTATTTGGAACACAAGAATTAAAAAAGCTATTAAACTATATCAATTTTATAAAAAGATATTTTAAAGTGATTGAATTTCTTTTACATTAATACCCCCAACTACATAATCAGTAATAATCTTCCATCTATTAATATGCATAAAGCGTAAAAATTGGAAAAATATAATTTAGTACTTCTTTGATTTTTTATAACGACGGATAATTTGACACAATATAAAGTATCTAAATAACCATAAAAAGAAACAAAGGGAATATGTAAGACATAAAAGCAACATGTCAATACTTGAGAAAAATTAACATGTAGCTATTCATTCAATCTCTATACCTCTTAATATTAATTAATTTTTTTCACAAAAGATGTTAACTTTGTTTGCTTGTACAAGTCTTGTAAACTTTACTCTACAAAATGACGATCGAAATCCAAAAAATTGACCGAAAGTGTAATGTGAGTGTAGAGAACTTTTTAAACCAACAAGTATTTAAAGAAAAAAAAAACCATCTTTCCCCCTCCTCCGTATCTTCTAATGACTCGGACCCATGATTAACAAGTCATACAATAAGCATCTCACTACATAACTTGCTCTTCGTTGTCAAACCGATAGATGTATGTTAAGTATTTATAATTAATTATAAGAAAAATCATATAAATAGTTCATCGAATTTTCAAAAAATATTTTTTTAGTCCCTTGAATATAAAATGATGAGTTTTAGTCCTTCCAAAAAAATCTAAACATATCCTTTTAGTCTCTTATCACAATTCTGACGGTCTTTTCTTGCCAAAATACTATTGAAATTATGATAGGGGACTAAAAATATACGTTTAGATTTTTAAGGGACTAAAATCTATCATTTTATATTCGAGAGACTAAAAAATACTTTATAAATATTCGAGAGAATATTCATACAATTTTTCCAATATTCTAGTTTATTTATGAAAATTTTGGAAGTTTCCTACTGTTGTTTTAGTTCAACAATATTTTCAGATTTAATTTTCCGAATATTCCGAAATACCCTTAATTTAAAGTGTGAAGGAATGTAATTTAAAATCGTATTATCAAGTATCTAGTTGTTCCTGATCTATTTTTCTTTCTTTAATTCATTTTGTTTTTATTTGGTACAAATCTTGTTTCACCAATAACACCAAAAAAATACAGCAAGAGATCCTATGATCCTCAGATTCCACCCTTTTACATGATGTATATGAAAACGAAAACATTACAGATTGCAATTTTGAGATCACCTGTACTCCGTCTTTGTCAAATATCTATCTTTCACGGGTTAAGTCCTTTGCATGATTTGCCAGAATTAGACTCAGGAGATTAGCATGGTAAAGCCGATGAATTAAATGAATATTTAATAGATAGAATTAATCTAAAAAATTTATTACATTTAAAAACAAAAATAGAAATAGAATCACAAATAGACACTTTACCATTTATAGGAGAAGACCCTATAAAATTATGGGATAAAAATAAGAGACAGGTGCTAATTTATTGTGAAATAAAAGTTAAAAATCCAGATAATATAATAAAAACTACAAAAATAATAGAAGCTAGTCCTCAAGACATAGAAGGATTTAAAATGCACAAATACCCATATGATGAGTTCAGAAAATCTCTATACTAGGGTTATTATACCTCCAGATACTATAGATTATAATGCATATGGGTTGGTATGAATGGTTGATTATGATACCTGTTTTCTTGTCCTTTTCCTGAGTCGGTCTAAGAGTCGATGATCTCACCATCCTCCCTTCTCGTGGTTTATGGTATGGTGCCCCCAAAAATGCTTCTATATAATCAGTAAATCTTATAGATTTTCTTCCTACACTATCTTCATAATAAATGGTTTCTTGTGGTACTATTACTCTTTCTGGTTTATTTACTAACCTATCTAATTCCCACGGTAATCCTGATTGATCTATATTATCTACTGTTAATGGTGGTAAGTATTGTCATTTAGTCTTTTATAATTTATTACCATTCTGTTTTTTTTTATGTCCTGATTATTTCACTGTATTTTTTAACTATAAATGCTGCTGACCTATGAGGGGATTCTGAGGAGACAGAACATGGCACATAAGGCCTCATAACCAAATGTCAGTAATAAAAAATTTATACATGGATATAGCATTGTATTCACACTTTTTTTTTTTTTTATCTTTTAAAATCTCATCCAACATGTTAAGTCGATAAAATTATTCACGTGTCAATTTATTATTAGTGATACCAAATTAACATTAGATAGTTTAACACTGAGATCACATGTGAAACAAGAGGGGGACAAGGAGGGTAGTTGATCTTTTAAGGTTGTGAAAATTTGATCTAGGTTTATCTGTAAATTCATATTGAGAGAGAAAATATTTGCTACTCTAAGATTTTAACAAAAATTGATTAGTTTACTTCAACCTTGTCCGGTTGAATTTGCTTTCAAACTAGCATAGCTGCACCTAATGCAAGATAAGTTTTTGAAAAACATATAAATAAAGAAATTACATGAAATCTCTTCCGTTCCTAAAATGCAATATATATATATATATGTGCCTATACGTCCGTGTGACCTCCTCATTCTATTTAAACAGGGGAGGGAAAAGTTTAAAGTGTGAAGTAATTGACAAATATGTAGGTATCCAAGAATTAAGGTTAGGGACCTCATTTCTTTTTAATTTGAGGACAAAAACAATTAGTGCAGCTTGTCTTAAGTTACCGGATGTGGACAACAAAGCTTAGTCACTCCCCTCTCACCAACACCACACATGGCATATCTTTACAAATTACGGTATTATTATTTGAACCCACGTTCAAATGCAACATTAAAACATTACAAATTTTTATAATTGGGTCATTGAAGAAAGTGGGTTTGACCCACATTTTGGTGCAGGTCCACAATTAATTAGAGCGAAATGTCTTCTATGGCCGTCTCACTGCAATGGTTGACTTGTAGTGGATGCAAGGCTGTCGCAAATGAAAATCTTGAATTATCTATAAAACTTCATTATACTACTGTAGTTTTATGGTCAATGTCTAAACAGTTTTGTTCTTTATGGGTGTGAATTTTTGACACAATACAAAATAAAAATTAACGGTTAAAATTAGGATTTTGTGACAATTAATACCATTATGACACAACATATTTACAATACTAAAATAAAGGAAAATTTGTTGAAATAGTCTCTCAACTTTTTTATTTTAGCCAGAATAGTCCTTTAATTTTTATTTTTTAACTAAGACGGACCTTTTATTATGGAACCACCACAAAAATCTTTTTCTTTTTTTTTTGATAAATTCCACATACCCCTCCTGAAGTTTACTTATTTTTCACATAATTCTCATACTGTTTAAAATGAGAAAAATAAGAAAGAAATTAATTTGAATGGGTGACAAATGATAGAAAAAAACTTCAAAACAATTTTCAAAAAAAAAAAAAAAAAATGAAACATTTATTTTTTACAAAAAAAATCTTAAAATCCTAACCCTTCATTCTTAGCCCTTCATTCTTCCCCTTCTCCCAACTAAAGTTGTCACCAATCGAACTCTAGAACCAACCATTCAGCTACCCAAACGCCTCGCCTCACCCACCAAACACCAATTGTCACCCACTAGCCCTACTGCCAGATTATCCTTAGTCAACCATTAGGTCTTATTTTTTAAAAGTTGGCCATAAAGTTTTGTAAAATTTTAAATTTGGCTAATATGGAAAACAACTAAACTACAAGGGGTGTATGAGAAATTTATCAAAAAAAGAAAGAGGTTTTTGTGGTGGTTTCACCACAAAAGGACTATTTTAGCTAAAAAATAAAAGTTGAAGGACTATTCTGACTAAAAAAAAGGTTTAGAGACTATTTTGATTAAGGTAAAAAAATTGAAGGAGTATTTCAGCTATTTTCCCTAAAATAAATAAGTTAGCACCGTTTGACATGTTTAGTATATTGCATATAAAAAATGTAAAAACATATTAAGATATTTCTAAAATTATATTGCAAGTTCTATCAACCTTTATATGTAATTTTTTTCAATTAATTGATTACATTAAAATCCTCGTAAGACTTTTTCAATTTTTTTTAAGGACCTCATAAGACTTTTAAATCACACTTTGGTAGTTATAAATTCAAATAATAAAAGTAAGACTTTTTTATGCGTGTTGTTATATAAAATTCTAAATATTCAAAGTCATTATAAGTTTGAGAACGATAGGATAAATTTTTTGTACTAGTGTAAAACCTTGAGAAGGTCAAATATTATTTATATTAAATTTATTTTGTTGCGTTAATTTAGTATTATTATCAATAAATGAGCTACATAGATTAGACACGATACGAAACGACAGAATACAGTAATAAACATGTCAGATGCGATACAAACGATTATAATTAGTTAGGTCGGGTTAGGATTAGGATTTTATCACACAAACACAATCACGATTACATGTGACACCATGTGAGACAAGGGATATTAAAGGACCAGGTGTTCGGTTCCTAAGATCATTACCCGACCTGGCTCATTTATACTAAGTCAAGAAAAAAGCGATTCGGTACTTGGTTCATATGCATTGGGTACCCGGTCAATATACTAAATATTTGGTTAAAATAAGTCAGATAACTGAGTACCTAATCCGGTCTAATATTATATTTTTTAGTGTCAAAAGCTTAAAATATATACAAAAAATAACAACTAATTACACATATTCCTCAATGAATGAGAAGGGAAAAATAAAAAATTTATTAATATTAGGCCATAATATCGAGTTACAAATTTTTGACTCTTACCTGACATGGCAATAATAATATCTGACCCCGATTTTGTTAATCGGTTCGGATATTCAATTTTTACAATTCAAGATATAACGATCCAATGAATTTTTCGGATAAGAGGTCAAGAACATCCCAATATGACACCAATATTCTTGACTATGCAAAAGGTGTTGGTTTTGACGGTTTTTTGTTTTTTTTTTTCAGAAGATATTTATAATAAAACATAAATCACGGCATAATAATTGTGGTTCTCATTTTCTATTTCTAGAATAGTCTCCGTTGCAAAAGCCTTCCAAAGATCGCAAATAATGAAAGCCTTCTCCCGATTTTATAAAATTTCAATTGTACTTTGATCTTGCACTAATAAATATTTTACTCCATTTTCACCAAGTTAGACAAATATTTTTCTTCCATTGTCACCAAATTTAAATTCGTTATGACCTTATTACAAGCAAATTTAATTCTTGTTTTATTAGTAGAATAATAGTCAGTGATCCTTCCACTCAAAAAGAGAAAACGAGTAAATGAATTTGCAAAAATCCCCCACCCCACTTCCAAGATGACAAAACCCTCCACACAAAAATATAAAACGCGTAAATGTATGCTACGTTTCGTTGGCTACAGGCCTGGATTTTGCCGTGTCGCAATTCAGTAGGTAAATGACTGGAAAAAAACGAAGAAAGAACTCCTCCGCGGCCTGCGGATGCGGGCGCTGATGAATTTTTGGTTGCGTACACGGTGGATGAGTCGCAATCAAAATCTGCCGAACAAAAAAAAGCCAATCCAAGCCAACTATCTAACTGGGAACAACAAAGTTCGGTATGATAAATTCAAGAAAAATAATTTAGAAAATCATAAATTTAGAATCGCTTATCAAAATTACTCTAAATAGTAACATTATAATGAATCATTAATTTTTAATTTTAGATATTCAACTGAATTTTTTATAATTTATTTTCTAAATTTAGTGACATTTCAGTGTTATTATCATTTTATCACTTTTTATAACTGCATCGTTTTGAAAAATAGAAATATCACAATCTCTAATGTCACATACACACCATTATCTACACTATCTCTTAACATGTTTATGTTAGACATATTTACCTTTTATGAAGTGTACCGTAAGTGGTAAGACACTTTTTGTGTGATTTATTGATCATTCAGTCTGAGTCACTAGAAAATAAGAGGAGAGTGAATTTTTTTTTTTTAATAAAAGAAAATTATCCCCTAGTTTTAGACATTTCACTCAATGAAATAAAAACTCATCCATTTAAATTGTAAGTAGTGTTTTTTGTCAAATAAAAACTCACCCGTTATAATATGAATAGTGTTTACTTACATTATATATTTGTAAATCCCTGTATGTGATGTTACTATTCAAAACATTTATGATGATGGCAACAGTGGCTAGTTAGATGTTTGAGTGGAAAACTCTTTTCCCCAGTATAACATTCAACTGTTATTCTCTTGTTTTGTATCTTAGGGAAGTTGGCAAGTTTGGGGGTATCGATTCGCCGTGGTTCAATTATTGATAAGATTCCTTGGAACTTACTGTTCTAGTAAGAATTAGACCGCTATAATTGAAATGTTTGGATTTCTAAAGTAAAGGGTGTGGTCCTCTATTTGGGATTTCAAATTTTAAAGGAGTATTTGAAGTTAGAGATGTGAAGACACAAAGGTGAGTAATAAAGCATCCACTACGAAGATGTTATCTTGTTCCATCCATTTTAAGCTAGGCCAATAAATTACGTCAGAATGCTTTAAGTCATTTTTAGATTTGTGACTTCAAAATCAAGTTATAAAAACTAAAATACAAGTCACAAAATCTTTTGTGTTTGTGACCAACATTCAAACAAGGGTCACCCTCTACAAAATCACAAAAATATTTATGACTTATAAAAGAAAGCCACACACAAAAATATTTATGACTTATAAAAGAAAGCCACACAATTATTTGTGATTCGAAATAATATCTTTTATGACTTGTATTTGGTGGTAATAAAAAGTGATAAAAATATAAATTTTTATGTGACATGAAAAAAGAGAATCACAAATAAAATTTTTGTGACATGCATTGCAAATCACATATTATACTTTTATGACAGCAAATTTACAAGTTACAAAAAGTTTTGTGACCCAATTTAACAAGTCATAAATAAGTTTAAAAATTAGGTTAAAAACTAACACCTTTTTATGACTTATACATTTACAAGTCACAAAAATTTGATTTGTTGCATTAAACCATTCCCCAGTTTCAATTTTTTTACCTATGATTTCCACAATTTCCCTTTTGTCCGTTTAACAACATAAAAATTTATAAAATAAGAAATGCATTATGCTTTTGTATTAGACTTATATCCAACACACAAAGACAAATTAGTTACTCCTATAAGATATCCAAGTCATCATAAAACAAATGAAATGCAAGTTCCTCTAAACAATTTACATGAAAAGGTGACAAAGGTACTCAAATTATCAAAATACAACAATAATATTTACATTGTTGGGGCCAGTACATAACCTGCCAAATATAGAAATGGAAAGCCAAATTTCAAGATCCAAATTGTCAAAATATATTTACATTCCCCAAACTTTATCCTAAAACCTTTCAAAGGCAGAAAAAAGATCATATACTCTTCAGTAACTTCACGTAGAAAATCCCCTTCAGTTATCTCCCTATACATTCCATGCCCTTGCCACTTTAATTCCTGTCGTTTCTCAGCTTCTGCCTCTGAAAGAAAAAACATGGAAGTGAACATGTTAACCATCACAAACAGCAATACAAGAAACTAATTGATCACACATTTAATAAGACCAAACATCAGACTTTGAGGGAAGCAATCCGATCAGCATGCAACAAAATTTTCCAGCTTAGGATCTTATTGTAAGCGAAATGTGTTAAACAAACACAGACAAGCAGTAAATAAGTACCAGTGACTTGAACCATAATTTCCTATATGAATCGAGAAAAAGATAGCTCAGACACTTGAAATTTCTATACTAATGGAGCAACAACATACAATAGCTATTTTCAGTAGCATTACAGGGGCAAGTTCACAACCTACAATACTTGAATAAAATTCAGAGGACAATTTTGCATGAATAAGTTCAATCTTTATGCTCATATAATTCCCTGTTGTGATAAAATCAAAGAACTTCAATTATACAAACCCAACCACAACCATAACCACAAACACGCATGCAATCATCACTCACTTTGTCTTCAAAACAAGATTAGTTTCGCAGTAAAATATGCATGTATTCAAGATCATTCAGCTATCTTTCTTCTGTTTTTTTTTTTTTAATTATTCTTATTAGGTTCTTTAGATGCATTTTGCAGTGAAAACAAATATATAACAAACCAATCTTTGAACCATCAACTTTATGGGAACAATATTTCCCTAAGTACTACTACATAAAAGACATAATCTTTCACAAGTTATCCATTTTCAGAATTTACCAAAATTCAAAATTTTCAAAGATCAAAAGTACTAACTTCAAAAAATAAACAAAAATTTTTAATAGACAACTACATAGCAATTCAAGTGGCTTGGGTACCAGATTTTCAGATTGAAATTTATGAAATCTGCTGCATTTAGACACATAGGTGATCCACTGCTAAATCTACAGATTAACATGGGAGCCCGAGATATCAATCTTTATGAAACTAGTTTATCAACAAATGCTAAGCTTGTGAATGTGTATGCATGTGAGTGTGTGTGTGTATGTACATGTGCCGGTGCCTGCATGCATGTAGCTGAATAGACAACTGCATGGCAATTCAAGTGGCTTGGGTACCAGTTAAAATAGGCAGTGGAGAAATTTTTTTTAAGCATGAGGGTGAGATTCAAGGTGAAAACTCATAGCAGTGAGTCATACAAGAATTACAGGGAGGTTTGGTCAGGGATACAGAAAATAAAAAATACACCACTATCAACTTAATCCCCATGCAAACTAAAAAAGGGAATGCATATAACAATTTTGATGGGAGAAGAAAAAAAAAAGAAAAGATTCACTATGCATTGTGTCAGCAGATATCAACTCAAATATAAGTCAAAACAGCTGCAAATTTTCATGCACAACAGCATAACAGGTGAAAAAAGAAAGACACCTACTCTCTTGAAAAGTTAGAGAATTTCAGTCATGTTTTGTATCGTGTGTAGTGTGTATCTCGAATACGATGTTGAAGTATCAACTATTGAAAAGTAGATTCTTTAGAGCTTTCTTTGTGTCAGCACGCTTTTGATGAGCTTTGTATTTTATATAATCCTGTTGAAATCCAGTGTAAAGAATAGTTAGAACAGTAAAGATCTTGAAGTGAACACCAACTAAAAATAAATGCGAATAAAAGATGTACAAGGGGAAAAATCTTTTAGAGTAATGTACGATTAATGCAACAAAAGTTCACAACAGGGAAAAGTCAAGCATCCATGGTGACATTTGTTACTGGAATTTTGGAACTGAAAAGGGAAGATAATTTCTTCAAGCTGGATACATCGAATAATTCCATATATCTCTGGTCAGATACTCTGGATTTGTCAACAACAAACCTCTGGTATTCGTCAAAAATTGAAGTTAGGCACCATTTTTGAAGTTTTCTGAAGCATCCCACAAGACATCCAGTTAGGTGCTGCAAATATTAGTTGATCCAAGATCAATGACTATGCACTTATAAGAAGAAAAGCAAAAGGGCAAGACATGAAAGGATGAATATACCTTCCATCGTTTGCAATGGACTAGGAGGGGCTATGTAAACATTCCAAAAACATGTTAGACTAGGATACACCGGATCTTTTCATCTACATAAACATTCCAAAGACATGTTAGACTATTATCATGCAAACAAGCAAAGGCTCCATACTAAGAGACAACTCAACATAGATTTTTGTTCATGTACCTAAGATGACTTCTAATGCTTCACAAATAATATCCTCTGAGATGTTAACAAATGGTCCCTATACATAGAATTGTTAATTCTTCAGAATAGATTCCAGATTCACCATAGAAACAGACATCTAGCACTACACAGAGAATTCTCAAGATATTACACTTTACTAGAAAAATAGCAAAGCAAAAGGAACACATTATATTATACCTTATTGGACGTGATAATAAATATTTGAGTCTGTCAACATTGTTCAATTTCACGTCCAACCATTAGTAAGGCCATAAGAGAGAAAATTATCCCCCATGTCAATACAGTATCAAAAAAAGTTGTTAATGTCAGTATCCAAGCCAATACAGTATCAATTATCTCCCATGCATTAGACACATAATTTAGACCAAGCAGAAGTAAAATTCTCACTGAACATTCTCCCAGATAATCTTCAAATCATGCAATTATATTCTAGGAAAATAGAAGTAAACAAAATACATTCATTATCACCCACTGAATATGAAGATAATAACATTTCATGATTCATAAATCACAAGGCAATTGATGTCAATTCCCCAGGAGGAAAGAGGAAGATATGAGTAGTAGGGAAAAGTACATACATTGATGGTATTAACTTCTAGGCTTTGCCTTGGAAAAGTGACTTGAGAAATAACCATACCAAGAGCACAATGCTTCAACTTAGAATTGTATTAAGTGAGCAACTTAATGTTACAAAATAGTCCATGCTTGCCTCAAGGCACAAGTTCAACAAAATATTCGGTTGATTGAGTCCATTAGTTTCACCAATTAACATATCATCCAAGGAGGAACACGTAAACCAAGAAGATATATCATTTCAGATCCCAGTAAAAACATAACTTCAAGTGGTTGAAGCCAATTGATGTTAAAAGAGACACATTAAATTATTTACCAGACACTTAAATAAGGTAGACCTAGATCAGGTTCCTTGAGGTAATAGTAACACCTAGTAAACAGGCTTTCAAAAATAGAACATAATCTATATCTCAAATAGCAAAAAACAATAACAATTCGATTGTCCACCTCAAACCATCTACTTGACTAACTTATGTGCGCAGATCTCAAATAAGACAGGAGAAGAATACTTCTTAAGAACCTATCGTCCATATGATTCTACTAGTAGCTTCTTCTCTTGTTTCTTTTAATCAAAGAAGTTCAGCTCCTAAAAACCTTGTATTTTCTTATTTTTTTGAGACATAAAATCTTATTCCGATTCGTAATTTCTAAACCGATAAATCGTTTTATTAACACTAGGAGCATGCTTTCTTCAAATGAAATTTATAGGAAACAAATGTACACCAATATTGGAAAAACAAAAAATAACAATAATCCAGATAATTCAATCTAATAATCAAATAACTCAAAACTACTCCAACTACTTTCCAGATAATTCAAAATCAAACCTTTGATCATTCGATGCCGAACTGAAAAAGCCAAATTCTGTTCGCTTTCAAAAACTCCGCATTATGGCTACAGGATACGGCTCCGGACACAAGTATCTACAAATACAGGCACAGCCAAATTATTAAAAAAATTCAAAATTCAATAAAAACAAAAACTTTTCCAAAACAAAAATTGGTACTCACATAATTGAATGGAGGCCTAGTGTTCATAAGAAGGAGAAGTCATCAAAATCAGGAAAATCGGAGCTGTAAATGCCATAATAAACCATAGAAAAATTCAGTGGCAGGGCAAGAAGATCATCCGCATGAATGGCTTCTTCAGAAGAATTGTTTCCCGGCGGCACTTATCGACGGAGAAAAAAAGACACTGCAGCTTCGATCGGTCGATCGCAGTCGTCGGATTCTTCAATTTCATTGCTTATTGGCGGAGAAAGGAGCAATTTTTTTATTTATTTATACAACATAATGAATATTCGTATATTATAGTTTTATCAATATAAAAGTAGACTCTAGAATTTGGGGATGGAATTCAGAGGAGGATTTTTGGTGTGCGTAAAAAGTGAAGACAGCTACACATCTAGAATGCATTTTCAAAGGAGGGATGGGGAGGAGACGGGGGCATGATGGGAATAGTAATATAGAAAGGCCTCTTTTCTTTACTTTTACAACTTTTTTGGTTCTTTGTATTGGGCCATGGACTGGACAAGTATGTTTGCAGAGAAAGAATTATCTACTTTTTATAATTTGTATAGTTTTGATAGTCACAAAAATAATTAATTTGTGACACGATAAGTCATAAAAATTAATAATTCTAAATCACAAATGATAATGTGACTTTCAATTACAAGTCACAAATTATTTTTGTGACTTTGTAGACGGTTTGTATATGGTGACCATCATTTGAGAGTTACAAACTAAAATGCAAGTCACATTAATTTTTGTAACTTTTAGCGTCACAAAGTAATTACATTTATGATATACAAAATATTACAAGTCACAAATAATTATTTTTCTTGTAGTATTGGGTTGTTCATAGATCGGTCCATATGTTAATGAGAACTACTCAAACCAATCTACATGAAAGAAATGAACATCCTATATGCCCATTATTAGGACAAAATGGGTATGCTGACCAAACACGTGATCAGCAAGAAGTGTTTTTTTTTTTTTTATTGGAGCAAGAAGCTTTATATTCATTGAACTTTCTCTAATAGTGTTCTTAAGCGGACATTTTACAAGTTCATCACACAAAAAGTTAAGTTGTTAGTCATAAATACTACTCTTTCCGTGACTCGTAATTTATGATCATAAAATATTTATATATTTATATTTGTGATTATTATCATTATACAAGTCACAAAAATTATTTTTATATAACTTGTAAATTATGGTCATAAAAAATTTATATTTGTGACAATCAAAATAATACAAGCCAAAAATATTAATTTTTTTGTAGTGGATTATAGTAAAAGTTAGTAAACATACTACAAATTGTTTATTCAAATAACTGTGCCATAAATCTGGTAATTATAGAGAAGGATATCTCAAGAGGAATGGAGGGCTAAGGATTTTCTCAATTTTCTATTTTGTATTATTTTCTATCACACTATAAAATGAACATTCAAAATTACTCCTTAAAAATTATTTTACAGAATTTTGATTACTCATTTGATGATGTGACAAAAAATAACACAGGATATAAGACAAAAGATTGTACGGAATTTAAGAACTTTATTGTCAGCATATTTGGAATATAGACATGATGAGCGGACCAGAGCTGCTTTCTAGCAAGTATGCCTTCAATTTCGGTCAATATAGGACTAGATTATTGACATTTGTACTTGGTCAATATTGATCGCTTTTCTAAGTTGATCATAATAGTGAACTTTAGTTTAAAATAGTCTGGTTAATCTTCATCACTCAAATGTCTTGGAATCACCAAATGATAAATCGGATTTTATCTAGCACAAGTTCAATACAGTATCCTTTTTCTCATGCATGTGATCTTGGAAGAGATATGGAGCAAGTAAATGTAATGTCTTAAAATTCTAATATCTTTTAGGAAAATATGTCGGTAATTTTGAAAAAACAAATGAATATTCTCGGGAGAACGAGCATATACTTTTTTCTTTAAATAAAATATTACCTATTAACTAGACATGATTATTTATTAAATCTTAATATTTTCTTAAAGTTGCTTGGAGAGAAAAGGAAAAAAGACATTTGAATTTAATAAAATTTGCATAGTACTTTCTTTCTTCTTCTTTTTTTTTTTAATTTCCCCTTAATCAATTTTGATGAAGCCTAGTTTTTTGTAAGTTGAGAAATTAAAAAATTACTCCCGTTATCTCATTTATATTATCACACTTATTTTAGGACGTCTAAAAAATAATGTCACCTTTCTAATACAACTCACTACTTTATATCTTTATCATATCATATTTCAATACTACCCTTACTAAACAGTTAAATTTTATCTTTTTGACTTGTCTTATCTCAATGATGAGGGATAATACGGGTATATACACTATAAAATTGAATATATTTAAAAAAAAGCATGCCCAACCCTTATGTTTCAATAAAATTTGGACGGAGACAGTAAAATTATTTAATTTTATAACAATCCTAAAATGTGGCTCTACCACTATTTTATAATTAGTAATGCTCAATTGGATTCTTCTTAACAAATTAAAACAACTTAAAATGCAAGGCATGCTAGGGCCTCGTCTACTTCCCAGTTCAATTGCTAGAAACCGGATTCAGAAGGGAAGTTTAAACCAATCCCAATTCAATTGCTAGAAACCGGATTCAAAAGGGAAGTTTAAACCAATATTGCATGGATAGTGGTATGGATTTGTACACAGTACGAGTAGGAATATATGCTATCAGACTTTTCTTTATACATAATACGAGAATTAGACTTGATTGATTCATTATTTAAAGATCGAATTTTGCTACGACCTTGAACAAGATCTATTATATAGGCTGGTACCTCTGTATCCTTGAGTTCTAAGGAGACAAGAAACTAAGTATGGTGGATGAAGTATGACCGTGTGACAAGAGCATGATTAACAACTCTTGCGACTCATTCCACAGCGTCTCTGGACTGCCCGAGCAGTAGAGGATCGTTCTTAGCTTACTGCTTCAGCATTGGCTGGCGTGGTCACACGGTTGTCACAAACAAGTAACCCAAACTCGTCACCACTGTTTGGGAGAAAAATCATGAGAGAACCCGTTATAAGATATCCAATACATAAGGTGGTACCCAACCTTGGGATAAAAGTTTTAGTCAGCAAGTCTTGAATCTAACTTTTATATTAAGTGCTCTTTATTTCTCTCTCAAACCAATGAGGGACAATTTAAACCTACGAATCAACCTAATACTAGCAATGCCAAGTTATACAATGTCCTATTCTAAGCTTCCACTTAAGTTATGCAAGCAGTTTTGTTACAAGATGGCTTCCTTTTGGTGGGGTAGTGACTGTCTAAAAAAATATATTCACTGGTTAAGTTACAAGAAACTCTTTGAAGTTAAGGCAGTGAGGGTTCGGTTCTACAGACCTGCAGTGTTTCAACATTGCTCTAATAGCAAACAAATAAGAGACTTTGGAGAGAGATTACGCAGCCAAATTTGTTGGCTAGCAGAGCTCTTAAAAGCAAATACTTCCCTTAAAGTATAGTTTGGAGATCTAAAGCCAAAAACAATGATTCCTGTTTATGGAAAGGACTTCCGAGTGCTAGGGAGATCCTAGAGAAGGGTACAAGGAAGAGGGTTGGGGATGGGAGACGATCAATATTTCGAAAGACAGATGGATATGGAACTTTGAATATGGTAAGATTAAGTAAAAAATGCTAGAAGAATACTGCACATTAGTTACTATAAATCAACTGATAAATCATGGAACCCGAAATTTAAGCCTTCTAAATCAACTGTTCAGTGCGGAGCGTGCTGAATGCTCAAAATATGCCTCTGAGCTCTTCAGGGGAGAGAGATGGAGTGGAATGGGTCATTTAACTTCTGGAATATACATTAGCAAATCAGATTATGCTTAAGCTAAAGAGGAGTGTAAAAAAATCAAAGCAGGAAGACAGATAGATGACCAAGTAGGATTTATATCATGAATTCTCCATGTTGGAAATTTCTCGAGGGACTAAATTTGAAGCTGAAGCTAAAACATTTCATCAGGAAATGTCTCCACAATGTGTTTCCTGTTAGTGAAGTGATCTGAAAGAGTATTGGAATTGGTGATCCTATTGGTGGTTGTTGTGGGGAAGAAGTAAAAATACTGAAACACATGCTGTTATTTTGCACACATGCTAAAAATATATGGAGATTATTGCCAATCAATTGGGATGGAATGAAGTAGCAGAGGAATTATATTTGGAATTGGTGGGATCAAATCTGGGAGGTTACCAAGAAAAATGAAGGTGAAAAGCATATCTGCCTGACTTTTAATATCCTCTTGCCGATTTAGAAGTTCAGAAATGACTGGTGCTTCAATAAAAAGAACAGAAAATAGATTCAGTGTATTCAGAAGGCAGTAGAGGAATGGATTGAATTTGATTATGTTTCAGAGCAGGACAAGGATGACGGATTTGTTGACAACATCAAAGATAAGAAAAAGGAGAAAGGGTTCTGCCCTAGCCAAGGCTACATCAGCATTAATGCAAATACAATAGTAAACTAGAAAACTTGTAGAGCAGGCAGAAGTGCAGGTGCAAGGGACTCCAAAGGAAAGTTGGTAGCTTCTTGGGCAACAACAGGAACATTCAGTCGAGAGCTTATTGTTGAGGAGGCTTTGGCAATCAAAATGGTTCTATTTGAAGCCAAGAATGAGGGCTGGAAAGAGATACAAATTCAATTTAATTGTAAAAATGTAATTGAAAAGATTGACAACATCTCAGAGGATTTACACCAAGCTGGAATTTTACAAGTTATTACAAGTTTGAGAGTTGGTTTTGTAAAGTTTCCTTTTCTTTCATTCAAAGAAATTGCGACTATGTTAGTCATTTATTAGGTAGATTAGCTACTAATCATAGCAAAGGAATTTGTTGGAAGCAATGCTTTCCAATCTGGTTTTAAAATATAGCCAACAAGGATATTGGGCAGTTACTTTCTGTTATTTGTAATTGATGTTTTGAGTTATCAACTAGAAATTACACACGTGCTCTGGACATGATTGATAAGGGTACATTAAAAATTATTTAAATTACATATATTTTTATTTCTCTATTTTAGTGTTTAACAAACTTTATATTCATGAAAAATTATAAACATATAAAAATCTGTACAAACTTAAGTTTTGAAAATTTGATGCGTTGATCTTAGAAATCAAATTATGACAAAATAAATAAGATAGAGATAGTAATAACTTTCAAATTTATTATTATTGCATTTGAGAAATATTTGCCTTTTCTCCAAAACATGCGTATAATTGTAAAAGTTATAGAAGTTGGACCAAATTTGTAGAATTATATTAGAAATTAAAGAATAATTCCTAAAACAAAATTTCTTGATGTTAATAATGTGGTTAACTAACTTGATTTGAAATATAGGGAAAGATAAATTTTGTTTTAAGAATTGGTAGTGAATTTATAAATTAAAATAAAATAATTGTAGGAGGATCAAATGTTGCAATAAAAGGAACATTATATGCATGTTTGCTCATCCTCCTTCGCCATTGAGACTCGTGATATATTGTAAATCGTGGAATTGGATAAACAATGTATTAATTTCAACCTCATAGTGGGTTACTTTCAAGGTAGACGTAAAAGTAATTTTTTAGTGAAAACAATGATAAGTTCTGTATAGTTTTGTGGTGGTTAGATATTATCCACATTCTCTTGTATTATGGTTGTTATAATGTATAGTGGTGATTTCTATTAGTATACACTGTCATTACGTAATGTAGGGATTTACTCATAGCCAATTTCAATATTGCAATATAAGGAAGAAGTTAGTATTCATTAATTTAGAGAATGATGGAAGCTCATTTTTGCTTTAAAAGAAATAGTTCTTTGACTGTTAGTTTTCTTAGTGTTCATTAATTAGAAATTATTTAATTAGTATTCATTTCCCATTTAATTGTTAATTTTTCAAAGTTCCCTACTTACCTTTTTTTCTTGATATACAAGATGCTTGAAAAACTAAATTAAAGAGTATTTTATGATTTCAATATGTCAAAAATAATAATCTCATTCTCTAGACGTAGAATTAGTATTTCATTAATTAGATAATGATTTTATTAGAGTTCACTTTTCACTTAATTATTAATTTTTCAAAATTCTCTAAGTACTCCTCATTTTGTGATGTTTGAAGTACTGAACTAATGTGTATTTTAGGAATTAAGGGCATTTTTACTTTTAAAGAAATAGTTTTTTGACAGTTCATTTTCTTTTTTTATGTGACTGTTCATTTTTTAGTGTTCATTAATTAGAAAATTATTGAATTAGTATACATCTCCCAGTTAATTGTATTCAGTGTGCAGTTAACTGTTATTTTGTTTTAGAAATTAAGGGGCATTTTACTTTAAAAAAATAAGTATATTTGTGGCAGTTCATTTTTTTTTCAGGCGACTGTTCTTTTTCTTAATGTTCATTAATTAAAGAATTTTTTAATTAGTATTCATTTTGTAGTTAATGTATTGTATTTGTTTTGAAGTCAATTGTTAATTTGTTTTAGGAATTAAGAGTTGTTTTTACTTTAAAAGAAATAATTTTTTGATGGTTCATTTTTTTTAGGTGACTGTTCATTTGTTTAGTGTTCATTAATTAGAAAATTATTTAATTAGTCTTCATTTTGAAGTTAATTGTATTCATTATGAAGTTAATTTTTAATTTAGTTTAGGAATTAAGAGCCTCTTTTACTTTAAAAGAAATAATTTTTTGACGGTTTTTTTTAAGTGACTATTCATTTTTTTAGTTAGTTTTTAAAAATTAATTTCATAATTTTTAGGTGATTGTTCAGTTTCTTAGCATTCATTAATTAGAGAATTATTTAATTAGTCTTTATTTAATGTTAATTGTTACTTTTTTCAAAATTTCCTAAATACACCTCATTTTATGATTTTTTTGACGGTTTGTTTAAAGAAATGGTTTTTTGACGGTTTGTTTTCAATTTTTTGGTTAATTGTTCATTTTCTTACTATTCATTATTAATTAGAAAATTATTTAATCAGTCTTTATTTTGCAGTTAATTGTATTCATTTCGAAATTAGTTCTTATTTTTTTTTTTAGAAATTAAGAGGCGCGTTTACTTTAAAAGAAATAGTTTTTTGATGGGTTTTTCGGTGATTGTTCGTTTTCTTAGTTTAGTTTTTTGACGGTTCATGTTCTTTTTTTCTGAGGCTACTGCTCATTTTCTTAGTGTTTAGTAATTAGAGAATTATTTAATTAGTATTCATTTATAGTTAATTGTATTCATTTTGAATTTAATTGTTATTTTGTTTTAGGAATTAAGAGCCGTTTTTACTTTAAAATAAATGATTTTTTGATGGCTCATTTTCATTTTTTTAGGTGATTGTTCAATTTCTTAGTATTCATTAATTAGAGAATTATTTAATTAGTTTTTATTTTGTAGTTAATTGTATTCATTTTGCAGTTAATTGTTACTTTTTTCAAAATTCCCTAAATACCTCTCATTTTATGATGCTTTAAGTACTAAATCCAAAAGGTATTTTAGGAATAAAAAATGTCATAAACAATAAGCTAGTTGGTACTATTAAGAGCCGTTTTAACTTTAAAAGAAATGATTTTTTGACAGTTCATTTTCATTTTTTTTAAAGTGACTGTCATTTTCTTAGTATTCATTAATTAGAGAATTATTTAATTGCACTTTATTTTTCAGTTAATTGTATTCATTTTGAAGTTAACTGTTGTTGGCTCCAAAGAGCAACCTAAGAGGAGGGTTTGTATTAGGTTATTTCAAAAAATAAATCTTTTAATGTGCCTAATGAGAAATGCAAAATTTATGCAACAATTAAACACTTAAGCACAAATAAATACAAAAGATATTCAATAATTGAAACTCAAAGAACAAATATAAAGATGATTGAGATAGAGAGTATCAAACCAAACTCTCAATTTTCTCAAATTTAGAGTATATCCACTAGTAATGCCTCTTCAAAGAAGGTGAGACAATAACCTTCTAGTACACAAAGTAGGCTCACCACCTCTTGCACCAATTAAGTCCCTCTAGTTGAGCCAAAGGGTTTTACAATACAACCTCACTTTTGTACACTTGTTATTCCTCCACTCTTACACTTGAAGATCACTCACTAGTCTACTCTTGCTCACACTAATTCCCTCTAGTTAACCAAGAGAACTACACTATCCAAACCAATACAACACACACAATATTTTAGCCTATTTCTTTTCAAATAGCTCTTACAAGTGTTTGTATTGAATGCAGTAGTTCTACTCTCCATATTTACATTTACAAACTTTGGGATATTTATAGAAACTCAAAATTTGCTTCCAACAGTTCTCTAACGGCTATTTTCTGTTTCCTAAGAAACTAGCCATTTGGTTTTTCAGACAGCCAATACTGTGAGTGTGTCTCTGAACGAACTAGCCGTTGGACCTTTCGGACGTCCGATGCATGGCCTCTACATCTGGTCTTACGTCCGATACTCTGGACAATTCCACTTAGCAATTCGAACGTTATGCTTCATCCGAAGTGTTTGTCTCTGTCTGTCGGACGGTCTTCAGCATCTAATCCTTGAGGACAGAAACTTCTTTGGCTTCAGGTTCCTTGACTCGGACAGTCTTCATCGTCCGTTCATCTTGGGTTCAATTTGTCAGACGGTCTTCAGCGTCCGAGGCTGCTTCAGATTCTTCTTTGTCGGACGCTCCCTTGCGTCCGAGTTGTCCTGCTTCTGCACACTTGATTGCAAACCATTAGTATGATTTGGTCATCATTAAAACATGATTATCATAACTGAGGTTCAACAATCTCCCCATTTTTTATGTTGACAAATCATTTAGACAATTCTAAAAGCAACCATAAAATATGAAACACAAAACAAGAGATTTTTGTCCTTTATTTTCTCCCCCTTTTGGCATCATCAAAACATAAAAATAATGCAATTTAAACTCCCCCTAAGTTTATTCTCCCCCTTGAAAGATGAATATAATTCACATGAGTATATGGAGAATAAGTCAAGTTATGCAAAATAATTCTTCCATTTAAGAATATGTATTCAATAAGATATGAGGGAATTCATGCACAGAATTAGGATAAATTTTTTTTTCGCTCATTCCTTACCAAAAGGCATCATCAAAATAATGAAGCATGTGTGATGAAATTTCTTGTAATACAAAATAATCTATTTAAAAAAAAGAGAAGAGAATACTCCCTCTTTCTTTTGCAAATAGTGACTTATTATAAACAAAAATTGGGGATACATATTCCCTAGCATTTTAAACAAATTCAATCACATAGATGAGTAACATTCAAGAGAACATAGTTCATCTTTAAAAAAATGAAAGCACATTCTTTACACAAAATTTTAGATATTACCTATTTCAATGTCTTCTTAACTCATATGCTTTGAACACCCTCCATTGATGATCTATCTTGAATTCCTTGGTGCTCTCCAAACATACCTATATGCAAAGTTGGGCAACAACTTTTGGTACCCAAACTTTCTTGGGTCCAATTGGGATAGTAACATGCTTAATCACCCAAATAGACTTTATTCCCAATTTTTTATTTCTTTTAACATAACAATTTTTCTTTAAATGGCCATGTTGATGACATAATTACAAATAATATTCTTATTGCCATAAAAAGAAAATTTAGATTTAACAAGGCACAAATCATTTTTTCTAAAAGTGATAAAATTTTTGTTCAAAAACATATTTCTAGTTAAAAGAGACAGCTTAAACATTTTCTTTCTTCTTTTTCAAAATATCATCAAAATCATCTAATCTCTTCTTCAATGAGGCTTGTTCTTCCATGATCTTGATTTTTCCAACAATTTTTTCCTTCAAAACATCATTTTCTTTTGTCAAAGAATTATTTTCATGCACAATTTTTGAGTTGGTACTCCATAAAGCGTTAACTTTAATTTTTAACTCTTTGTTCTTAGCAAATGATTCTTTCAAACATTCATGCAAAATTAAAAATAAATGATTCAACATCATCATCATCATTATCACATGGATCATCACAAGAATCACTACTAGAGGATACCTCATTATTGCCAAGTGCCATAAAAGCCATTTGAGGCTCCTCATATTCTTCTTCAACCTCTCCATCCGAATTGCAATCATCCCAAGTGATTTGGAATTTGTTGAAGTGAGTCTTCCTTGAATCTTTTCTCCTTTTTGATGAAGCTTTAAATTATATGCTTCTTTTGTGTATAAGAAAATTAGAAATTAAAGAATTAATCTTGTACCTTGTATTTCAACTTCAATTCAAAAGAGGTTAGAAAATTGATCAATGAATCAATAGGCACAGAATTTAAATTTTTAGACTCTTCTATGACAATGGATTTAGGTTCCCATTCCTTAGGTAAAGCATTCAAAAATTTTCTATTCTTTTCACCCAAAGAATATTCTTTACCCAAACCTTCCAAATCTTTTACAATATCATTGAACCTAAAATACATTTTGTTAATACACTCATGAGGTTCAAGTTTGAAGGATTCATATTTAGTCACAAGAAGTGACTTCTTTTGCTATCTAATATCTTCATTTTCTTCATGGAGATCTTTAAATTTTTCCATATCTCCTTGGCTGATTTGCAATCTTTTACTTTAGAAAACTCATCTGCATCCAAAGTATTATACAAAATATTAATGGCTTTAGCATTTAAAGATAAACTTATTTTATCTTGTACATTTAACTCATATCTAGTCTTAGGTCTTAATCTATGAGTATTTACATCAATGATGTTAGCTTCTAAAGGACCTTCACAAATAATATACCATAAATCAATATCAATAGATTGAACAAAAATTTTCATTCTATCCCTCCAAAAAACAAAATTAATGCCATTAAACATGGGAGGTCTAGTAATAGAATGCCCCTCTAAAAACAAAGTATTATTCCATAATGATCTTTACTCAAAAGTAGTTACGCTCAATATAACAGACCAAGATTTGATACCAATTATTGGCCCAAAAGGGCAATCTAAGAGGGGGGTGAATTAAGTTATTTCAAAAAACAAACCTTTTAATGTGTTTAATGAGAAATGCAAACTTTATGCAACAATTAAACACTTAAGCACAAATATACAAAAGATATTCAATAATTGAAGTTCAAAGAACAAATACAAAGATGATTGAGATAGAGAGTATCAAACCAAACTCTCAAACTTCTTAAACTTGGAGTTTATCCACTAGCGCCTCTTCAAAGAAGGTGAGGCGGTAACCTTCTTGTACACAAAGTAGGCTCACCCTTGCACCAACTAAGTCCCTCTAGTTGAGTCAAAGGGTTTTACAATACAACCTCCCTTTTGTACACTTGTTACTCCTCCACTCTTACACTTGAAGATCATTCACTAGTCTACTATTGCTCACACTAATTCCCTCTAGTTGAGCTAAGAGAACTACACTACCAAACTAATACAACACACAATATTTTAGTCTATTTCTTCCCAAATCTCTCTTACAAATGTTTGTATTGAATTTAGTAGTTCTACTCTCTATATTTCCATTTACAGACTTTGGGGTATTTATAAAAACCCAAAAATTTCTTCCAACAGTTTTCTAACGGCTATTTTCTGTCGTTCCTGAGAAACTAGCCGTTTGGTCTTTCGAACGGCCGATGCTGTGAGTGTGTGTCCGAACGAACTAGCTATTGGACCTTTCGGACATCGGATGCATGGCCTCTGCGTCCGGTCTTGCGTCCGATACTTTGGACAATTCCACTTAGTTGTTCAGACGTTATGCTTCATTCGAAGCTCTGTCTGTCAGACAGTTTTTCAGCGTCCGATCCTTGAGGACAAAAACTTCTTTGGCTTCTGGTTCCTTGACTCGAACAGTCTTCATTGTCCGTTCATCTTGGGTTCAATTTGTCGGACGGTCTTCAGCGTTCAAGGCTGCTTCAGATTATTCTTTGTCAAACACTCACTTGCGTTCGAATTGTCCTGCTTCTGCACACTTGATTGCAAACCATTAGTATGATTTGGTCGTCATCAAAACATGATTATCATAATTGGGGTTCAACAACTGCTATTTTGTTTTAGGAATTAATAGGAGCTTTTACATTAAAAAAATAGTTTTTTGACGGTTTATTTTATATTTTAAATGACTGTTCATTTTCTTAGTGAATTTTTTGAATGCTTATTTTTTTAGGTGATTGTTCATTTTATTAATATTTATTAATTAGAGAATTACTTAATTAGTCTTCATTTTATAGTTAATTGAATTCATTTTGCAGTTAATTGTTACTTTTTCAAAATTTCTTAAATACCCCTCATTTTATGATGCTTGAAGTACTAAATCAAAAGGCATTTTAAGAGTCATTTGTACTTTAATAGAAATATGTTTATGAACTCAGTGTTTTTTGTTTTAATTTATAAAAAAAGCGAATTGTTCAAATTCTTAGTGTTCATTAATTAGAGAATTATATAATTAGTCTTCATTTTGCAGTTAATTATATTCATTTTGAAGTTAATTGTTATGTGTTTAGGAATTAAGAGGTGAATAATATATTAAAAGAAATAGTTTTTTGACGAATCATTTTTTTAGATGATTGTTCATTTTCTTAGTTTGTTTTTTGGCGGCTCATTTTCATTTTTGTAGGTGACAATGTTCATTTTCTTAGTTTTCATTAATTAGAGAATTATTTAATTAGTCTTCATTTTGTAGTTAATTGTTATTTCTTCATTTTTGGATAGTAATTGTTAGAGTATTACTGAAATTTTATTAGGATATTAGTTTTTTTTTTTTAAGGATGATTTTTGATGGAGTTAGACATTCATTTCTTATTGACTTTTCTAATTTATTTAATTAAATTGAATTTAATTCCATTTCTTTAATTTTTTTAATGCCCTTCTTTAAATGATTGTAAAGTATCTAATTGGGGGTATTTTCAGAAAAAAAAATGTCAAAAACATTGAACTCTTCATACTTTTATATATAGTATAGTATAGATATAGATATAGATAGATTTTGAATTGATAAATACTTTTGAGATGAATGTCACGAATATAGGAATTTCAGTACTCAATAGACACAATTTTCTTTTCAATATTCTCATTTTTTTTTAGGGATAGTATTTGTTGGAGTATTGCTAAAATTTCATTAGCATATTCTTAGTTTTTTGTTTAGGATGATTTTTGATAGAGTTAGATATTTATTTCTTATTGACTTTCCTAATTTATTAAATTAAATTGAATTTAATTCCATTTCTTTAATTTTTTTATTAATGCCCTTTCTTTAAATGATTGTAAAGTATCTAATTGGGGGTATTTTTAAGACAAAAAATTTCAAAAACATTAACCTTTTTATACTTTTATATATAGTATATATGAAAGTTTGGTGATTTTCGGGACAAAAAAAATAAATAGTGAAGGTGTGTTTGATTTAAAATACTACATTAAGTAAAATGGGAAGAATTATTACCGGAGGAGCCTCCTCCTGAGCAGACCGTAGGCACCCACAAGATTTTAAAAATCCTGTTATTTGTCCGTAAAAATATTACAACATTCACTTTTATCTTTTTAAATTTCACCCTTTGTCCCCGAAAATTGGTAGAAAAATATATAGTCCCCCCAAATATACCTTTACAGGTCTTCTCCCCAAGCCAAGATTTCTTCCCTTCCTAACCTCAACTTGGAAAATGGACATTACATATGAATAATTGACGAAGATGAACACAGTTTCAATCGTTGCAAGAAGAACCGAAGAAATGACTTCCATAACATCTAGGCCAAGGCCCCAGTGGTCACTAAGCGGAAGTGATACATCCCAAGGACTTGATGGTGATCAATTATCCACAAAGGCTCGATATAGGCTCACGGAATCCGCACTTCAAGTTCCACAAGGTCCAATTACGAGATCAAGAGCTAAGAACCTCAATAAAGCTATGTTGGGCTTAGTTGAAGTTGTTGAAGATCAAGAAGAGCTCACAAACCTTTTGGAGATGAAGTCCACTAAAGAGTCTAAGATGTTCTTAGTAATGGACGTCCAAGTCACTGAATATCAAGCCTAGGATGAGAAGCTGAAGGGCCGAAATTTAGCCTCATTATTTCGGCCATGGAATATTCTTTTATTTAGTTGTTCTAGTCTTTTATTTTGAGCCCAATTGTTTTAAGTGTTAATGTATTTATAAGAATTGGGCTGGTTTCAAGACGTAACTATTTGTTTTTGGGCCATGTATTTCTCAAATAGAGCCAATCAGTATGAATACTGTCTCTTATACAGGCTAATGGGCTGTAGGATCCAGCCCAACTATTAAAACTAACTATCCCACATTGAATAATTTAGTCATAGAATCCTCCACCCTCAACTATAAATAGAGGGGTCTTGTACACAATTGAGAAATGAATTTTGGCAATAAGATTTTAGTTTTTCTTATTCCTCTCATACGAGTGAATTAGAATTTTAGATTCTCTTTAGTCTTGTCTAGACTAGGAATCTAGTTGGGGCTTCAAGATTGAGCACTTGAGGTTATAACCAACACCAGTTATTGATTTTTCTGCCAATTAGGCTTTGGATCAATTCCTTGCTCATAGTTAAAAGATTGCCTTGTGGCTAATCAAGGAGGTCTATTAACAACTACCTCTCATAGTTAAAAGATTGCCTTGTGGCTAATCAAGGAGGTCTATTAACAACAACTTTTTTGCACGCTTGTGCATATAAACCCTACGTTTGTGACCGAGTTCTACATACCCTGGGCATCAACCCGTATCATCGTGGTATCAGAGCTTCGGCTAGAATTTTGGTCAAACTCAAATTATAAGTATCACACTGTTCATATACTATTCATATACTGTTCATCGCGTACTGTTCATCGGTTATACTGTTCGCCACGGCATCGTTCATAAAAAAACCGGTTCACATTCGCTCACCGACTGAAAAAAACCGGTTCGTTCATCATGCCGTTCACCGACATCGTTCACGATATCGTTCACCACATCGTTGACCCGACATCGTTTTTCAAAAAAAAAATTTTTGTACTTAAGAGACAGAAAATTATCTTCTCTAATTTAGTAAACTCTCTTTACTAAATTTTGTGATGTGTATTGTAAGAGACAGATGTGCTTTTCTTTGTGTCCTTTTTACTTCTCATTCTTTTTAAGAGATCCTTTTGGACATTATTTCCAATCAATACGATTGGTTGCTTTGAGGATCAACTTTTGGAACCTTTGGCTATTTTCATAGTTTTTACAAGGCTTCATAAGAGAATCTTTGAGTGAAGTGAGATTTTCAAAGAGTAAGGTGAGATCATTAAGAGTGATAAAAACCAAAGTGAGGACTTGAGTGCATTACTCCCCAAAGAGTGAAACCCTCTCTCATTGATTATCACTAACCTTTTTTTTTTAACCCCTGTCTCTTTAGTTTTTGTTTTGTGACTATGGCACAGGAAAAGGACGTGCAACAAAGGAACAAGGATATGCAAGAAACTGCTATGCAAAGTGTAATGACAAGGATCTTAAATAAGATGGAGGACTTTGATGAGAAGTTTGCCACTATGAGTCTTGAAATTCAACAACTTCGAGGCAAACCACAAGCATCTACTTCAACTACTCCAAATCAAGAGACCACACAGGTAACCAATACTCTAGAAGTGAATAAGAACAGCTATCATAACGCTCTGCGGGCCTTCTCGTGCAACTTCTATGACCAATTCAGCCTTTTGATAGGAGGCGTGGTCCACGACAAATCCAAAGAAGAGAGCAAGTTCCAAGGCCTAACCTCGACGAGAACCAAGGGAGGATTCACTACCCAGGGGAGGGACACACAAATTGGCTCTCTCAAACCAAACATGCCCACGTTCCAAGGTAAAGCCGATCCTGAAGAATACTTGAATTGGGAACAAAGGTAGACTTTTTGTTTGATTGTTATGACTATTCAAACGAAAAGAAATATAAGTTGGTCAGTATCCCGCTTTTCGACTATGCTATGACTTGGTGGGTATCTGAAATAAAAGAACGATGTAGAATCCATCTTAACCTATTCACTGTATAGAGTAGATCTCAATTCAGTTCTTCGAAAGAGGTTTATATCGAGCATTTGTCACAGGGAACAGCTAAGGAAGCTCCAATCTCTCTACAAGGGAATCTGACTGTGTAGGAGTATGCTCGAGAGATGGAGATGGCTGAATGAGCAAAGCTCACTTGCATGAAGATGAAGAGACCACCATGGAGAGATTCATCAACGGCCTCAACAAAGAGATTGCTGACGTGGTTGATCTTCACGAGTACTTGGACTATAAAGAGCTGTTACAAAGGGCAAACAGCTTTAGAAAAGGCTCTCCGAGGTAAATCCAAGTCTAGCTCTACTTCCAGTTCAAATTGGAGATTTTCTCGAACTAACCCTGAACATAGCAAGAGAATGGAGAAACTCAAGGAGAACCCCATTCCTGCAAAGCCAAAGGCCCAAACCAGCCAAGGTAATATCTCGGCCCCTAACCGCTCAAGGGACATTCAGTGTTTCAGATGTAGTGGGAGAGGACACATTTCATCCCAATGCCCGAATAAGAAAGTCTTATACACTCACCCTGATGGCAATTGTTCGAGTGAAAGTGAAGACGAGATGCCACCATTAGAAGGACCTGATTTGAGTGATGAAGACAATGAATACCATGAGACTGGCATGGATGACTTCCTTGACAAGTACTGGTCTATTAAGAAACTTGCAGGCTCAAGCCACTGACGACCCTACTAAGGTACAACGTGAGAACATATTCTACACCAAATGCATGTCCAAGGTAAGACTTGTGGTTTAATTGTTGATAATGGGAGTTGCGTAAACATAGCTTCACAATACATGGTAGATAAGCTAAATTTGCCAACGTTTAAACACCCTAGACCTTATAGACTGCAATGGTTAAATGACAATGGTGAACTAAAAGTAACTAAGCAAGTGCATGTCTCAATTAACCTAGGCAAGTATAATGACAAAGTGTTGTGTGATGTCGTCCCTATGAATGCAAGTCATTTACTTTTTGGACGCCCTTGGCAATTTGATAGGAAAACACTCATGATGGTCATACTAATTGTCTTAGATTTGTTAGAGACCTCAAAACCATTGTGTTGCATCCTCTACCTCCCCAACAAGTCCTTCAAGAGCAAAATCAAATTAAAAAGAATGTTGATGAGCATAACAAGGTCTTTGGCCGAACATAGGTCAAAGAAGACTAATGAAAAGGAAATTGCTAAGTCTAAAGTTAAAGAAGTACAGAAGTGTAATTTGTCTATGGTCTTGCTTGTGTATAAGGATGTTTATTTCTCTACCACTGACCTAGATGATTCTCTGCCAAGTATGTTTAAAGCTCTCTTGCAGGAGTTTAGTGATGTCTTTCCCGAAGACATACCATCTGGTTTACCTCCTCTTCAAGGCATAGAGCATCAAATCGACTTAGTGCCTGGAGCCGTGATCCCCAATCGTCCTGCTTATAGAACTAGTCCTGAGGAGACTAAGGAGATTCAACACACAGTATATGAATAGTATATGAACAGTGTGATACCTGTCTCTTATACACATCTCTTTGTGCCTAGACACTAGTACCTAAACCTCTTGGTTCAAGGAGGATGTGCATGGATAGCCGTGCCGTCAATAAAATCACGGTAAAGTATCGCCATCCTATTCCCAGTCTTTATGACATGCTTGATGCTAGACTACATGGATCCAGCACTTACACTAAGATAGATTTAAAAGTCCATCTTTGAGATTAGGATGAGAGAAGGTGATGAATGGAAAACTGCTTTCAAAACCAAAAATGGTTTGTATGAGTGGTTAGTCATGCCGTTTGGTCTCACTAATGCACCGAGTACATTCATAAGGCTTATGAATCATGTTCTTAGAGCTTTCATTGGTAAATTTGTCGTTGTCTATTTTGATGATATTTTGATTTACAGTAAAAGCTACAAATATGATATTGAACATGTTCGTCTCAATGAACAGTTTTAAGACAAGAAAAGTTGTATGCTAACTTTAAGAAATGCCACTTTTGTTTGGAAAGTGTTGTGTTTCTTGGGTTTGTTGTTTCCTCTAGGGGTATCCAAGTGGACGAGTCCAAGGTTGCTGGTATCAAGGACTGGCCGATCCCCAAGAGTGTTTCTGAAGTGCGTAGCTGTCTCTTATACACATGCTAGTTTCTACCGGAGGTTCGTGAAGGACTTTAGCCACTATAGCAGCCCCGCTAACTGAGGTTATCAAGAAGAACGTCGGCTTTAGATGGGGAGAAGCTCAACAACAGGCGTTCGACACGCTCAAAGATGGACAAAAGAAGGCTGAATTGGTCAAGAAGTTGCACGAGAAGGCCCGCAAGCGCATTGAGGAAACAAATGCTAAGATAGCTGAGGTACGAAAGAAGGGTCGCAAGAAGGTCGTCTTTGAACCTGGAGATGGGGTATGGGTTCATTGGCGCAAGGAGAGATTTCCCAACAAGAGAAAATCTAAGCTAGATTCACGTGGTGATGGACCGTTCCAAGTCATGGCTCGCATTAACGACAACGCATACAAGCTGGACTTACCTGGTTACTATCAAGTTTCTGCAACTTTTAACGTCACTGATCTTTCTCCCTTTGTTTTTGATATAGGTGACGATTCGTGGACGAATCTTGCTAAGGGGGAGGAAGATGATACATCTCAAGGACTTGATGGTGATCAATTATCCACAAAGGCTCGGTATATATAGGCTCACGGAATCCGCACTTCAAGTTCCACAAGGTCCAATTACGAGATCAAGAGCTAAGAACCTCAATAAAGCTATGTTGGGCTTAGTTGAAGTTGTTGAAGATCAAGAAGAGCTCACAAACCTTTTGGAGATGAAGTCCACTAAAGAGTCTAAGATGTTCTTAGTAATGGACGTCCAAGTCCTTGAATATCAAGCCTAGGATGAGAAGTCAAGGGTCAAATTTAGCCTCATTATTTCGGCCATGGAATATTCTTTTATTTAGTTGTTCTAGTCTTTTATTTTGAGCCCAATTGTTTTAAGTGTTAATGTATTTAATTGGGCTGGTTTCAAGACGTAACTATTTGTTTTTGGGCCATGTATTTCGGCCATTAGTTAAGTGTACAAGAATTGGGTTTAGAAGGCTAATGAGACTGTAGGATCCAGCCCAACTATTAAAACTAACTATCCCACATTGAATAATTTAGTCATAGAATCCTCCACCCTAAACTATAAATAGCTGAGGGGTCTTGTACACAATTGAGAAATGAATTTTGGCAATAAGATTTTAGTTTTTCTTATTCCTCTCATACGAGTGAATTAGAATTTTAGATTCTCTTTAGTCTTGTCTAGACTAGGAATCTAGTTGGGGCTTCAAGATTGAGCACTTGAGGTTATAACCAACACCAATTATGCTGATAAGTCTGTTATAGCATTTTGATCAATTCCTTGCTCATAGTTAAAAGATTGCCTTGTGGCTAATCAAGGAGGTCTATTAACAACTACCTCTCATAGTTAAAAGATTGCCTTGTGGCTAATCAAGGAGGTCTATTAACAACAACTTTTCGCTTGTGCATATAAACCCTACGTTTGTGACCGAGTTCTACATACCCTGGGCATCAACCCGTATCAGGAAGTCCATTCCATCCTGAACTATAGATGGGCGTTCAAATCATAGTTACCGGGAATTCTTTCTATCTCTACGAATTGCGTATCGATTCATGCATGTCGAAACACGATTTATTTATAAGAAGTCTCAAAACGTAGCGATTGACTTTTCGAAACATCAATGGTAGCAAATTTTTATTTATTGAGAAAATGAGAAAATATTCTCTAAATTTACCTAATTAGAACTGTTGAACCCCAGTTATGTTAATCTTGTTTTGATGATGACCAAATCATACTAATGGTTTGATAACAAGTGTGCAGAAAAATAGGTAGGTTCGGACGCAAATGATCGTCCAAACAAAACAACCACAAGACTTCACGGACGCAAATGACTGTTCGAGTGACAGAGCTTCGGACGATGGTAATTGTCCGACACAAAGAATTTGAAGCAAGCCTCTGACGAAGAACAACGTCCGATCATATTTCCAGAAGACTTTGCTTTGATAGGACGCATGTTCGGACGCATCCTCGGACGTCCGAACGAATACTCTCAGAGAACGGACTAGAGTGTTGGATGCAAGGTTTAGCAGCGGCTGTTTGAACGGTCCAACGGCTAGTTTGTTCGGACGCATTCTTGCTGCATCGGCCGTCCGGACATATTCTTAGGTGTACAAAGGTCCAACGGCTAGTTTTCCAGTAAACAGAAAATAGCCGTTGGGAAGTTGTTGGAAGCATATTTTTGGCAACTATAAATACCCCTAGGTCTGAATTTACAAGCATATACTTCTACATTGAGTACAAATAATTCTTGAGCTATTTGGAAGAAATAGTGGGTACAAGTGTTGTAATAGTGCAGGTAGTGTGAAAAGAGCTTAGAAGAGTAAGAGTTCTTCAAGTGTAAGAGTGGAGAGATAACAATTGTAACAAAGGGAGGTTGTGAGTGTAAAACTCTTGGCTCAACTAAAGGAAATTAGTGTGAGCAAGAGTGATCCTTATTTGTGTACAAGAGGTTATTGTCTCACCTACTATGAAGAGACTTTTAGTGGTTGAACTTCAAGTTGTGAACTTGGTAGTTGCCTTGTAAGAAGCTCTTTGTAGTTGAAAGCTCCAAGTTTGAGAAGCTTGGGAGTTTGGTTTGATTATCTTAACCTCAATATTCTTATTTGTTCATTAAAGCGCTTAAATTGTTGAATATATTGTATTCATTTGTGCTTAAGTTTTCATTTGGTGCATAAAGTTTGAATTTCTATTAAGCACATAAAAAGCTTTGTTTTAGATACAACCTAATTCACCCCCCTCTTAGGTTATTGCTTTGGGGCCAACAAGAACTATTTAGTATTGGATTAAAAATAATAGTTATTGAAAATTGAATATTTTTTTTTCTAGTCAATAAAAATTCAACATTTATTAGAAGTTTAATACTATATACTAACAACTACTGTCTTATCCCTATAATGTAATAATTTTTTCTTAAAAGAGACGTACAACGACGTATCGATTAAACTTACCCCTACATATCTAATAATTTAAAAAGTGGTAAATTGCGTTCCCATACTCATACTGCGTTTCTTAATATACCATGTTTTTGATAATTATGGTTCAAATTCCCGCATGCAATGTCTAGGAGAATTAGTGTAAGTTATATTTAGTAGTATAGAAAGTCTAATTAGTGTCACTTAATTTTGTAGAGTGTTTATCCAATCATGTAAGGGTGTCCTCTCAATATATGAAAACTTCTGCACTAGATATTAAGGAGATATTTGGTTTATCAGTATGAGGGGAAAGAATAGGAATTAGGTTAATGATATTTATAAATGTTTTTTGATTAATTACTATGGAAATTATTCTATCGGAATGAAATTAATAGAAAATACCCATTTTCATTCCCCACTTGTGGCATGGGTTTCAAATTTATTAACTTATCAGCATAATGAAACATATTCCTTATTCAAACCAAACAAGTAAAGAAAAATGACATAAATGTATACAAATAGTGGATTTAAGATTCTCATTCCAGTTTCAATTTTTGAATGCGGACCAAACATCTCCTAAATTTCACTTATCTAAATACTTATAATGAAATGTAAAGGAAGAAGACTCCAATATTTAAAGTTACCACGGGGTTTGTAATATAATCTAGATTTTTTTTTATTTGATATTTAAAGGATATAAGACTTTAAATTGTAAAATTTATCCACGATGTGTGTGAAATAATAAAGAAATTTTACTACAATTACTGGAAATTGTTTTACAATTAGTTCCTCCTGGTGCTATTCTTGTGGCAATATGATAAGTAGAGAACAATACGAGCAGTTTCTTTGATTTAACTGTCATAATCAGCATTCCTAGTCCGTAATCACTACCTAGTAGTCAAGCAAATAAAGAAATTAGAAACTATTTAATACTAACATGACTAGTCCTTCTATTGAAAACTATGCCTCAACGAACCATCGTAGGAGCCAATTCAAACAGCAAAAAGCCACTTTGAGGCTAAAAGTGAAGACTTATTCCTTGGTCTTTTAGTGAGACCTAGTTGTATTTGACTTTGTAATAGACAATGTAACTAGCGTGGCAACGGGTTGTATCGCATCGTTATCATGTCGTAGTACTAGTGAAATTGTTCCAAAATACCTAAATTGAAATACAACCTGTTAACCATTCGTATCCATTTATTAATGGATTGACACGATATGAGACTACACGATTAACTCGTTAAGGTGTTACATTAATATAACTTATTTAGTAAAAATAACCTACTAACTTGATAAATCCACAGCAAACTCGCAACCTTGTAACCCAAAACAAACTCGTTAATCTATTTAACTTATTTTAAACCCTACAATCCAATAAGTTTATAGAATTTATATGAGTATTTTTATATTTAATCTCCAAAATATGTATAAAGTTGTAACTAATTGCCAAAATAGTCCCAACTATTAGTTAATAGTGATTAAATAATTAACGGGTCAAATAGATTGAACGGGTAGTGTCACCTATATTGGGTTATCGGATAACTTAACTGGTTAATTTGTCAAACCACAGATTGACACGACAAGACTCATTAAGATTCATGTCATTAATAGATTGATGCGATAACGACCTGATTAATTTCATCTTGTATTTATACCTATTAATTTCGAATCGTATTCGTATCATGTTGCCGTATTGTATGAGAAATTGCCATCATTAAATTTCGGTCTCGTATACTGAATTCAAGTAGCCTTCTCTTTATGCTCCTCTTGAATGGGACATCCTTGAATAGATGATAGTCGTGGCACCATGTCACGATTCCTTGATCAAGAGAGTGCTACATCATTTAAGTCGGTTACATAGGTGCTTTTAGAATAATGGGTCTATATTGTCACGCACTTGATCTATTTTAGAACTTTTTTTTCTATTCAATAACGCTCAATTGAGAAAAAAAAAATTATAATGAATCTGATTCATAATATTATATCATGAATCTCACAGTCTAAATTTTGTCATACTATTCATATGAGAAATTTGACTAAACTTAAGTTACGAGATCTACGACATTGTTTTTTGGACCGACTACACCTAAGAATATGTCCCCTCAATTTGGTACGTGTAACACAAAAGAAGAAGTAATCTCCAAGGTCTCTCTCCATTATAAAATTTTGTATATAGCAAGGTGCATACGTATGCAAACACAATATTTGTGAGTCCTACTATTGTATCCGTTATGGTGTCTAATAGTAGTATATCCAAGTAAGACTCACAAGTATTATATTTAGATAGTACATGCACCTTGGTGTATTCAAGTGGAGTTTATGTGAGGTAGAGGCGTAGCTAGAAAATTTCTTTAATAGGGGTAAATATTATCTAATTCGAATGTTAATTTTGTCTAGAATAGTAATACAGTTGTTTATAGATGATAAAGTACATATAAGAATGTCATAAAACTCATTCTTTGAGTCACTTCTTTCTTTGCTTTAATTCTTATCGGTATACTTTTCCATTTATTTTGCTACTTGCCATTTTAATTGTTAGGTATTAAATGACCATTTGTTTGTAATATCTTTTTGATTGTAAACTTTTCCAAGTTTCTCTAAAACAATGACTATACAGTTTCTAAATTTTATGAAACAAGTAAACAAAGTTAGAATTTTAAAGAAAATATGCCTAAATAAATCAAAATAAATAGATTAAATTAAAATTTAAATGAATTAGTCAGCACTTAAAATAGACAACCTTATGATTTACAGGTGATTGTTATATATTTCAATGAAGAATCAATTTCACTTAGCACTTGATTGTGAATATTAACTAAAAAAAAAAAAAAATAGTTTGTGAATCTTATTTTGATAATTGAAATTATGCAAATTGAAGTAACAAAAGATTGCTCACTTCATTTTCTTCATTCATAAGAGTTTAATGAAGACTTGGATCATGGAGTCAAGATAGAAATTGATTAAGATTTTGAACCCCTATAATATAATAATAAAATAGAGAATATTGCGCGATTGATGGAAACTAAATTGAAGATTAAGAATGATTCTTAAATTATAATTCTTTTACAATTTTATATTTAGTGTTATTGATAGTTGTATTTAAACTTTTGCAAATGTCAAACTGATATAAATATTAAAAATTACGGGTGATATGTACCAGGTATTGCTTGAACTTCAATTAACTAAAAACAACCACATATGCATGTTGTAGTTTGCTCACATTAGTTGAGACAAAAATTAAATTTTCTAAAATTTAAATGTGATATGAATTTGTCATTTTACTTGGGGGCAGCTGTCCCACTTGATCTCTGCTACTCATGTGAAAAACATCTTTTGTTTCTAAACGGACTTCGATCTACACAAAATGTTATCCTCACCATTGCTTAGCCATTCCAACCTCAACTTGCGAAAATTTAATATAGAAACTAACACATTTCCTCTTCTTGCACATTTACATTTACAATTATGGAAAACTATAGTCTATATAGTGCGTCCGAATAAGCTTGACGCATGCAGTATCGCGTCCAGTGGCGGAGATAGTGAGGGGGCAGTGGGGCAGCTGCCCCCACTACCACAACTAAAATTACAAAAGTACACAAAAATTTTAAAAAATTTAAATTTTTCTCCCACTAATTTGAATAAATTACAACATGCAATGTGATTTTTTGGTCATTGAAGTTTAAGTACTACCTCGTAACTACCAAATGCAATTAATTTCTAATGTTTATTTTAGTGTTGAGATTTGCAATTAAATACAGCTATCAATAAACATCAAATACAAGTGTAAAAGAATTACGATTTAAGAATTATTTTTAATCTTTCTTTTACTCATTTACTATTATATTGTACTTTCCTATCTTTGATTCTAATACACAAGACTCAAGTAATATAATTTTCATTTATTTATAAGTTATGAATGAAGAAAATAAAATGAGCACTCATTTTGTTGTTTTAGTTTGTATAATTTTCAATTAATAAATGAAATTGCTAAACTATTTTTTATTTTTATTTTGTTTAAATTAATTTGCGCGTGCTAAGAGAATATATTCTTAATTGGAATATAACATGTGAATTATAGTCTGTATTTTGACTAGTTCATTGAAATTTCAATTCAAAATATTTATTTTAAGTTTGTTTAGGTATTTTTTTCATTAATAAATTTCTAATTTGTTTAGCTACTTGCTATAAAATTTTGAAAAGTTACAGTTATTTGTTTTGAAAAGACATTTTCGGCAATGGATTATAATTGAAAATTACAAATAAAGAGTCATCACTTTAATACCTAAGATGTAAAAGATTAAAATAATTAGAGTAAGTAAACCAACAAAAATTATAGCAAAGAAAGATTTGACTAAAATAATGACTTTTATTGTACAATGTTGTAAACTATATTACCTATTATTAACATGTATACTACTATTTTAGAAATATAAATGTAAAATTTTTACGCTAATTCAAACAAAATTAATATCCGAATTATATGATATTTGCCCCTACTAAAGAACATTTCTGGTTACGCCTCTGATCACATCAGAGTATTATGTGAATATTGTTGACCAAAGTTGAAAATTATCTAACAAATTCAATAAACAGTCAACACATATGTGAAATAATAGGAGTTTTGGGATAATTTCACAAGGTAGTAAATTTGTAGGTTTTGGAAACCAAACTACCGGGGATGTGGTTTCCTAAAACAAAATGGTAAATTACCATAAATCTCCGTGTTCTATATCTCCAACCCGTAGCCTCTAATGGTGTTTATGGTTCGGCTTGAGTAGTCTCTGTTTTAACGATTTTTTAAACCAAACTTTTATATCGATTTTTAAAAATTTGTATCAAAATTAAACTTTTGATGTAAAAAATCGATCATTCGGTTCAAGTCAAATTAATCGGTTCATTAGTACTATTATTACGGTCCATAATAGTCTATTTTAAATTAATTATATTATGATAGTTCAAGTATTTGGATAAAAACTAATTAAAATATATTGCAAATTTCATCATCCAATAACTTAAGACAAATTTATGCTAATTAGTGAGATTGTATAGTTATAATTAATTTTATATAGACGTGTGGGCATATATCCACATTCACAGAAACATATATTTATACACCTAGTCAAGTGTCTATGTCAGGAAAATTATTTAAAAAATTATAAATTCATTACCACTTTCCTAATCCACTCCACGTGGAAAGATCTTATTGAATCATCAACTCCTAGTTTTAGATATTCGATCAGATTTCATTTCTTCTTTTTCATATCTAGTAATACCTCAGTGATTTTGTCCGACTTTGTCACTTTGTATAGATGCACTATTATATATTATAGTTATACAGGAGCTATGAATATTCATTTCTCACGTGTACTTAATCAAATTTTGAATAAAGTATATATAATAAAATTACTTATGAATTTGTTTTATATTTATCTTGAAATGCTAAAATGATAACCAACTATTTTCTAACAATACTAAAGTAAATTAATTTGATATTACCTTAATCACAAAGGAAGTAAATTCTTTACCATTCTCTCTCAAATATATACAAATTATTATTGAAATAAATGTTCATTTAATTAGCAATAACATTTTCATTAGCAATAAAGTTACTTTTGTAAATATTTTATCTCTAACCAAAGAAATTATTTAACATTATTTCACTAGACATTAAAGAAATATATTCATTGAAATTTGAAGTAAAAACATGAAAATTAATTTTTTAAATTAAATTATGTTAATTATGAATTATAAGTATTAAAGTTTTGAAGATTTTGTCACAATACTTATCACATTATTATTTGAAATATAAAAAATATTTGGAAAAAACATGTACTCAAATCGATTTGGTTTATTTCTGTGCATTTTTCTCTTTGAAAAAACCATATTAAAAGTTCGGTTTATATCAATTTATGTCTGTTGAGCCGATTTTTCAAAATTCTTGAGGAGTCCTAGCCTCTATTGTTTTACAAATATTCTTAAAACCCTATATGACTTTACTCAAAAGGTAAAAAAAAATCATACAAATTAACGATGTTTAAAGCACACACGCTCCAAATCTAAGTACTCAATGAAAAACACCATTTTGTTTAAAAAAACTTAACAATTTATGACCAAAATGCCTTTCTTTTACAAAAAATTTCTTCAGGCTACAACTCTCTACCACCACTATCAACGCTGACCTTGTTCCTCCTCCCAGACCTATCCTTCCTTCTAGACTCTTGTAGCATGATTTCTACATTCAAGTGCATATATCTTCAAAAGTAATAGACTCTTAAGTAATGATCAATTTCACGAGAACTTTCTGTGTCTTAATCCTAACAAGTACAAAATTATAACTACCTAATTCTATCTAAAGGATTAAAATTCGAGTGTGGAAATTATAAAATAACATGTAAAATATGCGAAGTCAACAATTTAAAAAGTAATTCAAGTGATAAAAACTTAAGGTTTAGTTATTACTTAATAATTCATCTTAATATCTTGTCCTCCCCTCTTCCAATCAATGAACAAAAGTCTGCTAACTTCTTGTTTCTTTACATCCCTGTTGTTTAAGGTTTTTATGAACCATCATATTATAATTATTACTTTTAAACTAGTCTAATACATATTATGCTTTCTTTTTTTCTCCTATAGCATTACAAGAAACTTATTTTTTTTTATACAACATCCAAACAAATGCTAACTTTAATACATTTTGAATATATGAGCAGCACTAAAGGTGGCAAAATAGATGATAGTTGTTATATAATTTTACTTAATGGACAAAACTTATTAAATTCATCTAAAACCATTTAATAAATGGATTGAATGTTTATGGATAATGCATAAACCAATATTTTAAAACTTGAACCGGTCATAGACCGAAACTCTTACCAACTCTCTATTCTGGCAGCTGATCGGTTTGCAGGATTGACAGGAGATGATGTCATCTCCACCAAGTATTACCTAAACCTACTAACTTCAAAGAAACAACTCAGCAAGGTGTTTGTCTGAGCAACCATGAGAGGATATACAAGAAAAATAAAAGATACAAATACTATAATTACATGAAATTTTTAAAAACAATCAAAATCGATAGACATCACCAAAGCCATAAAACAGATCATCAACAACAACACATCTCATTCCTACAAACAGCAAAAAAATCCCAATTTTTCAAAGAAATAGCATGAAAACCAACTTAAATAAAATGAAGAAAAGAAAGAGATGAAAGAAAAATCTTGTTTAGTGAATTTTTTGATATTTGGATGAGAGATTTAGTGGAAAAAACAGAATGTTTTATGAATTTTTCCAAGTGAAAAATAAAAAAGAATATACACTTTCAGAAAAGATCAATAGACTAAAGGAATGAGAAATATGAGATCATGTAGGGTGAAATCCAATTGTCATTGTTAGTTAATGTCATGAACCCATCACTACTTTTGATTTATTTTGCTTTGTTTGATTTAGGTAGAAACTGATATTGAGAGAGAGAGATGAGTATGGCGCTAGTAAGGGAGAGAAGACAAAGAATAGGGTTTGTTGTTTAACTTTGACCTACAAATTATGTAAATGTTTATGTATTTTTTTTTGGCAAAAATTTCTAAACTGAGATTTAACGATTAAACCAGTTTTGATCAATTCTCAATTTTGATCGACTATTTAGCATTTTCGACGGTTACAATCAATTGGACAGACACCATTTTTGGTTCTCAATTAAACTGATCGTGTCGATAAGTCCAGTCCGATTTTAAAAACACTGACATAAACTACTATCCATTTATAAAGCATCTAAGGGTGCCTTTGATAAAATTAAAATCTGAAAATTGAAATCTGAATACTGAAAATAATAAGTACTGAACTATTAATTTGTTGAATTCATAAAGTTGTATCTATTTGTTAATTAGCTGAATTTGAACGCTGAATTAAAATATTTTACTCTGTATATGTTACATAGTTTGATGATAATATTATATTTTTTACAATAGATTATTTTAATTATTATATTTTTAATACAAATAAATAATTTATTAATATAGAGTATGTATGTAAGAGAGGTGTGTGTGTGTGTGAGAGAGAGAGAGAAATATATTATGGACAAGTGTGTGTTTATATGTGAGTGAGAATGAGTAGAATATGTGCAAGTGTTACATTTTTTGTATGTGAAAAAGAATATAGTGTGTACAAGTGTGTATTTATGTGTTGAAAAAAAAGAATATAATGTGTGCAAATGTGTAATTTTGTACAAAGGAGAAAGAATATAATGTGTAACTATGTGTTATGTGTGAGAGAGAAGGTAATGTACAAGTGTGTGTTTATGTGTGAGAGATAATACAGTGTATGTGTTTGTGTCTGAGAGAGATAAGGAATATAGTGTGTGCAATTATGTGTTTATGTGTGAGAGAGAAGGAATATAGTGTGTGTAATTATGTGTTTATGTGTGAGAGAGAAGGAATATAGTGTGTGTAAATGTGTGCTTATGTATGAGAGAGAAAGAATATAGTGTGCTAAAATATATATTTATGTGTGAGAGAGAAGAAATATAGTGTGTGCAAATGTGTATTTGTGTGTGAGAAAGAATGAATATAGTGTGCGCAAGTAAGTGTTTATGTGTGAGAAAATGAATATAGTGTGTGCAAGTGTATGTAAAAGAGTGCGTGAATGTGAAATAAAGAAATATTGAGTGAGTTTTGCAATATTAGTAAAAAATTCAGCAAATTAAGTGATAGACTTTTCACTTAAAATTTTGCATAGAAATTAAGTGACATTTAATGCATTCAGAAATAAGATAATTTCGTTATTAAACATACTTAATACAAAAAATATTTAATAAATTAAGTTTAAACACTTAATAAAATTGCCAAACTTGGTGCCCCCTAAGTATTAAAATCAATTTGGTAATTCGTTCAAGCATTATAATCCAATGGTGATTTCCAAACAAATTAAAATGCTGCTCCGACAGAAGACATCATCACAGTTTCAATTAGGGGTGTTCAAACCCGACCAAACCCAAATAAATTTGGGGCTAAATGGGTTGGATTTTCGGGTTTCGGGTTACTTGGGCCTAGTTACCCGACTTTAGTAGGGTTAGGTTGGGTTTTATTTTTAAAACCCAACCCAACCCGAATAACCCGAATGACAAAAAAAATTCAATTATATTTTTTTAAATTTTCATTTTTACTGTAATTATTTCATCTACCTTATATTATTTTTTCTTTTTATTTTTGAAATTATATGATAAAACCCAACCCAACCCGAATAACCCGAATGACAAAAAAAATTCAATTATATTTTTTTAAATTTTCATTTTTATTGTAATTATATATACAATAATATTATTCTTTATATTATTTTTGAAATATCATATAATTTATCATATTGTTTTACCTTTTCCTTTTATTCTTGACATAAACATTTTAGTTTTGACCAAACATATATTTTAATGGATGGATTTATGATTATAGATTTAAAAAAAAAATTATTAATTTGAATTTTTAACACGAATAACCCGAAAATCTGAGTAACCCGCCCAACTAATAGTTGGGTTGGGTTTACTTAAATTGCTGTATTAGTTGGGTTGGGTTGGATTGGATTTTATTTTTTTTAACCCAAAAACCTGAAAACCCGACTCATGAACACCCCTAGTTTCAATCGTTGGTATCCACGTCGGCGAATTCTTAGTCTATGTTGACTTTAATTTGTGCCAGCTGGTCAAACAACTGAGTAGAGTAGCCTATGAAATTTATTAATTAATTTAATATCACTTGACTAATTGATATAGAATATTTTACAGTTTTACACTTTCTCTTACACATGATTTGAATTAAAACAAAGATAATGAACTGATTTAGCAAGGAGGAAGTTGACAAGATCCAAATCCAGTTCTGATTAGTCATATGGAAGTATTGGCTGCAAAAATCGTGAAATCAAGCTTAATACCTAATTTAAGACAAACATTGACTAAACAGAAACACATGAAGTCAAACCTATTATGGGAAAGAGTCTAAGTCGTGTGTGAGTGGTAAAATATTTGAAACTAGCTTTGATACCACGTTATAAAATATGACTTTCTATTTTAAAACTAATTAGCGTTTAGTGGAATAACTAATGAATCTTATTAATTAATTCATTATCACTTGACTAACCGATTTGTAATACTGTATACTTTCATAATCTGCATCGTCAACATCTTCTCCAGTGATTCAACATTCTTGCAGCTCCAGTAGAACTAGGATCTCAAAGAAAATTCGGCAACGGTGAGGGTGATTGCAGTCCAGATCTTTGTTAAATCTCTGGTGCATTGGAAGCGACAATACGACGTCATTATGGGGCTTTTCATCATTTATATCTCTAACCATTCTAGCTCACTTCATGGGTTAAATTAAATATGAGGATGTACAAAAATGTTGGACGCGGTTGATTTCTATTCATTCCCAATTTGAGATTATTTAACATGCAAAACAGTAAACGATTTTAATAGGATTATATGGATTATCAAATTAAAACCAATACTTTAAATGATTTATATAGATAAATTTTTAAATTCACTAACAGTTTTGCTATCATCCAGTACCACTTAAAATGAGTGGATGGATATGGATATATTTTTTGACCTGTGTTGGAAAAAAATGGGAATGTATCACGGAATAATAATCCAAGAAATTTGCTCACTACTTAAATAAATCATAAGACATACCAAAATAATAAATAAATAAATGAATAAAATCAACAAGTACAAAACACACAAGATTTTTACGTGAAAATCTCTTCAATGAGAAGAGTAAAAACCATGAGACTTACTTCAAAAAATGTTATACTATCTGTGCGCAACAAAATACTTCGAATCTGTAAAAATTGAACAAACAAGAAATATAGCGATAAAAATATGAATATATGAAATAATAAGAACCGAGGGTTACAATCTCTAGGATATTCTCAACATGTGGAGAACATTCATTCGATTCTTTACTTCAGACACGATCCGAGGGCTCACAGCTTATTCCCGAACAAGTATTGAATTCTTCAAATCTGGATATGGAAGACCTGAAAAACACCTGATGAAGATCTTCAAATCTTGATATATGGAAGACTTGAATAGAAAATTTGAAGACTCAGAGCTTCCACAGCTTGCAGACTTCAGAAATATGTGTGTATGTGTATCTATGTGTGTATCTGTGTCAAACCTCTGAGGGATGACCCCTATTTATACATGTATGGGAGGGAAGCAAGGTAGAAGACTTGTAGTACATGTGTAACTTCTTACTTGCATACCAAGAAACAAATTATTATCTCTTTACACACATAAGAGATATCAATACATAAGGACTGTACTACTTTGATATTATCTCCTTATTTTAATTTATCAACAAAGAGATAAGTACTAGAGTACATATATCCCTATTGGCCAAGTCTTGCAGACATGTGCATCACCATGGCACAATTTAATTGGAAGAGCGACACAAATACATTTAATTGGTCGAACTACCTCATTTTGACATGTGGAGCAATGTAATTGATTTTAAATTTCCAAAATATATATGACATATGGCATTATTTAATTGGACCATAAATATGCCAATTAAATTTATTTATAGACAAATGATAATTTTAATTAAAATAAAATTTCATTGTCTACAAATGCCCCCTCGAAACTTGTTTGCTAATGCCGACATTCGAATTGTAGCTTGAGCGGACAAGTTGAGATATTTTCTTTGGACTTTACTTAAAATAACATAAACTTCAATAGTCTAAAGTCATAATTCTAAAGAATAAGCGAAAGTTCACCTATTCAAGTGCAATCCAAAATTGAGAGTTAACAAATAATCTCAAACTTGAATATTGATTGCCGTGAGTGTAATCCTTCAATACTAAAGCCAAAGCTTTGAACCAATCCAATCCATCCATCATGCACGTGCACCTTGTTGGTAAAACAACTTTTGTGAACCAAATGAATTTATACATTCAAACACTATTGCTTAAGAATAAGTTTGAAGAGGTCATGAATCACAAGCCAACGAGAAAATATCTCCCAATTATATAAGAATGCCATTAGCTTCAGATATGCAGTTGTGTCAGAACACCCTCACTATTATTCGTCTTGGTTCAAACACGAAATAGTGGAGCGAATTGATCCAATCAATTCCTTTCCATCTTGTACATGAATTCTCGAAACCAAACTGTCGCCGACTTGGATGTAATTTGCTTAAATAACCAATTTTGATTCCCTAACGAATCATACTTAATTAGCATATTGTGGAGAAAAATATATAAAGAAAATCGAGGATATGAATTTCAAGAAACTTCCAATCATACGATAAGCCTCTTGGGCTGAGAAGATTACAATTCTAATCCCACAAAAAATTTGATACGGGACTCTTGTTTGAATTGAACTCTGCTTTACATAATCCAAATCTACTCGTTAATCAAAAGCTTGTACATATTAATTTTACTCACTAAAGGAACCCAATTCAATCTTCAAACTGGATACCACCTTTAATCCTAATTCTATTGGATTCAAAAGATGCTAAGCCCCTATAAATTAAACAATGAATCAGCCGTGGACACATATTATTCTCCAGTGCAAGAAGGAGAACAAAGTCAATTTTCTACTCTCGTGTTACTTGCGGATTTGCCAATTTTTAGCACGACTAGAAGGAAAAACCTAGTGCCTAACTTCGCTGTAGTAACCGCTATTTGAATTTTGCTGCTGTCCATCATCGTTGCTGCTGTCCGCTGTTATCCCTCACAAAGAAGACATCCATTAGTTACAAAAGAGTATGACACTTGGTGGTCGATGCGATCGAAGAGCGTTCCAAGCACAATCATCAAACTTAGCGTCAAGAGAGCAAACGAGGATGAAGCTTAAGACACGAGAGCGAGAACACCCCTATCAAAGAGATCCAAGAACGATACCTTTCCAAAGTGTTTAAAGTATGGAAAAGAGCTGACCATAATACAATTAAGAGAAAAGAAGCCAGGAGGAATCCTAAGAAGACTGCAAAGACAAGGATGAACAAGGCTTCCCAAAAACTCATAACACTAGATGAGCCTCCTTTAATGAGGCAAAAAGGCCAAAATCATGCATCAACTAGCTTGAGAGGAAAGTAAGTAACGGAGATGGGATGACCAACTTCAGTCAAACCCACAAATGCTGAGGCTCCAAAGGTTATCAAAACACCTATATTGAAAGGCATCGAGGACATGGAGATAAATATCAATATAATTCCTCCAAAGAATCATGAGATCCTCTCAAACTCAACTTCTTGGGAAGCATAAAAAAATAATACAATCGAGTTATTAGATGATAGAGAATTTGTTCAAATAGAGGATAAACATTCTGGAGAAAGTTGTAATAAAGATCGTCGCTGGAATCGACCGAAAAAAAGGTCAAAACCTTCAAGTTTGGAAAACATTTCTATTAACTCATTATTTTCTGAAACCACACTTGCCTCAACCTTAGATGTCACCAAAAGAATTGGCTGAATACGTAAATATACGTCATATATTTTCTTCCCCTTTTTCATGTGTCTTGACATTACTCTAACTTTCCCTGTTTTTTTGTGTTTTTTTCCGTGTGTTTTTTTTTTTTTAGTTCACTACCATTGAGGCGCCTGTGGAAGGAGTTGGAGACCATTTATTCAGTAATCAAGACATTATCATCAATGAGACGGACACGGATAGAGAATTGCATGAGAATGTTACTGGCAATCCAAATATGCGTGGATCAATAATTGACAAGCCGGTAGAGGATTATGCTCCATCACAAATACCATTGAATCACCATGGAAGTGTCCACGAGCAAGTTAGACCACTAATTTATGAATTTCATGGCCACAAGGTGATAAAATCGTGCCAACGAAAATATATACAAAGCTTGTAGGAAGAACTTTGCAATGATATCTCAAACACTTCCGTAGACCAAATCTCTTCTTTGGAGGAATGTATCAATGAGGTAGTTGAAGAAATAGTAATAAGGATAGATTCTTCAATTGCCCTTCCTCAAAGAGACTCTTTAGCAGGCATGCTCACGAAGGCCAAGAAGTATGACTCTTCAAGAGCTTTAGCATCGGAGAGGATTTCAAGAGAAACATATGCAAAAATTCTCTCCAAGGCAAATGCACACCTTTCGGAAGTCAAAGAAATGGAGGAAAAGGTAACCAACCATCTAAAAAGTCTTCAAGGAAAATGGGAATCTATTGAAGATAGAAATATCATTCTTCAAAAAGATCTTGATGATTTGGAGAAGCAAAATATAGAAGTTAGCTCGACCATTGACCGAGAATATGAAAATCTCAAGCAAATGCAATTTGAAATATTAAGAGCACAAGATCAAATCTCTTCCATCAAAAGCACTACCTTCCTGACAAATGAAGATGCTAGGGAGCTTGAGGAGATGAACAACATCCTTGAAGTAAGCAAGATAGCCGTAGTGGACCTCAAGTTTGACATTTGAATTATATCAAACCCTTCATTTCAAGTTTTTTTTTTTCCCTTAAATTTCATTTGTTTGGAAACTTTTCTTTCAATAATAAAGACATTAATTACTTTTCCTTATCTTGTGATTTGTTTTTCTTTTTTTTTTTTAAAAACAGGTAAAGTAACTAACTTCTATGAATTTAATTTGAAATATTGTTTCCATCATATTTTCTTTTAAGGAAAATGAGTTGGTTTTAAGGGATGTAATTGAGCTTAGAAGTTTTCCTCTAAGCTGTCTACGTATCCCAAAAGGGAATCAAGTCACACGTAGTTCCTTTTTTTTCCTGGAAAAATATGGGGGGTTTACTGTTCACAGTTTAACCTCTTGCGGGCCAGGAGTATCCATTTGTTTACCACCTTAGACTTGGTGGACTGTTTCACCTGTTTAACCACATACTACACTATTAGTGGTTGCCGTCCACAGTTTTGGCTCATGCAGTCCAGGAGCAACATGCAGTTTAGGTTCACGCGTCAAGGAGCATCTAAATCATGCGTAATATCCCTCGCTTCAAATAGATCCGTTTGCCATTGTTGGGGCCAATCCTTAATCCATCTTCAGCGATCAATTTGTACGAGCCATTTGTATAGAATTTTTGGACAATATAAGGGCCATCCCATTTTGAGACAAACTTCCTTTGACCTCCATGTGCAAGGATGATCGGTCTTCGAATAGCAAGGATGATATCACCAATTTGGAAAGAGCGCGGCCGAACTCGCTTATTGAATGCTTTAAAAAAGCGAGCTTGGTAGCACTCAAGTCGTTGCTGAGCTTCCAACCTTTTCTCATCAAGTGCTTCCAACTCTTCAAGACGAAGGCGGGCATTGTCTTCTTCATTAAGTCCTTCTTGCACAGAAATCCTTAAAGAAGGTATTTGACATTCGAGTGGAAGAGCTGCTTTGACACCGTAGACAAGTGCGTATGGAGTCGCTTGAGTAGGAGTTCAGAAAGTTATCCTCTATGCCCAAAGAGTTTCACCAATCCTTTGATGCCAATCTATTTTTGACTTGTCAATAACTTTTTTTAGCAGAGATTGCATAGAGTTTTGTTAAAAGTCTCAGCAAGTCCATTTGCAGCAGCATAGTACATAGAAGAATTATGTTGCTTAAAGTCGAACTTCTCACAAAGCTTGTTCATTGCAGCATTGCAGAAAGGTTTTCCATTATCAGTGATGATATATCGTGAAACTCCGTATCGATAGATAATGTTCACGCGAATAAAATCAACCACATTTTCTTTCTTTACCTCTCTTAGTGTAATTGGTTCAGCCCACTTCAAAATATAATCAGTTGCAGCCAGGATAAAGATATGTCTATCAGAAGACCTTGGCAGTGGTCCTACTATGTCTAATCCCCAAGCATGAAATGGCCAAGAAGAAATAGTTGGATGTAACGGTTCTGGTGGTTGATGGATGAAATTGGCATGAAACTGACAAGCTTGACATTTTCTTACATAATCTATGCAATCCTTCACCATGGTCAGCTAGTAGTACCCCATCCTTTTAATACGGAAGTGCAACTTAGGGCTGGATTGATGCATCCATTGAAGCGCCACATATTCCTAAATGAGCCTCTTCCATCGCTTGCATAGCTTCATCCTTACCGAGACATCGCAGGAAAACTCCATCAAACAATCGTCGATAAAGAATCTCCTTATAGTAGATGAAGCGAGGTGCACGACGACGAATTTCAGTTCTTCTTTTTGCGTCATCAGGTAACTTCTCATAACTAAGATATAATCAATTATTGGTTGATGCCAATCTTCCTTCTCCACTTCATAAATAGAAACCACGTGAGTATTTTCCTCTTTCACATCATCTCCTTCTTCAAAATGAGGAGGCATAACCCAATTTTAACATATAGGGATTTGAACTTGTTGATTAGGAAGGATGAGCATTGAAGCTAATTTTGCTAAGGAGTCAGCTTGTCGATTGTCCCTCCTTAGAACATGCTCTATAGTCACATCACCTAGCCACCCCATTAGTTGCCTAGTATAATTATAATATGACCACAGCTCGGGTTCCTTGAGTTCATATTTGCCAAAGAGCTGATCAAGTGTTGACTACTAACTTGGATCTCCAAAAACTCTAAGTTGTAGTTGCTTCATATCAACCGCCATTTCGAGACCAAGGATAAATGCTTGATACTCAGCGACATTATTTGAACATTGATGTGTTAAAGTCAATGAATATGGCAACATATCTCCTTCGGAAGTGATGAATATTATTCCAGCTCCACCGCCCCCTTGATGTGCGGCACCATCAAAGTACATTGTCCAAGGCGGAAGAACTTCGACCATGAAAATATCTTTATCTGGAAGTTTATCAATCAATTCCCACTCAGTATGTATGGGATGATCGGCCAAGAAGTCAGCCAACACTTGTCCTTTAATAGCCTTCGCAGGAAGGTAAACAATTTCAGATTGTTGAATTTGAAGGTACCACCTTGCGAGATGATCTGACAGCAGAGGCTTAGTCATAACATACTTGATCGGATTTGCCTTGGATATCAAACGGATAGTATGAGCTTGAAAGTAGTGCTTTAACTTTTGAATGGCAAATCAGATGAGAGCCAAGCACAACTTCTCAATTGGCGAATAATTTAACTCATTTGCTGTCATCATCCGGCTTAAATACTATAGTGCATTTTCTTTACCCTCACCATTTTTTTGGGCAAGTAATGCTCCTACAGACCGTTCCTGTGCAGCAATATAAAGAATTAAAGACTTACCAGGAATAGGTGCAGCTAACACGGGTGGCTTCGTGAGATATGTTTTTATACTTTTGAAAGCATTACTACATGCTTTATCCCACTCAAAAGGTACACCCTTCTTCATCAAATGGCTAAATGGTTAACATCTCCCAGCCAAATTGGAGATAAATCGTCGAAGATAAGCCAATCTTCCTTGCAAACTTTTCAACTCATGAATGTTGCGTGGCTCTGGCATCCTCAAGATAGCATTGGTTTTGGATTGATCAATTTCAATTCCTCAGTTATGTACAATAAACCCAAGAAACTTTCCAGAGGTAACTCTAAAAGCGCACTTCAAAGGATTGATCTTGAGTTAGTGGTGTGCCATCTTCGAAGTCTTTCGAACACCATTTAGTATGTCTTTCAAACACCATTCTAAGATCTTGGACATGGTCAATTTGTTTCTTTGATTTGACAACGAGATCGTCAACATAGCACCCTACATTTTTGGGAAGCATGTCATCGTAAATCTTTTGCATGGCCCTTTGATATGTGACTCCCGTATTCTTTAAGCCAAAAGGCATGACTTTGTAGCAATAAATGCCTTTGGGAGTTTGGAAAGCAGTAAGTTTTTCATCCCTCGGTGCCATTTGGATCTGGTTGTATCCTGAGGATCCATCCATAAAGGATAAGGTTTCATAACCAGTTGTGGCCTCGACCATCAATTCGGTAATAGGGAGAGCAAAGTCATCTTTCGGACAAGTTTCATTGAGATCTCAAAAATCAAAGCAAACACGGATCTGTCGATTCTTTTTTCTCACGAGGACTATACTTGAAATCCATGCTGGGAATTTTACTTCTCGGATGAAACCAGGTTCTATGAGCTTGTTTAGGACCTCCCTTTCAATTAATGGGATCAAATAAGGCCGAAAACGTCTTTGGGCTTGTTTAACGGGTCTTGCACCTCGCCTAACGGCCAAGTGATGAACAATAATTTTCGGATCCAAACCAGGCATCTCTTTGTAATTCCAAGCAAAAACATCCTTAAATTTGAGCAACAGTTCAACATATGTTTGTTCCTCTTCAGGAGTCAGCCAAATACCTATGTAGATTGGGCGAGGATCATCACTTGTGCCAAGATTGATTTCCTTTAACTCATCAACGGTTGCCTTCATGCCTTCTTCCAATTCAGGAAGAGCATCTCCGACATCTTCTTCTTTTAAAGGCTCTTCGTTTTGAACAGTGATATGGTTGCAGGAGGCAATGCTTTCCTTGTCTTCCTCCTTGATGTTTATATCAATAATGGTTTCTTTTCTCACATTTAATGAATCGCAGTAACGTATGAAAAGGTTAGTGACTCATTTTCTTAAACTTCTATCATTACAGGAAGCATTTCTTTTCTCGTATTAAAAATATACTCTTGTATCTTTGGAAAACTCAACCTTTCATGAATAGGTTGCTTCATCAAAACTCTTCCTCGTGGGCCAAGCCTATCAAACACCGAAACAAGTGGTGTAACTTTTCTCAGTCTATCAAAGACTAATCGCTTTGAACCTTTCAACGCAGTTTCTTCTTTGATAGTAATATGATGCGTATTAGCTCTTTTAATTGCTATATGCACAGGAAAAAGCGGTCTATACCCAAGTCGTATTGATATGTTGTTGATAGCGTATCCTTTGGCTTTCAACATCTTTTGGGTGGAAGTCATGTATGTGTCTCTTTTCCAGTTATCTCTGCAGGAAGCTTGCCCAAAGTTTCTTCTTCCTTATGATCGTAACCAGCTTTTATGAGCAACTTATATGCATTTGGACCAAATCCCTCGTCGGTTCGTGTTGTAGGTAATGAATTGTGCTCTATTTTGGGCTCTACCTTTGGCCGAACAAAGCCTTCAAGAAGAGTTTCGACTATGCTTGACCACCTCAATTTTGGTGAGTGGTACAGTGAACTCCTTTAATTCATTGCATCCAACAAAAGCAGATTGACCTTTTTTTTCTCTTTGACTTTGGAACATAGCGTAAGACATGTGTCTTAGATTTTTGACCATCTTCCTTCATTAATTCTTTCTTTGTGTTACCCTGCAAGTAGAATTTAGCATCAGCAAAGTAACTCTCGACTTCAGTGAATGGCTTTTCATCAGCAATTACTTTTTTTATGATGCCGTTATGGCAATACTTGAAACATTGATGAAGAGTTGAGGCATAACACCATTCTCGTGAATCCATGGTCTCCCAAGAAGCATATTATAAGATGTTTTTGCATCGATAATATGAAATAGTACACTTGAGGATAAATCACCAATTAATAAATCAAGTCTTGTAAGACCAATGGCTCTTTGCCCCCCTTGATTGAATCCTTGGATCATGAGACGGCTTTGTAAGAGTTCATCACTTGTGATTCCAAGCTTTTTCATTTACACGTAAAGGCATTATATTCACAGCATATCCTCCATCGAGAAGTATCCGATTTACTTTTTGCTCACGCGCATAGCCATTTACAAACAAGGGTCGATTGTGAGCTTTCGTCCCGAGAAATAAAACTTCATCATCAAAAACAATCGTTGCTGCACATTTCTCAAGGACTTTATCAATAACAGTTTCTCAAATTCTTCATCAACTTTGTTGATGTTCACAACATAGCAAGATGCAAGGACGTTGTCATCTTTCAAGTATCCTCTTGGCATGAATTCTTTCAAAGTAATAGGTCGAAGGACATTTTGAAACATCACACCACACGGAGGGATTGATGATGAAATTGTTCTTCTTCTGGACTTCCTTTTGCAACCCATATTTTTACCATCCAAAATTTTGGTAGCAAATTAGTCTTTTGCACTTTAACTTTTCGGCTTCTTTTGCAAGTGACGAGTGTCCATCCTTCGTTTGACTGATCATTTGTGGCATCATCATCCTTCAACAATTTGATTTTTTAGTTTGCCTTTCAAAAGGTACTTCATCTTATGGAAAGAGGTTGTCATATAATGGAACGAGATTGAAATCTCCAAATTTTATCGTGGGCTGTATTGTTCTTATCTTCGATGGAAGACGAGATACTTTACCATTCTTCAACAAATTGTGGGAGTCAGAAATTATAATGGTCTGATTTGCACTTGCTTTATCTTTCTCAAGCAAAATCTTACCTTGGCGGGCTAACTCCATCACCTGATCTTTAAAACCAAAATACCTTGTGAAGGGATGACCAACCAAGCGATGGTAGCAACAATAGTTTGGATCATTAACTCGCCTAGCTTCCTCCGGCCTCATCTCGGGGAGTTCAATGAGTTTGGCTTTGAGTAGATCATCGAACATGCCTCGAAGATCAGAGTCAAGAAAAGGATATTCTTTCTCTTGCATCTCCCTGAGTGTCGATTTTCTTTGTGGCCTACCTTGCGCAAGCTCTACCTTCTCGGACACCTTTTGACTGACTTTTAATTGCGATTTTAACAGGTGCAGTATTTGTTGTCATAGTTTCTTTGTTTCCAGACTTGAGAGAAGGCTTGCCCCCTTTCTTAAAGTCTTGTTTTTCTTTATTATTGTGAGGATCAGGAACAGGAGGTTCTTGATTTCCAAGGCCAATTTCAAGACTATGAGCTTTTGTTGCCAATTTCTCAAATGCAGGAGGTTGGATGCCTTGTAGGATATAACAAAGTCCCCACTTCATGCCTTGAATGCACATTTTAATGGCGGACGTCTCAGAGAGTTGGTCTTTACAATTAAGGCTTAAAGTCCTCCATCGATAAATATAATCAACAATTGGTTCGTCTTTCCCTTGATGGGCGTTGGAAAGTTCAGTCATAGAAATAGTCCTCTTAGTGCTGTAGAACTGTTTGAGAAATTCGCGCTCCAATTGCTCCCAACTATCAATCAAACCGGCATCAAGATCAGTGTACCAGTTGAATGCGTTACTTTTTAGTGAGCGAAGAAATTGCTTGACCAACAAATCACCATAAGTTTCGGCATTATTACATGTCTCGACAAAGTGTGCCATATGCTGTTTCAGATTTCCTTAGTGATGTTTTCCAAACCTTATTTTGATGATGACATAAACCCTTAACTCTGTAAAACATGCTTTTGCAGGAACAGATATTTCGGACGCACAGGACCGTCCGAACTAGGACAAAACTCCTCAGACGCATTGCATCGTCCGAACAAATTGGCAGAAAAAATGGGATTCTACTGCCTTTCTTTCCGACGCCCAGGACCGTCCGAAACCTCTGTCGGACCAAGGACTGGACGCATGCTCGGACGACCGAACGAAGCCTCTCAACAACACTGAAAGAAGATCGGACGCTTCCTCGGACGCATTCAATCCCTCTCGGACGTCCGAAACCTCAACGGCTATTTTTTGTGCATTTATTACTTAGCCGTTAGGAAGTAGTTGAAACCACTATTTATTGCTCTTATAAATAGAGGCTTTAATAACCTGAAGAAATCATCTAATACATTTCTTTGAATACAAGCCTAAGAAAAGAGTAATTTGAGTGCAAATTGACTATAGTTGTTTGTTGTATTAGTGTGAAGTTGTGAGTGCAATTCAACTTTGAGTGGAGTGATAATCTTGTATGAAAGTGTGGTTGTAAGTAAGAATCTTGGCTCAACTAAAAGAGTTTTAGTGTGAGCAAGAACTTCCCAACTTTGTAAAGATTATTGGCTCACCAAGTGTGTGAAGCATTCAAGAAAATTGATACTTCAAGCTTGCTAGCTTGGAAGTATTGTTTGTTCAATTTTTCTCTCTTTACTTTACTGTTCTAGTAAATTTATTATATCTGCATTTGAATTTAAAAAGCTTACTATTTTCTGAAAGCATAATGTTTAGAAACCTAATTCACCCCCCCTCTTAGGTTGCTTTGGGACCAACAATTGGTATCAGAGCCTAGTCTCATTATATTGCTTAAACTGCTATTGAGAAAAGAACTATGGCAACCAACAATGCTCTATTTTTTGAAGGCCAATCTGTTACTAGGCCTTCCATGTTTAATGGGGCAAATTTTATTAGTTGGAGAGATAGAATGAAAATATTTCTATAATCTATTGACATTGAGTTGTGATATGTTGTCAATGAAGGTCCATTTGAAGCTTCTATCATTGATGATCACACAAATAGAAGAAGAGAAAAGACAAGCAATGAGCTCACTCCACAAGACAAGGCAAACTTGACGTTAAATGCAAAAGCCATGAATGTATTATCTAATGCCTTGGATGCAAATGAATCAACTCGCGTGAAGGGTTGCAGTTCTGCTAAAGAAATATGGGATAAGTTGAAGGAAATTAATGAAGGGAGCGATGATGTTCGTGAGCAAAAGAAATCTCTACTTGTTGCCAAGTATGAGTCCTTCAAGATGGAACCACATGAGAACATAGACAAAATGTACTGCAGGTTCAATGACATTATAAAAGATCTTGAAGCCTTGAGTAAGGAGTACTCTTTGGGTGAGAAAAATAGAAAAATTCTGAATGCTCTTGCTATCCAAAGAATGGGATGCCAAAACAATTGCCATAGAGGAAGCTAAGAATTTAAATTTAATGCCTATTGAATCACTAATCAATTCTCTTACATCTTATGAACTCAAGCTAAAGGCCAAGGTTGTGGATGATGAAGAAGCAAGGCCAAGAAGGGGCATTGCTCTAAAGACCTCTCAAGAGGAAGATGAAAACAGCTCCATCAATCTAGAAGATGAAGATCTTGATGAAGGAGATCTTGCACTCATCACCAAAGGATTTCTTAAACATTACATCAACAAACGAAGAATGAGAAGAGGCGGAGCTGCAAACACAAATAATTTCAAAGGGAAGTCAAGACTTGAAATAAAGAAGCAAAATGATAAATGCTTTGAATGCGGTCAACTCGGGCATTTTGCAAATGAGTGTCCTTCCAAGAAAAAGTCTCTTATAAGGAGGAAAATAAAGATTCAACAACTTTTGAAATCACATGGGACGATTGCAACTCCGAAGGAGAAGTTGAAGAAGAACAATGGAGTTGGCACAAATGGCCTTTATGGCTATTGGAGATGAGGTAAATTCTAACTATGACTCTAATGATGAAAATGATGAAGATGATCTTGAAGCCTTCATTTTAAAATTGCATGATAGCTTAAAAGAATCATATGCTAGAAATAAAGAGTTAGTAAAAAAGTCAAATGCCTTATTGAATGCTAACTCTAAACTTGTGAATGAAAACAATAGGCTATCACAAGAAAATCGTGATTTGAAGAAAAGAATGCATGTGAGATCAAAGGTCAAGGAAGAACAAGCCTCCTTGAAGAAAAGAATGGATGATTTGAATGCTCTCTTAGCTAGAAAGAAAGAAAATGTTGTTGATATGAAAAGAAATAGAAATGTAGCAATGAACAAAAATTTTGTCATGTTTAGAAGGGATGACCTATGCATTGTAAAACCAAAATATTCTTTATATGATAATAAAAGTATTGTTTGTAGATATTTCCAACAACATGGACATACTAAGAATATGTGCACTTAAGTTATGTCAAGAAAAATGAAAAACTTGGAATGAAAGTTGCATGGATAGTAAGCAATTTCACTAACACTCATGGACCCAAAAAGATATGGGTACCAAAAGTTATCAATTGACTTATTGTGTAGGTACTTAACATCGCCAACAATGCTAAGTAGTTCATAGATAGTGGATGTTCAAGGCACATGACGGGTGATGCCTCTCTCTTCACAAACCTTACATCCAAAAACAGTGGAAAAGTCACTTTTGGGGACAACAACAAAGCAAAATCAATCGGCATTGGTGATGTAGGTAAAAATGGTGAAACCTTGATTAAGAATGTACTTCTTGTTGATAATTTGAACTATAATTTATTAAGTGTTAGTCAACTTTGTGACAAAAATTTATATGTCTTCTTTACCAAGCATGAATGTCTTATCCTTGATAAAAATCATGTTGTTTTGTTCAAAGGCACTAGGCACAATGATGTTTATGTGATTCATCTTGATAAAATTAGCAATAGCAATGTGAATTGTCTTACCGCTTCTATAGATGATCCTTGGCTTTGGCATAGAAGACTTTGTCATTTTAATATGGATTTGATTGAAAAATTAGCCAAGAAAGATTTGGTAAGAGACTTGCCAAAACTGAAATTTCTGAAAAATAAAATTTGTGATGCTTGTCAATTTGGTAAACAAGTCAAAGTTTCTTTTAAACCTAAGAATGTTGTGTCTACTCATAAACCTTTAGAATTGTTGCATTTAGACTTATTTGGACCTACTCAATATGCTAGTCTAGGTGGTTGCAAATATGCATTTGTTATCGTAGATGACTATTCTAGGTTTACTTGGGTATTATTTCTTGTTCACAAAAATGAAGCATTTGAAAAATTTGTAAAATTGTTTTCCAGAATTCAAAATTTATTGGATACAAAAATTGTTCGTTTAAGGACTGACAATGGTGCCGAATTTAAATTTGGGGGTTTTCTCGACTTTTGTGATCACAACGGTATCTTTCATGAGTTTTCGGTTGTAAACTTAGAGTTCCTGAACAAAATGGTGTTGTTGAAAGGAAAAATATGACTCTTCAAGAAACGGCTAGAATTATGATTAGTGAGTGTGACCTACCACAATACTTTTGGGCCGAAGCGGTTAACACGGCTTGTTATGTCATGAATCGAGTTTTATTAAGATCTTCTTTAAATAAAACTCCTTATGAACTCATTTTTTGTAGAAAACCCGTTGTGAGCTATTTCAAAGTTTTTGGTTGCAAATGCTTTATTTTAAAAATCAAAGATAACCCAAGAAAATTTGAGAATAGTCATCTACGATAACAAATAGGATATTCTAGTGACAAGAAAGCATACCGAGTTTACAATAGAAGAACGCTTTTAATTGAAGAAGTTGTGCATGTTACATTTGATGAAACTAATGATGTTATCTCAAAGAATTTATGTGAAGATGAAGATACAGGTATTTTAAAGGAGCTCGAAAAGCTCGTTATTCATAAAGATCATCAAGAGGTTACATCAAGCATTAGATGATATCAACAACCATCAAATTGATGATGAAAAGAATGAGTATGTTCAAAACTCATCTTCCACAACTCCTTGGAGATTCGTCTCTAATCATTCTCAAGATGTAATTCATAGATGATCTTTCCGATAGGGTAACTACTCGTTCTCATAAAGCTGTGAATAATAGTTGTGCATTACTTTCTCACATTGAACCCAAACATATAGATATTGCATTGAGTGATGAATCTTGGGTTAATGCTATGCAAGATGAACTTAGTCAATTTGAGAAAAATAATGTATGGACTTTAGTTGAAAGACCTTCTTCTCATCCCGTTATTGGTACTAAATGGGTGTTTAGAAACAAATTAAATGACAAAGGTGAGATCATAAGAAACAAAGCTAGACTTGTTGCAAAAGGTTACGCTCAAGAAGAAGGTATTGACTTTGATGAAACCTTTGCACCCGTGGCTAGATTAGAATCCATCCGCATGTTTCTTGCATTTGCATGTTTCAATAATTTAAAATTATTGCAGATCAAATGGATGTCAAAAGTGCTTTTTTAAATGGTTTTATCGACCAAGAAGTTTTCGTCGAACAACCTCCGGGCTTTGAAAATAAGAATCCTCCAAATTATGTTTTCAAACTTTCTAAAGCTTTATATGGTTTGAAACAAGTTCCAAGAGCTTGGTATGAAAGATTAAGTGGCTTCTTGATAGAAAATGGTTTCAAAAGAGGTATAGTTGACACCACACTTTTTACAAAAACAGATTTAAAAGGATTGTTAATTGTTCAAATTTGGCAATAATAGGCATTTGGAGCAACTAATGAAAGTTTGTGCAAGGATTTTTCACAACTAATGCAAGAAGAGTTTGAGATGAGTATGATGGGCAAGTTGCAATTTTTCCTCGGACTACAAATTCATCAAACTAAGGAAGGAACATTTATTACACAAATCAAGTACACAAAGGAGCTGCTCAAACGATTTGGTATGGAAGATTGCAAACAAGTTGGTACACCAATGTGTACTTCAACCATTCTTTAGAGAAACTTGATAAAGACGAAGAAGGTAATAGTGTTGATGAAAAACACTATAGAGGTATGATCGAAAGTCTACTTTACTTAACTGCCAGTAGACCAGATATCATGTTTGCTGTTTGTTTATGTGCTAGATTTCAATCTTGTCCTAAAGAATCACATTTGATGGCAGTTAAAAGAATTTTTAGATATCTAAAAGGAACAACGGATTTTGGTCTGTGGTATCCAAAGTCCTCTACATTTGATCTGATTAGCTATTCTGATGCTGACTTTGCTGGTTGTAAAATTGATAGAAAAAGTACCAGTGGAATGTGTTATTTTCTAGGAAATTGTCTTGTGTCTTGGTTTAGTAAAAAACAAAATTCCATTTCTCTTTCTACGGCTGAAGCCGAATACATTGCTGTCGGAAATTGTTGTGCTCAACTTCTTTGGATGAAACATACTCTGAAAGATTTTGGTGTAATTTTTGATTGTGTTCCTATATTGAGTGACAACACTAGTGCAATTAATCTCACGGAAAAAATCCTATTTTGCACTCTAGAACCAAACACATTGATGTTAAGCATCATTTCATTAGAGACCTCGTTTGTAAAAAGGAAATTCATGTTGATTATGTGCCTACTTCAGATCAATTGGCTGATATTTTTACAAAACCCTTAGCTCTAGATTGCTTTGAATCACTCAGAAAATGCTTAGGGATTTTACAGATAAATTTGGCATAGGTTCATAGTTCGGACGCACTCCTTCGTCCGAACAATTTTCCTTTCGGACGCTCTGGATCTTCCGAAACCATCTGTTACCTCTCGAACGCTCATATTCGTCCGAACGATATTCCTTTTTTCCTTAAACTCTCTGGAAATCTTCCGGACGCTCAGAGTCGTCCGAAAGAACTTCGGACGCACTAGCTCATCCTTCGACCGTCCGTTCTTCACCTTTCGGACGCTTTGTAGGACGCACACTAAACGTTCGGCCGTCCGAACGGTACCCCTGTTTCATTAAAACCATCCAAATTCCCCTTTTCGGTCTACTTACCTTCTCCCCCGAAACCCTTAGGCGATTTTTCTTCCTCTCCCCTACCCCCTCCAAATTTCCACTCTCTCTTCCAAAATAGATTGAAAAATCATCCTACCCATAACCCTTATCACCTAAATCACATCTCATTTCCCCCATTCACCATCTCATTTCCTCAAAATCTCACCAATCTTCAAATTTTTTTTAATTTTTTAGTTTTCTCTTCTTCCACTACAATGGTGAAATCTCGTGGCGGTTCCTCTACAGCGATTCGGGTAGAAAAACTAAAGGGAAGGCTCCTGTACGAGGAGAATCATCGCCAAATCCTCAAGTTTCCACCACTCCAACTTTATCCAAATTTATTGATGCCAAGGCATCCGAACGGTATACTTCTCTTCTCAGTAAATCCATTATCGTTCAGCGTCCTGCTTCTAATAGCCTTTTTGATGAATATAATATTTCAATTATCAAATCCTGTTTTAAAAAACAAAATTGGGGTCATTTAGTGCATCTCGATTTACTAGTTATTCCAATGCATATCATGATATGGTGCTTCAATTCAAGGCCAATCTTCGGAAAGGTCCTACTATTCGCACCCTCATTTCTCGTGTTAACAATACTGATCTTGAGATTTCATCGAACATAATCAACACCATTTTTGAATGTGAAATCTCAAACCCCTCTGATTTTTCCTACTTCTTTTCATTAGATAAATTGCCCGCTGAGGATACTCAGTTTGATATAGATGAAGTTCGAGCCATTTTTAACGTCCATTTTAAACAGGTTTCGAAAGTCAAAACTACTTTGCTCGCCCCTGAACTTAATATTCTGTATACCCTTGTCACAAATCTTTTATTGCCAACTGACGGGCATCGATCGAGCCGGAAACCTGTTTAAAATGGACGTTAAAAATGTCTTCAAGGGTATTCCTATATCAAACTGAGTATCTTTTTTGTTCCCATTTATCTACTCTTATAACATCTAGATGTGTCGCAGAAACATTCCTTTTGGAAAATTTCTCACCAAGGTATTTGATGTCCTCAACGTTTCCTTTACTGGAAACAAACAATATCCTCCATATTTTAATAAATCCTACATTGAGCGAATAGGTCTCCGTTTTTTTAATGATCAATGGCTCACTAAGGCAGCCTTTGATATTGCCCAGTCACAATCCCATGCCTCCACATCTGATTTTGCTATCCCTCATTCTCCTACTCCTCAACCACCTCCACTCACATCTGCACCATCTACTTCTGAGCCATCTTCTGAACCATCTCTTTCATATATCTGTGGACTTCTCCAATCCCTGAGCACTCAAGTCAGTTCATTTCAACGACGCACAAATCGCAAGTTAAAACGACTTGAAACTCGTCAAATAATTCTCCAAGAGGCACTCAGTCTTGGCATGTCTGCTTCGGCTCAAGTCCAATTTGCTGATCTTCAGTCCCAACATCCACTTGAGTCATTTTCTGACAGTGATGAACCTGAAAATGAACATACACGTGAAGACAATGCAGAAGCTGCTCAAGGAGCTGCCGATGACGATGACGACGATGATGAAGAGATTTTATTGACGAGACATTTGAGTTTATCATGCAACGTCATACCGGGGAGGAGGATGATAGTGAAGCCACCGCTGAAGATGTTCCATCCAAACGTCAAAAGACTGAAAAGCGCTCCAAAAAGCGAAATGACTCCCATTAGTTTTTTTTTTTCCTATTTTGTACTTTGTTTTCAGCGTTTCTCTGTTTTTTAGAACATTTCAGTATTTCCTTTGGTGTTGTAGCAATTATGTGGCTTGGATATGTATTTTACTTACACTCTTCAGTTGAATATATCAAACTTATTTCATTATTATCAAAACTGCCTGCATATTCTAAGGGGAAGTCTTTTTGATTGATGTCAAAAGGGAGAGTAGTTATACTGTGCTGTGATATGATTACAACATTGTGCTTTGATATGATTAATTTGTTGATAATTGATATCCAATTATGATATATTGCAAATTGATTAGTCATATTCTATTGAGGTTTGTCATCATCAAAAAGGGGGAGATTGATGTTTTCCAAACCTTATTTTGAGAAATGATGACATAAACACTTAACTCTGTAAAAGAAGCTTTTGCAGGAACAGATATTTCGGACTCACAGGACCGTCCGAACTAGGATAAAACTCCTCGGACGCATTGCATCGTCCGAACAAACTGGCAGAAAAAATGGGATTCTACTGCCTTTCTTTCGGACGCCCAGGACCGTCCGAAACCTCTGTCGGACGAAGGACCGGAGGCATGCTCGGACGTCCGAACGAAGCCTCTCAACAACACTGAAAGAAGATCGGACGCTTCCTCGGACGCTTCCTCAGACGCTTCATCGGACGCTTCCTCTGACGCTTCATCAGACGCTTCCTCGGACGCATTCAATCCCTCTCGGACGTCCGAAACCTCAACGGCTATTTTTTGTGCATTTATTACTTAGCCGTTAGGAAGTAGTTGAAACCACTATTTATTGCTCTTATAAATAGGGGCTTTAATAACCTGAAGAAATCATCTAATACATTGAATACAAGCCTAAGAAAAGAGTAATTTGAGTGCAAATTGACTATAAGTGGTTTGTTGTATTAGTGTGAAGTTGTGAGTGCAATTCAACTTTGAGTGGAGTGATAATCTTGTATGAAAGTGTGGTTGTAAGTAAGAATCTTGGCTCAACTAAAAGAGTTTTAGTGTGAGCAAGAACTTCCCAACTTTGTAAAGATTATTGGCTCACCAAGTGTGTGAAGCATTCAAGAAAATTGATACTTCAAGCTTGCTAGCTTGGAAGTATTGTTTGTTCAATTTTTCTCTCTTTACTTTACTGTTCTAGTAAATTTATTATATATGCATTTGAATTTAAAAAGCTTACTATTTTCTGAAAGCATAATTTTTAGAAACCTAATTCACCCCCCCTCTTAGGTTGCTTTGGGACCAACACTTTGCCGTTAAACTGCTGAAACTTCGGTGGTTGATATCCACAAGGCATCATCAAGCTGTCTATTCTTGTGGAATAAGGCTTAGCGTATATAGGCTTCGATTTCGAACCACCTTCATATTTCACCTTGATCATACCTTCAACTGAACTCCTTCAATTGATCGGCATGAATCATTCCATCAGAAGTCACGTGCACTTCTTTCGCCTTTCCTTGTTGTGAAGTTTCAGTTTCTTGATGTCCAACAGGTGCCTTTGAATCAATTTGACTTCTTTCCGCGGCATTGTCTTTCTTGTTGACAAGTTGAGTGATGACGACATCTTGATCTTGTATGTGCTTCATCATTGTTTCCATCATTTTAGTTAGGCTTGCCATTTGAACCTCCAGAGTTGATGTTTGTGTTACCATACCAGGCATAACAGAAAATGCTGTAGAAGTTGTGGAATCTTTTCTAACAGGAGATCTCGTATGCTTAGTCCCTTGAGAAGATGTAGAATCATTACTTGATATGTCATCATCATGTTTCGAAGTTCTAGATTTAGAACTTGTTTTGAGCATTGGGAGGGTTTTCTCGATTGAAGCTCCAACATCTTTGAGCCCTAATATGGGAGAAGTGATTTTGGGTGGTGTCGAGCCAAGCATGAGAGCTGATGCGGGTATCGGATTGCGCCTCTGGATTGCTTTGAGAGAGGGATCTCGTCATGCTTCTTGTGGTTGGACCAACAATTCGTGGATTCGCAGAATCATATGTAGATCCCACAGTTGTTTTTGAATCAGTAGCATTAGAACGAGCAGACATGGATTTGTCGTTCTTTGGAGCCATTCGTGTAGATTTGCAGTTGAATATATATGAAGCAAAGAGATGGAAGGTAGAGATTGCCCCACCGGGTGTGACAAAATTGTGCGCAACAAAATACTTCGAGTCTGTAAAAATTGAACAAACAAGAAATATAGCGATAAAAATATGAATATATGAAATAAAGGGTTACAATCTTTATGATATTCTCAATATGTAGAGAAAATTCCTTCGATTCTTTACTTCAGACATGATCCGAGAGCTTCATAGCTTATTCCCGAACCAAGTATTGAATTCTTCGAATCTGGATATGGAAGACCTGAAGAACACACTTGACGAAGATCTTCAAATCTTGATATATGGAAGACAACTTGAAGAGAAAATTTGAAGATTTAGAGCTTCCATAGCTTGCAGACTTCAGAAATATGTGTGTATGTGTATCTATGTGTGTATCTGTGTCGAACCTCTGAGGGATGACCCCTATTTATACATGTATGGGAGGGAAGTAAGGTAGAAGACTTGTAGTACATGTGTAACTTCTTACTTGCATACCAAGAAACAAATTATTATCTCTTTACACACATAAGAGATATCAATACATAAGGACTGTACTACTTTGATATTATCTCCTTATTTTAATTTATCAACAAAGAGATAAGTACTAGAGTACATATATCCCTATTGGCCAAGTCTTGCAGACATGTGACATGGCACAATTTAATTGGAAGAGGACACAAATACATTTAATTGGTCGAACTACCTCATTTTGACATGTGGAGCAATATAATTGATTTTAAATTTCCAAAATATATATGACATATGGCACATTTAATTGGACTATAAATATGCCAATTAAATTTATTTATAGACAAATGACGTAATTTTAATTAAAATAAAATTTCATTGACTACACTATCAACGGATCAATGAATATAGCAAAACGACTGTCCAGTAAACACTTGGAATTCAAACACGTCTCTACCCACTACCAAAGTAAAATAAACAATTTGGTAGTACACAACACCCAAATCAAAGGTATAAAGTCCAACAATAGACAGGAGAAAATCTGACATTACAAAATTTAGCTTGCATTATCGAGAATATTATACTGAAATCTCACTGTAAACGGAACAAAATTCACTGTTGGATCGAAACACGAACATGTTAATTTTCTCCTGTAAAGTTGACTTTTTTGTTGCTGAATCAAAAGAATTGTCTGCCTAATTATTTCACTTGCATATAGACTGCTATCGTGCAGCCTTCTTAATCCTTTTTATAGGGCTTTGTCTTATTTTCCTAATAGGTAACGTGTTTATTACTATTACTAGTACCACATATGCACACAAGGCAATTCTCTTCTCCTAGTTGATTTAGGTTTTTTTTTTAAAATTTCCAACTTGTGGGCTCCACTTCAATTTGAGGAGGATCACAAAAAACTCCCCCTTCTATTCAAATGGAGGAATTTACCAGACCGCCAACTAAATGATAATTTGTTGCATTTCTTCTTTTGCTCACTCTTCATTGCCTTTTTTGGCCCCAAAGAGCAACCTAAGAGGGGGGTGAATTAGGTTGTATCTAAAACAAACCTTTTTATGTGCTTAATAGAAATTCAAACTTTATGCACCAAAAAAAAACTTAAGCACAAATGAATACAATAGATATTCAACTATTTAAGCCTAAAGAACAAATAAGAATATGAGATTAAGAGAATCAAACCAAACTCCGAAGCTTCTCAGGCTTGGAGCTTACAACTGCAAAGAGCTTCTTACAAGACAACTACCAAGTTCACAACTTGAAGTTTAGCCACTAAAAGTCTCTTCAAAGTACGTGAGACAATAACCTCTTGTACACAAATGAGGATTACTCTTGCTCACACTAATTTCCTTTAGTTGAGTCAAGAGTTTTACTACTCACAACCTCCCTTTGTTACAATTGTTATCTCTCCACTCTTACACTTGAAGAACTCTTACACTTCTAAGCTCTTTTCACAAAACTACCTACACTATTACAACACTTGTACCCACTATTTCTCCCAAATAACTCAAGTATTATTTGTAATCAATGTAGAAGTCCCTTTCTATTTAATTTAGGCTTAGGGGTATTTATAGTTGCCCAAAATCTGCTTCTAACAACTTTCCAACAGCTATTTTCTGTTTACTGGAAAACTAGCCGTTGGACCTTTCGAACGGCCAATGTAACAAGTGTGCGTCCGAACGAACTAGCCGTTGGACCGTTCGGATGGCCGCTGCTAATCCCTGTGTTAGACGTTGTGTCCGTTCTCTGAGGATATTCGTTCGGACGTTCGAGGATGCGTCCGAATATGCGTCCGATCGAAGCAAAGTCTTTTGGAAATATGATCGGACGCTGTTCTTCGTCCGAGACTTGCTTTAAATTCTTTGTGTCGGACGATTACCAAAGTCTGAAGCTCTGTCTTTCAGACAGTCATTTGTGTCCATGGAGTCTTCTGGTCGTTTTGTTCGGACGATCATTTGCTTCCGAACCTACCTATTTTTCTGCACACTTATTTTCAAACCATTAGTGTGATTTGGTTATCATCAAAATATGATTAACATAACTGGGGTTCAACAGCCTTATTGCAGCTATCTGGATCTTTCCTGTCAGTGAGAAGTAGGTACTCATCTAATGAATAGCGGGTAGAGGGAACTATAACTTTTGTTGACTTTCTTAGTAGAATTTCAATTCATTAATTCCACCAGTAGGATCATCCGCCTCATCAGCAGCATAGTCAGTATCACCCTCACCTTGGTCATCCTAATGTCATATCTCATCATGACTTTCATCATCAACAACATCGGGCACACGTGTTCCAAAAGCAAGAACTGGATCTAAGCCTACTAGGCCATCAGTACTTGTAAACTCTGACTTCTCTTCCATGCCAATACCTTCAATAGTTTGATCTACCAACACGATGAAGATAACATCATGATTTCTCACAAGTTTCTTGGAAGTCGAATCATAAAATCTATAGCCAAATTCATCATGAACATAGCCAACAAAGACGCATCGTCTTGTCTTAACTTTTAACTTAGACTTCTCATCTTTTGACACATGCACAAATGTTTCGTAACCAAATATGTACAAGTTGTCATAGGATACCTCCTTACTGTACAACATCAGCCTGCAAAGCAATAACAAGAGATAAATTAATAACATGTGCAATAGTATATAATGCCTCACCCCAAAATGTATGTGACAATTTTGCTTCAGAAAGCAAACATCTGACTTGCTTTGCCAATGTCCTGTTCATCCTCTCTACCAAGCCATTCAACTGAGGAGTCTTATGAGGCTTCTTCTGCTGTCTTACCCTACTGTCTGCAGTAGTCATCAAAAGTCCAAAATATTCGCCATTATTATTAGTGCGATACGTTTCAGCTTTTTACATGTTTCCTTCTCAACAGAAGCCTGGAATTGTTCAAATTAATACCGAGCACCTGATCTTTAGACTTCAAGGATACACCCACAGTTTCCTTGAACTGTTATCAATAAATGTGACAAAGTAGAGTGCATTACAGACCGCTTTTGTTTTCATTAGACCACAGAGATCTGAATGCACAAATTCAAGCAATTCTAATTTTCTTGTCAGAGGATGACTCTTGAAAGAAACTCTATTCTGTTTCTCTGCCAAGCAATGGACACACCTTTCTAGTTAACGAATCTTCAACCGTAAAAGTAAATTCTTCTTGGGAAAACAACTTAGTCCTTTCTCACTGATGTAGCTAAGTCTCTTGTGTTATAACTCTGAAGAGGCACTACTTCAACTGCTTTGATATTATAAATGCACACAAAAGCCTTGTTCCAGTACAAACTCGAATTCTTCTTTCCACGAACTATAATCAAAGACCCGTTGGTTATTTTGCACGGCCCATTAACTTGGGTGCTAATATAATCCTTATCATCTAACACAACAGTCGAAATCAAATTTTAAAAAAGAAAATGTTAGGTGCGTGTCTGAATTTTCTCAAAACCAATGTCACCCAGAGCAAGTTTTTAATACAATAGTTCCTAAGTCAACTACCTTCAATTGACCATCCTTACCCATCTTCAATATCCCCAAGTCACTAGGAGTATAAAATGTGAAAAAATCCTTCTTCGACGTCACATGGAAGTAGGCATCACTGTCGACGACCCAATTTGATTTATCACTAGTAACATTGATTAATTTTTCATCTAAGACAGTTACCAAATCTTTGTAGTAGTAGTAGCTACACAATCATCATTGTCCCTATCTTCTTTTTCCTGTTTTTCTCTGTTCTTCTCTTCAATTTGTTGTAGAACCTCTTGATGTGTCCAATTTTGCCACAATGATAGCACTCAAGGTTCTCGTATCTTGAATTTGATTTGCCTCTACTCTTGCCTTTGCTGGATTCTCCCTTATCTCTCTTTCTACCTCTTTGTCGGTTTTCCGTAATTAACATCTCGAACTGTGAAGTCGAAGTACTTCTTGAGTTCTTAGTCTCATCTCTTTATTCAAAATGACTTTCTTCACATAATTCAAGGTCATAGCACCACCAGGAAGAATTAGTCAATGTGACGCGGATATTTTTCAAGAATTCGGTAGAGTATTAGCAACTAAAGTCCCATAATCTCATTCTCAAATCTGACCTCCATACGTGAAAGTTGGTCAAAACACCCTTGAAACTCATTCATGTGGTCAGAAATAGAACAACTTTTTTTGTACTTCATATTCATAGCTTGTTTCAACACGAACAACTTGTTATTGCATGATTTTGAAGCTTAAAAGGGCTCAAATTTCTCCCATATGGCTCTAGAATGTTTGTCATTGGCTATGTGATTCAAAATATTATCATCTACTGGCTATTGAATGAAGCCACAAACTATCTCATGCTCAAAAGCCTAATCAGAATTAGATATAGATTCAAGTTTCTCATTGGAGAACATCAATAAGTATAATTTCTTCACAAATAGTACATCCTTCATTTTGCCCTTTCATTTATGATAGTTAGGGCCATTCAAACAAATCATCCTACTATAATTGGACTCTATATTTAATCAAGCAAAAATCCCGAACATGTATAACCTTACTCTGATATCACTTGTTGGGAAAAAACGGGAATGCGTAACGGAATAATTTCCAAGGAAAATTTTCCACTATTTGAATAAATCATAGGACAGACCCAAATAGTAAATAAGTAAACGAATAAAATCAACAAGGACAGAACACATAAGATTTTTACATGAAAAATCTTTTCAATGTGAAGAGCAAAAACCACGAGATCTAGTTCAGAAAATGTTCCACTATCAACGAATCAATGACTACAGCAAAACGAGCCTCCAGTAAACACTTGAAACTCAATCACGCCCCTACCCGCTACCAAAAGTGAAATAAACAATTTAACAGTACACAATAACTCGAATCACAGGTATAAAAGTCCAACCAATAGACAAGAGAAAATAACAATCGACTGTTCAAAATATAACTCGCATTACCTAAGAATATTATAATGAAGTATCACTGTAAACGGAGTAAAATTTACCGTCAGATTAAAGTACATGTTAATTTTTTCCCATAAAATTGACTTTTCTATTGCTCAAATGAAAGAATTGTCAGCCTAATTCTTTCACTTGCATACACATAGCTGTCGAGTAGCCTTATTAAGCCATTTTATAAGGCTTTGTCTTTTTTTCCTAATAGGTAATATGTTCGTTACTACTACTAGTACAACACATGAACACACGACACTTCTCTTCTCTTCTCTTCTCCTATTTGATTTAGTTTTTTTTTTTTTTTTTTTAATTTCTTGTGGGCTCCACCTCAAGGGAGGACGACAACAATGAGCAGTACTATAGACATGGGATTTCACTCTTAAAACCAGAGTTGGGATGATAGGCCATTCAATCTTGGATATCATTTATTGCTTCAAAAATTGATATGACATATAGTTGGTTCTTACAATTTCATGAGCAGAGACACAAGAAGTGCAGTGAGTTAAATTAATTCAATACGCATGGTTTGTACCGCTTTGTGAAACGTATAACTAAGACTTAAAATTTTAGCAAAAGGGAAAATCAATGTTTGCCCAATGCCACCAAAAAAAAAAATTAAATTAAAAAATTGGATATTTAAATGCACAGTACATATTTTTTCCTTTTTCTTCTCCAATTCTAAGTTGAAATTCTTGAATTAATCTTGGTTATGGACAATTTGGATTCTTTCCTAGTCCTCCATAGATGAAGAAATCACCCCAGTTTTTCCAATTTCCAAATACCATATTATAGCTTTTTTAGCTCCTCAAAAACCTTTACAAAACCATTGGGAGATCTTAGAGTACTTGGTTTGTAGACTACTTTAAGATTCCTAAAGAAATTTGCCCATTTAAACTTTTCTTGAGCGAAATCACCGATGATAATTTTTAGCTGTTGTGTGTTGTCCATTTAAGTTGGTGTTTGCCACCAATCGACCCCATTGAACCATTAAGGCTCTGTCAGTTGGGTGTGTAATAAAGATTCCTGGTAGGCGAATAACCAATTCCAATGTCATGGAATCTCAGCCACCACAGAGTTTGTCTTTGGACCTAACAAAATTCATCTACTGTGTAAGTTTTGAAGATGCCAATCGAAATGTCGTTCACATTTAGGAAGGGAAGAGTCCAATAAGAAAAAAGAAAAAAATTACAGAAGATGAACGAGAATAAGGGGAACATGCTCATGTTCTAAGATGATAAATAATTAATCCTAATTAGTGATCTTTATTGTATTCGAATCAATTTTGTATTAATTACCATCCATAAAGTTAATGTGATATCAAATTGGTAACCATGATAAATAGAGACGAGTTTGTGGTAGCTTCAAATGACATTGCTTTGGTGAGTATACTTTGTTTACCAAAATCGTTCTCTTTTGCAGGAAATTTTGGTTGCTGATGAGTAAAATAGTTCATTTATCGAGAAACATCAGGTGTGCTAGATTTTATGAAGATAAAGATATTGTTGTTGATATTTGTACTACATACAATTTTCTACATTGGACTTCAACTGTTTCTTATTCTGATTTTTTTTTTCGAATTGTTGTTAATACTTGTATGGACTAGCTAGACAAATCTTAAGGGTTATCCTCTTCTAGAGTTTACACTTCTGTAAGTATGGAGGTAAAGCAGCAAATTTTTAGTTAATTATTCTTAATTTTTTTGGATAAAGTTTGCGGTTTTGAATTACTTTTTTTTTTTTTTTTTGCATAGCTAATAATATGGAATTGTTATTTCAATTTTATGTTTAAAGCCTAATTTTCTTTCCTATTTTTGTCGTGGTTTTGCAAGTGAAAGACAAAAAAAGATTAAACAAGAGGCATTGGTCAAGGATTGTGCCGGCGATGAACTCGATACCCTCTATTATTTAGAGGAATCTGTCCGCTCCTTTATTCTTTCCAGTCTCCTGTGGTAACAAAATTTTTTTTTAAAGGGTTCTTTTCCCCTTTTGGCTGGTCATAAATTATAGGAATCATCCGAGCATAAGATACATATATGTCATGGCAGATATTGATGCTCTTGCAATCTTAGGTCTATAAACAATAATTACGTATAAATGCTATTTTTTTGATCTAATAAACATTATTCTTTAATCTGACATATTTCTGTCTTTTTTTTATTTTTATTTTTATACTCTTCTCTATATTTTTTCTTCTTTATTTCTTTCAATATGATCTGATATGTTTTTTCCTTGTTTTCCTTTGCTTTTATTGTTCTTGATATTCTATTTGGCAATCTTACAGATCTCTTTTTTGCTAGACATAGCATTTCAAGAATTGATGCATGAGTTTTTTTCGTGTTAACCCCCACAAGGTATTACTGTTTTCTATTTGGATGATATTATAGACACACATACACAGGAAATTGTGAAGCACAAATCTCCTTTTTTTGCCTAATACGGTAATTGCCAAAACAACTAAGCAGACCATAATAGCTTTCGAAATTGGAAGGCTATACAACCAAGGGAAACAAAAAAAAAAAAAAAAAATTAATTTCTAATTCTAGAAATGCAAAAGATTGGAATCAACAAATTGTAATCATGTAGTGAAGCAATTATAATTACCTCACAACTACCATGCATGGATTACTAAGCACTGATCGAGTTATCTTTAGTATAAAGTTACAATAGTTGTGCGGTATAAATGGTCATGGAACATTTCTGGTATGGCATGCTATCATAAATTTTATGGTATTAATTAACTATTATGATTATATTTTTGCATTATGATTTTTTCTTTTGTTTCTGTCATGGTTTTTGTCATTGTTTTTTTTTTTTCCCCTCAGCTACAAATATTTAAATGAAAAATGTTCTATACATTGGCAAGACTGCTGGGTACCATAGCAGAACTCAGTTTGGTTTTATTAAGTATTGAAATTAATTTAAATGTTTCCTTGAACTTTGTTGTTTTTATTTCAACTGGTGTAATAGGGTGTTTAAGGTTTGATTTTTTATTTCGAAAAATGGGAAAGTTGAAAACTTTTGATGAATTTGAAATGTGAATAGGTCATTTATGAGGTTTTATCTTGAACAAATTATTGGGAGGTACCATTATTTAGAACTTGAATTGGTGTTGGTTGAGTTTTGGAAACAAGGGTTGTATTTTCAATTTTCAAGAAAAAAAGATTGAAGGTACTTTTATTCTTGAATTTTGTTTTGAATAATTTGCCTGATTCTTGGATTGTAGTTATATTTGGCTTTGGATTTGGAATTTTTGTGTGTTAATTGGGTGTGAATAGATTTGGGATTTTGATAAAGCTGAGTTGGTTATTTTTTATTCTTGTGATTAAATTAGGTATTAAATATTGAATTTTGACTTCAAACATTTTAGATCAAATGAGTTCGTGTATAGTTGAGATTAATAGATTGGGTGAGGTATATTTCGTGATTCGGAAGTTAGAATATTGGGTCTTGAATGATAATTGAACTTCAGTGCTTTGGTTTTTGGTATATGTAATGCTTTACTTGATTCATATATTGATATTGTGTAACCTTAGACTTTGAATCTATAGTTGTCTTTATGCATATAGACAATGGAAGAACATAGTGTTATTAACAGGGGGACAAAACCTCCTTTAATATCAAATGACACTGTGTAGAATGGAAGTTCTTTAGAAAATATTTTGGTGGTTTATGATAGAAATGTAAGAAAGTAAATCAGATATAACGCAATCAAATTTAAAATTTTTATTTTTCTATCACGGTTCACCTTGATTAATTTATTTATAATATAAGAAAAGTATAGAGATTATACTTTAAAATTGTAGTAAAATCTCCAATATGTTTGGGACGTCGATCCACAAGCCGCACAGGTGCCCGGCCTCTAATGGTATCCACACAGATAATTAAATCAGGAATCTTCACAAGATTGATTGACCCAAACTACGGAGTGCTAGCTCCTAAATTATCAAACGTGACTTTCACGTTTTATTTTTTCTTTCTTTTCCCCACGGCTTTTTATTCATGTATAATATATTATATATATAACAATATAGAATCCCAATCAAATTGGGTTTAGGGAATTACAAATTCTAATCAATTTGAGGACATGGGTATATGAATAATTATAAAATCATTAGGACTATTAATATGTCTCACATATTAACTCCTAATATTTATAACTTATTACAATTAAACCCAAAAGTTAATTTATCTCATAAATTAACCCATAAGTATCTCATACTTATCAAATCATTTTAATTCTGAATTAATTATCCTTAAGTGTGTGACCCTTTAGGTTCCCAATTACGTTGGTAATAAGTATAAATTATAATCCTAAATTAATTAGGATTAGATAAATTAAACACCTTTAATTTATCATTAATTCTCCAATTAATTAATTTACACTTAATTTAATTTTACTTCTTTCCAAAATACAACTCACTTGAAATAGAATTTAAGACACTCTTAAATCTATTTCCACTCTGTGCAAAGATTTCCGAATCAGTATTTCAAGAAGTGGCCATACTAGGATATTCTCTCCTATTATAAAGAGTGGTGAATCCTCTATTGGTCATATCTTATCTTCTCATGATTCATATTACACCCGACAACTCTATAGTATGTGCGACTCACTAAGAGTAACGACTAATAGAGCCAAAGAATAATAATCCACAGTCAAGATAAACTCATGACCTCAAGTCAAAGAACCATTACACTACTATCACAAAGAGATTAATCCACTGACATTTAAATAATAATCCGTGTGGAATACTCTTAGCAGGTTAATCCGATGCACTTATTCTTAATAAGCATCCACATACTCTTATGTGCTAATCTACTAGTGTCATACACTACGATTAGGGATATACACGAATAAAATATAATTACATCGTAACTCCTTATGATTTCACATATAAATATTTTATTCGTTAAATGCCATATTACAAAATATATATAAATATAAAAGTGTAATTTATCCTTAAAATTAATTGATTTTAGGGCATACACTGACAATACGGGTTATTCACAGCAGCTCTGCTGCTGTATACATGATGTATATATTTTTGTTTTCATCTTGCTTTTCTTTTTATCTCTCAGCCTCAAATGATGGCAGATTTTGTGTATCTATATTTGTTTGACATGTTTTTCTGTGTCTTTTTTAAGTTCAATAGTTGCGAATGAATGAAAAAGTAATTTGCTTCTATGAGGTAATTTGTAATTATCTTTCTGCTGGAAGCTTATTGGACCTTTTAAAAAACGAAGAAATATGCCATTGAAAGTGATCGAAAACCTTACACTATTCTGATCATTTATTGAGGTTCTTTATCCATTTTGGTGCCATTTTAAATCTATCATGTTAGTTTTTATATGATAGCTAATGCCTATTTTAGTCTTTGGGCATTAATTTATTATTCAAAAGTACCGTTAAACTTGAATTTGTTCGCTGATGATGTTGTTTGTTTATTTGCGCAGAAACACTTGTCCAATACTATTGGAAATAACCTGAATAATGTGTGATGCAAGATTGTATGCAGGACAACCAGAAGATATCAAGTATTCATAATTGTAGTGCTTACAGTCATTTTGATAAGAATGTTTGATGATGTCCTTGATACAATAGAATGAAAATTTTGAGCTTTATGTATGTATATTGGTACCCTTCCCATTACATTCCAGTCATAATCGATGACTTCCTTTATGTATGTATATTGGTACCTTCCTTCATGGCCTTAGATTGATCAATTGTGACAAATGAAAACTAAAATTCTCTCATGTTGATCTCTTGAAAATAAAATTGTTACACCATCAATTACAGTTACCTGTTCATTCTTTGCAAATGCCTTTGACTTTATTAGTGCCATTCCTAAGTGATTGCCTAATATATTCAACAAGAGTTCTACATACTGTATTAATTGTAGAACATAAGAAAGGTTTTGGTTCTCCGGTGATTCTTGAGTGGCGAGTTATAAAATTCGTATGGATTTAATCACTATCGTGAGGACTAGTTTACGGCATAATTCTGAAGACTTGCATATTTCGATGGATAGATTTAATATAAAATTAAATCATATTGGCCCGTGGAAGTTTGGTGACTAATGTTGATTTAACTTATTAAGATAGCTCTTGAATTATGTTCTTACATGTTTCATGCGAATTTCGGTTATACATGAATCTTGTACCATAAGCTGTTGGAAGATAAAGTAATAAATTGTGACACAAGACAATTGATAATGTCGAGGTAAATTTAAATTGATTATGGAACTTGAGACGTTTAATCTGAAGAATATGGTCTTGAAATAATTCAAGTAGTAAATTATATACTTAAATGACACGTGTAAAATATTATTTACACAAATATTTTTATATTTTTTATGGTGTATAGGTATTTGTCATCATTTTAGGAATAATATTAATTTATTCCTTAGTTATTGATTTGGAGTCAAATTAAGATGTGTTCTGTATCTTATATGAGATTGATTGTTTTTATATGGATTTACATCTTATGATTTTACTGTCGTTATATGGATGAATCCGATAATAGAAATTTAAGTTATTTTTTTGATATTTGAATAATACTAATTATTGCATTTTTCGATATGTGGTAAAATGACTAAGAAATTGATTTCATTCATGAGTATTAAGCTTGAATAAATTAAATTAATTTTGATCAAGTGAGACTTGGTATCTATTCAATCCATCCATGTATAATATTTGTAATACTATAAAAAGTAAATTGGATTATTGAGAATAGTCGGCCCAAACTAACTGAACGTACTAATAAGATTATCTTTCTTGAGTATAAGGATTATACATGTGATTAAAGGTGATGTGTATGGTGGGTTAATTTTCAAGACATTATTATTACTTATATTCTTGCATGATCTTACAGATCTTGGTTCAAGTTTAATTGAACTTCACATGATAATAGTTGAATGAATGAAATTAATTAATATATTCAAAACATATATGTTTGTTCAAGTCAGCACAATTTGTATGGGTTAACCACTATAATGAGATTAAAACTAGTGTTGATGGGTTAACCACATATAGTCTTGTGAATAAAAATTTAGTACTTATCAGTACTATTGGGAAAAATTAAATAAATAAAGAAAGAAAGAAAATTTAGTTTTCTTGATTTATGAGGACTTGAATTCGGTAAAAATGTATTGAGTGATAGGCTCATTAATATGTCTTAGCAATACTACTAATTAATGTGTATTCGGTAAAAATAAATTAAATTTTGTAAATTTTGTAGGAGATCAAAATGCATTTAGACTTAGTAGTTACTTTGCTATTAAATGAAATTGATTTCTCAAGAATCTATTCACTAACTATTCTATTCTGATTGACAATGTTAAACTTATTCAAACATCACCAAAGTTTAAGGGATAAAGAAAATTTGTTAATCCCTATTCTTCTTGAATATTTTCAGGTAAACAGTTTAGTTATAATATTATATGAGACTGTGTTATTGATAAATTAACTATAAATCTTTAAATTGTTGAATTTTGGCCTAAAGGTCTTCAAAACCAGTGTTATGACTGTGACTAATTGTTACCTGAATTGTGCATTGCATTTGTATTTTACTTTTAGAACTCGAGTCTTGGTTATTTGTTTGATACATATATTTGTTAGTATCAAAAAGTTAGGGAAGTATGACTTCCTTTTAAGATATACTTATTTGATGGGTTCTAAAACTTGAGCAAGAAACTTGAGCAAGTTGATGATATTCTGTATATAATGAACATATTTTTTTTAAATCTCTCAAAATGTAGAGGCATGGATAATTGATGAAATTTATTTAATGAGATAATATCACAAGATGCCTTGATTGATTACAAAATAAATGTGCATGTTAGTGATAATTACAATTGTAGAGGTGTAAATCACAAAATTATGGATTGAGTGTGTTAACTAATTGAGTAAACAAGTTAAGAAAATTATACAATATGAAATGGGCTTCGAGTGGAGACTAATCTTGTGTAATTCTCAAACTATATCATATGAGATAATACCTCATATTGTAGTGTTGATCTATTAGTGATTTGATGTTAAAAATTTCGCTATATAGATACTATTTGCTCAAATGTGCATTTCTACTTTGTGTATATCAAAATGTGGGGGTTAAGATTTTTATCTAACCATAAAATTAAAATTACAATAGATATGCATATTTGGGATGATTAGTAAGTTCATATTAATTATGTCACATGATATTAATGTTATTTGTAAATCTTCTCTATTAACTTTGTCAGATATAGAATAATAACTATTTTTGTGATGTATGAGTGGCAAGATATTCTAGGAGTGTGATACACTTAATTGCATTCATTCAAACAAAGAGTTTTGATGCCAAGAGTTCTTGTCCAATTGAGTATTATATCATGTGTTGCTTGGATTTGTTGAGAGTATTATTTGGTAATTTTTCTAGGCAACTCTGCTATGTATTGGGAGATGTGATTAATTATGCATTTGATTATGATTCACACTCTTAGATGGAGTTATATCCTTATAATAATCTAAGTGAGTTTACAATGACAGATACCTTATGAGATATGAGTTTGTTGTATTAAATTGACATATTCAAGAGCTAAATTGCTCATAGATTTGTTACTGGAATAACCTTTGTTATTTTTCTTGTGTTGGAATCTACAGGTAGTGATTCTGTGGTCAGGTAGAAGCAATGACTAAACAAAAAGGCTGGCATATGCGTGTGAGACACAATATTGTGAAGTAGCTCATGAGCAATGGGGCGATAACTAAGGGCATTGTGAAGTCCCGATAGAGTTATTTGACTCCTTTAAAGGACTGAATCAAGATATAGTCCTAGATACATTGAGAGGGATGGAACTTAGATCCGTTGATAGGAATTGAATGTGATTGCAATCCAATCTACATTAGTGGAGATCCCATGAAGTAGGTTCAATGGGTAATAATAAGTCACACAGATATTCTATTTGCACTGTCATATGTGATCCCTCCCTATGATGTAGAGAGTGGTTACTGCCTACAATTGTGAGAGTTGAGTCAATGACTCTTAATGAACTTATATCCTTTATAGGTGTTGTGTGGCAGCACACACTCGATAAGTTCACCTATATGAATATAGAAGTGGGGACCGCTTTTTATGAGATTAACGTGTATATCTTTAGAGCACTCATGAATATCCAGGTTAGGTCGAAGGTGCATGACCCAAAAGGCACCAAACCAAGAGCTTACAATGGATTGAAATCTAACATGTGCTCAACTGTAATTGTCTGCATTAAGGTGGAAGGTTCAAGGCCTTGGTCACCTATCTTCTGTATACTTCACTGTGATTGCACTAAGTGCAATTCAAGTCCAAAAGGCATTGTCATTTATGTGTTAGATTTTTTATTCAGTACCACTTCTATATTTTCGAGTCATGTGAGGGATTCATAGATTTTGCCTCCAAAATACAATTTCAATAAATTTAAACTTCCCTCTATTTTTGTTCTCTTATTTTGTGATAGCCTTTGTCCCACATTGAAAAATTTTGATGGATTTCTTCAACATATATGTGTTTAGTATTTTGCCTATGTACAATACTAGTTGGGGGTCTAGACAGTGCATGGTTGATAGTTTGGAATTTATTCTCAAACACACATACCCACGCACCCAACCCTGCGAGACACAGTGTGACGTGGTGTGTACCTGTGAACCATTAAAGAAGTTTTACTTCATTCACATCTTTCTTTCTTATATTTTTGGTCTATACCGATTACCTCTTCTGTGTACTAATTACTTATTTTGTGTGAACTTTACTTACGTATAGTTCCTGTCTTTTCCCTCAAGGCAGACAAATTTCCTTTCTTTTCTCTCAGATCACCTATCTTTTCTCTTAAAACAGTGTTGTGACTTTCAAATTCTAGCCAAATTCATCACTATGAATAGAGGCCTTAAGGTCCTCTTCAAGATACACGCAAAAGGTTCCCTTCTTTTGCTCTCCTTTGTTTTCTCTCTTGGTACTCAGAAGTCCTGTATTGAGTTTGAAGTCTTGCTTGAGAGTGCATGTGATAGAGAATACCATTGTATCCGGAGAGTGACTGCTTGGTGACCCGTCTACATTAGTGGATTAGGATCCCGTGGGGGGCAAAATCACTTTCAAGGACATTGATTACACACCTCAACTTTATTCTTTTACACAGTAATTTAGATCGTTTGTTGGTCATTAATCAAAGCACCTAATATCGATAAGTTCTGTTATCTCAACTTAATTTATTAAAGCATAATTTGAATATGTCCAATAGTTTTTTGATTGAAATTTAACTTTTGGTGTTTTTGTTTTCTGATTATGTTTTAAAGGGAAGTGTTGGGAAGGTAATCTTCCTATAAATGATTAAAAACGCTAAACCACTAAGATATATTTTTGATCTTCACTCATGTTATTTCTGAATTTCAATACATAAAAACAAAATATGTAGTCTTTTAAATAATTTGACACTCAACTCATGTCACAATGCAAAGAAATAGGCGACATCTGTTGTGGCCATAACTTGATATCAAAGAGATTTCTTAGCCATTCTACTTCTTTGCCGGCAGCAACCAATGCTATAAACTTGGATTTTATAATGGACTGAGTTATATGTTTACTTCTTACAAGATATTGCATCTAAGAGACACAAACATCTAGTAATGAATAAAACACCTAAATCAACTGACCTTAACTAGATGACAAACTACAAGGAATATACAGTGTCAAATTGTAGTTAGTGGAAGTAGGGATCATTCCTAGAAGGAATGATGTTTAACTATAGGTTATTTGGTTAGAATACTAATTGAAGGGTTTGATTAAGAAGGAATTAAAATAAACTAGGTCTAAAAATAAAAAATGATTAAAAAGAGAATTAAACTTTATGCTAGTCAATTTCTTGGGTTGTAGTTAATTAGACTAATCAAGTGGTCTTATATGCTAAATTAGAAGTTTACTCTCATTTGTACCCTAAACTTGATCCCTCATCAATTAAGTCTACTAATTTAATTAACTCAAGTGTGGATCCTACCTACTCCTCGGAATTCCAGCAACAACTAGGTGAATTAGTCTACCAAGATCTAATTCTAACCCTAATCAAATACTAATCTATGTCTATAATAGGGGTTCAACTCCCATATCTCCTCAATTAACCGAAATTAACTAGTAGAGTGATCAATTTCCCAAATTAACTCTTAGGCCTGTAATATTGCCTAATTAAGACATGTTCATTTACCAGCTATTCAACTTATTAACCTCCATCCATTAGAAATTGGCTTCACAAAAACCTAACTCATGACTAATTAAAACATTTTAAACTACAAGAAACTAAGTAAAGGCATGAGAAAGCAATTAAGCAATGGAAGGTAAGAAATCTAGAAAACTAGTACAAGAAAGTAAAGTGCATTAAGAGCTCAGTAGAAGAGAGCAATAAATGAAGACTTGAAAGCTTGAATGGATATGAAATAAATGAATAATAGAAGTAGATTAAACATAAATAAATCTTTACGAAGTAGTGAAGAAGAGAGTTACACAACAATGGAAGAAACTAACTAGAAAAGAAAGGAGGAAAAGCTGAAAATTTTGAAAAGAGAGAGAAACAAAAGAATGGTAGAGACCCCAAAATCGGCCCCTAAAGTGTGTTTTTATTGTAAGGTTAGGGATTGGGGGGTTTTAGAAACAATTGCCCTTGAAAAGGGTTCAACAATGGTCAAAATCGTATCCTTGTGTAGCCTCTCATTGCCGGTAAGGTCTCTACTATGTGAACTTGCCGCTGGCAAGGTCTGTAAGCCTTGGAAGCTCTTGACCGCAAGTTGCCTAGATAGCTTTGGCAACTTCGGCCATTTTGCTGCCAAAATCCCCGTTCAATATCTGATTGATCTGCCCTTTTTTTCACGTGACCCTAGAACAAAAATATATATTAATATATATATAATAACATATGAATACTTAAACAAGATACTCATAAAAGTTAAAAACCAAAGACAAATAAAGAAGGCAAATACCCTAACTCCCGATGGCATTATGTTAAAAGTAAACAAACTCTAAATACAAGAACATAGTAAAATAAGAAATTAACTCCTCAATAAACATTAAAAAACTAAATAAACATACTAACACATAAGAGTAGAAAAGACAAAAAGCACACACTTAATACTAAAAATGTTTGAAACTAGTACCAAAACTGATAAATTTAGGATATATGTAACTCTAGTTGCTTAGAATTATCACAAGAGCCAATAGATTACTCCTCTTGCCAATTTAGATATCCAACTAGAATTAGAATTATTGTATCACACACTACTTATCCATCTAGCACCGCTATATCAATAGGAAGGTTATTATAGAATAATCCTAAATTTTTGTTTTAAGAGATAACTAAAGACTTTTTGTATTCCTTTTCAATATTGTATTTCAGGATTATTTGTATATTTAGAAAGATTACATACCAAGAAGGATATATCAGATTTTGTACAATACGTAGCATACATTAAATATCCAATTGCACTTGCATACTACAATTGAGATGTATGCCTTCCTACATTTTCAGTTAAGTTAATTGAAACACCATATGGGTAGCTTACTTCTTTAATTCTCAAATGTTTGAACTTTTTAAATATTTTTTCAACATAATGAGACTGCTAAAGAATAATACCCCTACTATGTTTCATAACTTTGATATCCTTATCAATCTTGTTTAGATCTTTCATTTTGAATCTTGAAAGTAGATATACTTCTTAGTACCGTTCCACTTGCAACACGTTGGTGCCAATGATTAACATTTCATCAATGATAACTCTAGTAAACTAGAGTTATTTTTCTATAAATTATGGCATTTTGATAGCTAAATCTCAGACTTTAGGTAGTTAATTGAAAGTTTAAGTTAATTCCTTTAATACGTGTTCATATTTTTTTTCTTATTAAATATGATAAGTTTTTATTAAAATTTTAGCTTAATTAATTTCTTAATTGAGTTAATATTATGCAGGTTAAAATCAGAGGTTGGCAGCTGGGATGGATAAAGCTTAGAGGATCAAATTGCAATTATCAAAGAATAGAAGGATTGTTGGGAAGAGAGTCCAGATCGCGATTTTGAATTCTCCATATCGCGATCTGGACTCGGGCAAATCACTTAAATATTTAGTGAGTCGATCTTGTGATCTCGACTTATCCATATCGCAATCTCAACTCGCTGGTGGTTAAGTTGTGAGGGCAATTTTGTAATCATTCAACAGTCAATTCCTGACATTTTTGCCTTTGTAATGTTACACTATTTAAGCTACTTTTAAAAATTGTAATAGGCAAGTAGGATTAGAATTAGATAGTTAGTAAGTTGTTAGGATAGATTAGAATAGCTTGAACCTCAAGTCTCTTCTTTAATGGAAATTTCTCTTTAATTGTCTTTTAGATCTAGTTTTCATTTCTTAGTAAGTTTAAATTTTGATTAGATAGCTGTATTGGGTTTATCATTAGCTTCAAGTAGATATAATTTTTACTTGCTTTCTAGTTTAATTTAGTGAAAATCTCTTTGCTTGCAATCTAGGGTTTCTTAGAAGAATTAGGGTTCTTGTCAATTTCTTGCTTTTTAATTAAGAATTCTCAATTTCTTGCATTAATTTCTAATAATTTTTTAGTAGGCTTTCTTTATTATCATAAAAAATCCAAAAATATGTAGATTTCAATTTTAACTTGTTCCAATTTCTAGTGTAGAAATGGTTTCTTTTTTTCCTCAAGGTTCTTAATTGTAGTCATTTTTTAATTGGGTAACTAGCTTGCTCTTAATTTTAGCTTTATTTCGGTCAATCTAGGATAGAATTAAGTGCTTTTAGTTAATTTCTTTTGTTTGAATTTATTAGCTAGTTTCTTAATTTCGTAGTGCATAGTTTCGATTACTTGTTTTAGTAGATAAATTAGCTTAATTGGTTTTGTTTACTTGAGTTTATATATGAACTTGATTCGTGTAGTTTCGTCTCTCACTCATTGATTTTTGCTTAACTGTATAAATACTCATATATCTTGGTATTTGCCTTCCAACAATCCTAGCAGGAACGATCCCTACTCCTTTTATTACTATTTGACAACCGTATACTTGCAGGATGCCACCTAGTTAGTGGTAGGAGATATGTGTTTTCTAAATATTTTAACTAGGTGTTGTAAAGAGCATCAAGTTTTTGGTGCTGTCGCCGGGGATTGTCCTTGGTTTTTGGCAATATCAAGTGTTATACGGGTCGTGTAGATTAAGCACTTAGTTTAATTTATACACATGTTGTTAATCTTGTTATTTTTATGTTTGCGGATTGTCTTGTAGAATAAACTTGGCACTTCAATTGACTATTTGCTTTGGTTTTGGTTGTAGTGTATGGTAAGAGGAGATCAAGGGCCATTCATTTTCTTGGATAAGCAAAAGGAAAGCGAGCTAAGGGAAATCCGAAAATTGAGAAGGGTACAACAAGAGCAAGAAAGGATTGAAGTGGCCAATGTTAATGCTCATTAAAGGAATTTGAACATGGAAAACGAAGAAGAAGAGGTTGTTGGAAATAATAGGATAGGTGGCTATAGGAATGGAAATGGCATGAATGGGAATGGAAGGCCATTAAGTGAATATGCCTTGCCAAATTTTTATGGAGCGAACTCTAGTATTGCTCGGATGCCCATGTAAGCTAACAACTTTGAAATTAAGCCCGCCTTAGTCCAAATGCTCCAAGCTCATGCCATGTTCGTGGGTTGTCCCAATGAAGATCCCTATACACATCTCATGAATTTTGACCAGAAGTGTTGGACACGTTCAAGTTTAATGGAGTACATTCGGATTGTGTGCAAATGATGGTGTTTCCGTTCTCTCTCCGAGATAGGGCAAAGTCATGGTTACAATCCCACACCCAAGAAACATTTACTACTTGGAATCAACTTGTTCAAGAGTTTTTGGCAAAGCATTTTCCATCTGCAAGAACCGCCAAATTGAGAAATGAAATCACCTCTTTTAAGCAAGACGTTGGTGAAAGCTTAGGAGAAGCTTGGGAGCGGTTCAAGGAGTTGCTAAGGAAATGTCCTCATCACGCGATTCCTTTGTAGCTTTAAATCCAAACTTTCTATCATGGTTTGACTCAAGAGACCAAATCCATAGTAGAACCGCCAAATTGAGAAATGAAATCACTTCTTTTAAGCAAGACGTTGGTAAAAGCTTAGGAGAAGCTTGGGAGCGGTTCAAGGAGTTGCTAAGGAAATGTCCTCATCACGCGATTCCTTTGTGGCTTTAAATCCAAACTTTGTGAGCTATCATGGTTTGACTCAAGAGACCAAATCCATAGTAGATGCTTCTACCGATGGGTCCATCTCATACAGGGCTGCAGAAGAAGCTCAAGAGTTGGTTAATAAGATGACATACAATCACTATTATCATGGACCTATGACCTCACTGGTGACTCAACACCAAGCTAATCAAGCCAATGCCAATAGTGGAGTGTTGAATTTGAACATGCAAGATACTCTTTTGGCACGACAAAACATGCTCATGAGTGTGATGAATAACGTTGCAAAGGTGTTGGAGAATTTGGGTAAACCAAGTAGTGTAAATGTCATGTCTTCTTCTCCAAGTCAACCAAATATGGTATGTGATTTTTGTGGAGGCGGTCATAAAAATGGACAATGTGAGATGCCTTATTGGTCAAATGAATAGGTCAATTATGTGTCTAATCAATCATCATTTCCAAGGAACTCATCCGAAGTTTATGGGAACACATATAATCATTCTTGGATGAACCATCCTAATTTTTCATTGATCGGAGCAACTCCAACAATCAATCCAATCCCTCATACCATCCAAATCCCCTACCTCAAAATGTCCAACACACTCAAGCCTCAAGTTTCTCACCTAGACTTAATCAACCGCCACATCAAAAAAATTTCCGACCCAACTCATATCAATCTTTTCCTAATCCTTCATTTCTAAACCAACAACCAAGGCCTCAATTTCAGTAGGCAAACTTTCTCCAACCTATGTATCATGACCAATATGTTCCAAGAGAGAATGTGGGAGACGATGGTTGGAAAAGATAAGTCGAGTACTTGAGGAGAGAGTTGGATAGAAAAAATTAGGAACATAATAGAGATTATGAGATCTTGAAGGCATCTTCAAGGAATTAGGAGATTCAATTGGCCAATTGGCGAGGTTGAATAATGAGAGGCCTTCTGGGGTACTTCTAGGTGATACCGTTGCAAACCCTAAGGAGCAATGCAAGGCCATTACCCTTAGGAGTGGTAAAGAGTTGGAAGAAAGGGTTGTGAAGATTTCTTCATAAATTTGTTGAAAAGTGGAGAAAAAGAAAGAGTTGAGGATGAAGAGAAAGAAAAATGGGAGTCTTCAAATGGGCAAGAAAAAATGATGAATGAGTCTATTAAGCCCAATTCACTAAGTAATGAAGGTAAGGATCCGATGCATCATGAGCCGAAACACGTTAATGTGCCCTTTCCTCAAAGGCTAAGGGATGAAGAAAAGGCAAAGAAGTTTAAGAAGTTTCTTAAGATCTTCAAAAAGTTTGAAATCAACATTCCATTCATGGAGGCACTTGAGAACATGCCCGCCTATGCTAAATTCGTGAAACAAGTCCTCACTTCAAAAAGGAAATTGTATGGGGATGAAATCTTATGCTTAACGGAGAATTGTAGTGCCCTCCTTACAAAAAGGTTGCCACCAAAGCTCAAGGACTCCGGATCATTTTCTATACCTTGTGAGATTTGGGGTTTACAATTTGGAAGAGCATTGTGTGACTTGGGAGTTTCAATAAATCTCATGCTTTTTGCTTGAGTATTCAAGAAGTTAAATGGAAGACAATTGAAGCCAACAAGTATCTTATTGCAACTTGCGGAAAGGAGCATAAAATTCCCAAAGGGGATCATTGAAGATATGATTGTGAAAATTGACAAACTTTACCTTTCGACCGATTTCATTGTGCTTGAAATGGAAGAGGGTGAAGAGATTCTAATCATTCTTGGGAAACCTTTCCTTGCTACGGGTCGTGCACTTATTGATGTTCAAGAAGGGATGTTGGAATTCTGGATAAATGATAAAATTGTTACATTTAATGTTTTTAGTTAATTAAAGCTTTCTTCAATTTTTGAAGATGTCATGAATATAAATGTGGTGATGACTTAATTGATGATTGTTGTAGGAATGCAATGGAGAATTTCTCAATGGAGGAAGAGGTCTTAGAGTCAAATACTTTAAGTCAAGATGATGAAGAATGGATGAAGAATTTGAATCAATTGGAGAATGATACCTTATTGCGAAATGAGGATGAGGAAAATCAAGAAAAATGTAAACGGGGATCTCCGACCACCGAACCTCCCAAGTTGGAGTTTAAACCTCTTCCCACTCACTTAATATATGCATATCTTGGTGAAAATGAGACATACCCGGTGATTGTGAATGCATCTTTGACAATGAGCAACTTGAAAGATTAATTGTGATACTTAAAAGGCAGAAAGATGCCATTGGTAGGTCCATTGATGATATTAAGGGAATTAGCCCTTCCATATACATGCATAAAATATTATTAAATGATGGAAATAAATCGGTAAGGCAACCACAAAGGAGATTGATTCCTAATTTAAAAGAGATTATGAGGAATGAGGTTCTCAAACTTTTGAAAATCGTACTATTTACCCTATTAGTGATAGTGAGTAGGTTAGTCTCACTCAAGTCGTTCTAAAGTAGGGTGGTATTACTATAATCATAAATGAAACCAATGAGCTCCTTCCCTCTAGATTGGTTACGGTTGGTGAATATGCATTGATTTTTGAAAGTTCTATGAATGAAGCCACCCGAAAGGATCATTTTCCTTTACCTTTTATTGATCAAATGCTGGAGAGGTTGGCCAGTTTTGAATATTATTGTTTCCTTGATGGTTATTCCGATTATCTCCAAATTGTCATTTGTCCGAAGAATCAAGACAAAACAACTTTTACATGCCCATTTGGTACTTTTGCATATAGGAGAATGCCCTTTGGACTTTGCAATTCACCGAGCACATTTCAACGTTATATGTTTTTCATTTTTTCATGACATGGTTGAAAAGAGCGTAGAGATCTTCATGGATGATTTTAGTGTATTTGGCGTCTCATTTGATGATTGTCTTGCAAATTCGTCCAATATGTTGAAAAGGTGTGTAGAACTAATTTGGTTCTCAATTGGGAAAAGTGTCATTTCATGGTGACGGAAGGAAATGTTTTGCGTCACATAGTTTCATCAAAGGGGATAGATGTTGATAGGGCAAAAGTGGAGGTGATCGAAAAGTTGCCTCCTCCAATTAGAATCGATGTTAAGGGGGGTAAGAAGTTTCTTAGGTCATGCGGGCTTTTACAAAAGATTCATTAGGAATTTTTCGCATATTGCTAGACCTTTGTACTTATTATTTCAAAAAGATTGTCCTTTTCATTTTGATGATTCTTGTTTGGAAGCATTCAATGAGTTATAACCTACTCTTATGATTGCACCTGTCATTGTAGCACCAAATTGGTCTCTTCCATTTGAGCTTATGTGTGATGCTAGCGACTATGCAATAGGTGCCATTTAATGTCAAAAGGTGAATAAAATGTTGCATGTCATTTACTATGCAAGTAGGACCTTAAATGATGCACAATTTAATTATTTTACAACGGAGAAGGAACAACTTGCTATAGTTTTTGCATTTGATAAGTTTAGATCATACTTGATTGGATCAAAGGTAATTGTTCATACCGATCACTCCGCATTAAAGTATTTATTTTCTAAACAAGATGCCAAGCCGCGGTTATTGAGATGGATATTTTTATTGCAGGAAAGTTTGATTGGGAGGTAATGGACAAGAGGGGTGTGGAAAACATGGTAGCCGATCATTTGTCAAGGATTGAAGCTTCTAGACTTGTCAATCATTAAGAAAGAGCCATCAACGAAAAATCATCAATTGAGAAATTATTTGAGGTGAAGAAAGTAAGTTCATGGTATGCTGATATTGTGAATTATCTTGTAGCAAAGATAGTACCAAAGATGCTGAATGTCAATGAGAAAAGAAAATTCTTCGTGGAGCTTAAACACTACTTTTGGTAAGAGCCATATTTGTTCCAAAGGTACAATGATCAAGTACTTAGGAGATGTGTCTCGGAATGTGAAATTACCGATGTGTTGAGTCATTGTCATTCATCTCCGATTGGTGGACACCATGGAGCTCTTATACACATTAAATGTTCTTCAAACATGGGTTGTATTGACCAACTATGTTCAAGGATTCCCGGGAATGTCAAAGGATGGGAAATATTTCAAGCAAAAATGAAATGCCCCTTCATGGCTATATTATTGAGTTGGAGGTATTTGATGCATGGGGAATTGATTTCATGGGACCTTTCTCGGTTTCATATTCCAACAAGTACATTTTGGTTGTGGTGGACTATTTGTCAAAGTGGGTTGAAGCAATCGCCACCCCAACCAATGAAGCCAAAGTGGTCACCAAATTCCTTAGAAAGAACATTTTCTCTTGGTCTGGAGTGCCTCGGGCTATCATTAGTGATGGGGGCTCTCACTTCAAAAATTCACATTTTGAGGCCTTGATGAAAAGTATGGTGTGAGACACAAAGTTGCTTTAGCCTATCATCCTCAAACATCGGGTCAAGTTGAGGTTTCAAAGTGAGAATTGAAGAGGATCTAAGAAAAGACGGTGATAAGGCTAGGAAGGATTGGACACTTAAGTTAGATGACACATTGTGGGCCGATCGGATGGCATTTAAAACCCCCATAGGCATGTCCCAGTACTGTATTGTGTATGAAAAAGCATGTCACTTGCCGGTGGAACTTGTAAGCATAGAGTATATTGGGAAATCAAGAATTTGAATTTTGATTTGAAGGAAGCATATGAAAAGAGGATGCTTGATTTGAGTGAGTTGGATGAATTCCGTAGGGAAGCATTTGAAAATTCTTTGATCTATAAGGAAAAAACTAAGGCATGACATGACATGCTCATCCTAAGGAAGGAATTTAAAGTTGGTGATTTGGTGCTACTTTACAATTCACGGCTCAAACTATTCACAGGAAAACCCAAGTCAAGGTGGAGTGGCCCCTTTAAAGTGGTTCAAACTTTTTCTCATGGAGCGGTGGAATTAAAAGGGAAAGAGGCAGCTTTCAAAGTTAATGGTCATCGGCTCAAACCCTCCCTTCGAGGAATCATTAAAGGTGGATGAAAGATCGTCCAATTTGTGCATGAATGAAGCCGTGCCATAGTCAAGCTAGTGACTATAAAAGAGCGTTTCTTGGGAGGCAACCCAAATCTTTGATTTAAGTATTATTGTGTTATTTTTGGTGTTAGATTTGTCATTAGTTTAATTTTGAGTAAGTTAGTTCCAATTAAGTTAGAATTTTAATTAAAAATCTAAGTTTTACTCAGTTGAATAAATGGTGCTAAAGAATGAGTGAAAATTATTATCCTAACTTATTAACTTTGTGTTTGTAGGTTGTCCTTGCAAATGGAGAAAAGTAATGAAGAATTGAGCAATTTTGGCTAAGTGTAAAAATTACACTTTGTAGAAATTGAGCTTGATATTGCGATCTCAAACTCAAACTTCTGGAGAGCATAATGGTAATTGGGTTCGATATCGCGATCTCAAAATCGAGATCGCGATATCAAGCTTAATTTATGCAAAGTCTAATTTTTACACTTAGTAGTAAGGGGAGTAGGGATCGTTCCCACTAGGATTGTTGGAAGGAAAATACCGAGATATACGAGTATTTGTATAGTTAAGCAAAAATATATGAGTGAGAGATGAAACTAAACTAATCAAGTTCATATTTAAACTCAAGTAAACAAGACCATAATTAAGCTGACTTATCTTCTAAAACAAGAAATGGAAACTATGCAATTATGAATTAAGAAACTAGCTAGTAAATTCTAACAAAAGCAATTAACTAAAACACTTAATTCTACCCTAGATTGACCGAAATAGAGCTAAAATTAAGAGCAAGCTAGTTACCCAATTAAAAAGACTACAATTAAGAACCTTGAGGAATAAAAGAAACCATTTCTACGCTAGAAATTGGAACAAGTTAAAATTGAAATGTAAATATTTTTGGATTTTTGATGATAATAAAGAAAGCCCACTAAAAATTTACTAGAAATTAATGCAAGAAATTGAGAATTCTTAATTAAAAAGCAAGAAATTGACAAGAATCCTAATTCTTCTCTAGATAGTTAAACCCTAGATTGCAAGTAAAGAGATTTTCACTAAATTAAACAAGAAGGAAAAAATTTAAACTTGATAAGAAATGAAAACTATATCTAAAAGATAATTAAAGAGAAATTTTCATTAAAGAAGATACTTGAGGTACTTCAAGCTATCCTAATCTATCATAACAACTTACTAACTATCTAATTCTAATCCTACTTGCCTATAACAATTTTTAAAATTAGCTTAAATAGTATAACATTACACAAGGAAAAAATCAGGAACTGTTTGATGAAAGATTACAAATTTGTCCTCACAACTTAAACACCAGCGAGTTGAGATCGCGATATAGATAAGTCAAGATCGTGATCTTGACTTGCTGAACATTTAAGTGATTTTCCCGAGTCTAGATCGCGATATGGAGAATTCCAGTTCGCGATCTGGACTCTCATCCCTGCAATCCTTCTATTCTTTGATAATTGCAATTTGGTCCTCTGAGTTTTGTCCATCCCAGCTTCCAACCTCTGATTTTTAACCTGCATAATGTTAACGCACTTAAGTAACTATATAACCCAAAATTTTATTAAAAACTTATCATATTTAATAAGAACAAAAATATAAACACATATGAAAGAAATTAACTTAAACTTTCAATTAACTACCTCATAAAAGTTCGAGATTTAAGCTATCAAAATGCCACAATTTAGAGAAAAATAACTCTAGTTTAATAGATTTATCACACCCCCAAACGTAGCATTTTGCTAGTCCCGAGCAATACAAAAATTAAAGGAAACCTACTAACAAATAAACACTACCAAAATTTACAAGACACTTGATGAATCGTGGATGTACTTAGAACAATAAAGAAATCTCTCAAGAAACTTTGAATACTATATGATAGGTGAAGTATTTAAATGAGTCAATCCAAAATTGCAAATTTGTTCTACAAAGAAGCACATGTTCATTTACTACACAAGATTTCACATTAGCAAGAATTACTATTCTCAAAAAGAGTTACCAAAGGTTTTAGTTCTATTCATTTAGACCATCATGGATTCTCAAATAAAAAATATTATGAAGTTAGTCAATTATCTCGACTAGGTATCATGAAAATAGAAGTTCATTTAGGGATCAACTTATATGCAAATGTCATACATTTCGGAAATATAGATGGCCTCTAACAAGGAATAAGTAATATGAGATCAATGATAAGTATTACAAACATTTACTCCTTAACTTATTGGTATATCAAAACGCAATTTTTAATGGCTTAATTCAAAAAAAAAAAAACATGGGCACATGTTGGAATCCCATATTGGCCTTATTACTACTCTAATGTCTTATTTCGAAGAAACAACATGGGGGTATGTGTCGGAATTCCGTACTCGCCTTATCCCTATCACTTTTTTTGTTTATAAAAGAAACGGTCCTAAACCAAGGAAAAGGAGTGAAATGTACCTAAAATTAATCTCGAATATCAATTATTCACAAGTTAGAAGAACATTCCCTATGCAAAAAAATGTCCTAAAATTCCTTCTATTTCATTTAACTCATTTCTTTCCAAAAGATAGATCATCAAACCAAATAATATAAGTGATTTGATCAGAAACAACATTTCAAATATTTTTTTCCTAAATTTTTAGCTCTTCTTTTTGAAAATAGTGATGACAAGTTTATGAAATCTATATGTTACAAATGAACTACTCACTCACACAAAATTCTTTGGAATGACTCAATCAAATATTTCAATCATAGAGTATTGAATGTCAAAATTCATCATCATTGAGTACTCAATTGATCATGCATCAAGTGACATCCACTTACACAAAACAACCGATTCCAAGACAAAATTTAAACACCCCCAAACTTGTCATGTATTCAAATGATGAGTACAACTCATCCTACCGCTCACCCAAAATCCAATATAATGACATATCTAAAAATAACAAAAACTATTGAAACTATGACATAATTTCAAACTAAAATTTAAAATTGAGTAGAAATGCCAAGAGTATTAAACAAAGCCATGCATATTATCAATTAAACCCCATAAAAATCAATATCCATTCTACTCTTATTCAGTATTTTATAATGGAATGGGTTATATGTTTACTTCTTACAAGATATTGCATCTAAGAGACCCAAACATCTAGTAATGAAAAAAACACCTAAATCAACTGACCTTAAGGATTCTCTAGATGACAAACTACAAGTATACAGTGTCAAATAGTAGTTAGTGGAAGTAGGGATCATTCCTAGAAGAAATGATGTTTAACTATAGGTTATTTGGTTAGAATACTAATTAAAAGGTTTGATTAAGAAGGAATTAAAATAAACTAGGTCTAAAAATAAAAAATGATTAAAAAGAGAATTAAACTTTATGCTAGCCAATTTCTTGGATTATAATTAATTAGATTAATCAAGTGGTCTTATGTGCTAAATTAGAAGTTTACTCCCAATTGTAACCTAAGCTTGATCCCTCATCAATTAAGTCTACTGATTTAATTAACTCAAGGGTGGATCCTACCCACTCCTTAAACTGAAAAATTTGATTAACTACTCATGGAATTCCCGCAACAACTAGGTGAATTAATCTACCAAGATCTGATTCTAACCCTAATCAAATTTTAAAATATATCTATAGTAGAGGTTCAACTCCCATATCTCCTCAATTAACCCAAATTAACTAGTAGAGTATCATGATCAATTCCCCTAATTAACTCTTAAGCCTGTAATATTGCCTAATTAGTTCATTTACCACCTATTCAATTTATTAACCTCTATCCATTAGAAATTGACATCACAAAACCCTAACTCATGACTAATTAAAACATTTTAAACTACAAGAAACTAAGTAAAGGCATGGAAAAGCAATTAAGCCATGGAAAGTACGAAATCTAGAAAACTAGTACAAGAAAGTAAAGTGCATTAAGAGCTCGGTAGAAGAGAGCAATAAATGAAGACTTGAAAGCTTGAATGGATATGAAATAAATGAATAATAGAAGTAGATTAAACATAAATAAATCTTTACGAAGTAGTGAAGAAGAGAGTTACACAACAATGGAAGAAACTAACTAGAAAAGAAAGGAGGAAAAGCTGAAAATTTTGAAAAGAGAGAGAAACAAAAGAATGGTAGAGACCCCAAAATCGGCCCCTAAAGTGTGTTTTTATTGTAAGGTTAGGGATTGGGGGGTTTTAGAAACCGCTGGCAAGGTCTGTAAGCCTTGGAAGCTCTTGACCGCAAGTTGCCTAGATAGCTTTGGCAACTTCGGCCATTTTGCTGCCAAAATCCCCGTTCAATATCTGATTGATCTGCCCTTTTTTTCACGTGACCCTAGAACAAAAATATATATTAATATATATAAAATAACATATGAATACTTAAACAAGATACTCATAAAAGTTAAAAACCAAAGACAAATAAAGAAGACAAATACCCTAACTCCCGACGGCATTATGTGAAAAGTAAACAAACTCTATATACAAGAACATAGTAAAATAAGAAATTAACTCCTCAATAAACATTAAAAAACTAAATAAACATACTAACATATAAGACTAGAAAAGACAAAAAGCACACACTTAATACTAAAAATGTTTGAAACTAGTACCAAAACTGATAACAATTTAGGATATACATAACTCTGGTTTTTTAGAATTATCACAAGCCAATAGATTACTCCTCTTGCCAATTTAGATATCCAACTAGAATTAGAATTATTGTATCACACACTACTTATCCATCTAGCACCGCTATATCAATAGGAAGGTTATTATAGAATAATCCTAAATTTTTGTTTTCTTGAGATAACTAAAGACTTTTTGTATTCCTTTTCAATATTGTATTTCAGGATTATTTGTATATTTAGAAAGATTACATACCAAGAAGGATATATCAGATTTTGTACAATACATAGCATACATTAAACATCCAATTGCACTTGCATACTACAATTGAGATGTATGCCTTCCTACATTTTCAGTTAAGTTAATTGAAACACCATATGGGTAGCTTACTTCTTTAATTCTCAAATTTTTGAACTTTTTAAATATTTTTTCAACATAATGAGACTGCTAAAGAATAATACCCCTACTATGTTTCATAACTTTGATATCCTTATCAATCTTATTGTTTAGATCTTTCATTTTGACTCTTGAAAGTAGATATACTTCTTAGTACCGTTCCACTTGCAACACGTTGGTGCCAATGATTAACATGTCATCAATGATAACTCTAGTAAACTAGAGTTATTTTTCTATAAATTATGGCATTTTGATAGCTTAAATCTCGGACTTTAGGTAGTTAATTGAAAGTTTAAGTTAATTCCTTTCATACGTGTTTATATTTTTGTTCTTATTAAATATGATAAGTTTTTATTAAAATTTTAGCTTAATTAATTTCTTAATTGAGTTAATATTATGCAGGTTAAAAATCAGAGGTTAGCAGCTAGGATGGATAAAGCTTAGAGGATCAAATTGCAATTATCAAAGAATAGAAGGATTGTTGGGAAGAGAGTCCAGATCGTGATTTTGAATTCTCCATATCGCGATCTGGACTCGGGCAAATCACTTAAATATTTAGTGAGTCGATATTGTGATCTCGACTTTGCATATCGCAATCTCAACTTGCTGGTGAATTTGGTTAAGTTGTGAGGGCAATTTTGTAATCTTTCAGCAGTCAATTCCTGATTTTTGCCTTTGTAATGATATACTATTTAAGCTACTTTTAAAAATTGTAATAGGCAAGTAGGATTAGAATTAGATAGTTAGTAAGTTGTTAGGATAGATTAGGATAGCTTGAACCTCAAGTCTCTTCTTTCCCTACGTTCAGCATTACCATAAACTCCTCGAGTCATTTCTAATAAGCACAAATCAATCAACAATTCAGATAATTACCCCTAATGCAAGAATCATAGCTAATAAAATCAAATTTACAAATTTCTGACAAACTTGAAAATTTCTTAACCCTATTCACACCAATTCAATTACCAAGCCAATAATTCAGAATATTGAACAATTCAACATCAAAAAATTTTCCTTCAAGAAATTCGCACAAATTTTTGTCCAAAATTCACACATTGGCTAACAAGAATTCCACCACACATTCATCAACAAAAACTTAACAACTATCTTCAAGAAATTTGCAGATTGAAATTGGAACTACACGGTTAAAGAAAGATATTACCCAAAAAAAAAACCCGGATTGAAAAATTCCTAAAAGGTCTTGTATGTCAACCCTTCTTGTTGTTCCAATTTCTCCCAAAAATCTTCCAAAAGATGTTTCCTTTGATGATCCTAGAGAGAAATGAGATGATATTAGTGGTGAATAGGTGGGTTGCAATGATTTGAAGTGAAGATTATGGAGGAATTTGAGGAATTAGGGGAGAGGATTTTCGGTTCTGAAGAAAAGAGATCAAAGGTTTGTGAGAAAAATAAGAAGAAGAAGAAGAGTTAACAAAAAGAATCTGCTCTTCAAGATCGCGATCTATCAACATATATAGAAATAAGTACGCCATATTCTTTTATAAATTTAGAATAAATGCATTTATCTGTATTATTATGCACAAAATTATATTATAAAAAATTATAGAATGAAAATTTTCATGCCATTGTTTGGAGTTTTTTGTTTAAACGATACTGTGACATAATGAGTTTATAGGATTTTTTTTTTCATTTCCAGGAAGAATGAAGCGTTCTAAATATTCTATAGACATTTCTTTAGAATTGGCAATTTCTCACACAATCCAATAACATGATATGAATACGATACAAAATTAACATGGTATGACACGACTCAAAATTTATTGGGTCAACCTTTTTATGATAAGAAATTAAATGGGTTGAATTGGGTTAACCTATGAGTTGACATGATAACCCATTAACTTATTATGTGAATAGATTTTGCCAAAATTTTGTCTTTATTATACTTTTAATATAGTATACTATAAATTGTGAATAATAGATTTAATATAAGATTATTAAATCAAACATAATATTTTTTTTAAATGTTATCAAAAAAATTTCAATAATTTTAATTATGTATTTTAAATTACTATGATAACAAGGTTAGTATTAATAATTTTTTAAGTTATTAAATAATTAAAATTTGAGATTTTAACTCAAATGGATTGCAAGATATTTAATTTGTCAAATAGGCTAATACTTTTGTTTTTGTCAATAGTAAACGGGTTAAACACGAATCTGAATGGGTCAGACATGAACATGACACGATAAGAAATGGGCCCTTCATGACACGACACGAATATGACACGATAAGAAATGTGTCATATCTGACATGAAATAATAACCTGACAACTTAATCCATTGACATCCCTGTACTTCCTCATCAAGTCTATATTTAAAATGTTGTTTTTGCATCTATTTAGTGAACATGTAGATTATAAATTCAGGTTAAACCTATTAGAACTCCAATTGATGTGATTCTTTCTACATGTACATATATATCAAAATAATCTATGCATTTCTTTTGTCGGAAACTTTTAGCCACCAACATTTGCTTTAAAGGTTTGTAGTGAATCATTTATATTATATTTCCTCCTAAATACTCCTTCACAGCCAATTGATTTTGAACTTGAAGTTAAATCTATTCTGATTTATGGATTATTTGATAATAACGAATCCTTTTATCATTAATCGCTTCCCTCCGGAATGCTGCATCTCTTGATGCTATTGCTTATTCCAAAGTGTTTTTTTTTTTTTTTTTTATCACTTTCAACTTTAGCAATATGGGTATTTTATTTTTTACTACATTCCTATTTCCTTCAACCAAGAGCACAATAGCATTAGGGAATATAATGACAAGTCCTAACTCTTTTTCTTTTTCATCCCTTTGACTTCTATGGTTAATAAAAGACTGTGGAACAATTTTTTTTTATTGTTAGGAAATGAATTATGAATATTATTGTGCTTCTTTGTTTGTGTAGTTTCACTAAAGTAATTTAGAAATTTGTTTTCTAAAAACTATATATCCTTGAATTCTATTATAACATTAGAGTCCAAATCTTATTGTCTATATACCTTTGAATTTTTAGCATATTCTACAAAAACACTTCTAAGAGCTTTTGGACTAATTTTGTTATTTTTAGATCATTAACTCTATAAGGTTAAACAACCCTATACCTTCAAATAATTCAAATTTGGTTTTCTTTCTCTCCATTGTTTATATATTGGAAAAACTTTTATTTTTTGTGACGGTATTCTATTATGTAAATGACAAATTATTAGTCAAGCTTCCCTACATATTTAATGGAAATTTAGCATAAAGAATCATAAAATTTAGGATTAATTACATTTACCTTCCTTGAGGTTCGGCCAAATTACCAAATGAACCCCAAGTTTTTACCAAACTACAATTACCTCCCCAGATCTCACAAAACTATAACAACAAGCACCTTACCGTCAGTCAACAAACATTGACAACTAAGCTGCCAACAAAATTACATAGTGGAAGTCCTAAAATACCCTCCCAACTCTCCCCTCCATCTTCATCTCCTCTCAAACTCAATAGAAAAAAAGTCTCCCGATGATAAAGGGCTTTCCATGGCTTCCCCCAAATATTGCTTCCGTCTGTCGGATAATCTACACTGCTCCATCATCTGCCAACTCTGTATCAAGTCTTTCTTCTCTTTAGCTAATCATCTTCATTGTAAAATCTACCCCTACCAAGCTGCATACCATAAACTGCCTGATCTCTTGGCCACCAAGATTTTTTAGGATGCTTCTCAATTCTTCTCCTTCGTTTTTCAAGATCTCATTTTGGAGGGCTTCTTGACCCCTAATTCCAAGTACTTCTGTGTCGAGACTCCCACTAGTGCCAACATTTTCAATCTAAAAAAATCCTAGTCAATTGGAATTTTCAAGAAGGTTTCCAAACCCTTTGTTATCTCAGGTCAGGCATAAAACCAATATGGTATCATGAAAAGCTGATAAATTTATCACCAGCACTGCATCCCATCCTCCAACCATATGCTTTCCAGCCAAAATCTTCAATAAAGTTGTCTTCCTATTAAAATGGTCACAAAATATAATTTGTTTTAGACTTAAATTGAGCATACTGGATGGGATATCAATTATGAGAGCATACTAGATTGCTAGATCTGAACAAAGGCAACGAGTCCAAGAGAGATTTTGATGGTAAATCGAGGAACCAAGGGGTCTAAATATTATAAACTAATTGCATGTCAAGTCTTCAATGTAAGCAAGGAAGGGTATAGGATCTTCTGTCTCACATTTTTCTACTTTTACACTATTTAATAAACTGTCAAGATTAAGTGATGTGATTTTAGTAATCTTGATTGTTTATTGGGTGATATGATAGAAAATGGCACAAATGACACATAATGTAGAACAGTGAATCCTTAGCCAGGAATGAGCCCGACAATTGAACCGGATACAATTTCCTATGTGCAGTAGCTTGACAATTATGATTATTTCCTTTTCTTATTTTAAGGGAAAATGACCTTAATAGTCTCTCACATTTCACATTTGTATTTTTTAATACCTCACATTCAAAATAATACATTTTAGTCCCTCAAAAATTCAAAACGCACCATTTTGGTCTCTCGACACAACTACAAATATATTTTGATTTGAAATACTCACATGCGTATAAAATGTAACATATTCAAGTGCAAAATTGATAATAGATAACTTTAAACAATAAATTGTCCCAAAAAGAAGAAGATTGGAGCTGTTAGAGTAGAATTGGTGGAGGAAAAGCCGCAAGAATGAGGGAATAGGGGTGGTAATGGTAGGTGAGAATTTTAGGGTTGTGGAGATGGAGGTTTTAGGTAGTGTCGTTTAATATTTAAAATTTATGTATTGCCAATTTGCCTACAAAAAATGTAACATTCGATACATATGTGAGTATTTCAGACTAAAATATGCTGATAATCGAGGGATCAAAATGGTACATTTTGATTTTGTGAGGTATACCATAATGCATCATTTTAAATGTAAAGTATTAAAAAAGTACAAATGTGAAATGTGAGAGACTAATATGATTTTTTTTCTTATTTTTAATTAACTTAATTTGTTATAGAATTATCTGTTTGTAGGCTCTGGAGGCTATGACCTTGTGGCAGTGATTGTACTCTAATAATGTCATATAACATGTGAGGATATGACCTCAGTACCTTTAACCTTTTGTGTGAATGAATGCATTTCTACATCTCTGCATTAAGTTTTGAATGTCGTTGATGATAGGTGGATGAGGTTGCGGACTTGGACGGTGGAAAATAGTTGTATTCTATTTTTTTTTTTTGGGTTTTCTAATAAAGGTACTTTTGTCATTTCATTTTGTTAGTTGGATGGATTTTAGCACCTTCAGTTGTGAGGGGAGTTTTTGTTGTTTTGCCAAACCTTGAGATTTGTTTGGTAGTTTGGCCAAACCTCCAAGGAGGTAAATATAATTAACACTAAAATTTACCATATCAATTAAAGTTATATCTTTAAAAAGAAAACAGTTGTATTCTTTTTCTTTTTTTTTCTCTTTCCTAAGCCATTTTGTTGAGTATATGGAGTACTTGCTTGGTACACAATATTCTCCCCCTATCTTACTTCTTACTATTTTAATATTTTTGCCTTTGTAATTTCAACCTTAGATTTATATAATTTGAACATGTTAAAAGCATCATCTTTATTTTTCATCAATTATAGATAAGTGTGCTTTAAAAAGTCATGACTGAAAGTAATGAAATATCTATTGAATCTTCCTTTATTCAAAACTCTATTAAATTAAATATGTCAGAATGTGTAAGTCTAGCAAACCAGTATTCTTTTCTATTTTAGAGAAGGGTTTCTTTGTTATAGTTGTTTGAATGCATATTTTACATTTATCATGATGTTCATTTTTATAAGTAATAAAACCATGTTTTGTCACAAATCTTCAAGATTTATATTTAACATGAGGAAGTCTACTATGCTATAAGGGAAAAGAACACTCAAGAGTATAAATGAAAATATTAGAATTATTGCAATTAATAATATATAGTTTAAACATTCTATCACAAGAATATCCCTTCTTTATGAATATACAATTTTTTCATATGATCAACTTATCAGACTCAATGACTACCTTTATATGTTTTTTACATAACAAATTTGCAGATATTAGTTTTTTTCTAATGTTTGGAATATGTAATGCATTCACACAAGTATTAATTTTTTTCTGAAAGAGAGTTGAATTTCAACACTTTCTTTTTATAACGCTTTCCACCATATCATGATGATCATAAGCACTTCTTGTAGATTGTCAAATTTTTTTGTAGTCTTGGAACAATTGCTTATTGTTTCAAGGAAAAAAAAAAGCAATTTTAGATCTCAAAGTTTGGGTCGTGGTCGTGGTCTTGGTCCTTAAAGTTTCGAGCAAATCATATTTAGTTCTAAAACATTCTAATTTCTACCAATTTAGGACAAATTTAAAAATTCCATCAATTACAAACGGAAAAGGTCACATGCAAAGTTTGTGACTGTTAAATCTCAATTTTTAAACGTAGAAAAATGTAATTGTTGCCCTCAAAGTTTAGGATATGGTATGTTTTGGTCCCCAAAGTTCAGAGAAAAAAAAATACATTTAATCTTCAAACTTTCCAATGTCTACCAATTTAGGAAAAATTTGACTATTTAACTAATTTCCACCCATTTAACCATATTATCACTTTTGCCTCTAAATATCAATACCTAACCATGTATCATTGTTGTCTATATTTTTAAGAAATAAATATTTCATCATTCTTATCATCACTCATATCATAATTAGGTCATTAGGGAAGACCATTCTACAGAATCATCTAATTCATTGTTACCACTGCTATTTGTGGCATCATCATCTCATTACCACCCATTATTAGGTTTACTGTTCCTATATTTAGAATCGGCACTCCCATTTTCAAAGTCAACATTACGATCTTTAGAATTAGCACTCCATCTTTAGAACCACTACTCCTATTCTCTAGATTTTCTAAGATATTTTATTCTAGATCCTAAACCCTAATTTTATGAAAGGGTTAATTATAATTAAAATTTTTTGTGAATGGGACTCTTGTAGAACCCATTCACATGCATTAGTTGGGAAAAGTCTTCCAACTAATTTCTTAAGAAGTACTCCTAAATATAACAACTACAAAAAATCAGGAGATAATACTTACATAGCTACCCTATGTTATATTAAAATATCACAAAATGTAACAGTAAAAAAAAGAACGTTAAAATTTTTCACCTCCAACAACTATTTTCTATTGTTTAAAATTACTATAAATAGGAATCTCTCTAGCACAGATGAACACATATGATATCTTACTTCTTTCCCTAATTCAACTCCATATTGGTACAACATACTCAACTATAGTCTACTAAGCTATATATCAAATAATTGAGTATAATGACAATATCGGATCTTGGTTAGTGTTTTGCTATATCAAATATACTTCAAGATCATTGTATTTTAGGAAAGGAACTCCACATCAACCCAGTGCAGTATGGGCCATATTACTCCTAAAGGGAGCATTAATTAATGTGTCTCGACCATAAGCATGCTTTCCTAATCTTTGAATTAAATTATTATTTTTATTTATTAGTAAATTAGTATGCTATTATTATTATCCTTTCTTTAAATATAACTTTTGTAACATCAGATTAAATGGGTTGAAATCGATTAGGAGATGTTATAACCCATATTAGATTTAACAGTTACGTGTATTGCATGTGACTTTTTCCGTCTGTAATTTATACTAAATTTTTGAATTTGTACTCAATTGGTAGAAATTGGAAAGTTTGAGAACTAAATGTGTTTTTTTCTAAAATTTTGGTGACTAAGATAGACCACGATTTAAACTTTGATGGCTAAAAATGCAATTTTTTCCTTGTTTCTAGTATGAGTATTTCTATCACACACCCAAACTCGGGAACATTACATGCTGGATCTTGGGATGAAACCTTGAGCATGCACGGCAACATCACAATCAGCCAAACATTTAAATCATAGTAAACAATAATTCCTAATAATAATAATAGGTCAATACTTAAATCAATCTACTACATATTACTGAATCTTGTGCGCAAAGAATAAAACAGTAAACTAATCAATGTCGAATCCGTAGTTTCTCCTGCTATCCTCTACCCAAGAACCAACTCATCGATCGTATATGATGCAAAAAATGTTATAATAATGGGGTGAACAAACACATTGCTAAACAAGTGAGTTTCATTTCTTTTTATTGAATTGAGCACACAATAGATATCTACATTTAACAATAAGGCAATCATGGATCAGTCACACATTAACAAGTCATACATTTAATATATTAAACAATAATGGTGAACAATCAATCGTTTAGCTCATGGTTTGCGTAGGTTAAATGGCTATTGGATATCTAAATCTAACTAATATTATACCTGTTACACAGGGCTAGTGACGGTAACAATGACATTGGCGGTAACAGTGGCATTGGCAGTAACAGTGATAGGAACTAGTTCTCACAGAAAAATATATATTTATCAATGTGGTTTACATACACACATGTACATCCAATCACACTTGGTCATATTCTTACATGTATTTAACATTCAATTATATTTATAATAGAAATATTTCGCATGCACTATGTATCAAGTGTAATCAATCCGATTTGTATATAATAAAATGCTTTTAAATAACTAATCAGTTGTAAAATATTTAAAAAACAATAATTGTAAAGAAGAAACACTCATCTCGTGTTCGGAGACTAATAGTGAAGTAAATTTTCAAGAATCCAACGTCTTGTTCCCTTTTTTCCATTGAAACATTGGACAAAACTTCAAATTATCCGTACAATCATAATAAATAAGAACCTAAAGTTCTCAAATCCTTATATAGTCCCAAAACCTTAATTGCCTATAACTAGTTTGTTTTCCTAAACCAAACTCAGGATACCCCAAAGCCAAAACTAAAATATTAAACTAGTGAGTTAAACAATAATTATATACACATAATAACATTTTGTTTTGACCCTCAACATGACAGCATGATAGGGTCTTCCAAATTACGTAAGGGGTTGAATCAACTTTGAACCACTAAACTTGTTAATGTGTCCCACATTATGCTATGAATTAATGTTTTGATCACTTTTCCCCTAAAAGTTCTTATTTTTGACACTTTACCACAAATTATTGCGGAAGTTATAAAAACAATGGAGTATTAGTGACTTTGATGCACTTATATTTAGTGTATGTTGGGGTATTTAATATTTTGATTTATTGCGAACCTTCGCTAACAACACATGCATAGAACTTACAAACATTTTCTTACTTTTATAAATTCTATTAAAATTTGAGATGACGTGTCATGAAACAAAAAGTTTTGGGGACAAAGAAATCAAATCACTAGTTTAGAGTATATTGTGATAAATAGTAATTAATTTAGGGAGTCAAAGTGAATTTAACCTTTAACTAAATGGCAACAAGCTGCGAGGCTTGCTACAATCCTTCATTGGCGAACAAAAATTGTAAACTCCTTTAATTTCCTTTCTTCTGCTCTTTGTGCGTACCAGCATAAACACATACATATACACCAACTCACACACAAACACACGCACATCCATGCAAAAGACAACTTCTATATTTTGCTTAATTATTATTAATTGTTTTAAACTTCTAATAAAACCCTAATAAATTTTACGATCAACTTAACCTTCACTAAAAATATTACCCATGCACAAATCATAAACTTAAAAACAAAATGCAGAGTTTACCTCCTGCTTCTACGATATTGTATCCTGTTCCCTTATCACTCGCTCCCAAAGAATCTCTTCTTGTCTAGATCTTATTTTTCTCCTTTTTGCCATAGTTGCTAGTTAACAAAGCAACACAAGTCTTTCTAGAGTAACTGCTCTAAATACGTGAGTTATTGATAGGGTTCTAAACTTGCAACAATAATCCACTTGTTTTCCAGGTTAGCCTTTAAAACCCAAAAATTAATTTGGCCTCGAGTGGATTTGGGTCTAAACTAATTACATGTGAATCAAAATTACTGGGTTTCACATTCTAACTCCCTAAATGAGAGTTTCGTACTCGAAACGTACTGAACCTCATGGACGAGCACAAATTGCATTATTATTCATCCTTTTAATTCAATTTAAGATCTCTAAAATAACAAGTTACGATAACGTCATGGTTCAAATTCAACACTACACAAATATGTACAACAAAGAAAACACATCAATTTTAGTATACAAATATATGCAAAAATACAAGCTAACTACCACCAAACCTTCATTCCAACTATGATGCCCCAAAACGGAGACTATGGCACGTTGCACCTCAGGCTTACCCCAAGCGTGCAAGGCTCGATATCAAGAACATCTGACAACCATAATCTCAACAAGAACTTCCAATACCATCTCACCAACCATAAAATAAAGCCAGAACAGAGTAAAACAATTTTTGTGCAAATACATTCTTAAGAATAACTAGGAGAGGGGAGGTCTAAAGATAGGAACAAACTATTCAATGGCAAAACAATATCCTAATGAGATACATTAGCACGTAGGCCAAACATATGGGAAAAACCTCTCACAATACCACAAGCATACCCTAGTTACAATAGCTAGAGTCTATACTAAATTCCCTCCCAACTCTGGGTTCACAAATCGAATAGTAAACTTTCACAGATTCACAAATTGCAAAATAATATAAACAACATGGGATGAGCAAAACGATGCTCATTAAATAGCACTTAAACCTAGTTGCTTAATTTAAGCATATAATCAATGCAGTATTCAATGTACATAATATAAGAAGTGACCAAACTATGCATGACAAATTCAGTAAATTCATGGTTTATGGCAGTCTTCCGGTTACTAGATCTAAGTATATCTAGTATCTGCCTAAATAGACTAGGCATAAGCAGTGTTGGGTACTACCAGTATGTTAGTAAGTAGAGTGAGTACCCCAATATATGACAAGAAGTAAAACAACTCTAATAAAATGATCCATCGAGCTTTTTGTGAGGAATCAACATCACAAGACATTGCATATTATATAAGGAATTTAATTCACTTTACACAAGTATAATGTAAACCTTTATAAATCGATCATACTTACCTTATCTTAGCACATTTAATAGCTGCACATTAAACTATATAACATACAACCAATAATAGGGTTCAAGTACTAATTACCTTAGTTGTTCATACTCCGTTGCTGCACATTAACTTTATATAATACAATCAATAAAAAGGTGTAAGAACTAACCTTGCAATTTGCTCTGTCAGAACTCTAATGTTTCTTGTTTGGTTGGAAACCCAACCTCCTTAACCTAAAACCATTGGAGGGCAACACGATGCATAAGAGAAACCCTTCAGGTATAATTTAGGATAAAAATGCAATCAAAAAACAAGAAGGGAATTTCGGATGATCAAGCTAGCTGGTGCAAGAAGCTAGCGGATCACTAAAGTTCAGTCATGAAGCAGCTCAATATGATGGTCAAAAATCACTCCAAATGATTAGAAACAAGTGTTTAAACATGTAGGAACAAGTTCTAGAAGTCCTAAGCAAGTGAAAGTGTGATTAAACACCAAAAACCCAAGGATTAAACACCAAGAACCTTGCATATTTGTGCAACCATCAACCCCCCAAATCTAAACACTCTCAAATCTCATGTGTTAAGAAGTGTTTTTAGTCATAAATCAAGGTTGGACAATGTAGAGAATAATTTGGCTACAAGATAAATGATTAACAACAAGATTTAGGCAATTTGATTCTTGAAAAAGGACCTATAAATCCTAGTTTAATAAATGTTGAATAATAATTTGATAAAAACTCATCTAATAAGCTAAAATGTTGAATTAGAAGCACAATTGAGCTTTCAAATCACCTCAAGCAACAAGTTTCTTAGCTAAAATTTCAAAAAGTGAGAAAGAGAAATTGGGAATAATGAAAGAGTTTTAGGGTGTTATTTTCGGTTATTAGGAGTAGAGAATGAGGGATTTCAGCTGCCATCTCATTATGGATAGCTGAATTTTTGAGAATTGCATTTTATTTCCTCAAGTTTCACTTATTTGCAAATTGACCCGGTGACTTCAGAAAATGACTAGAAAGGACAAATTGAAATAAGCATGAGAGAAGGATATAACTAGATATTTTAGGAGATAAGAGAAAATACAAATGGATGTGAAAAGATGGACAAAGTCCAATTGTTACACAACGTGGAATGATTGGATAAGTCCAAGTAGAATGATTGAAAAAGGTCCAAGTGTCACACTAGAAACTAGGAAGGGTAAATTGGTCACTAAACTCAAGAATCTATGTCAAACATTAATGAATATTCTTAGGAATATCATGGACAAATGTGTGGGTATTACACTCTCCTCTTCTTAAGAGAAGTTTCGTCCTTGAAACTTAACACACTCTTGACTTGAGCAAGAAAGGCTAGACGTTGGGCAGTACCTTCCGACTTTTAAAGTCACAATCAAAATTAGCCGAAAGTCTTCCAATTAGTGAGAATGAACCTGTTCCATAATATGCCACAAAACTTCTGCAGCTCAAAATTTCTTCCCAAAATCCATGATTAAAATTTGAATGTCTAACTACTCATTTGTCCAAATCTGGAATGATTGATTACTATCCATCTAAACTCAGAACCATCTGACTGCTTGTCCGTCTTAACCCAAAACCCGCTATGACCCATTTCAAGTCATAAATAGTCCAAAATAAATATACAACCCATAAATCACGCTAATGCAATGTATAAAACTTCAGTATGATCATGAACCTCCATTCGATGTAGTTTTTATTGGTAAAATCTAAGTATGGGCCTTTCCTTTTTGATTCATCTTCAACATCCTTTTGTTAATGTCATCTTGATACATACTAATTTTCCTCTATTTTATCTTCCATGGGATCAGCTTGGCACCCCATGGGGCTAGTGTACTAGTTCTTCAATGTAAATACTATAACTGCTCTTATAAGTGAAGTAGTTTTGTTGATAGTCATTGACAGTCTCAAGGCATGAGCCACAATCCTAACATTCTTCATGAATACATATCCAAAAAAACTTTTCAGAAACATCACTATAAATAAAAAACTTCCCAAAATCAGATTACAATGTTGACACTATTCCATATTTAATCCATAACAAACTTCCCGATCCCGGAGGACGATGTTGATATTATTGAATACTCAATCCATTCTTTGACCCAGGAAGTTGACCTTGTAGTTTTCACCCCATTTAAACTCAATCATTTTCTAGTCAATGGCACTATTATCACGATGAACTTTTCTGCCAGTTCCTTGAAACATCTTGCTGGACCCAAGGATCCATTAGTAACCAAATAAACCTCTACCATACTTAGTCCATCAGTAATTGTCTTTAATTTGTCTTTCCAAGATCTTCTGAATGTTAATCTCTAAAATAACATGCTACGAGATTGCCACGTTCCTCAGCCACATCCATAGTTCATCATAATCTATAGTATTGTTGATTAATTCTCCTTTTCAATTGGTTAATATGTCTGTGCGTCACCATGGCATATTATCAGAGATCTATCTAGATAAGAATTGAGCACTTTATTGGTTAAGTCCATCACGGTTATAGCTATATTAATCATCTCAAATGACATGGTATAGAACTTGTAGTAGCCAACAAATGATTTGGTAGAAATCTTTAGCGTGTCTTCAATTTGTATTTTGGTCACTAATACCAGTTCCCTATATTTGTTTTAACAAATACTCTTATACCCTTCAAGTGATCAAACTTGTCTTCTATCCTGGTAAAGAACAATTCTGCTTGATAATGGCTTTATCTGGAATTTGTAGTAGCCAATTGAGGCCCTGTTTGCCCTGTCTTCTTAACAACCGATATTGGAATACCCCAAGGTAGAACATTGAGTCTAATTTAGTTCTCGTTAAACAATTCTTGTAGTTGTCTTCAATTCCTTGAACTATACTGAGATCGTTTTGCAAGAAACTTTTCATATATATGGATTCCTGGTAGTTTATGGATTTCGAACTCTATTTGTTTCCTGGGTAACGATACTAGCAACTGCTAGATAGGCACATCCGAGAAGTGCCTTACCACTTAAACACCCCCAAATTTAAGATCTTCATTCTTGATAAGATTTACCTTGATCAAAACTACTTCATATTTTTTCTTTATTTTTTTGCACCTTGTGTGCTTCTAAAGCTAGTACCATTGAATTCGGCTACTCTGTTGATTTTGTTGTACAAATGCAACTAACATTGAATAAGAACCAAGCCAATAATGGTTAATCCAAGACCAAATAATGTGTCACCACTTAGTATAATTCATCTATCCCCTGAGCGCCGCTATCGGTTTCCTCTCTTGATATATTGTTGCCATGATAACCTAACATTGGATAATCTCTGATTCTTTGCTCAAGACTGCAGCAAGCTAAACATGTTCTAAGTCTCCATCAACATTCCTCTTTATAGTACTGATGACAAAATGCAGATTGAGGAACACCAGGTGATCTCCTAAATATTAAATGAGCATGTAAGGATCTTTTCTTTGGGATGACACAAGGAGGGTCAGCAACATATAAGAGCAGTTAGAGACTTACTAGTTGTCGTACAGTTATGAAACTATGGGCCTGAGACACCAATGGCAATGGTAGTTGTACCTTGTAAATTGGAGATGTCACAAGTCCATACATTGGTCTCTGAAATGATGTATACATAGTTTTCCAGAATGTACTCATCTATTGCATCCTTTCCTATTCCTTTCCAAAGTGGCAAGGAGTAAAAGCGATCAAGGAAAGCTCGACTGAAGGAACCCCAAGTAATTGCTAATAAGCGAGTACATATAGAATTCTATCCTGCCATATGGCTGCTATTTCCGGTTAGATAGAATTTTATTATGCCAATTTTAAGTTCTTCAAGAACTCCCTGTATTACCAAAGCTCATGCATTTTTCTTGCTATTAGCCATTTTTTTGACTCATCAAGATGTGATCTTCCATCAAAGGTTGAGATTCCCATTCTTCTCATTAGTTTGTGGTAATGATTAAAAATCCTTTACCTCTGGTTGTTGTGATGGATTCAACACTAGATTAGTTGAAGCCAATTGAATAGAAGTATGGATGGCTTCATGCATTACTTTTAATAACTTGGAGTAGTCAATCATCACTGCATGTGATTGTTGGGATTCCCACTCGGTTTGTCCTTGAACAATTTTACGTATCCTACTAGGAAATCCCCTTGCTTGAACCTTCCTTAGTTCACCTTGTCTCATTAACTCTAAATCATTGTCATCTAGCTCCTCAGTCTACTAATAAATACCCTATACCCCAATTTTGCTTCTTGTAATGTGAATACTCACTTCTTTTTACTTACCTTGGTTGCCATGAACCTGTACACTTCAAAGAAAATATAGATTATTCACACGTCAATTCCTAATCACGTACTAACCAACAAATAACATTAAACACACTTCAACCACTCCCTACCTAGGAATCAAAAACCAGAAATCAAAGCAACTCCCAATCTGAATTAATTAGATCCAGACCCCGAGTTACTTACAAGTCTAAGTCCCCAATACCACACTCATAACAGTTCAACTTAGACCTAGACTTGAGATCATATAACCTATGATCTGATATGATTAAATGTCATGCCCCAAAATCGAGACCATGACACGCTACACCTTAGACTTACCCCAAGCGTGCAAGGCTCGATATCAAGAATATCTAATAACAATAATCTCAATAAGAACGTCCAATACCATCACACCAACCATAATATAAAGCCGGAATAGAGTAAAACAATCTTTATACAAACACAAATATTCTTAAGAATAACTAAGGCCAGGTGAGGTTTAAAGCCACGAACAAACTATTCGAATGGCAAAACAAAATCCTAGTAAGATATAATGGCATGCATGCGAAACATATGGGAAAAACCTCTCACTATACCACTAGAACACCCTAGCCACAATAGCTAGAGTCCATACCAAATCCCCTCCCAACTCTAGGTCCACAAATCGAACTGTAAACTTCCATGGATTCACAAATTACAAAATAATATAAACAATAAGGGATGAAAAAACAATGCTCACTAAAATAGCACTTAAACCTAGTTATTGAATGTAAGAATATAATCAATTCAGTATTCAATGTACATAATATAAGTAGTAATCAAAATATGCATGACAAATTCAGTAAGCTCATGGTTCACATTAGTTTTCATGTTGTCGAAGCCAAGTCTACCTAATATTGGCCCGAATAGTCTAGGCATAAGCAGTGTTGGGTACTACTAGTATATCAATAAGCAGGGTAAGTACCCTAATATATGACAATCCAATGGGCTTTTAGTGAGCAATCAACGTCACAAGGCATAGCATATGCTATATAAGGCATTTAAATCACTTTGTACAAGTATAATGTAAACCTTTATAAAACGATCATACTTACCTTATCTTATCACATTTAATAGTTACATATTAAACTATAACATAAAATAATAACAAGGTTCAAGTACCACTTACCTTAGTTGTTCATATTCCATGGCTGAACAATGAAGTATATACAATACAATCAATAAAAAGGCGTAAAACTACTTACCCTGTAATTTACTTTTTCGAAACTCTAACATCTCTTGGCTGGAACCTAACCTCCTTAACCTAAAACCATTGGGGGGCAATACCATTAATTAGAGCAGCCCTTAAAGTACAATTTTGGATAAAAAGCAATCAAAAATAAGGAGGGAATTTTGGATGATCAAGCTAACTAGTGCACTTGAATAAGCTAGTAGGTGATTATGAACAATCTAGTAGGTGGATACGAACAAGCTAGCTGATCACTAAAGTCCAACCATGAAGCAACTCAATATGATGATAAAAAATCACTAATAAATGATTAGAAACAAGTGCTAAAACCTGTAGGAACATGTTGCAAAAGGCCTAGACAAGTGAAAGTATGATTAAACACCCAAAACCCAAGGATTAAACACCAATAAAAGTGTGATTAAACACCCCAAACCCAAGGATTAAATACCAATAACCTTGCAAATTCGTGCAACCAACAACCACCCAAATCTAAACACCCTTAAACCTCGTGTTTAAGAAGTGTTTTTAACCACAAATCAAGGTTGGACAAAGTAGAGAACAATTCGGCAGCAAGAATCAATGATTAACAGCGTGATTTAGGCACTTTGATTCTTGAAAAAGAACCTACAAACCCTAGTTTAATAAATGGATTATAATTTGACTAAAACTCACCTAATAAGCTGAAATGTTGAATTATGAACACTATTGAGCTTTCAAATCACCTCAAGTAACAAGCTTCTTAGCTAAAATTTTTGAAAGTGAGAAAGAGAAGTTGGGAGAAAATGGAAGATTTTTAGGGTGTTAAGTTTTTCGGTTATTAGGAGTAGAGAATGAGGGATTTCAGCTACCATCTTGTCATGTATAGCTGAATATTTGAGAATTGTAGTTTAGTCCCTCAAATTTTACTTAATTGCTCATTGACCCGCCAACTTAGAAAAATGTCTAGAAAGGACAAATTTATCTATAAACATGTGAGAAGGATATAACTAGATATTTTAGGAGATAAGAACAAATGCAAACGGATGTGAAAAGGTGCATAAAGTCCAATTGTTACACAACATGAAATGATTGAAAAAGTTTAAGTAGAATGACTGAAAAAGGTCCAAGTGTCACACAAGAAACTAGGAAAGGTAAATTGGTCACTAAACTCAAGAATAAACATCAATCAATATTCTTGGAAATATTCAATTAACGGAAAATGTGTGGGTATTACACCAACTATTACTAATCAAATCATCACAGACACATAAGGCCTTTAATTTGATTATCCAATTAAACATAAACCAAAAATATTTTTATTAGTATTTTACGGAAATTTTTACTTATCTTACCAATCATTAGATATAGCCCATCTTGAAATTGAGAAGAATATGATCCATGACAGAGCACAATAGCGTAACAGGATTCATGCAGCCGACCCTATTTAGTGGGATTAAGGCTTGATTTGTTTGGTTTGTTTGTATCTTTCCAATCATCGCAAATGAGTTCCACAAATTTACTCACAACCGAATTAGATAAGTGTTTTTTTTTTTTTTTTTTTAAATCACTTCCCAAATTTTATATTATCTATTAAAAAATATCTTTATACATACCAATAGAGTTTTTCACCCAATTTTTTTTTAACACGTCCAAATTTTGTCATAAAGTTGAAAACTTTCCTTTTGTAAAATACCACTTTTCAAATATTACAGAGCTTACAGACTTGCATATTTCAAAATACATAATTCAATAAAATAAATTTATTCTTTGTAATATAAGTAAATGGTAATTAACCTCATATGAAACAATTTTTGAGTTTTGTATTCATAGTTTTATATGTATCTTATTTGTTATAACTTCGCTCAATAAGTTAACAGTTAAACTCAATTGTTCTACGTACCCAAAAAATGAACAAAATATATATATAAAAAACACAAATATTGAGTTTTAAATATCGATAAGTATATGATTTATGTCATTGCAACTCATATCAAAGAATTAAAATATTATAAAGAAACTACTTTGAAAAAGATACATTTTCAAGCATGGTCTTTCTCTATAATTAATCCATATGATGTTGGATGCTTTATCAAAGGCTATCCACTTGCCTAAGAAAATACACTTATCTCCTTTGAATAGGTGTACGCAAAAATTCTTATTCTGTTTTTACCTGTTTTGTTCCATTTTATCTGAATCTACTATTCATTATTACTATTTTTTTCAAATAAACATAGTTCTTATATTAGTCACATAATTAGCTACCATAACGAATTATCATCCCTATGCAATTAATCAAGAGTAAGCAATTAAGTTATTGAACATATAGCACATATCACAACAGATAACTAATATGAGAACATAATATAAATCAAAACACATAATCCATATATATGTCGTCAATTAACATCAAATCAAATAAATAAATAAGGCATATAACTAATATACACCAAAACAAGTAATCAATGAACTGATATCAATGTAAATAAGAATAAAAAAAATACAAATGCTATTAAGTAACAAAGAAAAAGATGAGAATTAGACATATAGTTAGCAAATTTATTCAAACAACTAATTAATTAAATATGCAATTGGTTAGTGTAGACTAAAACAATTAGCGTCGATTAAAACAATTTAGTTAATGAGATACGCAATTAGTATCTTTTGAAAAAAGTAATTCATATAAAGTTAATAAACATCATAGAAAAGATTAATTAAACTACTTGGTAATGTACACCAAAGCTTGTAATCAATTAAGCAGGTATTGTAGTTGGGAACAAATAATCTATATGTTATTAATAAAGCTCAAAACCAATAACTAATTACACCAATACATCCCCATAAGTAAACAATTATTACAAAATATTCCAATAGAATAAATCTAGACCAATAATCTAGATATCATCAATAATCATTGAAGTAATTAATCAGTCGTACAATTGTCATCGAAACACGTAATTAACTAAATATGCGAATAGTGTAAATCACAACTATAATAATCATGAAATCTATAACATTTAAACAACTAAATAATTAATCATGTAAGTAGCATACAACCAATTGATTAATTATTTAAATATATGATAGATCAACAAACTTAGTCCCTATGTCGTCAGAAATTATTAAAATTAGTTAATAATTATACAATTAGCATACATTGAGATGGATAAACAATTTATCATTTGCAATTAGCAATACTCAAAATAAGTAGTCAGCTAGACATACCATCATTACAAATCAAAACAGATAAGTAGTCAATGTAATCAGAGTAAATCAGAAAAAGTTTTTTGCATGTAGTTAGTAAACATCAGAAAAAATAATTACTAAGACATATAATTACATACATCAGCACAAGTAATCAACGTGTCTATAATTTTAATTGATGAAAATCAAGATAAATAATCAATTTATGATTAATGAAAATTACATAGAATTAAGATATTTATTATTATTGATCTCAAGTGTTGCAACAAGTAGCATTTTAAAAACATTTTTCAAAGGGTTAAGCAATTTAAGGAAGCACTATCTCACCAAGAACAACTATTTTGGCAATTTCCAACTAAGGAAATTCAGCTTGACTTGACTAGACTTCAAGCATAGTTATTGAAATTTCTAGCTAAGGAAGCAGCACTCTAGAAACAAAAGGCTGTTGTCAAATCAAAGAAGGGTATAGTAACAAAAAGTTTTTCCAATCTTATTTGAAGGAAAAAAGGAATAAACTTTGTACTCTTAGAATGAAGGATTCCATTGTTTTGTGGATTGAAGATAAACAACAACTTCATTAACAAGTAGTTGTTCTTCATCAAGATTGGCTGACTGCTGGAGTTTCACAGAAAATTGATCAATTGTTATCCTTTATCCCTCATCTGTGTGTCACTTCAGAAGTGAATGATGCATTATTTCTTTCCCAACATTGGAGGAGTTGAGAGAGACTTTTTTTTTAATTTTTAAATAGATTCTGGAAATGCGGCTGGAGTAGATGGTTTTTATGAACAATCTACAAATCGTGTTAGGATACTAGCTCTTTAGATCTTCTGGAAGCTGCTAAGGAGCTATTTGAGGGTAAATTTTTTTTTTTTTTCTAAAACTATCTCTAGTACTCTCATTTGTATGATTCCAACAGTTAACAATCCAAATACATGTGGGGAAATTAGGGTTATCAGCCTTAGCACTTTGCTAATAAGATTGTGACGAAGTTGATTATAAACAGATTGCAAGATTTGCTGCCGAAAATCATTTCTGAGGAGCAAAGATTTGCTTATGTTAAGTGGAGAAATATAGAGGATAACATTCTGATAGCTTAGGAGATAATGGAATTTATAGACAAGAAAGTTAGGGGTAGTAATGTTATTCTCAAATTGGACATGGCAAAGGCTTTTGATAGGATCTCCTGGGATTTCTTATGTAAAGCCCCGACTCAGTTTGGTTTTTCACCTCAGTTTGTGGCTCTTATATCAAATTGAGTTTCCAATTGTTGGCTTTCAGTATTGTTTAATGGCTCTCCAATTGGTTTCTTTCATTCAACTAGAGGGGTGAGCTAAGGAGATCCCTATCTCCTCCTTGATTTATCATTGCTGGTGAAGATTTTAGTAGGGGATTGAAGGAGGAATTCTCATCAGGAAGCATCCAACATTATTCTACATCTGCTAATTGCCTTCCTATTACTCATCCGTCTTATGCAGATGATATCATTCTTTTTCTCAATGGGAGTAACAATTCTATATGTAGTCTCATGAAGTTTTGAATCTTTTTTTGGTCAGCTAGTGAATATACAAAAGAGTAGTTTCCATCTTTCTGCTAAATTGTCTTCTTCCAAGCTAGATTGCTTTCTAGGCTCACTGAATTTCAACACAAGGGCTTACCAATCTCTTATTTGGGACGAGTACCTTTGAAGAGGGGTAAAAGAAATAAGAGCTTGTTTCAACCTTTAATTTATAAGATAACTTCTAAACTTTCAGGTTGGAAGTCAAAGGTCCTATCTGTTGGTGGCAAATGTTATTGATAAAGCATGTGTTAAGTTCCATTCCCATATATCTAATGTCAGCCTTGCAACCTCCAAATTTGTACTTACAGAAATTGAGAAGATTTTGCAGATTTTTTCTGGGAAGAATCAGAATGGGGTAAGAAAAGGCACTGGATGGCTTGGCACAAGCTAGCAAAACCTGAAGTTGAGAATGGTTTAGGGATTGTTTGTTTGTTGGACTTAGCTCATGGATTAGCTATGAAACTGTGGTTGGTCAGTCAGGATAAGAAGATCTTTTTGGAGTAAATTTATGCTTCATACATATGCTTTTAGGGTTTTATACCCTTGATGATGCAACCTAATACATCCTCAAACACTTGGAAGAGGATGTTAGAGTTTAAAGATTTGGTGGAAAGTGTCCATTTGTGTGTTACCAAAAGAGAGCAATGTATCCTTATGGTTTGATGATTAGGATGGACAAGTAACTGTTTAGTTTGATGAACGCCCTACTTTAAACATGAAGTTCAACCAAGTATGGAATGGTGTTCAATGGGATATGCCTACTATTCTGGATTGCTGTCCTTCTATTGATAGGCATTGGTTCAAGGATAGAACACTTTGTTTATAGCAAGATCCAGATGGCTGTGCTTGGAAGCTAACTTGGGATAGTAAGTTTACTTTATCTTTTGGAATTTCATTATCTAGACAATGTAGAGGTAACTTATTCTCTAGGAAAATGATTTGAGATAAGAGAATCCCAATTAAGTTGACAATTTTTATGTGGAGGTTGATTAATGATTTTCGCTCCTTGGATGATGTGTTGAATAGGAAAGGCTTCCCATTGCCTTCTAAATGAAAGTTTTGCAATCTCGAGGAAACATTGGACCATGTATTCTTCTCCTGTCAGTTTTCCCAGTAAAGATTTGAAGATTTTTTGAGCAACTAACTTCAGCATCTCTTGATATGCATCGTCATACATTGAAGCAGTACTTTAATGGATGGTGGCTTTACTTTTCGAAGAAGACTGTTCCAATGATTTTGCACAAGGTAATTCCTATCTTCGTTTGTTGTGAGGTCTGGAAAGCTAGCAATACTGGCTTCTGTGAGGGTAAAATGTGGGATGTGAGTCACACCATGTATTCAATTAAATCTTCGTTATATCTTCTACCACTGGCTTTCGCTTTCCCAAGTCTTTCTCGACCAAGCTCTTATTATTGTTGGATCTTCTATACTCCTATCAGTCAAGTTTAGAAATGGTTCATAGCTCAATGGCAGCATCCAACTCCGAACTGATACAAATGTAGCTGTTGGAAGAGGAGTGCAAAGAGATTCTTCTCACTCGGTTATATCAGCTTTTGCAAGTTATTATTCTCATCTCCAAGATAGTCTCAAAGCTGAAACTTTGGCTTTTTTAGAAAGGCTGAAGATCAAACGTGTGCTAGGTTGGGCATCAATAATGTCATGAGAAAATTCTAAAAATATGCCATTTTTGAAACTTTGTTCTATTTGGGTGCTCATTTGAAATGGCAGTTCCGGAGGGTGTAACTCGCATTCAGAGAATGCGAGTTCCAGGATTTTTAAAAAAAAAAAAAAAAATTATTTGACTGACCTCGCATTCGGGAAATGCGAGGTCATTACGACCTCGCATTCACCGAATGCGAGGTCAATTTGATTGACCTCGCATTCCCTGAATGCGAGGTCAGTCAAATAATTTTTTTTTTTTTTTTTAGGGTTTAGGTTTTTTGTATATTTTTATTTTGAAGAAAAAAATTCCGTTGTAATGAATTTATGTTTTTTTTTTTTTGTTATAGCTAATTTGACTATATATATATTATTTTGTAGAATTTAGCAAATTTGACTATATATATTGCAAATGGAAATCGGCAGCAAATCTTATAATGCCTGTTTCTAATGAATTCGTTGCAATGACATTATGGAAAGTGCAGTATATCTATGTCTTTTTGAAATGTGGTCTATATGTCTATGCTTGTAATGGAACGCAGATTCTAAGTACCGCCCTATCATCGCATGTGTATAAGAGACAGAAAAAAAAAAGTTAATATTATGTATTTTTTTTTTAAAAAAAAAAAATGGAACTCGCATTCAGAGAATGCGAGTTCCACCCAGTTGGAACCTCCGTTTCATTTAAGCATAGATATAGAATACATCTCAAAATAGGCATAGATATAGAAATTTTCCATAATGTCATTGCAGAGATGGACTCTTAAATTTCGGTTAATGTTCTTCAAGGCAGCATCAAATCTCCATGGCAAATCCATAGCATGTTGCAGTTTTGCTTTCAAATTATTCAATAGCGAGGCATTCAAGTGCAGCACATTTACAAGAAGGCAATCAAGTGGCTGATTGTTTGGCTAATATAGGCAACTCATTTTTGTGTAGTGTTAATTTTTCTCAGCATAACATTTCTAAAATAGTTTAGCTATGAATAATCTAGAAAGGAATAGTCGTTAAACATGTAAGATGCATGCATGTTTCCAGATTAATGTTAGGATTTTCATCTCTTTCCGTAAGAGCTTTCAGCAATATTTCCCCTCCTTGTATCTTTTATTTTAATCAATAAAACGGGTGTCCCATCCCACCAATAAACAGGTGATTCCGACTAAAAAAAATATATTATTAACTCAATTTCAATTAATTATCATATTTTTGAGCATAGTTTTTATATTACACAAATATTCAAGTGTTTTAGCTAATTATCATTCTTATGCCATTAATGATTGTCACAAGAAATACATCATTAATTAGATATATAACTAATGTTAATTGGAACCATTGATTATTTAAATATATAACTAGTGTAAATCCAAAATAAGTACCCATAAGTCATTCTTAAATATTAGTACACAAATCGCTAGACATATAAGTGTCGTACATCTAAGCATTTAATCAATTAAATATACATATAGTGTAAATAAAATTGACTAATATTTAATCAATTAATCATAAGCATTTAATCAATTACATATACATATAGTATAAATAAAATTGACTACTATTTTTTTTGAATTATTAAATATTCAAAATTATAAAATAGTTAAACTTAAAACTGGGCACCCAAACAAGTAATTATTTAAAAATGTAATTACACAAAATTTAAACAAATAATCTATACAAAACTAATAAATATTAAAAAAAAATAATTAGACATGTAATTAATAAATGCCCAAACAAATAATCACCAAATTAGACAACTAATGGGAAATCAAAGCAAACAAATAAACTAATGACAAGTAACAGAAATAGTATTCCGGACTCCACATTGCTACAAGAACTTTCGTCCCAAAATTTTGCAAACTAACTTCCATTGCTCGCTCTAATGACAGTTACCAACTCAGTTATAAAACTCTAATCTTACCCCAATAACTAAGCATACAATGTGTAGGATTACCATAATCTCTAGTTTGAATTAGCCATTTCTAAACCGTTGATCATTTAAAACCCCAAAGATCGAACCACCTGAGGGTGTTTTAGAGTGAATAGCAAATCAAATACTCTTAAAGTTCTCACTATATGTTATCCAAAATGCCTAATCTAGAACACTCCATAGAGAGCGTAACCTAGGTTTTGATACCATTACTGTCACACCCCAAACGTGGAACCATGACACGTCACATCTCAAGATCAAACCCTAAGCATGCAAGGTAACGATACAATGAACCAAATTTTAAACCATAGTAAACAATAATTACCAACAATAACAATAGGTCAAAACTTAAATCAATCTACTGTCTATTATAGAAGCTTATGTCCCAAGAATAAAACGGTAGCTCAGCAATGTCGAATCCATAGTTTTCTTCGGCAGTCCTGTACCAGAACCAACTCAACAATCTTATATGCTACAAAAAAATATTATAATAATAGAGTTAACAAACATATTGCTTAGCAAGTGGATTCCATTTTCCTTTTATTAGATTTAGCACACCACATTATTTTCAATAACAATAAGACAGTCATGCATTACTTAGAGTTAACATTATAGTGACTCATACATTCATTGCATTAAACAATAACAGTGAAAAATCAATTGGTTAGCTCATGGTTAGCATCGGTTAATCACCTGCAACATATCCAGGTCTACTCATTATTATACCTGCTAGGCAAAGCTAGTGGCAATAATGGTGACATTGGCGGTAACAGCAGCATTGGCAGTAAAAGTGATGAAATTAGCTAGTTTTCTCTGAACAACATATATTTACCAATGATTTTTATATGCATACGTGCACATTCAATTACAGTTGGTCACATCTACTTACATTCTCGCATGTATTTAATATTTGATTACATTTATAATAGAGGTACTTTACATACATCATGTATCAAATGTACTCAATTTGATTTGAATATAATAAAATACTTTTGAACAATTTATTAGTTTTAAAACATTTAAAAAATGATAAAAAAAAAGAAAGAAAAAACAGTTATCTTGTGTTTGAATACTAATAGTCAAGTAAATTTTAGGAATCTGACGTCTTGTTCCCTTTTTCCTTCGATTGAAATATTAGACAAATTTAACCTCATCTATACAATCAAAATAAACAAAAACCTTAAGTTCCAAATCTTTATATAGCTCCAAAATCTTATTTGCATATAACTGTTTTCTTTTCCCAAACCAACCCACCGACAACCCAAAACCAAATCTAAAACATTAAACTAGTAAGTTAAATAATAATTATTTATACATAATAGCACTTTTTTTTTTACTCTCATCATGACTGCATGATAGGGTCCTCCAAATTAAGTAAATAGTTGCTGCAATCCTTCATTATTTATTTATTTTTCTTTTTCCTTCTTTTCTTTATTGGACAACAATAATAATATCCTTTCTTGCTCTCTTTCTGCGTGCCAAGAAAAACACACACATCCCAACTCATCCACAAACACATGCAAGGCAATGCAAAAGGTATTTTCTTTATTTTGCTTAATTATTATTGTTTTTTTAAACTTCTAATAAAACCCTAATAAATTCCACCATCAACTTAAACTTCACTAAAAAATAATATTTGTCGTATTATCCATGTACAAATCATAAACTGAACAAAACAAAATGCAAAGGTAACCTCTTGCTTCTATGATATCCTTTCCTGACCACTCGCCCTCGAAGAATCTTTTCTTGCCTAGATCGTATTTTTCTCCTTTTTGCTATAGTTTCCAGTTTACAATACAACATGTGTTTCTAGAATAATCGCTGTAATACGTGAGCTATTAATAGGGTTCTAAAATTGCAGCAATAGTCCACTTATTTTCTAGATTGGCCTTTTAACCCTTAAAACTAATCTAGGACCTCACAGATTTGGGCTTAAAATAATTACACGTGAGTCAAAATTGTTGGCTTTCACAATTACACCGAATCGTATCACCAATCATTAGATTTGGTGACAGCAGCCACATGTGTTTTAGTGATCATTCTAGTATGCATATCAGAAACCATAGCAACAAGATCAGCAGCCTCTCTTTCTTCCATCGCATTTGATTCTTTTATATCACAAAACGTGAGCTTTAACTAGTCATGAATGGACATGCCTTATATTTGGAAAGCATAACCATTCACGAAAATTGGTTACTATTTCAAATAAACATACCTAGATCTTCATGAAATTGAAACCAAATATTTTTAACTCTTTGTTCAATTTTTAAACAATGCAACTTTTGATGAAACTAATTAAACATTACAATGAAATTGTGTGAGGTACTCTAATATCCAACAACATTCACACTTATTGATATCAAAATTAGGTTGAGAAAGGTTTGATAGGAACAATAATTACTTAATTAATATCTAGTGAACTTTTGCAATCTAACTCTTAGGTAGGTAACCCGTGTCTATACGTTAGGTATGGAACTACTTTTAAATGAAGTTTATTTTAGCTAGATGGTATAGAAATTTTTATATTGCAATATACCTTTTTTTGTTAGTTATTAAAAAATTATTTCTCTCCTTATCTCTTAATGACAAGAATCCTTGACAATAGGTTATAGGAGAAGCATCTTACTAGCTAAGTTACATTTTATAGAATGATATATTTCAACAAAATAAAAAGTATTAGGAGAGGTGGATTATAAAAAATTTTAAAACAAAATGTGTTAGAATGCTTAGAGTAAGTCAAAAGCCAAACCCTTTGTTATAGATTTCAACAAAAATTGTCAAAAGCAACAATTAGTTGTGCTCACTATAAACCATTTTCACATTTTTTTTTTCGTGTCAAATTTTCTCCTATTGTCATTCAGCTAGACTTATGCTTACTTATTAATATATATTTTTTTGTTAATTATTTTGTGTGAGCAACATCATAAAAGAATATGAACGAAGCCAAAAGTAGAACTTATAAGTTAAACATTTTCTTGAGATAGTAATACATTAAAATTATTTATTCATATTACAACACCTTTTTTCATACTCAGATGTCTATATCGAGCCAATTATATGCGAAGAACTTTGTATTATTTAGAAATTTTGAACAAAAATTTTTGAGTGATTTTTTTAATTGAAATACATCGTATCTTATGAATGTTGTGTATCTAACTATATTTATTTATTTATTAATGAGTACACAATAAAGGAATGATATCATAGGTGATCCAGTTTCTTATGTTAAGTGATAATATTATGGTCAATCCAATGCTTCATGCACTTTTAACTCTTTAAGGTAATTAAGAATCCAGGGCTCTTGTTTTATGTTGGGAATTGGAATATATATGATTAGTTGGTATGGTACAAGTCTTTGGTATTATTACAATCACTACTGTTTGTTAATACCGGAATGCCTTCATAAAATGTTTTTTAACCATAAAAAAAAAAAAAAAGAAAAAGAAACTTTGCCTTCCATTTTTTTACTTCAACCACTACACCACCACTAGCTAAACCACTAGACCAACGCACAAATTTCTAGCCGAGGATGGAGAGAGTGAGTGACAGTGGGGTATGAGGGAAGAAAGGAAGATATCAAAGAGGGAATGGAGGGGGAATGTAGTACATCTTGTTCCAAATGTATTCAACTAATAAATAAAATTATAATAGATTTTCTGTCAACATGTTTAATAGAAGTGTAATTCGGCACAGTCGAGGTCAAGTAATGCACTACTCGCACCATACTAAAAGATAATCGTTCAAATTCTAAAGTATAGGAGTTTGATCTAATCAAATTCTTAAAAATCGAGATCAAGAATTCTCTACAATATGTCAAACATTGATTGATATTGAGTTTGAGTTCAATCAATCTCAAACTCAAATTTAATTGAGGTTAATTGAACTTGAGTAATTAAATAAGTAAATTTATATACATAGTTAAGAGTTTGCAAACAAACATATGCTTGGATACATATATGTACATATGTATCTATATCTATGTGTATGTGTGATGCTCGACTAAACTCGACAAGTTTTCATGTCTCATGTGTATATCAACCTCAACCATGAGCTTGAAAAGCTACTCAAATTGCTTGAACTGTGATAGAGACCTAGCCGAAACTGCGTGTGCCTCATGAAACTCTTGTTTGGTTTACAATATTCCTATTGTATAAGGTTTTATGAACTATCACATTATGCTTTTTCTTTTAAACTCTTCTTACGACATATTATGCTTTCCTTTTCTTTTCATATAGCACCATGCGAAACTTCATTTCTACAATAATCTTACCTTCATTCCAATATCAAAATGTTTTATTTATTTTTTCAAATCAGAGTTGCTATGATTGGCCATAGAGTACTTTAAAAATTGCTTAATGAGTAGTGATTTACTTGGTTCTTATGTTTTCATGAACAGAGACACGAGGGAATACAGCGAGTTAAATTAATTATTCAAGCTTTGTACCAGAAGACGAAATGCATAACAGAGACTTGAAATTTCATAAAAAGGAAAATCAATATGAGCCCAGTGCCATACAATATAATTTATATTATTTTATTGGAGATTCCATACAAAATACATAGTCCCTTTTTTCTTCTCCCCCTAAGTGGAGAATCTTGGATTATTCTTATAGGTCATGGACAATTTGGATTCTTTCCTGGTCCTCCATAGTAGAAGAAATTTCCCCAATCTTCTGAATTTCCAAATTTCAAATTATAGCATTTTGGCTTGTCAACAACCTTTCCCAAGCCATTAGCAGACCTTATATTGCTTGTTTGTTCGATTATTTCAAGATTCCTGAAGTAACTTGCTCCTCTAAACCATTCTTCAGCGAAATGGCCGCTGCCCATTTGAGTTGTTGTGTGTTGTCCATTTAAGTTAGTGTTTGTCACCAATCCACCCCATTCAATCACTGAAGCTCTATCACCTAGGTATGTAAATATGGAGGTAGGCCAGTAGCCAATTACAGCGTCTTGGAATCGTAGCCACCACACTTTTTGTCTTTCGTCCTAACAAAAGTTTATCTACTCCATAAATTTTGAGGATGCTAATAAAAAAGTGGTTCACTTAATAGAAGGGTAAGGTCCAATAAGAAAAAGAAAAAAAATTATAGAGGAGGAACAGAGAGTAATGGAAACATACTCGTGTTCTAAGATGGTAAATAATTAATCCTAATTAGTGATATATATTGCCTTCCAATCAATTTTGTTTTAATTACCTTCCACACAGTTAGTGTGAAATCAGATTGGGAACCATGGTAAATAGAGATGGGTTTGATGGCAGCTCCCAATGCCATTTGTTTTGTGACTTGAACAAAGCCAGAGCATTGCAAGTTGTAGCATCCGGTTGAATTATAACCATCTCTCTGTATCAATTCAAAATTTCAATACATCCCCAAATTTATATGGAATTTGAAATAAGCATGCTTGATTGTTGAACATTCAAATATCGATTACCCAAAGAAATGAATTGCTAATATCTTTTAACTTACAGTCCAATAAATGAAAAATCTTGTGTTGTTATCTCCAAATAGTTTTGGGTAAACCTGTTATACATTTTACAAACTATGCCATCAGCTTAGATAAACTGCAAATTATGAGACAAATGCCTTCTGGTGTATTATTTGACATTAGATCTCAGATATGAATGCTGTATTAATTAATGATAATGCTGAAGACATACCATCCAACCAGCTTGAATGGAATTGAGACCTGTATCAGAACCTCCTAAAAGCCAAATGCCAGACAAGCTACATTCATCCTGGATCTGAATTTGTGGTTTCCATACATTTATAGTTCCCTTTGCTCCATAAAACTTATCTTCAACGAATGCAATTACATGCTAAATAATTGCGAAGGGCAACAAATAAGAGAAACTGAAAATTTTCTAAAAGTAAAGTAGATTTCAATTAATCTCATAATTGTAAGAAATTATTTTCCTCTGATTTTTTTAAATAGCCAAAACTCGTTATGACTATTTTGGATTTTCAAACACCCACTATGATTTGGTGTCTTAAATTTACGATAACATATAAGTCTGTGGAATTATCTAGGAAAATTTTTACAGACTTAATTTCATAGACCATTGTTTTTAAGTGATTTACTATGTCTAATCCTTGATCTACACAAGAACTTTACAACTGTCTATATTTTGTTACCTCAAGACCAACTTGGTTGGCAAATTTTATATCAGGTAAAGAAGGGTAAGGAATGATGTTGAACTTCTTCTTTCCATATTTCTTGATGGTGTTTTTTCTCATGGAATCCTCTCTCTTGGTTCTTCTAATAGGAATTGTTGCATCAGGACATTCGCCATTCAGCTGCCACAACTGAGTGATTGGTTTTCTATCCTTTTTACTATGGGCCTCAAAATTGAACATTTTATTCACACCAAACAGCCCTTTTTTCGGGTGATAAAGCGGCCTCATCTACAACGTCCAAATTCAATATATGATTATTGTTTCACTTTATTATGTAAATAAGTACACATAATTGAATATCTAGATGTGGACTAATGTAGAGGAATATTTTCTTTTTCATTCTACTAGAAAAGAAAAGCTTACCAAAATGGTATGATTTTTCAAAAAAGGATGATCAAATGCTGGTTGATGATAAATATCGATACAATCAATTATATCACCGTCTGGGCTCTGTCATTTAAAAATAACCATGCATAAAAAATCATACATATTATTCATATTTAAAACAAGAAAAATATGCAATAGATATATCAATCAAGATAATATACATGTACATTAAAAAAAACACATAGTCAATTAGACAAAGAAAACATCAAGAACGAGGAGTAAGGGATAAGTTGTAGCAGTTTTTATACAATAGAGGTATAAGAAAAGTGATAACCTTGATGGACTTGAGAGGTATTCTCCTTTCCATGTCCAGTTTCGAGGCATCACATAATTTCGTGATGTATAACAGAAAGAAGCAATACAATCCCTTCATGATCTTCTCACTACTAAAGGAAGAGTACAAAATTATTTTAGAGGTTGGTGGCAAGTTGAGCTCATGATGTATTTATAAGGTGTCGAAGTATTTATTGGTTGGAAAGTTGTTCAATTGAATTAATATTTATAATAACTATATTTGTATTTATATACAACGATTGCTTATTAAATTTAAATTCAAATAATTTTTTGTTTACTAAATTTTTGAATACTTCCAAAATACAACAGTCCAAACTTAATACAATGGCCTTGACCTTTCTTACTATTGTCAAGTACATATAATTACATTTATTCATTGGCATAGTAACTTTTTGTCACTTCCTCATTTATTGATTTCTACTTAAGTACAAATTTAATTCAAACATACCCCACACAGAGAAAGGCTAAAAATATTGCAATATAACTGAAGGAGAGATCTTATTGCCAAAGGAACACCTATATCTATATATCTCTATCTATACTGATCTAACCGATTTTGCTCATGGACACAGAAATTGTTGGTTAAATACATCTTTTCATCAGACAGTTATGTAAAGACATCTAAAATTTTAGTCACATGAAAATTACTATTATTAACAAATGTTTCCATATTTTAATTATATTAGGACTCAGACACATAATTTTGCCAGAATAAAATAAGTTGTTACTTAAGTCTATGTCCAAATAACTCATTCAGATTTCTTTTGTGGAGTGTCGGTTATCATTCGGAAGAGCAATAAAAGATAAATAATGTATTTTTTTTTTTTTTTTTTTGCTTTGTTATTATCATATTGAAAATAATTCAAGGACATGGTCAGAAATTTTAGGATTAATTTCATTTACACCCTTTAACTTATACCTAATTTCCACTTTGCATCCCTATTTTAGCTTTGGTCATTTTGAACCCACAACTCTCAAATTTACCCAACTTTAGTCCTATTTTCGTTACTGTCGTCAAAGTTAACGGAATCATTGTTCGTAAGCCCAAAATATTGTGGTAGAATATATCATACATTCGGTTGAATTTGATGTACATGGATAAAGATTACGTTAAATTTTGTGATGGTATTGCAAATTGGACAGAAATAAGAGAATTTTGTGAGTTGCGTGCAAAATGTCCAAAACTAAAATCGGGGATGTAAATTGAGATCTGGATATAAGTTTATGAGTGCATAGTGGATTAGTGTGTAACTTTAAGGTTGTTTTAGAAAGGTAGATTTTGTCACATATTAGAATGTTAAATGTTTAGTCTTCTAGATGTAGATTTGGACTACCAACAACTTAATTATTACTCAATAGCAGCATGGAGAAAGTTTCATATAAATCTTACGAGTATAGTAAAAGTAAGAGAGAGAGATTTTCTCCTCCTCTCTCATTTCTTGCTAGCATGGTTTTATAGCAGCCATGGCTGCTCCTTAATAGCAAGCTGATAGGGTATCTAACAGTTCCGTTTTTGGAGGCATTACAAGATAAACAATTGATTGGAGCTCTAGGTGAAAAGAAGGATTATGTTCCTCTCAAAACTTTACAATACTATAAGGGGGAACTAGCTATTTTCTTTTCAAAAGATGAGACTCAAGCTTTGGCAGAACCACTCCAATTTACTTTGGTGGGGAAGTTTTAAGAGGTAAGCCTAATATGGAAGTGCTTCGTAAGAGTTTCCCAACAATTAACTTTAAAGGTGATTTTGAATTAGGATTGTAAGATAACAAGCACATTCTCATTCGTTTTTATTTACCTGAGCATTAGAGGAGGATTTCTTAAGATGTTGGTTGAAATCAACATGGTTTATTAATGAATTTTACATGAGAGTCTTCAAATGGCATCCTTTATTCAGGCCTGGATTTCAGCCATGAATTGTTCCCACATGGATTTCATTTGAATCTTTTCCAATTGTTTTTTTCAACCAACATTTGGTGTTTTCTCTTGAACATGCAATTGCACAGCCTTTGAAAATTGACTTGGCAACAACTACTTTATCAAGACCTAACCTGGATAAAATATGCTTGGAAGTGAGTTTGTCATCTACTTTAACATCAAGGTCATGGTTAGGAGTAGGAAATGGCGGAATGTGACAATAAATTACTTATAAGGATCTTCTACTTTACTATAATAGATGTCATAAACAAGGTCATCAATTGAAGGAACATCCTGTGGACAAAAAGATTATCCTAGAGGAGGTAGACAAATTTTAAAATACAGTAACCAACATCCAAGCAATTATTAGGAATCAAAGAAACATATATGGCTCAAATGTACCGATTCCTCAGCAGCTACAAACATATGTCAAAGGAAAAAGGATAGTTAGAGATAAACAGGGAGCTGATTCAAACTTGAAATAGGTTCAAGTTCGAAGTAATACAGCTGGCTCTTCTATTTCGCAACCTCTTGCTCAACATAAAGATTTTTCACAATAGTGTTTTCCATAAGAAGGTATTCAAAATAGGGAAATTCAAAGCCTTATGAATCCTCCAGGTGCTTGAGAACTTAAATCCAATAATAATTCATATCTTGAAAAAACCCTAATTCATTCAAATTCAAATTTTATTATTTTTCTCGGATTCTAGGTTCTTGAAACCCTAGTTGTGCTAGCTTAGAATAATTTCTTAGCCGTGATTATTGATAACCATGCATTGGTTTTCAGAGAAAACAATAATACTAAGAATGATTATCACTCATTCGAAGATTACGAACAATGCAAAGTAATGATTATCACTCATTCGAAGATTTCGAACAATGCAAAGTCCCTGAAATAGAATGCATTCCAATGCTCAAACTATGGAATGGCAGAAATTCATCAATGGTGTGACTCGTAAATTGACCTCTCACGCATTAAAGGAGTTTTTATCGGTGGTTAAAAAAAAATGAACAAGAAAGAAGAAGAAATATTTGGCAAGACTTTCAGTGATTAGTCAAAATGCCTCAAAGGCAAAGAAAATGCCCCTTACATAGTTTTTGATGGATTGTCTTTTTCGGAATATAAGAGGTATATGGAAACAAGTCTTTTATAAGATGTCTAAAGAAGTTAATACATATGTACCAAATAAAATTATTGGCCCTTTCTGAGCCAATGGTTGGTGAAGATCATCTTGCTAGTTTAACCAATAAATTGGGGTTTTCAGGATCTCGTCCTAATTCAACACAAGGAAGTTGGATTTTTTGGGTTGAAAATGTTTCAGTTCAAATCATTTATAGGAAAACCAATTCACTAATCTTTTGGTGGATTGTAATTCTCTACTAAAACAAATTAGGGTTTCAACTATATATGGAACAAATTCCCAATTCAAGAAAGAAGATTATTGTGGAATTCACTCACTGCTTTTTATGCAACCAACATAGGTCCTTGGCTAGTTGGAGAAGATCTCCATTCAATTTGGCTGTTGATGAATATCTACGATCCAGACAACCTAATCTCAATAGTACGAGGGAGTTTAAAGATGATTTAGGCTCTTGTTCATTGCTGAATCTTCCATTTATTTGATCCAAGTATACGTGGTATGATAGAAGGTCCGTTGGTCTTGTTTGGAAGAAACTAAATAGACCAGTCTACAAACAACAATTCCTTGACATCTTTCAGACAATTTTTGTTGCTCATTTCAATAGAACTTGTTATGAACATGCACATTGCATTTTCCATTATCTGTGAATTCTTTTGTAGGGCCAAGAGTTTTTAGGCTTTGAAATGTTTGGGTGACCAAGAAGACTTTCCCTCAGGTGCTAGAAGCTAGTTGGAATTAGCCTTGTAGGGGTAGTGGTTTTTTCTTTTTTTTTGCCAAATCAGTTAAAGAGACTAAAAATTGAGTTGACAAGTAGGAATAAGTAGCATTTTGGCAACATTTTTCCAAAGGTCAAGGAAGCTGAAGATGACATTTCGAGGAAAGAAATGTCTATTTTGCAAAATCCAAATCTTTAATCTCAGATTGGTCTTTCGAAGTCCAAAACTTTGTTGTTGAAGTGTTTTACAGAAAAGGAAAATTAGTCAAAACAGAAGTCTGGTATCAAATGGTTGAAGGAGGGTGATCATAACAACAAGTTTTTCCATGCTCAACTTTAGGTCAAAAGGAATAATTTATGTATTAGAAGAATTAAGGGTATTGAAGGAACTTATATTGAAGATTTGCAAACTCTTCAGAAGAAGGGTGCGGATTTTTTAAAAGCTTTGCTTCTAGCAGAAGATACACAATCACCTATTAATCTCTTGGATGGTATTCCTACAATTTTGACAGAAGTAGGCAATGATTTTTTTCTCTCTTATACCAACAATGGAGGAACTTAAATAGGCTGTTTTCAATACATATCGTTGAATTCACAAAGTGTTGCAAAAGTGAATGGCTTCAATGGAGGTTTTACATATCATGTTGGCATATTATTATTGATGACCTTTTTCTGGCAAATTTGGAGTTTTTTTTACAGGTCAGACTATGCCTAAAGCAATAACTAGTACATTGTTATATTTGATTCCTAAGGTTTTAAATCCATCTTCCATTTTCGAGTTTAGGCCTGTCAATTATACACATTTCCAAATAAGTTTATGTCCAAGAACGTTGCTAATTGACTAATCAGGTTTTTGCCACAACCTATATCTGAGGAGTAAGGGGGGTTCGTTCAAGGTAGGTGATTTTTTAAAACATATTGTTGGCTTAAGAAATGGTGGCTTTTGTTGAATAAAAAATTCAGAGGGGTAACACCATTCTCAAGTTAGAGATGACTAAAGCTTTTGATAAAGTGTCCTGGACTTTTCACTATGAAGTTTTATCTAAGTTTAGTTTTGCAAAAAACTAGATTTTGGTGGTGAAAAATCGCATTGAAGTAGATGTTTTTGTTGGTTTTTAGCCTTATTCAATAGAGTTCCAACTGGATTTTTTAACTCCACAATAGGTGTAAGACAAGGAGATCCATTGTCACCTTCACTTTTCATTCTGACAATTGAAACTTTTTCCAAAGGTCTTAAGAATTAGTCTGCAAAATAGGATGATTAAGTATTGCTACACTGCAAGATATGCTATTCCTATAACTTATCTAGCTTATGCTAATGATATTCTTATATCTGTGAAGGGAAGAAAGAGGTCTTTGCAAAACTTGATGCAGTTTATCAATCATCATGAATCTATGTCAAGTCACATGGTAAACAAATCAAAGGGAAACTTCATTGTTTCTTCAAAATCTCTAGGTACATGGGTTAGTGTTGTGGGAAGAGACACTAAATTTCTCAAGAAGGTTATACCTTTTACCTATCTAGGTTGCCCCATTTTCAAAGAATTGTGGGTTGGAAGTCAAAGATGTTAGCTCAAGGTAGTAAATTGATTCTCATATAACATGTCTTTGAAAAAGGTTTGCTCAGCTGTATTCCTTTATATCTTATTATTCTTAGCTTATCGTAAAAGCGTTATAAAGGTAATAGAGAAGAGGTTTGCTTTTCTTTAACTGAATTTTGAAAGAGGCTTCATTGGATCTCTTGGGAAAGAATATGTTTTCATATAAAAGAATGGATTAGGAGTTGAAAGCTTTCAGGATATGGTGGAAGCTTTCTCCATCAAATTATGGTGGAACTTTAGGACCCAGAAGTCCTTTGTGAAGTAAATTGATGGCTTATAGGTCTATACTTCATGGTATTCATCCAACTTCTAGAACAACTTCTACATTCTCTTATGATACTTGGAAAAGAATGTTTATTGGTTGAATTTGCCGAGGGCTAAATGGTATCTATGGTCAGGGAAGGCAACATCTCATTATGGTATGATAATTAGGATGGCACTGGTTCGTTAGTAAATGATGATGATAGACCTGTCAAGGGCCTCGATCTAAATCAAGCATGAGTCAAGTACGACAGAAGATTGATGTATTTGCAAGAAAGTTATCCAGGTTTCTCTATTCCAATACTTATGCAAAAATCTGTTCATTTCTTAAAATGGAATAATAGGATGGCTTCGATAGAAACTTCTAATGGAGTTCATCATCCTCGCACTTCATCATCATAAATAACAGCACAACCCTCCTGTTAGAAAATACTTATAGAAATTGAGAAAATAAGAGATGATTTTGACAATGTAATCACAATCTTTATGGAATAATGCCCTCACTATAAATTGCTGCTGGCATTTAATAGCAGTATTCCTCCAGGATTTTACAAAGCCAAACTAGAAAATCCAGACAACAAAATCTAATTTTCTCTCAAGAACACGTTAGAACTTTAATACATAAGTAGAAGATAAAAACATGATATGTTTTATTTTTTGGAATTAATGATGGGTATTTAACTTCAATGATGGGTATTTAACTATCTTTGGATGTCTTAAATTCAATACCTAGTTCAATAGAAGAGGTCTATTGAACATCTAAATATTAAATCTAAGAAATTGAATAGATAATGTATGTCAAAATTAGGACATTAAAAAATAATTACATTTAATTAATCATTAATTTTGGGCTTAATTAACTTCGTAGGCGCAAGGCCCAAGAACCCCAAGTGCCAAGTGCCCATTTTTTACTATAAATTGTTATATTAATTTATAGTCAACTTTTTGTTTACTTCCAAAAATCCTATCAATTACTTTAATTCAAAAGTTTACAATAAGTGCTTATGAACATTTATTTCTTCTTGTAATTTTTAGATGTGGGACAAATTTCTTCTTCTTCATGTATATCTAATTACAAACACACACTAACAATCTCCCACTTAGTTGGTGATTAATATACTTGATTTAAGTATTTATGCATATAATAGGTGTTTTTCAACTTGAACCTACTACTTGTATAAACATTTCAAGCCTTGTCGAAATTGACAGTAAGATAATACTTTGTTAAACCCAATTTCTTAATTGACAAGATGCAAAAGTTATATACATAAACTATTAATTTCACAAATCAAGCCAAACTCTAACGAGTTCACCATGAACTTTAGCATCATATTATGGCCATGTGCTACCTCTTGAAATCATAAACACTTATAAAGTTCAATGTCTCAAACTTTTATTGAAACTGCACCATTGCTTGTATTTAGCTAGGTGAAGATTTAACCAAATCCTTCATGTGATCTAGTTCTAAATCTGAACTCTATTTCTTTATTAAGGGTAATTTATACTCACCTTCTGTTTCTTAAGTACTATAAGATTTTTAGTACTTGCTAACCGTCACAGGTGCTTGATTTTTTTGTCGGACCTTGGTAAGGTCTCTAGGGTCCCATGTCCTCGGCATCACTTATCAGGATAACTCAAGAGTTTCTTGAATACTCTGAATGAAAAATCTCAAGAATCTTTGGAAGTTATCTCCGCATTTCCAGGGATGAGTGGAATCGGAAAGCTTAGGGCAAGAAGAAGACATATCCGATTTTTTGAACCATATTAACAAGGCATGCAGCACGTGTATACCTTCAAGGAGACATCTACTTTATTTATTAAGTACTAATGCGTTAATGTGGAAAGTACGTGGGGCTTGTAAGAAATCATATGTACGGCGTCTAAAAAAATTGATAACTTCGCACAATATTTCCCTAGTGGTATTTCTTGAACCTTTGGAAGATGTTTGTAAGCTAGAAGATTTATGTTTCCATTTGCATTTTCAGTTTTCATTAAGTAATGTGTCTAATAAAATTTGGGTGTTATGGAGGAACCCTTTCCATCTTCATGTATTATAGAACTCGGACCAGTTCCTACACCTTGGGATAAATCATGATGATTGGTCTCAATCCATGAAGGTTACGTTTGTCAATGCGAAGAGTAAACTGGTGGCTCGTCGATCACTCTAGGACTCACTGGATGGGATTGATATTAATTTGTCTCTACCGTGGGCAGTCAGCAAGAATTTTAGTGTTATAGAATCACTTTCAGAATACACGAGAAGAGCTAAATAGAATACACAAGCCATGGCTGACATATTTTAGATATGATAAGCAATTGTGGTTTAAAAAATCTCACTTACTTAGGCAACAATTTCACCTGTTCTAGTGTAAGGCAGGGAAAACCAATCTAGAAGTGCCTAGATCAAGTTCTTGTCAATCAACCTTGGGAATCACTGTTTCCAAATTAGATGATTACCTACCTTAATCGCACCTCGTCAGACCATTCTCCTTTGTTATGGTTTTTTAATGCTTTGCAAGTAGGGGGACCAAGAGCCTTCAGGTTTTAGCATACGTGGGTGCATCACCACTCCTTCTTGTCACTATTAAACACAGCTGGAACAAACAAGACCATTATCCTTTGTTATGGTTTTTTAATGCTTTACAAGTAGGGGGACCAAGAGCCTTCAGGTTTTAGCATATGTGGGTGCATCACCACTCCTTGTCAACCGACTATGGGGTTAGGCATGCTTTCTTTCAGTTTGAAACTTTGTCGACTTAAGGCGTGCCTAAGGGACTGGAACAAATATGTGTTCGGGAACATATTTGATGCGATTCGCTTGGCACATGAGGAGGTTGATTTAAAAGAAAAGCATTACAAGAATGAGCAGCCGGAGGAGGCAACGGAACGATATATGCTGCTCAGGCCAAACTCTTAACTCAGTTGAAGAACGAAGAGATTTTTGTTCAACAAAAGGCTCGCGTCAAATGGTTGCGTGAAGGTGATTCTAATTCTATATTTTTTCCTGCCTTTCTATTAGAAAAGCAGACACATTTGTCAATCAACAGAATTAAGAATGCAGATGGAACACGGCTGTCGGTTTTGGAGGACATAAATTCCGAAGGAGTTGATTTCTTTCATTCACTGCTAACGGATGAGGGGATTGATTGCCAGGCAACTGATCTACTATGCAGAATATTCCTTCTCTTGTTTCGGAGACTCACAATGTTGACGTGGCAAAGGTAGCTTCCATTGAAGAGGTTCGGCAGGTGGGCTTTCGAATGGACAAGGAAAGTGCTCCAGACCCGGATAGTTTCTCTGGGACATAAGTTCTTCACGACATCTGGGGATATTATTTTGGAGGATCTCCTACAGGCGGTCCAGGAATTCTTGCATGGTATTCCAATTCCCAGAGCTATAGCTACTTTGAAAGTCTTAATTTCCAAGAAAGATAATCTAGGTACTTTTGCGAATTGTTGACCAACAATCTTGGTTTTTATGATGAGAGATCCAATCTAATAGTCTACAAATTATCTGTGTAAGAGTTGACATAATAGCATTTTTGGATGCTATATATCTTCCGAAAAGGATGAGCTTCGGACGCAAAAGAGTGTCTGAACGGGACCTATTTTCTCAAACACAGGAATTTGTCCGAACAAATTTTCTTAGATGTAGTACACTGTTTGAAAAGTTAGACAGAGACCAAGGTATTTGAGGCAGTTGAGAACGGACGCTCAACATTATCTGAATAGTCAAACAAAGGGCAAGGTATCTGAGGCAATTGACAACGGATGCTCAACATCGTCTAAAAGAAATTTATAGGACACACGCTCATATTGTAGCAGAAGAAAGATCATTCATTATAAGGCATTAGTTCTTCTAAACGCATTGCACTATCCAATGATCCAACTTGACAAACCATCAGCTTCGAACAAAAGAACGGACACAACCTCGGCCGTCAAAACAAAGACCTCAACTTCTGTGTTTCAGTTGTTCGAACGCTATGTTGGATGCAATGAAGAGTTATCGGAAGTCCAAAACCTATAACGGCTAGTTTTTCAACATTAATTATTTATCCATTGGAATGTGATTGGAAACTCATTTATCATATCTATAAATACCAAACAACCTTAATTTATGTCTTAGATATTCCACATTGAATACAAATAAAAAGAAAATTGAGTGAAATTTAGCTTTTTAAAAGTATTGTATTAGTGAAAAAAGTGTGTATTTGAAAGGGCTATTCAAATCATTGAGTGGAGTGATTATCATTGTACAAAAGTGAGGTTGAGTGTAAAATTCTTTGCTCAACTAAAGAGAAGTAGTGTGAGGAAGGATTATCCTACGCTTTATGTACAACTTGGATTATTGACTCACCAAATTTGAAGAACCATCTTAGTGGACTACTAATCCAAGCTTGCCAGCTTGGAAGTATTGTTTGGATAATCTCTCTCCCTCTATTTGTTTATTCTGCTTATTTTGTGCTTAATTGATTACATTGCTATCAAATTACTTGTGAGTGTAAAATTTTTATTTGTGCTTCATTTGCAAATTATTTTTAAACAACCTAATTCACTCCCTCTTAGGTTTCTTTGTGCCAATAACTGGTACCAAAGCTTGGTCTCTTTCTTTTACTTGAATTGCATTTGAGTAAAGATCTCAAGGGCAACTAACAATGCTTTGTTTCTTGAAGGTCAATCTATCACTAGACCACATATGTTTAATGGGGTGAATTTTATTAGTTGGAAAGAAAGAATGAAAATCTTTTTGGAATCTTGATTTATAGTCTGTTGTTAATAAAGGTCCTTTTGAAGTGACCATTATTGATGATCACACTAATAGAAGAAAGAGAAAAATTAAACAAGAGATGAACTAACCCCACAAGATAAAGCCAATTTGACTTTGAATCCTAAAGTCATGAATGTTTTGTATAATGCTTTGCATCTAATGAGTCTACTCGTGTAAAAGGTTGTGTTTCAACTAAAGAAATATGGGATAAATTGAAAGAGATTCATGAAGGTAGTGATGATGTGAGGGAACAAAAGAAATCATTGCTTGTTGCAAAGTCTGAGACCTTCAAGATGGAACCTCATGAGAATATTAATAAGAAGTATTATAGATTCAATGATATCATTGAGGATCTTGAAGCATTGGGGTACGGAATATTCTTTGGGTGAAAAGAATAGAAAATTTTTGAATGCTCTAGCCAAAGAATGGGAAGCCAAATCCATTACTATAGAGGAGGCAAAGAATTGAATTCCATGCCTATTGAATCTTTGATTAATTCTCTTACATCTTATGAATTGAAACTCAAGACTAAAGTTGTTGATGATGAAGAAGCAAGACCATAAAGAAGCATGTGCCTTGAAGACTTCTCGAGAAGAAGATGAATATGGCTCCATCAATCAAGAAGATGAAGATATTGAAGAAGGTGATCTTACACTCATCACCAAAGGATTTCTCAAACATTACATCAACAAAAGGACAATAAGGAAATGAGGAGCAATCAACTCCAATAACTTCAAAGGGAATACCAAAGTTGAAAACAAGAAACAAAATGATAAATGCTTCGAATGTGGTCAACCTGGACACTCTACAAATAAGTGTCCATCCAAGAAAAAGAAGGAAACAAGAAAGTCCCCGCTTTAACCATTTTCAAATCACATGGGATGATTGCAACTTCAAATGAGAAGTTGAGGAAGAAATGGAATCGGCACAAATGGCCTTTATGTCTATTAGTGATGATGAGGTAACAACTACTTATGATTCAAGTGATGAAATTGATGATGATTGTCACGCCCCAAAAACGGGACCGTAACACGCCGCGCTAATGGGACACCGGCCCAAAGCGCAAGGCACAAACAATACGAACAGAGCAACAAACTTAACCGCAATGTAATAGAACCATCAAACCATTACTTAACTATAAAACCGAATATTTCATTTTACACAAAAAAATACGAATTACAAAATTTCTTCTTAGTACAAAAGATGCTACAACAAAAACAAAGTTCATCAATACAAAACCTATCTAATACACTACCCCTCTCCAAACAAAAGAGAAGCTTGGAAGATTATCCGCAGAGTCCTACCAGTAATGTGGAATTTGGAGAAAATCTAAAAGCTGCTAACGCGGTGGAGAGTCAAAAACGAGCACCTAATCTGAAAAATTATAAATCACGTGGGGTGAGCATAACTAGCTCAGTGGATATCATAAAAGCTCTTCAAATGGGGCCAAGCATTTCGATAAAAAGAAAACATAAAGATAATAACATTTGCGAAAACCATAGTCATGAAGCAGTTTCTAAAATGTCTCATGCCATTTAAACGTCAATAAACCATAATCATAAGTAGTTTCTAAAATGTATCTGTCTGTTNATGCCATTTAAACGTCAGGCATGTCCAAAACATAGCCAAAAAGATCCAATCATTTCAAAACATAGTATGCTAAAGCATAGCGAACAAATCCAAGTACAGTTTCAATCCGAAATATAATAAAATAGCATGAGTATCTTTTAGGCTCAAAGGTATGACCTACAGTACTATGTCATGATCTAGTAATCTACTACACCTACTAGTCTGTCTCTTATACAGCATCTAGATGTGTACAAGACCCCATCAAATAGTTCATAATATCATAGCATCACCATGGCGTCCCATGGATGACTATAGAACCGGTTCTCCCAAATCAAACATTTCCAAACACATCCAAAATTATATACCTAGGTCACCTATGAGCCAAAACAGTTATAAAATGCTTTCATATCAAAAGAGTTTGCAAACATATCAATTGATTAACATAAAATAGCTTGGTCCCGATTTTATATGTAATAGTTCCAAAACTTGGTAAAAGTGCAGTTCCAAACATCATACACATTCTAAAATATGATGGATTATCCAAACATCTTTCGGATAGTCGTTAAACATTTTAGTTTAGTGGACGATGACTATGGTTTTCGCATCATATTATTACTCAAAATGTTTTCTTTGTATGATCACGAACGCGATCGCGGCGGTAGGTGGCGTGGTACCTAAAACAGATATAAGAGGACTCTTAGAAGAGATGTAGAAGTTAAAGAATGACTAGGGAAGCGAAACGACGCGAAACGTCCTCAGTTGCTCTCGCCCTCTGGAGTAGAGTTATCTCTTGCTCTTGCCCTCCGGGGTCTGTCTCTTATACACATCTAGATGTGTATAAGAGACAGCCAAGGTCCCTTGAATACCTTGGAATTGTATTTTGTTGGTTGGTTGAATATGTCCAGAAAAACCGAAAAACTTCGCCCCTCCTTAGGCTATAAGTAGGCTATCCTCCTGCCAACAAAATCCAATTCCAAGGTATTCAAGGGACCTTGGTTACAACCCAACTCAAAACAACATATTCAACCAACCAACAAAATACAATTCCAAGGGTATTCAAGGGACCTTGGTTACAACCCAACTCAAAACAACATATTCAACCAACCAACAAAATCCATAAACGGAAAGATTCACCGGAGCAATAGCCGGGACTATATCAATAGCATTCCACAACAATCCATACCCCATAACCACTACAATTAACTCTATTACAACATTAGAGCAACAACCTATGGGTGGAATTCCTCTTTACTACCAAACTGAAATTTTTACCAATTAGCCACACGCATGATTCAAACATGCTTCCTATCCAACCCACTACCAAGGAAACACTTAAAATCATCAAAAGATCAATAAAGATCCTTCAAACATAACCAATTATCCAAATTATCCTAGTTGCGCCAAACTTCCGCTTACTTACAAAATGAAGGGAAATCAATTCCACTTGGTTTCAAGTCTCAATTCCTATCCAAACTAACCTTAAAACACTCTTAAAACATCATTATGTGCATAGACATAAGCATTCATAGAATAACACTCTAGGCCACATATGAGAGAAGACAAAACCCCAACTCATAATCTTAAAATTTGTAATCTAACCATGGAAAGTTGTTAAAAATCAACCCCAATCACTTCCCAACCTCCAAAACACTAAAAACAACCCATAACATACATAAATCAACACATATAAGGCTGCAAAGAGGGTTTTCTCAGCCATAAAGAATCCTACAAAACTTAAAATTAAAGCTTGGATCAAAAAGCCCATAAGCCAAAAAGTGCTAAAATACAAAAATCTTATCTTCCAAGTGATTTCTACTTGAATATCCAAGAAAATTTTAGACATTTAAAATGGCCAGAAGAGTCGGCTGCTGCTAGGAAGAAATGAAGAAGAAACAACAAGAAGAAGACTTAAAAGGATTCCAAGGTTGACCCAAATAGTTCCCCAATTGACCAAATAGTCTCCAAGTTGACTAATTAACCCAAAAACTAATTTTTGCTACTAAATTATCATTTGTTTCTGAATAATTCAGCCATCATACAACACTCACACACCACAATGGACACTAATTACACTTAGTCCAACTTTTGACCCGTTTACCCGCCGGTACCGAAATCGCGTAAATCGAAAAATTTGCCGAATTGAAAAACGAATAAGTTGAAGTACTTTATGACTAAAAATAATATGAAAAACATTTTAAACCAGTTAAAATCAAAGAACAAGGCTATTAAAATACTGGGTTTCACAATGATGATCTTGAGACTTTTAGCATAAAATTGCATGATAGCTTAAAACAATCATATGCCAGAAATAAGGAGTTAATTAGAAAAAAAACAATGCCTTGTGAATGAAAATAATAGTTTATCAACAAAAAATGGTAATTTGAAGAAAAGATTGCATGTGAAAACAAAGATCAAGGAAGAACAAGCCTCCTTGAAGAAAAGATTGGATGACCTTGATGTACTCTAGCATACAAAAAGGAAAAAGTTGTTGATACGAAAAAGAAAAAGATACATGTTGATCAACAAGAACTTTATCACTTTTAGAAAGAACAGTTTATGTTTTGTAGAAATCAAAATCTTCTTTGTATGGAAATAAGAGTATTATTTGAAATTATTGCCAACAACATGGACATGTGAAAAATAATTGTTATGTAAAAAGAAATGAAAAATTGGGAATGGAATTCATGTGGATTTTAAGTCAATTTACTAACTCTTATAGACCCAAGAAAATGTGCGTACCAAAAGTTATCGCTTAAAGGTAGATAACTTCACCAAGAATGCTAAATGGTTCATTGATAGTGGGTGTTCAAAACAAATGATTGGTGATGCATCTCTTTTCACCAACGTCAAGTCCAAAAATAGTAGAAAGGCGACCTTTGAAGATAGCATGAAAGCAAAATCAATCGGCATTGGCGATATAGGTAAAAATGATGAGATTTTGATTAACAACGTGCTCTTAGTTGACAATTTAAATTATAATCTTTTCAATGTGAGTCAATTATATGATAGAAATTTGTATGTGTTCTTTACTAAACATGAATGTTTAATTCTTGGTAAGAACTTTGTTTTAATATTTTGTTCAAAGGTAGACGGCATAATGATGTTTATGTTGTTTATCTTGGTAATATTGATAGTGGTAATATTACATGTTTAACCACTTCTAAAGATGATCCTTGGCTTTGACATAGAAGGCTTTGTCATTTTAATATGGAATTGATTCATAATCTTGCTAAGAAAGAATTGGTTAGAGGTTTGCCAAGATCAAAGTTTGAGAAAACAAAATTTGTGATGCATGCCAATTTGGTAAACAAGTTAAGGTTTTTTTTAAACCAAAGAATTGTGTGCCTACTTCTAAACCTTTTGAATTGTTGCATATGGATTTATTTGGTCCAATTCAACATGCTAATCTCAGCGGTAGAAAATATGCTTTTATAATTGTTGATGACTATTCTACGTATGCTTGCGTACTATTTCTTATTCACAAAAATGAAACCTTTGAAAATTTCGTAAAACTATTTTCCAAAGTACAAAATTTGTTGAATTTAAAAATTTTTTGTTTAAGAAGTGATTATGGTAGCCAAATTCAAATTCGGCAGTTTTCCCGAATTTTGTGAACAAAACAGTATTTTGCTTGAATTTTTGATTACTAGAGTGCCTCAACAAAATGGTATTGTTGAAAAAAAAAATAGAACACTTCAACAGATTGCTAGAATCATGATAAATGAATGTGATTTACTATAATATTTTTGGGCCAAAGCCATTAATACAGCTTGTTATATTATGAATCGAGTTCTTATAAAACCTATTTTAAACAAGACTTGTTATGAACTCTTATTTTGTAAAAAATCCGTTGTGAGTTATTTTAAAGTTTTTGCTTGTAAATGTTTTATTTTGAAAATTAAAGACCATCTTGGAAATTTCTTGTCAAATTCGGATGAAGGGACTTTCTTAGGATATTCTAGTGATAAAAGGGCATACCGATATATAATAGAAGAACTCTTGTGATTGAAGAAGTTGTACATGTTAGATTTGATGAAACTAATTATGTTATTTCAAGATATGTTTGTGAAGATGAAGATGACAGTAGGTGTGCAAAAATACTTGAAAAGCTCACAATTCAAGAGGAACATCAAGAGACCAAGCAAAGCATTGAGGATAGTACTCATGATTTGGATGAAGAATGAGAAAGGAAAGAAGAATCCTCAGAAGATCTTCCAAAAGCTGGGAGATTTACCTCGAGTCATCCTTAAGAATTAATCACAAGTGGTCCATCCGATGGGGTAAAAACTCGCTCTCATAAATTTTTGAATAATAATTGCTCCTTACTTTCTCATATTGAACCTAAGCATGTGGATGATGCTTTAGAAGATGAATCTTGGATCTTTCCATGAAAGAACTTAATCAATTTGATGAAAACAATGTGTGGACTTTAGTTGAAAGACCTTCAAATCTTTTGGTAATAGGAACAAAACGGATTTTTAGAAATAAATTAAATGATAAAAGTGAAATAGTTTGAAATAAAGCTAGATTAGTTGCGAAAGGTTATGCACATAAAGAAGAAATCGACTATGATGAGACCTTCGCAGGCATTCCGTTGCTAGATTAGAATCCATTCGTATGTTTCTTGCGTATGCATGTTTCAATAATTTTAAAATATTTCAAATGGATGTGAAAAGTACATTCTTAAATGGTTTTATTGATCAAGAAGTTTTTGTTGAATAACCTCCAAGTTTTGAAAATAAATATTTTTGAAATTATATTTTTAAATTATCAAAGGCTTCGTACGGTTTGAAACAAGCTCCTAGAACTTGGGATAAAAGATTAAGTGATTTTTTGATTGAAAATGGTTTTAAAAGAGAAATTGTTGATCCCACTCTTTTCACCAAAAATAGTCATAATGATTTGTTAGTTGTTCAAATTTATGTTGATGATATCATTTTCGAAGCCACAAATGAAAGTTTGTGCAAGGACTTCTCATATTTGATGCAAAAGGAATTTGAAATGAATATGATGGGAAAGTTACAATTCTTCCTTGGACTTCAAATTCACCAAACAATGAAGGGAACGTTCATCACACAAATCAAGTACACAAGGTCAAGAGCTGCTCAAGCACTTTGGAATGGGGGATTGCAAACAAGTTCGAATGCCAAAGTGCACCTCAACCAAGCTTGACAAGGATGAAGACGGTAATAGTGTTGACGAAAAATACTATAGAGGTATGATCAGAAGTCTACTATATTTAATTACTAGTAGACCGGATATTATATTTGTTGTGTGTTTATGTGATAGATTCTATCCATGTCCTAAGGAATCATACCTAATTGCGGTTAAAAGAATTTTTAGATACTTAAAAGGAACTTTGAACTATGGTTTATGGTCCCTAAAATCACTAGTTTTGATTTAATTAGTTACTCAGATGCTGATTTTTCCAAGTGTAAAATTGATAGAAAAAGTACTAGTGGTATGTGTCATTTTCTGGGTAATTGGTTGGTATCTTGGTTTAGCAAGAAACAAAATTCTATGTCTCTTTCCATGACGGAAGCCAAGTATATTGGCTTAGGTAGTTGTTGTGGTCAACTTCTTCGGATGAAACAGTGTCTATTTTTTAATTTGTACCCATTAGATGCAATAATAATAGTGCAATCAATCCAACAAAAAATCCAATTCAACATTCTAGAACAAAACATATCAATGTCAAGCACGATTTCATTAGAGATCTTGAATGCAAAATGAAAATTTGTGTTGAATTTGTATGCACTAAAGATCCATTGGCTGACATTTTCACTAAAGCCTTACCCTTAGATCGCTTTGAATATCTTAGAACTTTTTTGTGTATTACTAATTTTAAAATTGTGTGAATTTCATGTTTTGGATGTGTATTGCGTCCTATGTTTTCTATGCTTTCGAACAATCATATCTGTCTGAACTATCATAGTTTTTGGGCTTGTTGGATTGGACGATTCCTCTCATCCAAACTGTCTGGATTAGGCTCCTATCTCTCCGGATAATCTACCAGACGATCATAACCATTCAACAGACTATCGAATGCTTGGGCTATAATTTCGGACGTATGGTCATCCAAGATCGGACGTGCGTTCAGATGTAAATCAGATGTAACATCCGAACGATTGTTTTACATTGTTAAAACCTATCACTTTCCTATTTTTGGACACTTCTTCATACCCGAACCTGAGCTCTGACAAAAAAGGAGAGCTTCATCAATTCCCTCAATTTCTCTCATTTTTCCCAAAATTCCTCCAACAAACTTCTTGTCATCTCTTCTATAGTCTTGATTAATTGCTTTTCCAACATTATACCGCTCCCATCACCACAATTTTTGAGATCAACTCAAACTTCCTTTTCTCCCATTCGCATCCAAGATGGTTAGATCTCGTGGAGGATCTTCAATAGGCACACACGGGAAGAAATCAAAAGGAAAATCTCCTGCACAAGGCCAAACTTCAACAAGTGCTCCACCATCTTCCTATACATCCCTTTTAAGTAAATCCATTATAGTGCAACGTCCTATTTCTCAAGGCATGTTTGATGAACTGAATTTATCTTTCATTAAAGAGTGTTTTGAAAAACAAAAATGAGGTCATTGAATTCATAAAAGTTTGACCTACCTGTTTACAACGATATGGTTTTACAATTCACTGCGAATCTTTGAAAAGGTTCAACTGTTAGAACATTAGTTTCATGTGTGAATCAAATTAACATTGAGTTTAATTCCAATACTATTAACTCAATTTTTAAATGTGATATTCCTAATCCTGATGAAATTTCATATTTCTTTTCTTTAGATAAATGGCCAGCTATTGACACTCGATTTGATATCGAGGAAGTCAAACAAAATTTTCATGTTGATTTTAAACAGGTGTCGAAAGCCAAAACTACTTTACTGAATCCTAAGCTCAACATTTTGTATACATTGGTTATAAATTTGCTTTTAACAACAGACAAACATAGTACCGAGACAGGAAAAATGTAGCTTTATTTGTTTTACTGCATTTTTAAAGTCATCAAACTTGATTTTGGTTACTTGTTTTGCTCCTTATGGGAGTTGTTCTTGATCGATACTAGCCGGAACATCCCATTTGGAAATTTTTTAACTAAAATTTTTTATCAGGCATTTTGATATTCCTTTTACTAAAAAAAAATATCCCCCATAAATGTCTCAAGTTCCGGACAAGTACTTCCTCACTCTATTCCTACTCAACCCTCTTCATCTGAACCTCCACTGACCCATCCTTCACAAATATCCCCTTCCAAACCCTCTCTTTCACAGTTGTTCACCCTTGTCACCAATCTTGGCAACCAAATGGCTAGATTCTAATGCCGAACCTTTAGAAAGTTAAAGAAGTTGGAAACCAAACAAACGATCTTTCAAGAGGCATTAAGCTTAGGTATGTCTGCCTCTGCCCAAGTGTAGTTTGCCAACATTCAGTCACAATACACCTTTGAATCCTCCTCTAATAGTGATGGTGAAGAAAACAAAGATGCCAAACATTCACCCCCTGAGCAAGAAGCCCAAGAAGAACCAGCCGGTGCACTAAATCCTGAAGGCATTATTGCCTAACACACCGATGCTGATGATGATGAAGATGTTGATGACAGATTGAATTATATCATGCAACGCTGTGATGCTCAAGAAACCAGCGAGCACGATAGTGAAGTTACAGATAACGACTTGCCCACCAAAAAGTGGAAACGTGAGTAACGATCAAAAAAGAAGAATGATTTAGATTCTAGCTCTTAGATTATTTGTCTTGTGTTAATTGGGTTGAAATTGTTATTCTGATATTTGGTTGACTGCCATGTTGATATTACTGTGATACTTGGTTGATATTGGTTTTCAACTTTCTTTCCATACTTTATCGGCTGCAATTGTCTCTTGGTGGTTTGATTAAGGTGGAGAATCATCTCAGGGGAAGTTTTCAACTATTTTGTTTTGATGATGCCAAAAGAGGGAGAAATGTGGTTGTGGTTGTTTGTTTGTTTGATTGAGTTTGTGGTTGATTGATTGAACCATGATTTGTTTTGATTGTCTTGCTATTTGACATCATCAAAAAAGAGGAGATTGTTGACCTACAGTCTTGGTTTTGATGATGACAAATCCAATCTAATAGTCTACAAATACGTTCTACTAATCTGTGCAAGAGTTGTAATAACAGCATTTTCAGATGCTATATATTGTTCAAAAAAGAAGGGCTTCGAATGCAAAAGAATTTTGAACGGGACCTATGTTCTCGGACATAGGAATTTGTTCGAACAGGTTGTCTTGAATGCAGTACACTGTTCGAATAGTTGGACGGAGAACAAGGTATTTGAGGCAGTTGACAACAGATTCACAACATCATCCAAACAGTTAAACAGAGGGCAAGGTATCTAAGACAGTTGACAATGGATGCTCAACATCGTCCGAAAGAAATTTTATTGGACATACCTGCTCATCAAAAGAAAGATCAATCATTATAAGGCATTAGTTCAATAGAACACACTGCAATGTCCAAGGATCCAACTAGACAAACCATCAGCTTCAGACAAAAGAACGGACGCAACCTCGGTCGTCCAAACAAACACATCAACTTTTGCGTTTCAGTTGTTCGGACGTTGTGTCAGACGTAATGAAGAGTTATCGAACATCCGAAACCTTATAACAGCCAATTTTTCAACATTAATTACTTAGCCGTTAGAAGGTGGTTGAAAACTCATTTTTCATATCTATAAATACCTAACAACTTGAATTTATGTCTTAGATATTTCACAATGAATACAAATAAAAGGCAAATTGAGTAAAATTTAGCTTTTCAAAAGTATTGTATTAGTGAAAAAAAGTGTGTATTTGAAAGTACTATTCAAAAGCATTGAGTGGAGTTATTATCATTGTACAAAAGTAAGGTTGAGTGTAAAATCCTTGGCTCAACTAAAAAGAAGTAGTGTGAGTAAGGATTATCCTACTTTGTGTAAAATTTGGATTATTGACTCACCAAATTTGAAGAAGTATCTTAGTGGACTACTAATCCAAGCTTGCTATTTTGGGAGTATTGTTTGAATAATCTCTCTCCCTTTATTTATTTATCATGCTTAATTTGTTCTTAATTGATTACATTGCTGTCAAATTACTTATGAGTGTGAAATTTTTATTTGTGCTTCATTATGCAAATTATTTTTAAACAACTTAATTCACCCCCTCTTAGGTTTCTTTGGGCCAACACGGACTTTCAGCCAATATCACTGTGCAACTTTGTAAATAATTTTTTTTTGAAAATTTTAGCGAATCGGCTATCAGTTCTACTTCCTCAAATCATTTTGCCAAAATAGGCAGGTTTTGTCAAGGGGTGAACCATGGCTGATAACGTTCTTCTAACTTAGGAAATGGTGCATTCGCTTGTTAGGAAGACTCGAATCAATAATGTAGTCCTCAAATTGGATAGGATGAAGGCATTTGATCGGGTTTCCTGGGATTTTCTAGAGAAATTGTTACTCAAATTTGGTTTGCACTCTGCCTTGTGTAACTTGATTTTGAATAACTTGAGAAGCAGAGGTTTTCATTATTGATAAATAGTGAATCAGCTGAGTCTTTAAAGCTTCTAAGGGTATTAAATAGGGCGATCCCTTATCTCCAATGCTGTTCATTTTATGCTCAGAAGTTCTTTCTTAGGGTCTTGAATTATTTGATCAAAATCCAGAAGGTTGCTTTTTTTGCTCTACCGATAAGAGGTATGGTGGTTTCCCATCTTTCCTTTGCAGATGATGTAATTATTTTCTCAAGAAGAGATACGAAGTCCGTTAGGCAACTTAAGGGAATTTTTGCATATCTATGAGCAGGGGATCGAGCAATGGATAAATTTAAACAAAAGCTCATCATTCATCTCCAAACATGTGGGCTCAAGACAGTTAGGCTTGCAGGAGAGTCTATTGGGCATCAGGCACACAAACTTTCACCTACATTACCTTGGCTGCTTTCTTCATAAAGGGCAAAACTCAGCTTAACATTTTCAATATTTAGTAGAAAAAATCCGCAGCAAGCTAGCCAGTTGGAAGCAGAAGATCCTTTCTCCTGGTGAACAGCTAATCCTTATCAAAACATGCATATATACATATGTGTATATATGCATATATACATATGTGTATATATGTATATATACACACACACACACACACACACACAATAGCACACACATATATATATATATGTATATAAATATATTTATATGTGTGAGTGTGTGTATATATATACTTTGGCACCACTATTTTATTTAATTAATAATATGAAAATATGTACAAGGAAGGGGACGTAAAGCCTAAACCTCTTGTAAATTAGGGTTAAACTAGAACCCTAACTCAACAAGTACAAGCTTTGGAGACTCTTAGATAAGAACAATAAATATCGTCCAGCCTAAGATTACCTCGAGCTAATCTAGGTAACGTGGTTAAATCATAATGGAGATTACATTTTTCATCACTTGCTAAATTAGCTAAATAGTCTGCTAACTTGTTGCCTTCTCAGAAGACATATTCTACTAGATAATCGAAAGCTTGCAGTTCTTGTCTAATGAGCAAAAAAATCCTATTTAGCTGCCAGGGAGGTCTGTGCTTTCCAGTGATAATTTGCATTGTCACTATCGAATCCACTTCTATTATTACCTTCTGCAAGTTTAGCTTTCTGCAAAGACGCAAGCAAGCATTCAGAACAGCCATAAGCTCTGCAAAGAGGTTTGTTTGTATTTGTGCATAAAATGATGAGAAAGCTACCCTAGATTACTTGTTGAATCTCTTAGGACACCTTCACCTGTTGTCCATCCTAGATTTCCTCTCAAAACTCCATCTGTGTTGAGCTTGTAGTAGGCTCTGAGGAGGTTTCCACCTGACCAAAATCATTTTTGTCCTAGGAACTTGCAATGGAATGAGTGAACTTGCCTGTAAACTAGTTCCATCAGCAATTACAATGGGAAAGGCTTGAAAAATGAGTCCCAGGGAACTTTTGATGGACACTATAATTGTCATGGGGTTCAGAGATTTCCCCTTAAAAAGGCTAAGACACCTTGCTTTCCATATTTTCCAGCAAATTAGAATTAGTAATAATCTGCACAAAACTCCCAGAAAAGTGTTATTTGAAGCTTGTAGCCACCAAGCATTCAGGAGCTGTTTCAATGTAGACATTGGTGCATGAAATTTAAGCCATTGGTCAAAACATCATATCCCCATACTTCTTTTATCAAACTGCACTCCGTAAACAAATGTTGCAATGTCTCTTCCGAACAAAAGAAATTACATTTTGAAGCAAAGGAAAACCCCATACTTTTCAGTTGATTATCCACAAGCAATGCATCATTTAGTAATCTCCACATGAAAATGGAAATCTTGGGAGGTATTCTCTTGCTCTGGATAATTTTCCTAGAGAAAAGATGGGGGTAGTGGAGTCCGACTAGGTTCACAACAGAAGACATTCTAAATTCACCTATTAATGTACCTTTCCAAACAATGCCTATCCTGTCCCTAATCTAGACAAATTGATTTGCCTACCAACAGCTACATATTGAAGTTTGGGAAAGCTGAAAATGACTTTTTCATTCCAATTATGACCATTACATGCTTCAGCAATTGTTAAGTTTGTTACATGAAACTGTTCAAAATGAGAATACAACTTGCCTTCATAACTCTAGTCTTCAAACCAAAAGGAGGAATCTCCTTGCCTAATGATAAGTCGCCATATTTTCTTCTGCAATGTCCTTAATGCTAAGCATCCGTTTCCATGTTGGGAAGGAAAGGTGTTTCTTTCGAGCAAAGATTGCATGAGGAGCTTTTTGGAGATATCTTGAGCACATATATTGTCTCCACAGAGACTCCTTAGTTCTAAAGTTCCACCACAAAGGAGCTTTTGCCTCTATTCACCAATTGACTTGAAACTGATTCATAGAGTCGGATTAATTTCATTAGCCTTTTAATTGACTTCCTTTGCCCATTAACAAATACAATGACATCATTTGCATATGATAAATGAGTGATTGGTAGGCTTCCTCTACCAGTAGAATAGCCACCTATGTCCCCTGATTGGAAAGCCATGTTTATCCCTCTTGAGAAACCTTCAACAGCAATGATAAAAAGTGATGGACACAAAGGATCTCCTTGCCTACCCTTCTAGAAGAGGTGAAGAAGCCAGTAGGACTATCATTTATAAGGATGGAATACTAACATGATTGAACCAAGATGAGAAACTAAAGAAATCCAAGCTAGAGAAATACCAAATTTTAATATGATAGCTCCCAAAAAATGCCAAGACACTCCATCAAATGCCTTTGTCATATCAGTTTTAGAATTACATTACCTCCTCTAACCTTCTTGTCAATGTATTCCATCATCTCTTGTGCAAGAAGTATGTTATTAGAAATGAGTCTCCCTGGCATAAATCCTTCTCGTTCAGGTGAAATCATTTTTGGAAGTAAAGAGCTCAGCCAATTTGCCAGAATCTTTGAGAAAAATTTTCTAGTGAAAATATATAAACTAATAGGCCTAAGTTCAGTAAATGTGTTTGGATTTGGGACCTTTGGTATCAAACAAAGGAGTGTCATAGAGATAGGTTTAGGCATGATTCCCCTATTGAAGAATTCTATTACTGCTTGATAGAGATCCTCAGTAACAATTGGACAGCAGGTTTGGAAGAAGACACCATTAAATCCATCAACTCCTGCAGCATTGTCTGCATTTAGAGAAAAAGTGACTTCCTAAACCTCTTCTAGAAATGGGATAGCTAGCATGAACTCATTATCCTCTTAAGTGATCACTGCTAGAATGTTTTTTTAGGAACTCTCCAATAGGTTGAGTGTGTTCAACAGAAAAAAGATTTTGGAAAAGAATACTGCCCCAGTTTTGATATTGTCTATATCCTCTATCCAAATTCTGTTATCTCCCTTTATTCTCCTGATAAACAAATTGTTTCTTTTTGGCTGAGGTTGGCAGTGGAAAATCCTAAAGTTATTGTCTCCCTCTTGCAACCACTTTACACCCACTTTCTGTTTCAAAAAACTCTCTTCCTTTGCAAGTGCCCTATGCAATTTAGCTTGTGCAGATGCTAGCTCTTCTTGGGCTGTCAATGAAGAGTTCTGTTGAAGCTTATTATCCTTCAGCAAAATATCTTCCTCAGCTACCTTTATTTTCTAAAAACGGTCTCCAAAGTGCAGCTTATTCCACGCTTGCAAATCAATTTTGAGTCTTTTCAATTTTGTTGGGAAAAAGGCTGTAAAAGGGTCCCTTGTGAAGGTCTTGCCTAACTCTTCTCTACCACCTTCATGAAGCTAGCATGTTTTATCCAAACATTTGAAAACTTGAACATTCTTGGACCAAAAAATTGTGTAGATGTGAGGGGTAACACCAATGAAGAGTGATCAGAGCATGTTTTGTTGAGATGAGCAAATTACCAACACTTCTATCCAATCTCTTCCAAACCCTTCCTCCAGGCCTGAAGCCACTCCAAGTGTACTTTGAACCTGTGAATGGTAGCTCAAGGAGGGAACAAAGGTTCAAGGTATCCTGGAAATATTGCATTGCTCCAGCATGTTGTTGATGATTGCCTAAGTATTCCTCAGTTGATAGTATTACGTTGAAATACCTGCCAAAAGCCAAAGGGAATTTCATGAACCAGAGAAGGCTCTTATTGAATTCCACAGTTCTTTTCTTTCTTCCCTTGTACATCTACCATACATGGCTGAGATACTGATAGCCTTCGAAAATGTTTGCAAGTTACATATGCAATATTTATACGAACAACTTCGTCTTCTCTTGAAAGTACTTGCACTAAAACTATTGATTTCCAGAAAATCCAGATACTATTATGAGCATGACTAGCAGAGCATTAAAGCCATAATTCCAACTATTCAACACCAATTAAAGGTTCAAAAATGGAAAGAAAAGAAATATTATGTAGACTAACTAACTTCTTTAATCTCCTTATTGAGGGTTTGTTGTCAATCCCTCTAATATTCAAAAACATGCAATCCATTGATCAAGTTGAGTAGGAGGCTGTGTGGAGGCCTTCAATGCTGATCTTGTCACCACTCTAAGGCCAGTAATGTAGCTCTTCTTCTTTCTAGTTCTCTTTATTACCACCAAGGTGAATTCTTTCCCCTCCTTGGGACCCAACTTAGAAGTTAGCTCCTTACTGTTTCTTTGCCATTCAGCCAATTGCTTGTCATGCTCCAAAAGGGAAGAGATGGCATTGTCTAGATCTGAAAAGGAATGAGGATCTTCATCTAATTTAGTGAATGATTTGATTTATAATTGCAGCATCATCACTAACCATAGCCATTGCTTCATTTGATTCGGGAATAACCAACCCTTCTTTTTGCATGATTTCTGTGGCTAAGGTGTTGACACTTAGATGATATTTTTCTTCTTCCCTTGGTTTGGGTAGAATATCTCTCACTTCTTCGCCGTCATAGGGTATCTGTAGGCTCCTAAATTGATTTCTCTTCTAGCATTCCGGTCTTAGTTAGGGCTGCAGATTTTTCGTTATTGATAGTGTGAGAGTCCAAGCAATCATAAACATCTCGTGATTTATTTGGTGTATCTTTGACTAGATCTACTGGTGCATCTTTCTTATTCTACACCTAATCTCCAAACAATCCAGCTTGTCCATTTTGAACTTGAACCCATTCCTGTTTTTTTCTTAACAGCTATCCCTTTTAGTTGTTGGTTTGTTTCTTCAATTTTCTACTGTTTCTGGCGTACCATACACTGTTGGTGTTCTTGGTGTCCTGTGGTGCATCTTCACACCAATCATGTGACCTAAGTTGATGCAGTTTTGCAAAACAATGGTACATCAAGATAATTGAATTTCTGCCAAAGGCCTTTCTCGGCCATTGTTAGCCTAATGCGACTAGGTTGAGGCTTCCTGAGATCTGCTTCCACACATACTTTGGCTAGGCCAGGACAAGAACAAAATGGTTGTGGCCATGTCGATCTTCAATGGCTTCCCAACATCTTGCATCATTGAAAGAACTAAATTCTTGTTGAAAAAGCAAAGTGGCAAGGTTTCAAATACACATCCAAATGTGGAAAGATGAAAGGTCGACATCTATCCTAAACCAAGGGTTCCGTTTAATAATCTCCATTGGAAAATATTAACATACCATGTGGATTTTAACCAACAATGCATGAAATCTTCTTCTAATTTAAAGCGGATCAAAACACGTTTGTAGTCCATTAAACCAATTGTAAAATCTCCAGCAAAGCCAATTATGTGAAAACTTTTTCGAAGGACCTCCATGGAAAGCTTTCATGTAGGGAGAGAATTTCCCTACTAGAGCATATTTGAGCAGCTGAGGCAATGATTCTATCTCATCTTGTGAGAAAAAGAGTGCTGGCTCGCGTTTGAATGATTGAAGATTTTTTAGCACCATTCCATCATTGTATATATCAATCTCCTTCTTTCCTTGAAGAACCTTAGAGAAAGAAGAGGATTTCAGCTCTTCAGCTGAAGGCTAAAAGGTTGCTATGATCAAAATTAAAATGTCCAAGTGAAAAGGCAGAGGGAAAAGGCTCATATATATATATATATATATACACACACACACACACACACACATATATATGCATGCATCTATGTATGTATATATATACTTGCATACATATATACATATATATACGCACAAATTCATGTGTGTGTGTGTGTGCGTGTGTGTGTGTATATATATATATATCTGTGTGTCTATACATACACAAACACACACATATATCTATATACACATATATACGTATATGAGTGTATATATATGTGTGTGTGTGTGTATGGGTGTGTATATATACATGTATGTGTGTGTGTATACACACACACACACATATATATATACAAACATACATATATATATACATATATATATAAGTGTATATATGTACATATATGTATGTATACATATATATGTGTGTGTGAATGTATATATATATACGTAAATGTATATATATGTATATATGTATGTATAGATATATATGGATACACACGCACGCACGCACACATGCACACACACACACACACATATATATATACACACACATATACATATATGTATTTTTATATATATACACATATACATATATTATACACACACACACACACATATATATATATATAATTGTATATATGTACATATGTACATATACATATACATATATATACATATATGTGTATATATATAGATATATATATATATATGTATGTATGTATTTATGTGTGTGTATATGTATATATATGTGTATATATGTGTGTGTGTGTGTGTATATATATATATATATATGTATGTGTGCGTGTCTACACAACATATGTATATGTGTGTGTATGTGTGGGTGTGTATATATACATGTATGTGTGTATGTATGCACATACACACACACATATATATACATACATATATGTATATATACATATATATATATAAGTGTATATACGTACATATATGTATATATACATATATATGTGTATGTGTATGTGTGTGTGTATATATATATATGTGTAAATGTATGTATATGTATATATGTATGTACAGATATATATGTATACATACACGCACGCACACACGCTCACACACAAACACACATATATATATATACACGTGCATATATGTATATATATATGTGTGTGTGTATGTGTGTGTGTATATACATACACACATACATACACACACACACACACACACATATATATATATATAAATATGTATAAATATATTCACATATATATATATCTCTCTCTATATGTGTGTGTGTATGTATGTATATATATACACACATACATACACACACACACAGATATATATCTATTATATATACATATAAATATGTATAAATATATTCACATATATATATGTGTGTGTGTGTGTGTATGTATATATATATACATATCTGTGTGTATGTGTGTGTGTGTGTGTATATATATATATATATATGTATGTATGTGTATGTATGTGTGTACCGATACGTTAAGAAAGATAAAAAGATTAAAAGGAATTTAAATTAGTAATGGCTAATTTGTTAAATAGAATAGGATCAAGGAGATTATCTGAACCTAATACAGATGCAGAAAGTGGTTCTCTCTCTGCTATTAATGAAATAAAGATTAATATAGCTAAAATAGCAAAAAGATTTCAAAATTGGCCTATTCCAAAACAAGAAATACATACTTTATATGAAAAAGGAACTTTTGATTTTCTTCAGGATTTTCTATTAAGACTTCTGAATCAACTATAAATATATCAAAGAAACATGATTCTATATCTTTATTTTCCACTCAATCTTTAACTTAGTATAGAAAAAATAATTACAAATTTACTTTTATACATATAAGATGCGTTTAAGTCGCTATTAAACCATGAACGAGATTAGAATTAGATGTTTTGATATTATTATGTCTAAGAGATTCAAGACACTTAAAATTTTTAAATTCTTTATTAGCTTTATTAGAATGAAATTTAGAAAATGGTCCTATATATTTTAATTGTTACCCAAACTTTGCTTTAGATTTAAATGATCATTTATGTTTTAGCTTCTTTAACTTTAAATATTCAAACTAAAAACATAGAGTTTACTAATAATTAAAGACCTCTAGTTCTTTATGTATAGAATATATTACAAAGTAATGAAAACTAGTGTAAATTCTAAAGCTATATAGTGTTCTCCTAAAGGTGAAACACTTTTATTTGAAGCAAACTTAAATCATTCAAATTTACATTTTCCAAAATGATTAGAATGGATAAAATTGCCAATTCTACAAAATAGATTTTTCAGATATAGTTTTTGTTAATTCTATGCCTAGACCACAAAGCACTATTTCAAATATAAGTAGAATCTGATAGATCTGTTGAGATACAGTTTGACAGACCATCTCCCCCGGGAAGGAATCTACGTCTTCTATTCCAATCCATGAAAAAGTACATGAGAATGATAGGGAAACATCTAGTAAAATAGAAATTCATAGTGTCGATTTTACCTCTAATATTCTAAGCCTATATATCAAAATATAGAAAATTCTACAAGTACTCCTGCCTTTCCTACAAGATCTCAAATGCGTTTTCGTGAATAGATATTAATGATTTCTTCATAATTTAAACTAGATAAGGATTTATTACGAAAGTATTTTAGTGGTGAAGAAAATAATAAAAAAACAAAAATAGTTTTTTGACAACTTCAAGGATGATTAACAAAAAGAAATTAGAGAACAATACTATCAAGACTTAGAGAGGGTAAAATTAAATATAAATTTTTTTAAATGGTTTGAAATTTATTGTAGCAATAAGAAAATAGATAATCCTTTTATTAAGCCATATTTAGGAGTTACTACCAAAGAATCGGACTACATCTACTTTTTCAAAAAGTCAACTCTCCTTATCCTCCTATAAAAGAAGTAAAACTTGAACATCGAGAAAATATTATCACAACATCTCCTTTAAAATAAGTGATCCTACTACTGTAGAGAAAAATCTAACAACAAGAGACCTAGATAAAATATATAAACAAAATAATTATACAGATAAAATATTAAATACAAAGTTTTCTCGTTCAATAGAATTAGAGAAAGAAATTAAAACCATACAAGCCTTCAATCTCCTTTTCAAAAACCTTCAAAACCTTCCCATAGTTAACCTTTGTTTAAGTGCTTTGAATTACCAGAAAAGGATACTCACACATTAAATAAAGACAAAAAATTAATAGATGAAATAGAAGAAAAATTAAAAAAAAAATTCGAAGTAGAACAAAAGACTAAAAAAGAGGAAAAACATCAAATTGCCACAATATCACTTTTAAAAAATATATAGAACAAGAAGAAAATCAGATAAATAGAATAACAAGGGTGGGTATTAAAATGAAATAATGCCGTACAAAAAAAAAAATTATTCAGGGCCTTCTTTTCCAGATATGCAGTTTGAAGAAAGACATACAATATCTTTGTCAACTTATAATAGTGAGGGAATTGTAAATGGTCTTAGATAGACAAACAGACCATCAAATATATAATACAATACAAGAAATAGGTATGTGTACAACTGTCTATAAAGCTAGGGGTAATATAGATCATCAAAGTGCAAATTTATTAATTGCAGGCTTTACAAGTAGTTTAAAAGATTGGTGGGATACTTACTTAACTGAAGAAAAAGAAATTATATACAATAGCAATGAAAATTGTTATCCCAATGATTACGGAATCTGTAGGCATTAATAGTCAAATAGTAACAACCCAAAATACTCACTTGCTAGTACTAGTGAAGTTCAAGATGCAATTCTAACATTACTTTATGCTATTAGAAAACACCTTATTGGTAAACCTCAGAATTTTTAGGAAAGAAGTTCAAAAATATTTATATTTAAATAGCTAATCTAACTTGTCCAAAATTATATCATTTTAGATCATATAAAGATGTTTTCCTTAATAAAGTATTTCTTAGAACAGATTGTAATCATGCATATTGGAAAGAAAGATTTATAGCTGGATTACTAAAATTATTTGTAGAAAAGTTAAGATAGAAAATAAGAGATAAAAATAATGGAGAAATACCTTACGCCAAACTTACTTATGGAGATTTAATAAATTATGTTAATGCAGAACCCTTAACATTATGTACAGTTTTAAAACTTAAGAGTCAACTTAAAAGAGATCATAAGCAAACTAGGAAAGAATTAGGATCATTCTGTAAAGATTTTGGTTTTGAAAATTATCTCCTCCTTCTAGTAAAGTTAAACATTCTAAAAAGTATCCAAAATCTAGAAGTTTAGGATCCAAATCTAGAACCTATTCTTCTTCCTATAATAAACCTTTTTATTCTAGGTCAAAGTTTAAGTCAAGAACTCCTTATTCAAAGACTAAGTTTTCTAAAATATAGTAAGAAACCTAAATCTTCATTGGCTTCTAAGTTAGTATGTTGGAAATGTGGTATAACAGGACATACTGCAAAATTTTGTGATGCTAGAAAGAAAATATCTTTATTAGAACTAGAAGATTAAACCAAAGAGAAAATATTGAATATATTAAATGAAGAAGCTTTAGAAGAAAGTACTTTTGAAGAAGAAATGGAAGATATTAATATTATTCAACAAGAATCATCTGATTATGAAAATAACGAATCAGGACATTCTGATTATGGTTGTGTAGGAATTTGTTCCTGTTCTTATCAAACTATTAATGTTATTTCAAATCAAAATAAAAAAAATTTCTTTGATTTAATAGATTAATAAAAAACGCTGAAGTAAAAAATTAATATTTATTAAAATTAACAGATATAGTTATACAGGCAGAAAAAACTCCAGTAGAGCCTTCTAATCTTAAAGAAATATTTAATAGATTTATAAAACCTTCAAAAGTTTCTGTTCAAGAGTTAAAAGCGTAAAATAAATCAAATTAAGAAAGAAATAAAGATTTTGCAACAGGAGAATGTGGAAATAAAAATTTATCTTTTATCTGTAAAATTACAAAATGAAGCAGATAATCAAAGTAAAACCATCTACTTCACAAGAAAAATTTTGATAGAGAATTTATTGCAGTAATTTCCATAATAAAATTTCAAAAATGATATGTTCCAATTAATATTAATACTAAAAAAGATCATTTTTTGTAAATCTAATAACTTTAATAGATTATGGAGCTGTTTCAAAATTGTATTAGTGAAGGATTAATTCCCACTAGATATTATGAAAGAACTACTGAAAAATTATATTCAGCAAGCATAGAAACCTTAGATATTAAATATAAATTATCTAAAGCTCATATTTGTAACCAGAATATATGTTTCGGAAATTCATTTAGATCCAATACAATAGACCCAGGATATAAACAAGCTATAAATTAATTTAGACTAGAAAAGTTTTTAATTAGTAAATAAAATAATTCTTCCAAACTATATGATTTTATAATTTATTTAATATTTTAATTGTATTTTTATGATGAATAATTCTATTTATTAATTCTTCTATATATTCTTTATTTTCCTTCGTATTCTATATTTCTTTTAATAGAATTTTATTTAATTCTATTTGTAAACTTCTTCGCTTAATATGTTCTAAATCCTTTTTGATACTCTATTTAAGGAATTTAATGTGATTAAAATAATCCATTTAAAATATAAAACATTTTAGATATAAACAAATATAATGAAGTCAAAAAAACAAATATATATATATATATATATATTTAAACAAATCTTGAATAAAATTCAACTATTTGAAACATTAAACTTACAATATTTGAAGAGAACTTTGTCGAAGGCAATGAGCAAGCACTCAAGGATTTTTTGAAAACTATCTATGCTCTAGCTTTCTTTGAATACAAAGGCCATTAAATAAGCAAATGAAGAATCTTGAATAGTTTCTATAGTACAATAATACACTCTAAATGTCCGACAATGCTGCCTTATCCTGATTTAACATAAAATAAAGTAATTGAACAACTTTTGACTAGATATAGTGCAATAATTATCTTGAAAGGAATCTTGATAGCTGTAATCATCTTAGAAATCCCATGTGCTATTGTTGGTGAAACTTTATGGAATAGGTAAGAAAATTCTAAAACAATCATCATCATTGTCATAATAAGGATCTTTGGTATTTTCTTCAATTTTAGCAGAACTATCAACAGCTTCTTCATCAGAAAATATTTGGCTCAATGACTTTTGAAGTTGTTTTTTAAATTCTTCTTTAGTCATACTCGAAGCCATCACACATTGTATTTTACTTTTAGTAGTTAAAAATTCTGCTTGAATATTTATGGTAGAACATCCTTCTTTGTCTTTGACTGTATTCCACCACTTGATCCTAAATTCTCTAGCTAGAACGAGGAGTCCATATATATTGAATTTACTAAATCCATACGATAAAAAATGGAAGCTTATTCTGATGAAAGAATTGAAGGGACAAAGTAGTAATAGAGTCATTTAATTCTCTCTTTCTTTCTTGAAAATTTTTTTCATATTCTTTATAGCAGTTTGGAAGTAAGATTTGAGCATCGGCACCAAAATGTTTCCACCATTCATAAAACCATCTAGGAAATCCTGTAATATTTTTGTCAAGTTGGATGAACCAGGAATGATTGAATGGTCTACATAATACTGCCGTATATTGCCTTGCCTTGATATAATCCACATAAGTATATACTGGAGCATTCCATTGTTTTGAGAATGCAATTGGAGTATTATAATTTGTACAAGGCCAATCTGCTATTTTAAATATGTTTAATATCTTGATCATGGAATAGGTATAAAATGCACTTGAATCGCCACCACTTGCTAATCTCTTTTTATGTCTTTCTTCATCTTCTAGAATATGATCTATTATGACTGATTTAGTATCTACCAAAATGAATTCATAATATTGTCGAGTCTTTTTGGGAGTTTCATAAATAAAATAATTCTTAGAAGGAGCAAAGGATGTGATATCAGTAGCTGGAGTAAAGAAGATTTCGAATAATTCCTTGAAAGTAAGATTAATATATCCTTGTTCTAAAAATAAAAGTGGTTTAACAATTTTTTTCAAAATGTAGGAATTTTTATCAGGAGTAGAAGAATTTTCCAGAATAGGAGAAGGGTTGGTTATAGAAGAAGGTTGATTATTCTTTTCTGGAGTTTTAGGGATTGGAACTTTTTGAATATTTTGAACTGCCCCTAAATAAGAAGCAGACTCTTTGTAAGAGTTGCTGGTCATTACCAATTGATGCCTTTACACACCCAATTATAAATTTATAAAATACCTAAATTCTACTACTAACCAGGTGGCATCCCGCAAGTATACGGTTGTCAACTAGTAGCAAAGGGAAGTAAGGATCGTTCCCACAAGGATTGTCGATTGCAATTACCAAGGTTTAGGATGCGTGTGTAGTTAAGCAAAATCAATTGGTAGATGATAGAACTATTCTAATGAAAATTATAACTTTAATTCTAACATCCAATTTAATCAAATTAAGACTAAAATTTAAAACAAGTAAATCACTCAACTAAAAAGACAACAAAAGAGAAACTTTGAATATTAAAAGCATTCATTTCTAAACTACAAATTAGAAAGACTTAAACTAGAAATCTAAATATTTTTTTGGATTTTCGATTGAAATTAAGAAAGCCCACTAAGAATTAACTAGAAATTAAAGCTAGAAATTGAAAAAATCTTGAATAGAAAGCAAGAAATTAACAAGAACCCTAATTTTCCTAAAAACCCTAATTTGAAAGTAAAGAAATTCTTACTAATTGGACAAGAAAGCAAATAAAAATTATATCTATGTGAAGCTTGCGATTAACCCACTACAATTATCTAATAAAAATTTGAACTTGACAAGAAATTTAAAGAAGATCTAAGATGAAAGTTAAGAGAAATTTCTATTAGAAAAAGTAACTTGTAGTTCAAGCTATCCTAATCTATCTAGAACTAACTAAAACTATCTACTTCTAAAAACTCTTATCATACCCCTCTAAAACTAATTCTACTTAGCTTAAATATTGCAGCATTACACAAGGCAAAATTAGGGGTTTTTTGGCTGGAAGTTTACAAAATTTCCCTTACAACTTAACATTTAGCGAGTTGAGATCGCGGTTTGGAACATTTGAGACTGCGATCTCAACTCTAAAATAGTAAAACCAATTCCCGAGTCGAGATCGCGGTCCGGAAGAGTAGAGACCGCAATCGCGACTCTCCTTCCAGCCATCTTCATTTCATCCATTTTGCGATCTGGTCCCTTGAACTTTGTTTCTTCCAGCTTCTAACCTTTAATTTTTAACCTGCATAATATTAACACCATTAAGCACTTAATTAAACTAAAAATTTAACACAAATTTATCATAATTAATTCAAGAACGAAAATACAAATACATATGAAAGAAATTAACTAAAATCTTCAATTACTTATCTAATTTTGGAATTTAAACTATCAAAATGCTATAATTTAGAAGAAAATAACTCTAGTTTACTATAGAGTTATCACACCCCCAAACTTATCATTTTGCTAGTCCCGAGCAAAACAAAGATTAACAATAAATGATACCTACTAATATTCAAAAATTTAAACACCTCCAAAGTTGACGTGACACTTGATGAATCATGGATGTACTTAGAACAATTAAGTGATGTCTCAAGAAATGTTCAACACTACGTGATATGTGAAGAATATGAGTAAATCAATCCAAAATTGAAATTTTGTTTTACAAAGAAGCACACATTCATTCACTACACAAGATTTCACATCACCAAGCATTATCATTCTCGAAAAGAGTTACCAAAAGTTTTAGTTCTTTTCATTTGAAACATCATTACTTCTCAAATTACAAATGTCATGAAATTAATCAATTCTCTCGACTTGGCATCATGAAAATAGATGTTCAATTAGGAATCAACTTAAATGCAAGTGTCACATATTTCGGGAATAAACCTCTAACAAGGAATAAGTAATATGAGATTAATGATAAGTATTACAAACATGTATTTACTCCTTAACTTATTGGTATATTAAAACGCAATTCCTAATGGCTTAATTCGGAGAAACAACATGGGTACATGTTGGAATCCCGCCCTCGCCTTATTACTATTCTAATGGCTTATTTTGGAGAAACAACATGGGTACATGTCGGAATCCCGTATTCACCTTATTCCTAAATTTTTTTTTTGGCCCTAAACCAAGGAAAAGGAGTGAAATGTACCAAAAATTAATCTCAAATATCAATTATTCATAAGTTAGAAGAACATTCCCCATGCAAACACACGAAATGTCCCAAAATTCCTTCTACTTCATTTAACTCATTTCTTTCCAAAAGATAGTTCATCAACCACATAATATAAGTGATTTAATAAGAAACAACATTTCAAATAAATTTTCCTAAAATTTCAGCACTTCTTTTTGAAAAATAGCAATGCTAAGTTTATGAATTCTGTATATTGCAAATGAACTACTCACTCATACAAAAATTCTTGAAATGAATCAATCATATATGATCTTACAATTAATGAACCAATTCCCTTTCTTGAGATCATTGTCATAGCAATAAATTTGATGCCTTCTTTTTCTAAATTTATAGGCCCAATTTAACAAGATAGGGACATGAATTTCTACAACATATAGTAAATGACAGGTAGGGATGTCAATTGAGTTTTATAAAATTAAATCCGGCTCACAAATTTATTCAGGTTTTGGGCCGATTCAAATTTACAAATATGAAGTTTATACTCGATTTACAAAATTATTCGAGTTTCGGATTTTAATCTAGCTACAATGCGATCGGCAACTGCAGAACAATGTCAAGGAAGATGAACTAGAAAATAAACCAAATAATATTAATAATAAGGAAAGATAACAGTACAAAATACAAACCATAGAAGTTGGATAGAAGAATAATAAATATCCCTTTCTTGGCAAAATTTTTAGTGCAATTTAGTGTTGGGGAGAGACAACTAACACAACCCTGTCACCTTCTTTGTGGGAAAGAATTGGAGATCTTTTAAAAGTGTAAGGTTTTAAAATGAAACCGATCAAATCTGTAGTGGACCAAGTGTCCAATTAAAGAATGGCCTAAAGAAAACAAAGTTGCACTGAACAATTATTTTCTGACAACCGCGAGTCCATGTATTTTGTTCTGGAGTTGCCATTTACATCTAGTCCAATGACTGAATAATTTTGGACTTATACGTTGCTCTTCACTCTTACGTTGGGCTGGGCCAGTAATAGCTATAACTTGTATTGAATTTGTTCCTTTGGATTTGTTTCATTTAGAGCCGATAAGGAATTTGTTTCATTTTAAACAAAGTTCCTTTCTAAATTATTATAGAGGAAAAATCCAATCTCGGCTGATGAGACGTTGTGGGCCTTTGGAAGAGGCCCCTGAGCCGAAAAGTAGCGTTTCAGGGGTATGGAAGTATTCGATTTATCGAATTTGCAATCGATTTCGAGTTCAATTTTGTCAATTATTTAATTAATTTTGAATTTAGTTAGAAATTGATTAATCAAATTTATGACCCATATAGGTAATGAATTCGAAAATAGTAGAGAAATATTTTTAATTTGGTTAACCAATTACCGAATTCAATAATTAAAAATAAAGTTTTATTAAAATATTTTGAAATATAAATAGTACATTATTAAAAATATAAATTTAGTTATAAGACTAAAAATATATTTATTAATAATTATAATAATTAGCTTTATTTTTAACTTAATTCTTACAATTTTTATATTCTTATATATTAATTAATACTTAATTATATTATTCATTATATTATTGAATTAGTATCCATAAATCACATTAAATAGTGTTGCAATACGCATTTTATTAATGCTTGCAAGTTATATGAAATTATAGTATTGTATATAATTATATTACTTTTAATTAAGTTACATGATATAATTTTTTTACTTATTTTTTTGAATCATTTCTCAACAAAAATTCACACAACATATAGCAAATTACGTGGTAAAATAAAATAAAATTAAGAAAAATTTACTTGAAAAGTAGGTTTTTGTAAATTTTCTTAAATAATTTTGGCCCAATGTTAAGGGTCTAATTAACTTGAGTTGAATTTAGTTAATCAAATTCAAAATCGAGTACTGAATTCGAATTTAGTTAACCGAATTTTTTACCAAATTGAATTTGAAATTGATTAAAAGTTTTAGAACTCTTTTTCGAATTTTGATCAATTTTATTGATAGATTAATCAATCGATTAACCAATACACACCTCTACCTGGGTGGACTCTGCTATGACCTCTAGAGAATCTTTTGCCATATTCTATGGAATCTAGATAGAATTCCACTACCGGTCGTTAGTCACTTATTTTTAACTGCAATTTAATGAAAACTTGAGCCGAGCCTTTCCTTATATAGTATGCCGCATCAAAGGAAACTTTCAATGAAAGACGATCAATGGCTGAGAACTCGTCTGCCCATTCCCCTTCGACCGGTCGTCAAAGGAGAAGAACTGAGATAGTATGCTATGCGCAGACTGACTTTCTGCTTGAAACTCATTTTTCGAGGAAAAAACTTTGTGTTGAAGATTGAAATTTAATTTATTTTCGGAAAGGAAGTGCCCTTTCGTTTGGTCCCCGGGTACCTTCTCTGCACTTTACCTGTAAGCATATTTCAAGTGGATAAAATCATAAAAGAAGAAATGGGACGGAGAAAAAAGACATTTATAAATAATTTCCTAAAATTGAAAAAAAAAGTTACTTTCGGAGAAGCTAATCCAAAGTTATTTTTGATAACAACTTTTAACTTTTTAAATATGAAAAACGAACACATTTTTTCAGTTTTGTTCAACGAATATATATATATATATATATATATATATATATATATATATATATTGGGAATTATCTTTGAATTTAGAAAAGGTTAGAAATAGCTTTGAATACTCGGTTATTGTAGCTTCTATGCTTGTAGGTATGCTGTCGAGTGCCCTCGTTAGAGAAGAACAAGAAGCAGTTACGTAGTACTAAATAATACTACATCACATTGTTCCACACCAAACTCAATTTCAGTGTGCTGGATCACAAGGGTCTCAGGATGGGACACCGTCATAGGCAGATTATATTGTGATGCTGGAATTGGAGATGGACCGAGCAGTCAATCAAATTCAAACATAGGCAATTTGCATGGGAACAAAAAGGACAATCAAATTTTGCCAACCAAAGTGGTGGTAGTGCTTTGATAGCCAACATTAGAATCAGCATTCGTAGGAGTTAAACCAAATACTAATAGAAATTAGATTTGGTTATTAAATCTTTTCTATATGTGTTTAAGTTTGGGTCTAAATTATTTTGTAAGTAGGCCAAATTCAAGTTGTGATTTAGTTTAATTATACTTGCATAGGCATCCTATATATATATAAGTATTATTGCTACTTTTGCTGAGCTGTGTGCAGAGAGTTTTGGTGAGAAGAAAATAAAAAAAATTTGTTTTAATTGTTGCTTTCTTTTTTTGCGGGTTAATTTTCTTTTTGGGATTTTAAATCCTACAGCATTCCTACGAGGCCATATTAGTGGATTTGCACTACTAGGCTACTAGGTGTATACCTGATGGGATCAAGCAAAACCAACAGTAGAGGCTTAGTGATTTTTTTTTTTTATAAATAACGACTTAGTGAATTAGGGATGGGATCAAGCAAATAATTCCTATTCGCAATTAAATTTCACAAAGCAGTCGACATGGAGGTGGCAAAATTTAATGCATTTCATTAGAGAAAGAGATCCATGATCCATAGCTGTAGAGGAATCAAGTGAACACTGAAACATAACTTGGGAAGGATTCAAAAGGCAATTTTCAGATAAGTCCAATTCAATTTCCATACCTGAAAAGCTTGGCAATGTTGACATTTTGTAACACAAAATATTGTAGTATCCAAGTAATTGACACGCATAGAACTAAAAATGAACATGTAAACAGAAACAAACAATTAACCATATCTAACCTGTCCTCTCTAACAAGGGAACGTCGAAGATGACATTAGTCAACCAAATATGAGTTCAACAACTCAACTTACAAAGTACAGGAAAAAAATTGACACAAAAATGTTATCCTAGTGCAACAATCTTCCTCATTGTCCATAAGAACAATAAAGGCGGTATATCAGCTTAATAAATAACATCTCAACTTCTCAATATTAAACAAATTATCAGAGAAACAAAAAGAGAAATTTCAACTCTTGATTAGCAGAAACAAGTTAGCGAACACTAAAAGTCCCCGGTGAGCAACGACATCTTATTGCGCAGTTCCAACAGAAATGCTTGGCCTGAGCAATAAGATAGTTTGAAGTTGAGACCATCAAGTAAAATAAAAGAAGGCCAAGATTATCACACACGAGAACCTCAATGCTTTCAAGAAGTAAACAGTTTATGACTCTACATAGGACGAACGCAAACGGAAGAAATATTTGGGCAGCAGCTAGGCTTGGGCCGCTTGGCTAGGCACTTGTAATTGGCACTTCAAAACCCAAGTACAAAGCATAGCATGCCAACAGTAGAGGGGCTTAAGGAGTTGCAGATGGCATCAAGTAATTGTATATCCATTTGTAATTAAATTTACTATAGATGCCATCTTGAAGTGATTGATATGGATATGGAAAAATTTAATGCAATGTCACAAGGGAAAGAGATCTATAATCAACATCAGCAAAGGAAGCAAGGGAACACAGAAACATAACTTGAGAAGGATTCAAAAGGCAATTTTCACATAAGAGCGATTCAAATTCCAAACCTCAAAACCATGGTAATTTTTTCATTTTATAACACAAAATAACAGTCGCATCCAAGTAACCAATAAATTCCAAACCTTAAAACCATGGCAGTCTTGATACGTTGTACACAAAGTAATTGTAGTATCCGAGTAATTGATATAACACACAAGTAAAAATGAGCATGAAAATACAAACAAACAATTAACCATATCCAACATGTCCTCACAACCAAAATAGAAATAACAAGGGAAAGCTCCCTTGAGTCTGGAACATATCATTCTGAATTAGCCCCGCCCAAGCCTGCAGGTTCTTCTTGATTTAGTTCCTGTCACACTGAAAAAACCATGTGAAGTGACTTGTAAAACTCCCATAAAACTTGGCCAGTGAAACAATAGAAAGAAACTCAAAACATAAGAGAAAGATATCAATATCAGTATCAGTAGCCAATTTTGTATAAAATCTTGCTTCAAAACTAAAGGCGAGAGATTTAATGGCAATTTTATAGTTTAAAGAGTCCTTACCAGTCTTTAAGTTGATTAACGGCAACTTCTCGCACCTGAAATTTCAACAAGATGGGTAATGTTAAAATGCTGAACAAAAAAACATCAAACATAAGAGAAAGATATCAACATCAGTAGCCAGCATATGGAAAATGAAGTAAAACTGAACTTTGAGAATATGGAAGACGTGATCACAAAAGGAGGTGCCATAAACAGAGTACAAACATTTATTTATTTGTCTCAACGATTTTCAATCTAAAACAGTATTAAACCTGAATGAACTCTCTGGCAAGGCCAGTTTAGCAGACAGCCCAACCAGCAACAAAAATACTTTTGGAATTTCTAACTATTTCAGATGAACATCAACGATGTCGCAAGACAGAAAAAGCAAAAGCTTAGAGCATCAGTTTTCTTTACAACAAAAAACTGTCAGACTAGCTTCCAAAGACCACTCTGATAGTGGCATGGTTCACCTTTGTAAAGTGGTAGAAATGAATTGTTCAAACCTACCAATGTCCTGACAGTGATAGTGGCATGGTTCAAAGCCAGTTTCACTTCTAGTCACCACTTGTCGTAGCAAGTTGCAGGGACATAGATATGTTCTCTCTTTCCTGAACAATCTACCATAACATAGCATAACAAAACTCTGGCAAAAGCAGAGATAAGCATGAACAAATTCATTTATGAAGATGGTGAAAAAAAAAAAAAAAAAAGAATTCCAAGGTTAGCATGCTTTCCAAGCTGCGAGTAACCAACAAATGCATATTCTGCACAACAAGACTACTGAAGAAGATCTTGCAAGGAAGGATTTTATAGCATGACAAAATCCAGCTCAGAGAATTGGCACTAGATTATGATGAAATGGATGTCTGGAACAAAATCTCGGCAATCAAATAAATTAAGCTAAAATCCAATCAGCACAACTAACCTAATGAATAGAAATCTGCGCAGTCACCGCATTTTTGTGCTTCTTGAAAATCATTAAAACTAACAGCAGGAGAAATCCCTAAAACCAGATTAGCAAGCAAATTGAATATGACCACTTCCACTCCAAGCTGGATTTTAAGGCACACAAACACCTTGATCTACTTGATATTGGCAACGAGGAAATTGGTTGTACAACAACAATATTAGTGTGCATTCGGACATCAATAAAATCCAGGACAAGCATGGTCTTCTCTTGGATTTATGTTGCAAGGGGTTGTTTATGCTGACTGTGATTGGAACTGCAAGAGAACTGTCACCCAGTGAGATTTGCTTCCCCTCCCAATTTCGAGTTACCTAGTAAAAAAAAAAAAAACTTTTTTTATGCAAGGACATACTGGACTCTTGGGATTACATATGGTCTTATCGAACTTCCATAGGGTTTATTTGTACCCTACATCTTTGGAAAAAAGAAAAACGAAAACAAAAAGGAAAAATTTTGGATATTTGAGCTACTTTTTCTGAGATAGGAATAGAAAAGTGTACCTCTACATGTATGCTTGCGCCAAGCTGATTCTGCAGCAATAAAAAAGATTTCTGAAATTGAGATGATAGAATGGTTACAATTATTAAACACGAATGCAATAAAGAACATGGAGGACTGTTTACAATAATGATAATAATAATAACAATGATAATGTTGAGTTCATTAATGCATGACTATTCTTGTCACTGAAATCTGTTGCAGAAGATGGTAAAGAAAAGTAGAAATGGTGGTTACAAACTCTTGGGAAAATTATCACAAGAGGCTGTCCACCTAACAATGTCCAAATTTAGCAATTTTAAGAATTTGAGCTTTGGAATTCCCCTTCTTTCACTTCCCATGTATCCGCCAAAAAGGATTAATAAAGTAACTTGAGCACTTCAAGATTGGGCAGTTTTCCAATTGTTGAAATTTCACTCCGTAGCTTTCAAATGCTTATAGTTTTCAAGAGGAATTCTTAGGTAGACTAGATTCATGCAATAGTGTATGGATTCTTTAATTTTGAATTAATCATTTCATTTAGTTGGGTGACGTAATTAATTGAAAATCAAAAAATCTTGATATAATATCATAAATCGAATCTATTTAAAAAAATTTTGTTTTCGAGAGTCAATTTGTTTAAATTCAACAGGAAAGAAAAATCACCCAAAAAGTTAAACACTTTGAGTGATTCTAATCGACTAAAAGAATCCAGCACAATGATCCTGTTGCAACTCCCCGTAGAATCACCTGATTCAACCTCACAGAAAATAAATTCAAGCATGGTAAGATGTAATATCTAAAATATTTTAAAATAATCATTGTAATATATACAAGAATTTTATGTATAATTTGTGATACGAATATAAAAATTTAAATAAGTATTTAATATAGAAACAATATATATTATGCAAATAAATCATAGTATTAAGTCTCTGAGTATGTACGGTGTATATATACACATCTATTATATCCATTGAGTGTAAATGTTAATTTTAGAAATTACAATACTAATTGTTACAATATTTAATAAAATAATATTGATTTATATTAACTATTGATGAGGTAACAAAAGATTAACTAATGGTACAATGCATTACCAAAATATTCTAGAATAATCATTGTAAGATCTAAAAGAATACTACGCATAAATTGTTGAATACCACATTTTTGTGCTTCTTGAAAATCATTAAAACTAACAGCAGGAGAACTCCCTAAAACCAGATTAGCAAGCAAATTGAATAAGACCGCTTCCAGTCCAAGCTGGATTTAAAAGCACACAAACACCTCGATCTACTTGATATTGGCAATGAGCAATTTGGTTGCACAACCACCATATTAGAGTGCATTCGGACATCAATAAAATCCGAGACAAGCATGGTTTTCTCTCGAATTTATGTTGCAAGGGGTTGTTTATGCTGACTGTGATCGGAACTGCAGTAAAGAAGATTTCTGAAATTGGGATGGTAGTTGGTGGTACAATTATTAAACATGAATGCAATAAAGAACATGGAAGACTGCTTACATTATTATTATTATTATTATTATTTTAAAAAAAAAGAGTAATGTTGAGTTCATTAATGCATGGCTATTCTTGCCACTGAAATCTCATGCAGAAGATACTAAAGATTCCTAATTAGATTATGAAATTGTAATGTAGAAATGAAGAATACAATTCGTAAAGTCAAGTTGATTGTATTGATAGAGGAGAAATAAGTAGAAATGGTGGTTACAAACTCTCACAACAAGAAGTTTATACAACAAATCACACACAAATCAAATGCGTCCTCAGCTTTTTTATAAAGGTAATTTCCAGAACTGCCATTAACTAAATCACTCACTCAACTGCTATTACAGAAAATGACACCAAAATACTTCTAGAAGCTGGCTCGACTGCTGACCTGACCATTCAACATCCTTTGCTAATCTTTGAGCTGCATTGCTGATTACTGACTTACATTGCACCAGATTTCTTCTGTGATCAAAATCATCAAGTTATAGCATCAATTCAAAGCAAAGAATTGGGAACGCTTATAAAGTTATTTTGAGAAGCATGAATAATTTTGGATCCGTTTGGATTAGAAATAATGGGACATCATTTGACAAACAATATTTGATCAAAATTTTAGTAATTTTTGGAGAATAATGTTGGCTTTTATAATAATAGGATATTTGTTTGAATTCGAAATAATATTTCAAAATAACTATTTATATAGCCAATGATGAATACTTATTATAAACAACCATTTGGATACACAATAATAATCCGCGACTAATATTAATCACTATATATATTCATTTATGTTAAAACATGTTGTGGACTAACGTAAATGGATATTACTACCGGTTAAACATAAAAATAAATCAACTTTAAATAAGTTAATAGACTAAATACAAATCGATGTAGTTATGCAAATCGACAATGTTGACTGCAATTCAACACATCACTATAAATAATAAATGAACTTAAAAGTCTATCAATGCATAAAAGTGTTCAATAAACATAGAATTAGTTGTTCAAATATTGACATTGGACCATAGTAAAAGATCGGAGGTTTGATCTGTGCCTTAACAGGTAATAGCCGCTAATGACTCGATTAAGCCATTCGGCCACTTGATTTGAAATTTGACCTTTTTCCACATTTCAAACCTAATAATTTATTACATGTTTGTTGCTTGACATTTCAAGCTTAGGTCACACGAAAATATAATTTTATCATTCAGATTACACTTTGTTGTCCACAATTAATTTCTTTTTATCATTTCTCAAGAAGTTGACAAACTAGCATGTAAAGAACAACAGATAATTTTTTAGATAATTTGTTCAATTTCGTTCATTAACAATTTTAAGTGAAGGATGAATTAAAAAATTAAAAAAAAAATTTGCAAGACACTAAATTTGATGGATTGAAGGATATAATTAGTGATAATTTGGATAATGTAAATAATGAATAGTACTATCTTCATCTCAATATATTTATCACATTTGACACTTTTTTGGTCAACGAGTCAAGTTTTCAATGCTTAATCTTTTGCAAAATTTTAAATTTTTTTTTATCTGTTTTAAGTTTTATGTCATAGTATTTTATATAAATTTTATTTTTGTTAAAATTTTTTAATAAGAAATCAAATAAATCTATATGAATTATTGATTATAAAATTAATTTGATTGACCAGAAAAGTTAAATTGTGACAAAATAAATGAAATTGAGGGAATAAGTATAAATAATAAATAAAACAAAATAAGAATAATGTGAAATATTATTTGAGAATTAATAGAAATCGATCAAACAACACAAAATATTATTTGGCAAATAATAGGAATTAGTTGCTAGCCAAACGGACACATAACTCATTAATCATATACAAGTAATGGTGTAGTAGAAGTATAGCTAACCTGAGGAGTGGCACCCCATGCTCCATTACTCTTTACCAAACCTCTACCAGCATGAATGGTTCACCACTTTAACATGTAACGTGACGAAATTTACATTGCATCTCAGCGCGAACAAAATTTGCATATCTCAAGGTAATTTACGAATTATGATCTTTATACCGTCATTTCCATTATCCATCTGTTCTTGTTGAATTTGCTTCACTAAATTTACAGCAGATTCATACACAGTAACTGACCTCAATCATTTCAATAGTTGGAACCTCCTCTAAACATGAAGGTACCTCTTGTAGGTTCCGACAGTAATACAAAATCAGTTTTTGAAGAGGGGGAAAATTATCACAAGAGGCTATCCACCTGACGATGTCCAAATTACCCAATTTCAAGAATCTGAGCTTAAGGAATTCCCCTTCTTTCATTTCCCATGTATCCCCCAAAAAGGATTTATAAAGTAACTTGAGCACTTCAAGATTGGGCAGCTTTCCAATTGTTGAAATTTCACTCCATGGCTGCTCATAGTTTTCGAGAGTCAATTTTTTTAAATTCAACGGGAAAGGAAAATCACCCAAAAAGTAAACCATTTTGAGTGATTCTAATCGACTCAAAGAATCCAGCACAATGGTAGAATCACCTGATCGAACCCCAAAGCATTTTAGCCTGCGGATGCTTGGTAGCTTTATCAATATCTTTTGCAAGCTTTCAGAAGAGGCGTCAATCGCCAAGGTTAAGGACTCTAAATGATATAAATTTGGGGAGGCATCAAGATTTTCATTTGGAAGTATGAAACCATTTCCCGTATAAAGATGCCTCAATTTCTTCATCGTCCAGATAGAATTAGGCAATCTAACACTTCCTCTGCGTCTAATGATAAAAGTTTCTAACCTTAAGAGATTTGCTATTGCTGATGGGATGGACTCCAATTGAGACTTAATCAGCAAGTATCTCAAGTGAACAAGCAATTCCAGTTCCCTTGGAAAGTTTCCATAAAGATTAATTCCTCCTAAATCCAACACTCTAAGAAGTTTACACATCCTGAGTATCCTGAAAATGCATGAATACTCATTTACCTTGAACTCCTTAAAAAAGTAGAGCAAAGAGCGTAAATCGAATTTGTCAGGAAAAAATAGCCTTGATGTGTTCAATTCCTCTGCCCTATTTAAGTAAATACACAGTCGGTGGGAGTTATGAAGTTGACTAAAAGGAAAAAGCCCATTAGATGCAGGAACAATCTGTAGAAAACTGTCTTCTTTGGCTTTTGCAACACAAAACTCATGAACCAAATCATGAATTCGGCAAGCTTTGACTCCTCCTAAAGATCTTTCTTGGCTAACCATAACTAAACTTCTATGTATCAGATCCATCAAGTAGTTGTCTGCCACATCCTCAACGTTCTTTATCTGATCAGTCTTCTGCACAAATCCTTCAGAGATCCATAGCAATTTTAACTGTCGGACAGGAATTTTTTGGTCTTCCTCAAATGCACTGAAGTAAAGTAGGCATGGCTTCAAACAATCTGGTAAATATTTGTAACTCAGCCCAATTGTGTTAATGCAATGCTCAGTTTCAACAACAGTGCGGGAACTCAGACCGTTTGCAACTTCTTCCCAAGAATCTTGCTCAGTGCTTGCAAGAATTCCAGCAACAACCACAACTGTGAGAGGTAGCCCCTTACATATTTTTGCTATTTGCATTCCAACTCCATTTAGAGCAGGAGGACAACCCATTTGCCCAAATATCCAACTCTGCATCAATTCCCAACTCTCTTCGTCACTCAGATGGCGGAGATGGTGAGGCTTGCTATCAAGTTTAATTTTCAAAGGCAGTGTGTGAGATCGACTGGTCATGAGAATTCTACTTCCATTGGCATCATCTGGGAACGATGTCTGCATCGAACTCCATGCATCAATGTCCCACACATCGTCCAAAACAATGACATACCTATTTCTCTTCAAATGCTTGTAGAGCTGTTCAGCCAAATCATCTTCGTTCTTCTTGTAGAGGTGTTCAGCCAAATCATCTTCGTTCTTCTTTTGATATTGGTCAGGACTCTTAGAAGCAATGCTACACAAAATCTGAGTTAACAAACCGTGCCTACTATGTACATGAGAAACACAACACTGGGTCAAACACGGACACGAAAGTGGCATGAAATTGAAGGATGATTGTAAACTTTGTTGGCTAATGTTGTCTTACCAAGTCCAGCCATACCCACAATCGAAACAATATCCAACTTCTTTGAACCTCTGGTAAGTCGATCAATAATTGTCTTTACTTCATCATCAAGGCCCACAATAATTTCATTCAATGCCGGGGAACTATGTTCTGATGCTATGAGAATAGAATTCTTGGTAACTGTCTGAGCTTCACTCCCATGTATCATGTTGTCAGCAATTTTTAGGGCCTCAATCTTCATAAGCTTGATATCTCGAGCAATGGTATCCAAACATTCAGGTTTGTCCCCAACCACAACAGAGTCAATGACTAATTCTGCCTTATATGCCACCTCCATAACATGATTCCACAGAGTTTGGAGTTTTTCATTCTGGTTGCGCCGCTCCGCAATATTCTGTGAGAAAGATCTTAAGAATTCAAGATCTTCAAGGATTGTTTGGACACGACCCGCCGTGAAAAGGAATTGAATTAGCCTCAGAAATTGCTATTTCCTTGAGATTTGTTAGAAGGAAGTCAATGGAGCCCAACTCATAGGTGCTGGGAAAACTAAATGATGATGGTGGATAAATTGATGCAACTTCTTCCATGATAAGCTCGAGCACTTTCAGCAAATGAAAAAGCGCAAGGTCTGTTTCCTTGGGCAAGCAGTCTTTCATTTCATTTGCATAAAGGGAGCAAATTACAATTCCTGTATCAATGACAACAACTCCAATAAGATGCTTCATTTCATCATTTAGCTCGTTAAACTTTCCCTGCTGCTGCCTGAGAAGGATACTAAGGAATCTTGATCCCTGGTGGAGTTTTTGCATTAGATCCCTCACAGAAACCGTAAAACTGGAAGAAGATCCTGTTATATCCACAAGATTATCTAGAAGACAATCAATAAAGTCTGCAACCACTAGGTGCTTATTCTTCTCCAAAGCTAAAGCCCATGATAACGATCTTGATAACTTTCATACCTTGAAGCTGTCAGGACATGGATATAAGTTTCTCGGGCTTGGGAGTCAACAGGATTAATCTTCTTGTGTATCAATTGAAAAACTTCTCGGATTTCATTGCAATCTTGTTGACCATCACTTTTCAGCCACCAACATAAGTAAATCAGTTTTGCTGCATTGACAGCCACATCTTCAACGTGAATCAACAGATCTATCAATTGTTTACGATCAACACCTTGCAGTATGGCAAAGCCAATGAAACTCTTCAAGAACTTTAGCTTCCCTCGTAGGGTTTCAAGGGTTTCTCGAAGATACATGAATGCTTGACCACATCGGAGTTTTTCTAAGAGAAGACCATCAAGATTCCGCAAAAGGGAATCAATGAAATCCATAGTTAGTTGTCCATCTCCATCATCTCCCAGTGAGTAGTCGTCCAACCAAGTGATGCATGATTCCTGAACAAAAAGCTTGATGGTTTCCCGGAATCTATCGATCTCACTTTCGAAGTTACTACGACGGACAAATACTAAGATAAGGAGAGTTACGATTTGGTGCAAGATTGTGAGATGTAAGATAAGCAGAGATAATATCCTGGGTAAAGCTATAAACCATATCTTCAATTCCCAATAAAAAATTATTCTTTCCCTCCTTGTGATCATGTTCCCAAAGATACTTTTCATGCTTCCTCCTCCTACAGTTGCTGCCATACAGAGCAAAGGTTTTCAGCAATTGTATATCCATCTGCAGGTAATTGGTAGAAGAACTCAACCCCATGCGGCGCCACTTCTCTAAAGCCAAATCCAAGCAACTAGTATGGCTACTGGAGGACATCTCCATTATGGTTTCTATGATGATATCAAATTTTTATCTGGTGAATAAACTTAATTAGTCCAAGTTGGTTGTGCTGCGCTTGATTGAAGATCTGGGCTCGAGCTTTAAACAACTTAACACAAATAACCTGGTGCTTGATTGAAGATTACCTGTTCGACGAAATACCCCTATGAAACCCCCGATAAACCTCTCTAACCCGACGGGATTTGGGCAAGTTCTCGACTCCAAAGCTTTATTAGAAAGATTCTTGACTCTAGAGAGTTGGTTGGATCCGAAAAACTACAGTGGATGAAGATACACTGGAGAATACAAAGTGAAATAGGTTTTGTGAAAGGAAAATTCAGATAATAGTATCAAATCAAAAAAGAGAAAATGGGAAGAGTGATTCGGTTGAAGAAACAAAAAGAGGTTGAATTTGCCATTTAATAAAAATAGCTGTGGCAATATCATTGCCCATTTATTTATTAGGAAACTAACTGAGAAAATTCTTCGTCACCAGTCTACTTTTAGCCAATAAAGTTGTCTAAATAATTACCAGAAAATTGTTAGAACAAGAGACAGCTTGAAGGTTTGTTGTATTATTGTCACTTTCAGTTTAGTTTGTCTTTACTGTAATTGGTGCATAAAAGAATATTACAAATTAACCTCTACGGTATAATAAAATTAGTAATTGACTACATTTGGTATTAATAACAATCCATATTAAATATTTAATTTTTAAAAAACATTTCTTACTAATAAAATCAATCCACTAAACACTCAATTTTTTAACAAACTTATCTTGTTTTGTATGAGAAATAAGAAAAATAGGAAAAATAATATATCTTTTCTCTGCCATATACATACCAATGTATTTGTGGGTGCTTTTTGCATCTTTGCACAATTCAAGAAATAGAAAAGAGACGAAATAATTTGGTAGATTCAGTCTATATTCTCACTTGTAGATCATGTGTTGTGTGGATCAAACTAATTATATCTATCTATATCTATATCTATACTAATTAAAAGAGGTAATATGATTTAATGATTTAAATTTTCTTTCCGAAATTACCCTTATTATAAAATTTAATTACTTTGTTATATCCTCTAACTTGAATGCCTTTTTTATAATGATTTACATTATTTATGTAAATACTGCTCAAAGAGTAAAAGAGGAAATAAAACCTATTTTTAAGGTTTCATAATAGGAAATAAATTTGATTGAGATTGCATATTTCCTTATTTAATGGAATATTAGAAATGAGTTTTAGAAATTAAAGAAGCATAGGAAATAATTTTATTGGGACGGATTTATGAAATCAAGAATAATAAAAAAATAAAATTTACATATTTCATTCATACTTTTGGACCCTTAACGAGAAAAAATTATAAAAAGTACACAAGAAATAAAATTAAATTTTTTAGACTTATATTTAATTAGAATTAAGTTTGATTGAAGCAAATTCCCTCATAAAGTAGAATTTTAGAATAGATTTAAAAACAAAAAATGAATATTAAATAAAATTATTTAAAAAATTAATTGAATATATACTATAATAAATGAAGGTATTTGATTTAGTTTTATATTTTCTTTGCCGAGTTACTCTCACTATAAAATTTAATGACTTTGTTAATGTTCCCAACTTGAATGCCTTTTTAGGCAATTTATGTGAACACTTCTCAAAGAGTAAAAGAATAAATAAAACGTACTTCTAATATATTTTAGAAAATAACATTTGATAAAAATAAATTTTCTTATGTAATAGAATATTAGGAATGAGTTTTAGAAATTAAAGAAGAGTAAGATTTTTTTATTTTTGGAATGGGTTTTATAAATTAAGCGATAATAAAAATATAAAATTTACTTGGTAAAGAAATTTACATGTTTCACATATACTTTTCCTGTCTCTTATAGCCATCAGGTATCCTAAATAGTACACATGAAATAAAAACTAATTGTGTGAGACTTCATTTAGAATTAAATTTAATTGAAGTAAATTTTCTCATAGAGTAGAATTTTGGAATAGATTTCAAAATTAAAGATGAATTTAAATAAAGTTATCAAAAAAAAAAAAACTTAACAGAATAAAATTTCTCATTAAATAGAATTATGCATATGATTATTATCAACATATATAGGTTGTGGATACATTAATAGACTAGACAATATTTATATGCAATTAAAGAAATTAATAATTAATTAAAAACTATTAAAAGAAAAAGAAAAATTCGTTTGACAAATATATTTACATAAAGGAACAAGAAGCAAAACCAGGTTATTATAATTTCGAAGAGTTAAATTTCATTTTAGCCATTCAAACTAAGTAAAAATCTCAACATGACTTTCTAAATTGAAAAGGTCTCGATTTGATCCTCCAAATTGAAAAAATATTCTAATATAGTCCTCTAAATTCAAAGAGTCTCAATTTGCTCCTCAAAACTAAAAGAAATGTCCCAATATGACCCCTAAAATTGAAAGATTATCAATTTGACCCTCTAAATTGAAATTTTGTTCTAATTTGCCCTCAAAACTGTATTCTGATACAAAAATACCATTAACCTTTTAAAAGTATACGATTTTAAAATATTATTTCAATCTTAATGATTACATTACTTTTAGATTAAGATTTTTCTACAGAATAGAGAGTTACATATGTTATCTATTTTTCAAGGATGAATTTTAGAAATTACACAAGTATGAAAATAAAACTTTTTAAGGATTAGGAATTAAATTAAATAATAGTAGGAACTATTAGGTATTAAAAAAAAAAAAAGTAGGAATCATCATGTATAAAACTTATGGACTCTTTTTAGAGAATAATTCTGAATTTTTTTCTATTTTTGTTTCAAGAAAGCCAAAAAAAAAAAAAAAAAAACAAATGAGACATAGAATTACTTAAAAGTCTCAAGGCTAGGCTAGTTCAAGCTCAACCCAATCTGAAAACCCAACCCAATCCAACCCAAATGAATTTGGGACTAAATGGATTGGGTTTGGGTTGGGTTACCGAAACAAATTGGGTTAGGTTTTATTTTTCAAAATCTAACCCAACAACCCGATAACTATATATAATTTACTAATAAATTTTTATTTTAATTATTTTCACCGTTTTATATAACTTATACTTTATTTTCTTTTCGCTCTTCATGTAACATTCATTTAACATGTTTTAAAATTTTGTCTTTTTCATTCTTAAATTAACCATTTAATTTTTGACAAAACATAATTTGTAATGATGAATTTACACTAAAATTTTTACCATTTAAATTTCTTAAAAAAAAATTTAACCCATGTAACTCGAAAGCCCAATTAATTAACCAGCCTGAGTAATACTTGGATTGGGTTTATTTGAGTTTCAATATTACTTAGGTTCGATTTATTTGAGTTTCAATATTATTTGGGTTGGGTTGGATTGGGTTGAGTTGGGTAGGGTTTAATTTTTTCTACACAGAAACTCAAAAATCTGCCAACCTAATAACCCTAACCATGAACGCCCTTACTCATGGCCATTTAAATTTGAATTAAAACATTGTTGACTAGATTTTATAATGATGAAAAATTCGTCGTCCAAAATATGAAAGAATTTTGCTTTTGTATGGTGTACTAAAAAACAAATACAATGTAGAATTTATCTTTTCAATAATTATTAAATTGATTGGATGAGTAAGAAAATGGCGAAAAATATGATCTATACCTCTTTTATTTTTCTTAAAAGAACATAATTCTTATCTTGCAATTTTTTTGCATTTTGTTCCCTTTTCGTATATTGAATAATTAGCTTAAATCATATTTAATGTAAGTTATGCTTTTCCGATAATCAAAAATTAGTTCTTAAATTATATTGGTTAAAATTCTTAATAGATAATTATTGTTCTCCGATAAAATATTAGATAATATCTAATGTTAAATGTTAATGACTGTATAAATTACACACTAAAGTATATGGATGTCAAATAAGTTACTAATTACATTTTAACTAAAGTGTACCTTGACTAATAAAACCTAAATACTAAATGTTTATTATTACTTTTAAATTATTACTATACAAGTTGATAGCTATTGCAGCTATATGTTGTTGATCTTATTATATCAAATAAAATTTATAATATTGAATATATAGCCTTTAATTTACTATTATATGATTGATAGTTTTAACATAATAAATTAATCACTAAATTTCACATCGTAAATTGCTTAACGGTGGTAGACTATTTTTCTTTTCTTTTTTTCTTTTTTTCTTTTTTTTCTTTTTTTCTTTTTCTATTTTCAATATATAATTCTTATATTTTGTGCAAACTACATATATAAAAGAGATTGTGTTTCCTAAATTATAAATTGCTATTTAGTATTTACACACGAATGGTTCCTTCATCAAATTAGTTCCAAGAGAGGTATAGGGATTCATGAATAATCAAATGTCCTAAAGCACTTGATAAATCCAAAATTGTTAGAATAGAACTTGAATAATTGAAGAGAATAAAAGGTTTAAAAAAGCTTTATAAATTGTCAACATTTTTTAAGACTACACAATTCTCTTTGATTACTAAACTTATAAAATGGATATAATAATAAGCTCCAATATATTTTCCATAATACATTGTGCTCCAATTTCATGGTATTTTAAACTTTCCTATTTTTGAAATTAAATAGAGTACCATGAGCTCATTGTATAATGATTCAATAATTCTTAATCGAGAAAATAGACTTTTATTTTAAAAATTACAAGGTAGATGTGTTATTCACAAGATACAATTATATAGCTTTTATAAAATTGCTTGAACTATTAAACTTAATTCAAACAAATCTTTTACATTTCTAGCAAAGTATATATAAAGAAAATGTATAAAATCATCTACGACCAAATATTTCTCTAAACTCATTCAAATTACAAAATTTTTTTTTGATTTAGTTAAACATTGAAAGTTAAAACAGAAATTATATAAGCGAAAAATTAAATGAACTAAAAAAATCAAATAGTTAATATCTCCAAATATACTTATTTTTTAATTTATAATAATAAAATCAAACAATTAGTATTTTCAAATATGCAAAGCACGTGCTCCCATTAATTAAATAGTTAATATCTCCAAACAAATTTACTTTTTAATTTATAATAATAAAAGTCAAACAATTAGTATTTCTAAATATGCAAAGCACGTGCTCCCATGCTAGTACCATTTGATAAATAATATTTGGTCGAAGTTTTTGGTAGTTTTTGGAGAATAATGTTGATTTTTATAATAATAGGATATTTGTTTGGATTCAAACAATATTTTAAAATAGCTATTTGAATAGCAAAAAATAATGAACACCTGCTCTAAATAATCATTTGGATATACAGTAATAGTCCACGACTAATATTAATCACTATATATTCATTTATGTTAAAAACATGTTGTGGACCAACGTAAATGGATATTACTACCGATTAAACATAGAAATAAGTTAACTTTAAACAAGTTGGCAGACTAAATACATATCGATATAGTTTAAGCAAATCGACAATGACGACCGCAATTCAAAACATCACTACCACTAATAAATGAACTTAAAAACCTACCAATAAAAGTGTTCAATCAGCCGTTCAAATGTTAACATTGGATCATAGTAAAGGATTGGAGGTTGATTTGTGCCTTTAGATGCAATAGTCGTTAATGACTCATTTAAGCCATTTGGCCACTCGATTTGAATTGAACTTTTCGACATTCCAAACCTAATAATTTATTACCTGTTTGTTACCTGACACAATGATTGTATAATAAGTGTTTTCACCTTTTATGTTTTATTTTGTCATTCGTTTATATAGAAATTAATTTTTTTGAAAAAAAATGAGAGTTTACCGTGAATCTTCACCTACCCTTAGTCATTGGAAAAGTGTAGTCTTATTATTTGAAATACACTATGTTGTCCGCAATTAATTTCTTTTTATCATTTCTCAAGAAGTTGACAAACTGAGAAAGTATGTAAAGAACAGATAATTTTCTAGATAACTAGTAAGATGCATGTGTTGACCTATATATATTATTGTATTTGTGTGCACATGGCGTGTACATACACATGATTTTAATTTTTGTTTGTTTAATTAATGCTTCTTTTTTTTTTTGGAGGAAGAAAGCACATGCTTTGCAATTATATCTCAAATATTAAATTAAGCATATAAGATAATATCAAGTAATATATTGAATTTGGAATTACAAACATTAGATAAACTAATCTAAGAATTGAAACTGTGGCTGTTTAATCAACTAAAACAAGTATAATTACAAGCCTTGAGACATGAGAGAATAGTTGTCAACATATATAAATTAAAAAATAGGCCTATTAATTTAATTAATCCAAATAGAAAAAGTATTTAATTATTAAGAAACTTGATAATGATTACAAACTTATAAATTTCACTAAAGCTAAGCACGCATGAAGCATTTATTCCTTTATTTTAACTTTGATTTTATTAATAGCAACATTTTACAAGTTGTTAATGTTTAATTTTATTATGTTCTTTTTCAAATGGAGTTAATCATAGAAATCATTTTTCTTATGAAGTCTCTGGAATATCAATTTCTTTTTTGTGTTTTTGTAGTTTTACGAATCCATAGATGTGATTTTGTCTCAAACAATTATTCATAATTGGTTAATTGGTTATCATGATTTTCAACTCATGTTTTAATTTATTATGCTCTTTTGTGGTGAATTAATCTCAAATTCTTAGATTTAGTTTTCTATTTTCTTAAAAAATAATGTAATTGTAAAGTTGATTTGTTTTCGTGCTTTAGTCTTCAGAATCTATTAGAGTGATCTTGCCTTAAATATAGAAGTTTACATAACTTGATCTTGAATCATATAATTTTTTTAAATTAATATGTTGGCTTTCCTGAATAGTTAATTTGATTCCCTAATTATGTTTTCCATTTTGTGTTACTTTTCGTGTAGCTCTTATTTGCCGATGAAATCGTATAGGGCAAATCGCTGAAATAATCCTTCAACTTTTTTACTTTAGTCAAAATAATCTCTTAACTTTTTTTTGTAGCCAGAATAATACTTCAACTTTTATTTTTTAGCCAATATAGTCCTTTTGTGGTGGAGCCATCACAAAAATCTCTTTATTTTTTGATAAATTCTACATACACCCCCCCTGTGGTTTAGTTATTTTTCACATTTGACTAATTTAAAATTTTACAAAACTTTATGGCCAACTTTTTTTAAAAAAAAAGGCCCAGTGGTTGATTGAGGGGATCTGACAGTAGCGTTAGTGGGTGACAGTTGGTATCTCGTGGGGTGGGGGAGGCGCTTGGGTAGCTGAAGGGGTGGTTCGAGAGTTGGGTTGGTGATAGTTTCGAAATGGAAAAAGGAGAAGAGAGAAGAATTAGGATTTTAAAATTGTTTTTGGTAAAAAATAAAGTTTCATTTTTTTTAAAACTTGTTTTGAAGTTTTTTTTTCACCCCTTCAAATTAATTTCTTTCTTATTTTTTCCATTTTAAACTATATAGGGATTATATAGAAAATAAGTAAACTTTAGGGGGTGTATGTAAAATTTATCAAAAAAAAAAAGAAAAAGGTTTTTATGGTGGCTCCACCATAAAATGACTTTCTTGGCTAAAAAACAAAAGTTAAAGGACTATTCTGGCTAAAAAAAAAAGATTGAGGGACTATTTTGGCTAAAGTAAAAAAGTTGAGGGACTATTTTAGCGATTTTTCCAATAGTGCATGCTAACTATCTTATTAAGTCTATACATAATCATGTAAAGTTTGGTGACAATTTTTTTTAATACACGAGTGGTGAAAGTAGGATAGTTTTTTAAGCATGTTTTAGGTTTCCAAATTTAAGACAAAAATAATTCGAATTTGGATATGTATATCGAACATATATATTGGATCGATATTTTTTAACTTTCCAAATTTAAGACAAAAATAATTCGAATTTGGATATGTAACATATATATTGGATCGAATTTTTTAACTGAGTTTAGGTGTAGATGTGAACAGGAAAATTTATAGCTTCTAAGAGGCATTTATCTCTTTGAAACATCTCATATTTATTATTGATGAGAAGCAAATTTAGGCTTCATTTGCTTTTCGCCCCATGAGCTGATGAGGTTAATACTTTGAACTAAGTAATTTTCAAGTGTAATACTTATAACTAATTAGAAATTTTCTCTTTCAATTTCTCTTAAAAAGTTATGTTTATTTTGAGAAAAATTTAAAGTTTTGCAAATAAATAAGTGCCATGTATTTATTCTTCTAAGAGGTGAATATCTTAAATATTACAACATGGATGTTTTTGTATTTTTTCACTAAATACTATTTTAGATTTATTGAATTTGGACTTTATCTTCTACTTTTATACTCATTATTGCACCCTTTAGCCTGTCTTTAGTGTCATAACATACAATTCCACAGTAATATATGCTACTTTTTTTGGGCATTATTAATTTAACCTATTGTATTTTTTCTTATACCGTGGTGTATATACGCTCAAAGGTCTATCTAAACCCTCATTTCTTCTATTGTTAACCATTCTCATACCTCTTCAATCTTCAGATTTTGCCACTTCCCCCACCACCACAAATCACATGCCTTCTTTTCCCTTTCTCTTTGTCTATTTTTCCTCTCATTGAATAGAATAGAGTAGCAACTAACTTGCGTTTAAGTGATTTGGTTATTAAATATTTTATTTAGATATAAATTTAAAAATTCAAATTTCTTTATATTATTAAGATAGAGATTTGATTTTCGATTTTTTTAATCTAATTAAACTTTCTCTTTTTTTTTAAATTTAGATAAATAAAAATAGATTTGATTTTTGTCGTTAAAAATAATAAAAAAAAAGAATAGAATAACAGCCAGGCTGTAGTCTACTAAGCAGCAATAGTAGGTACATCATATAGTATTATTTAATTCAGAAAATGTCAAAAAAATAGTATAAAAAAGGAGAGAGTGGCTCGGTCACCATCCACATAGAAAAGACGAGGTGGGTAGGTTACACGCAGGAAGGCGAATATCATTGCCCCTTTATTTATTAGGAAACTAATAGAGAAATTTCTTCTGTCTACTTTTGGAATAAATTTATCTAAATAATTACCAGGGTTAAATGCATAAAATTTTATAAATTTACACTCTAATTGTACTTTATTTCCCTTAACTTATTTAATAAGTATTTTATTTTATTTTTATATATTTTAGAATAAAATTATCCTTTTTATTTTAATTATTGTTTTTTCCTTTTTCTTCGTCTTTTTTACTTTTTAATGTTCGTATCTTGTTTTTCTTTTTAGAAAAATTCATTTTGACTAAAACTTGATACAACTAAACAATTACATTAATTTTATAATTAATTAATTAAAATTCTAACTTTTCACATGTGTCTAAATAATTTTTTTACATGTATGTATCAAAATAATTTAATTTATAGATTAACCATGCTCTAATACAATAAATATACCTTGTTGTAATATAAAGTTAGTAAATAACTATTAATAATAAGATTAATAATTAAAAAATATAATTTTTGAGTTAGAGGAAATTAAAAAATTTGTTGTGTACAACTAAAATTATAGAATGAAAAAATGTGTACAAACCTTTGTTTTGGTATAATATCTAGAAAATATAGTAAAAAAAATATGATAGTTGCCTAATATAAGGGTTTTTGGAATTACAGTAAACTCAACCAAAATATAAGTTGTGAATGAAATGGCACAAAAAAAATTTGTTTGCATACTTAGAATATATATTTTAATTTTTTTGACAATTATTTTATCTATTTATAATTTGTTTATTTCTTAATTATAACATTAGTGAAACTCACAAAATCTATATTATACTAAAAATATATATTACTTGTATTAAAAAAATTAATTTATTCTATAAATTATTATACACATGTAAAAAAAATTATATCCCACTTTTAACTAACCAATTATTAATAGTATAATAATTTAGCGGTAACAAGAAAAATGGATAAGAAAATAAAAGGAAAAATATGAGAGAGAAAATAAATAAATTGGTAATAAAAGAAAAAAATAAGAAAAACAAAATTATTAAAATAGTAAAGATAACTTTGTCTCAAAACATTAATAAGTAAGGAACAAATGGATGAATTGCTTATTAAATAGGGTTAATTAATTTTACCTCCCTGGGGTTTGGTCAATTAATCAAACCCAGTGTTTGGAAAAATTAAATATACCCCCTGTTTAACCATAATACCTCTCTCGTTTGTGAACGTTAAAGATTCTATTATTAATAGAAAAATCTAAAGTCCAAGGACAAAAATGTCCTTATGAAACCCAACTTTTTTTTCTCTCGCAAAATCACTCGGTATCTTCTGTCTTCTCTCACAATTGATCCCCATATTATCCCTGTCGCTCTCTAACGGCATCAATGGTAGAGACTAAGATCCATAACCCCCTATAACTCTCATTTTTGATTTTAGGTTCTTTTTCTATTTTTCTCTCAAACTCAATTTTGATTATAGATCGAGTTCTTAGATGCAAATTTAGAAAGCTTCAGCAGTCATACAGGCAGAAAAGAGAGAAAACAATCGTAAACTGCGATTCGTGGAGCGACTACTTTAGTAAGTTATCTATGATTTCGACGAGAAGGGGCTGTTGGGATATAAAATTGGGAAGCCTTGTACGTTTCGTTCGGCGGAGGTAGTAGTGTTTTGAGAGGATGGTTATGGTGATTGAGAGAGTGTGAAGGGAAATAATAGTTGTAGGAATTTGAGGAAACACCATAACTGGTTCTAAATCATTCTTCAGAATTTTCAAATATTTAAGAAATCAGTTTGATTATGTCGTGGGACTTCATAGTATCCTTTCTTCCTTCAGTTAAAAGATTCAAAAGAATCAATTTTGCATTATTGTTGAGCTATATTTTGTGGATAGCACCAATCCCATCTCCAATAAATTAGCGTATACAATAGTAGTAATTGATTTTTGCAATTTGGAATTATCAAAGGATTACTGCAAATCTTGCTTTTGATTAATTTCTATCATTAGTCATGCATTGTGACTGTGTTTGTGCTGCAACCAAAGGATGAGTGGCCCGCGATAATGGTGCTGGACCAGAGAAAGACGATAGTAATTTCTTCGGCTATAACGAAATTGTGAGAGTTTGGTCATTCAAATATATTTGTTTGACAGATTTGTCTTATTTTGTAAGAGAAATAAGAAGAATATAAAAAATAATGTATCTTTTCTCTACCACAAACATGCCAATGTATCTACATCTTTTAATTCCACAATTAATGAAAAAAAAAGAAAATAATTAGATAGATTTGGTCTATAATCTTGTTGATCATGTGCTGTATGAATTAAACTATATATAATAAAAAAAATCACATCAACAGATAAAAATAAAATTTTATAAAATTTAATTCAAATCACAAGATTTATAATTAGGACCAAAAATCTAAATTTGATATAATTTTTAAATATTTTTCATTAATAAAAAAGAGTACACATTTTTATCTATTTCTTGTATTAGACAATTAACAAAATTTGTATGATGAATGAATAAACAAAGGAAAAAATGACCCACAACAATAAATTTCTAACTTTCTGTGTGTCTCAATGTCCTGTCAAAATTCAAAAGCCACTACATAGAAATGTCAAAGTTCCTTTCCAAATTTGATGATATTATTGACTGCCTATCTGGAAATAATTCAAATTAGCGTCCAAAAAATAATCTAAAGCAGTTCAAGTAATATGCTGTTGAAATTTCATATCAGCCCTCCAAATAACAAACAAATTTTCATAACTCGTCAAGACTTATCTACAATCCTCCACCCCAAATAAAATTTGGACCAATAATGTCTTCCTAAGACATTTTAGTGCAAAATTTAGATGGTGCGTGCCCAACAACATAGAAGCAAAGATGCAGTAATTTTAATTCTTCGTATTAGAAACCATCCTCATCTTGAAATTAATCAAATATAGATGTGTTAAATCTACATGTTGATTACCTAACGAAATGTTAATTTTTGCCAATAAAATAAAATTTAAGTGATAAAATACGTATTTTATGATTTATTAATCATAAATTTAAAATAAAAAGAGGTGTTTTATATTTTAATCACAGGATAAGACAACCAATGAACCAATTCCCTTTCTTGAGATCATTGTCATAGCACTAAATTTGATCCCTTCTTTTTCTAAACTAATAAGCCCAATTTAACAAGATAATGATATGAATTTCTTCAACGTATAGGAATGACAAGTTGAATGAATTTAGGCAATTACTTCTTACTTTCCCCTGTATCTTGTAGTCTAGACGACAAATCTATTACCCTCTCCGTTCTAATAAATGACAAATATTTAGATAGTTCTAATTTTTTGATCTTATTTATAAATCTTGTGATATAGATTTAATTTTAAAAAAATTATGATATCAAATAATATAAATAAAATTTGTAAGATTAAATTTTAATTACAAGATTTATGGATAAAATCAAAAATTCAAATTTATCTAAATATTTTTCCAAATAAATTGGTCGCTTTTCAGTAAGCGTGAATTTTTCAACAGTAGTCTTGATGATTTTGCTTTAGTTCCACACTTTTTAGCCATGGGATAGTTGCTTTCGACTTGATGGAATGAAAGAAAAGATTGTGGGCCCAACACGTTTTAGTGACAAGTGAAAAACTATAAGTTTTGGGTGTGTTACTTAACAAAGATTACTTATGGTATATTTTTCAAAAAAAAAAAAAAAGGATTACTTATGGTAGTATAGGTCACGGTCCTTCCTTTCACTAGCTTTAAACGACATATGAAAAACATTTGTAGAACCCATAATAATGAGTAACATTTTTGTTAAATATTATAAATGAGGGTAAAAGTGATAAATAAATACAAAATATTTATTATTTAAGATAAATAACAAATATTTTAAGACAAAAATATTTAAAATTTTGTGTCGGATTGTATTTTTCTTCAAAACTATTATATATCCGTTGAATCAGTTAGATACTAACTACTTCTTTCTTTGCTTCTAGTATTACTAACTGATAGATTGATGAGGATTATAGTACAAATATAGAATTGAATAATTTAGGGATTTATCATCAGGAAAAAAGAAAAAACAAATTACCTGCAAATCCATAAACTTTTGGTATTAAAACATATGAATTACCAAGCTCAAATTACCATTGCTAATTAACTTTAGCCCAAGACCGGTAAAGATTAGGTATTTTTTTTTTTATAAATTAATAACATTCTAATTTAACTTATTTTACAAGAAGAAATTTAATTAAATATTATTAAGGGATTAAAAAAGATCTTCTAGACCAAGTAATGATACTTTAACACTTATCTAAATTTTTACAAGATAAATATGAGATTTGAATCCAAAATCTCATAACGAAAAAATATGTTATGAAATATTTGTTGGCCAACTCCATTAAGTGGAGTCGGTTGGTAGAGATTACGTACATATTGACAATTTGGAATTTCAGTAAGCAATGGGTCTCTCATTATCATGAGAGGGGCCGATAATGATTCAAGATGCCAAGTTGCAAAAGAGGGGCCGGGCCATCTGGCTTCAATGCGATCGGCAACCGCAGAACAATTTCAAGGAAGATGAACAACAAAATAAACCAAATAATAATAATAATAAGGAAAGATAATACCACATAATACAAACATCAGAAGTTGGATAGAAGAATAATATCCTTTTCTTGGCAAATTTTTTAGTGCTATTTAGTGTTGGGAGAGACTACTAACACAGTTAGAGGCATCTTCATCGGTCGGTATTTCGATAATTTTGTAAAAAAAATTCTATATTTCGGTATTTTGGTGCAAGAAAATCAAAACCAAATCGAAACCAAATTTTTTTTCGATTGATTGGTTAATCAAACTTTTTTTTTTTTGATTTATCTGATTAACCAAAATTTTATAGTTAATTTAAAAATTAAGTATAAAATTAAATATTAAACTAATCAAATTAATAAACTAAAACTTAAAACTGTTAAAACTAACACTAGGATTACCAAATTAAAAAATAACAAAGGAAAACAATATTAAAGTATTAAATGAATGGAAAATGAAATTGAGTTACTAAAAAACTAAAATTAAAACTAATAAGACTAAAAATTTGATAATTTAATAGTTCGATATTTTACTTTTAATAACCAAATTTAAATCATATAATCAATTTTTTTATTTGATTTATCCCAAAATCAAAAACCAAACATGAAAAGCTGTGGCTTGTATTGGATCTGTTCCTTTAGAGTTGTTTTATTTAGAGTCGATAACGTGATGATCTCATTTTGAATACGAAGAATTTCTGAATTACTGTGGAGGGAAAATCCAGTCTCGGCAGATGACAGGTCACGCCTTTGGAGGAGGCCTATGATGAGTATCGTGAGGCTGAAAAGTAGCGCTTTAGGAGTGTGCAAGTATTTGATTAATCGAATTTGTAATGGATTGCAAATTTAATTAGGTTAATAAGTTAGTTAATTTTAAATTTGGTCAAAAATTAGTTAATTGAATTTATGATCTAATCTACAGTTAATGAATTTGAAAATGAATAAATTTTTTGAATTTGATTAACTGATTACCGAATTCAATAATTAAAAATAAAATTTTTTTAAAATATTTTGACATATAAATAATACATCACTAAAAATAGAAATTTAGTTATTAGACTAAAAATTATTTATTTATAATTATTATATTTATCTTTATTTTTAATTTAATATCATGTAATTGTTATATTGCATCCATAAATCACATTAAATTGACTATACATTAATTCATACTGAATTATAATATTAAATTAGCATCCATAAATCACATTAAATTGACTTGCGATAAGTATTTATTAATCTTTGCAAGTTACATGATATTATAGTATTGTGCAATTATATTGCTTCAATCAAGTTATAATATAGTTGTTTTTTTCCTTATTTTTTTGAATCATTTATCAAAAAAATTCGCACAACATAGCAAATTACAAGACAAAAATAAAATAAAATTTAAAAAAAATTTTGCTTGAAAAATAAGTTTTTGCATTTCCAAAGAATTTTGACCCATTATTAAGGATACTAGTAACTCAAGTTGAATTTATTTAATCGAATTTAAAATCGAGTATCGAATTTGAATTTAGTTAATCGAATTTTCTACTAAATTGAATTTGAAATCGAAATTGGTTAAAAGTTTTATAATCCTTTTTTAAATTTCAACCGATTTTATTAACAGATCGGTTAATTGATGCCCTCCTCTGACCTCAAGAGGACATTTTGCTATATTCTAGGTAATCTAAATAGAATTCCTCTACCGGTCCTCAATCACTGTGCTGGATCACAAGGAGGATGGGACACCATTATTGGCAGATTGTGATGCTGCAATTGGAGATGAAGAGAGCTGTCAATCGAATCCAAGCATAGGCAATTTGCATGGGAACAAAAAGGGCAATCAAAATTTGCCAACCAAAGTGGTGGTAGTGCTTCGATAGCCAACAATAGAATCAGCATTCCTACGAGGCCATATTGGTGGATTTGCACTACACGGCTACTAGCTTCATTTTTCTGATTCTTGCATGTAATTAATGCATGAGATCAACGGGATTAGGATTCCCAAATCATAACTGATATGCACTATAGTCTGTGTAGCCAACATATGGAAAATGAAGTAAAACTGAACTTTGAGAATATGGAAGATTTGATCACAAAAGGAGGTGCCATCCCATAAACAGTATACAAACATTTATTTATTTGTCTCAACGATTTTCAATCTAAAACAGAATTAGACCTAAATGAACTCTTTGGCGAGGCCAGTTTAGCAGACAGTCCAACTAGCAACAAAAATATTTCCGGAACTTCTAACTATTTCAAATGAACACCAAATGGTTTGAAGCCAGTTTCACATCTACTCACCACTTGTCATAGCAATTTGTAAAGACATAGATATTGTTAACATATTTATCTTTTAATATATATGTTAGGAATATATTTAGTTATATATATTTGTTAAGTGTATATTTTATTCTTTAATTATAGATTTTGATTAATAAAGCAGTTCTTATTTGTTTAATAGGATAGTCTATTTAAAAAAATTTCTTATATTATTATATTTTGCTTCTTGCTCGCCCATATCTACTAGCTAGCAGTTGATCTACTAGCCTGAAGTTTGGAAATTCTTCTCTTGCCTCTTTGATCAGCAACCAACAAATATTGGACCTAGACAAATTCAGTCTTATTTGAGATAACTCTTACAAATGCAATAGAATTGTCTGCAGGATGTTGAACGATAGAAACTTGTGAAGAGGAGAACTAGCCCGGAACTGTTATTCATCAGTTCCAGGCTCCAGCTAATTAATCTACCCATTAATGAGCCAACACAGGCTGAATTGAATTTTGATTTTTCTGTTTCTTTTTTTTTTTTTTCTTTTTAACTAATACATGAAAAACAAATGAATTGAAGTGGTGGAAAGTTGTAATTAAATATGAGTTTTTCTTTCATTTGCAGGTTTTAGGAAACTTATGGAGTCATTTCTTCGTCATCAGTCTGCGAATAAAGTTGTTTTAAATAAATTACCAGAAAATTATTAGAATAAAAGATGACTTTGAAAACTTGTTGCATTATTATCACTTCTTTTTTAAAATTTAATTAGTTTCTGCCATAATTAGTATGTAAAAAAATATCTTTATTGATACAATAAACATAATGATTAATTGTGTTTCGTACTAAAAAAATCAACTTACTAAATATTTAAATTTTTAATAAATGAACATGTATATAGTGGAGAAAAAAAAATCTTTATTAATAATGAAGAAACCTAATAAAAGAAAGATACATGTAAAAGAGAATATTAAAATAATATGAGAATAAATGTTGATTACTTAATTAAGTGCTAATTTTTTACAACAAAGTATAACTTATGTAATAAGGTATTTATTCTATAATTTATTAGCCATCCATTCAAGATAAGAAAATGTTTTATTTTTTAATGGTAGGATAAGATAACCAATGAACTAATTCCCTTTCTTGACATCATTATCATGGCACTAAATTTGGTCCCTTGTTTTTCTAAACTTGGTCCCTTGTTTTACTTCTTTCCTTGGCTCCTAATTATTACTAGTTGATAGATTGATAAGATATTTTATATTATACTACAAATATAGAATTGAATAATTTAGGATTTTATCAACAGAAAAAAAAAAAAATTACCTGCCAAGTAAGTTTTGGTATTAAAACGTATGAATTACGAGATGCTGACTAACTTTAGCCCTACAGTGGTAGAGATTACCTACCTTATATTGACAATTTGGAAATGCAATAAGCATAGGGTCTCCCATTATCATGACTCTGAGAAGCCAAGTCGCAAAGAGGGGCCACTTTGGCTTTGACGCGATCAGCAGAAAAATTCCAAGAAAGATGAACCTTAGAAGTTGGCTAGAAGAATAATAGTCTTTTTTTGGTAAATTTTAGTGCAATATAGTGTTGGAGTGAGGCTTACACAGTCCTGTCACCTTCTTTGTGGGAGAGAATTGGAGATCTTTTATAAGGTTTATTATTTATATAAATAATAAAAAATTTTAAAAGATGAAACCTATCAAATCAGTAGTGGACATTTTAAAAACAATTTGATTTATGAAGAATTATTTGATATATGAATACGAGATGATAATGAGAATAAAGGTTAATTGTACATATAGATATTATTTATTTAATCATTATTGGAATCAGTTTATAGAAATGAAAGAGTTAGAAAATATTTAATTTTATTCTAACATTAAAAAATATCTACTACTATTACAATAGTTGTAATTTGAATTTGAATTTGAATTTTATTAACTTATTAGTATAATGAAACTTATTTATTGTTCAAACCAAACGAAACAATTAAGAATGAATAATATAAACCTATAATAATAATGAAATTTATGATTCCTAACTTCAATTTTTGAACGACAACCAAATATCTCTTTAATTTAGATGAATCACATGACTACCGTGAGTCCATGTATCTTTTTTCTGGGCTTGCCATTTTGATCTAGTCCAGTGGCTGAATAATTTTGGACCTATCTGATGCTCTTCACTCATACCTCGTTGGGCTGGACCAATAATAGCTGTAGCTTGTAGTATTCAATCTGTTTCTTTACCCTATGTTCGGTACGTGAGTGTGACTTAAAATAGAAAGGTCATTTTAAATAAAATGTGTATCTAAATCGAATAATATCATATTTATTTTTTTTTAAAATGTGTTTTTTTGCAAAAAGATTACACTAGGCAAAGAAAATTTTTGAATAAGATTTAGATAAACACGTAATCCCATAATCTTCTCTTTCTAAAATAAAGTTGGGTAGAACTTTTCTCGACTTTTTTTTTTTTTGAAGAATAGGGATTCCATGATATATATATATATATATATATATATATAGTAAGAATGGTTTTTCTCACTACAAAAAAATTACAAATTTCATGCGGATTTTTGCTGCGACTTTTTTTCACAGGTAATAGCTACGGAATTTATTGCGGATTATAGTTTTCTAGTTTTGAGAATAAAATTTTGCTACGGATTAAAAAATCCGCAGGTAAAATTCCTTCCATAATGTTTAATTGGGAATGTATTACCAACAAAAAAATACGCAGCAAAATTTGTAGGTAAATTTTCTGCGGATTTTGCTGCGTAAATTTGTTGCGGATGTAGCTGCGGATATAGCTGTAGATTTTTGGGAAGAATTTTTTGGCCTTTTATGTAGTTACATGCGGAATTAGATGCGGATATTTTGCATGTGAAAATATTCACAGCTAATTCCTTAGGAAATTTTCGCAGCAAAATTCCGCAGGAAAATACTTAGCAAAAAGTCGTAGGAAAATTCGCATGTAACTACATAAAAGGTCAAAAAATTCTTCCCAAAAATCTACAGCTATATCCGCAACAAACTTACGCAGCAAAATCCGCAAAAAAATTTGGGAAAATCTAGATGTGTATAAGAGACACTCCGCCACCTTCTACCACCATTCACCCGCCCTCCTTCTTCCTATTTCCCTTTCTTCTTCCCGCCGTCTTCTTCCTATTTCCATCTCTCCTTCCCATCCCTTCTTCCTCATTTCTTTCTCTCCTCAAGTTGGTTGCTCCTCTTCAAGGCTGGTTATTTCTCCTCCTCAAGCCGCCGCCGCCGCCTCCTCCTCAAGCTGCAACCTCGTCAAGCCGCCACCTACTCAAGCCGCCACCTCCTCAAACAGTTTCAAGGTAATGTATTTCTATGTTTCCACTTTTTAATTTTTTTTATCCGTGTTTTTTTTTTTTTTGCAAATTTTTGTTATCATAATTTCCCTAAGATTTTTATTTTGTTATTTTTTAGAGGTATTTTTCTTAGCGATTTCTACTTTTTTTTTGTTTTTTGGAGGCTGTTGGCATGTGCAGGTAGGACGAGGAGACACAGATAAAGATACCTAAAGAACCTGTGTCTTCTACACATTGTTGCAGTGGTCTCCGAAGCATATAAGCGTTTGTTAACAATAATACTATGTCTTTGTTTGTGTGTTTTCGCAATACACCTTCCTCCGTACGATTTTCCTGGTGCCACCTCATGTGCCTTGCAAACATCTTACTTTTAGATGTTTGTAGTAGTTTTTGTTTTGGCTTTATATGCATTGTGGATGATTTTTTTTTCCCCAAGTTGAATCTTCATTCGTGAAGCATTTAGAGTTATTTACTATTTGCCATGTAGATGACTCGAATGCACAAAAGATTAGAGAGTCTTGAAATTTAATGTTTAATTTCAAGAATTGCATCATTGTTTTTATTGACCAAACACTGGGAAAATTAAAGGTCTCTCATTGCCAATTTGTGTGGAGGAAAATAAAGGTCTAGAAAGCTCAAGAAGGTTACACAGTTTATTTGTCTTTCCTTTATTCAGTAATTTTTCAGTTATACTATTTTTATCTGATTGTTCAGTCATACTATTTTTATTTTTCATTTTAGTTTTAAAAAATGATGTAATTTTTTAACTTAAATTTATTGTCTTGGAATAACTAATATTGATTATTCTTTCTTCTTATGGATTATATATAGAATACTTATTAGTTAACTTGTTAATCATAAAAATTACGTAAAGTTTGGTACTTAAGATGAAGTTAATTAGTTTGACTGATTTTTAAAATTAATAATGGTTTTCAATTATCCTACTATGGATATCCGTAATGTGAAGGTCAGAATTATTGAGTTAATTAAATATTTAAAGTATAACGTCATAGTACCCTAACGAAACTATAAAATTTTCTTATAATATACTTTTTCTATTTTCAAAAACTGTTGTTTTGAGTTGGTGGTACGGATTAAAAAAAATTAAATATGCTCAATTTTACAAAAATATAGGTAAAAAAGTGACTAAATTACACTTTTACATTATTGGCTACAAACAACATAATTCGCTCTTTTAATATATATATATATACACACACACACACACACTACATATTTCTTAAAACAATTCTATTTCTAAAGAGAGACAGCCCATCAGGTATCACTAAAATTTACCAAGAAGGTGACAGGACCTGTCTCTTATAAAAAACCTCTAGAAAACATCTAGAAGGCTTTGAAAATGACAAGTAATATAAATGTAGGTATTGGAATGATAATTAGTAGACTTTAATTAAGAGAGAAAAGGGAAAAGGTGATTAAAATAGTAGATTATATTAATTTTTATGCTAATGCATGGTAAAATTTAAAAAAAAAAATTTAATATTTTTTAAATTTTTTATATTAACAGATAATTTAATATAAGATATCTTTTTTAAAATTATATTCTTATATTTGTTTGGAAATTAATTGTTTAACAGGAGACTAAGTAAGTCATTAGTTTGGTTAGGAAAAATGGAAATCCCGGAGCATCGAAGATGGATGTATAATAGGCTTCTTCCAAATCGCCGGGGATATGTGGAAGAATTTTTGGAGGGTTTGGCTGGGTTTATAAATTTTGCTTGTCAACAACCAAAATATTTAACTGAGAGAGTTATTAGATGTCCGATGTGTGAAGTGCAAAAATGAGCGACACCATGTCCCTGATATTGTGAATGTTCATATTCTGAGGAAAGGTTGTAAACCTAGATACTGGTATTGGACATCACACGAGGAGGAAGCACCTCGAATTAATTTAAACTTTGATATGGATTCAGTTGATGGAAGGGGTGATTTTGACATGTATTATGGGCAAACAAGTGGGCCTTCTACAGCCGGTTATGAGCATGTCAATAAATATCAGGGTATGGTGTATGATGATGTACACATTAGGATGTAGTCTAAGACACATCTAACAGAAATGTCTCTTATTTACAAATATGGATACTGCTAGGTTCTATGATATGTTGAATCTAGCTCAAGAACCATTATGGCCTGGATGTGAGACGCATTCGGTATTGTTAGCAGCTGTCAGGATGATGAGTTTAAAATCTGACTACAATATGCCCCATACATATTTTGATGGCATGGCACAACTAATGAATGAAATTTGTCCTTCTTCAAATAAGATTCCTTCTGATTTTAGTCTATAGTGCAAAGAAATTAGTAGCAGGATTAGGTCTTACTAGCCAAAAAATCGATTGCTGCACTAATGGATGCATGCTGTATTGGAAGCATGATAGGGACTTGAGGGAATGTAAGTTCTGCCATGAATCTCGTTATAAAGAACGTAGAGGGCGTAAACATGATTGCAAAGATGTGTCACGTAAAAAGATGCATTATTTGCCTCTTATTCTATGACTTCAACGCTTATATGCTTCGGAGACCACTGCAAGGCACATGAGGTGGCACCAGGAAAATCGTAGGGAGGAAGGTGTATTGTGTCACTCGTCCGATGGAGTGGCATGGAAACATTTTGATCACACCTATCCTGACTTTGCTTCTGAGCCTCGAAATGTCAGACTTGGTTTGTGTTCTGTGGTATGACGCCGTGGGAGGAAAGAAGAAAGGCAGAGTTTCTGGGCTTGGTTCTTTAGGTAGGACTATGAAGAGTTCCTCGTCCAGACCTTCACATCCATACAGCCTACCTGAGTTGATGTTGATGAGCGGATCAGGAGCACAGTCCACTCCCTTAGTGATGAACTACAAGCCCAACTAGAAAGGGAGAGATTGGAAAAGGAAGAAATGAAGAAAGAGCAAGCTTCACTACAAGCCCAACTGTCTGAAACGAGAAGCTAGTTGAATATTTTGATGGAGCGATTGGGCATTCTTCCTGGATCCTCTCGTCACAAGCATTCCCCACCTCCTGATCTTTGAATCTTGCCCAAGCTTCCCCTTAGCTTTCACCAACATCCTGTTTGAACGACGTAATCTCATTCCTTAATTTAGCGGTTCTTGTGGCAGGAAAGTACTTCGTCAAGAACTCTTGAGAAAGTTGGTTCCAAGTGGTGAATGTTCCTTGGGCATGGGATTGCAACCATGACTTTGCCCTATCACGAAGAGAAAAAGGAAACACCCTTATCCGAACACAATCCGGGTGTACTCCGTTAAACTTAAATGTGTCCAAGACTTCTTCAAAATTCTTGAGATGTGTGTAAGGATATACAATTACATCCTCATTTGGTCCACCTCCCAACATGGCATGGGCTTGGAGCATTTGGATTAGGGTGGGCTTGATTTCAAAATTGTTGGCTTGCACGGCTATCCGTGCAATGCTTGAGTTCGTCCCATCAAAATTAGGTAAAGCATACTCCCTCAATGGCCTTCCATTCCCATTCATGTCATTTCCATTCATGTCATTTCCATTCCTATAGTCACCCATTCCATTATTTCCACCTACCTCTTCTTCGTTGTTCTCCATGTTCTCCATGTTCACATTTCCTTGATGAGTATTAGCATTTGCCATTTCTATCCTTTCTTGCTCTTGTTGTACCCTTCTCAATCTTCTAAGTTCTCTTAGCTCTTTCTCCCTTTCCTTGTCTAAGCAAATGAATGGCTCTTCAGCTTCTCTTGCTATGCACTACACAACCAAGACAAATAGTCAATTGGAATTCCAAGTCAATTTCGCAAGACAACAAAATCAAACATAAAAATCAGCAAAATTAAAAATTAAATGTTTCAAGCAATAAACTAATCTAAAGTTCTTAATCTACACGACCCATAAAGTGCTTGATATTGCCAAAAATCAAAGACAATCCCCGGCAACGGCGCCAAAAACTTGATGCCTTTATACACCCAATTATAAATTTATAAAATACCTAAATCCTACTACTAACTAGGAAGCATCCCGCAAGTATACGGTCGTCAACTAGTAGTAAAGGGAAGCAAGGATCGTTCCCACAAGGATTGTCGATTGCAATCACCAAGGTTTAAGGATGCTTGTGTAGTAAAGCAAAATCAATTGGTAGATGATAGAACTATTCTAATGAAAACTATAATTTTAATTCTAACCTAATTTAATCAAATTAAGACTAAAATTTAAAACAAGTAAATCACTCAACTAAAAAGACTACAAAAGAAAAACTTTGAATATTAAAAGCATTCATTTCTAAACTACAAATTAGAAAGAGTTAAACTAGAAATCTAAATATTTTTTGGATTTTCAATTGAAATTAAGAAAGCCCACTAATAAGGAATTAACTAGAAATTAAATCTAGAAATTGAAAATTCTTGAATAGAAAGCAAGAAATTAACAAGAACCCTAATTTTCCTAAAAACTTTAATTTGAAAGTAAAGAAATTCTTACTAAATTGGACAAGAAAGTAAATAAAAATTATATCTATGTGAAACTTGCGATTAACCCACTACAATTATCTAATAAAAATTTGAACTTGACAAGAAATTTAAAGAAGGTCTAAGATGAAAGTTAAGAGAAATTTCTGTTAAAAAAAGTAAATTGTAGTTCAAGCTATCCTAATCTATCTAGAACTAACTAAAACTATCTACTTCTAAAAATTCCCCCCTTTAAAACTAATTCTACTTAGCTTAAATAGTGTGACACAAGGCAAAATTAGGGGTTTTCTAGCTGGAAGTTTACAAAATTTCCCTTACAACTTAACATTCAGCAAGTTGAGATCGCGGTCTGGAACATTTGAGACTGCGATCTCAACTCTAAAATAGTAAAACCATTCCCGAGTATCAAGATCGCAGTCTGAAATAGTCGAGACCGCGATCTCGACTCTCCTTCCAGCAATCTTCATTTCATCCATTTTACGATCTGGTCCCTTGAGCTTTGTTTCTTCCAGCTTCTAACCTTTAATTTTTAACCTGCATAATATTAACACCATTAAGCACTTAATTAAACCAAAAATTTAACACAAATTTATCATAATTAATTCAAGAACGAAAATACAAATACATATGAAAGAAATTAACTAAAATCTTCAATTACTTATCTAATTTCAAAATTTAAACTATCAAAATGCTATAATTTACAAGAAAATAACTCTGGTTTACTAGAGTTATCACCAATCCTCTAGGTGGGGTATTTGTGGAAGGAGAAGCTGGAATATTAGAAGAACTAGGTAAAGTTGGAAAAGTTGGAGGATTTTGAATGTAGTGTTGATAAGAAAGATTGGGTCTTATACCTAATGGCCTAGAACTGTTAGCCTTTATTCTCTTGGAATCCATGTCCCTGTAATATACTCTCTTGTAAGAAAATTTGAAAGAGTATTATCTTCACCTTTAATGTATTCAATCTGAAAATCAAAATTTGAGAGTAATGCTTGCCATTTTGCAAAAATTTGTTTTGAAACTAAATTTTTAACAGCCATTTCCAAAACTTCTTTTGTAGCTTTGTAATCAATACGAAGTAAAAATATTTTATTTATCAAATCATCTTGCAATTTAGAAATACATAATACTATAGACAAAATTATTTTTTTAATAGTAGAGTAATTCTTTTGAGAACTTATCCAAATACCAGAATGAAATCAAACTAATTGTTCATTTTTATCAGAAATTTTTTGTTTTAAAATTCCTCCATATCCTAAGTCTGAAGCATCGGTTTCTATTATCATAAGAGCATCTGGATGGGGTATTTCTAAATATGGTAAATTAGTGACAAGTTTTTTAGGTTTCTTAACTGTTTCTATATGCTCTTGATCCCAAATAGGAGGATTTTTTTTTTTAAATCTTTGGTATAAATGCTCACAAATTTGTTGAAGGTTTGGAATAAAATATGATATATAATTTAAACATTTTAAAAATCTTTGTAACTGATTTTTATCTTTAATTTCATCTGGGAACTTAGAAGAAAATTCTAAGGTTCTACATATAGGTTTGTAACTATCTTGATGTAATTCATATCCTAAAAACCTAATGTTAGTTTGAAATAATTTAATTTCAGGCTTTCATAATACTAGACCATTTTTCTTAATAATTTGTAAAAATGTATTTAAATGCTTAAAATATTGATTTAAATTTTTTGAAAAAAATAATGCATCATCTATATAAACTATTGTAAAAGTAGAATAAACATTAAAATAGTATTCACAATATTTTGAAATTCAGAATGTGCATTTTTTAATCCAAAGGGCATTACATTCCTTTCGTAATGTCCAAATGGTATTATAAAAGTTGTCTTATATTTATCTTTTTCATCCATTTGGACCTGCCAAAATTCACTTTTCATATCAAATTTTGAATAAATTACTGCTAAGATTAAAAGTCCTTTTTAATAAATCTCTGTTATTAGGTATTGGATATCTTATCCATTCTAATACTTATTTAATCGTTTATAATTTATTACTAATCTTGGAGTTCCTCTTTCTATTTCAGCTTGATTATTAACATAAAATGCTGAACAACTCGTAGTAGATTTAGAAGTCCTTATTAGTTTTTTCTTTAACAATTCATTAATTTGTTTTTTTACAAAATTCCATTAATTCATGATTCGTTTCAATAGGTCTAGCTTTAGTAGGAATATCTTTTTCAGTAAATCCTTTAATATAAGGTAATTTTTTTATATGTTATTTTCTATCCCAGAAAGAATTGGGAAGATCATAACAAAATTGTTATTCTAATAACTTAGTGATATCAAAATTTTTATTTTAATCCTATCATCTTTAAATTATTGAATTATTCTTTCATAATTTATTTCTTCCTTTAAAAATCTTCTTTGTTTTTGCAATCTATTTATAGAATGATTATTTTATTAATTTTATTTACATCCTTATTATCTCGTTGAATATTTTGTTTGAGATGTTGTATATTGTTTTAATAAACTAACATCTTTGGAAGTAGGTGTATGAATAAAAGGAAAATGAAGAACTTGACCATGTATTTCTGTTCTAATCCTTTCTTCATCCGTTACAAATGGATATATTTGAGTTATAAAAGGAGTTCCTAAAATAACATCTTGAACCAAATTGTTTATTTAAATAAACAAATTTTTGAAACATATATTCTGGTTACAAATATGAGTTTCAGATAATTTATATTTAATATCTAAGGGTTCTCCGCTTGCTAAATATAATTTTTCAATAGTTCTTTCATAATATCTAGTGGGAATTAATCCTTCACTAATATAATTTTGATCAACTACAGAATCTATTAAAGCTATTAGATATACATAAAATTCTCTTTTAATATTAATATTAACTGGAACATACCATTTCTGAAATTTTGTTCTAGAAATTACTACAATAAATTCTCTATCTAATTTCTCTTGTTGAAATAGATGGTTTACTTTGATTGTCTGCTTCATTTTGTAATTTTACAGATAAAAGAGAAAATTTTATTTCCACAATCTCTTGTGGCAAAATCTTTATTTATTTCTTAATGTGATTTATTTCAGCTTGTAATTCTTGAACAGAAACTGCTGAAGATTTTTTAAATCTATTAAATATTTCTTGAAGATTAAAAGGATCTACTGGAAGATTTTTCTACCTGTATAACTATAGCTCTTAATTTTAATAAATATTTCTTTTTATTTTAGCGTCTTCTATTTTATCTATTAAAGCCAATCAACTGTTGGTGGTAGAGGAACAAGGAAGATCCCATGTATGCTTTTTTTAATAGCATCTAACTCCTCGGCCATGGCATCTTTCCAACACATGCTCTTCCGGGAATCTTTAAAAAAGAATTTCCTTTTTATTAATTTCCCTCGTAGATTGGGATTAAGCAATTCATAGATTTTTACCTTCTTGGAGTGTGGCTTTAGCCCTTTTGTCCATCAAAGGTCTACCAAGGCTTGTTATTCGCTTATATAGATCTAGATAGGTTGATTCCTTTTCGTAGCATCAGGATTAAAATTAAGAGCTCTGGGCTCTGTCGATCTGCTTAGCTTCTTCTTGATTTGATAGGCTTCCCTTACCCTCACATGCATTAGGTGCCTATCTTGCTTCTTTCTAACCGGACTTGAAGAAAGCTAGTGAAGTCATTTATTCGGAGAAGGTTGAAATTGGCTTAGCAGAAAAGGCGACCAAATGGTAAGCTCTATTGGGTTATCGAACACAAGAAAAGATCAACAATAAACACAAATCTATCTTCAAAGAGTAAGAGAAGGACCTTGGGCAAATTTCGTTCAACTAAGACACTTGACGTTCGTCTTGTACGATATCGGTCATTAGAATCAAAGAAAAAGAGTTGGTCACTTATGAATTCATCTTCTTACTTAGACAATGCTTCCGGAGCTAGATTGAAACAGCCTTCTACCTTACAATCTTTTCCAAAGCATTCGCTACCGGTTAGATAAGAATTTTGTCCCATTCTTCATATGAAATTTACAAAGCGGTCCCATGGAATTACCACACTAATGAGCAAGCTAAAGAATCAGTGCAGACAGTTTCCAATCTGGTAAGGCTAAGAGGTATGACCCGCAGTGGCCGATGTTAGACTCCAGAAGAATGAGAGCGGTGTAGAAAAGGTAAAAGAGTGGTAGCAGAAGAAGAGAAAAGTGACTGATGAGGTACGGAGCGGAATTCTGTCAAATCTTAAAGAAGAGTGAATATAGCGTCGTTGAGCAATTGGAAAAGAGGCCGGCCCCTCTTTCTGTACTTTCAATCTATTGTCATCTCCGGCACACCCTAATGATCTCTTGAAAGTTTTTCATGAGGGCTCATCTATCTCGCTTGATAAGTTTGAGAATTGGGCCTGGCACCGAACTACATCACTTTACTGATGATGAGCTACCAGCCGAAGGAAGGGGGCTTACGAAGGCTCTTTATTCATCAAGAAATTTGTAGTATCATCAATGATACATTGAATTTAGCAAAATTTTAGAAAAGGAGATGTCTCTTATACACATCTAGATCTCTTATACACATCTACATGTGACCTTGGGAAGGCATCTCTATCTCTTTAGTCTTTTTTCTATAGATGTCTCTTATACACATCTAGATGTGTCTCAGAGATACACCTTTCTAGTCTGCTTCTCCCAATGGGAGCCTTTACTAGTAAGGATCTGAACTGAAATGGATAGGAGAAATAATCCACACGATATTCGGTAGCTCGAAGTGACGGGAATCTAGGAATTACCCTGGCTTCAATGAAACTTACGATTTTATGCGAGTGTGACGCGTCATGAGTTAAGAATTGCCTGTTGCACTGCGTGATAACCACTATTCGTGATCCTCTTCCAATTCCAGCCTGCTATGAAGGGCAATCACTACCATCAGCTGTCATGATCCGAATAGAATAGTCTCTTATACAGATCTAGATGTGTATAAGAGACAGATGATATAAGAGACAGGAATAGACATCTGACAGAGCTGGGTGGGGAGGCGACAATAGTTTAGTTCTCCGCCACCAATTGGTACGTTTTGTCTTAGCTCTTGCTTAACGCCCTCTCTCTTAATGACTCTTCTTAGGGAGTAGGATTCGTTGCCTAGGAGCTTAGAGAAATATAGCAAAGTAATATTTCTTTTTCAAGCAAAGAGGAGTGGGGTGGCGGTCGTGCAAGCAAGGGAAGTATAATCACAAAGCCAAAACGATTATGCAACTTGGCCCCTTCAACTACTTAGACGCAGGATAGAAGATGATGGAGCAGCATACCGGAGGAAAACTAAAGTCCTAATTCGAATCAAAAAGAAAATAAAAATGGAATTCTTCGAAGTGGCATAAGAGACTAGGTATTCTGATAGTAGTATCAAGCTCTGGAGGCCGCTATTCCTAGACATGAGTATGCCTTTACCGATCTCATCTAGTCATCCGTTCTCCAAACGTTGTCTATATCAGAATAACCTAGTGAACATAGATGTGTATAAGAGACAGTAGTAGAATCGGTGTCGTGGTGGTGCTACCAGATGGCGATTTATCGTATAGAAGAATAGATCCGCGGACCTATTGATTAACCATATATGCGAACCGATCGACCCCTGCCTAAGAGAAGATAAGTAGTTCTTCTATCGTTCAAGGGCAAGGGGAGAACATGTAGCGGCTTGCCTAGATCTCGTATTTCCCACGTAGTTCGTCGGTCAAACCAACGATTCTCTTCTCAAAGTAATAGATAGAGTCTTTTCTTTTTCTGGTATGTAGCTCCGCGAGCTAGGAGCACATCATCAGGGCATGGCAAAAACGAACATAGGATCATGGCCCTTTTCTTCTTTCTTTTGTTGTTGATCTCACATCGAGAGCAGCTCCTTCTTGTTCAGGGTCATCAGATGAGAGGGGCAATTCCTTGCACATAATTAAGGGAGCCATTGAAAGGTGACTAAAACACCAGAAACGGAGACTACCCAAGCTAAGGGTTATGATCAATTGGTGATAGAGGCAAGAACACTTTCCGGCCAAGTCCCATTAATTGATCATAACGATATCGTGGAAATGCTACACGAACCCATATATATAGAAAGAGAAAGATAATCACCTTGATACTAAACTAGATCGAGCCTGGGATCTTCTTGGAAATGGGAAGATCTAGGATAGGTCCAACCTCTTGGAGAGAGCGATGTGCATGGACCAGGTGAGTAGAGATGCAGCTCCGTGGACCGCTCGTCGGACCTTATAGGTGGTGGTATCACACCCTTCTCAAAGAAACCGTATGTGACACTCTCTCGTCATACGGCTCCATCCCGGAATAAGGACCTTCCCTTTCCTTTGACCAAGGGGTCCTCAAACCAACTTGTTTTTCCCAAACATGACCTTTGCCTTGGTAAGCACTTTTTTTTTATTGCAGGGCCTTTACTTTAGGCTTTACTAATAAGATATATAGGGCTTTTCTCATTTAGTATTGCTTTGGCTTCACCCTATCTTGCTGGTGCGGAAGCTTGACCACAACTAAAAGAAAGAAAATGAATGAAGGAAGAAGGCATTAGCATTAGAAAGACTACAGAGGCATAAGAGGCCGACTACAATACAAGTCATGAGCGATAGCGAAGCCAAGCGGGATAGGCTTTTTTATGTCGAAAGCTTTCAAAATTGTCTATCTTATAGCAGACAACTAACGCAAGCCTACTCAATTAATCTCATAAGTAAAGGCCTGTTCGCATCGCAACTAATAGAAAAAAACAACTACTAGACTAGACTAGTAGTTGAGTGCTCCTTGTTGTTCGGATCTTGACCACATCTAGAGCTTCCCAAGCTCTAGCTGTTGGGGAATTCTGCAAGGGTCTTACCGCCTTCTTCATTGACTATATTTGAGTCTTTTGAGTACTTTGGGATTATATTCCACGCTGAGGATTTGTGCATGTGGGCCGGGATGAATATTGCAGACCAGCGGATTTGGTGGTCGATAATCGTTCAGACTTGGTAAAGGTTGTTGCGGCACCTGTAGTAGGACAGAGGACTTATCGCGATGCCCGCAGACCAATTTACAATGTCTTCGTCGTTGACGTTCGTCAAGCAGACCACGTGAATTGGCCAGGGTCTTCTTCGGCTAATGACACATCTAGATCTGAATACTTATGAGTGATTTTTGATATGCGCCTCTATTTGTATGGGGAATTCGCTGCTGATAGAAAAAGCCCATTTACCCCTCAATGAGTATCTAACGCCTTTAACCTGGAGTATACAATGACAACTTCCGGGCATGAGTGCCCGATCGTGAGACTACTTGTTGAAGGTCCGATGGCACCTTGCTCTGATGTGTATAAGAGACAGGGATCAAGGAGGATCCTTGCCGCATGCGCAATGGCTCACATTAGCTATTTTCCCTATTTTAACAAATCCTACATTGAAGAGTCTCTGCCAGTTTGAACCTTTCATCCAGTAGACTCCCTGTTCCGCTCATCCCCTTCGTCAGCTGTTTGATTGGGATACTATTACCTAGGTTCCTAAACTTGGAGATGGATGGCGGAGCATAGATGGCAAGCAGTTATATGGATACGGTGCTTTACCCGTAGATGCTTCTCCAGCTCTCGCAAGAATTGTATGGGAGTCGTCTTCGGAGGGACTTCCCGAATGACCGTACAGAGGAATTCTACCGTACTCCGTGCAGCTATTATTGTTGATCTTGCAGAGTCTACCCAAAGGTTCAGGCCAGATTGTAGGAAGTGGGCGATATATTTTTGTATTTCTATGAGAAGCTCTACGGCACCCACGATTCCCAGTAGTAAGTCGTCGGCATATCGCCCGTAACACATCCTTATGTTAAGTAATGACTTTTTGTCACACATCTAGATGTGTATAAGAGACAGCAGTCTTGGCATGTCTGCTTCCCTCAGTCTGTCAGGCCCTTTCTTTTCCAATACTTAAAAAAGTCTCTCATGGCCCAATTATTATTACAGCGTTCTCTACCATAGAATTCGGCCTTCGGGGTTAACCCGGCAGCTTCTACGAGGAAGGCGGCACAAAGGAGGGCTCGAGGGCTTGTTAAGGAAGGCGACAAGGGTAGACGAAGGGGGGAAAACGAAAGGCATTTTCTGGTCCTCCCTGAGCCGGGGGGTGCTTGTGAGGGGGTGTGCCACGACGAAACAAGGGAATGAAAGGCCGCTTTGCGTTAGATGCTCTTTACCTTCCCCACAATGATGGCTCTGTTGTCTTGGGGAACGTTGAAGCTTGCTTCTTCTCCATAGTTTTCTTGGTCATCAATACGACCTCCCCTTAATAGAACCGATCTTATTCTCTAAACAATTGGAATTTCGTATTGCCGGATCCTCCTGCAAGGAATTGCCCCTCTCATCTGATGCTGTCTCTTATACACATCTAGATGTGTATAAGAATACAGTGTGTAGACACAGTCTAGACCTTATCACCTCCTAGAGTCGTCCGGTGGAAAAAACTTTCTGAATGGAGTAAAAGAACTTGGGATCGTCGATCTCTTCCTTAAAGATTGGGATGAGTCGATGTAGGTCGATGGTGTGAAAACACTTCCCGATGATCGAATTCCAAAATCCAGCGAGAGGTTCCCCACTCTTCTTTGATCCGTCTTAGGACCGAGTGGCAGCCTCAACCCGATCCGAAGTGCGATGTGTCTGGAAACTCGGGATCGTAAATGAATTGGAGTACTATTTTGATCGCCTCTTTCATGATCCTTTCTATAGGTAGAACTGTTGGTCCCAAAGCAACCTAAGATGGGGGGTGAATTAGGTTTCTTAATAAAATTTTACTTTCGGAAAATAGTGAGCTTTTTAATTAAATACAGATATAACAAAATCAATAGAACAGTAAAGGAAAGAGAGAATAAATTAAACAATCAATACTTCCAAGCTAGCAAGCTTGAAGTATCAAATCTCTTGAATGCTTCACACACTTGGTGAGCCAATAATCTTTACAAAGTTGGGAAGTTCTTGCTCACACTAAAACTCTTTTAGTTGAGACAAGAATCTTACTTACAACCACACTTTCATACAAGATTATCACTCCACTCAAAGTTGAATTACCCCTCACAATTGCACACTAATACAACAAAGCACTATAGTCAATTTGCACTCAAATTACTCTTTTCTAAGGCTTGTATTCTATGTATTAGATGATATTTTTAGGTTATTAAAGCACCTATTTATAAGAGCAATAAATAGTGGTTTCAACTACTTCCTAACGGCTAAATAATAAATGCACAAAAAATAGCCGTTGGGGTTTCGGACGTCCGAGAAGGATTGAATGCGTCCGAGGCAGCGTCCGATCTTCTTTCAGTTTTGTTGAGAGGCTTCGTTAGGACGTCCATGCATGCGTCCGATCCTTCGTCCGACAGAGGTTTCGGACGGTCCTGAGCGTCCGAAAGAAAGGCAGTAGGATTCCATTCTTTCTGCCAGTTCGTTCGGACGATGCAATGCGTCCGAGGAGTTTTGTCCTAGTTCGAAAGGTTCTGTGCGTCCGAAAGATCTCTCCTGCAAAAGCTTGTTTTACAGAGTTAAGTGTTCATGTCATCATCAAAATAAGGTTTGGAAAACATCCAATCTCCCCCTTTTTGATGATGATAAACTTCAATTTGATATGACTAATCAGTTTGCAATATATCATAATTGGATATCAATTATCAACATATCAATCATATCAAAGCACAACATATCAATCATATCAAAGCACAATAATATAACTACTCCCCCTTTTGACATCAATCAAAAAGACTCCCCCTTAGATCATGCAAGTAGTTTGATAGAAAGGAAACAAGTTTAATACATCCAACTAAAAAGTTTAATTGTGCTAAAGTCAAGTAAATACATAACCAAGCCACAGAATTGCTGAAAACCAAAAGAAATACTGAAAGGTTCAAATAAGCAGAGAACTGCTGAAAACAAAGTACAAAATGGGAAAAAGAGCTAATGTGAGTCATTGCGCTTTTTGGAGCGCTTTTCAGTCTTTTATCGTTTGGATGGAACATCTTCAGAGGTGGCTTCACTGTCATCCTCCTCCCCGGTACGACGTTGCATGATAAAGTCAAACGTGTCGTCAACATCTTCATCATCGTCGTCATCGTCATCGGCAGCTCCTTGAGCAGCTTCTGCAGTGTCTTCACGTGTATGTTCATCTTCAGGTTCATCACTATCGGAAGATGACTCAAGTGGATATTGGGACTGAAGATTAGCAAATTGAACTTGAGCCAAAGCAGACATGCCAAGACTGAGTGCCTCTTGGAGAATCATTTGACGAGTTTCAAGTCGTTTTAACTTTTGATTTGTACGACGTTGAAATGAACTGACTTGAGTACTTAGAGAGGTGAGAAGTCCACAGATATGTGAAAGAGATGGTTCAGAAGTAGATGGTTTAGATGTAAGTGGAGGTGGTTGAGGAGTAGGAGAATGAGGGATAGCAAAATCAGAGATGGAGGCATGGGATTGTGACTGTGCAATATCAAAGGCTGCCTTAGTTAGCCATTGATCGTTGAAAAAATGGAGGCCTTTGCGTTCAATGTAGGATTTGTTAAAATAGGGAGGATATTGTTTGTTTCCGCTGAAAGGAATGTTGAGGAAATCAATCCAAAAATTTTGGTGAGAAATTTTCCAAAAGGAATGTTTCTTCGGGTATCAGTGAGAAAGAGTTCCCATAGGGAACAAAAAAGATACCCAAAATCAAGAAGAATACCCTTGAAAACACAAAAAAATAAGTAAAGTTGCATTTTTCCGAGCTCAGTACGATGCCCGTCAGTTGGCAATAACAGATTTGTGACAAGGGTGTACAGAATATTAAGTTAGGAGCGAGCAATGTAGTTTTGGCTTCCGAGGCCTGTTTAAAATGAATGTTAAAAATTGCTCTAACTTCATCAATATCAAACTGAGTATCATCAGCGGGCCATTTGTCTAACGAAAAGAAATAGGAAAAATCAGTGGGGTTTGAGACTTCACTTTCAAAAATGGTGTTAATGATGTTTGATGAAATCTCAAGATCGGTGTTGTTAACACGAGAAATGAGAGTGCGAACAGTAGGACCTTTCTGAAGATTGGCCGTGAACTGAAGCACCATGTCATGATAAACAGGTATATCTGTAGACCCTCGCACAAGATGACCCCAATTTTGTTTTTCAAAACAAGATTTGATAATGGGAAGATTATATTCATCAAATAGACTATGAGAAGCAGGACGTTGAATGATTATAGATTTACTTAGAAGGAAAGTATACCGTTCGGATGCCTTGGCATCGATAAATTTTGATAAAGTTGGAGTGGTGGAGACTTGGGGATTGGCTGAGGATTCTTCTCGTACTGGAGCCTTCCCTTTAGTTTATCGACATCTAGATGTGTATAAGAGACAACTCCTCCGCTTTTCACCATTGAAGTTGTGAAGACCAAATGATGAAACTAATCAAACAGGGGTACCTTTCGGATGGCGAGCGTTTGGTGTGCGTCCGACAAAGAGTCCGAAAGTGAAGAACGGATGGCGAAGGAGGAGCAGTCGTCGAAGTCCTTTCGAACGATGCTGCGCGAACTGAAGATTTCCAGAAAGTTTAGGAATCCTACTGCCTCATCTTTCGGACGCTCATTAGCTGTCTCTTAGAGGTAACTGATGCTTTCGGACGATCCAGAGCGTCCAAAAGAAAAGTTGTTCGGACGAAGGAGTGCGTCCGAACTATGAACCTATGCCAAATTTATCTATAAAATCCCCAAACATTTTCTGAGCGATTCAAAGGGATCTAGAGCTAAGGGTTTTGTAAAAATATCAGCCAATTGATCTGAAGTAGGCACAAAATCAACACGAATTTCCTTTTTACAAACGAGGTCTCTAATGAAATGATGCTTAACATCAATGTGTTTGGTTCTTGAGTGCATAACAGGATTTTTTGTGAGATTAATTGTGCTAGTGTTGTCACACAATATAGAGGAACACAATAAAAAATTGCACCAAAATCTTTCAGAGTATGTTTCATCCAAAGAAGTTGAGCACAACAATTTCCGGCAACAATGTATTCGGCTTCAGCCGTAGAAAGAGAAATGGAATTTTGTTTTTTACTAAACCAAGACACAAGACAATTTCCCAGAAAATAACACATACCACTGGTACTTTTTCTATCAATTTTACACCCAGCAAAGTCAGCATCAGAATAGCTAATCAGATCAAATGTAGAGGACTTTGGATACCACAACTGAACAATCTTCCATACCAAATCGTTTGAGCAGCTCCTTTGTGTACTTGATTTGTGTAATAAATGTTCCTTCCTTAGTTTGATGAACTTGTAGTCCGAGGAAAAATTGAAACTGCCCATCATACTCATCTCAAACTCTTCTTGCATTAATTGTGAAAAATCCTTGCACAAACTTTCATTAGTTGCTCCAAAAATAATATCAACATAAATTTGAACAATTAACAATCCTTTTAAATCCGTTTTTGTAAAAAGTGTGGTGTCAACTATACCTCTTTTGAAACCATTTTCAATCAAGTCAAGGCTTGATCTTTCATACCAAGCAAAATGAAAAATGTTTCAAACCATCTAAGGCTTTTGAAAGTTTGAAAACATAATTTGGAAGATTCTTATTTTCAAAGCCCGGAGGTTGTTCGACGAAAACTTCTTGGTCGATAAAACCATTTAAAAAAGCACTTTTGACATCCATTTGACATAATTTTAAATTATTGAAACATGCAAATGCAAGAAACAAATGCGAATGGATTCTAATCTAGCCACGGGTGCAAAGGTTTCATCAAAGTCAATACCTTCTTCTTGAGCGTAACCTTTTGCAACAAGTCTAGCTTCGTTTCTTATGATCTCACCTTTGTCATTTAATTTGTTTCTAAAAACCCATTTAGTACCAATAACGGGATGAGAAGAAGGTCTTTCAACTAAGGTCCATACATTATTTTTCTCAAATTGACTAAGTTCATCTTGCATAGCATTAACCCAAGATTCATCACTCAAAGCAACATCTATATGTTTAGGTTCAATGTGTGAGAGTAATGCACAATTACTATTCAAAGGTTTATGAGAACGAGTAGTTACCCCATCGGATAGATCACCTATGATTAAATCTTGAGGATGACTAGAGACGAATCTCCAAGCTTTCGGAAGATCATTTTGGGCATCCTCATTCTTTTCGTCATCAATTTGATGGTTGTTGACATTAACGCTTGATGTAATCTCTTGATGATCTCCATGAATAACGGACTTTTCGAGCTCCTTTAAAATACCTACATCTTCATCTTCACATAAATTCTTTGAGATAACATCATTAGTTTCATCAAATGCAAAATGCACAACTTCTTCAATCAAAAGCGTTCTTCTATTGTAAACTCGGTATGCTTTCTTGTCACTAGAATATCCTAGAAAAATTCCTTCATTCGATTTTTTGTCAAATTTTCCAAGGTTTTCTTTGATTTTTAAAATAAAGCATTTGCAACCAAAAACTTTGAAATAGCTTACAACGGGTTTTCTACAAAATATGAGTTCATAAGGAGTTTTATTTAAAGAGGATCTTAATAAAACTCGATTCATAATATAACAAGCCGTGTTAACCGCTTCGGCCCAAAAGTATTGTGGTAAGTCACATTCACTAATCATAGTTCTAGCCGTTTCTTGAAGAGTCCTATTTTTCCTTTCAACAACACCATTTTGTTGAGGGACTCTAACAACCGAAAACTCATGAAAGATACCGTTGTGATCACAAAAGTCGAAAAACCCCCAAATTTAAATTCGGCACCATTGTCACTCCTTAGACGAATAATTTTTGTATCCAATAAGTTTTGAATTTTGGAAAACAATTTTACAAATTTTTCAAATGCTTCATTTTTGTGAACAAGAAATAATACCCAAGTGAATCTAGAATAGTCATCTACGATAACAAATGCATATTTGCAACCACCTAAACTAGCATATTGAGTAGGTCCAAATAAGTCTAAATGCAACAATTCTAAAGGTTTATGAGTAGACACAAAATTCTTTGGTTTAAAAGAAACTTTGACTTGTTTACCAAATTGGCATGCATCACAAATTTTATTTTTCAAAAATTTCAGTTTTGGCAAACCTCTTACCAAATCTTTCTTGGCAAGTTTTTCAAGCAAATCCATATTAAAATGACAAAGTCTTCTATGCCAAAGCCATGGATCATCTATGGAAGCGGTAAGACATTTTACATTGCTATTGCTAATTTTATCAAGATGAATCACATAAAATCACATCATTGTGCCTAGTGCCCTTGAATAAGACAACATGATTTTTATCAAGGATAAGACATTCATGCTTGGTAAAAAATACATATAAATTTTTGTCACAAAGTTGACTAACACTTAATAAATTATAGTTCAAATTATCAACAAGAAGCACATTCTCAATCAAGGTTTCACCATTTTTACCTACATCACCGATGCCGATTGATTTTGCTTTATTGTTATTTCCAAAAGTGACTTTTCCACTGTTTTTGGATGTGAGTTTTGTGAAGAGAGAAGCATCACCCGTCATGTGCCTTGAACATCCACTATCTATGAACCACTTAGCATTGTTGGTGATGTTAAGTACCTACACAATAAATCAATTGATAACTTTTGGTACCCATGTTTTCTTGGGTCCATTTGAGTTAGTGAAATTGCTTTCAATCCATGCAACTTTCATTCCAAGTTTTTCATTCTTCTTGACATAACATATATTCTTAACATGTCCATGTTGTTGGCAATATCTGACAAATAATGCTTTTATTAACATACAAAGATGATTTTGGTTTTACAATACATAAGTCATCCCTTCTAAACATGACAAAATTTTTGTTGATAGCTACATTTCTATTTCTTTTCATATCAACAATATTTTCTTTCTTTCTAATTAAGAGAGCATTCAAATCATCCATTCTTTTCTTCAAGGAGGCTTGTTCTTCCTTGACCTTTGATCTCACATGCATTCTTTTCTTCAAATCATGATTTTCTTGTGATAGCCTATTGTTTTCATTCACAAGTTTAGAGTTAGCATTCAATAAAGCATTTGACTTTTTAACTAACTCCTTATTTCTAGCATATGATTCCTTTAAGCTATCATGCAATTTCAAAATGAAAGCTTCAAGATCATCTTCATCATTTTCATTGTTGGAGTCATAGTTAGAATTTACCTCATCATCTCCAATGGCCATAAAGGCCATTTGTGCCGACTCCATTTCTTCTTCAATTTCTCCTTCGGAGTTGCAATCATCCCATGTGATTTGAAATTTATTGAATCTCGGTTTTCTTCCTTCCTTCTTTTTCTTGGAAGGACACTCATTTGCAAAATGACCGAGTTGACCGCATTCAAAACATTTTTCATTTTGCTTCTTCATTTCAAGCCTTGACTTCCCTTTGAAATTATTTGAGTTTGTAGCTCCGCCTCTTCTCATTCTTCGTTTGTTGATGTAATGTTTGAGAAATCCTTTGGTGATGAGTGCAAGATCTCCTTCATCAAGATCTTCATCTTCTAGATTGATGGAGCTATTTTCATCTTCCTCTTGAGAGGTCTTTAGAGCAATGCTCCTTCTTGGCCTTGCTTCTTCATCATCCACACCCTTGGCCTTTAACTTGAGTTCATAAGATGTAAGAAAATTGATTAGTGATTCAATAGGCATTAAATTTAAATTCTTGGCTTCCTCTATAGCAATGGTTTTGGCATCCCATTCTTTGGATAGAGCATTTAGGATTTTTCTATTTTTTTCACCCAAAGTACTCCTTACTCAAGGCTTCAAGATCCTTTATAATGTCATTGAACCTGCAGTACATTTTGTCTATGTTCTCATGTGGTTCCTTCTTGAAGGACTCATACTTAGCAACAAGTAGGGATTTCTTTTGCTCACGAACATCATCGCTCCCTTCATGAATTTCTTTCAACTTATCCCATATTTCTTTAGCAGAAATGCAATCCTTCACGCGAGTTGATTCATTTGCATCCAAAGCATTATACAACACATTCATGGCTTTTGCATTCAATGTCAAGTTTGCCTTGTCTTGTGGAGTGAGCTCATTCCTTGTCTTTTCTCTTCTTCTATTTGTGTGATCATCAATGATAGATGCTTCAAATGGACCTTCATTGACAACATACCACAAATTAATGTCAATAGATTGCAGTCTCTTAACATCTAGATGTCTATCTCTCCAACTAATAAAATTTGCCCCATTAAATATGGGGGGCCTAGTAACGGATTGGCCCTCAAAAAATAGAGCATTGTTAGTTGCTCTCCATATTTCTTTACTCAATAGCAGTTTAAGCACTATAATGAGACCAAGCTCTGATACCAATTGTTGGTCCCAAAGCAACCTAAGAGGGGGGTGAATTAGGTTTCTTAATAAAATTATACTTTCGGAAAATAGTGAGCTTTTTAATTAAATGCAGATATAACAAAATCAATAGAACAGTAAAGGAAAGAGAGAATAAATTAAACAATCAATACTTCCAAGCTAGCAAGCTTGAAGTATCAAATCTCTTGAATGCTTCACACACTTGGTGAGCCAATAATCTTTACAAAGTTGGGAAGTTCTTGCTCACACTAAAACTCTTTTAGTTGAGACAAGAATCATACTTACAACCACACTTTCATACAAGATTATCACTCCACTCAAAGTTGAATTACCCTCACAATTGCACACTAATATAACAAAGCACTATAGTCAATTTGCACTCAAATTACTCTTTTCTAAGGCTTGTATTCTATGTATTAGATGATATTTTCAGGTTATTAAGATTAGGATCCCATTCTTTATGCCAGTTCGTTCGGACGATGCAATGCGTCCGAGGAGTTTTGTCCTAGTTCGGACGGTTCTATGCGTCCGAAAGATCTGTTCCTGCAAAAGCTTGTTTTACAGAGTTAAGTGTTCATGTCATCATCAAAATAAGGTTTGGAAAACATCAAGAACTACTGTGAGCGGTCTAAACTTCGACCCTTATATTTCTTTCTTCATATTGTAAAGGGGAGCAAAGCCCATTTTTTGCTCCCTCTATTGATAGCGAAACAAGGGCCCTCGAAGCCGTAGAACACACCTAGTTGTGTATAAGAGACAGGCATGTAACTGTCACCTATAATCCGCGCAGGTGTTCTGCACCCCCTTGAGTGGACGAGAAAGAAAAGATTTGAATGCAACCCCCCAGGTTCCAGACCCAGGAGTAAACTTTCCCGTATGAGCATTCTAGACATGTATCAGTCCGTGGAAGAGTGAAAGGGTCACCACTACTGAGTATCTCCCTCCTAATCTTAGATAGGTCGTCTGAGGGTTTGCCGCGGTTCATTGCTGTGCTTACACACTAGGCTACCCTTTTCCGAAAGCTCCACGGAACCACTTACCACTAGTCTTCGGCTGGAGGGGTTTATTGCACAAAAATGCCGGGACAGGCTCCCGAAAAGGGAAGCCCAACGAATGTTTGATGATCTGCAAAGCCCCGCACCTCATTAAGATCATATTGGCATACTCTCCCAAAAAAAAAAGAACAGACCCCATCGAAGACGAGAGTGAGGTACAACAAGGCCATTTCTGTCCATCGCCCTTCTCAAGGAGCCGTACGTGGACGTTACGGCTCATACAACTCCCATGCTTTCTGTTAGCCTTCCTCTACAAGGAATGGAAGTGTGGATGAATCGACGTCAAATAGAGGAATTTTTCAATTCTTTTTAGCAATAACATCTAAGATAAGCTGTCCTTTCACACACATCTACTATCCTGCCACTTCAGCATCTTGTGATCTTCTCAAAGATCATTACGAGCCCTCTCCTAGAATGTTTTTGTAGATTCAAAAAATTCCAGGATGGATCAGGACGAGAATGAATCCGGGAATCAAGGACATACTCATACTAGGGCTTCTCCTTTGGGGAAGGGTTTTTTATAGAGAGAGAGGTGAGTCGAGGGTAGCCTCCCGCTTGATCGATTTCTCAGATTCGGAGGAAGATCGTACTCATTTATTCCTTCTTATTGATGCACAGCGAAAGCTCCATCCCTTTCGAGACAAAGTTTCTCACCCCTAGGAAAGAAAAAGCCAGTCTCGAGTCAACAAATCCTAGTAAGACTGATTTTGCAGTAGATTCCATGGCATCGAACGCAGAGGCATTCATTTTCTCAAAATCATCTGACTCAACAGCTTTGTTCCTAGATCTTACGCTGATCCGAGGTGATCGGCCCTTCGACCCTATTTATTCGAAGCACTACTGAAGGGCACATTTCAGCAGCTATCTTATTGATTGGAAATGAACTCTCAAGGCGTGATATTTCCAACAATTCCACAATTCCTTCGTTTGGGGGGCCGGGTTCTCCTTACTAGGTCTTTGGGATGGGAAGGAAGGCTCCTTGCAATTTGGATTGTTCCCCCTTTTTGTATGGAAGGGGGTCTCCGGTACAACTTCTGGAGCCAAAAGTGCAAAAGCCTCTTTTTCATGCTCAAAGGCTGGCGTAGGCAAGCAAGTATCCATTGGAGGCCCAACCTCAAGGAGAAGGCTCATCCAATTTCGAGGCGGGGCCCTCTTCGAGAAAAGAGGAAAAAGACCTCAATCTCAACCTTTCATCACATCCTCGTAGAGCGACCGAAGAGCTTTTCAGTGACCTGCTTCAGCCGACCGGAGGCTGGATGAGCTCATGGGCAAAGCACCCTCATTACAAAATGCTCAGGATCTCGATGCCTTGGGGCGCGAGTAGAAAAAAGAGCAAGAGTGCTTTGCCGAAACAGAGCAACGGCTGAAGTGGGCCATTGAGAATGAAAAGGAACTGTATGTGGCTCAAGACGAAAAATGGGCCCAACAGAAGGATCATCTTCATTCTCAAATAGAATCTTTTCTTCAACAGGAAGCCACCGAGAAAAGGAGGGCCCGAGAAGCGCTTTTCTCCTAGGTTTCCCAAGAAGCACGGGATCAATACGAACTCGACAGGGAGAAAGAAAAACAAAGGTTCTTTCTTCGGTAGAAAGGTAGTTTCAATTGATGTCACATTCTTTTCTAATCTTATGAAGTTTGTTTGGTCACTTTTTTTTCGGTATGCTGCTCCGCGAGCAAGGAGTGCCACGCACGAGCAAAGCAAAAAAGAAAGAAAGGGGAATTCTTCTATTTTTAGGGGAGAAATCCTTTAATTGCGTATTTAATATAGATCCATGTCTATCTTGTTCCACTAGCTAGGACAAAATTCTCACATGTCCTTTTCGTTATTACAACCTTCTTTTTTGATGTCAAAGATCAGGAGCTACGCACAAATTCTCATTGGATCTCGGTTGTTCTTAACAGCGATGGCTATTCATTTAAGTCTTCGGGTAGCACCACTAGATCTTCAACAAGGTGGAAATTCTCGTATTCCGCATGTACATGTTCCTACGGCTCGGATGAGTATTCTTGTTTATATCACAACGGCTATAAACACTTTCTTGTTCCTATTAACAAAACATCCCCTTTTTCTTCGCTCTTCCGGAACCGATACAGAAATGGGTGCTTTTTCTACGTTGAATATTTACCTTAGTTACTGGGGGGTTTCGGGGAAGACCTATGTGGGGCACCTTTTGGGTGTGGGATGCTCGTTTAACCTCTGTATTTATCTTGTTCCTTATTTACCTGGGTGCACTGCGTTTTCAAAAGCTTTCTGTCTAACCGGCTCCTATTTCAATCCGTCTTTGGACCGATCGATATATCAATAATAAAGTCTTCAGACAACTAGTGGAATACATCGCATCAACCTGGGAGCATTAGCCGATCTGGTACATCAATACATGTTCATATGCCCATTCCAATCTTGTCTAACTTTGCTAACTCCCCCTTCTCAACCCGTATCTTGTTCGTTCTAGAAACACGTCTTCCTATTCCATATTTTCTCGAATCTCCTTTAACCAAAGAAATAGAAGCTCGAGAAGGAATACCAAAACCTAGTTCAATCGCTGAGTCTCATGCATCCATGGCTGAATGGTTAAAGCGCCAAACCTATGAAGGGGCAAATCGTTTGCCCCTTGTATAGAATGGATGCACAGCCAATGGGACCCTCCAATAAGTCTATTGGAATTGGCTCTGTATCAATGGAATCTCATCATCCATACATAACGAATTGGTGTGGTATATTCATATCATAATATATGAACAGTAAGAACTAGCTATTTCTTACCCGAACTGACATAGTTACTGTCAAAAGGAAGGAAATGAGCTTTTGTTTACGCCTCTGCTCTTCTCTTTTCCGGTTATTGGTCCTTGAGTAAGGGCAGTGGGATTAGGCCTAAGCGCTGCTATTTCAGCTATTGTCGGCATATCCCCACTGTAAGCACTGTTAGCTCAAAGGGAGTGACCCCGAGAAATAGGAATTCTTTCTATCGCCTTAGTCTGTCTTGACTTTTACTTTTTCCCTGCTTGAGACGGAAAGTTGTCAAGAGATAAGACTGATGCTATTGATTTTGTATCAGTCTAATATCCCTCCCCTTCTTACTAATATCCCTCCCCTTCCTTCCCCTACACCAAATTCTGAAACACCCGCTCACCCAGCACTCTACATTGATTTTGTAGTTTTTCTTCCTATACCACCACCTCCACCTAAACCCATCTCTAGGCGTCAAAGAATATCTAAGGACCCTTTCCATACTATGGTTCTAGACTCAAAGATGTTTCTTCGCAAGGCACCAAAGGGCCTATTAGCCTCGAAACATTCTATTCCCTGTCTTGACATCGAGATACCCGCTACACCCAACAAGGAAATAAAACTTCACTGGCGTGCGACAATGGTTGAGGAAGTTGGGATTTAAAATGGTTGTCTGTGTGCTAACTCCATTCCTCAGCAAAGCAATACAATTAGTAACGGTCAGTCCTTGACTTCGGTCGTAGGTTGAAAATAAAGAAGTAGCTGCCTCCTAGATGCACGAATGAGGAGAGAAAGAAGTAACCGAGCAAGGGAACTGTCTCTCTCTTTCACTGCTTGATCCTAAAATAGATTTGATTTGCCCGCTCTATACAGGCCTTTGTCACAGAGGAGGATCTTTGCCACAGAACGAACTCTTCCAGATGAGGATGTTAGCGAATAGGCTTTCAACTAATCTCTTTTCTTCCCTTCTGCAATGTAAAGAGGCGATTGACGACATCTTCCTTGGGATGGATCAATTTGTGTAAATGATCGCTTTCTATGTCTCCCAATCGATGCGGTACTGCCAATCGTAGACTAGTGACCGGGGAATGAGAGCTGAAGCTCCATACACCATGATGAATGGAGTGTTTCTAGTAGTTGTTTTTTAGGTTGTTTGTATATGCCCAACTGTAGGTCACCTATGCGACCAATCCTCACCTCTTGGTTTCACAGATCCTAAGTATGGCTACAAAGAGAGCTATGGAGCCTAGCTGAAAGCTTGTCAAGGCCTATCCGCGTTAGTGTATTCAGCCACCCAACCACTCAAGGAAAGAATGGGGCATTCAAAACCAGACAGAGATTCCTTCTCCTAGGTTTGCTTTAAGGTAACCGCTTGTCTTCATGCTGGCAGTCAAGAAGGCAAAGAGTTGACTTCGACTTCCGATTCCTCCGAGATCGTGCTCTCTCAGGAAGATTCGGATCAACTAACCCTCGCCTAGTATAGCTGCACTTTCTTTTCTTCTTCTTGGTCTAGTCTATCTACCCATCTCTAAGCCCCTCACCTTCCCTTATTGGAGTTCAGGTCAGAGAAAGAGATTTAAAGTTCATTCATACTGACCCTTTTAATGAGAAGGCTGTACCGGTCTCCACGCGTATAAGAAGCATCCTCCCTTTCAACAAGAAGGAAAAGTTAGATATTCACGAAGCGCTACAATGAAATAGATTCGGTCAAGACGTTACGTTCAATAGATGAATGAAGGGCTTGCGTAGGTAGAAGTCTTATTGGAGTGGGGGGAATCTCTACCCCCTATTGAAGAGAAATCAAAATTGGCAACTTCCCGGATTAAATACTTAAGGGGGATGAGCATATACAGTGCGTGGACAAGATAATTGGATAGAGAATAATAATTTAGAAAGCCTTTCCTAATGCTATCTAGCCGATTCCTACTGCTTCCTATACGTACGAAGACTTTGTAAGGCTTTTTTATTTAAAATAAACGTAAAAATGGAGTCGACTGGATAAGGCCCTTCTAGAAAGGGTACGGGAACTCTTCCTACTGTAAGAGGTGCTAGAAGGGAAAGTCTTAACGAAAGTCTTCCTGGTCACAGGGCGCGCGCCTTTTTAGCTTCTCCAATTCTTGCATTGCACGGGATCTAAACACTTTTGGGAGTAAGGATTTCTTATCAGTACAGGTTATCTACGAATAGGCATAGGCCAGCTATTTATAATATATAGGTCTATACGATTTGACCGGAGTATATGCTGACCATAAGTCGGCATGGTTTTGTTGTGGATTGGAATATTTTATACGTCTCTTATGAAATTCCCAATGTGCTCGGCCTGCAGGGCAAGACATTCTCGGGGAAAAAGTTTCTTGGCTAGACAATAGGAAGGCTCTGTTGAACATTCGACCTTTCCGGCTTAAAGAAATGAGGAAAACAAGGACCTGCTATGGATTATGGGAGTCAAAACATCACTTATGTAGCATCTCTGAGAACAAGTCTCTAGCTACATGCTAAGTGAGACTGATTAATGGCTGCCTTAGGATCACACTTTGGTCGTCTCCATCTGTAGGCCTGTTACATTTCTTCTAAGTCCTTCCTTACCAATAGAAGACAATGGAGTCCATTGGTTAGAAGGGACTAGTATAATATAATACCTAAAGGGGATTGGGAGAGTTAGAGGACCGAAGTAGGATAAGAGGGGGGGTCCAGGGGGTTGTAACCGACCTGGAATCTGGTAACGAAATACAGATTGGACTTGTCCTTATAGAGCATTAGCCCATGTGTATACACACAGTCTTTCCAATGTGCGCTAATTTATATGTGTATAAGAGACTTTATTTTCAACCTACGACCGAAGTCAAGGACAGATGTGTATAAGAGACAGATAATAGGTCCCTGCTGCCCAACGGTTTTGATTCCACCATCATATATCCCCCAACGGGCCCGTTGGGGGAATTGTGGGAGGTCGAGAATCAAAAATGTGCCACGGGACCTATTATCCTTCATGCGGAGGATCTTCTTTCCGACGTCGACGTCAGATCGCGCATGCCCAGAGCTTAAAGCCGCTAACCAGACACAAGACTAAGGCGGCTGTTGAAATAATTAGGGGCTAGCTCATTCGATACCTTTCTTTGGGGCATCACCTTCTTCGCTCCAAGAGAAGGCCACTATCCATCTGTCATCGGCTAATAGCACCAATACGAGTAGAGTACTTGGCTAGCCGCGAGAAGCATAATTGCCGAGGATAAGTCGGCAGAGATTGCAACGTGGAATCGGTAGTGAAGCCAGGAACTATACAAAGGCACATTCGAATTCGGTTCCTAGTGACCCGTTTATTGACTCGGCATTTTTGGAGAGAAATTCTATATAGGGGCCCCCAACGACAGAGGTGCCTTCCTCTCTCGGTACCCTTGGTTCCTCAGTTACCGGATCTAGCTCTACCCTAGGGAGTAGAGCCCTAACCTCTTACTAGAGCAATCTCTCTATAGTCAGTATAAGAGACTTCTACTTAGTTGATTCAAACTTCCTTAAGAGTAATAGCTGAGTGAATAGAGAGCCTGAGGGAGGGATGCTTTGACTTCTCTTCTCTGTGCCCTACCTCCGGAGTTAGACCTCTTGCTGCTTTGGGAATAGAACTAACCTTTAGTTTCTAGAACTAGTCTGTCTTTCTTGTCTTCCTTGTCATGTACAACTTCTCTTAGAGCGTTAAGAAAGTAGTATTACACTAAGAATTAACAAGAGCGAAGGAATTGAATTGGCTATTGTTTCGTCGGTACGCTGGTTCTGGATTTCTTTGTACCGCCCAGAAGGGGTTTAATAGTAGTTGAGTGGGAGTCGGCCTAAACGCTGTGGGACTTATGTTCTCGAATCCTCTGTTTGACACGCAAGCAACTACCTTTAAGGGACGAGGAGGTTGAATGACACGAATCTGAAGTTCTTTGCCCAATTGAATCAATGGTGAAGAAAGCCACGAGCGGAGAATAGGATGCATGTGATTTTGAGAACTCCCAATGAAGACGTCTACATAAATGAAAAGTACCCTTTGCCTATTCATGATAGACGAACATGGATATGGATGTGTGTCGGCACGGCCCTAGCCTAAATCCTAAGCTGAAAAGCAAAGAGAGGGCTAGGCCAGAAAAGAAGTGGGAGGGTGCCAAAGAGTTCCTTCCATAGATAGAGATTTACTATTTTCGGATCACGCGTAGAAAGAGCGCTAAAAATGGCTCGTTCGAAAGAGGCAAAATAGAATGCTCAAACCTATTGCCCTTCAGGGACGGAGTCAAGCTGAGCGTTTCCCCGAATCTGTTATTGACTGACGGATTCGGGACTGTCCAAGTAGGATTCCATCTTCTTTGAGTGTCGATCCATTTTAGGTTTCACTTCCGCTGTGAACAAATCCCGGCATCATGATCCATGATCCGCTGCTCAGATCAAATGCATCTATAGTAACGAAGAGCTCTTCAAAAAAAAATATTCAAATTTCATAAATAAGGGGGTAAGGAGGTCGACCAGACTACTGCTATGGCTCGGAATGAGGAGGGCATCCTTTTCTTCTAATTAGCAGTTATGAGCTAGGATCGGTCTCAAGCTATCAGCTCAGTACCGGACATTAGCCATCCCCTTTCTGGCATTAGAGCTTAAAAAACTTAGATTCCATGCACACTTGTGACGAAGAAAGGATCCGTTCCTCCAGCCAGTTTCAGAAAGGGGTTAGGAATCCGCTGTTGGTTTATGTACTAAAGGCAACAGTGTTGGAACATGGAATCTAAGGTTAGAAATTATACTTATTGCCAACGTTAAATGAACCTAAAGGGTCACACACTAAGAGTAAGCATTGGGTTAAGTTAATTGTTGACTAAGTTCGTTGAATCTAAATTTGTGTTTAGTTCTGAACTGAATTATTTACTAATTACATTGGATTTACTGGATTGTCCAGTTAAATAGTAATTATAATAATTCGTAAGGAACTATATCTGGTTACTATCATACGCGTTTATATACCTAATACGTGTGATAGAAGAATTCTAATCAAAGAAGAGTTCTTTGAATTTAGGTTAACCGCTATATATAGAATATGATTCTTTAGGGTTCGGAGTGTCTGACATGCGACTCATTAGTAACACACAGTCGGACGAAAAACCCTACGAAATAGTTCCGAAACACTGCTCTAGCAAGCAACACCCTAAAATCGGAAAAGCTACTCGTGTGGATACCTGTAGAGGGCGTTCGTTCAATCCAGAGCAGCGCCTAAGGTCCGCGTGTTCTACGAATAGTTCGTGGTTGCCGTGGTGTCCAAATAGTGACCGTGGTGTTCGGATCGTGAAAGGTTCGGATCGCAACCAGGGTTTTGCTATCGAGCATCAAAGGTATATATATCTAAACCCTAGACGATTTAATCGGAACGCATGGATCCTCTTATAGGGATTTCCGGTGTTTTTCCGCTGCGTTATTTTTATATATTATGGCAAGGAAATCCCAACATCCGCTCGGACTCTCACTCGTAGTCGAAGAGCCAGACAAACTCCTTTTTTAAAGGCCATAGCTCTTTCAAAAACATTTAAGGAAGAAAACACTTGAAACCATATTTTCCATCTAGAAGCCCCGCAGTTTGCAAATCAATCAATCAAGCTTCCGAGCTTCTGGCTCAAGTTCACACACCACGGCCTACTTCGGTCCTCTAACAGTATGCGTAGAGAGCTCCGGTTTCTTTAGCAACTAGGAGAGCGACGGAGCTTCTTTTTGAAAGAGAAGGCTAAATCCCATTCTTCAACCCCAAATTATCGTCAAATACTTCCCGGGAGTTGTCGACCTCTCTTGAGGGTCATGCCTCAAGCTCAAGCTCAAGCTCAGGGGGCACGGAATTATTTCTTAATGTGATTTATTTCAGCTTGTAATTCTTGAACAGAAACTGCTGAAGATTTTTTAAATCTATTAAAATATTTCTTGAAGATTAAAAGGATCTACTTGAAGATTTTTCTACCTATATAACTATAGCTCCTAATTTTAATAAATATTTCTTTTTATTTCAGCGTCTTCTATTTTATCTATTAAATCAAAGAAATTTTTTTTATTTTGATTTAAAATAACATTAATAGTTTGATAAGAGTAGGATCAAACTCTTACACAACAACAATCAAAATGTTCTGATTCATTATCTTCATAATCAGATGATTCTTCTTGAATAACATTAATATCTTTCGTTTCTTTTTCCGAAGTACTTTCTTTTGAATCTTCTTCATTTAATATATTCAATATTTTCTCTTTAGTTTCATCTTCTAGTTCTAATAAAGATATTTTCTTTCTAACATCACAAAATTTTGTTGTATGTCCTGCTATACCACATTTTCAGCATACTAAACTAGAAGCCGATGAAGCTTTAGATTTCTTACTATATTTTGAAGACTTAGTCTTTGAATAAGAAGGTGTTCTTAACTTATACTTAATGACCTAGAATAAAAAGGTTTATTATAGGAAGAAGAATAAGTTCTAGATTTGGATCTTATACTTCTAGATTTTGAATATTTTTTAGAATGTTTAACTTTACTAGAAGGAGGAGATAATTTTTTAAAACCAAAATCTTTACAGAATGATCCTAATTCTTTCCTAGTTTGCTTATGATCTCTTTTATGTTGACTCTTAAGTTTTAAATCTGTACATAATGCTAAGGCTTCTACATTAACATGATTTATTAAATCTCCATAAGTAAGTTTGGCATAAGATATTTCTTCATTATTTTTATCTCTTATTTTTTGTCTTAACTTTCTGCAAATAATTTTGGTAATCTAGCTATAAATCTTTCTTTCCAATATGCATGATTGCAATCTGTTCTAAGAAATACTTTATTAAGGAAAATATTTTTATACCATCTAAAATCATATAAGTTTGGACAAGTTAGATTAGCTAATATTTCTTAATTTCTTTCTTGAAAATTCTGAGGTTCACCAACGATAAAGTATTTTCTAATAGCATAAAGTAATGTTGGAACTACATCTTGAACTCCACTAGTACTAGCAAGTTGAGTATTTTGAGTTGTAACTATTTGATTGTTACTGCCTACTGATTCCATAATCATCGGGACAACATTTTTCATTGTTGTTTGTATATAATTTCTTTCTTTTTTAGTTAAGTAATTATCACACCAACATTTTAAACTACCTGTAAAACCTGCAATTAATAAATTTGCACTTTGATGATCTATATTACCCTTAACTTTATAGGCAGTTATACACACACCCATTTCTTGTATTGTATTATACATTTGATGATATGTTTATACATCTAAGTCCCATTCACAAATTCCCTCACAATTATAAGATGATAAAGAAATTGTATGTCTTTCTTCAAATTACATATTTGGAAAAGAAGGCCTTGAATATTTTTTTTTTATACGACATTCTTTCATTTTTAATACCACCTGAGCTATTCTATTATTTCATTTTCTTCTCGTTCTATATTCCTTCTTCTAGTGATATTGTGGCAATTTGATCCTTTTGTTTTTCATCATTTTTAGTTTTTTGTTCTACTTCTAAATTTTTGAATTTTTTCTACTATTTCATCTATTTATTTTTATCTTGATTTAATATAGGAGTATCCTTTTCTAGTAATTCAAAGGGCTTAAACAAAGGTTGAATAGGGGAAGGTTCTGGAGGTTTTTGAAAAGGAGATTGAAGGCTTGTAGGGGTTTAAATTTCTTTCTCTAGTTCTATTAAATGGGAAGACATTGTATTTAATATTTGATTTGTATAATTATTCTATTTATATATTTTATCTAGGTCACTTGTTGTTGGATTTTTCTCTAAAATAGTAGGTTCACTTATTTTAAAAGGAGATGTTGTAATAATATTTTCTCTATGTTCAAATTTTACTTCTTCTATAAGAGGATAAGAGAAGTTGGCTTTTTGAAAAGAATATGTAGTCCACTCTTTGGTAGTAACTCCTAAATATGGCTTAATAAAAGGATTATATATGGCTTACTTATTGCTACAATAAATTTCAAACCATTTAAAGAAATCTATTTTTAATTTTACCCTCTCTAAACTTTGAAGTATTGTTCTCTAATTTCTTTTTGTTGAACATCATTAAAGTTGTCAAAAAACTATTTTCGTTTTTTATTATTTTCTTCACCACTAAAACACTTTCTTAATAAGTCCTTATCTAATTTAAATTCTAAAGAAATCATTAATATCTGTTCATCAAAACTCAATTGAGATCTTGAAGGAGAGGTGGGAGGACCTGTAGAATTTTTTATAATTTGATATATAGTTTTAGGAATGTTAGGAGTAAAATCCATACTATGAACTATATCTGAAAAATTATGTTTTGTAGAATTGGTAATTTTATCCCATTCTTATCTTTTTGGAATATGTACATTTGAATGATTTAGTTTACTTCAAATAAAAGTGTTTCTCCTTTAGGAGAATACTTTATAGCTTTAGGATTTATAGTAGTTTTCATTACTTTGTAATATATTCTAATCTTATACACAAGAATTAGAGGTCTTGAATTATCAGTAAACTCTATATTTTTAGTTTGAATATTTAAAGTTAAAGTAGTTAAAACATTTGTATCATTTAATTGTAAAGCAAAGTTTGGGTAACAATTAAAATATATAGGACCAATTTCCAAATTTGATTCTAATACAGCTAATAAAGAATTTGGAAAATTTAAGTGTTTTGCATTTGTTAGACATAATAATATTGGAACATCTAATCCTAATCTCATTGATGGTATAATAGTGATTTGAACACATCCTATATCTAGAATTGGTAATTTTATCCCATTTCTTAGACATAATAACTATACCCCCCCCCCCCTGTCAATTAACACCACAGGTTTTGTAGGTGTAAAGAGTATACAATACCAAGCTCATCGGAACAGACAGTCGGTAGGTAGAATTTGTTTTTTTGGTGACATGTTCTATAGAAATGACTTACTACGGCACATCTTATGCCTCTACCAAAGAGGCAATTTGTCCTTAGGTAGCAACATGTGATTATCAATTAGAGCACAACAATCTGAAATCCAATTCTATATATAGAAAAATCAGAGGGTAGGTCAAATTTGCAACAAGCAAATTCCCCGAATCTGATAAACTACAGATACCAAGTGTGCGCATTAAATTTGACAAATTCATACTTGACCAAGTAGACGTTTGGCATTACAGACTAACAATTCCAGAAAGGGCTCTATGCTGGTCCTTTTTCAGTACGCATACAACACGAAGTACATATAACATATTTATTGCCGGTTCCAGAATAGGTTGCCTCAGAGATTGCAGGTCCACATCATCTATCCAGAGAAAGATTCTTACTGGACAACCTACAAACAGAGAAGCTGGAAAACTGCAACCCTGGGCCTTCCATAAGCTAAGTGGGCTCTCATACTCAGGCCAACATATATAGTTAGACTCAGATCAAATGCGCCAGCTTACAGACTCTGTTGTAAATGCTGTAAAGGCTGAGTGCTTAAAACTAGCAACTTCAAAACCCAAATACTAATTATACTATATGATTTACAACTCTATTCATAATAACTTTTTGTTTCCATTTCTGTAATTTCTTAACAATTACGCTGGGCTAACCTTTTTCAACATAGGATTAACTGAAACCACTCTTTAATGACAAAAAACCTTATGTCAGCTCTTGGTTGATTTGGGAAGGTGTAATGACCATTTTGCCCTTCAAAAAAATTTTACTGTGGTATAAATAGTGTGTACTATACGTGAGAAGGTCAGAGGGACTTTCCTGTAGCAGATAGGGAGTTAGTGGGCACTTTAGCTTTTGGAGGAAAATTTTGAAATTTGAAATAAAAGCTGTGGAGCCATGATGTGATGTAAAGCTACTGTCCTTTTGCAGGATTGTTGTCCTTTTTGTCAGATGTAATGATGGCTCCTTTGAAACTTCCAGTAAGTTTCAAAAGGTCTATGGTGCGAGGAATATGTGAGCTGGCATACATCTAGACCATCCAGCCACATGTAGTAATTGGATCAAGCTATTTGCTTAGAGAGAAGGGAATTTAAAAGTATTTCCTGGGGGTATTAAACTCTAGATTTGAATTTTTTGAGTATTCTTCGAAGATTCCAGGAGGTAGGAGGCTACGGTTGACTGTTATTCTTAATGGGAGAGTATACGATGCACGCGATCTTTAAAGGAAAATTACTCTGTCTGTGATGGAAACAGGACCACTCTGGCTGGTGGCCTGGATTAATTTGTTTCAATCAGAAATCAAACAGTTATTTTCAGCTTTGTATGCAGCTTCATGGGTTAATTGCGTTTGGCCTGCATCGATTTCTTGGGGGTCAAACAGGCTTCAATAATAGTAAAATCTGAGTTTTGCTAATGTCTATAAGTTAGTCTTTAGAGTAGGATATTTAGTTGGGAATTATGCAATTGGTGGCCCTTGGTAGGCCAGGATATTTGTAATTCGTTAGTTGGCAAAAAGACAGTTAAGAATAATAAAAAATTTATTGAAAATTAATATATTGTCTTGTACATTGAGAAGAAATTACAGCGTGGTAACTACTAACAATATATACTCAATAACTTTAATATATAACTTAACACTGATTATTTCTAGGTTATTTAGGAATTTAAGTACAAAATGGTAGAATCTCATAGGTATCTTGGAAGGGTTCTGGATCCTCGGGTTGATCCATTTACGCCATGTGCAGAAGAAATTGGTCACCCTCAACTCTTTGCGAGTTTTGTAATTCATCAGGAACTGGATATCCATAATCCAATTCTGTTGGGTCTTGAAGGCTCTGAGGCTCTTCACGTGTATGGGATTTGTCAGCATCCAAATCCAGGTGCCTTGGTGGCAGTAAAAGCTGTAGTAATCTTGTAATTCTGGAACCATCTATATTTAAAAGGTCTGCGCAACAACAAATATTGAGACAAGCCCTGTTGTTCTTACGTCGCTTCGCTTGCTGGTGTTGCAGGGGTGAATAGGCTTTGTTCAAGGAAAATGAAGGTGGCATTCTTTAGAATCCAGTCCTTCAGGCCCTTATTTTTTTCCTTTTCAAGGTATAGCATGTAGGAACTGTTAAGTATACACAGTCACCAGGATTGTAGAGGATAATAGAAGAGATCCCACCCTTTATAATACGGGGCTTGTCGTACTTTAAATTGGAGTACCAGTTGTGCTGGCTTCCTATGAACTCTTTCCAATGCTTTAGGTACTGTGGGACGACGTCATCTATGATGTTATACAGGGCCTCATCATCATGATTACACAGGTTAACATCTTCGGCATAGTAGTTGTGGCATCCTAAGCTACATGCCTAGAAAGTTTTGCCTATTTTGGATAGGCCTTCGATGATGAGGCTATTGGACTTGTGCGATCTCAACTGGGCATCTTTAATGTTATTCTACACCCCTTCTTGTAATTCATCTGGGAGTTGATATTTTACAAGGAATGGATTTTCGTATTGGATTGGAAAGGATTTAAAAATAAGATCAAAGTGATAATTAATCTTCTCGTAATTTGAAACGAAAGATTTATGATAAAAAAAATTTATAATATCTAGGGCTTCCTATTTATTACTAGCATTAAGAGTAGAATTACAGCATAGAATTCTTTATCTCCCTTTGTTCTGCTACCTATGAAGTTTCTCTCTATGTAAACTAATATGGCATTGCGCTTTACATTTGTATAAGCTCCATTAGTAACTATGTTATCCCTGAAATGTATAACTATCTTGTTACGACTGACCCTAAACGACAAATATCTACTCTATGGGATGCTCACCTTCATCAGTCCTTCTCCATAGCCCCGAGAAACTGTCCTCACATCACACAAGAGTATCTTACAACGACTCATATAATGAGACTTTATAAGCAGCTCATTCCTGCTCCAGTATTGGTCCTGATCCATATCGCAGGGTCTCTAAAACACCTCATCATAATTGGTAGCTCCATTTCACTATGCTTTCGGTCCAAAACAACATAGATGTTGATAAGCCCATTAAGAGCATCACCTTCCTGTACTCAGGATCAATCTAGAAATTGCCCATCATATTGTACAATTAGAGCTTAATCAAATGACCATGACAGTCATTAGATCCCTGGCCCAAAGAAGGCATGTGTACATAAGTCTTCCAGGGTCAGATACATTGAGTTCTGTTGGTTTCTATCAATACTCATCGCCTCATCATGCATATATATATATATACTAAGGCATTGATAAGATTGTCTTCTTCGAAATTAGAGTCAGAATCACTGGCATCTAAGAGAAGATTGTTTAACTGATTGACAACTGAATCCTCTAAATTCAGAAGATTAAGCCTTTTTACAAACTTGCAAAATCTGGCAATATGTCCAGGTTTCTTACATTTGTAACAAACAGCAGTATTTGGTAAAGCAGGAATAGGGGTTTTGGTAGGAAGGTTGGATTTCCTAAATTTGTGTCTGGGTTTCCTATAAGGCTTGCTATAGGAAGGTTTGGAAGATTTGTATATATATATATACACACACACTCATAACATAAATAAACACATAAATATATACACACACACACTCATAAACACATAAATAAACACATAAATAAATATATATATATATATATATTGTGTGTGTATATATTTACGGATGTATGTATGCGTGTATGTATGTATATACAAATGTATATATATATATATGTGTATACCAATACATACATGCACACACCACACACACACACATATATATATATACACATATTTATACATATGTATATATGTGTGTGTGTATATGTATATATATACACATATATATATATACATACATGCATATATATATACACACACACATACATACATATACACACATATATACATACATATACATACATACATATGTATGTATATATGTATGTAAATATGTATGTATGTAGGTATGTAGGTATGTATGTATGTCTGTGTACATATATGTATCTACATACATATACACATACATACATACACACATATATATATATATACCAAGAGGAGAACCGGGGACCCCTAAAAACCTAGAGGAAGAAGGGTAAGGGACAAGGGAGCCAAGATAAACACAGAATTAAACAAATAATTCAGGTGGCTTAGCCAACCATCAAACAGTAAAGCAAAATAAAGATTACGAAATTTATTAAAAGCTTTAAATAATTACAGCTTTGAGGAATACCTCAGGCGAAGTGTTGGTACAACCTACTTCTGCTAGTGGTACTCTGGGAGGAAAGGAAGGGGAGAAAAGAAAATTATAACTTGGAAGTTTTTTCGAATGAATTTCAAAACTGAAATCATCCTATTTATAGAGAAAATTTACTATTGCTACAGTGTCAAATAGTGACCTGTGAACAGTAACTTTTCCCCCGTGATTTATGCCGCTACAGTGTACAGTGAACGGTATTTGTACAATTGAACAGTAAAGTATATTTGAATAGTAAAATACAATTTTGAAAAGAATCCTATCTATTACAATTGAGATTCTTCAATTTTGCTGAGGTCGATGCCGAAACAGTCGTCCTCATTTGATTGGGCGAAATCTTCTTTATATACATCTGGAAACTTCCTTCTTGTCAGAAGAGCTTGAAGTTCCTTCTTTGATCTGGGAGAGAGTGTCTTCCAGTTGTTTGATGTAAGCATCCTTGTTCTTAGCAGTGGCCAACAGGATTGTAAAATTAGACCTTTGTTGAAGAAACTGGGAAGTTTCTACATCTATTGGCAGTAGGAATTGTGGATTCTTACTGAACCAAATTTGAACTTGATCCTTATGGGCATTGCTGGCATTATAAGCATCCCACCATTTAATTGAACCTTGTCTGACCAGTAAAGGTGGAAAGGCTTGATTGTTATTCTTAACAAATTCGAACCTCCATTGGAAAATCCAAGGTAATGCCAATTTTGAGAAGAAATGGAGGGTTATCGGCATTGTCGAATTGGGTTGTGAAAACTTTGATTTAAAAAACTCAAAGCCTTCTGAAATTGGTGAAGGTAAAATGGATTCATTTGGTCCAATTAAAGACCAAAATCTATTAAACCAGATTGGGAAAGAATAAGTTTTATTCAAAGTTTAGTTTTTGAAGAAGAACAAACAAGAATGTTTATTCTCGATATTTTGATAGGTGAAGGTATTGAACCAAGCACCTTGATAATCCCAGTAAGAATAACCAGGATAATTTTGAGATTCAGGACCAGAGAAGGACCGTAATCTATTAAGATCATTACTCCATTCAGAAGGTCTGAGAACCTTGAGAATTTGGTAGGTTGAATGTGTGTAATATGCCTGGCTAGCATGCATATTATTTTTGGAATAACCAATTGAGAATCCTTAAGTATTAACTCATCTAATTCTGTGGTTTTTTGATTTGAGGATGGCATAAAATTGAATCCAGAAGGAAGAATTTTCTGGGCAACAATCAAAGAATTGTTGGTGAACTATTCAGGTTCAATTTGAATTAGGTTTTGATAGTCAGTCTTTCTGACATATTGAGAGACGTTTGTAGAAACGAAATTTGAAGTTTGTTTGGGTACGTAAGGTACCGTGCTTTTTGATGCAGAAGGCATCGTGTTAAGTGTTTGAGAGATGATGAGGGTGAACTCATCAAAATGTTTGAGGGCAATACCTGGACTTGTCCTGGATTGGACAAGGCTTGTTGAAATTGCAACCATGTTTTGAAAGCTTCTCCAAGCTGTGGATTGTCTTCAGCAATTTCTGCCCAAGACTTTTGAACTACTACCTTTAGTGGTGTGGAGTTTTGAGTAGATGAAGAAGAGGCTTCATCTTTTTTGGGTTTTGGTGGTTCAGGATCACTCTTTTTCTTGCGGGGCATTTCTGCCCTGTAGGAACTCTCTGGTAAGGTAATCCGGCAAAGAATTAGAACTACCTTTGATGAATTCAATATCAAAATCGAAAATTGATAAAATTGCTTGCCATCTGGCAAAAATTTGTTTGAGGCAAGATTTTTTACATCTTTTTGTAAAACATCTTTGGCAGCTTTGCAATCAATGCGAAGTAAAAACTTTTGGTTAAGAAGATCATATTGAAATTTTGAAATGCATAAAACAATTGCTAAAATCTCTTTTTTAATAGTGGAATATTTGATTCTTTTGGGCATTATTCCAGTGTTTTGAAGTAAAACAGACAATTTGTTCAGAATTAGAACCTTTTTGTTTTAAAATGCCACCATAACCAATGTCAGAGGCATCGGTTTCAACAATTTTAAACAACTTTGGGTCACATAAAACTAAACAAGGTAAATTTTTAACTTGTGTTTTTATGTATTTGACTGTGTCTGTGTGTTTTTGTGTCCATGCAGGAGGATTCTTTCGAAGTCTATCATGCAAGGGTTTTGAAAGAATACTAAGATTAGGAATGTGTTCAGAGATGTAATTTAAACATCCTAAGAACCTTTGAAGCTGGGTTTTATCCAGAATCTGGTCTGGAAATTTATCAGCAAATTCAATCGATCTATTGATAGGGATAATTTTGCCTTGCCAAATATTATGTCCTAAGAATCTGATCGAAGTTTGACATAAGCTAATCTTTGAAGCAGAAATGACTAAACCATTCTTTTAGTCACATCTAAGAAAATGTTGACATGTTTAAAATTTATGTTGTTCTAAATTATCAGAATAAACAAGAACATCATCAATGTAAACAAGTATAAAATTGAGATATGGATTGAAAATATCATTCATAACCTTTTGAAATTCAGAAGGTGCGTTGTTTAGGCCAAAAGGCATTACATTCCACTCATATTGACCAAAAGGGACTGTGAATGCAGTTTTGTACCTATCAGAATGATGGATTTGGATTTGCCAAAATCCAGACTTTAAGTCAAATTTTGAAAAAATTGAAGAAGCATGCAATCTATGAAGCAAGTCCTTTTTATTTGGAATAGGGAACCTAATCCATTGTAAAACTTTGTTGAGGGGTTTGTAATTGATGACTAAGCGAGGGACACCTCGTTCAAAAAATTTCTCTGAGTTGTTAACATAAAAAGCAGCACAGCTCCAAGGAGACTTGGAGGGACTGATAATCTTCTTGGAAAGGAGATCATCTATTTCCTTTTTGCATAATTCCAGAAGCTCTTGATTCATCTGAATAGCACGAGCTCCAGTTGGAATTCATATCCTTTTCTGAAAAATCTTTTTCATATGGTAGAGTTACCACATGTTGCTTTCTATTCCAAAAGGAAGTTGGAATATCAGCACAAACTTGAGTTTGAATTTTATTTTGAAAATCATGAATCCTGGTTTTGAAAACTGGATCATTTAACTGGTTTTGAAGACGTTTAAATTTAAGATCTTTTTTCAAAAAATTGATTTGATTCATTTTCATTTGCAAGGGATTGAGAGTTTTTTCAAAAGCTGGAAATTTGAAAGGAATGAATTGATTTCTTCCTAAGGAGTTGATAATGATACCTTGAAAAGTAGTAGTATAGGGTATCAGATAAGCAATGAATGGAACACCAAGAATCACAGGAGTAGTGATATTCTTAGCTAATAAAAAAGTATTGTAGGGAAAACTACAATCAGAAATCTGACTTCTACATCAGATAATTTGAATTTGACTTCCAAAGATTCACCATTAGCACTACTAATGCGTTCTTTGGTCTTTTGAAAATATTTTGCAGGTAGTCAATTAAACCTTCATGAATGCAATTTAAATCTGCACCAGTATCAACTAATGCAGTAGCATCAATGAAAAGTTCATTATTAATAACCAAAGTAATTGAAATAAGAAATTTGAGACAGTAACTCTGTTTAAAATATTTAAAAACTGTTCTTTTGATTTTTCAATAATCTGATCAGGTGGAATTACTTGTTCAGATAAAACTTGGTTTTCAGGAACTTGAGAGGTTGAAGAAATTTCAACAACAATTTTAAAAAACTTGCTTTGAACACTGGAAAAGTTGGAGAGAATGAATGACCATTTGGTCAATCTGCTGCTGGGCTTTAATCTCTCTAACTTCTTGTTTTAAGAAAGCAATTTCAGACTGTAAATCTTGAATTGAAATCTTCTTAAAACTTTGATTTGGAAATCTATTTAAAATATCCGTAAGATTGTAAGTGTTTAAAATCTTGGGATGTTTTACCAAAGGATTGGAGGAGGAAACTTGATTTTGAAAATCATTAGTTTCAAAAGTTTGTTAACTGTATCTTTGTAAATAAAAATGACGTTGTTCAGAATCAGGAAATTTTTCAATCATATCAAGAATAAGATCCTGTTCTCTAGTTAAAATATTTATTTGAGGAGTTTCAGAAGAAACTGAAGTTTTACTGGAGGAGAAAGAAGAGTAACCTAAGTCATCATCTTCTAAGGCATTGATAAGATTGTCTTCTTCGAAATTAGAGTCAGAATCACTGACATCTAAGAGAAGATTGTTTAGCTGATTGACAACTGAATCTTCTAAATTCAGAAGATTGAGCTTTTTTACAAACTTACAAAACCTAGCAATATGCCCAGGTTTCTTACATTTGTAACAAACAGCAGAATTGGAATTTGGTAAAGCAGGAATAGGGTTTTTGGTAGGAAGGTTGGATTTCCTAAATTTGTGTCTGGGTTTCCTATAAGGCTTACTATAGGAAGGTTTGGAAGATTTGTGAATCTTAGGTTTGTTTCTATGTTTGATTTTGGTTTCACAAGAAGGAAGACCAAATTGTTCTCACTACAGAAAGAACCTAAATCCTTCCTACGTTGGTTTCTATATTTGGCTAATTGCCTCATCATCTTGTCTTGAGACAGACTTTCATGGCAAGATCAAATTACTTAGAATTGAGTTCACCATAGGTGATATTCTGTAAGGCACAATGCCATTGTCTTTGGGTTTGAAGTTCTTCACAAACTAAGTCTCTAAGGGATTTGGGAAGACCATCAAGGAATTTTTCTTTTCAATATGGAAGATTTCCATCAGGTCTGGTGTAAATCCTGGTTAGGAAGGTATCCTTATACCACCTAAACTCAGAGAGTTTCTTGCACTTAAGATTGTTAAGGATTTCAGTAGACTTTTCTCTAAAAATCCCTGGATTACCTATGAAGGTTTTGGCTATTGTGAAGATGAGTGTAGACACAGCATCCGAAATGGTTTGTCCATAAGGATCTCTAATGACATTGCCCTCAGGGTCAATTCTAATGGCATCAAAGATATTGTCTCTATCATTTTGGGATAGATGTTCGTCCCACCAACCTTTAAGTTGTCCAGTAAATCCGGCAACTAAGATATGGGCCGTGAGTTGATCGGTGCAATTGTGGGAAGTTTTGTAAGCAGTGGTCACCATGGTCATCTGCTGGAGTTTGGATGTGATATTGTACTCAGAAACGCCATCTATGTTCCATTCATAGATATTGTTGGCATTGTAAGAGTTCTGAATCACATTGGGCTGTTCTTCTAAGAGAACATCAGGATGGGTAGCTCTAGGATAATAAAGCTTATTGGATTTCTTCCAAGAACTAGAAGAGGGTTGAATTCTAAGCTTAAAGATGTCGTTAGACTCAGGCTTAGGAATTTGAGGAGTTGACTCAGAATCAGAAGTTGGTTTAACCCTATCAAGGACAGAGATTGAAGCTTTCTGTTTGTCATCCTTAGTTTTGGGAGTAGGAGAATCAGAAACATAGGCTAACTTAATAGCTTGTTCAATCTTATCTATCCTAGATTGTAATTCACTATCGATCTTAGGACTAGATTAGTACTAATCTGGGTCCTAAGTTGACTGAGAATTTCATAAGGCTTAAAGATGGGAGTATCTAAAGCTGATTTGTAACCAGAAGGTTGTTTCGATGAGGAAGCAACAACTGGTAAAGGAATGGAAGAAATTGAAGGTGGAATCTTGACAGAGAGATGTTCAACAATAACTTGTAAATATTTATTTGTAAAATTGTTTTGTTCAATTATTGGTAAAAGATCTTCATTTAAAACTACAGTTTTAGCTTTAAAAGGTGCAGCATAAATTAAAGAATTATTTACCAAAAACTCAAATTTTCTATTCGGAGGGAAATCAGAATGAACTTTTTCCCCACTCGAGATTTGCCAAGCTTTGGTCATAAAAATTGATTGAGTAAAAGGATAGTCAATTTTGTTTTGTTCAGCATAGGCAGAAAACCAATCAAAGAACTGAACATGAATTTGATAATGGTTTAGAAAAGCATAAAATTCTTCTTGAATCTTAGTTCTCTTTTCATCTTTATAGTTTTCGAACTAAACCATTGTTTTCTTACTTCATTATGAGGTGCATAAAACTCATTTCGAAGAATTCTTTGTTAATTTAAAAATTTGATTCAACAGTTAAAACATTAATCTCTGCGTCAAGTCCAGAAGGATTAAGACTAGAGTAAGTTGGAGAATTGACCAAATCATCATCTTCCTGTTGGACATGTAACTGGCCTGTGGAAAATTAGATTCTGGTCTCATTCCATGGATTTGGGTATTAACAGAAGAGACAGAGTGCCTAGCACTTTGTGGGTTCTGAAAATCACTGGTTGAAGTACTGGAATTCCTAGGAGGAATAAATCTAGCACTATTTGATCTATTGAAGGAAATTTCTACTGAACCAGTAGAGAATTGCCTAATGTTGGAAACTAAGGTATTTTTAGCTGGAACTGGAGGCAAAGCCTCAGGCAGTATCCAGTTTTGAGGAAGGGATACTTGATCCCAAGAAATTGGTCTTGGAACAGATAGGTGAGATCTGCTCGAATCAGTTTGATAAAGAGTCTATGAATAGTTTCACCTTTCTTTTGAGTTCTAAGAGCTCCAGAATTAAAAGCGGAGTTCATAACTTTGTATTGAAGTCTAAAAATAATAGCAACTGGTAAAGATCAAGTTTTAGTTTTATAGTTTGAAGTCTTAACATTTAATGTTAAGGAATCTAAAATGTTTGGATCGTTTAAAGAAACTGAAAAGTTTGGAAAACAATCAAAATAGACAGAACCACCACATAGGCTGGTTTCAACTATGCCAAGTAGTGAATCATTGAAATCTAGAAATTTGGCATCTCTTAGACATAGTAAAAGAGACGTATCCAGACCTTCTCTAGATAATGGTTTTGCAGCAATTTGAACAAGTCCAAAATGTAAATAGTTGTATTTTTGTTTAAAAATCTCAATTGATTTTTTTGAAAGTAATTTGATCTTGTCATATTCCAGACTGAGAGGGATGGTTTGTTCAACAGTTTTGACAGAATAGTTAGTTGAAAAACTCCATTTGTTATTTTTGTAAATTTCTTTTGAAGGATGATTGGAAATTTTCCAATTATCTAAAGATTGAGAAATATCAGAGAAATTGATTTCTTCTTTAAGAGAAGAAGGATTTGAAGAAGAGGAGGAGAATGTTTGGGAAGATCTAGAATTAGATCTGAAGAAAGCACTCATAATTAAAACAAAATAAAATACAAGAATAAAATTACAAAATAAATGCAGAAAATAAGATGGAAAATGCAGAAAATAAAACGAAAATGTAGAAATGGTTGTACCCCCTTGTTCCCTTTGGCACAGAAACCTTTGGGTTTCATAGCATGAAAAATATAAACCAATTATGTTAATGTTTGTTTTAGATCTATCTGATTATGTTTAAGCTGATACCAATTATTTATTATAAATATAAAAGTATAACCCAAATCAATAGATCTTTATACAGATCTTAACATTCAGTCTAGATCTTTGCAAGAACAAGTCCTTACACTCTATGGGTAGAGGACCTATCAAACCTCAACGCCTGTTTGTCGGCTAAACGGCAACAGAGTCATATCCCATAGGACCAACAAGATCTTACATGAATGTTAAAATTAACTAAAGATCTAACAGATCTATGAAATTCTTAAATATTTAACATAAATAATCAACTGGTTAAGTACGTGGGCTTCTTGCGAGTAAACTCAAGCGCCATCATAACCATACGGTATAAGTAGGCACCCTATATACCATCACCAGATATCAGATTTAACATAAAAAGATAATCTAGCCTAACACTAACATCAGAGGTTCATAGTAGTCACCCTATATATATATATATGTACACATTACTTGGTATTTCTCTATGAAGAGAAAATTATTTAGGAGTATTACTTGAGATGAAACAAATAATATATTTAGTTGCTATTATATATTGTTATCAGAGTGTAAATTGTGGTTTCTTTTATATTTTTCAAAATATTGGATAACATAGAAAATTGTGGACTGCTATTGTTCTTTTTATTCAAGCTGAAAGACCTGGCCGTTGTGGCTGCTGGATTTACATCTATTTTTTTCTCTTAAATGTTTGGTAATGTTATTATATTCGTTAGTAAGTTAATAATATAGTGATTTATAATTGCACTAACTAAAGGCAAGTCAAATAGAGTCCTTCAAATTCCGATTTCCTAATGGATTAAACTTAAAGAACCCTTAAAGGCGTGAGATATAATCTTCTAGTTTTCTTCTTAAGTTTTAAATTTATTCACTAGACTTGTAATCCAAACTGTTTGTTAATTACCTATGTCGTGCTATTTTACGTCTTAAACTGCGTTTGCTTGGATCCACCACATTCCACCAAGATTGCAACTGATGATAAAGAGGAGAGCATAGCTCTGTTGCTCAATGTTCAGATTCGTTGGAAATCTGTCGGTATCCGCTAGTCTTGTTAGTTTCCTACACCACCTAATTGTAAATAAATGCTTAGAATTGTATTGAAATCATTGCAATATCTTATTCACTGCGAGCAATTACAAATATGATATGTGCATGATTATATAATGATACTAAAAATGATTTTTTTTTGCAACGAGGAATCAAAATTGTGAAACCCGCAATTTTTGGTCAAATAAAAATAAAAAACAAAATAAATATTTGGAGATTTTAAAAAACTAGGGTTTTAGTTGGAAATAAATGTGAAATACTAATCCATAATAATCTTGGGGACTAAATCAAAAGTGCAGGAGATAATTTAGGAGTCAATTCCCTATAAATAACAATAAGGTTCTGGGATTAGAAATATTCTTGCAAAATTTTGGAGAAATTAAGGAGGAATTAATAACTAGTATTTGAATTTTCATAATTATATTTTATGCTAATTTATGCATATTTACTAATCAAATAGCTACTTTATTTGAGTATTTTTGTTGTAATAAATATGAAAATTTGGAGTATTTTCTTTTCTTGCTAAATTAATCTGGAGTTTTGGAGTGTATGGTCATGGATTGATTTCTTATATAGAATAGATAGAAAATTATTTTATTGGATGTGTTCGTTTGGATTGAAATCAATATTTTCTTGAAAAAGTCTATTTTTTATACAGTTTTCGGTATTATGTTGACAAAATGAAAATATTTTGAAATAAAAAATTTTAACTGTTTTATCTTTAAGTTTATGAATACATGTTAAAAAAACTTATAACAATGATAATAAACACCTTACAAGTAATTGTGATTAATAAAAGATTAATTTTGTTAAAAATTAAATGATAGTACAATATAATAGTAATATATGTATAATGATAGTTATATTAGTGTGGGATCCCTGAGAAAAATATGAATGAAAAAGAATTGAAAACAAAAATAAGTTTAGCAAATGAAATTTTAAAAATAAGTATTTGAACTTTAATGTCACTCTTGAATTATCTCGAAAATAACTTATATTAAAAAATTTCGTAAGTTATTTTCAAGCTAGAGGAAGGAAAATTGGAAAATATTTTACATCGAAAAATATTTTTTGGTGTTTGGCACCAATAAAATTTATCAAAAATATTTCTTAAAAATATTTTTAATTCAAACAACGAACACACTATAAATGAAAAAAGAAAAGGAATGAAAAGATTTTTGAAAAAAAACAAGTATGAGCAGTAGAACGGCAACGGTAGTTCTAGAAACGAGGAAGATGATTATGACTTCTAAAATTTACAGTTTAGTCCCGCTTCTTTGTTAGGACTTGATAATGGTCTAATTAGTTTTTGAAAAGAACAGATTAGATCATTTCTAAGTTTTGAAAATTATATTTTGACCTAGATAATTTTTTAATGACCCCAACAGTTGGTTTCTAAAGTTTATAGTTACTTTACATAGATTTTAAAAGGTTTCTATGAAATATAATTGAGATATTTTAATTGTTTTATATGCAAGAATTCGTAGATTTTAAATTACTTAAGCTATCTATTCACGTTTTTTCAAATTATTTACGAGGTAAGTGGTTCTATCCTATTTCATGTTTTAAAAAGCCTTTCTATGAAAATTATATTTTTACTAAGTACTATTATATTAAGTATGAAATATAGTTAACTGAATGTTTTCATAGGTGTTAATATGAATTTAATAAGTGGTACTTTGATCGAACACGATGATTGTGTGACATATACTTCATTATTTTGATATGAAAATGATTTAACTTTTGGAATAATTTTGATAATTTTGTGAGGTATGCTTCTTATTTTGATATGAAAAACTATTTGACTTTTGGAATAGATTTGATAACGTTGGTGGGAGTTAATTTCCTATTCCTCCACCTAGCAAGGAGTAATTGACTTATATTTGACTCTACTCAGTGGAGCGTAGCTAGCTGGCCTAAGTCTGGTATTTATTTAATAGATATAATAGTTAGAACTAAATATCTTAATTACTGATTAAATTTTAAAAAATCCTTTGCCAATATTATAAATATATACAATGAATATATATATTGTTATTATATGGTTTCAGGATATAAATGTTCATTTTTATTTATCACTTAGCTATGTGTAACTATTTGCCACTTCTAATTTTTTACAAAATTGTTTCTATATGTATATGCATGTACAATGCGTAAAACATGATTTTTAAATTTAAATTTACATGATGCACTCAATTTGGTGAATTATTTATCAAAGAAATATTTTATTCACTCCATCACATAACATTTATTGCATATGCTCGTAATTTTTTTGTTGCAAATTGTTGAAAAAAAGAAGTTTTGAGCCTGTTATCTTATGGAAGGCGAGTGTTGGGGCCGCTGCAGCCCCGTTTTTGATACGTGACATAGATCATTATCTGGTTTACCACAATCTTTACAATAGCCCAGTTCGAATAGAATTAGAAGTAAAAGCTAGAAGAAGGAACATTTACATTTGAATTCTCATCACTCACCACTGCCAAAAAAATAAATAAATGAAGGAAAATGCGAACTAGAGTAATATACCTCAAGTAGCTGTCCTTACTGCTCTAAATCAAAGGGTATAGAAAAGTTTAGACCAAAGAAGAACTGTCTCAATCTGTTTGCTGTAATAGGAAATGAAAATCCGATCTTTGGCGTAAAAGCAAAGGTGGATCCAGAGCGATGTCGGACAGGCCCATATCACGGAAGGATTGTGATATGTCTTCAACGGAGAAAGGTATGCTGTAATTTGTCAAATCAGTTAGTCATTAGCTTGTGGCACTACTTAAGCCTCTACTGGCATAAAAAGTATATTTAATACCTTGAATCCACATCAAGCAAGAATGTATTGTTTGGCATTGTTGAATCTTCCACTGTCAATGCTCTCATCTTGCCAATTACCTGAAATTCCAGGGACTATTAATGGATATCCACTAACACTTAAGCGCTAAGTACCGGAAAGTGTAATTTTACCATTTGGCTACATTTCCTTGTCGGTAGTAGTGCCATACTTTAAATCTTAAAAAAAAATGATTTCTTGCACATTTTTAACATTCTGAAGCTACAGAATTTAGTACTCTATCTGACAATGCTGTTATTTCATATTAATTTATTGTGTAGTGACACCATTTTGCCGCAGATTTTCTATGTACTGAATTATCTAGTTAGTTAAATAACTGTGGAAGTAAATAGTAGAGCTTTTTATCTGTGAAGAACATAAGGAGGGTCCTTACTTCTGGAGATAATCCATGTGTCCCATATTTGTCATCCCAGAACATTGTTCCGATGCGATATATTTGTGGGATGCTCAACATCTAATTAGGAGGAGAAAATAGAGATGAACAATAAGGTCAGAGTTCATTTGTTGCACATCTTGGAAAATATTAACATCCCCCCTCCAAAGCAAAACTGGAAAGTCACCCTGAGGCTTTTATTATCTACTAGTCTATGTTATTAGTTATCTATAGCATGGACATAATCAATTACCGGACATATTTCATTTGTGATGTCCTCCAAGGTCCTTTGAGCCTTTTGATGCGAAACCTGCATATTCCAAGCATTTTAGCTACTATTTAACCTTAAGTACATGCCAAATCGGTCTGGGTTTTGTACTTTTGTTTTAATTTGTTTTAACTAAAGGCAAAAATAATTTGATCTGGATCAAAGACAACTTACCAAAAACCCCACTTGCTTGCCTAATGTGCTGAAGTTCATCCCAAGATGATCCAGCAAACTGTAAAATGACATGCAGTTATGTTTCATATTTTGTTTCCTTGAACTTTTCTTATCCTGTAAATGGTTTTTCATTTAGATTTTACCTGATCTGTTGCTTTAGCACACCAATTTTCCAGCTCCTGCAAACCTGCCTTCACAAACTCCCCATTGCTGAATGAGCAACACTCTCGTCGGAGCAATAAACTGCGAATTAAAGTGGCATGTGTACTTATTGAATCTTAAATTGCTTAATTATTGGAGCTTCTTGCAATTTAAATGTTGTCTGTCTATGTTGTAAGCTGTAATAACTTTATAAGCAGGAAATGCTACATACCTGTTAAGCAGCTGAACATTTATGAAAGAGAAGACCTGATTGAAAATCTTCCTTATAAGAATAGAAGGGACCTGAAAAGAAAGATATGTCATATAAAAGATGGGAAAACTTTTCTATGGTTACATAAACCAAGTCAAATCAACGATGGAAATTATAGCTCAACTTACACTATTTTCAGAGAGTATGCTCAAGGTATGATCCAAACTATTGACAATATTTTGCCAATGTATACTGGATGCCTGTTGTTTTGCAGTGACAGTTGGATGGATACTCTTAGATGATCCTCTAAACATTCTGATTCTTGCAGTTTTTGGTGCCTGTTATTGATTTTAAGGATTTCATTGGAGACTAAATTGGATGTGGTTGGGTTGATGGATTTGAGGAAGGATTTGAAATTCACCTATTTGTAAGGCTGAAAGGGATTAATTTCAAATTCACCCAAATTAAAAAGTGTGAAACGAATGATTTCAAGCAACTTTCTAATTTGGATGGATTTGAAATTCATCAATTTTGGCCTTACAAATCCATCCAATAAATGGGTGAATTTCAAGTCCTTCTGCAAATCCATCGATCCAAACACAATGATTAAAACTTTCTTACAGCATACAGTTGTTACCCATAAAAAGTGCTTACCTGTATACATAACTACAGTTAAGGAAAGGACTAATTTCTTTCTTTAAGCTATCACGGATCATGCCATATAGTTTTTCCACACATGCAGTTAGATGTTGCTTAAACAACAGGGCTGGATATTTTGCTTCTATCCTCGATCGTATATTTGTATTCCCTTCCATTCCGCTGTATCCACTTGAAGTTTCTGTCCTTATTGAAGGTGCACGAAAACCCTGAAAATGAAGCCAACATGTAGAAGCTAGACTTCAAAATGTGGTAGTAAATTGACTTGTGGGAAACCTACCTGTGCCATTCTACTGAAGAAAGTGCTGGGAGAACTCCTGTTACGATGAGTTACCACATTTGCTGTAGTATTTGCTTTAATTGTACGTTGCACAAGAAGCAAAAGAGTTGAAGTGGCTGACAACCAATATGCTAGAACTTCGGCGTTTTCCTGTCCCTGCATGGGTATGTAGCTTACAGTAGTTGTTTTATGTTGTCCGAGGTTGAACGCACATCAAAAAGATTTTTGTTGGTCTCCATACATGGGATGCAATATATGCTTGGTTGTGGGCCTCCTTAACTTTTTACATAATTGAAGGGTATTACCTCGATTGATGATCGGATAGTGTGAATAATCCTGTCAAATATAGTTGTCTTGTCTGCTTCAAAGGATCTCCAGTGAAGAAGTGCTTTGTAGACAGTGCAGGCAGCAACAGGTCTACTTTCATCAAACCTCTTATCTTCCATCAGACATTTGATCAGGATATCATGGTTTTCCTGGTTACATGAACATGGAAGCGAGTCCTGAGATGTTAAATAAATTTCTTAACAATTGAAATGAATCGTAACAGCTGATTTTTGACTATTTACCTGCTGCCTATCTGTGAGGGATCTTTGTTTAGTCAGAAGGGGAACAAAAGTGCTGGAATCCTGAAAACAAAGAAATTCATGGGTTATTTCAAGAAAAATATCTAGTCTTAATAGTCAAATATCTTCTTTACTTATTTATTTATTTATTTATTATTATTATTATTATTTATGTGGGGGGGTGGGGTGTGCAGGGTGCTTGATATACTTTGGCTATTTGTTTCTCCTGTATTTGTGTTTCGTGATCTTCCTCTTTTTCAGGTCCATTATTCATCTGCAATCCATTTTCCAAACTCTGCAAGTTCAATGAGGAGCAGTTAATGCTGCAAAGTATTACTAACAACGTTGTAAATGATGTAAGGAGGCAGAATACCTTAAGTGTGGGGCTTTCCGTTTCAGGTTTTGATGTTGTCTCCACTGTGACATTTTGCTTGCGAAGGGTTTCATTTTCTGACTCCAAGTCTCTGATCTTTCTCTTGAGTCTGGATAAGAATGAATGAAGATCTTTTAGATTTCTATCCAGCTATTATCGACAAAAAGATTTTTTGTGAACTGACCTAAATGTTGTGAATTTAAGGAAGACTTAGTCCACAATCATTCTACCACCATGTTGTTGAAGAAAGATATATTTATGCAGCCTACTGCAATCAGATAAGCTATTTCTTTGTGTTGAAGCCGTAAAAGTAATTGAACGAACTTACTTTATCCCAGGGCCTAACCTTAGTTAACGTTCTTGAGCTCTTCTTTTAGAAATTTATTTTTACTGAACATATATCCACACAATATATACCAGCAAATCTAGAAATAGGTATAAAACTTGAATCTTATATGCAATTGCCTGGTCAAACTTCATTATTGCTTTGATTTTAATAACCATCGACCTGGCTCATGGAAAATGTGCTAAATGTTAAACCACATCTTTATGCTGCTGGGTGATTCTACTGTTTAACAAATGAGTGAAGTGGGTATTATTACTTCACTTGTTTCATCTGTAACTTAAAGACAATAACTTTTCAAATACTGGGAGTAAAAGAAGGTATTTTTAGCTTGCCATGATGGTAGCTTTATGATAATTTGTGGAATAGTGAGATGGCAAACTAAGTTTAACTTCATGAAGTCATAGGAGTATTCTCTTTTTAATATACTTACATTTCCATCTCTTCAGTTAATTCGTCAGTAGATCCCACTGGTGCAGCTAAAGCCTGCTGGCGTATAACCTGATTCTCGGATTCAAGGTTTGACAAGTTGAGCTCTAATCTGAGATTGAACATTAACTTGAAAATCATCAAAACAAAACTCAAAAATAATGGAGTTGCTGATGAATGTGGATAAGTGTTGTTCTATGACCTTCCAATTGTCTCTTGAAGTTGCAAAACCCTGAGCTGTGATTCCTCTGCTTCTCTAAGTCTGGCCTGGCTCTCCTTCTGCACTTCAGAGTATGTTTGCTCAAATTCTGCTATCCTTTTCTTTAATTCTGTTATCTCTTCCTGCATATAGAAACTCTCTTGGTCAATGAGCACATGCCTCGCAAGTAGTGTTGGTTTTTCTGATGTTCCCTGAAACTATTATGCTAAGATGAGAGTAGCACCTATCGATGAGAAGATGAGAGAAGCACATTTAAGATAGTTATGCCACGTGCTAAGACGGCCAGTAGAGGTGCCTGTGAGGGCAGTTGATTTGGGAGGAAATTAGTTAATGTAAAAGGGGTAAGGGAAGACTGAAAAATACATGGTGGGTAACTTGTAAGAATGATTTAGCTCATCTAGATATCATTTAGTAGATGGTTCAAGATAGAGTATAATGACATAGAAGGATTCATGCAACTAATCCCACTTAGTGGGAATAAAGCTTGGTTTGTTGTCGTTGTTGTTCCCTGAAACTATTGACTGGAAACAAGTAGGGTCACTTTGTAGGCAACAATGTGTCAAACTGCACTGGTTCTTGAAGTGGTGTAATAATTAAATTTCTATTTTCACAGATGCATGCAATTTTGTTCTTTATAGGAAATGCATAGTGCTTTTATTACTTTTTCTACCTGGAGTTCCTCATTTTGGTCTGTCAACAGCTCCACCTTACTGTTGTCCACAACCGGTACCTCTTTGATGACTGGTGGGGCCTGCTCAATCGCTATCCTCGCTGCTTCTTTTTCACTTATAATTGTCGCGTGTGCTTCATCTAGTTGTACCAGTTGTCTTGCATTTCTTGTAATGTATTTTGTAATTTTGTTATCTCTTGACCCTTGGCTTCTTCAAGATCAATCTGCAAAGATACCCATCAAATTTTTTGGTACTTCAATGGATTGCTCTTATTTCATGATTTTCAATGTGCAGGATAAGAACTAGCCCAAGTAGAGTACAAACTTGTTCTTAGTCAAATGGTCTACGGGCTACAGCTACGGAAGTACCCTTTAACTCAGTTTAAACATATTCATTCAGATTTTTTGCAGATTAAACAACATTATCAGGATCATACCCTTAAGTGCTTTTCAAAATCTAATCTCCATGTGAGCTCTTCCACACGCTTCTCCAACTTATCCTTTGCTTCTTTTAGCGCTCCAGTTTCCCTTGCAGCCTGCATTCAGGTGATTTCAGTCCATTAATGTTCTACTATGTGAGAATTGATCTATTTTGGTACAACCATCTTCTTTTTTACTGAAACTGCACAACTGAAAATAATATGCTCACCATTCTCAGTTCTCCGAAGCTCCTTCCTTGCTACTCTTGCTCTCCAGAGGCATTGAAGAGTCAGAGTCGCTTTCTTTTGCTGATTATAGGCAGTAACTGCATGGAATCTTCGCCATTGTGTCTGGAAGAAACAATGATTAACAGAATTTTGAATGAGACTGTCAAGATGATGTTTTCCATCTCCACTTTCATAATCTAACGAGAAACTCAGTTAATTTGTTCTTCCTCATGAATGCCTACATTTCTTACTTCATTTGTCATCCCCTCTCCAAAATCTTCATAAATTATGATTAGAATAGTGTAAGTGGTATAGCCTGTGGTGCGAAAATTAATTTGAACAATTATGCAAAGAAAACTAATAGCTGGATACAGTTTTTGATCTTCCATCATCAACATTGGTTTATGTTATTCAGAATTTGGCCTAATTCGATGGTAGAGTAATTGCTTCCTTAAGTGGCTGCTTTTTGAGTCATGCCAAATCATCAACGTGGTAATGAATCAAAATATGACAATCTATTTATTACTCATTAATTAATTGTTACTTGTGAATATAGCTTATACTTTAAGCTGACAAAAAGTTTCAATCGTAAGTTTGATCCAATTGGGCAGCAAAGCATTTCAGTTCACTATGTTGTGCCTTTTTCACCACGCTAATATATGATCAAAGTTATACTGGATAAAATATGACTTTTAATCACCTGAATAATAGTTGCTGCGTTGTTTCGTCTTCTCTGCCTGTAGTCGTTTTGAGCTGCCATCACTCGCATCCCTGTTTGAATAACTATTACTGCTGCTTTTAGTGTTGTGTAAGATTTTCTTGCTGCATGAGCACGTCCATGTTTTTGTATGCGGATAGAAGCTGCTTCCTTTCTCATGAAATTATACAGTCTACGTGCAAGTTGTGCTGCATAATTGGCATAAGGAGTTAATACAACTGTGTGCCAGTAGAGTTTCACATCGAGATTTGGTTTTAACTATTAAAAAAATGCCTTTGAGTTAGTAGGATATTCCAGTAACAGACTAGTTTAAGAAACTGGACTTCCTTAAGATTAAACCCGACACAAATAAAACAATGTATATGTTCTAAAGCTATATGAATCAAAAAGCACAAGTTTATTATGTTATGACTTCCACCAGCATCATTTTACTGTAAAAAGTAATTTGATCCATGCAAAAAAACTTGATACAGTTAGTTTTTAAATAATTACTGATCTACCTTGATGCATGCGCCAACAAGACTTTTATTTTTTCTTACCTCTCCAAAGTTTTTGGATATCAATTGCAGCTTTTCGTAGAGTAATGAACTCCTTCCTGGTAAGATGTGTCCGGATTTGCCTCTGGATCCGCCTTGCTGCAAGAGCCAGAATTTCAGCTCTTCGAGCATCCAGCTCAGCCATCTGCCCAGCTCTGAGAAATACCTTAGTTTTGCCAATCTAAAAGATTGAGGATCAGTCAGATGGGATGCCAATCTAAACCGTGGAAGTTCTATTAATTTAAGCAAAGGTACCTCTTATTTTGTATTGTGCACCACAATTATGCATGTTTTAAATTTACTACCTGATAGCCCTTTAAGCCCATTCTGTCACAAATTGCAATGCATGCTGATTTCTCTTCATATCTGCATTGCAGACACATCAAGTACCTTTGAGTGCAAGTAGGTAAATTGTAAAGTCCACCTGAAGCTAAAATAAACGTGATGGGTACAGTTTCGTGTGGGACGGATGCAACATGTCATTTTGGATAATTATTCTTCTAGAGTGGACAACTAGTTATTTTGTATTACAATGCTCATGACGTGAGACCTCTCTTATGTTCCTTCTTGACAAAATATGTAAATGTGAAGGAGTTAGTTTGATGATTCATACCCATCTAGAACATCTGGAGCTAACATACCAAAACGATCAAGAAACTCATCAAATGTCCTCTTTGTTGGATATCCTGCACAACTTATCCTAATTGCTTCCAAGACACCCTGCCTCGAGATGCAGCCAGAGCATTATCAGTGGAACTGAATTACTTATAGGCATGTATGCATATCAAAGAAGGAATCTTTCTTACATGTGAACCAATGGAAAATACAGTTGGAAAGGAAACTTACTCCACATCTCAACTGGTTTAAGACATTAAAATTCTCGAATATCCCAGGCTTCAAAACTGCATTAGGTTTTATGCATCTGATATAATGTGGCTCTGTTGTGCTCAATGTTTCCATTAAAGATTGTAGTTGTTGCTGGAAGTTTAGAGGAAATAAAGGGACTTAGAATTCTGAGAATTATGACACCTACTTCTGTGTGTTTGCAAATCATATTGGGCTTTACCTTAAAGCGGGTGCCAATGGAAGAAAACTTGGATTGCTTAGATGTTTCCTCTGGTAAAGAAGGAAAGAGATTTGCAACAAAAGGACACTTGGAGGCAGTCAAAAGATCTTGATGCTCTGCAATAACATAATCCTTATTTTTGTCTAAGAATTGATCTGCTTGGTAAGTAACCTGTATGACCAATATTTTATAGTAAGAAATGCTTTTGCAGATGACTGGATAAGATGAAAAATAAAAATGACATTAACTCACATCACCAGCATAGTGATTGATTGTGAAATCAGTTCGAGCTAGTTTTGGCTTGCTGAAACGTTTGTGTGCTTTGTATGTCTGGTACATCTTCTGTGCAAATGTCTCATGAGTTGACTTAGGAAACATGCTGCAGAAGACATAAGTTAAGCAATATATGTGGTAACTAATTTCTCACTCTACTTCCCTCTGCATAGGAGGAGGTTATTTGATTTTATTTTATATTAGTCAAGAATCTTATCCAAAGCACAATAAATAAAAAAAGGAATTCACTTACCAGGCTTCATCAAGAAGAGCAATTATTCCACCAGGTTTCTGTACATAAAGGTCAAAGGTTGTCATCCGAAATGCCTTCTTTTATCCAGTTTAGGTCTAAGATGGCATTACCTTCTCAATAAGATCCAAAACATCTTGGTTGTCCACAAATTCTACATAACTCCAGTCAATTTCCTCCCTTGTGTATTCTTCTTGTTCCATGTATATCTTGAATACATGCTGTGTGCATGACATTCACATTTAATGTTCCTTACAAGTTACGTGAATGTGCAGAGAACAGAAGTACTAGAGAAATGTATATGAACTTTTATTCTTACCTGATTAAAATGCTGCTGCAACTTCTCATTTGTCAGGTTTATGCACAACTGTTCAAAACTACCACGTGAAGCACATAGTAAGAACCTATTGTTGCAATGTGTATCTATTATGAGTGCAGATGTCACAAATCAGGAAGTAAGCACCTGTTGATTTTGAAGGTTTCAAAGCCGTAAATATCAAGAACTCCAATTATGCTTTTTGCTTCAGGATCTTGCCCAATGGAACTGTTAATCTTGTCCACAATCCTGCATGTTAGTCATGAAAAGTGGTTAGATGCATGATTAAGCAGTATATTTTGGACATTATAGTTTGAGCGTACTCTCAATGACTAGATTCTTCCATAGCTACCATTTGAACTGCAAATGCAATTATGTCAGAAAGTTCTATTACCCTATTTAGATTCTAAAACAATTTCATATCTTTTACAAATCTAAATATAGGTGAAACAGGTGTAATTGTATCATTCAAATAAGGAGAAGAGCATATACGTTATACTTTCAAAAAGCAACAGTTCTGATTCAAGAGGCATTACTTACCAATCAAACAATCTGGAGTACATTGTCTTTGCTAGAGCATCGCGACTAGTAGCAGCTGCAGCTGGATCTAGTGGTTTGGTAATGTTTCCATCTGGAGTTACGATTACACGTTTGCAGAGTGAGTCTTCTAGTGCCTTCTCATTACACCTGTAAGAAGTAGATTGACAAGAATATAGTTTCATGGTAAAATCTTGGAATGCCTAATGAAGGTTCAAGGTGATCAGAGTTCTGACATGAGTAACTCAGCAACTGTCTGAAGATGAAAGAGTGATATCTCATCTTTCAGTTTTGAAGAATCAACATCCTTGCCTTTGATGAAGTCAATGTTGCCTAGATGAATTATTGCAGCCACTACTCATCGGAAAATGGCATCCTACAGAAGTGTAACTATGTCAAAGGTAAATCATGTTACTTTGGGATTAATTTGAGTCCTTTTTTTTAAATTTTTTTTAATTTTGTTCCCTTCGTTCACCTGCTCATCTTGGTTTATTCCAACAACATCCATGGCATTTCTGGTTTCTAGATACTCTCTTGCATCATCTACATTTGCCACTTCATAACAATTTGTTTGGTTCAGATAGTGGAATGTTCTTGGGTCACCAAGTTTGTATTTCTTCACGTCCTGTAATTGAACGGTTAGCTTGTAAAAGTACATAGGAGTTTTAATATATAGGATTTTCTTGGAGTCAAGAGCATATTCAAATCGGTGAAGATCACCTCTGGCGGTGCTGCACAAAGCATGTAAAAACAATGGTAATTCCTTTCTGGATCAGAAACTTGGCAAACACGTGATCTTTCAAGTAGGTATGTTCGAACTGCAGCCCCTGAGATCTTGTCATGTTTATCGAATTGGATTTCTACACCAATTTACCAAAACGACTGGAACGAACGCCCAGTCAAGCAAATCTCTTATAAGTCCATCCATAACAAAGTGGAAACTGAAAAGGAAAACATAGGAGTTTCTTAACAAGGTAAATTGAAGAATTGCATTCCTATAATGTACCAGATGTTGTTGTTTTTCACAGTCTTAGCATTGCCAAAAGCTTCCAGAACAGGGTTGGACTGAAAAGGGGAAATATGAGGTTTGTGGATAGTACTACAAAACATTATGAATGGTGGTTAACTGTACTTACTTCTAAAACTTGTTGTTCAACTGTTCTTCCTTCAGTACCAGATCTACCACCCATAAAAGCAAGATATCTCATTAGCATTTTTGTTGTCTCAGTTTTTCCAGCTCCACTTTCTCCACTTACCAAGATAGATTGGCTCCCCTGTTCATTTATCATTGCTCTGACACATGGCATTTGACATGTCAGACTTAGTCTTGCCAAAAAATGTTTGTATTTTTTGGGAAAATCACTACGCTGCAGCACATATATACCTGTAACAGGTATCTGCAACAGCAAAAAGATGAGGACTAAGCTCTCCAAACGCAGCTCCTTTATACTGCTCCATCATGTTGACATCATACAAATGTGGCAGTCTTCGGAAAGGATTTACAGCTATTAGAATGTTCCCAGTGTAAGTCTGCTCAATTAAAGATTTATGCAAGTATAAGTGTTGGTTTACATGTTTGTTTGACTAAAATTTGAAGGTTTTTTGAGTAGTATGATCTTAAAATTGAGTCGTTTTCTTACATATATTTCATTTAGAGCATATCTGCATGCGAGGTTGTATAGTACTCCAGGCTCATGGAGGTAAGCCAATTTGGTCATGTCATCAACCCCAGCTGGTGGTGCTTCAGTGTCCTTGGGGTATATGCTGGAAATGGTTGCAACTATCTGAAACATAAAGAATGCAACATTTAATTTAGTTCATTTAATAAATTGCTGGTTTCCAGAAATTTTTTAACTTTTTCCAAGTAGAGAAAGGATTAGCCTTCCGTTTGGAGGTGTATCTTTTCTAGCAAAATTAGATGAGTTGAAATAGATTAACTGTACAGCACTGGATGGAATTCTTTCTGTGGGTGCGGGGGTGGTCTGGTATTTGCTGTTTTGCAGTGAGAATTCCTGGAATTGACAATATAAGCTTGCATTTCTACTTTTTCTTCTCTTTTCACAATGAGAACACTACTAGAAGTGCAAAGATTTTTGAGTTATTATTCTTTTGGACTGAAACATATGTGCAAAGCCACGATGGCAGGTGGTTTAATGTTTCCCTTTGGATTTTAACTGCGTTTCCTAGCCTTGCATCTCTTCTTGTGTAGAAAGTTGGGAAATACTATTGGATAACCTCATTTAAGATCAACATAAAGTATCTGTCATCAATTTCTAATTCTAGTTGGGCAGTATTTCATGTTCCTTTACCTACAATAGTCAGTGCAAACTGTTATTACAATATTTAGCTGATATTGGCTTGACATACTAATCCAAATAAGAAGAACTTCTCACGTGTTGTTTAGTTGGTCAATGAATTCGTAAGCATCTGTAGTGTTCAAGTTTTCATAGGATACCCTGCTATACTTCATATATTGATATATGCTTCAAACCTTAACATACTGATTCAGTTTATCTTATAATAAGATAATCGTATAAGTATTAGGAGTTACAAGCATAGTAGCGGCAATGGTGGCTTACCTTCTTGTCGCTGCTTGTGACAATGGTGGCATCTGTACCCTTGATTTCTGTCACTTCTCCATCTATCCAAGCAACTTCAGGATCCTCAACCCACACACGGGATCCAACTATGATGTTCACAGGAGTTCCCTGGATCATCAAAGAACACGAACCATGTAAGAATCCTTCTTTTGTAGTGACATGAGAAAAATAGAGATAAAATTCAAGTGCACAAAGTAATGATCATCAAGAAGCAGCTTACCATTACTCTTGAGATTATATGATCATTGAATGCAGACTGAGAATAAGAAGAGATTGATAAAATGACATTGTCGTCTTTGATGAAAATGAGAGAAGAGGGAGAGAGATATTTAGATGAATGGTGTTTATAAGAAATGATGGGTTGGGGGGGATGGTGGAATGTAGAAATTAAAAGTAGGAAAAAGAATGTTGTCAAAGTAAATGAAAAGCAGACGTAATGAAGGTGGTGGAAACACAAAAGCAAAAGGCAGAGCAGCCACCCTTCACCTCCCCTTCCCCCTCCCCTCCCCCACCTGCTGTCAACTTTTGATATCAGTCCACATAGGATGCTGACTTGGCACCACAAGAGCCCCCATCACTTTGAAACTGTACTACTACTTTTTGAGTTCGCCAGTTGTGTGCATCGATTGCTTGAGCAATAAGGGTAGTTAAATTTCCAATAATCTGATTGATGCAGAGAAAAGTTGCTATTACTTAAATGCTTATTGCAGCCCTCCTATGAATGGACCTAAGTTTTTGCTATTGGAGGCCAATTGTTCCTAATTATGGTGTGCATTAGCATTACAGTTGGCAGTACTAACTCTGACAGTATAGGCAGATTATTTGAGGTATGCTTTGATTATAGCTTTTTCCTCTACTTTTTCTTAACCAATGGAGTTAAAGGTGTCTTTGTTACTAAATAAAATAAAATACACACACTTATATATATATATATATATATATATATATATATATATATATTTGTCACTATATATATGTTTGTTACTAAAATTTCTTATTTTGGTGACTTTTTGAATACTTGAAAATTTCTGATTCTGCAGCACATAATAATGAAAGTATGCATTTGTTTTTTTCCTTTTTCTTTTATGAAAGGCAAGGCACATGATACATTTTTCTAAAGGTATTGTGCTTAATCTCGTCTTACATTGCCTTTGCATTGTGAAAGATTTCCATCACAGTATATTAGTACTATATTGTGGGTGAAGATGAGGATATTTTTGAAAATGTTACAATTAAATCAAGATATACTATGAACTCCGAAAATATGAAAGAATCCTCGAAGGTAGAGTTTTGTGGCACTGACTAATTTGCAAATTTTTAACACGTTTAGTATAAAAGTTTAATACATTATTCCTAGTTTGTCGGCTTGATGGAACTTTTCCCACATAGGCATATAACACGGTCAATGTGATCAAAGAAGGATCATATGGGATTCTATCTAGTTGCAAAGTCTGAATAAATCATGCATTTAGTATTAGGACACCTGGAAACTGTGACCTCTTTAAGGGTCCCTTATTTTATACTAATTCCCCAAATTCCATGCCCACAGGGCCACAGCCACCAAACTTTTTGCTACGGTCATCTGGGCCTATGTTGTTATAATGAATTGAAATCAGTTTCCTTCGATTTAGGGCGGTGGAGATTGTGAGCCCTTGAGTTGAAATCTTGATGGGATTAGTCCGTTCACATGGGAAAATCTATAATGTGTGGGGTCTTCTAAAGCCTCCCCTTGCTTTCCAACCAAGCTTTCTTCATTCTTTTATTTTTCTTTTTATTATTTAATTGATCGGTTTTGCCCCTTAGGTTGCTCAACTAAGAGTAATGATTATTGTTTAAGGTTCCAAATCAAGGGGGATTGATTTAAGCCCAAAAGAATTTATAAAGAACTCTGCAATCTGTAGTTGGTCTCCATTACAACTACTAGTGATCTCTTTGCCACCGAAGAATAGATCTTTCTAATTTCTAAATCTAGAAATTGTTTTTGGCAAAAATTCCACTACACCCTTGTGGTTTTCACATACCCCTTTTATAGTTTAAAAATTTACAAAAATGTCCCATCCATCAAGTTTAAAGCGTTAGTGGTTTAGTATTTTGGTCGTATACATGATGAGTTCATTCCTTTCTAATTTTAAATACAAGAATTGCTAGGCATAAGATAGGAATAAAATAAGTTGGTCATCCAACTATTTCACATGAGCAAGCAAATAATTAATTATCGTTGTGACAATTGCACTTATGGAGTAATAGTCCATTATCCAAAATGCATATGAGCATCACTAAACGGATTGAACAGTCACATTTTGACCTGTCTCTTCTATTAAAGAATAATTTACTTAGTTACTATTTGTAGGAGTTATATTCAAAATTAGCAAACGACTATCACATGCCAAAAATTAAATATGCTTTATATGTTCCTAAGAAACCAATTATCACTTTAAAAGCTAAATAGAACGAAAAATGACCAATAAAATTTTATTTTTGTTATTTATTATACTAATTTTACAATTATACAAAATTTCAAAATGGCTAGTGAAATCTAAATAGGTTAGATGGGTTGAACACGACACGACACGAATCAATTATTAATTGGGTAGGGTTAGGGTTGAAATTTCTTGACCCGAACACAATTATGACACAACATGATTACTCGTTATATGACGTTATTGACAACCCTTGCTACGAGTGGAGGAATCTATTTCAACCTAAAATTTTTGGCATCTTTTTCTTAATTTCTTTCAAAATTACCCATTTACAAATACTAGTTGAATTGTATTGAATTACTTTTGGAACAAAATAAAATTAAACATAATTTAACCCAAGTCAAATTAAATAATGAAAAGACATCCTCCTCGTACAACAATCTATTGCCACCCTCTCAACCTTTGCCCCGAACTCTCAATCTGCCACCCTATAGCCGCCTATCTTATCTCGCCATTCTCAACACCCATCCTGGATTTTCCAGCCAACCCCTTCACCACACATCCCGCCATCCTCAAGCCCTTCTAATGATGCTAATTAGTGATACTTGGCATTTCCCTTAAATTGTTCTAAAAGTGCTTACGTGACCTCTTCATTAAGGGTAGTTATGTAATTTAGCCCCAGTAGAGTTAGTAGAATGGTAGCCTCATGCCCCATCATGTACATCTATAAATAAGGGGTTTGGGAACCAAGAAAATGGTCGGACACCATCTATACTAATCTTTCCATATCAATTTCAGCCACAAATTCTCCTCAACTTTTTTGCTTTCTCTCTCTACCTAGAATCTAATTCTAGCTTCGTCAATTGGCGCCGTCTGTGGGAATCAACAGATTTCCATCCCTTCAAATGTGATATTTTCAGTCTTCTCAATTCTCTATTTTGTTTCTGGAAGGATGAAAAATCGAGGAACAAGCCGAACCGCTAGCAAGGACGCTGAGGCGAGCAACCATCACCTCATGGTGCATACCGATGAGGCAGAAAATGTCGATACACCAGCCGAGGTCCAACAGAAGCAGAATGATGTTCTGAAATACATCGCCGATCATTTCGAGTCTTTCTGAGCGTTTGTGAAGCAACGCGAGAACAAAACTCCATCCGAGCGCTCAAACCGAGAGGCCACTCCACAAGCCGAACAACAACGCGCTCCCAGCAAAAGACCTGGCAAACAGCCAGTGGACGCCATGAGTCCAACTGACCTGCGCCACAAAATAACAAAGTCACGCTCAGATGAGCAATTTGATGAATCACATTCATCAACGAGTGAATCGAAGAGATTACCATTGCGTGAAAGACTCGACGCGCATTTCTCAAAAAACTGACTCAAGAGGACTCTCCCTGGCTGTTTTAAAACAGCTCTATGAGGAGCAGAGCCTCGAAAACAAAATTCAAGAGATCCTGAGGAAAAATAATTTAGTTCTGAATACTCCTGCTCCGGTAGAGATTGATAGAGATCTATTCACAATCTCTATCAAAATCGAACCACTCCCGATGCAATTCAAGTTACCAGACCTCAACCGCTATAAAGGAGATTCTGATCCATCCGATCATCTTCAGCACGTGGTAACGGTCACAAGCCTTTATGGTTATAGTGACGCCACCCGCTGTAAGTTATTTGCCACCACCCTTCGACGTCCGGCTCAGAATTGGTTCCAAGAGTTGCTGATGAACTCAATCGCCACTTTCAACGACCTGGCGAAGTCTTCTGCCACTTCCGAAGCAAATCAATATTGCAGAAGGACACATCGCACCTTATGAACATTCGACAGAGGTCCGATGAATCGCTCAACAAGTTTGTTGACCGCTTCAACGAAGAAGTGGTCCAAATTAAAAATGTAGATGAAAGAATTTTGGTTGCTGCTTTCTATAGGCCGGCATCTGACCGGGGAGCTTCAACGCCGACTTGGCCAAAAAGATGCTGAGCTCTTACCCCGAGCTCCTGGAGAGAGCATCGGAGTTCATACCGGGCGAGGAGTCAAACAGGACAAAAGGAGTACTTATGACACACAAAAAGAAAAGATCCTGAAGACTCCGAATCCCTCATTCTCTAAAAAGTCGAAGATTACGGATAGACTAAGCTATCCCCGAGCCGGACCGTTGGCGAACCGGGTGGTCTACCCAGACAATAACATTGGAAACAGACCCCCGCAGACTAGGAGTCACCCGGACGCTAACTTCACACCACTCAACACATCAAGAAGGGAAATTTTGTTCCAAGTACAACATTTGGGGTTCTTAGAGTCACCCCTTCCAATGGTGTCAGCCCCAAACCAAAGAGACAGGTCAAAGTACTGCGTTTTTCATGGCCAACATGGCCATGATACCGAGGCCTGCAATCACCTGAAGGTTGAAATTGAGAGGGCCATTCAAGGACACTTGCAGCAGTTGAAAGTCATCAGCTGAACCGCTGCAGAGTTCCAAAGAAACGCTGCCAACAGAGTAAACCCGGCGTGCCTCGACTTCCTCGTCTGCAAAATCGAGGTGGCCAAAACAGAAATAATTTCCTGACAAACCAAGACGAGCAGATTCGTGTGGCAGGGATGATAAACATAATAGCCGGGGGTCTGGCGATCGGGGACTCCAATAATGCCAGAAAAAATATGCCCGGAACATTCTTTCGAGCAAAGATCGGGTAAAGCGATTAAAGCCATTCATGAGCCTCGGATACACTTCCGAGGACCCCGTTCCTAGCCGAATGCCACACAATAACCCTATGGTAATTCACGTAAATGTGGCCGGCTACAAAATGCACCGTGTGTTCGTCAAAATCGGAAGCTCGGCGGACATCATTTTTTGGGACACTTGGGTCAAAATGCACATTGATGCCTCCTTGATAAAGCCTTTCAAAACCCCACTGGTGGGCTTCACTGGTGATTCGGTCGTGCCTGAGGGACAGATAATGCTCCCGTTAAATGTGCCTCGGAACTCCTCCGAAGCACAGAATCGAGATGACCAATTTCGTCATCGTAAAAAGGGACAGTTCCTACAACATGATCTTAGGCCGACCCACACAATACACCTACAGGATCCTCCCCTCCGTGTTTCATATCGGAATTAAATTCATGCTGAGGGACGGATCTGAAAGAACAGTAATTGGAAGCCAGCAGGAGGCCCGAGCCTGCTACATGATGTCCCTGCGATTTCAGTCACAAACTATGTCCATTGCAAACAAGGCCTTCCTGCAAACTTTTGATGCTCCATCCACCTGGAATGGCCTGGAAGAGCCTTCGACAAGTCAAAGGGTAGAGGAGAAAAATGTGGGGGTGCGGAGAAGCGCTACTGAGATCCCTGAGCTTCCCGAACCCAAGAGGAAGGGCAAAGCAAAAATTAAGCCCCGAGATGAGGTCCCCATTGAGGAGGTATCACTGGACCCGAGCCTCCCCGATAGGAAAATAAAGATCTGTGCTACCTTCCCCTTAGAATTCCGAAAGCCCTCATCTTTAGGCTTCTGGCTGAGTACAAGGACGTGTTCGCCTGGACCGACGAAGACATGCCGTGCATCTCTCGAAAAATAATCGAGCACAAACTCGGAGTAGACCCGATATACAAACCAGTCAAGCAGAAGAAGCGTCTTTTCGGCGCGGAGCGCACTTTAGTAATTGAAGCCGAGGTGGATAAACTCTTAGTGGCTAAGCTAATTAGAGAAGTGTTGTATCTAACTTGGTTTTATAATCCAGTCCTTGTAACTAAGCAAGATTTATCTTGGCGAATGTGCCAAAATTTTATTGATCTTAATAAAGCCTGTCCGAAGGACAGTTACCCGTATCCCCGGATTGACACGGTAGCAGATTTATTTGTTGAATTTCACATTTTACACTTTTTAGATGCATTAAGGGCTATCATCAGATATACATAGCCAAAGAAGATGAAGAGAAAATCTCTTTCATCACCGACCGAGGCACGTATTGCTACACTACGATGCCCTTCGGAGTAAAAAATGCGTGAGCCACATATCAAAGCCTCGTCAACAAAACGTTCAAGCCCCAAATGGGACGAAACATGGAGGTATACATTGATGACATGGTAGTCAAGAATCGAACTAATGAGGAAACCTTAAAAGATCTCAGGGAAACATTTGAAACATTAAGATCGATCCGAATGAGGTTGAACCCCAAAAAATGTATATTCGGGGTCCCCTTGGGAAAATTCTTGGGATTCATTGTCTCTCACCGGGGAATTGAGGCGAACCCTGAAAAGGTGCAAGCCATAATCGATATGAAAGCCCCCATCTCGATCAAGGAAGTTCAGAGACTCACCGGTAGAATGGCAGCCCTGAATCAGTTTCTGTCCAAATGGCGGAAAGAGGCTTATCGTTCTTCTGGCTTATAAAGAAGAGTGAGGGTTTTCAATGGACCAAAGAGGCTTAGAAAGTCTTCGAAGAGCTTAAACAACACCTGGGTAATTTGCCGAGGTTCGCTTCTCCTCAGAAAGGGGAATGCTATATCTATTACATTTAAATCACTGAGTTGGCAATCAGTTCGGTTCTTTTGAGGCAAGATGAGCACGGCAAACAATGCTCCATCTATTTTGTAAGCAAAGTGCTTCAAGGTACGGAAAGAAACTACACTCCTATCGAGAAGGCAGCCTTCTCATTGGTGGTGTCAATACGAAAATTAAGACCTTACTCTCATGGCCACAAGATAATCATTATGACTAACATTCCTTTGAAAAATATATTGAGCAAGCCAGACACTCCGAGAAGAATGCTAAAGTGGTCTGTGGAACTGTTCGAGTTCGACATAGAATTCAAGCATCAGACAGCAATCAAAGCACAGGCTTTTGCGGATTTCATTGCAGAAAGCTGTGACACCCAGAAGATCGACCTTGTCATGGTAATTGACCGAGCAAAAGAGCAGCAAGCAAGAGTAGACCTTACATGGGAGCTTCACGTTGATGGAGTTTCGTGTGAATCCGGAGCCGGAGCAGGAATAATAATTCGATCCCCAAAAGGGGACTATTGGAAGGGGTCTCACGTATGCCCTGAGGTTCGAATTCCCAGTAACCAACAACGAAGCTGAATATGTGGCTCTCATCTGTGTGATGGAGATGGCCCACCAGATGGGAGTCCGAACCTTAAAGATGCATTCTGATTCTCAACTAATTGTGAATCAGAGCCTAGGAAATTAAGAGGCTCGAGGCATAATCTTACAAAGGTACTTGGCAAAGGTCAAAAGTTGGATAGAAAAATTTAAAAAGGTAGACATCATTAAGATCGTTCGAATAAGAAACACGCATGCTGATACTCTGTCAAAACTAGCCTCGACAGTATACTCGCATTTGACAAAAGAGATTTTGGTGGAGGTGCGAGAGCGCAGGTCTGTTGACTTTTCGGAAAGAATCTCTTGTATCCACCCGGACCTCGGTTGGATGGAGTCTATAATAAGTTATCTCAACGGCGAGAAACTTCCCGAGGACCTGATCGAAGCCAGAAGGATCAAATACAGACTTGTTAAGTATACGCTTATTAATGGAGGCTCATGTACAAAAAAGCATACTTGTGCCCCCTGTTGAGGTGCCTCACGCCTTCCGAAGCTAACTATGTGCTGCGAGAGGTGCGCAAGGGCATATGCGGAAGTCACATCGGTCCTCGGAGCTTGGCTCCCAAGTCTTGTCAGTCGGATATTATTGGCCGACCTTGCACTCAGACGCTAACACCTTGGTACGGGAATGCCATTAATGTCAAATACACGCACTGATACCCCGAAGGCCCGGTTCGGACATGGTCCCTATTCAGAGCCCATGACCATTTGCTCAGTGGGGAATAGACATACTTGGCCCACTTCCCAGAAGGGTGGGCAAACTTGAGTTCTTGGTAGTGGCGGTTGACTACTTCACCAACTGGATCGAGGTCGAGCCCCTGGCCATAATTTCAAGACAAGCAATAGAAAAATTCTTTTAAAAAAATATTATTTGTCGGTTCGGTATCCCTATTGTGCTCGTTTATGACAATGGAAGGCAATTTGAAGGGGAGCCTTTCAAGAGCTTCTGCACATCTTCGCTAACCTCGGCATCAAACAACACTTCATCTCCGTCGCTCATCCACAAGCGAACGGACAGACTAAAATATGCAACCGAACCTTATTGACGGGGCTTAAGACTCGACTTGAACGAGCCAAGGGCACTTGGGTCGAGGAATTGCCTAGTGTCTTATGGCCGTACAGGACCACACTTCGAACGGTCAACGGAAACACTCCGTTCACCTTGACTTACGGGTCTGAGGCTGTTATCCCTGCGGAGATTGGGCTACCCTCGGCTTGGGTGTCCTTGTGTGCCTTGGAATACAACGATGAGGCCCTACGAGCTAACCTGGACCTACTCGAGGAAGAGTGGTTGGATGCATCCATCCGAGAGGCCAAGTACAAGTAGGTCATGGCAAAACACTATAACGCTAGGGTCAAGTATCGGTACCTGATGCCCGGAGACTTGGTGCTTTGAAAAAATGAAACAAGCCGTGTAGAAGGGACTAGAAAGTTGGATCCAAATTGGGAGGGCCCCTATCGTATTATCAATAAAAGCTCACACTTCGGGCTACTATAAGTTAGTTGACATGAGAGGGGACCCTGTTCCCAGAATGTGAAATATTGTAAATTTGAAGAAATATTACCAAGGAATGTAATGAAAGTTCCTTCTCAAAAGAAAGAAATTACTTCATCAAACAACCGTGTTAAGCAAAATCGAGTTGCACTAACCCTTCGAGGTTCGGTCCAAGTTCGACATGAAAACAAAATCGAGTTGTCCCGACCCTAAGAGGCCTGGATCCAGTTCAACATAAATGCAAACATTGAGTGTTGAGACCTAGTGGTCCCCCCTCAAGGGCAGAGACTTAGTAGCCCTCCTAGCAAAATCGAGCTGCACCAACCCTCAGAGGTTCGGTCCAAGTTCAACATGAAAACAAAATCGAGCTGCCTCGACCCTAAGAGGCCCGGATCCAGTTCAACATAAATACAAATATTGAGGGCAGAGACCTAGTGGTCCCCCCTCAAGGGCAGAGGCTTAGTAGCCCTCCAAGCAAAATCTGAGCTGCACCAACCCTCAGAGGTTCTGGTCCAGTTCAACGTGAAAACGAAATTCGAGGGCTGAAGCTTGGTAGCTTCCCTTTAAATAAATGCGAGCAGTTTCGACCCTCAGAGGTCTGGTCCTATCTCAACAAAAAACAAAATTGAGCTGGTCCAACCCTCAGAGGTTCGTTTAAAGTTCCACATGAAAGCAAAATCGGGCTATTTCAATCCCCAGAGGTCCGGATTCAGAGTTTGAGGGCTGAGGCTTAGCAGCCCCCCCTTAAATAAATTTGAGAGGATCTGATCCTCACAGAGGCTCGATAGCCCTCCTTAAACAAAACAGTACTTCTTTGACCCTCAGAGGTTCAATTCGAGTTAATTGCTAAGCGAACATGAGGAACTAAACTTAGTTCTTTTGCCTCAACCCGGAAGGGTCCAAATAAGGTCTAAATTCAAAATGAAATGGGGATTTAGACAATTTTCTATACTGTTGTTCTTAAGTGTTATAAGCTTGTTATCTCGTTATATCATAAGGCGCCCGAGCTGTCTTTTGCCTTGTATGCAGGAAACAAAGAAAATAAAAAGCAAGTAAAGGAAAGAAGTAAAGAAGAGACGAGGCTCTTATAGAGAAGAAGAGATTGTCAAAACTTAAAATTTTCATTAAACGATCCTAACTATTACATAAAAGCGCCTAGCTATTACAAAAGTATCACGTCAGTCTGCGGAGCAGAAGTGGAAGACTCGGCTGAGGAGGTGGAGGCTTGGTTCACAGGTTCAGACTCTGCTTCGGGACCTGCACCTGAATCAAGGCAGTCGCTTCAGAAGTTCCAGGGATCGGTACTGGGGCCTTGAATTGAGCTTGTAAGCCATTGATGACATCCTTAGTAACAGAGGCATCATATGGCAACCTCTCGTACAGATCAGGATTCTTCACCAAGTGGTCACATGCTAATGTGAACCCCATGGAGAAAACCTTCTTGGTGAACTCCTTCAGCATCCTATCTGCCTCGTCTGAAGCCACGAATTCATTTCTTTCTTCGATCCGCAGCTCCCTCTCCCGAGAACAGCCCGTTGCAAATTTTGCCTCGGCCAACTAGGCCTCTTCCTGAACTTGAAGGACCCTCTGCTCTAGATTTGCGATCCTCTTGTCTCGATCACTGATGTCAACCTGAAGGGTCTTCTTTTCCAGATCAGCCTGGCGAAGCTTGTCTCTCAGTTCGGTAAGCTCAGCCTTCAACTCATCATATTTTTTCCCTGCCTCAATGTTGCATTTCAGTTCATTGGCTTTAACAGCCTCCTTCACTATCTGATCTACACCAAGCTTGGCATGAGCCAACTCCTGCTTCATGGAGTTGATGGCAGAGTTGAAGGAGGCCTCTCGCTCGGCAATGGCGGGCAAGATAGTAACAGCCTGCGAAGGAGCAAAGGTGTAAGCTAAAATACCAAATGCAAAAAGTTGAAATTTTGAGAAAGGCCAGGCACACTTATGTTCATCAGGCTGACGTGAAGCCCGTCTAGCCTCTTTACGTAGGCTACGTCCCGAGGCAAGGCAACCATCTTCGCCTGCTCGCAAGCCACCCTCAGGGAATTGCGTTCGGTCGTTTATATCGATCGGCGGGGTGGGTCGGAGCTAGGTACTCCCTAAGGTGAGGGGAACCGGAAGAGGGTAAACGGTTAGTTGACCCCAAGGCAAATTTTGTGACCTAGCAGACATCCTCTTCTTCTCGGGGCTGTATTTTTTACCACCTGAAAAGAAAAAGGGGTTGGTTCTCAACCGGAAAGAAAGGCAAAAAGTAAGAAAGAAGGAGGCTCGGTAGATCTTACCATAGGAGGTGATGAGTTTCTTTGACAACGTGGCATTCTCGGAGCCCTCCCCGGCAGTCCCCATCTGCTCCACCGGACAGGAGGACCTTGAAGGCGCCGACGAAGAGGCAGGGACCATTACAGAGGAGGAACCCTCCCTGAGGCTGGCAGTTTCCCTAGACCTCTTCCTGGTAACCCGAACTGGCTCAGGCTCGAGGTGAGCAACCGAACTCAGAGCCAGCATGACTGGGTTCTCGGCACCCGAACTCTCCGGGGTCCTCCCGGCCTCAGTTTTGGTCCGGGGGGCACCGAAGCACTTTCTGAAGGAGTGCTAGTGGTGACGGATGAGGATCCGCTGTGTATGATAGTGAGGGCTAGCTGGAAGAGCCAGCACCAATAGCAGGTGTGGTGGACACTAGCCCCCTTAGAAAGGCTCCGAGCTCTGCAGAAGACAAGAGTTCAGTATTACGACGAAGCGACAATTAAAAAAAAAAAGAGAAAAAAAAGCGAGAAGGTGATGACCTTTATGAGGGTCGTAGCTCGGAAGGATGTCATGGGTAGGGAACAGTCCTGCCCAGGCGAGGATGTTGTTGGATAAAATGGTATGCTGGATTCTAAAATTTATTCTAATGTTGGATTCTATGAGTCTCCTGGCATGTATGGAGTCTGGGGGAGAGGCGTTTTTGGTTTTGAGGTTTTCTTTTTCAAGGTTCCAAGGGCCCCGAGGCATTGGAGGGTCGAGGTATAGGGAAAAGAAAAATGACTTTTTCTAGTCGTGAATAGATAAAGAGTTACCCGAAGTGAGTTGTTAACTCTGCCCGCAGTTCGGGGTGAAATGTAAAAGAATTCCCTCGCAGGGGATAGCTTTAGCATAATCCTAAAGGTATCCAATGATAGGCGGATGTTGTGTAATTTGCAAAGGAGGGAGAATCCGGCAATAAGCTGAAGTGCCTTTGGGGTCAGATGAGATATACTAATATTCCAATGGTCGGACAGATGGACGAGGAGGGGTTTTTTCGGTAATCTCAGCCTCGCCTCAAGTTGCTCCTGGTAAATTGTTAAGCAACCAGGAGGAGGTAGGTGGCCTCGGTCCTCGGGAGTAGGGAATTTGATGTGCATATTTTTAGGGAGGCGGTATCTATCCCTAAGTATTTTAATGTCCTCAGGGTCAAGGGCGTTTGATATGTCTAGTGTTTGGAGGTTGGGGTGGTCATTCTGTGGAGGTTTGACAAGGGCGAGTTCGGGGGGAAAGTTTAGAGGGACTGCTGCCAGGAGAGTCTCATCTGAAGGATTCAGTAGCCTATCAGTGGCATCTACTGGGAAAGGAGGTACCGGCGTGCTAATGAGAGAGGAAGGAGTGAACATACCGACCATGATCTTCTATTTGAAAGGCGAGTGTGGTTTGGGGGAAGCAGAGATCTTGGAGGACTTCTTATGGTATCCAGCAGGGACGATGAGCGGCGGTCGGCAACTGGGGAAATCGAATGCAAGGGTGACGGAGGACAGTGGTGAGCAAAGGAGAGGATGTGAATGGCAGGGGAAGTAAGAGAGCAAAAGGAGTGAAGAGTGAAGGAAAAGTTGAAGGAAGAAAGTAAAAGTGAGTAAGGGAAAGAGAGAAACTTGGGGAAAATGGGGGTATAAATAGGGGAGGACCTTCCAGAGTATTCTATGAATCCTTAGTGGGAACCATCAAGTTTGAAATAAGCGAGGCGTTTCGGCGTGAAAAACGAGGCATTTCGGCGGGAAAAATGAGGCATTTTGCAGCAAAATTGAAGAGAGTAATGCAGCGCAATGAATGAAATTCAGTGCATGGGGACTCAGCAAAAACATCATTTATAAACTGCGGCCATGTCTTGTCAAGGGGCCCACGGGCTACCTTATCCTCGAATCGGTAAGACAAACACGGGAGTGCTCCAAGATTTATGCATCTCAGCTCGGTATAAGAGGGTCGGTTGCAATCATCCGGGGACTGCAAATAGCCACTTTCGGCTCGGTCCCTACCGCGAGGATATGCACCGAGCCGAGGGGACTATTGATGATGCTAATTAGTGATACTTGGCATTCCCCTTAGATTGTTATAGAAGTGTTTACGTGGCCACCTCATTAAGGGTAGTTATGTAATTTAGCCCCAGTTGAGTTAGTAGAATGGTAGCCTCATGCCCCCTCTTGTACATTTATAAATAAGGAAATTGGGAACCAAGAAAAGGGTCGAACACCCTTTGTACTAATCTTTCCATATCAATTCCAGCCACAACTTCTCCACAGCTTTTCTACTTTCTCTCTCTACCTAGAATCTAATTCTAGCTTCGTCACCTTCCCTACTCAAATTCGCTATCTCTAAGTCCCACAAGTCTACCCCTATCTGCCACTCTATCACCTTCCATCCCAATCTGTCATTACTGTCCACCCTAATCTCGAGGTGGATGAAGTATTATTCATGAAGTATGATTGGGGAATGATAACCTTAAGAAATTAGGATCATTTCTACACTAATTTGTATGATTTCTAAGTTAGTCATTGAAATTTTAGGTTAAAATGTGTGTATTTTGTAAATTTTCTTCAATGTGTGTTTAAGTGTTTCATTATGTTTTAAGTGTTAATGTAATGTTTTTAAGTTATATTATGATTTGTGATTTTTTATGTGGTTTCAAATGAGGAAAAACCAAGAAAGAAAGGCAGAAGCTGAAGACGCATCTTGGGTCGGTGTCCCATTTGGGCAGCTAGCAGGCTAGTATAGATTTTGTGACTTTTTTGTCTATTTTAAGCCCCTTTTAGTATTTTCTTACCCACAACCTTGTACTGTATATATTTAAAATGTAGGGCTTCATATGCAGTCATTCAATCATCCTCTTTCTTTCCTTTTTCTTACCACTTGGGAAGGAATTGTTCTATCTAGAATTTTTAGTATTTTCTTAGATTAGCTTGTTTGTAGTTTAAAGATTGAATATTTTGGATGTTAAACCCTTTATTTATCTTAATGTTATTTTGTTTTGTTGTTTAAGTTATGTTTAGTTTAGTTAATGCTTTCTTTAGTTTACCATAATGTTGTTTACTTTGTCTAGTTCATGCTTATGCTAGTCATATGCTTTATTTAGTTTTTTGTGTTGTAATATCTTAATTTGGTCTAATAATCCTTATTTTCCCATTGGTTTTGATTTAGTTTGGTTAATTGCTTGGTTGGATGAATCTGTTGGCCAACTGTTGTTGGACTTAGTTGATAGAATTGGGAATTAGTCACTCTCACCTCTAGGATAGCTATTTGGGGTGAAGTCAGGGGTATCCTAGACATGGGGTTGGGTAATGGCGAGGGATCACATGCCTACCTCGAGTGGTCAATCTAGGGTTTACACGGGTTTAATTACAGCCAACCGTTAGATTTAATGATGATGATAGACGAGGGATCCCTGCTTCCCTTAGAACCTAGAAAGAATCACATCAATGAGGGATCGGGCTGGAATTAAGTTTGGAAAACTAAATCTCCAATGAATGATTCTTGATCCGGTAGTCGATTAGGTAAACTTGAGCCCCCATCAAATTAGGCGATTTAGGTCCTAAACCATTGTTTTTTGTCAATTCTAGTATTTCGGTTTTGTTTCAATTCAATTCCTTATTTCAGTACTTTAAATAATAATCAAAGTAAATAATTGATAATTGTCGATAAATCCTTGTAGAAATGATATTTTACTCAACTTATAGTACTTGTCAACCTATAAACTTGCGGAATCAACCAAATCATTTGGAGTCGGTCAACATTTTGGTATTGTTACTAGGGAATGTATTTTGGCATTATTGACAATGAATTATTGCACAAATGGTAAAATTATACTTCTCTTATGACCTAAATCATAGGTTCAAGTAAACAAGAAGGTAGCTGTAAAGATCTACTATAAATCTTTTAAAATTATAAAACAATGAAAATATAATAATTTTTTTTTTTGGCATTATTGATAAAATTTTGCTAGAGAATAATTTGAAATTTGTTTGGGCAAATTGTACTTGCATACTCGTTTTTAGCCTCTTATACACCTCTATCACTTTTTAACAAACAAAAAGACTGAAAGTCCTTTATTCATACCACTCCAATTTAGATATCTAAAATGCCCTCGTTTCAAGGATTACCTACTTGAATAATTTCATCTAAACATGGATTACCTACTAAAATAATTTCATCTCTCATATTTTTTATTTCGTGTGCATGGTTATTAATACTCTTATAACCACAATATTTTAGGATTGGAAGATTTTTATTGCTCAAAATCTTGATAATTTCTTTCACGTCCAATGAAAATACAGAAGGTTGACTTTCGTTAGTATACCCGTGTACAATGGTTTCAGTTCATTAGCTATCAATCTATAGGACTCTAGAACATTGGCATTAGACAGATTATAAATATATATGGCTCCAATACATTAGTTATATATATATATATATATATATATATATAATTTGATTGTAAGTAGAATTCAACCATTTACTTTCGGAACGTTCCCATATATTAGATTATATCAACCGATTATATATTTAAATTTTGAATTAAAATCTCTGTTTAACTGAAATCAATTTGTTTGAGAGTAAGTAGGATAATTAAATACTAGTTTCCCTCTACCCATGGAAACCAAATATATCCTGGTCTTCCCATTATAAATAAGTAGAAAGTCATTATTATGTAAATATCCCGATCTTTTCTTTGTAAAATAAGAACTTAGTCACTATAACATATAACCAATGATATTCAAGAACAGAGTGAAAACAAAAAATAGAGAGGAAAATTTTTTGAGATAGAACATATACCCCGTTGAACTTTTACCTTCAACATCTAGTATATATATTTGATATTCCTAGTGTTGTATGCCTGAAATCTTGTCAGTTTCAGCCTTAATTCTCTGGCATTACGCTTTTGCTTTTATTATGTGAATGATGCGCTCTCTGCGATTGTTCTATATTTTTTTTATCTTTCCTGTACCTTCCATTATTTTTTTTCAAAATGAGACCCCTTTATATTGAGTGTTGAACATCCATAACTACCCCTTTCCCTTTCGACGATCAGATGTGGCTCATGTGAAGAATTTGTTGTTTTGGTTATTAGCTTGGTAACCAAGCTCTACTACTGATCGTGGCATCACTTTTTGGAGGAAGTTTTGAAGTGATCAATTTGATTACTTCTCCAAGTCATCCAATTTGGGCAACTGTTTCTGCTTTGGTCACGTCTCCAATTGATAGCACGAAGTGGTCTTTAACCACTTCATGTTTACAGACGACCCATTTTTTTTTTTTTCTTGAATTCAACGTGGTCTTTGTTGTTTGACCACGTTGAAAAATTCTACCACGTTGAAAAATTCTATCCAACTTATTGTATTCCTGTTTTCATTATTATTATTACTTGAAATGATTATTTTCATGGTCAAAATTTCTCGTTTAACAAGGTACTTGTTAAGTTTTGACCTTAAATAGTGACAAATTTTAAAATTTAAATAAATCAATGGTTGTATTTAAATATTTAACCATAATTCAGTATGTCCAAACTGGAAATTGCACCTTAAACTCACCAATGTTTATTGAGCTATACATCGATATTTTCGCACTATTATGGCCTTGTGCATCCTTCTGGTTTCTTAAACTTTTACAAAGTTATACCTATTTTTGTTAAAAATGGTAGCATTCCTAATGTTTATATAGGTGAAGTACCAAAGCATAAGTACTTGGTATGCACATAAATTCTTTACCAACTTGTACTTCATTAAGAGCACTTGCTCATCCTTCTTCAGTAATAGTAAACACATTTAATATATATTTGTGCCTAACTGTTTAACGATAATCACAAAACACAACTGTTTTTTTCTCATTAAATATTTAGATTAGTTTGTGAATTAGTAAAGGTCGAGCTCCCTCTATGGTGATTAAGTTCGATTTAATTATTCCATAAGTGTAACACTCATGTCCTTGATCATCCTACTAATCACATCTCTCAAGAGGCCTTTAGTAAATGAATCCGCTAAGTTCATTATTGATTTTACATAGATAATTGTGATCACACCTTCTGTAATTAATTGTCTAACATAAGCACATGTTTCAAGCTTATATGTTTAGACTTATCATTATATATTTTATTTAGTGTCTAGATATTGTAGCTTCACTATCACAATGCAAAGAGATAGCTAGCATATCTGAAGAACCCCAGTTATGTTAATCATGTTTTGATGATGACCAAATCATACTAATGGTTTAAAGACAAGTGTGCAGAAAAATAGGGAGGTTCGGACGCAAATGATCGTCCGAACAAAACAACCACACAGAGTTTCGGACGATGGTAATCGTCCGACACAAAGAATTTGAAGCAAGCCTCGGACGAAGAACAGCGTCCGTTCATATTCCAGTAGACTTTGCTTCGATCGGACGCATGTTCGGACGCATGATCCCTCGGACGTCCGAACGGATACCCTCAGAGAACGGACGCAGTGTCGGACGCAAGGTTTAGCAGCGGCCGTCCGAACGGTCCAACGGCTAGTTTGTTCGGACGCACTCTTGCTGCATCGGCCGTCCGAAAGGTCCAACGGCTAGTTTTCCAGTAGACAGAAAATAGCCGTTGGGAAGTTGTTGAAAGCAGATATTTGGCAACTATAAATACCCCAAGGTCTGAATTAAGTAAACTAAGACTTCTACATTGATTACAAATCATTCTTGAGCTATTTGGGAGAAATAGTTGGTACAAGTATTGTAATAGTGTAGGTAGTGAGAAAAGAGCTTAGAAGTGTAAGAGTTCTTCAAGTGTAAGAGTGGAGAAATAACAATTGTAACAAAGGGAGGTTGTGAGTGTAAAACTCTTGGCTCAACTAAAGGAAATTAGTGTGAGCAAGAGTGATCCTCATTTGTGTACAAGAGGTTATTGTCTCACCTACTTTGAAGAGACTTTTAGGGGCTTTATATCAGAAATTGAACTTCAAGTTGTGAACTTGGTAGTTGCCCAGTGAGAAGCTCTTTGTAATTGCAAGCTCCAAGCTTGAGAAGCTAGGGAGTTTGGTTTGATTCTCTTAATCTCAATATTCTTATTTGTTCTTTAAGCTTAAACTGTTGAATATCTATTGTATTCATTTGTGCTTAAGTTTTCATTTGGTGCACAAAGTTTGAATTTCTATTAAGCACTTTATCAAAGGTTTGTCTTTAGAGATAACCTAATTCACCCCCCCTCTTAGGTTGCTTTTGGGGCCAACAATTGGTATCAGAGCATTGGTCTCTTTATTTTTGCCTAAATTGCATTAGAGTAAAGATCATGGCAACCAATAATACTCTGTTTTTAGAGGGGCATTCTATCACTAGACCTCCCATGTTTAATGGCATTAATTTTGCTTTTTGGAGGAATAGAATGAAAATTTTTGTTCAATCTATTAATATTGAATTATGGTATATTATTTATGAAGGTCCTATTGAGGCAAATATTTTTTATAGATGAAAATACTAATAGATTAAGGCCTAAAACCAGATTTGAGTTAAATGCACAAGATAAAATAAATTTATCTTTAAATGCTAAAGCCATTAATATTTTGTATAATGCTTTGGATGCAGATGAGTTTTCTAAAGTAAAAGGTTGCATATCGCCAAGGAGATATGGGACAAATTGAAAGAAATCCTGAAGAATATTGAAGGTTCCAGCAAAAGAAGTCACTTCTTGTGGCTAAATATGAATCCTTCAAAATGGAACCTCATGAGAACATTGACAAGATGTATTGTAGGTTCCATGATATGGTAAAGGATTTGGAAGGTTTGGGTAAAGAATATTCCTTGGGTGAAAAGAATAGAAAAATTTTGAATGCTTTACCTAAGGAATGGGAACCTAAATCTATTGCCATAGAAGAGTCTAAAAATTTAAATTCTATGCCTATTGATTCTTTGATCAATTCTCTAACCTCATTTGAATTGAAGTTGAAATACAAGCTACAAGATGTTAGGAGGCAAAGGGAAAAAGAAGCATAGCATTTAAAGCTTCATCAAAAGGGAGAAAAGACTCAAGGAAGCCTCACTTCAACAACTTCCAAATCACTTGGGATGATTGCAATTCGGATGGAGAAGTTGAAGAAGAATATGAGGAGGCTCAAATGGCTTTTATGGCACTTGGCGATAATGAGGTAACCTCTAGTTGTGATTCTTGTGATGATTCATGCAATAATGATGATGATGATGTTGAATCATTTATTTTTAAAATGCATGAATGTTTGAAAGAATCATATGCTAAGAACAAAGAGTTAAAAATTAAAGTTAATACTTTATTGAGTGCCAACTCAAAACTTGTGCATAAAAATAATTCTTTGACAAAAGAAAATTTTGTTTATGAAAGAAAAGTGGGATTCAAACCAAGATTTGGAAGAACAAGAAGCTAAAGAACTAGATTAGATGATCTTGACTCTTACTTTGAAAACAAAGAAAGAAAATCTTTTATAAACTAAACTAAACTAGAAATATGTTCTTGAACAAAAATTTTATCACCTTTAAAAACAATGATAGATGCTTTGTTAAATCTAAATCTTCTTTTTATGGCAATAAGAACATTACTTGTAATCATTTTCATCAACACGGCCATATAAAGAAAAATTGTTATGTTAAAAGAAATGAAAAATTAGGAATAAATTCTATTTGGGTGATTAAGCATGTTACTAATCCAATTGGACCCAAGAAAGTTTGGGTACCAAAAGTTGTTGCTTAACTTTGTATGTAGGTATGCTTGGAGTGCACCAAGGAATTCAAGATAAATTATCTTTGAAGGGTGCTCAAGGCATATGAGCTAAGATCATATTGAAATGGGTAACATCTAAAGTTTTGTGTGCTTTCATTTATCAAGTTGAACTATGTTCTCTTGAATATTACTCATCTATATGGTCAAATATGTTTAGAATGCTAGGATGCTTGTATCCCCAAAATTTTGTCTATAAATATCACTACTTGCAAAAGAAAAAGGGGGAGCATTTTTTAATGAATCTGTTTTTACAAGAAATTGCATCACACATGCTTCATTGTTTTGATGATGTTATTTAGTAAAGAATAAGCGAAAATTGTGTGATCATAAGTGCAATTGATCATAATTTTTTGCATGAATTCTCTCTTTCACATCTGTCCTCATAAGATTCATCTTTCAAGGGGGAGAATAAACTTAGGGAGCTTTAACGCATTATTTTTCTTATGTTTTGATAATGCCAAAGGGGGAGAAATAATGGACAAATTCTCTTGTGTAGTACTTCATATTTTATGGTTGTTTTTTGAATTGTCCAATTGATTTGTCATCATCAAAAAGGGGGAGATTGAAGAACCCCAGTTATGTTAATCATGTTTTGATGATGACCAAATCATACTAATGGTTTAAAGACAAGTGTGCAGAAAAACAGGGAGGTTCGGACGCAAATGATCGTCCGAACAAAACAATCACACAGAGCTTCGGACGATGGTAATCGTCCGACACAAAGAATTTGAAGCAAGCCTCGGACGAAGAACAGCGTCCGTTCATATTCCAGTAGACTTTGCTTCGATCGGACGCATGTTCGGATTCGAGACTCGGGACGTCCGAATGGATACCCTCGAGAACGGACGCAGTGTCGGACGCAAGGTTTAGCGGCCGTCCGAACGGTCCAACGGCTAGTTTGTTCGGACGCACTCTTGCTGCATCGGCCGTCCGAAAGGTCCAACGGCTAGTTTTCCAGTAGACAGAAAATAGCCGTTGGGAAGTTGTTGAAAGCAGATATTTGGCAACTATAAATACCCCAAGGTCTGAATTAAGTAAACTAAGACTTCTACATTGATTACAAATCATTCTTGAGCTATTTGGGAGAAATAGTTGGTACAAGTATTGTAATAGTGTAGGTAGTGAGAAAAGAGCTTAGAAGTGTAAGAGTTCTTCAAGTGTAAGAGTGGAGAAATAACAATTGTAACAAAGGGAGGTTGTGAGTGTAAAACTCTTGGCTCAACTAAAGGAAATTAGTTAGCTCATGTGAGCAAGAGTGATCCTCATTTGTGTACAAGAGGTTATTGTCTCACCTACTTTGAAGAGACTTTTAGGGCTGAACTTCAAGTTGTGAACTTGGTAGTTGCCCAGTGAGAAGCTCTTTGTAATTGCAAGCTCCAAGCTTGAGAAGCTAGGGAGTTTGGTTTGATTCTCTTAATCTCAATATTCTTATTTGTTCTTTAAGCTTAAACTGTTGAATATCTATTGTATTCATTTGTGCTTAAGTTTTCATTTGGTGCACAAAGTTTGAATTTCTATTAAGACAGTTAAAAAGGTTTGTCTTTAGAGATAACCTAATTCACCCCCCCTCTTAGGTTGCTTTTGGGGCCAACAATATCGACCACAAATCTATATGTAATAATGGATTTCTCAATTGTTCAACCTTTTTGCTGGTCACCGCTTAGGCTATAAGCTTAGCTTCCATGGTGGAATGTGTTATACATGTTTGTTTCTTTAAAGTCTAAGAAGCTGCACCACTACCCAACTATTTAAACCTAACCAGATATAGAATTATTATCACTTATACTAGTTATCCAACTAGAATCACCATATCCTTCTAATACACTTGGATAGTTATTATAAAACAATCCAAAGTTTGTTGTTCTCTTTATATAATCTAGAGTCTTCCTATTTCTTTTGAATAAGCAATAATGGGATTACTTGTAAATCTTGACAATTCAAAATAACATAAGATATATTTGGTCTTGTACAATGCATAAGATATGTTATACTTTCAATAGCCTAGCATATTCTAGTTGTGCTATTGACCTTTTGGTATTTATCAAAAGTTTACTTGCTACATCATATGGAAACAAAGCTTCTTTAATGTTCAAATGATTGAACTTTTGAAACACTTTCTTAACCTAATGAGTTTGATTTAGAGTATAACCCTCACTATGCTTGTCAATTTATACCTAAGATAAAGTCAACTTCACTAAGTCCTTCATTTTGACTTTTGAAGTTAGATACTTTTTGGTTTAATTAGTACCTCTTATTCAAATTTGTACCAACTATAAGCATGTCAACATATAGACATATTATAACACCATAGTTTTTTTTGTAAATTTGGAGCACATGCACTTATCAGCGTTGTTGTGTTTGAAACCATTGTGCAAGATTATCGAACCAAACTTTTTACGCCATTGTTTCAGTGCTTGCTTCGATCCATGTAAGGATTTAATTGGTTTACAAACTTTATTTTTATTATTAGGTAGTACATGACCCTTGGATTGTTCTATGTGTACCTCTTCATCCAAGTCACTATTAAAAAATATAGTTTTGATATTCAATTAGTGAATACACAAACCATAGAAAGAAGAAAAGCAAACAACACCCGAATTGAAATTATTCTTGCTACAGTGGCATATGTATCAAAATAGTCAATACCTTCCTTTTGTTTAAACCGTTTTGCTACTAACCTATCCTTAAAGATTTTTATGGAACTATTTGTATTATATTTTCTTCTAAATACTCATTTGCAACCAATAGGCTTTGAATCACACGAAGAGGCAAATCAAGTACATTTATTTTGTTACCAAGGATAGAATTCATTTCTTCCTTTATTGTCTCTCTTCAAAATGCAATATCCCTTGAAGACATTGCTTCATTAAATGTCTTACGATCTTTATCAACATTTAGTATCATAAGCATTTGTTTATAAACATATTTCTTATCTCATTCTACAAGAAAAGTTACTTCTGGTATATACTCAAAATTGATGCAACTGCTTTTTAGTTCTACCTTTTTTACTCCAAATATTAATTGACAAATCACTTTGTTTTCTTTTGTTGGAAGAATTATCAAAAGTAGAATCTCTATTTTGTGGAGTACTAGACTCTTGATCATGAGAATTATGAATATCACTGAGGAAATTGTCCTTGATGAACTCAACATTCCACAATTATATTGGAACTTACATCAACTAGTCTATATGCTTTAGAATTCAGCCTATACCACAAAAATACTTTTAGTGGCTCTTTGTCCTAATTTCGTTCTTTTAAGATTTACAACGTATTCTGTAGAAATCTAGCAATCCCAAACTCTAAAGTAGATTAGGTTTGGTTCTTACCTTTCCATACTTCATAAGAAGATATTCTAAATTTCTTTGAAGGTATCCTATTTTGTACATTACAAACCGTTAATAATGCTTCTCCTAGTAACTTGGTATTCACCACGTCTAATAATGCCCTATTCCTTCTTTCAGCCAAACCATTTTGTTATGGAGGTATAGGGTGAACTTGTTTGATGTATAATACAATTTTCCTCACAATAAGAAGAAAATTCCTTAAGGAAATATTTGTCTCCTCTATCACTTCTTAAACATTTGATTTTCTTTGCAAGTTTATTTTGTACTTGAGGTTTGTAAAGTTTAAACTTTTTAAATGGTTGGCATTTCATTTCATCAAATAAAAACATATAAATCTAGACTTTTCATCTATGAATGTTATGAAATATTTATTTCTTCCTCTTATTAATATACCATTCAATTCACAAATATCACAATGAATAAGAAAATATAAAAAATCACTATCTCTTTCTATGCTAGCAAATAATTTATTAATCATTTTTGCTTGTATACATATTTCACAGTTATTACAAGCATTTTGATTATAAGAAATTAAACCATGTTTAGACATAAATTTTAAAGTCCTAAAATTAATATATGCTAAATAATTATGCCATAAAAAAAGAGACTTAACAAAGTAGGCAGAAACAATATTATTAATATTTAGTTTAATCATCTCGTTATATGAGTAACCTTTTCCCACAAAGATCCCATTCACAGTTAGGATTAACTTTTTGGTCTCTATAACAGCCATTACAACTTTCTTACATAGCAAGTTACAGATTTCAAGTCGGGAACATATAGTACATTGACTAAAGTAAGTTTTTTCGTGAATGTGAATTGTAGTTCTACAACCCCTTTACCTAAGACTTTTAACTTGGCATTATTTTACATAAGAACATGTTGATCCTCCTTAGAGTCTTCAAATTCCTTGAATTGGGACAAGCCACTAAAACAAAACATAGATGGTTGCACCAAAGTCATACCACCAATCAAATGATATAGTATTGGAAGCCATGTTTGTGTCAAATATCAAGCTAATGTGCAACTATGATACGATTGCAACAATTCCTCCTCATTCTCGTCCACAATGTTTGCATGGTTAGGTTTCTCCACCTTTTGCTTCTTAAAAATTTTGCACTCTTTGTGAAAACACTTTCTAATCCATTTCACATCATTAGAAGTGCTAGTAGAATTTCTAGCATTATTGGTGAACTCATGTTAACAAACTTTTTTTTGCCATATTTGTTTTATTCTTAGTTCCATTCTCAACAACATTCACCTTGTTGTGACTCAGTATACACTTTTACCTTCACGAATTTGAGTTTCTTCTTCGATTTGAATGTGTAACAATAGTTGATCAACAATGATGTTTTTATTAGAATCCGTGAGTTTTTATGATAATCTGCCTAAGAAAGCGACAATTTTGAAATAATTGCAACCACTTGCAATGCCTCAAGTAAAACATTAATTTTGAAATCTTTGAGTTTTGAAACTAGGACTAGCAATTCATTCATTTAAGTCATAATGAATTTATTATCTACCATAGTAAATTCAAAATACTTTAAAGAAACAAATTTGTTGATACCTTGCTTCTCATTGGTATATTTTGGTTCCAAGGATTTTCAAAGTTCAGTGGGATCATTTATGCCTTGGAAGAAATCATATAACCTGTTGGAAAGTGTGTCCATGATATAGCCACGACATCTTATGCAATCTTCACCATACTTTTGATAAGTAGCCTTGTCAGCATCTGTACTTTCTTCATTTGGTACCTTAGGCTTTGGATGATTTACATTCAAGATGTAGAAATTACATTATTCCGTTAGAAGGAATTTGATCTTTTCCTTCCAATGAATAAAGTTAAGACCATTTCCACCAAAATGATCTAGTTTGAATTCATGGTTATTCAGTTTGATAGTAGTGATACGATCATTGTTCTCCATATCAAAAAGGAAGAAAGAAGAAACACTTTAAGATTATTGGGAAAATTTACAATAAACACTAAAATGAATAAAAACTTTTAGAAGACATTGATGCCAGTGATCTCAGTCTATAAGGTGTTATTAATTTTTCCCACTACTAAAAGTTGGTGATGGATTTAGGCAAATATGACTTCTAGATGCACCAAAACCATACCAAGAAAACTTCCTCAACAATACAAGTGTTCTTTGCTTGAATACTCAAGAACAAGTATGAGACAAAGAAGAAGAATAAAATCTGATTTTGTGTTGTATGTTTAGCCTTTGACGGTATCTTATATTTATAAACACATCAAACACTTCCATAAAGGTTGTCCTAATTGATTGGCAACCCCAAGAATTATACTTACACCCTTTAGGATGAATGTTCATTAATTTTCAGCCATAACTTAAATGAAGAAGTGCTACCTTTTCCTTGGAATTTGCATCAATTCATCACAAGAAGATTCTAAATATTAAAAAAAAAATCTGATTTTAACACTTAATTAAACGCATGTTAAACAACTTTCATTGTTTCCAACAACACATGTTAATTTGTGGTCAGTAGTGTTTGAAATTGTGATTATGCAAGGTGTATTCTTATAGTTTGCATATACACATAAGTATTAGAAATTTGGAAGTTAGATCTTAGTATAAAAGATTCTCATTTCAAGTTTTTCAATAAGATTTTGACTATAAATTGGTTTTTATCATAAAAGTGACGAATTTTCAACTAGAAAACTTCCAAGGCTATTTGATCTAATTTAGAAAAAAATTATGATGAAGTTAGTTTAACCTTCACATTTTATTTGGTTAGTTTAATCCCTCACATTTTATTTGATTCTAGTTAAATCGATTCTTTTGGAAATTATCTAATTTTGAAAATGGTCAAAAACGGATTGGGACTTATTTGGTTATAATTGCTTCAAAAATGCATTTTTTATAATCTTCCTTAGATTAGTTTAAATCCTTTAAACATTTTTGGATCCGTTTTATTCCATCCCTTGGCTAATTAATAGCATTTTTAATTATATTAATGACAAAAAACCTTTAGTCAATAAGGCAAAGTAGAGGGTGTGGTGTTTAAATACACTGTATATTATGATTTTGGAAAATGCCAAATTAGTAAATAAAGTGCCAACAAGCATTTGAATGAACTGTTTTGTATCTATTCGGAAATGAAATGGGCTAAATTATTTAAGGTCATTTAGTGCTCTCTGTGTATTCATTTGAATATTTGAATGTATTAAAGATATAATGATTCTTCCTTTTTCAAGAATATTAGTTGAGATAGATGGTGTCAAAGTTTGGAATGGAATGGGTTTGATTAAGTTTTGTTTTGCATAAGTTCATCTTGGTTTGGTCTTATATCTTTAGTTCATTTTTATTTGAATATGAATCATTTTTGTGATGCAAACATTTTATGATAAGTTGCGATGTGAACTAGAGTGATGCTTTTAACAACTTCGAGCCATATTCGAAGTTCAGCCTTAGACAAAGTCAAAGAACCTTTGGCTGGAATAATACTTAAAGATTCTTATGTTTTGTTGTCATATTGTGTTTGTGTTTTTTGTCTTTTACTCGGAATTATCAAAATTTTAAGTTGAGTAGTGTAATGCTTCTAACAAACTAGGGTTATTTCTAGTATAATTTGTGTGACTCTAAGAAATTAGGGTTTTTCTACCTAATTTATGCGCTTTCTAAATTAGTCCTTGAATTTTAGGCAAAAATGTGTAATTTAGTGTTTTTTTTTTCAATGTGTGTAAGCGTTTCATTATGTTTTGAAGTGTTAATAGAATACCTTTTAAGTTATATTTATGTCTTTGTAATGTTTTCTGTAGATTTCAGATGAGGAAAAAACCAAGAATTAAGAAAGGAAATTAGAAGACGTGAGGGCCGATGGCCTATTTGGACAGCTAGGAGTACATCGACAAATGGCAGTAGGCTTGTATACTGACAATGCATAGCCCCCTGGGCTGGTGGAGATTTCATTATTTTTTAATTCTATTTGAAGCATATTTTGGTCTTTTCTCAACCCCAACCTTGTACACTATATATTTAAACCCCTAAAGCTTGATTTGTAGCCATTCTATCCTCCCATTTTCTCTTTTTTTCCTCCTCGTTTGGTAAGGAATCTTTCTAGTCTAGGATTTTAATGTTTTCTTAGATTAGCTTGTTTCTTGTTTAAATATTGAATTTTTGGATGTTAAGCTCTTTATTTGTGTTAATGTTGTTATGTTTTGTAGTTTAAATCATGTTTAGTTTAGATAATGCTTTGTTTAGTTTACCTTAATGCTATTTATTTTGTCTACTTCATGCTTATGCGGGTATTATATTTTATATAGTTTATTGTGCTTTAGTACCTTTAATTATGCACAAGATCAGACTTGGTTTAGGTTTAATCATCCTTATTTCGCTATAGTTTGATTTATTTTGTTAATTGGTTGGTTGGATGAATCTATTGGCCAAATGTTGTTGGAATTGGTTTATAGATTGGAAATTGGTCACTTCACTTCAATGATAACTAGTAAGATACATAGAGGTAATCACTAATTATAGGCTAAATAATTATTAGCTTGGAGTTGGGTCAAGACCAGGGATCCTGTACCTATCTTGGGTGGTCAAATCTAGGGTTTCCACGGGTTTAATTGCACATTGGATTTAAGAAAGATGACAGATGATGAAGGATCGCACATCCCCTTAAGACTTCAAAAGAATCACTTTATTGAGGGATCCGACTGTGGTTAGGTTTGGAAAGCTAGACTTACAATAAATAATTCTCGATTTGGTAGTCAATTAGTAAACCTTAATTAGTCCTAGCAAATTAGATAGCTCAGGTCCTAATCTTCCATTTTTTGTCAATTCTATTATTTAGGTTTAGTTTCAATTCGAGTTCTCCTTATTTTAATACCTTAGTATGAAAAGTTTAATTCGTCCTAGTTTTGTGTAAGAGCTTCCATAATCTTATAATACATCCTAGTTAGTTTTTTAGGAGTCATTGGACTATCGTTGAATTTAGTTTCATGTTATTATCAATTAATGTCACCATATCTGCTCAACTAATTTGCTCTTGTAATATGCTCATCAATAAAAAGATAATTTTAATGATTCTAATATTAACTCACCGAATTATATAAATGAATAACAAAACACACACAAAATATATGTGAGAGAAACAAGAATAAACTCATAATATTATTAACATATCAATCAATAAAGAAACTCTTACAAGAGATAATAAACACCCAAGAGTAATTTCTATGGACGGTCAATAAACACTCTAAGTATTGTATTAGTAACTTACTAAACTTGGTACACTGGATACAACCAACAAAAAATTACTCATATACATACATATATATATATATAGACATCAATTGTGTTGATGTCTCACATCAATTATAATCTCTAGTTTGGTGCAAACTCAATTATATATAATAAGACATAGTAAAGAATAACATCTTAACAATAAAGAACAGACACAATTGGGTGTATAAGATTTAAAGTAAAAATTTGTTAAAAATTTAAAGTAAACAAATTAATCACCACTTCATGGAGAATCTCCTTAATATTTAAATTTTGCTCCAAAAAGTTGGAGTTCATAGTAAAGTATGATTTTCTTTTCCATTTATATAACATTGACAAAATATTTGATATTAGAAATTTAGGTCACATTGACTTAGAATTCAAGTCAAGAAATTAAGGATTTTAGAATAATTTAACATTAAAAAGAATAATAAAAAAGAAATGCGACTTGTAGAGAAAAGAAAAAACTATTTGACTTTTGACGAGTTTTTATTTATAAATTATATAATAGAAGAAGATGTAAGCATTTGACAACCAAGAAACAGACCAAAACAAAAAAAACAAAACAAAAATTTAGGTAAGAATCTAAAAAAGTTTTTCTAAAATGTAAAATGTATTAAAGGGCATTATCAGTTCCAGACATTTTCTATCGGTATTTTTCTCAAGTAAGTTAAAGAAAACTAAGGTGAAGTGTCTAATCTTTTGATGGAGTGCGAAAATCATTAGCAATAAACTATTCAACTATTAAACATACCGAAAACTTTCAATAATTGGGCTATCCAACAAAGCTACTAAAACTAAATAGAAACTTTTATATTCTATCCATTTTTTCAACATTGCATCTCTTAGATTAGTGTTGTATCTAAAGAGACACAAACGTCTACTTATAAAAAAAAACTTAATCAACTAACCTTAACTAGATGACAAGCTGCTAGTATATGGTGTCAAATAGTAGCTAGTAGAAGTAGGGATTGTTCTCACGAGAAATGGTGTTCAACTAATGATTATTTGGTTAGATACTGCTTTAAGGCTTGAGTTAATAAAGGAATTTAACTAGATTAGGTCTAAAACTAAGAAATGATAAAAAGGGGGTTAAAGTTATGCTAGTCAATAACTTGGGTTTTGGTTAATTAGGTCAATCAAGTGATCCTATGTGCCAAATTAGAGGTTAATGCCTATTTGTAACCTAATCCCGATATCTTGGCAATGATTTATCAAGCTAATTAACCTAAGTGTGATCCCTCCTGTTCCTTAAACTTAGTCAAACTTGATTATTTATCTATCAAATTCTAGCTAACAACTAGGTGAATTAGTCTGCCAAGTTTTAATTCCAACCCTAATCTAACATTAATCTAGATCTATAATGGAGGTTCAATTTCCATATTCTCTCAATTAATCCAATAAGGGAGGTTCAATTCCTATATGCCCTCAATTAACCCTAATTAACTAAGGAAGTAGCTAATTTCTCTAATCAACCCTTGAACTCATTAATATTGTCCAATTAGTTCATTTTACCACCTAATCAACTTATTAATCTTTACCCATTAGAAATTGGCTTCACATTATCCTAATCCATGACTAATTAAAACATATTAAACTACAAGAAAGCAAGTAAAAGCATGAGATAGGAATTAAACTAAGGAAATCAAGTAAAGGCATGAGATATCTCGGTTGTCCGATAAAGAATGGGAGGAAATCCAAATGACTTTTCCAACCTATGTTGGATAAGATCACTAAAAAAAATGGCAGTTTGGAAAGCTAAAGATTGTTATCAATAGGAGAAAGATTTCTTTTGATCAAACAATTAGATTCAATACCAATATATCTCATGGCCATTATCACACCCCATAAATCAATGATTAAAGAAGTGGATAGATTGATGGCTGATTTTTCCAAGGGGTCTTCTGACTGGGGCAAAAGACTCCATTGGAAATCTTGGAAACAAGTAGCAAACCCTACCTCTCAGAATAGATTGGGGATTAGGAATCTGAAGTCTGTGGTCACTAGTTAGTCCATTACATTGTGGTGGTCACTCGGAAGTAGGAAATCCATTTGGAGCAAATTCATGGCTTCTAGATATGTGCAGATTTACTGTTCATCCTTCTTCTATTAATTGTTCATCAACAGCATCCCCTATTTGGAAAAGAATGCATGCTGTGAAGGGAATAGTTGAGTCTCATATTTGTGTGCTACCAAAGGGTAGAAATTCTTCCTTTTGGTATGATAATTGGGAAGGAGCAAGAGCTTATCCTCATACAGAGGAGATAATTCTCTTAGGGACCTCTGATATCTTATTGCATGAAGTTTGGAATGGTAATGATTGGGACTTGGGACCTATTAGAAGAAGTAATCCCAATTTCACTACGGCTTGGCTGCATAATAAAAATTGATCATAACTAAAGGAGAGGATGACTTTGCATGATAGCTTGCTTCATTAAAAAGTTTCAGTTTAAGATACTTCAACTTGTGGCTGCGGAGGACTCAACTTTATTATCTAGGAAAATGATTTGGACTTCACAATCCCTCTTAAAGTCTCTATATTTATGTGGAGAATTCTAAATGAAGATTTTCCTTTGGATAATATGCTGCAAAGGAAAGATTTTTCAATTGTATCAAAGTGTTAATTTTGTAGCTGTTAGAAAACAATGGAGCATTTGTTTCCACTTTGTCCTTTTGCTTATTAGATTTGGAATTATTTTTAAAATGTTCTTGACGAGAAGTATTCCTCTACTATTTTGAAGCAGTACTTAAACCTTCGGTGGATGGACTCTTCCTACAGCTCTTGATAAAAGGAATTCTTCACTAATCATATGTTGTCAGATTTGGAAATTCCGATGTAGTGGTCTTTTTGATAGGAAAATTTTCACTCCTCAACTTGCCATTAGAGAAATCAAATCTCTAGTCTATTTAATATCTAAAGCTTTTTCTTTTTAGGCTCAACATTAGGAGGATCTGTTGGCTACTCAAATTGGTTGGAATCAAACATACTCAAATCCTGGGTAGAAGAAGATTGTGCTAGTAACTTGGGGGCTTCCAGCTCATAACTTCTATAATCTTTAACATAAATGGAGCTTGTACAGGCAATCTAGGTTGTGTGTAAAGTGGAGGAATTCTGAGGGATTCAAGAAGAGATGTGATTGCAGGTTTTTATTCATTCTACAAAACCTAGGGTAAAAGTTTACGAGTTGAGGTTTTGGCACTTCAAGAGGGAATTCAAATGAGTTTTTAGCATGACATTGTGAATATCATTGCATAACTGGACTCTTTGATTTTGATTCAGATCTCACAAAGGAAAATCAAATCAGCATGGAGCTTATATCACGACTTCAGCACATTTTCCACCCTCTGGCTCGAGGGAACATTAGATTGGTGCATATTTATAGACAAGGTAATAAGGTTGCAGATTTTTTAGCAAACTTAGGTTGTGAGGCAAAATGTAATCAAGTTTTTGATCATTGTAATCTTCCTAGTTTAGCTAAGTCTCTTGTGTTTTTAGACAAAATAGCTATTTGCGATGTTCTCATTGACCTAGTGGTAGTAGGGTTGTTACTCTATTCCAAAAGGTTTTGGCCTAGTCCCCCTCTTTGTAATTCAATTCTTCCATTGTCTATAAAATTGGGAATGAGGCTTCCTACCACTAATGTATAGGGGTTACTTGATTAAGAAAAGCAATTAAACTAAGGAAAGCAAGAAATCTATAAAACTAGTTCAAGAAAGTAAAAACCTTTAAAACTAGGTAGATGAAGGCACTAAAGGAAGACTTAATAAACTAAAAGATTTGAAATAGATGTATAAAGTAAGAATAAACATCACAAGAAGTACTTTATACATAAAGGAAGTCTTACAAAGTTGTAGAACAACTTACACATCATTCGAAGAAAACTACTCTAAGAAAAATGGAGAAGAAACTAAAAGTTCCTCTCCTCCTAAATGGGGAGGAGAAAAGAAGAAGAAAAACAAGTGTTGGACGCCCTAATTTCAACTCCAAAAATGCATATTTATAGTAGGGTTAGTTTTTAGGGTGTTTAGGACGAAATTGCCCTTGAAAAATGGTGAAAATAAGCCAAAATTGCATCTCTCGAGTGACTTTCTCCGCTGGTGAGCTACCTAGACAGTTCTACGTAATTTCGCCGTTTTGGCTCTAAAATCCCCGTCTGACATATGATTGACGTGCCATTTTTTCTTATCGAATCCTAACACATAGAGAACATTATTAGCCATAATTAACATTAAAAATAACTCTTAAACACTTAAACAAAATACTGACAAAAGAGACCAAAAATACAAGACAAATAAAGACGAATAAAAATCTTAACTCCTGCATAAAGGCTTTAGGTTAAAGACACAACACAAATTCTAAACATAGGAACCTAATAAAATAAGATAATTACCACCTAAATAAGTACTAAAATGCTTGATAAACACATACTAATGCATTCTAAAAAGTTAAAGTAGAAATAGACAAAAAAACACAAACTTAACGCTAAAAATGCTCAAAACTAGTACCGAAACGGATAAATTTAGGTTACCTACAGGGAAAAATGTAGAAACAGTCCCTCGATTTATTTAGAAAGTTTTTTTTTTAGTTCCTAAAATATTAAATGATGAGTTTTGGTCCCTTAAAAATTTAAAGCGTATGTTTTTGGTCCCTATGCACAATTCTGGTGGTTTTTTGGCCTAAAAACATCACGTGATCAGCACATGTACATTATTTCAAGGGTAAAATTGGAAACAAATGTTATTTTGGCCCAAAAAAATAGGTGATCCGATTCCCCTCTTTACATTTCCAAATCATATATATTAAACCCTAATCTTGAAAGCAGCATCAATCGCAATGAAGAAGGAAGAGAGAAAATGAGCAAATTGGTTGAGCAGCTATGGAAAGAGGCGGCTTGATATGTGATTGTGGGAAGTTTACGAGACTCAGAACTTCAAGGACAAATACAAATCCAGGAAGGAAGTTTTTAGATGTAGAGATTTTGACGTACCCATTCTGTCTTTTAAAGAGTTAAATGTGCAAAAAAATTGTGCCTTTGTGTTGATTACCTTACACGTTGTTGTAATATTCCATCATAATTATTGTTTTGTTGTGATAGACTAATTTTATGTGCTTGGTGGCTGTGGTTTCTTTCGATGGTTCGAGGAAGAAGTATCGAGTAGGGAAGAAAGAATCATTGCATTACTAAGGTTAAAAGTCTGCAATGCTGAAGCTAAAATCAAGAAAATGAGAGGTAGGGAGAAATGGCTATGCATGGCACTTATTTGTTCTTGGTTGGTGTTTTTCATGACTGCGAAGGAATGATCACTCCAAAACATGCAAGGGTTCCTACTTGGTGTTTGTCTAGTAGCTATTTTTCTACTGCTTTATTTGGATGCTATTTAGGGTTGTTACTACTTTGTATGTTGGGCAAGATTATGTAGTATAGGGAGTAAAAATACTGGGTTCCTACTATATCTAACACAAGCATTTTGCATGTAATATTTGTAATTATGTTGGATTGAACATGTGATCGACGATATTGGAATGAAAATGGTAGAACTCAAATGCTTGGAAATGAAAGTCTTTTATGGATTTGATCGATGCTTCATTACATTTAGATTCCAAATCACTAAGTACACCAATTGTAAGTAAATAAAGTGAAACCAATGGTTCCAATTTTATTATAGCTAAAAAATCCATCATTCACCAAAAAACACAGCAAAGAGTTTACATAATTCTCCAAAAGTATCAAATTCGAGAAATACTACACAAAATTCTATCATTCACCAAAAGAGTTTATGTTATTCACTAAAAAATACAGCAAAGAGTTCACCAAAAATAGTACACCAATTCCATCAACAAATTATACAGCAACCCTCCTCATATTGTCCTTAAACTTGTTCCTTTGTATGGCGTAGCAATAGATCTTGAGCATCAAGATGTTGGACAACAAATTTTGACCCTAAGGAAGTAGAATTTCTGGCTGCAGATTTTCTTGAAGTCCCTATCCCAGCAACTATTTTCGACCTTTGTGTAACATTTGAGCATTGGTTTATTGTTGTAGCTAGTTGGTAACATTTGTGACGTTCAGCAATATATTTGTGTAGTTACTCCTGTTATGACCATATGCATGACACAAACTACATCTATATTTTGATGGTTTATTGCCCTACAACCATAACATAATAATAAGAAAATAAGCATAGGTTTAGATTAATGTAAACATGAAGTATGGCATGTACTGACAAACTGATTAACTGGTTCTTTGGTCACTTTAATGTTGGATGATGGAATTGGTTGTTGGCTTTCAATCCTGATGATAGTCTTGAAATCAATTCATCAAGCCAAGTTTCATCCTCAATTTGAGTTCAAATGCAGTAATTTTTTTCTACACCACAAACACGTACCATGTTTAGTAGTTTCAGTGGGTTCAACAGATGCTCTCCCATTATTTTCTATGTTTCCACTAGCGCATGCATCATCTTGAGCAATTGCACCATCTGCTGCACTTTGCCCATCTTGTTAATCCTTAGCATTTTCTGGCTTATCTGGAATTTTTCTATTGTTATGTCCATATTTTTTGCATACAGTGCAGTTGTACCTCACCTGGCCAAGTCTTGTGATCTTTTGAATCTAACTGGATTTTTTCCTGCTAGCTATTGCCTCATCAGGTTCTCCTCTCCTTACCTTTTTAGGCCTGTCACGAAGTATTATAAGCTCAGAAGGTTGAAATTTAGGTTTGTTAATAGTTTTCCACAAATGCTTACAATTCACAAGAATAATCACATGAGTATAAGCCCTGAGATAAGCTTCCTTGGAGTAATACTCATGAACAAAACATTATGGTTCTTCACGTGTTGTCTAGATTGCATACTGATTGTATGTGCACATGGAATACCATTCCACTTTCATTTCCTACAACTACACTCTTTATTCACCAAGTTATCTATATACTGGTCAACACATATGCATTTAATTTCATATTTCTATTCTCCAGCACAAGTAGGGATGCATGCTTTTGAATCTTCTACAAGCAGCTCCAATTTTTTTTTTTTTTTTTTTTTTTTTTTGAATCTTGAGACACATTTATGTTGTGTTTTATCATCCATTCTCTTTTCTTCTCCATCCTAAGCATCAAATAGAACCTAATATTTTCTAACATACCTAGTCTAGCTTCTAGTATAGCTGAGCTAAAATTTTCATAGAGATTGTTCAACACTATGTCACATTTTGGTGTGGTCATGAAGTGTGACCTGCTTCAAAGTCTCGGACTTGTATTTTCTATCAATTATTTGTATGCACCCTCATTATATTCCTTCAATTTCTCCATATGGAATGCAAACTAATTGATGTAAGGCCTATATCCTATCCTTCACAAAGCAAGCCCAGTATGCTTTTTCTTGAAATTGTTGTACATGTGTCTGACACACATTCTATGCTCTCTACCTGGACGTAGTTCACTAATGGCTTGGATTAAACCCTGTATCACTTATATCCATCAGGATATATAATATTGTAGAAATATGTTATAAATAGGTGAAGTAATATAAAATCAGCAAACCTTTTGTTTGTCAGAGATAAAACTCCACTTAGATTGATCTCTGATTTGGAGGTCATCTGTCACTATTCGAATAAACCATCTCTAAGTCCTCTTGTTCTCGATTTCTACAACGCCATATGCAATTTGGAATAGCTGGTTGTTTGGGTCTATCCTAATAGCTAAAAGTAGTATTCCTTTGTAGGGACCTCTCTAGTGGCATCCATCGAGACCTACAATTGGCCTACAACCTGCCAAAAATCCTTCTTTGCATGCTTGAAAATGCACATATAACCTTCCAAATACCTCATCTCCATCATCATTTATACACATTGTGGATGCCAATGTTTAGATAACATAGTAGAACCTAGATTAGATCTAATGAGTTAAATAGCACATTCATGTAATTTCTCATATTGCTGTGTGTAGTCATCCTCTTTCAACTTCTTGGACTTTCTTTTAATATGTATGCTTGGTTCCTAGTAATGTTGACATTGAGGTTATCATGAACTTTATGCTGAAAATTTGAAACTTTCCAATTTGGAATCATTCTAATATCATTCTTATACTTCTCACATAGAAAAGTTGAGTTAGTAAGTCTATGATAGGTTGTTCTAGCACAATTGTGATCAATCGTTAAGCTTTTTATCTGCATGTTCCCTTCATCTTGGCTGCTGACATAAACCACCTACAGTTTTTACAAATAGCTTTGATCCTTCTTTTATCATTCTTTTTGAATATGATCTTCCTTTCCCACTTGACACCACGATGCTTGCATGCTTTTTAAAACTCATCCCTTGAATTGAATTGTCCAACGACAAACTTAGGATCATCCAAATCAACTGCAGCCATGTCTAACCTAGGATACTTTCTTACCTCTCATTGATTTCATCACCTTCCTCATCAATCGCATTACTATTTAATTCTTCAGAATTTGTAGCATTTGGCTTTTGTTCAGATGCATTAGAACAAGTTTCTACCTCAGGTTGGGTATTATTTTGTCTTGTCTGAAAGTGACTTGTAATAGCAGACCAATCAGCCATTTTTTCAGCCTCTTTATTAGTCTTCTTGAACAACTCACCCTCATCATCAGAATCATAATCATTGTCATGGAAAACCTTAGTTGAACTTGAATCCTCATTCTCCAATCCCTCATCAGTATTCTACACTTTCTTTGTCTTAAATTTCTTTGCTTTTCTTTTCTTGTTTGTGTCACCTTTTGTCCTCGAACTACATTCTTCATCATTAGTCTCACCATGCAATCCATGATCTTGAGTATTTATTCCGTTTCCCCTTTGCATGTTTTCACCTTCATCAGGTGGGGTAATTTCAGCATCAAATCCCCCTTGCATGTTTTCTACCTCCAATAGGTGGGGTAATTGCAACATCAAATCCCCCTTGCATGTTTTTACCTCCATCAGGTTGGGTAATTTCAACATCAAATCCCCTTGCATGTTTTCATCTCCATCAAGTGGTAATTGCAACATCAAATCCCTCTTGCATGTTTTCACCTCAATCAGGTGGCGTAATTTCATAATCAAATCCTCTTGCATGTTTTCACCTCAATCAAGTGGCATAATTTCATAATCAAATCCTCTTGCATGTTTTCACCTCTATCAGATCGGGTAATTTCAGCATCAAATCCCCCTTGCATGTTTTCACCTCCTTCAGCAGCTTCCATGTTCTCAGTTCTTGCATTTCTAACATTTCATCTTCTGAATTTGCAGCAGCAGCTGCAACAACAACTAGCTTTCTTAAGACAGCAAGTTCTGAATGTTCAACCAATTTCTCACCTTCTATACTTCTCACCTTCCTCATCTTTTTAGGTGTCTTCTTCTTAGCTATAGACTTCACTCTTGACAGACCTTTCCCATCTCATCTACTACTCTCTTTGCCATCATCTCAACATCAACAAGTTCTGATTGTTTCTTTATGTCTCTATTATTTAATGACTCACCATCACCACCCTTTAACAAATATTTCTTCTTCTCCATCATATAAACACCAACCATTTTGTATTCCTCCCCACAGTTGTCTAAATTTGCAGCATCATTTTCACGTATCATATAAACCAAACCTTTTTCAATATTCTTCCCAGGTATGATGTAGTAACACCAAACGCATAACTCATGAAACCCTAATCTATTTGCTATGTCATCCAAAGTGGAGAGGGACCATCTTTTTGGATTGCAAAAGTAACCATTGTCTCACTTCCCCCTCTATATTCATTAGTTGGAAACCCAGCAAGTTCACCACCGTAGTGGACCCGATTGAGAACATTCTACTATCACTTGGCATTATCAAAGGCAAACACTTACTTCTATACTAAATGAAATGCGGACAATTGTTAGGTAAAAGGTAGACATGCCACTTATAAAAAAAAAAAATTAATAGCAATACGACAAATACGGACCACATCAACCATAAAAACCCTAATAATGTTGTAAAGCACTGGGATTAAATAAAAATCACCATCTTAGCACATTGATTTAGCTTATACACCAATTTATTTATTGAATCAAAAAATTCCACAACAATAATGAGGAACTAACCATAATTTGGTATGCTTGTCCCTGGCTCTCTGGCCATGAAGCATACGTTTTTATCAGATCTCATCCCACAATATCGTACTTTAAATTGGAATTTTTGCCACTTTTCTCTCTTCCTTCTTCACGATTGATGCTGCTCTCAAGATTTGGGTTTAATATTTCTAATTTGGGATTGTAGAAAGGGAAATTGGGTCACCTATTTTATTTGGGCCAAAATAACATTTATTTCCAATGTACTGATCACGTGCTATTTTCAAGCCAAAACACCACCAGAATTATGCTTAGGAACCAAAAACATATACTTTAAATTTTTGAGGGACGAAAACTCATGAAATAATTTCATATTCAATAGACTAAAAAAATACTTTCTAAATATTTGAACGACTATTTGTACAATTTTCCCATACATAACTCTAGTTAGATTTATCACACCCCTAAACTTAAGGGTTTGCTCATCCAGAGCAAACAAAGATAAGAAAGCACGAAGAATAACAAAAACAACAAACACATAATATTTACTAAATACTTAAATACTTAACACCACTAATAGAAAATGAAAGAAAGTGAGAATGTTGAACTCTATTGCACTTGTCAAAATTAAAAATTGGGGTTTTAACTCAAGAAACTCAAAATTTTTTCCCACCTCTTAATTTTTGTAAAAGTGAACACTCGATTTGGTTACAACATTACTTTGACTAATTAAAAATTAATTCAATACCAATTCAAATTTAAGTTAATCTAGACCAACATACCAAGTTTCTCAAACTTGCCCTAAGTAAACAAAGAACATTAGGACTTATTTTAAATGAGCACAAATCAATAAAAATAAACAAACAAGATCCTGATATTTGTTGACACCGCAAGGTTTAGAAAGCAACATAATGTTGCAACCAACGCTTCACTCTCACTTCACTAATATGAATTAGCCCAGATCGAGGATCATTTAGGACTTTTCAAACTTGTAATGCAGGTTAAAGTACTAAGATAGGATAAATTTGGATAAGAATGACTTAAATCACTTTAGTCATGTCAAAACAAAACTCTTGGACCAACATCCCAAGTAAAAAATCCCAAAAACCAACATTACTAACCAGTAAACACTTGAAAAGCAAAAACATTACTTTTATTGAACTAACTTTGAAGGCAAAGTAAACCTTTTTATTGAATAAGAACATAACACTTGCAATTATTTGCTTTCCTTTTCTTTTTTTTTTCTTTTTTTTCTTTTCTTTTTTCATTTTTTTATTTATTAATTTTCTTTCATTTACTTTTCTTTTTTTCTTTTTTTTTTATTTTCAACAATAACAATAACACAACATAAAAATTACAAAAGAGAAATTATAAACAACAATTGAACTCTTGACTTCATTCTCCAATAAATACACAAAAAAATTTCATGAAAGATCATAATTATATTAAACCAATACAGTGAAGAAAAAACCAATACAGTGAAGAACTTAAAGAGAACAACAACGACTAAGATGATGGGTTCAAAAGAGGATAAATAAAAGAAACTGAATTGGCTAAATTATGTGACTAGCAAGAAAATAGTTTTCATAAGGCTCAATGAGGATAAAATTGATATACGGTAGGCAATTTAGACTCAAACGGTCCAAATAATGTCTATATCATTTCCAAAATCCAAGTTTCATAAATATGTAGTGAAAATGAAGGATTCACATTCTACAACCACTATCCCAAGCATAACCTCATCAAACCCACTAAATATTGGATAAAATGCAAATATAAACATAATGATCAAACAATAGCCTAACTCATTTCCAACTCTACTTAGAAATCATTTAAAAAATCTTACAGTTTGTAAACAAAATTAACAACTCATTTGAAATTAGAATTATCAATTGGAAGAACTCTTAGGATAAAAGTAGCGTTTGAGATAAAAGCTAGTTAAGAAAATATTTTTACCAAGTGAATGAAAACAAGATTGAATTTCAAGGGTTAGATCCCATTTTTGGACAAATCAACACATGAAGTGCAACCTATGTTCAATATCCACTTTCAACTCCCAAACAATAACAAAATCATTTCCAAATGAACAAGATAATGTATTACACAGCACCAAATTTTTTAATTTATTTCAATGATGAATTACGAACTCATTCAACCACTCACCAATTCATAAGAAGTAAAAATAATAATAGTAGAAAGCACATAACTACGTAAAATAAGCATAACACTAGTGAATGACTTAACCTATACTTAGATAATAAAAAATGTCATGTGGATGATGGAACAACATTTTACTCTAAGTGAATGTGAATGCAATTAACGAAGTACAAATTGAACTCAAAACTGTAATTTAACCATCATTCATGGATTTCATTAGCAATAAGCACACCACTTCATATAAAACTAAGAAGTGAGCATTTTCAAGTAAACCATATAAATGCAAACTCAATTACACACATGAATCTTAGAAGTTTATTCTTCTTTAACTAACAGTGTTGCACTAAGAAGGAGTGATTGGGACTTCACGCGTACCGAACAAGAAAAAGAAAAACACACATAAGTATATGCCTAACTCCTCCCCCAAACTTAAGTTCACACATAATTAGCCTTAAAAAGTCATTCAACAACTAAAACTACTTTGAATTCTATGTCAAGAATTCATATCATTTGCTCAAAAACTAACTCAAACCTTAGCAAGTCTAATGTCTCAACAAGTGAAATTTCTGTAATCAAGTAGCAAACCAAGTTTAAATTCAAATTAAAGCATATAACAATCACTATTCACAAGAAATACCACATTATCATTAACACTGCTATCAACTACCACATACACATCCAAGAATACGAAAAAGTCAATTCACAACATAAAGCATAAATTAAACTAACACAAGGCTACACAGCCTTTATTAACCCATCGAATTCTTAAATTAAAGTATGTAAACTAAATAAAGTACAAATAAAGAGAAAGTAAAGAAAACACTGCCCTAGTAAGGTCAAGGAGGTTTTCCAAGGGTGTTGTAGTCCTAGGTGAATTTTCTCCAATTGCTAACACATTTGAAGTTTCCATGGTTTCCAAGGACTTGTGGAACTTTGGCATATGTAGCTATTTTCCCCTCCCAGGTTCCCTTAGAAAATACCATTCTTTTTCTTCCACTTCTTAAGCGGGCTCTTTCTCTACAAACACTCCAAATAACACCTTCTTTGTGGTAACCGGGACAAACTCACACTCACTCAAAGGTTGTGTGGGTGTTGATTCTAAAAAAGTGTTGAATGTCTCGATTGTTAGGAATTCAAGCTCAAGAAGTTCTTGGAAACCGGTTTATTCCTAGATATATTCTTCCTTTTCATCTTCTTGAACCGGTTCATTCTTCTCTTCCGTTGTTTGGAGTGTAAAAGCCCATTGTGGTTTTCACCACCCATCAATTTTAGAGCTCAAAAAATTGGTCTTGTATTCTCTTCATGATTTGGTTTGATTCTCCATGAAAGTCATCATCATATTTTCTAGTCTTGCCTCCTTATCTTTTTTCTCTTCTTGCGTTGGTGCATTTTCCCACATAGTGTATTATGAACCAGTTGTTACGAAATTTGTTCCAAAGGATTCATCATAGTCAGCTTGAGCATACTCACAATCTACTAACTCAAATGACCCTTCATGATGGTCATAACCTCCAAACTTGTGCATTCTTCCATCGCTGTATGTGAATATGCGTTGATTTCACCATACTCTTCTATTGTGTTTGGTGGGGTCATGGGAGGGAGTCTCTTAAGTAGTTCCCACTACTTTTTATGCTATTTCATTTAGTTGAGTTTGAAGGCGTTATAGACAACTATTTGATTTCTCCATAACAGCCATCATCATCGTCTTTAAACTTGCATCCTTCTCCTTTGCGTTTGGTGGTGGTTAGGCACTATAGTCACATCTATAGCACTCATAAGTTCTATAGGTATAGGAAAAGAATGTGTGTAATCTTGATAGCTTTCATAGGAATTTGAATGGGTAGACCGTCTCATTTGATAATCATAGTTGCAAGCAACATAATTATTGGTTATGCCTCAATCACCACAAGGATGATAATATGCTAGGTATGAGTCATTCCAATTCATTCCTTACATGTTCTTAGAAAATCAACTTAAAAAACAATAAAAATAAGTAAAATAACAAAAACAAGAAAAAATATGAAAGTTTATACTAGTAATTAGTCTAAACTATCCATCAAGTGAAAAGTTTTTTGAATTTTTCAAAATAAGACAAGTAAACTACCAAAGTGAAAATCTTCTTAGATTTCAAAAATAAGGGACTCAACTATATAAAAATTAATTTTTTTTTTTTGGTTTTCAAGTGGATGCAACAACTATACAATGAAATAAACTTCAAACTAGTATTCTAACTAAATTATATCAATATTCACAACCTATTATTCCCCGGCAACGGTGCCAAAAACTTGTTACGTCTAAAAAGACACAAACATCTATTTATAAAAAAAACATAATCAACTAGCCTTAAATAGATGACAAATCGCAAGTATATGGTGTCAAATAGTAACTAATGGAAGTATGAATTATTCCCACAAGGAATGGTGTACAACTATCGATTATTTGGTTGGAATACTACTTGAAGGCTTTAGTTAAGTAAGGAGTTTAACTAAATTATGTCTAAAACTAAGAAATAATAGAAAAAGGGATTAGAGTTTATGCTAGCCAATTTCTCGGGTTTTAGTTAATTAGCTCAATTAAGTGATACTATGTACCAAATTAGAGGTCGATTCTTAATTGTATCCTAATCTTGATTTCTCGAGAGCTAAGTCTATCAATTTAATTAGCCTAAGCGTGGATCCTTTCTACTCTTTAAACTAACCAAACTTGATTATTTATCTATAGAATTGTAGCAACCAATTAGGTGAATTAGTCTGTCAAGATCTTTAATTCTAATCCTAATCCGACATTAATCTAGGTTTGTAATGGAGGTTCAATTCTCATTATCCTCTCAATTAATCTTGTAAGGGAGGTTCAATTCCCATATTCCCTCAATTAACTCAAGTGACTAAGGAAGTAGTTAATTTCTCTAATCAACTCTAAATCCATTAATATTATCTAATTAGTTCATTTTACCACCTAATTAACTTATTAAACTCTATCCATTAGAAATTAGCTTCACACAACCATAATCCATTACTAATCAAAACATTTTAAACTTCAAGAAAGCAAGTAAAAGCATGACATAGCAATTAAACTAAAGAAAGTAAGAAATCTATAAACTAGTACAGGAGAGTAAAGACATTTAAAACTACGTAGATGGAGGCATTCAGGGAAGACTTAATGAACTTAGAAGATATAAAATAAATATATAAAAGAATCACTTTAAACATAAAAGAATTCTTATGAAGTTGTAGAACAATTTACACAATGGAAGAAAACTACTCTAGGAAAAATGGAGAAGAAACTAAAAGTTGCTCCCCAAGTAGGGTAGAGAAAAGAAGAAGAAAAACAAGTAATGGAGGTTCTCGTTTCAGCTCCAAAAATGCATATTTATAGTAGGGTTATGAGTTGGGGATTTAGGATGAAATTGCTCAACCACGCCTCTCAGGTAACCCTCACCGCCAGCAAACTGCCTAGACAACTCCACGCAATTTTGCAGTTTTGGTTCTAAATTCTCATCGGACATTCGATTGATGCACCATTTTTTTTCAAACCAAACCCTAACATATAGAAGAAAATTATTAGGCATGATAAATAGTTAAAAATAACTTCTAAACACTTAAACAAAATACTCACAAAGAGACCAAAAACGAAAGCCAAACAAAGATGAACAAAAATCCTAACTCCTAACAGAGTTAGATTAAAAATAAAGCATAAATTCTAAACACAAGAACCTAATAAAACAAGCTAATTAATACTTAAATAAGTATTAAAACACTTAATAAACACATACACTTACACATTCCAATGCATAAAAGTAGAAATATACAAAAAGCACATACTTAACACTAAAAATATTTGAAACTAGCATCAAAATCGATTAATTTAGGATACATATAACTCTAGTTACTATAGTTATCAATCAGCTCTTAAATTACATTGTTTAAGATATTTTTGGACTTTTAAAAACCAGCTTAGATAAATGTTGTAATAGTAGTTAATATGCTATACTTTTGAACATTAATCAGATCTCTAAATTCTGTTGTGATTTAACAATTTACGTACACAGATAACTTATTCATTTTCCTCTCCACTCTTGCAAATTTTTGTCCACCGCGACTGATAAATGAATCAGATCCTCCAGTCTATGACTCTGCACCATCAACAATTCTGATATGATTATTCTCTAGTTTTTGTCCTAACACCCATAATTATTCTAATAATTCATGCCCACTTTTATGGTCTTATCCTCAATGATTGAGTCTTCCAAGACTAAGTTCACGACCTCACTCAAGTGAACTCATATGATCTCTATAGCAAATTTTATGCACTAACTTTGACAATGAACACTGCAAGATTTTAGCCTCCTAATACAGTTTTGATAATAGAATTCTAATTCTAAGAATTCTAATATGAACTCGTAGGATTATACAGGTGGAAAATAATTAATCACATATAGTATGCTTGAGCAATTCTACTTGTATGTTTATCGATTATTTAATCATGTATTTCGAATTGATCAATTGAACCTAGTTGCTGGATGTTGCTATGTGCATTGATGAACTTTTTTAATAGATTATATTTAATGGGTTGGCTTAATAAATCTTGGAATTATTTGCTTTACTTATATGTCATGGTACTTCGGTAAATCTGGTGGTAGTTAGAATCTGAAATATGATGAGATCTAGACATATTTATTGGATCACAAGTGGTCACTTAAGAACATGGCACGATATTTCTCTTATGTATATATATTGGGGGGTTATAATTCATGTTTTGTGAAATGGAAGTGATAATAGAAGAATATAGTTCAGGATTGAGTTAAACGGGATTTTCTTTTTCTTTTATTATTTTTTAAATATTTTATAAATATATAAATGTTTAAAGTATGTTATGATATGCAATCCTGATTTAGTGCATTGTTACATGCATATTGCATGTTTTTACTTATACTATAAATGTAACAGAACGATGAATGGATGTGAGAATGTGCAAGTATATTTATAAAGAGCAACTAAAAACATGGATTATTTAATGAAAACTATTTTTATTATTATCATCGTTACAAATATTCAAAAATTAGTCGAGTATATGCTGACAATATTATCGACCTTGTCTAAAAGCTTGCTAATAGTTAGACCTAATTTTAGCTAGGGATAAACTTATATGGTTTATGATTAAGTATCAGAAAGTAATTTTTCAGATGAGTCCGAAATCTTATGAAAACATGACACGTATGAAATAAGATTAAATGTTAATAAATTATTAAATAAATTTTACCAATACTTAACAGGAATGTTTTAAAACAATTATTTTTGTGGGGCCGACATATTGTTGAAAGCATATCCATAGGCCCACAACATGATAAAATGGCGGCCAGACAAGGTCCACGTACTATGCATAGACCAAAGTCAATTCTTCAAATTTTACTTTAGGTCTCCCGCTGCTCTTTACTTCATAATTATAGTCTAAAATTTAAGTTTTCTTTTAATATGACTCCATCAACTTTTATTTTTGTATTGTAACCAAAAAAATTAATGAAATTAATCATTCATGACTTCAAATCATAGTTTTTAATAGGAAAAAGACCAATTTAATTTCTTATTTTTTAAGTGTCGACTAATCGGATTTTCAATAAGTTACAAGTTTATAACTAATACAAACAAAATACATATCCAAATTCTAAAAAAGAACAATAATAACATTCTTCAATAAATATTATAATACGTTATTTAAGTCTCTACATGAACATCATAATATATATGAATAGATATATAGATATTTCATTAAATATTAAAATATATGTAACGATACATAACTCTAGTCTTTATATGTATTGAAAGAAAATTAGTAATTCATATAATTAGTTAATGAAATAAATTGCTAAATTATTAAGTTGTACATTTATGTTAATTTATAAGTATATTGTTCATAATGTGAAAATTTATATTAATAAAGTCAAACTCGACTTGAATAGTCAATTACTTAATTGATTTTAAGTCTAAGTCAAACTGAAAGTCGCGCAAGTTAAGCCAAATTTTATTTTTTGACTTGAATTGACTCAGAAATTTGACTTGATTGACTTTTGAATATTTTTAGTAAGATCGACTTAAGATTGTCAGAATCGGATCGTAAAATCAAATCATAGAATCGTAATATTCTACCAAAAATATAAAAAATGTCTAAATCAATCATTTGTCAGTTAATAAAACTTAAAAATCATGATAAAAATCATAACACATGTAAATTAAATATGAAAATTATAATAATTAAACATATTTCATGACTTGGAAATATATTCGTTAGGACATGAAGGATGTGTTGTAATTAAATACCCCTTAGAAGATCAAATCTCTCATTATACTTGAATCTTATGTTGGTCAAAATATTGTCAATATTTTGTCTTTTTTACACATACTAAACATTTATTATAATTTATATCCCTATTTTTGTGTTGTATTAACTTTAAATTTAATATTAATAGCTAGTCACAAACTATAAATTACATCAAAGATATGTTCTTTTTATTAAAAAATGTATTAAATCTAAAAATTAAATTATTAAACACATATAAACAATTATAACTTCTAGTTAAGGCTATAAATAAACTGAACATACTCGATATTCGAATCGAACTCCGCTCATTAAAAGATCATTCAAGCTTGGTTCGTCAATAAACCAATCTACATTGAATATAATTTAGCATTTGTTAATTTGTGTTCAACTCGAATTCAAGTCAATAAGGTAAAAATTTTAAATGTACATGTAAAAATCTCAAATTAATCAAGTTCGATTTGAGTTTCGCTCAATAAAAGTTCATTTGATAATTATTGTTTTGCTCAATGGACCAATTCACGTGATAATCATGTGATCGTTAACCAGATAATCATGTGATCATTAATCTACAATAGATGTATTGTCAACAAATTTGTTAGCTTATCCACAATTTTCATCACCACCATTAAATTAGTTATTTTTTTAAGAATGATGAACCAAATTAGTCTTTTCGATAGATAAAAGACCAAATTAATAGTATTTTAAAAATAAGGGATCAAATTGATTTTTTTTTTTCCCTTTTGTCAAATGCCAACTAGTTATGCTATTGGACTTAATTGAAAATTTATAAACAAACTATAAGGGCTCAATTTTAAATTACAAAAGAATGGAGAACATATTTAGTAATAGTAGGAAACAAGAAAAATAAAAGTTGAAGTGCTAAAATGCAATAAAAGTTAGAGCTTTAGTAAAATTAGTAAAGTTTGGCCTTTAGGATAAATGTCACATTCCAACATAAATTACTCAAACGTTACCCACAGCTCATGAATTGTTTCTTTGAAACTGAACGTAGATTCCGCCGATCCAACGGCTAACAACAAATTTTAACAAAACGAACGGATAAGATAGCATTTCAGACCTATCCGACATACGATTGTTTCGGCCTGAATAACTATCCAACTTATATATACCCCGAACTAGTTTATGGATTGCTTTACTATTTACCTTTTCTAAGAAATGTGGGTATAAACTACTCAATTATTTTTGTATGACTGCATATATATATACATATATATATATATATACATATATATACATATTTTTAGATATATTATATATATATATATATATATATATATATATATACACATATATGTATATTGTCTCAATTCAATAAAAAGAAATGAGACCTTAGTAGTTGAGTAATGTGATTGTTCACTGCACGATTTGTTATATATTTGCAGCTTATGAGACTGACGATGGATAAATGCTGCTGTGGTGGATGGATATTCATACTGTGGGATTCAAGACGGTGTAGATTTCAATGATTGGGGATAGTGACTCATGGCTTTAGTGAGTAATTTAGTAGTTTTCTTAAGAATAGTTAATGGTTGTTGGGAGTTTGGCCTACGTGCCTTGATATTGAACAAATGAATTAGTTCACTTGTTTCCTTTCTTTTGGGTATTCAGTTCTTGTTTTGATTGATACAATACTAGTTTGTGGGATTGTTTAAATTTGACCCAACCTAAAAATTCAATCAAATTCAAATAAAATTAGAGTTAAATGTGTTGGATTATTAGCTTTCGAATTATTTAAATTGAGTTATCCGAATTTAGTTGGATTGCGTTGGATTTTGCAAAATATAATCTAATCCAATCCAATAACTCGATAACCCAAATATAAATTACTTTAAAACTTTTTTCATTATTTTCTTTGTCATATCATCCAACCTTTAATTATTTTCCTTTTCATTTTTGACATAACATTCATTTAACATATTATATAATTTTTCCTTTTCATTCTTGATCTAACCATTTCATTTTTTGACAAAAATATTTTTTGCAATGGATGTCTATTCTTATAATAACACAAACAAACACGCACATACACACACACATATATATATAACATTTTTTGACATTTTAATCCAACTAAAATCTAGTAAATTTTAAATTCTTAATAAAAAAAATTCAATAATTCAAATTCAAAAACCTGTCAATCTAATAAACCAACCCATCAATATCCTTCTTAGTTTATCACAAACGGTATTCATTGTTCCCCTTGTTGTCATGGTTTTAATTTTTCGTTGCCTACTATGCTTAAAATTTTATCTTTAGTGTGTTGTGTTATGATTCCGAATTTAAGACGTGACACGAACACAAAAATTTGGATAATATACGTCTTTGTACAATACTTGAAATCATTCTCAGACTGACTCGGATTTTTATTTACTCTTTCGTGGGGCTACTTCCTGTTGTCTAATTAATTTTTGGTTGCACCTCGGTTGTCTAATTTACACAATCATGATGTGGACATTTTCTTGGTTGAGAATGTGCATTCTCAAATTGATGTTGGAATCAAAAATATAATAACGTCTAATTTGCCTGATTATACATCTAATTCTAACTTACTTCAAACTACAATCGATTCTTTGTTACTTTTTTCCCCCCCTCTCTTCATTAACAAATCAATAATTGACTAAGGAATTTGTAACAATCACAGCATGTTTTAGTTCCCTACTTTTGGGTGGATATATAACTAAGTTTTAGAAAAAGTTTTTAGTAAATTTTCTTAAGTCATATTACAAGTGTATTCTATCCTTATTTGATGAATCAGGATGGTATTTTGCTTTGCGGTTACTTGCTAGCTAGTAGCTAGGTTGGCAAGTAGTACGTTTTTTTCCCGGAAAATATTTTTTAGTAATACTTTACTAGGAAAACGTCTTTTTTCTAGATAATTTTCAGTATTTGAATAATAGTTATTTTCAATTTTTTTTTAATTTTGTATTTATCTTTGATTTCTAGACTTAATCATATAGTAACCTAGGTACTACAACAATAATTATAGGTTGCATTTAGATCGATGAATTTGATGAACGATTTAAATTCTACATACTTATTGGTGGAATTTATAAAATTAAAATTAATGAATTTCAAATCCACATAAACTAGATGTCATTTGAAATCTTTCCTTTCATAATTTAAGTAGAGGCAAGTCTACCTGTTGGTCAGGGCACTGACTAAAAGAAAATGTCCACTTTAGGTAAAAAATTGTAGAGAAAACCGATTTCTATTCCAATAATCATCAATATGCCCTCAATAATTAAAGGAAAAAGTTCCATTTATTATAAGTCTAAGTCAAGATTGTTAAATTTGACTATAAAACTAATTAAAGTAGGAAATATAATAAGTATAGATAAGAAAAAAGTAAATAAAGAAATAGTAAGAAATTCTCTAATCTTCTATATTATTAACTTTCATTCACCTTACAAAAGACTTACAAATAAAGTACCAAAATTCCCTATTTAAAAGGAAAATCTTTACAAGGAAAAACTCAATGGAAAAAAACTATGGTAAAGGGAAAAAGAGTACAGTGCGTATTTATGCTCAATATTTATAGTATACTTTTGCATACTGCCTCATTAAAAACCTTATTAGAAAAATCTACTGGGACAAAACCATAGTTAAGGGAAAAAGAATATAGCGTGTATTTTTACTCTCCATCATAAAAATATCACTTGATATCCTTGAGATAACACATCCTAATTTTGCAAACTAACTTCTCAAATGTTATTGTTAGCAATGCATTTGTGAATAAATCCACTAAATTTCCATATAAGAGAATTTATTGGATATCAATATCATCATTTTTCTCAAAATCATGATTGAAGGAAAAGTTTGGAGAAAAATGTTTTGTTACATATCTTTTGGATAAGTTAAGGTTATTGGGTTAATGATCTTAACTAAATATATTCACTACTTGCTTTATGCATTACAATTGTTTTAGCATGATTGTAAGAAGTAGCGACTAAATTTTATTCTGTTGAATGCCATGATATAGCAATTTCTCTATAAATAACTCATTCAAGATTGAGCTTTATGTTGGATCAACATGGTATATATCCAACATCTACATAGCCAACTAATTTTGACATAGATTCATTTGAACAAAATAAACTCATATCAATAATGTCTCGAAGATATTGAAATTGTCATTCAAGTATCTTCGTATCAGAAAAGAACTAGATCTTGCTAACAAATTTACAATACATGTTAGCACTAAGATATGGTACTTCATAACCAATAAGTTCTTCACCATTCTCACGAGGATGAAAAATTATTATTCTTGACATCAAGTGATCTTATAACCATTAGAGTCAATGGATATATTTTATTCATATAGAATCGTTCTATTGCCTTTTTGGTATAAATCCATTGATGAACAAAAATTTCGTATGATAAATGGTCGAACTATAGACCTTTGTCTAGATCTTTTACATCAATTTATTATCTTTTGAATCTCTTCAGGAGTTCTAATGAAACTCTTTAGGAGTTTAAATAATATTTATATCATCAATATATACACTAGTTATTATAAACTCTTACTCGAAAGATATATGGCTACTGAGGCAATTATACCATGCCTACCTAGATTACTTTAATCTAGTCCGTATAGTGATTTTTTATAATCTGTTTGAGCAATGTTAGCAGGAAACTTTACATGCTTCAAGCATATTAAATCCTTTAGGGATTTTCATATAGATATAGATATCAAATGAGCCATAAAAAATATGCTTATTATCTATTAGACACATTTCAATTTTTTTTGAACTACCACACAAATTAGATATCTAAAGTTGATCACATCCACCACTGGAGAATATGTTTCTTCATAATTAATATTGGATCTTTTGTGAAAAAACTAATATGTCTCTTCATATCGGTTTTACACCTTTAGAACTTTAGACTACAGGTCAAAAAATTTTCACGTTTTTAAATGTAAATTTTAATATACTTGTATTGTGTTTTTCTATATTCATCAATCATTTGTATATCGATATTCTTTGACAAATTTGTATTCAAGATCCTCATTTTTTGTTCAAGACATTTGTTGATATTACAAATTGAATAATATGTTATCGACAATAATATATTTTTGGTTCTATCTTTTTCATTAAATTCAAATACCTAATCCACTTCTAGAGTTTTATGATTAGTTTTTTATTGTATGACAATTTTTAACATTTGCAGCTTTCTTTTTTTACATGAATTCTTACCTTTTGGAACCGATTGGTCAACTACACTTTATGTGTGGCTAACTATAATTTATAATAGGTTGTTCTACTGGGACACCAATTCAAATTTGAGTATTTCAGCTGGTATATGAGATTTCACTCTTTTTAGCTAGGTTAGTAATTAATCTGATAGTTGATTCACAATATTAAAAATGAATTATCTTTTTAACTTCTAGTTCACGAGGATCAAAATGTGAGAATTCATTTCATTCAATTTTTCTTTCTATCTAGCTACTTATCTTCTCCCCATAATATTGAAAAAATATTTTATGACAATCGATAAATTGTGCCACAAATAAGTCCTTTATAATATTTCAAGATATATTTTAATTATATAGCATAGGAGACTCATATCGAATAAATATACCCAACTTTCCTTTTATGTCCCATGTTTGTGCGTTGTGATGAAACAATTAAAACATATATCGTACAATCAAAAATCTTTAGATGGAAAAATTAGACTCATGACCAAAAGTCAATTATAATGTGGAGAAGTTAAAATATTTTGTTGGGCTGATACATATAAATGTTGCTGCATTACATGTCCTTATATATAAATGGACAATTTTCTCTCATAAGTAATAGTCTAGTAATTAATAGGAGACATTTTATTAACAATTCTTCTAAACTATTTAGGGTATGAACATATGTTTCAGGATGTTCAACAGTTTTATCAATTGACGTACAGAGATGTCTGAGATATAAACTCACCAGCATTATTAAAACAAATTTTCTTGATTGCATAATTTGAAAATTGTGCTCTTAATCAATCTTATTATTTGAGTTAGCAATTTCACAAACTCTGGATTGCGAGTCGATAACAAGTACACATGTGATCATCTCTCTAGTAAATGCATCTATCAAAACTATAAAATATCTAAATGGTACACATGAAGGGCAAGTTGGCCCATATATCTCACCCATATTTCATTGTAGAAATGTAAGGAATTGAATCCCTATTTTAATTGGTGATGATCTAATAATTAATTTTCCTCGAGAACAAGCAACACAAGAGAATTCATTGAATTGAAGAATCTTCTGGTTCTCCAATGAATGTCCATGTGAATTCTCAATAATTGTTATGCATCATAATTGACCCAAAATGGTCTAACCGGTCATTGCCAAACAATAAAAATATTTGAATCAATGAATTTCAAATTTATTGTAGTATAGTACAAACCAAAAAGAATGACATGTAACTTTTCCATAACATATTTCTTTGTTACATAGATACTCAATAATTTCTTCATTATAGTTTCAAAATGATATCCTTTTCCGCAGATATCTTTGAAACTTAATAAATTTCTTAAAGACTTAGTAAAGAACAGTGTATTATTTATAACTAATTGTTTGTTCCCTGAGAAAGACATATATTTGCTTTACCGGAACCTTCAATTAATTCTGCACTACCATTTATGTGTTTCTCCAAACTTCAAGTGGGAAAAATATTTTTTATTTTTCAGTATCATATGTATTGTTGCACTATCAGTGGCAATATTCTCATACATTAGATACATTTAAATGCATATCTATACGTTTCTCATTAAAAAATAAATATAATAATAAAATAATATAAGATAATAAATTAATGCAAAAGAATAAAAAATATAGAATTTCAAAACTATAATAAATACTTGCTAAATAAAATATCACGACATTTTCTTTTTTACATATTTTTACTATCAACCAAATAGTCAATACTTCTTTCCGGGAAAAAACTAATAGCACAATGACTATGGTCAAAATCATTACAGAGAAAACTTGTTTCTATAGCTTTCTCTTTGTCTTTCGATGATTTTTGAGAAAACTCAAACAAGTATTCAACGTACAACAGATACTTGACCGATGGTCTTTCACTAGACGCCATAATGATAATATTTATTTTTTATATCATTCAGTCTATGACTGTTTTCTTTTCAACATTCTGTCACTTCTAGTAATGAGATGTTGTGCTACAATCATAATAATGCTTATGATTAATGACCAGTATAAATATGTTGGTTTTGACCATCTTCACGTCCAAAAGTATTATTTAAATTTTTTGCATTCATTCGGGAAATGGAGCATAATCAGTTGACAAGATTCATTTGAGTAATAGTTTATTATTTCATTCAATCATAAGAAGAAATGAGAGTTGGAATATTTCCTAAGACTCTGTCGGTTTTACATCTTCAGAAGCGTATATGAGGCAAGAAAAGTAGATAATATTTTCTCTAATATATACTCATCAATGATCTATATAATTTCTCCCTAGTTCTACTACATCTTTTAAATAAAAAAAAAATTTAAATCCTTCACGAATATAATGACGAAAATCATAGATTTTGTTTGACCCTATTTGGATATAGTTTTTGTCTTTTCTGATTGTAGTGTCTTCAGGACACATAAAATCTGAATGGATTTCAATATCCAAAATTTAGGATAGATAGCTCATGCTCATTATAACAAGGACCATAAATTCAAGTTTGGTATAATTTGACATTATTTAAACTAACAAAAATAAATTCTAATAATATTATGTTGATATATTTGAAAAGTAATAAAAAATATAGTAATTGAGAATACCCCAAATCTTTAACTTATACCTTGGCTGTGATAATTAAAATTCTAAGTATCTTCATTGTGTTGAAAGTTCAATGTACCGTCGTATTAATTTAAAATTCTACTTTATTTGGTCAGAGTCTCGTGCTGATAACATGTTGTAAATCTAGGTCAACATTATTAAACTGGACTATAAAACTAATTAAAGTATGAAATATAGTCAGTGTAAGTAAGAGAAAAGTAGACAAATAAATAGTAGGAAATTTTCTAATACTCTACTTTCATTAGCCTTACAAAAGGCTTACAAATGAGGTATCAAATTCCCTATTCTATATAGGGCTAGAAGATAGGGGATTCATAAATAAACGTTTAATATGATATATGAATCATGGGAATCAATAAGGCTTTACATAATTCAAGAGGATGAATTTCACATAACTGATTTACTTGGAAAGACGAATGGACATCCATCTTGATAGAAATTATTACACCTTTTAAGTATTGAATTAAAAAAAATGTTTTTCCCTTCTGATTTTTACAAAGAATGCATGTATGCAGGCGTACAGTAATTTTATAAGAAATAACTAACAGATATAATATGTATATCGCTTCAATGATGACTATAAGTACAAGTCATTGTATTTGAAATTGTAGTTTACTACTGAAAAGTTATCTTAGTTTCGTCACTAGTTTTATTCTTAATTTTTTTTTCCCAAAATATTAACGAATTTCAATTTCTCTACCATATCCTATGATCTAAACGCAGAAAATTTGGCAAGTAATAACATTGTTTTTAGAATTGTATTATAGTTGACTAAAGATAACAAAAGTGTTCGATATGAGACAATGTTATATTGTACATTTCTTTCTATATGGCCCTCAATTTTGAGATAGGGATGACACAAGAATTCAAAGTAAATTTATGCTTAACCATAAAAAATTATGTTTAACAATTGAAGTTATTAGAACTTTGCATAAAAGGCATAATGTTACATCTAAATTTTTGAAATAACTTTCTCACTTAGTCTGTCTAAGTTATTTTCAACCAATGAGAAGAAAATAAATAAAAATTTTACGTCACAAAACATTTCCCAATCTTTGGAATAGTTGCAAATGCAAATTTTTTCCCAAACCAAATGGATATAGAAGCTTGCTTAGTTCTGGAAAGAATACTACTGGGTAATTTACAATGAACTCCTTGTGATTTGACTAATATTCACATTACTTCCTTATGATTTTCAAACCTACAATTTGCCCCTTTGTGGTTTGCCTTTTTTGTAAAATGGATGAAAAGTTAAAAATTTATCGGATTTGTGCAAAAAGTCAAAAATACCCCTAACCCTAATACCTCTTCAGTCTATCGCCCAAAAACCCTTCTGCTAGAAAGGAAGGATTGTGTTTTATATTAAAACACATAACTAGCCTTGATTAGACTTATATGTAGAATTAATTTAATTGAAGCAAATTTCATCATCGAATAGAATTTTGGGATAGATTTAGAACTAAAAAATGAATATTAAATAAAGATTTAAAAAATTAATTGAATATATAGCATAATAAATGAAGAAGTTTGATTTAGTTTTTTATTTTCTTTTCTAAGTTATCCTCACTATAAAATTTAATGAGTTTGTTATGTTCCCAACTTGAATATATTTTTTTATAATTTTTAGGTTATTTATATAAATAATCCTTAAATAATAAAAAAAGAAATAAAACCTACTATTAAGACTTCATATTAGGAAATAAATTGATTGAAATAAATTTCCTTATGTAATAGAATATTAGGATTAAGGCTTGGTTTGGGATTAAGGCTTGGTTTGTTTGTTTGTTTAATAGAATATTGGGAATGAGTTTTAAAACTAATTAAATAAGAGTAAGAAATATTTTTTTTTTGGATGAGTTTTAGAAATCAAGCAATAATAAAACTATAAATTTTACTTGGAAAATATTTACGTGTTTCACCTATACTTTTCGACCCTTAAAGAGAAAAAAAAATCTTGCAAAGCTACAAATGAAATAAAAACTAACTTTTTGGGAGTTTATTTAAAATTAATTTTGATTGAAGTAAATTTTATCATAGAGTAGAATTTTGTGATAGATTTAGAAATTGAAGATGAATGTTAAATCAAGTTATAAGAAAAAACTTAATGAAACAAAATTTCTCATTAAATATAATTATGCATATATTATCAACATATATAGGTTGTGGATACGTTAATAAATTGGACAATATTTATAAGAAATTAAAGAAACTAAAAATTTATTAACAACTATTAAAGAAACTAATCATTTTTGAAGACGAAGTATAGTTTAGATGGTAAGATATTTCCCCTATGACCTAAAATAAAGTTATTTTAATTTCAAAGAGTTAAGAATACTGTTTTGGTCATTCAAACTAAGCAAAAATATCAATGACATTTTAAATTAAAAAGGTCTCGATTTGACCCTCCAAATTGAAAAAATATTCTAATATAGTCCTCCAAATTCAAAGAATCTCAAATTGGTCCTTAAAAAATAAAACAAATGTCCAATGTGACCTTTGAAACTGAATGATTATGAATTCGATCATCTGAACTAAAAATCTATGCTAATTTGCCTTCTAGACTATATTACAATACAAAAAAATACCATTTACATTTAAAAACACACAATTTTAAAATATAATTTTAATCTTGTTGATTACTTTGTTTTTGGAATAAAATTTTTGTACTTAATTGAGAATTCCATTTGGTATCTATTTTTCAAGGATGAATTTATAAATTATACAAGTATGCAAATAAATTTTTTTTAGGATTAGGAATTAATTAAGTTAAATAATAGTAGAAATTATCTCTAAATAAAAAAATTGGTCTTATCACGTATAAAATTATTGGACTTCCTATCTTTTGAGAGAATAATTTTGAAATTTTTTTTTCTATTTTTTCATATAAAAATGAAAAAAACAAAATAACAAACAACAATGGAGACAAAAAACTACTTAAAAGCCTCAACTATCTAAATTTGAATTAGTAAAGACATTGTCCTTCATAGATATTGTCAACATTTTTATCTTTCTTCCGCCAATGCCATTTATTTTGTCTCTAATATTGTTGTCTAAACTTTGTAATGATAAAAGAGATTCGCTGTCCAGGATATAAAAAAAATCAGGCTTCTATGTGGTGTACTAAAAAATGAATATAATGTAGAATCTATTTTCCGATTATTGTTAAACTATTTGGATGAATATGAAAGGGGTGAATAATGTGATCCGCACTTATTTTGTTTTCTTAAAAGAACACAATCCTTATCTTATAATCTTACTTTAGTTTTGGTTCCCTTTTCATGTATTTAGTAATTAATTACGCTTTTCCTATAATCAAAAGTATGTTCATAAATTATGCTCCCTCCGTCCCACATATAATTGTCACCTTACACATTTACATAAATTTTTAGGTAACTATAGATTTTTATCAAATGTCCACAAATTGCCTTATTAAGTTTAATTGACTTTATATCACTAAAGGATAGATATTTGAAATAGTAGAATTTTTATTGGGAGGAGAGAGGAGAGAGAACATAAGAGAGTAAGATGATGAATTGATTATTCGGCCCATTGGTGTTTGGAATATTTTGAATGCTTGGGAAAGGTAAATTTGAAATTTAAGCAATACAAATTATCCATTTTAAGTAATGTGACATTTTCATTGAGACATTCCAATATAGAAAGTGTGATAATATAAAAAACATGGAGGGAGTATTAACTTAAATTATTAATAGATAATTCCTACAAAAATTATTGTTATTGTCTTTGTACCTGTAAATATCTAATCTTGAATATTAATAATTGTATAAATTACATACTAAAAATTAGTGATATCAAATCAGCCACTCATATATTAATTAAAGTGTACTTTGTTTAAATAAAATATAAATACTAAATGTTTATTGTTATTTTTTGAATTATTACTGTATAAATTGATAGCCGCTGCAGCTAGCTATATGTTGTTGTTATTATTCTATCAAATAAAATTTATAAGGTTAAATATCTACCTTTTAATTTACTATTATACAGATTTATAGTATTAAGATAATAAATTAATCACTAATTTTTATGCCGTAAATTGTTCAATGGTGGTAGACTATTTTTCTCTTTTTTTTTCCTATTTTTATGATGTAGTTCCTATAGTTGTGCATACTATATATTTAAGATTGATTTTGTTCCTTAAATTAGAAATTGTTATTTAGTATTTACACAAAAATGGTTCCTTTATCAAGTTGATTCTAAGAGAGGTATAGGGATTCAAGAATAATCAAATACCTTAATGAGCTTAATAAGTCCAAAGTTTTAGGATAAAATTTGAATAATTGAAGAGAATAAAGAATTCTAATAAACACTATAAATTGTCAAAATTTTTCAAGACTTAGATAGTACTCTCTTCGATTACTAAATTTACGGAATAGAAATAATGATAAACTTTAATATATTTCATGTCATATATTGTGCACCAATTTGATGATATTTTGAACTTTCCTATTGTTTAATTTAAATATTGTACCAATGAACTTATGTGAAATGCTTCGATAAATCTCGATCGATGAAATGGACTTCTGTTTTAAAAACTTGATGCTCTTTGCAACATACCTAGTTAAAATATTTATAAAATACTTAACTCCTACTACTAATTAGGTGGCATCCCGCAAATATACGGTGGTCAACTAGTAGTAAGGGGAGTAGGGATCGTTCCCACTAGAATTGTTGGAAGGCAAATATCGAGATATACGGGTATTTGTATAGTTAAGCCAAAATCAATGAGTGAGAGATGAAACTATTCTAATTAAGTTCATATTTAAACTCAAGTAAACAAAACCAATTAAGCTAATTTATCTACTAAAACAAGTAATGGAAACTATGCAATTATGAAATTAAGGGTGAAACTACCTACTAAATTTTAACAAAAGCAATTAACTAAAAGTACTTAACTCTACCCTATATTGACCGAAATAAAACTAAAATTAAGAGCAAGCTAGTTACCCAATTAAAAGGATTACAGTTGCTCTTAATTTTGAGGATAAAAGAAACCATTTCTACACTAGAAATTAGATCAAGTTAAAATTGAACTATAAATATTTTTGGATTTTTGATGATAATAAAGAAATCCCACTAAAAATTAACTAGAAATTAATGCAAGAAATGGAAAATTCTTAATTAAAAAGCAAGAAATTGACAAGAACCCTAATTCTTCTAAGAAACCCTGGATTGCAAACAAAGAGATTTTCACTAAATTAAACTAGAAAGCAAGTAAAAATTATATCTACTTGAAACTAATGATAAACCCACTACAACTATCTAATCAAAATTTAAACTTGCTAAGAAATGAAAACTAGATATAAAAGACAATTAAAGAGAAATTTTCATTAAAGAAGAGATTTGAGTGTTCAAGCTATCCTAATCTGTCCTAACAACATGCTAACTATCTAATTCTAATCCTACTTGCCAATTACAATTTTTAAAATTAGCTTAAATAGTATAACATTGTACAAGGCAAAAATCAGGAGTAGTTTGATGAAAGAATACAAAATTGCCCTCTCAACTTAACTACCTGCGAGTCGAGATCACAATATGGATAAGTCGAGATCTCGAGTAGCTAAACATTTAAGTGATTTTCCCGAGTCCAGATCGCGATATGGAGAATTCCATATCACGATCTGGACTCTCTTCCCAGCAATCCTTCTTTTCTTTGATAATTGCAATTCGGTCCTCTAAGCTTTGTCCATCCTAGCTTCTAACATCTGATTTTTAACTTGCATAATATTAACTCATTTAAGCAATTAATTAAGTTAAAATTTTAATAAAAACTTATCATATTTAATAAGAACAAAAATATAAACACATATGAAAGAAATTAACTTAAACTTTCAATTAACTACATAAAGTTACAGGATTTAAGCTATCAAAATGCCACAATTTAGAGAAAAATAACTCTAGTTTACTAGAGGTATCACACTCCCAAACTTAGCATTTTGCTAGTCCCGAGCAAAATAAAAATTAAAGGAAACCTACTAACACATTAACACATAAACACCACCAAAATTGATGACTTGATGAATCGTGGATATACTTAGAACAATTAAGAAATCTCTCAAGAAACTTTCAATACTCTATGATAGGTGAAGTATTTAAGTGAGTCGATCCAAAATTGCAAATTTGTTCTACAAAGAAGCACACGTTCATTCACTACATAAGATTTCACATTACCAAGAATTACTATTCTCAAAAAGAGTTGCCAAAGGTTTTAGTTCTATTCATTTAAAACATTATTTCTTCTCAAATAAAAAATATTATGAAATTAGTCAATTATCTCGACTAGGCATCATGAAAATAGAAGTTCATTTAGGAATCAACTTAAATGCAAATGTCACACATTTCGGGAATAGACCTGAAGCTAACAAGGAATAAGTAATATGAGATCAATGATAAGTATTACAAACATTTACTCCTTAACTTATTGGTATACTAAAATGCAATTCCTAATGGCATAATTCGGAGAAACAACATGGGTACATGTCAGAATTTCGTACTCTCCTTATTACTACTCTAATGGCTTATTTCAGAGAAACAACATGGGTACATGTCGGAATCTCGTACTTGCCTTATTCCTACACATTTTTTTTTAAAACGGTCCTAAACCAAGGAAAAGGAGTGAAATATACCTAAAATTAATCTCAAATAACAATTATTCACGAGTTAGAAGAACATTCCCTATGCAAACACACAAAATGTCCCAAAATTCTTTCTATTTCATTTAACTCATTTCTTTCCAAAAGATAGATCATCTAACAAAATAATATAAGTGATTTGATCAGAAACAACATTTCAAATAAATTTTCCTAAATTTTCAGCACTTCTTTTTGAAAAATAGTGATGCCAAGTTTATGAAATCTTTATAATGATTGCAAACGAACTACTCACTCACACAAAAATTCGTGGAATGACTCAATCAAACACTTGAATCATAGAGTATTGAATGTCAAAATTCATCATCATTGAGTATCTAATTGATCAATTTTTCATTCATTATGCATCAAGTGCTAACAATATGTATAAAATAACCATTCCTTACACAAAAAATAAACACCCCCAAACTTGTCTCTTTTATTCAAGTGATGAGTACCACTCATCCTACCGCTCACCCAAAATCCAACATAATGACATATCTAAAAATAACAAAAACTACTGAAACTATGACATAATTTCAAACTAAATTTTAAAATTGAGTAGAAATACCAAGAGTATTAACCCATGCCATGCATCCCATCAATTAAGCCTTATAAAAATCAATATCTATCAACAAATGCAAAAAATGGCATCAACTTAGGACCCTTAGCCATTCTGCTCTTATTTTATCAAAACTATACCAAGTACCTAACAAGAAACTCCCAAAAGATTCAGTCCTATGAAGCATCACAATAGATATCTACTTGGCTTCAGTTTAAGGCCATTAGCCAATCTAGTAAAAAGAAAAATTAAAATATCCCAAATTCAAAAACTTGTAGCAAAACTAATCAAAATTCACAGTGCTAAGTCATGAAAATCAAAGAAATTTGTTCATCATCCACAAATGCAATCACAATTCAAACAAATCTCAACAATTCCAAGAATCACAGCCAACACAATCAAATTTACAAATTTCCAACAAACTTCAAAATTTCTCAACCCAATTCAAACCAATTCAATTACCAAGCCAATAATTCAGAATATTGAACAATTCAACATCAAAAATTTTTCCATCAAAAAATTTGCACAAATTTTTGCCCAAAAATTACAAATTGGCTAACAACAATTCCACCACACATTCATCAACAAAAATCCACAACTATCTTCAAGAAATTTACAATTGGAACTACAAGGTTAAGGAAAGATATTACCCGAAAAAATAAAACGGATTGAAAAATTCTCTGATCAAAAGGTCTTGTATGTCAACCATTCTTGTTGTTCCAGTTTCTCCCAAAAATCTTCCAAAAGATGCTTCCTTTGATGATCCTAGAGAGAAATGAGATGATATTAGTGGTGATTAGGTGGGTTGGAAAGATTTGGAGTGAAGATTATGGAGGAATTTGAGGAATTGGGGGGGAGGATTTTTCGGTTGAGAAGAGAAGAAATGAAAGTTTGGGAGAAAAGAAGAAGAAGAAGAGTTGTAATTAAAAAAAAATGATTCTGCTCCTCGAGATCGCGATCTCTAATCTGGTATCGCGATCTCGACTCGGTGCAAAATTTGCCTCTGCAGAAGTTTGGGTTTGATATTGTGACCTCAATTTTGAGAACGCGATATTGAACCCAATTACCATAATGCCTTCCAGAAGTTTGAGTTTGAGATTGCGATATCAAACTCAATTTCTACGAAGTATAATTTTTACACTTAGCCAAAATTGCCCAATTCTTTATCACTTTTCTCCATTTGCAAGGACAAGTCCTACAAACACAAAATTAATAAGTTAAGATGACAATTTTCACTCATTCTTTAGCACCATTTATTCAACTAAATAAAACTAAGATTTTTAATTAAAATTCGAACCTAATTGAGACTAAATTACTCTAGATTAAACTAATGAAATTCACACAAAAAGAACACAATAATAATTAAATCAAAGACTTGGGTTGCCTCCCAAGAAGCGCTCTTTTATAGTCACTAGCTTGACTATGGCACGGCTATATTCTTGCACAAATTGGACAATCTCTCGTCCGCTTTCAATGATTCCTCCAAGGTAGGGTTTGAGCCGATGACCATTAACCTTGAAAACTCCCTCTGTCCCTTTTATTTCCACCGCTCCATGAGAAAAGGTTTGAACCACTTCAGATGGGCCACTCCATCTTGACTTGAGTTTTCCTGGGAATAACTTGAGCCGTGAATTGTAAAGTAGCACCAAATCACCAACTTTAAATTCCTTCCTTAAGATGAGCTTGTCATGTCATACCTAGATGTGTCTAGTTTTCTCCTTATAGATCAAAAAAATTTCAAATGCTTTCCTCCGGAATTCATCCAACTCATTCAAATATAGCATCCTCCTTTCATATGCTTCCTTCAAATCAAAATTCAAGTTCTTGATTGCCCAATATGCTCTATACTCATGTTCCACCGGCAAGTGACATGCTTTTCCATACACAATACGGTACGAGGACATGCCTATGGGGGGTTTTAAATGCCGTCTGACAAGCCCACAATGTGTCATCTAACTTAAGTACCCAATCCTTCCTAACTTTATTCACCATCTTGTCTAAGATCCTCTTCAATTCTCGGTTTGAAACCTCAACTTGACCTGATGTTTAAGGATGATAGGCTAAAGAAATGTTGTGTTTCACACCATACTTTGTCATCAAGGCCTCAGAATGTGAATTTTTGAAGTAAGAGCCTCCATCACTAACGATAGCCCAAGGCACTCAAAACTGAGAGAAGATGTTCTTTCTAAGAAATTTAGTGACCACTTTGGCTGCAACACTTGGTTGGGGTGGCGATTGCTTCAACCCACTTTGACACATAGTCCACTGCAACCAAAATGTACTTGTTGGAATATGAAACTAGGAACGGTCCCATGAAATCAATTTCCCATGCATCAAATGCCTCCAATTCAATAATGCCATGAAGGGGCATTTCATTTTTCCTTGAAATATTTCCCACCCTTTGACATTCATCACACTTGAGCACAAATTTCGGGGAATCGTTGAATATAATTGGCCAATACAAACAACTTTGAAGAACCTTGAAAGCTATTCATTGAGCTCCATGGTGTCCACCAACCAGAGATGAATGACAATGTCTCAACACATCGGTAATTTCACATTCCGGGACACATCTCCTAAGGACTTGATCATTGCACCTTTGGAACAAACATGGCTCTGTCCAAAAGTAATGTTTAAGCTCCACGAAGAATTTCCTTTTCTCATTAACATTTAGCATCTTTGGTACTATCCTTGCTACAAGATAATTCACAATGTCCGCATGATGACTATGGACTCACTTCCTTCACCTCAAATAATTTCTCAATTGATGATTCTTCATTGATGGCTCTTTCTTCATGATTGACAAGTCTAGATGCTTCAATCCTTGACAAATGATCGGTTACCATGTTTTGTACAACCTTCTAGTCCATTACCTCCCAATCAAACTCTTGCAATTAAAGTATCCATCTCAATAACCGCGGCTTGGCATCTTATTTAGAAAATAAATACTTTAATGTGGAGTGATCGGTATGAACAATTACCTTTGATCCAATCAAGTATGATCTAAACTTATCAAATGCAAAAACTATTGCAAGTAGTTCCTTTTCCGTTGTAAAATAATTAAGTTGTGCATCATTTAAGGTCTTACTGGCATAGTAAATGACATGCAACATCTTATTCACCTTTTTGACATAAAACGGCACCTATTGCATAGTCACTAGCATTAAACATAAGCTCAAATAGAGGAGACCATTTTGCTGCTACAATGACCGGTTGAATCACAAGAGAAGATGACATGTTTTAACTTATTGAATGCTTCCAAACAAGAATCATCAAAATGAAAAGGACAATCTTTTTGAAGTAATAAGTACAAAGGTCAAGCAATATGTGAAAAATTCCTAATGAATCTTCTATAAAAGCCCGCATGACCTAAGAAACTTCTTACCCCCTTAACATTAATTGGAGAAGGCAACATTCAATCACCTCCACCTTAGCCCTGTCAACTTCTATCCCCTTTGATGGAACTTTGTGACCCAAAACAATTCCTTCTGTCACCATGAAATGACACTTTTCCCAATTGAGAACCAAATTAGTTTCTACACACCTTTTCAACACATTAGACAAATTTGCAAGACAATCATCAAATGAGACACAAAATACACTAAATGATCCATGAAGATCTTTATGCTCTTTTCAACCATGTCATGAAAAATGGAAAACATACAACGTTGAAATGTGCTTGGTGCATTGCAAAACCCAAAAGGCATTCTCCTATATGCAAAAGTACCAAATCGGGTTATCACATGCAAAAGTTGTTTTGTTTTGATCCTCCGGACAAATGACAATTTGGAGATAACCGGAATAACTATCAAGAAAACAATAATATGCAAAATTGACCAACCTCCCAAGAATTTGTTCAATAAAAGGTAAAGGAAAATGATTCTTTCAGGTGCCTTCATTCAACTTTCGAAAATCAATGCATATTCGCCAACCCGTAACCAATCTAGAGGGAAGGAGTTCATTAGTTTCACTTATGATTAAGGTAATACCACCCTTCTTTGGAACGACTTGAGTGGGACTAACCTACTCACTATCGCTAATAGGATAAATAATACCGGCTTTCAAAAGTTTGAGAACCTCCTTCCTCACAACCTCTTTTAAAGTAGGATTCAATCTCCTTTCAGGTTGCCTTACTGGTTTATTTTCATCATTCAACAAGATTTTATGCATGCATATGGAAGGACTAATTCCCTTAATATCATCAATGGACCATGCAATGACATTTTTATGCAATTTAAGCACCAAGCCAATCAATCTTTCAAGTTGCTCACTTCTCAAAGATGTCATTTTTACCAAGATATGCATACATTAAGTATGTGGGAAGAGGTTTAAGCTCCAACTTGGGGGGTTCGTTGGTCAGATATCCCCCCTTTACCTTTTTCTTGATTCTCCTCATCTTCCTTTTTCAATAAAGTCTCATCTTCCAAATGATTCACATTCCTCACCCCTTCTTAATCATCTTGACTTAGAGCATTTGACTCTAAGACCTCTTCCTCTATTGAGAAATTCTCCATTGCATTCCTACAAAAATCATCAATTAAATCATCTATTACATTTATATTCATGACATCTTCAAAAATTGAAGGAAGCTTTTATGAACTAAAAACATTAAATATAACAATTTCATCATTTATCCAGAATTCTAGCTTCCCTTCTTGAACATCAATAAGTGCACGACCGGTAGCAAGAAAAGGTCTCCGAAGAATGATTGGCATCTCTACATCCTCTTCCATTTCAAACACAATGAAATCTGGTCGGAAGGTAGAGTTTATCAATTTTCACAATCACATCTTCAATGATCCCCTTTGGGAACTTTATGCTCTGGTCCACAAGTTGCAATGAGATACTTGTTGGCTTCAATTGTCCTCCATTTAACTTTTTGAATACCACAAAAGCTATGAGATTTATTGAAGCTCCCAAGTCACACAATGCTCTTCCAAATTGTAAACCCCCAATCTCACAAGATATAGAAAATGATCCGGGGTCCTTGAGCTTTGGTGGCAACCTTTTTGTTAGGAGTGCACTACAATTCTCCGTTAAGCATAAGATTTCATCCCCATGCAATTTTCTTTTTGAAGTGAGGACTTGTTTCATGAATTTAGCATAAGAGGGCATGTTCTCAAGTGCCTCCATTAATGGAATGTTGATTTCAAGCTTTTTGAAGATCTCAAGAAACTTCTTGAACTTCTTTGTCTTTTCTTCATCCCTTAGCCTTTGAAGAAAGGGCACATTAACGTGCTTCAGCTCTTGATGCTTCGGATCCTCGCCTTCATTGCTTAGTGAGTTGGGCTTGATGGACTCATTCATCATTTTGTCTTACCCATTTGACGAGTCCCATTTTTCTTTCTCTTTATCTTTAACTCCTTCTTTTTCTCCACCTTTCAACAATTTTTTCCAACCCTTTCTTCCAACTCTTTACCACTCCTAAGGGTGATGGCCTTGCATTGCTCATTGGGGTTTGGAATGGAATCACTTGGAAACACCCCTAAAAGCCTCTCATTATTCAACCTTGCCAATAAGCCCAATTGAATCTCAAAATTCCTTGTAAATACCTTCAAGTTCTCATAATCTCTCTTGTGTTCCTCATTTTTTCTATCCAACTCTCTCCTCAACTATTCGGCTTATCTTTTCCAACCATCTTCTTCCACATTCTCTCTTGGAGCATATTAGTCATGATACATAGGTTGGGGAGAGTTTACATATTAAAATTGAGGCCTTGGTTGTTGGTTTTGAAATGAAGGATTAGGAAAAGATTAAATATGAGTTGGGTTGGAAATTTCTTTGACATGGCAGTTGATAAGGTGTAGGTGAGGAACTTGAGGCTTGAGTGTGTTGGACATTTTGAGGTGGGAGATTTGGTTGGTAAGGGGGGATTGGATTGATTGTTGGAGTTTCTCCATAAAAAATTAGGATGGTTCCTCCAATAAAGATTATATGTGTTCCCATAAGCTTCGAATGGGTTCCTTGGAAATGATGATTGATTAGACACATAATTGAGTTGTTCATTTGACCCATAAGGCATCTCACATTGTCCATTTGCATGACTGCCTCCACAAAAATCACATACCATGCTTGGTTGTGTTGGAGAAGAAGACATGGCATTTACACTACTTGGTTTCCCAAATTCTCCAACGCCTTTGCAACATTATTCATTACACTTATGAGCATGCTTTGTTGTGCCAAAAGAGTATCTTGCATGTTTAAATTCAAAACTCTACTATTGGTATTGGCTTGGTGTTGAGTCACTAGTGAGGTCATTGGTGTCAGCCATGATAATAGTGATTGTATGCCATCCTATTAAGCAACTCTTGACCTTCTTCCGGAATCTTGTATAAGATGGACCCATCGGCGGAAGCATCCACTATGAATTTGGTCCCTTGAGTCAAACCATTATAGAAAGTTTGGATTTGAAGTTACAAAGGGATCGCGTGATGAGGACATTTTCTTAGCAACTCCTTGAACCACTCCCAAGCTTCTCCTAAGCTTTCACCAACGTCCAGCTTAAAGGAGGTAATTTCATTTCTCAATTTAGCGGTTCTTGCGGGTGGAAAATGCTTTGCCAAGAACTCTTGAGGAAGTTGATTCCAAGTAGTAAATGTTCCATGGGCGTGGGATTGTAACCATGACTTTTCCCTATCCTAGAGAGAGAACAGAAACACCCTCATTCGCACACAATTCAGATGTACTCCAATAAACTTGAACATGTCCAAAACTTCTTCAAAATTCATGAGGTGTGTATAGGGATCTTCATTGGGACTACCCCCAAACAGACCTAACATAAGCTTGGAGCATTTGGATTAAGGTGGGCTTAATTTCAAAGTTGTTAGCTTGCACGGGCATCCGTGCAATACTAGAGTTCGCTCCATCAAAATTCGGCAAGGCATATTCCCTTAATGGCCTTCCATTCCCATTCATGTCATCTCCATTCCCATAACCACCTATCCCATTATTCCTACAACCTGTTCTTCTTCGTTTTCCATGTTCAAATTCCTTTGATGAGTATTAGCATTTGCCATTTCTATCCTTTCTTGCTCTTGTTGTACCCTTCTCAATTTTTGGATTTCTCTTAGCTCTCTTTCCTTTTCCTTATCCAAGCAAATGAATGGCCCTTGATCTCCTCTTACCATACACTACAACCAAAACCAAAGAAAATAGTCAACTGAAATGCCGAGTTAATTCCACAAGACAATCAACAAACATAAAATTAACAAAATTAACAACAAAATTAAACTAAATGCTTAATCTACACAACCCGTATAACGCTTGATATTGCCAAAAACCAAGGACAATCCCCGGCAACGACACACAAAACTTGATGCTTTTTGCAACACACCTAGTTAAAATATTTATAAAACACCTAACTCCTACTACTAAGTAGGTGGCATCCCGCAAGTATACGGTTGTCAACTAGTAGTAAAGGGGAGTAGGGATCATTCCCACTAGGATTGTTGGAAGGCAAATACCGAGATATATGGGTATTTGTATAGTTAAGCAAAAATCAATGAGTAAGAGATGAAACTACACTAATCAAGTTCATAGTTAAACTCAAGTAAACAAGACCAATTAAGCTAAATTTTCTACTAAAACAAGTAATGGAAACTATGCAATTATGAAATTACGAAACTAGCTACTAAATTCTAACAAAAGTAATTAACTAAAAGTACTTAACTCTACCTTAGATTGACCAAAATACAGCTAAAATTAAGAGCAAGCTAGTTACTCAATTAAAAAGATTACAATTAAGAACCTTGAGGAATAAAAGAAACCATTTCTACACTAAGAAATTGGAACAAGTTAAAATTGAAATCTAAATATTTTTTGGATTTTTGATGATAATAAAGAAATCCCACTAAAAATTTACTATAAATTAATGCAAGAAATTGAGAATTCTTAATTAAAAAGCAAGAAATTGACAAGAACCCTAATTCTTTATAAGAAACTCTAGATTGCAAGCTAAGAGATTTTCACTAAATTAAAATAGAAAACAAGTAATAATTATATCTACTTGAAACTAATGATAAACACACTATAACTATCTAATCAAAATTTAAACTTGCCTAGAAATGAAAACTAGATCTAAAAGACAATTAAAGAGAAATTTTCATTAAAGAAGAGATTTGAGGTTCAAGCTATCCTAATCTATCCTAACAACATGCTAACTATCTAATTCTAATCCTACTTGCCTATTACAATTTTTAAAATTAGCTTAACTAGTATAACATTACACAAGGCAAAAATCAGGAGTTGTTTACTGAAAGATTACAAAATTGCCCTCACAACTTAACCCACCAGCGAGTCGAGATCGCGATATGGATAAGTCGAGATCACGATCTCAAGTTACTAAACCTTTAAGTGATTTTTCCGAGTCTAGATTGCGATCTGGACTCTCCTCTCAGCAATCCTTGTATTCTTTGATAATTGTAATTCAGTCCTCTGAGCTTTGTCCATCCTAGCTTCCAACCTCTGATTTTTAACCTGCATAATATTAACGCAATTAAACAATTAATGAAGCTAAAAATTTATCATATTTAATAAGAACAAAAATATAAACACATATGAAAGAAATTAACTTGAATTTTCAATTAACTACCTAAAGTTAGAGATTTAAGCTATCAAAATGCCACAATTTAGAGAAAAATAACTCTAGTTTACTAGAGTTATCAAAATTGCCAGGTAGATGTGTTATTCACAAGACACAATTATTTAGATTTTATAAAATTGTTTGAACTATTAAATTAAACAAATCTCTTATAGTTCTAATAAAGTATATCTAAAGAAAATGTATAAAGAATTTACCTATGAGAAAATGCTTCTCTAAATTTATACGAACTACCAAAATTCTTTGTCTTAGTTAAACGTTGAAACAGAAATTATATACATAGAAAATTAAGTGAACTAAAAAATTCAAACTGTTGGTATGTCCAAATGTGTTTTACTTCTTAATTTATAGCAATAAAGATTAAATAATTAGTATCTCCAAACCTGCAAAGCATGTGTTCCCATACTAGTAGTAGTACTATTATATTAAATGAGCCAATATGATTTAGTAATTTAGATTTTCTTTCTTAAATTACTCTCCTTATAAAAGCTATGGACGAAGTTTGTTTGTCTTTTTTTATAATTATTTAGGTTATTTATGTGATACCAACATTGAGCTTTTATTTTGGAAACATAGCATTCATTGAAGTAAATTTCTGATTTTACTTAGGAAACATAGCATTCATTGAGAAACGAATTGAGAATTATTTTCTAAAAATACATCATATATACTTTTCCTTTGGTTCTGAAAAATATGGAAGGAACTTTTTGAAAAGGAAAAATGAGAAAAGATTTGTGAAGGGAAAGACCAAAGAAGAATAAGGAAATATTTTCAAAAAAAAAAATAAAATCATCAAATATGCTTTTTCTTTGGTTTTGGAAAACATGCAACAGGTAAAATAAAAAGGAAAAAATTTCAATTAACCAAAACTGAAAAACCAGCCAAGTGCTACTGTCTTATATGTCAAAGAAAAAACTACAGAATAAATCCACCTTCTATTCAACTTGATTAAAATAGAAAAGAGACGGCCCAAAACAAGGCATTTCCAGTTACCTATTAACAAAATCAGGTGTGTACTCTTAGTCTTCCTGTCTTTATTTATGTAAAATTTTATTAGGTTTTTGTGTTACGTAAATATGAGAATTTGCTTAATTTTTTGTGTTATGTGAATTTGTGATATAAGAAATTTGTTTTTTTTTTTAATTAATCACAAAATATAGAAGACAGATTGTAAACGTCTAGATAATACATTAGATAGTACAAGAGAGGGAAGGTTGTATGCAATATCAAACAATTCTATATATCAATTTAGATGTTGATCATGAACCGGTGTTATTCTTTAATTACTTTGTGATCATGAATCGTGGTAATTTTTTTGCATCGTTGGCATATAACTAGCAGATATTGATCAATTACCTAGAGACCTTGGAATTTATTTTTAAGTTTTGTTCAGTAACTTTAAAGCAAATCACTGCTTGGGCAATGATTTTAATAAAATAACAAGGAGTAATTGGGCTAAGGAACTTTGCTGGTAAATCAACAAAATAAACCAAATTTTTTTGGCTAAGACAACTTCTTGACGAAGAAGCTGCATGTCGACCAATTCAATATGCTGTTCCAAGGAATCCCAAAGAAGGGAGCGAGAACTAGTTATCAACGAAGATAAGTTTATACATAACTCTAAATCCCTATAATTGTATTTTAATATTTATACTATAAGTCTATAGGTATTCAAAACACAAACGAATGATACTCTAACAGGACCATGTCTCTTATACAAATACCATAATTTTCTTAACTTTTATACTATATTACTAATTGCGTAAATATAGCTATATACAAGTATTGTAATCACAAAAGAACCAGTATCACAATTTTAATATAAAAATAAGTAGACAACCAAAACATCAACATGTATTAGTAGCAAATAACTTTCTTATTTTTACAAAATTCATACATGTCGTCTTTATAGAATTGTTCCCTACATGTTCTTATATTCTGACAACAATTCTCAAATTTTTCTTTGTATTTAGTTAAATATAAGTGATTATGTTAGGTGAAAAATGACAAACTAATAGAAATTTTAATAAAAAAGTACATTTTCTTATTTAAAACAATAACAATAACTTTTAAATGTAACAAAAAGTAAAACCCATTACATGAAACAATAATAAACAAATTTATTATTTATTTATGATTTATACTGAATTAATTGTTTGATTAAGTATGACAAAATTATATATTTAAAATCACAAAAAGAAACAATAATATAATTTTGCAGTTTGTATAAGACAAATTAATAATGCTTACTTAATTATTATGGAGAAAAATGTGTCCGTTGAATTTGGTTGACTTCTTTTCTTTCCGAAGGTGTGGCTTTTCTTTTTATCTCCAAAAATATTTTTTGTTGCTTGTTCTGTTTCCCCATAATTGGAATTTGCTAAAACTGAGAATAAAAAGAAAAAGTATTAATTGATGGACAGGCTTAAAAGGGTTTTAAAATATTGCACTGCTATAATGAGATTATAATTACATACTTCATATAAAATGTAGAGTTGGCCCAAGTAAGTTGTACAATGTTGAAAGTTAAAAATAGAGTTATAAAATTTTAAAATTTTATGAGGACAAAACTGAAGTAAAACTTACTTTTAATCAAATTTTACATTACATCATCTTTATTGTTTCTGGTTTAGTGTAATGCAAAGGCTCACACTTCGCTAATTAAATATGCTAGGAATATTGTTGATTAGTAAACTGTTTGATTTTGTTAGCCTCGAATATGATGAGAGGTCCTCCAATCTGATATTTTATCATTTGATTAATCAAATATCGCATAGTGTTTTTTTTTTTTAACTCACACCACTTCTTATCCCTTTGTGACTCGAATTCATAACTAATAAATTATACAAAAAGTGCCTACCATCTAAAATGCACTTCGTTAATGAATATTGCACAGTTCAATAGTAAAAGAAATGAATGGTAAAATTACTAGAATAGTATGCATGTTTAAAATAATGGTCTACCAAACTGGGTCCTAGAAATACCTTCTAATTATGTAGACTACAGTCACTTGGATGGTGAGTCGATGAACAGTAAGTGAGATGAACAGAAGTGAGTGAATTCCATAAGAGTCTCACTTACAAATAAATTTGTAATTACAATTAACATTAAGGAGGATTTTTTTCATATGCCTAAATTAGGGTTCATTAGCTAGGATATATTCTCTTAGAAAATCTAGATAATAGGAATGGTGGTCCTATAGATAGGAGTGTTAGTTTTGAATATGATAGTGGTGGTTATGAAAATAGAAATATTAATTTTGAACATGGGAGTGGTGGGTTTGATAATGGGGGTGTTACTGGGATGATGATACCACAAAGCTGACTCTAATTATGATATGAGTGATAATGAGCATGATGAAATATTTATTGAAAATGCAAGTAGACAAGAATTCAAAAACGTTAGACATTGATAGTAAGGGTGAAAATGCACGTGATTTTTTTCGTATATAATTACAAAATTTTCATATTTGTTCTAAATTAGTAAAAAATTGAAAAATTTAAAGATTAAATACATTTTGTCTGGAATTTTGGGAACTAAGATGGACAATGATTCAAACTGTGATGGCTAAAGTCATATTTTTTTTTTTTCTTGTTTGGAATTTGAGATTTAACAGTTGCGTACATTTGCACCTGACTTTTTGCAGTCTGTTTGTAGTTGACAGAATTTTTAAATTTGTTCTAAATTAGTATAAATTAAAAAGTTTGAGAACTAAATGTATTTTACCTAAAATTTTAAGGACCAAGATAGACCACAACCTAAAGTTTAGAAGCTAAAATTGCATTTTTCCCATAAATCATTACTCAACATAAAAATGTGCAACATCCAAACTATCTACAAATTAAGTAGGCATTGGTATTATTAAATTCATTTAAAAATAAACATAAAAATTAAGTGATATTAATGCGTTCAAAAGTCAAGATTTTCATTATAATGATTAATTTTTCTTTTCGATTTTCGTTTAAATTGTTTACATTGTTTACCGAAAAGTTTTGTATTCTACAATTGTTTTAGTACAACTTTGACTTTATGTTTTTCTTCTTTTGTTATGATAGAAAATATACAACCTAAAGTGATCACAAATCATTTAATATAATTTAAATTACTTTAAATAATTAAAAGTTTTCTTCTCCAAATTAGTATAGGAAGGATTAATTAGCGACGTGCAACGCATATATTCCATACTAGGTAAATAAAAAGAGAATAACTTTACACAAATTTTTACATGCCATTTTTGTCAAAACAAATATCCATATTACTCTTCTAAAATAATTTATGTGATGAAACCTTTTAAGGGGCAAAGTATACATTATTTGAATTCAGTGGGCAAAATGCAATTGGAGTGTAAGTTCATAGCGATAAAGTGTAATTAATCCTTCTTTTTTTTTCACGGTCTTTGATTATGAATGACGTTCATAATTTTTTTAACCGTTTGATGTGGATGCCCCAATATATCTCTAGTGTAATTTCGTTTGGTTGGCAGGGAAGTAAAATTAATTAGGAATCTTATTACCAAAAATATAATTCCACAAAAAACATTCCTATATCATGTTTGGATACTTATAGAAATCTTGACAGGAAAATTATAAGATTCCAACCCCAATGTTTGGTTCAATATTTGTAACAAGAAATGTATTTTACACTTTTAGTAGATTACTGAATCCTGCCAAATATATCCCCACCAGTATAATACCTGAAAAAAGTTTTATCAATCATTTTAGATTATAATTATAAATAATAAATACATAAATATATATATATATATATATGTATATAATATTTATATATTTTTCTATTTCATATCTAAGGTTGGTCTCCATAATGCCTATCGAAAAGGTCAGTTCCAAGATTATCCGCATTGCCTCGGTAGAAGTTTAGAGGGATTATGAGCACTCTTAATTGTTGAAGGACTTAAATATGTGTAAATTTAGAGGACTGCACTTTTAAGAAAAAATAATAGGAAAATATAGGTGTAACAGGAAAATAAAGAAATGATTGCTAAATACATGAGGCGCAAAAACTAAAGCAACAAAGATGGGGATAACTGATACTATTTTATACTAGATCACAAGAAATAAAGATGATCATTCTTAAGCTCATGGTAAGTGGCAACAATAGCGAAATCTAACATACTAGATAGGAGGATTTTACAAGTTGTACATAACTATTACCTGGAAATAGTAAGAAAAAATATGAGAACCTATATAATAGTATTATCTTTGCAATGGTGTAATTATGCATCCAAAAACAAAAAGCTATTTCTGGAGAGTTCTATAATGCTTGAACTCCATGCAATTATGTTAAAAAAAAAAAAAAATGGCAGACAAAGAATGCACAATTTAGCTTATAATTTTAAGCTAAAAAAAAAATCTCCCACACATGCTACTGGTATATCAAATAATATTTAAAAAAAAAAAAAAACTAAATAGCCGATATAAATAATTAATCATAATCTGTAAGTTGCAATAAAATCAAAAGGCTACATTGATGACTTAATAAGGTAGTAGTAATTTGATGAACAAGAGAAAAAGATTGGGCAGAAAGTGCGTTTGTTTTCAACGGAAGTTGGACTTGGAGGAGAGAGGGTGAAAAGGGATTAAAGTGTCTGAGTGTGTTTTACAATTAAATTTTTTAGGAAGGAATACTAATAGGATTTGGAAATTTAGATTTTTAGTATTGTGTAACAATTAAAACTTAGCTTTTCTTGTTTTTTGGAAAATTTTTACTTTCTCAATAACTCAAAAACGAATCAAACAAGAAAATTTAATTTTAGAGAAAAAAAATAGACTCTCCTCAATCAAAATTCTTGCCAACCAAACGAATATATTAGAGGTGCCGTCCGAAATCATGAATTTTTCCATAATAATCTTGTTTGACTGCACTGTTGAGATATAAGATATAAACCAACGTTCCAAATAGACCGTTCTTTCATTCTTCACTTTCTTTTTCCATCATTATCATTTTCTTAAAAAAATATTCCCATTTCCTTTTGTTTTCCGGTAAATACAAAGCATCGGTCAATTTACTTCGTTTCTAGTTTATGTACTCTAGCCATAATTTCAAAGGTGCATACAATAGCTGTCAATCACCATGTTCTTTTTGTCAAATATATCGATGTATAGTCAAGACTCAAGAACACTCCCAACAAAGTACTTAAAATAGATAGCTTGGAAATACCTCTGTTAGTCATAAAAATAATCCAGACAACCAACCTTCGAAATTTGATCCATTGTGAAGATGAAATTGATTGGATTGTATTGTTTCATGGTATTATTGATGCTTATGGTTAGATGCCATGCATCAAGATTGAACCACTGGAACCACTTTTCTGTCAAGTCTATCAAGGTGATTCTATGCTCATGATCCTTTGTGTGTGTATTTCTATTCCTTGTTTTTTGGGAAATATTTGGATAATTAATGAATGGTGATTTTCATGGCAGAGCAAAGATGGTGATGTAATTGATTGTGTGATTATTTCTCAACAACCAGCATTCGATCATCCCTTGCTCAAAGACCACACTGTTCAGGTTTGCCCCTTGGTTAAAAATATCAAAGAAAAAAAAGGAAGAAGAAGAATGGAGGAGATAAGAAACTTAATGTAAAAGGGATAGTTCTCAATATAAATAGGGAAAAAATTTTAAATGGATCCAATTAATGATACTCTACCATGCATAGATCTTTTGGCTCAGCAGCCATGTCATGAAGTGGCTGATTTTGAACAAGAGACGCATGGTACAGTATTTTAGATTCAGTCCACTCAAGATTAATCTCCGTTATAAATACATTTATAATCTGAAACACTATGGCTTGGTACTCAAATCCAATGTTTGCAAGTGTGTATAATATATTGCTTTTCGATTGAAAAAAAAAAAGTATAATATATTGCCTTTCCAGATGAAGCCCAGTTATCACCCAGAAGGGATGAAAAAATTATCTAACATTGAGGCCAAGAGCGAGGATGACAAGAAACCAATCACTCAACTGTGGCAATTGACTGGGAGATGCCCAAAGGGAACCATTCCCATAAGAAGAGGCAAAAAGGAGGATGGCTTCACAGCAACCTCTATGATCAGGAACTTTATAAACAAGCCCAAAAGCAATCCCAACAAATTTGCAGCTCTATGGAACTCATTAGCCAAGTGTAAATCATACCAGGTATTTGGTAACAGCATTTAAGGGAAAAATTGTTGCTATAATAATTCTTTCAAGCTTGTCTATCAGCGACTTAGGGAGGATTTACCATAAAAAATTCCACAATAATGTCTTTGGTCCAATCTCTTGTTGCAATTTAGAAAGGATTAATTCCACTTTACATCCCTCAACTTATACCTAATTCCCAATTTACAATCTAATTTTAATTTTAGACACTTTGTATCCCAAATCTCAAATCTGTACCACTTTAGTCAAATTTTTTACTCCATTACCAAATTTAACACAATCTTTATGCATGTACAACAGAAAAAATCAGGATGTATAACAATCTACCACAGTATTTTGGATGTACATGTAAAAATTATATTAATTTTGGTGAAGATATTAAAATTTGAACAGAAGTAAGATGAATTTGAGAGTTGAGGGTGTAAAGTGTCTAAAACTGAAATTAAAGGTGTAAAGTGGGAATTGGGTTTGTTATAGAGGTGCAAAATAGAATTAATCCATTTAGAAAATATAGTTCGCATTTTGTGACGACCTTCTAATAGAAATTTTAACCCTAAAAGTTCTCTATAATGCGTTTTTATTTCTTCTATTTTTGGGAGTTCTTCAGTCTGTAGCTGCATATGTTGGACGAGACAAGTATCATGGAGCAAAGGCCATCATGAATGTATGGCAACCCCAACTTCAGCAGCCAAATGAATATAGCTCTTCTCAACTCTGGATTTTGGGAGGTTCTTTTGGTTCAAATCTAAACACCATTCAAGCAGGATGGCATGTAAGCTTTTAACCCTATTCACCAATGTAACATGCATTTATTCATAAAGAAAAGGTAGAATTATAACTGACTTTTTGAATTATTTATCACAATTGGACGAAAACAGGTCAACCCAGAGCTATATGGAGATGATAGAACAAGGTTTTTCATCCACTGGACTGTAAGCATCCAAGCATTTTCCGTAGCTTGAAGGAATCACTTTTTCTAATCATGCAACAATAATATGATAGTCTCTACATTTATGTTGACAGAAGGATAATTTTAACTCCACGGGATGCTATAACTTGCACTAAAGTTCAGGCTTTGTTCAAATTAATAATGAAATTACATTAGGAGGGGCTCTCTTTCCTCTCTCCAATTTCAATGGTTCCCAGTCTGAAATCATCTTACTTATGTGGAAGGTAATTTAAGTAGAAGTTTTTTAATAAAAAATTTGTTGGTGGACTGTCCATACTGTAATAATTAACCACATGCACAAAGAAGTATTTGAGACACATTTCCTTGTTCTTACATATTTTAACAACTCAATATTTTGGGTAAAATCTTTTAGGATCCAATACAAGATGCATGGTGGCTACAATTTGGCAATACCATACTTGGTTACTGGCCAGCCTCTTTATTTACGAACCTAGCAAACTATGCTTCAATGATTGAATGGGGTGCACTAGTTTTAAACAAACAACCAGCAGGGCTACAAACTACTACTCAAATGGGCAGTGGCCATTTTCCAGAAGAAGGCTTTAGGGGCGCAAGCTATATGAGAAATCTTCAAGTACTAGATTGCTCCATGAAGTTACAAGGCCCCTTAATAACCCAAGAACCATCTCCCAGAAACCAAACTGCTATGATATAACTCTTGGAAGGAATGCTGATTGGGGAGATTTCATTTTTTATGGAGGACCAGGCAGAAATCCTAATTGTCATTGATCGTTTCCAAAAGTTTGACCATTACGTTATCTATTATCTTTGTACCGCTCAACATACTACTGAAAACTTTTTAAGTCTTATTTTCAAGGTTCTCCATGTAAAGTGTGAGATATATATGCTGGTAAAGGTTCTTAACTAGAAGAAACGCGAAGTTTCTCAATATTATCTTGTGTAAATTACTAGCTTTCTTTTCAATTTGAAATATTATACTGATCATCAATCTCTATATGAAAATTCCCCCAAATATCTGTTAGAAAAAAAGGGATACACGACGGCATAATAATTCAGTTAAATTTTTTTCACTATTTAAATAAATCGTAGGACTGACCCAAAAAATAAATAAATTAACAAATAAAATCAATAAGTACAAAACACATGATAAGATTTTTATGTGGAAAACTCCTTCAATATAAAGAGTAAAAAATTACAAATTCTAATCTAGAAATATTCAACTATCAACAGATCAATAAGTACAATAAAACGAATCTCTAGTAAATACTAAGAATTCAAACATATCCCTACTGAAGTGACAAACAAAGCAGCAGTACAAAATAACCTAAACCACGGGTATAAAAATTCAATTAATAGACAAGAAAAAATAACGATCTGATCATATAGAATGTAACTCACACTATTAAGAATAATATATTAAAACTTCACTACAAACAAAGTAAAATTTACTGTAAGATCGAAACACAAAATTACTGATTTTTCCTCAAGTAGTTGGCGCTAGTACTGCCTAATAAGAAAACTTTGCTGTGTTTCTTATAACTAAAAGCACAAATTTTGAGACTATCAAGTCAGCCTTTTATCTCTTCTATTTCTACTTCATTTGGTCACATGCCTAACTTAAACAAAAACAAACCGCCACAACAACACACGTTCTCATGCATGGCTTCTACAAAACCTTTTCCTCTTTGGTTTTGTTTCGACTTGTAGGCTAATTGGGGAGGACCCACAACAAACTCTCTTTTCAACTCAATTGGAGGTATTTGCCAAATCAAAAAACAAATGACAAGTTTCGAACTTTCCCCTTGTTAGAGATTTTGTCAATAAATCTAAATTATTGTCATTTATATGGATATTCGCAAGCTCAATCGCCTTAGAGTTCAGAATAGTCGATATCTAATAATACAATACATCAATATATTTAGATCTTCCATGTAAAGTCGGATTCTTGTCAAAATTAATAATGCTCTGTCTATTATATTTTAATACATACTGCCTCTGAGTAAAATTGAACTCATGCATTAACTTTTTAATCCAAAGCAACTGCTTGCATGCTTCGATACCAATAGCGAACTCTGCATTAGTAGTAGACAACCCAACACATTTCTGCAATCTTGATTGGTACGCCACAGCTCTCCTTGCTAATGTAATGAGGTTCCCTGAAGTATATAGACTTCCTAGTGTCAACATCCCCAATCATATCTGAATCTATGTAATCATAAAGAATAGGTTTAGCAATCTCAAAATACAGTTTCAAATTTGATGTACCCCAAAGATATCTCATAATCCAATTCACAACATTCCAATGCTCTCTGCCTAAATTTGTTAGAAACCGGTTAATAGTACCAACTGCATGAGTAATTTCTAGTTTAGTACAAACTATTGCATACATCAAACTCCCTACTATCGATTCATAAGGAACACGTTGCATGTCTTCTTCTCTTTATCAGTAGACGAAGTCTGTCTAGTGTCAAGCCAAAAGTGCGTAGTGACAGGAGTACTTTCCACTTTACCTTTATCCATGCAAAATCACTGGAGTACCTTTTCCTCATACTTTTGTTGAAATAACAATAATTTCTTCGCCACTCTATGGTAAGTAATCTACATACCAAGAATCTATGTTGCTATTGCCAAGTCTTTCATGGCAAAAGACTTACTGAGATCTTTCTTCAAATACTTGCCAATTATGTCATAAGTATGACAAACAATCAACATGTCATCAATATAAAGTAGTAAAATGATAAAGTCATTATCAGAGAACTTCTACACGAATACAAAATGGTCAAAAATAGTCTTCTTGTACCGTTGTTGGATCATTTCAAACTCAAATTTCTTGTACCATTGCCTAAGAGCTTGTTTTAGGCTATACAAACTCTTCTGCAACCTGTAGACTAAATTTTCCTATTTTTCACCATAAAGCCTTCCGACTGCTCCATATAATTTTCTCCTCTAGGAATGTAGTTTTCACATCTATTTGCTCCACCTCAAGATCAAGACTCGCTGCCAACCCAAGCACTACTTGTATCAAAGATATCTCCACAATAGGAGAGAAGATTTTCGCAAAGTCAATACCCTGCTTCTGACTGAAGCCCATGACCACCAATCAAGTTTTGTATTGTAAAAGTGAAGACCCTTCTTTATTCTTCAATCTGTAGATCCACCGATTCTTCAAACAATTTTATATTCTTCGGTAGCTTAACCAACTCAAATGTGTGGTTTTCATGTAGTGATTTCATCTCACCATCCAGAGCATCAACCAACTTTGCCTTCTGCTCACTTTCTATGGGCTCATCGTAGATCTCTGGTTCTCTCTCGTTAGTGAGGAACACGTACTCATATGATAAATAATGGGTAAAAGGAGCTCTAGCCCTTGTTGACCTTCTTGGTGGAACTTCATATTCATCAACTCTACCAATAAGATCATCTGCCTCATCAGTAGTATAGTCAGCATCACCCCCACCTTGGTCATCTTGATGTCATACTTTGTTGTGATCATCAACAGCAACTACACAGAGCAAACGTGTCATAGAAGCAAGAACTGGATCTAAATCTACCAGACCATCAATACTTGCAGACCTTGAATTTTCTTGCAAATATCTTCAATGGTCTAATCCTCCATGAAGATAACATCTCGACTTCTTACTAGCTTCTAGGAAATTGGATTATAAAATCTATAGCCAAACTCATCATAGCCATAGCCAACAAAAACAGATTGTCTCGTCTTGACTTTTAACTTGGACCTCTCATTTTTAGGAACATGCACAAATATTTTACAACCAAATATACACAAGTGGTCAAAGGATACCGCATTTCCGTACTAATCACGATCAAGAACATCATCCTGCAATGCAATAGTGGAAGATAAATTAATATGTGCAAAAGTATATAATATCTCACCCCAAAATACATGTGGTAATTTTATTTAAGAAAGCAAACATCTTACTCTATCCACCAATGTCCTATTCATCCTCTCTGCCGACCATTCAATTAAGGAGTCTTAGGAATGGTCTTTTGGTGTCTTATACCCTGTTGTCTGTTGAAGTCATCAAACGATTCAAGATATTCACCACCATTATTAATGCAAATAAATTTTAACTTCTTACCTGTCTTCTTCTTAACAAAAGCCTAAAATTGTTTAAAGACACCTAATACCTGATCTTTTGATTTCAAGGCATACAACTACAAATTTTTTTTAACAGACATCAATAAATATGATAAATTAGAGTGTACCACTAAATGTCTTCGTTTTCATCGGACCACAAAGATCTGAATGCACTAATTCAAGTAACTTTGATTTTCTTGCTGGAGGATGACTCTTGAATGAAACCCTATTTTGTTTCCCTACCAAGAAATGAGCACACCTTTTCACTTTAGCATTCTTCATCCCGAAAAGTAGATTCTTCTTGATTAAACAATTAAGTCCCTTCTCACTAATGTGGCTAATCTTCTTGTGCCATAACGCTAAAGAGACACTGTCTTCAACTGCATGGATATTATCAATGAACACGGAAGTTTTGGTCCAGTATAAACCCAAACATTTCTTTTCCCGAACCATAATCAAAGAACCCATTGTTACGTTACACTACCCATTACCTTGGGTGGTAATGTAAACTCATTATCCAACACACCAATCGAAATCAGATCCAAATGAACATCTGGTGCATGTTGACATCTCTTAAAAGATATACACTAACGTTAACCCAGTGTAGGTTTTCAATACAACAGTCCCTAAGCCAACTACCTCTAACTGAACATGATTATCTATCTTCAATATCCCGAAGTCACCGGGAGTATGAGATATGAAGAAATCCTTCTTTGTCGTCACATGGAATCAGGCACCATTATCGGCGACTCAATTTGATTCATCATTGGCAATATTGATCAAATTTTCATCCCAAATAATTACCAAATACTCTGTACTAGTGGAAGTTACACAATCATCACTGTCACTATTTTTCATTTTTTGTTTTTCTCTGTTCTCCTTCTTTAATTTGTTGTAGGACCTCTTGATGTGTCCCTTATTGCCACAATGATAACACTCAAGGTCCTTGTACTTTGACTTCGATTTGTTTCTACTGTAATTGGGTTCCATATTTAATCAAGCAAAAAAAAAATTCGAACAAGTATAACCCTGCTCTGATATTAGTTGTTGGAAAAAAAATGAGAATACGCAAAGGAATAATAACCCAAGAAAATTCTTTTCCACCACTTGAATAAATTATAGGACTGATCCAAACAGTAAATAAATCAACTAATAAAATCAACAACCACAAAATACAAAGAATTTTTATGTGGAAAACCCTTTCAATGTGATGAGGAAAAATCATAAGACTAAATCCAGAAATATTCCTCTATCAATAGATCAATGAGTATAGCAAAATAAATTTCTAATAAATACATAGAACTCATACACGCCCTTATTCACTAAAGCAAAATAAACAAAGCAATAATAGAAAACAACCCAAATTATAGGTATAAAAACCCAACTAATAAAAAAATAATAATAATAATTTGACCATATAAAATATAGTTCACACTTTCAAGAACATTATATTAAAATCTCACTGCAAACTAAATAAAATTTACTGTCAGATTAAAGTACAAACTTGTTAATTTTTCCCCGAATAGTTGATGCCACTACTGCGTAATAAGAAAACCTCGCTGCATATTTTTGAAAACCAAAAGCACAGACTTCGAGGGTCTATCAAATCTGTCTTATATCACTTCTATTTCTACTTTATTTGATCACGCGTCTAACTTCAACAAAAACAAGCCACCACCGCAACACGCACATGCACGGCTTTCACAAAACCTTTTCCTCGTTGGTTTTGCTTTGTTTCTTGACTTGTGGGCTAATTGGGAAGGAGCACAGCAATATCTTACTATCTATGAAGATATTAAGTGTCTTGAATAATTGGACAAGACATATAATGTCCTCTAGAATCAATACTAATATGAAATTACACTTAATGGTTAAATTTAGAGCTTTGTGGCATTAGATGATGATTAGACTAATAAACTTACACTTAATGGTTACATGTGATTAATAAAACAGATGAAGTTTACTTTGGCCTTTCAAATTGAAAATTGTACTCCATCTATCCTATTTACTTCATCACAGTAGACATTTTCTAGTTAAATAAAGCTATTTTGTATCTGAATAATAAATATAGATTTATTCGTTTTTATAAAATTTATTTAAGTGATCTAAGGTTGACCAAGAGTGAAATTTACACCAAATACTACTACATGCAAACCTTAAATTTTCAAAATTAAATTAAAAATCAAACAAAATGGAGCTTTAAAAAAATCAACTTATTGACAAAAAAAAGTCAACCATGATAATAGAATTGGGACTGAGGGTGTATTCCAATATAGCTCTTCAAACTGAAGAGTCTCAATTTAAACTAAAACAAGTGTTCAATTGTAGCTCCATGTAATAAAGAATCTCATTTCAACCCTCCAAACTAAATAAAATTATTCCAATGTAGGACTCTTTTTCATTTTGTACAGATCATTTTTGTATTCATGAATATTGATTATCCTAAAGGGAAAAATACCTTATTTTTAATACATATATCTAAATCATTATTATTACTTATCAAAAAGGTACCCGAATTCGTATTGCTTTTAGTTAGGGACTATGATTAGAAAGAGTTAAGGGTATAATTCAAAAATAAAGAAAAACAGTTACGCATTAAAAGATAAAATAAATACAACGGCATTAATTTTTGATAAATGGCAAAGGGAAATGATATTTGAATTATCTAAAAAATAATCTTACGCAACCCCATCATGGATTTGACCTAAATATATATTATTGTCATTTGACCTAAATATATTCAAGGGTGTGCAAAAATATTTTTGTTAAATTGTAAAATATTTTCAATTTATAAGGTGAAACTAGAAAAAAAAAAATAGTTTAAAGGGCTGAATTGAGATTCTTTTAACTTGATAGGCCATGGTGGGAAATTTGTTTTAGGGGTTAATGGCATTTGGCCCTTTTAAATTAAGTAAAAATATCCAAATGACCATCCAAACTAAAAAAAAATGTATTCCAATACAGCCTCCAAACTAAAAGGGTATCAATTTGGCTCTCCAAATTAAAGTAAGTATTCCATTATGTCTCTTTATAATGAAGAATCTCATTTTAGTCCTCCAAACTGAAAAAAGTATTCTGATGTAGCCTTCTGTTTCATTTTTATCTAGATATTTTGTTTGGAGGGTCACACTCTCGGACTTTTTCAATTAGGAGAATCATATTGACACTTTCACATAGTGTCGAAGGCCAAAATGTTATTAACCCTTATTTTTAGTATAGTGGGTTAAATTGATTTTTTTTTTTAATTAGGAGGGATATATTAGAATAATTTCTTAGTTTGGAGGGTCAAGTAGAGACTTTTTTTTTTTTCCTTTTAGTTTTAAGGGTCTTACTAAAATTTTTCTTAATTGGAAGGTCAAAATGGTATTAACCCTAAAATTTCTAAAATCTTAAGGGCTGGAAACTTATGTTTTGTATCTTAAGGGAATAGATCACCCTGCGTCAAGGTCCACCCATGGTCTACAATCTCCCACAAATTAACCATGTCTCAACTAACTAAAATCAAATGAGTTTACAGGCGCTCGTCGTCTAATATATATATATATATATATATATATATATATATATATATATATATATATATATATATATATATATGTCTCTCTTTATTTCAATTAGAGTTTTCTCACTCCTATGTGTGCATAGCTATACGAAGAGAATTAGTGGGTCATGAGTTTATACATATATATATATATATATATATATGGAAAATTCTACAATTCATTTTAGAAAATCATCCCATTAACTTTAAGAGCTTGTACAGTTATATATATATATATATATATATGTATGTATGTATGTATGTATGTATGGATGTCCTTATTTCAATTAAGAGTTTTCTCAGTTCTATATGGCATAGCTATATGAAGAGAATTAGTGGGTCATGAGTTTATACATTTTCTATTCAAGTATTCATCCACTAATATATTATTAAATAAAAAGTTACAATTTCTCTCCCTTCTAACAACTTTTATCTTTTCATTTGTATTGTATAATTTTTTACTATATAAAGTAATTCTGTTAGTGAATATTATAATTGGTATATTGATATTTAATTAATGTTACACAATAAATTCAATTAAAAATTTCCTTTTCCTAGGTGGCATAGACAATTTAGGAAAAATTAGGTAAAATAATTTGAATTTTAATTTATCTCTGGGATTATGAAAGCTTATAATCATACCTATTTTTTGGCAGATTTTAAAATTGCTATGTTATTTTAGAAATAACAATTTGAACTCGTGCAATATTTATTTATTTTTTTTCCAAAAAATAGGAACAATTATTTTAGTTGGATATTGATCCTTACAAAGAAAAAATGAGTACTAATTTTAGTTTACAAATAACTTTTACAATTTAAAATAACTTGGTTAGTAAATATTGTAATTGGTGTATGATATTTAATTAAGGTTATACAAAAAATTCAATCAATTTTTATTTCTTCTTCCTTGATAGCATAGACAATTGAGGAAAACCTTAGGTCAAAAAATTTGAATTTTGCCAAGTTTATGCACCCATTTATAAGCATACCATATTTTCTTGCTAACATTTAAAAATTTACTATGTTATTAGATATTTTAGATAAAATGTATTTTATATTCAAGAAAAGCAATTATATTTTATTAACTTTTAAAATTCAATTATATGTTGTTCTTTTTAGTAGTAAAATTTTTAAATAACTTGTGAAAATAATAAGAATCTCGTGCAACTGCATAAGTTTTTATCTAGTTAAGAGTTATTTGAACTCCTTACTATTACACATTTTTAATTTGAACAAATTTAAAATTCATTGACTTTAGCTTAAAAATTAATCCAACAAATTAATGAATTTGAATTTATTCACCAAATCCTTCAATCCAAACACAATCTTAGTAAAGATAAAAAATTATGAAAACCCATGTAGTTGCACGAGATTCTTATTATTTTCTAAGTTATTTCAAAATTATAATAAAAAAGAATAACATATAATTAATTTTAAAAGTTTATAAAATATAATTACTTTTCTTGAATATAAAATACATTTTATCTAAAGAAATCTAATAACATAGTAAATTTCTTAATATGCAGAAGAAAATATGGTATGCTTATAAACATGTGCATAAACTCGGTAAAATTCAAATTTTTTTACTCGAGTTTTTCATCAATTGTTTATGCCACCTAAGAAAAAGACAACAAAAAATTTATTAAATTTATTGTCTAACTTTAATTAAAAATCATGCACAAACATCAATATTTTATTAACCAAGTTATTTTATATGATAAAAGTTATTTGTAAACTAAAATTATCACTCAATTTTTCTGTGTAAGGATCAATATCCAACTAAAATAAATGTCCCTATTTTTGGAAAAAAATAAAATAAATGTCTCGTGCAATAATGCACGAGTTCAAATTGTTATTCCTAAAGTAACATAGTAATTTTAAAAATTTTCCTAACATAATGGGTATGGTTATAAACTAGTGCAAAAATCCGGTAATATTCAAATTATTTTACCTAATTTTCCTCAATTATCTATGCCACCTAAAAAAAATTAAATTGAATTTATTGTGCAACAATATTTAAATATCAATATACAAATTATAATATTTAGGTTTAATTACATTTTATTGCCTTCAATTTTAGCATCATTAACACTTTAGTCCTTAAGTTATCTTTCAATTACTACAGTCGATCCTTGGACTAACAGTCAACCTAAATGCCATCTGAATTTTTTGCTAAATAGACAAATATACCCTTTGGTTAATTACACTTTACGGCCTTCAACTTTCGTCTCACTAACACTTTAGCCCCTAATATTACATTTTGAACACTTAAGCCCTTCTATTATGTCGACTCAGACTTTTGACCATTCTATTCTTTTTGTTTTGTTTTTTTTTTTAACCTTCGTTTACTCTCCATCCCCCTATAACTACCAAGAATAATAACAAAAAATGATACATTCTTTTTTCTTTTTTTTTTATAGAAATTTTCTATTATTTTGATTGGCCTAAATAATTTAAAATAAAAATTAATTAAAAAATTCTAAACTTATGAGTTTATCTTTCTATTTAGTCAAATTTCAAATCAAAGAAGTCACTTTAATCAAGAGACATGAAACTATTATAATTGATCGTCGGATATAAAGATATGTGCTTAAAAAATGGTGTTGAGCAGATTTTGTCATCTTCTTTAATTTATCTCGGCCAGAAGTAGAACCATAAAAATTGCTAAATTACACTTCTAACTATCTATTGATATTAATTTCTACATGAATCCTTATAAAAATTTGACTCATTAAATAAAATAAACAAAAAATAAAGATTAGAATAGAACAGGGGTAAAATAGTCAAAAAATAATTAGCATAATGAAAAAACTAAAATGCTTAAAAGATAATATTAACGACTAAAGTGTTAGTGATGTTAAAGTTTTAGGTGGTAAAGTGTGATTAACCCTAATATTTACTAACAAAGTTACTTTGTATAGTAAAAAAGTAAATAATTTAAATAAAAATATAAAAGTTAATAGAAGAGAGAGAAAGGATAACACTTTTATTTGATAATAGATTAGTGGATGAATATTTGAATAGAAATGGGCAAAATCATGATTAACTAATTTTCTTGATATAGCTATATCACCATATCACATATGAGTGAGAAAATTCTTAATTAAAATAAGAGTTTTCATACATACATATATACATACATATATACATACATGTGTAATATATATATATATATAGATATATAGATATATATATATAAAATTTGTATGAATTTAAAGCTAATTAATTTTAACTTTATAAATCTTTCTAACAAATTGATAGATTTCAAATCATCACCAAATCTATCAATTCATGCAACATAAACAATTCTATCAACTGTATACAAAAGCTAGACATGGAAAAATATTACTCAAGGGCTTGACAAATTGAGTTCAAGTTTATTGGTCCATTTTAATCAAGTGGAATTTTTCATCGTGCACTAGCTATTCAATTGAATAGCTCCAAAAGCAACAAACCGTCGTAGATTAATGGAATAATTCTATTTTACACCCATCAACTTATACTTGATTTTTATTTTACATTTTAAATTTTAGTTTTGTATATTTTATATTTTCAACTCTCAAATTCGTCTCACCTCATTCTCTTTTTTAACACCGTCTAAAAAATTAACAGAATTTTTTAGTGTGTACATCAAATTCAACAAGATGTACAACAATGTTTTCAGATGCCAAAATAAAGATTCCGTTAATTTTATAGTGTTTAAAAATGGGGACTAAAACGGGACAAATTTAAGAATTAGATATGCAAAATATCTATAATTAAAATTTAATGTGCAAAGTAAAAATTAAGTATAAATTAAAAGGTATAAAATAAAATTTGTCCTAAATTAATTAAAGGTATGCGGACCCTTCGGGTTGAACTCCTCTCAAGTACACCTTGTTTCCAATTTCCCTCAATATGGGTTTTGATGATTGACATGTGTACTTGGTTAATATTAATGATTTTGGTGATTTTTGTTCATTTACTTGAGTTAGTAAGTGTGGTTAGAACTTTTCATCTATCAATCTATATTTATAAAATTATCTAACGATAATTTAAATTTTATCAATGAGATAGACACCATCCTATTTGCATGCATCACTAATCTAGGAATCTATCAACTCTTATTTCTTACTTATATGTAGAGGAAATAACTAATTAAGAGATTCCGAGAAATAGAAATGCCTCAATCATTAGCTTTGTCCTTCAATCAAACAACTCTTTGATCAATAACCTATAAATTTGATAAACTTCCAACCCTTGGCTCTTTGAATATGCACCATAATTACTTACTAATCGCATTCAATTGAAAATTGCAATAGATTACACAATTTTTCGATGGTAAAAGAAAATACATGTGAATAAATCTTTCTACTCCCTTATAGCAAAATTGTAACGTTGTTTAATTCATGTGAAATATGTGACCAAAGCCGTTTGTACTACCAAATCCCACACTGTATCAATGTTTTAATGTAAAAGGTAAGACACTAGGGGTGTGTTCGTTTGGATTGAAAATATTTTCAGGAAAATATTTTCCAAAAATTTTTTTTTGTGCCAAACACCGGAAAATATTTTCCGGTGTAAAATATTTTTCAATTTTCCTTCCCCTGGCTGAAAATAACTTACGGAATTTTTGAATGTAAGTTATTTTCCAGATAATTTAAGAGTGACATTAAACCTCAAATACTTACTCTAGTTTATAATTTCGTTTGCTAAACTTATTTTCGTTTTTAATTATTTTTCATTCGTTTTTCTCTCAATTATGGGTCACACACTAATATAACTATCATTATACATATTTTACTACTATATTGTACTATCAATTAATTTTGAACAAAATCAATTTTTATTAATCACAATACCTTGTAAGGTATTTATTACCATTTTTATACACAAATTTAACTTGTATAAAGAAAATTATAGATAAAACCGTTAAAATTTTTTATTTCAAAATATTTTCATTTTGTCAACCGAACACCGGAAAATTATATGAAAAATAGACTTTTTCATGTAAAATATTTTCCAAGGAAAACATTTTCCTCAAGAAAATATTTTCAGTCCAAACGAACACACCCTAGAAAAAAGAAATTTTCATTGGCTAAGTACTAATTCTAAAAATTAACTTTTTGAATAGTTTGAACCAAATTCTTTTAGTAAATTTTCTCATACATTAATCCGAACAAAACTTGAATAAAAGAATTTGTTTGCCATAAAAAGATCAATCGAAACATCTTGCAATGATTACTAAGATGAGCAAGGCTACACGAATATATGGTTTAACATGCAGCTAGGAGTTTTCGAGAGTCCAAACTTCCGGGACTTGACATATCAATGACCAGCAGTTATTCAAAATCACATCCGCAGACAGTAATTGCAAGATGTCTGCAAGAAAATAAGCAGTTGAGAGCAAATGTAAAAATCATTTTAGCACCAAGCAGTGAGAGGAAAAATACACCAAGTGAAATACTAAGTGGTTTCAAGTTACCGTATTATTTTGGCAACTTCTCAATTATGGCAACCCTTTAAAATTTTCTTCATGGAAGAAAAGTTCAAGTAACATCTTTTGTCGTTCATAACTTGAGTCGTTAAGCTCAACAGTCATTCCCTCTTTAATGCTATCATGCATTTGCATAAATTTGATTACGTATATGCCACAATCATACCTGAAAATGTATCATTGCAACATATCAAAACTACAAATTCTCTACATAAGTAAAAAGTAGGCGATCACCTATGCTTGAAAGAAGTATTTACATTTACGGATTTGTTTGTTGTGGAATCCAATTAGGCGTTTTTATCGAAAAAGTGGTAACATTTTTTATATAATCGCCATTAAAACCATATTTGAGTGCCTTGTGCAGCTTCAAGTAAAAAAATCTTGTATTATTTGCAACAGATAGAAACTAAATAGCAAATAAAATAATGTAATAATAATCAATATTTGAAGAAGACAGTGCAGATTATTACCATAGTCTGCACATAGGAGACCCGGTTCTTGTTTTCTCCATTTACCAAAGAATCAATTACTTTGACACGTTCTTCTCTAAATTCCACCATACACAACTATCAGTGGTTGTTGTTGTCGTTCATCGGAATGAAAATCTATTGTGTTTTTAGTAAGCAAAGATGTATACAATTTTAAATTACGAATAATTGACAACTTGCTTCGGTTCAAAACGTAAATGATAATATTACCTTTTCACATTTTCTGCATGAATATCACCACAGTATCATTGTTCAGTCAAGTAAAAATGAAAATTTTCTTCTGGTTTTCCATTGGTCTCTAGACATTGTTGCTAAATAAACACAAGAAAAAAAATCAAATCATAATATAGTAATAATTAACAATTACATGAATTAGTGGCACTTGCTGAAAAAATATCAGGCAGAAACCAAATTTGATGTGTCATATCTGGATATTTCTTCCACTGATCCAACGTCAAGATACAAACATAAAGATTTATAGCCTACCATAAACTCAATAGTCAGTTGGTATCATCTCAACGAATTTGTCAATAATTGAACTTTTAATTATACCTCAGAAACAAGCCACACCTTAGGTTTCAATGTCTGTAGAGCTGATCGTCTAGCAAATTCCAAATATATTTGCACGATGACTTCACTACAAGTTAAAAATTTCATATATGCCACATAAATTAATCAGTCAACGGTAATATAAAAGATTTCCAAATGTAGTATTACAGAATTAAAAATAAATCCTATAAGACTCACTTTTCATCTGCTCTGTCAAAAATGTATTTGACTAACTTTTGTTCATCAAGGCTAAAGTTATGAAGTGGCCACTGCATACTCTACAAAATATTGGATAATAAATAACTTAGCTTCTAAAAAAATAGTCCTACCTACTACCTCAATATCTTAACAGTAAGTATGTCTAACAAATTATATTATATGGAGTTTCAATATATATAATTTTTAGTTTATTAAGATATAATAAGTTTAAGTAGTTATAAAATAATTTTACACTAACGCTCAGAAGTTTGGAGAATTCTCTGTGAGATTGTTGAAAAGGCCACCCATAAGTAAAATTTGCATCTCCCTTCTTGTAAGGCACAAAAAGCCATAAAGTATTGAAAACTGAAATTTTAACAAACCAAGAAAAACAAAAAATAAGGTTGCCTATTTTAAAGGTTGACATTCCTATTTTGAAACTCTTTAAGCACTTTGAAAGAGCTGGTAATGAGAAGAGATGGGTGTGTGGTGTTGTAATATTTAACTTTCTGAAAGGGCCTCAGAATAACTACTAAAGATGATGGGCATGTGGTTTTCGAATTTTCTATACAAGGAAAACGAAGAAAGTAAGCTTTGCATGTTTTGCAGATTGCATTGGCATGCACAAATGATTTTCTATTCGATGAACTTAGCCTAATGTTTCATATATATCCATTTCACATCGTAGTAAAAACGACCATCCTTTTATTCCTACCTGTTCACTTATTTGATGAATGCCTTTTCAATATAGAGTTGTCCCTTTTATTTCTTATTTTTTAAATGCTTTATTTAGGAAAATGAACGGAACTCACCAAACCAATTGAATCAAATAACTAAGATTTGAATTGTGCAAAACAGAGAACAGTAAAGGGGGAGGACCATTTCTTCATTTCTTGTGCTCTGTTGAGCACAACACCAAAATTTAGTGGGTTCTCCATTATGCATAATCCTACTAGTGTGTATTACTACTACATAGGCATCTACTGAAGAATAGTAGCTTTACAAGACTAGAACAATTAGTATCCACACAGCATCACCAAATTAGCACAAAGTAAAAGTGTAGATCCACACCAAAAACATAGCAAAAATATAAAGCAAAACCAGGACATCAATGAATTATAACTACATCAAATACAAACAACTAACTTTCCCTACAAAGGCTATATAGTGTTGCAGTTTGCTTTGTTTAAGAACATAGTTTCTTTGAGACAACTTGTCAAACAACTTGCAGGCAAAACTAAAAACTTAGAATAACAATAAAAATTTAGAAGCATTAATTTTGCCATGTAATGCTGTGGACATTGTTGATAAAAAAATAATTTTTGGACACTGACTGTAGTAATTATATGTGTGGTCAAAAAATATATTTTTTGAATTTGATAAATCACCTGCGGTGAAGTAAGATTGATAATAATACTACTTTGCCTATTTTTGGGAAAGGAAAAAATTTCAATTAAGCTAAAAAATAAGTCTAGCAGTTTTATCTTTAATGTTTTTTTACATAGGTCCAGGGTTAAGTCATAATTTATTGAACATGGGACCATTGTTAGAGAAAATTATTATGTTTATATTAGGCATGGTATATGTACTATTTTTAATTAAATTATTGGTATGATTGCATAAGTGATGATGACTCTTAACTGCTTATTTCTATTAAATCTAAATAGTGTAAATTTTTCTTGTTTGAGTACTATGATTGAAGACAATAATTAGTTGTGGCATTTACAGTTTGAGATTTGTGACAAATAGAAGAATGGTTAATGTGTTGCTTGGTATTAATGTTTCTGGGAGAATTTGTGATGCTTGTGTTTTGGACAAGAAGCACAGGATGCTTTTCAGACAGGAAAATCATAGAGAACAAAGAGAATGTTGGAGATTATTTATTTAGATTTGTGTACAGTGGAGGTTCCTTCTAATGGCGATTGCAGGTATTTTATTACTTTTATTGATACTTTTAGTAGAAAAGTCTGGGTTTTTTTTTTAAGTAAAAATTTTATAACTGTGAGATCAACTGGTTTAAAAAATTCAATATTTTTGTTGAGAAGTAAAGTTGTTAATAGATAAAAATTTTGAAAACTAATAGTGGTAAAGAATATTTTACCTATGATAATTTTTTTTGAAGAAAATGGTATTCATCATAAGTTGACAGTTAGGAACACTCCACAATAAAATGGAGTGTTTGAAAGGAAAAATAGGACAATTATGGATATGGTTGAGATGCATGTTGAAGTTGAAAATATGTCAAAGCCTTTTTGGCTAGGGGTATGTGTTATTTATCCATTGAACAAATGTCTTGCAAGAAGTTTTCCTAACAAAACCTCTTAAAAAGTTTGGAGTGGTAGAAAACCATTTGTTTGGCCATTTTAAAGTTTTTGGATGCATTGCTTATTATCATATTCCTAATCAATTGCATAGGAAACTCGATGTTAAAGGTGAAAAATGTGTTTTTATAGTGAGTAGTCCCAAGCTTACAGATTTCCAATTTCAAAAAAAGTGATTTTCGGTAGATATATGACTTCATAATTTTGATGAAAGAGACATTTGAGATTGGTCTCAAGATGAACCGAAGATTGCAGAGATGACTTTAAATTATGAAGCAGAAGGTGATTAGCATGATTTTCAACTATCAGTAGTTACTCAGGATTCATAGATTGAGACATCTGGTTGTCTAAGGCTTTAGTGTCGGTTGCTACTAGATTGCAAGATTATTTTATTTTTTCAGATAATTCTCCTTCGGATGAAGACATTATGAATTTTACTTAATTTGCATATTGTAACCCAGTTGTTTATTAGGAAGCCGTCCAAGTTGATCGTTTGGTGCAGGGGGAAAGTCGCATTCACTTAAGGGTGGGCAATTGCGCCCCCTCAATTTTGATAAATTGCAGAAAGGTAAAGAAATATTTTCAAGATTTTCAGTTTTATTCTATAATTGCACCCCCTAAAATTTATAAAATTCATCTTTTTCTTTACATTACCCCCTAAAAAGTTGAAATTAAATCCAACAATTAAAAGTGATCACATTTTTAAAATAAGCATTAAGCATCACTTAAAAGTATAAAAATTTCAAAGATTTTTAAAAGTCTAATGTATAAAACGAACATATAATTTTTACTGTAATATTTTAATACATTGTTGTATAAAAATTGAACATTGTATGGTATTCATAGTTCTAAATTGTCTACTCTATTATAAATTTTTTATTATGTAAAAAGTTAGGACAATCACTATCGTACTCTAACTTATAATTGTATTTAAAACTATTTATTTTATAAAAAGGTAGTTTTTGTAAAGACAGATATTCGAAACCTATCAAAACATTTGCACCTCCTAATATCGGGTCCTGGCTTCGCCCCTGGTTGGGTGAAGGCAATGGGTGAAGAAATTCATGCCATTGAGAAAAATAATAGATGAGAGCTTATTTCTCTTCCAACAGGTAAAAAGGTCATTGGAGTGAAATGAGCCTACAAGATAAAATACAAGCTCAATGGAGAAGTAAAGAGATTCAATGTGAGATTGATGGCAAAAGGGTATAAGCAGAAACCTTCGGTATTAACTATTTTGAGCTATTTGCACTAGTTTGTTTAATAATTTCTTTTACCTCAAAATAAGTGAAGAATTTATCAAATAGATATCAAGTTTGCTTTTCTGAATAGAGTACTTGAGGATGAAGTGTATCTGGAAAACTGACGTGGCATAGCCTAGGGACCTATTTTCAACCGTGCACTATCAAGTAATAAAAAACAACTAATTCATCACTTAAGCCACGATCCACACTCCCGCAAGTATACATGATAGATAATAGCTAGTAATGAGAGGTATTGTTCCCATGAAGATAGTATGACAATTACTAGGATTCCTAAGAATGAGTACTATTTAGACAACCGATTAAGATATGATTAACCTAAGATGATAGGTAAATAATTAAAATGACAAATAAGTTCCCATGAAGATAGTATGACAATTACTAGGATTCCTAAGAATGAGTACTATTTAGACAACCGATTAAGATATGATTAACCTAAGATGATAGGTATAATTAAAATGATACAGCAAATAAGCAACTAAATTAACAAGTAAATTAATACGAGTGAATAAGAGGATTGGGCTACGGTGATGATTCCTTTATTGTTACTAATCTCTTGTTTTCTTGTAGTGAGTAGAATAGATGAGAATTCTGGTTGTAATAGTAAGTTTATTCTAACTACTGTTCCACAAATTCTTACATGATTAGTGGACACAAATTTCAAATTAATGTCCTCCTATCATACCCCCACATGATTGCACATGACAATTCTCTTATAGCTTGTGTCCTACAATCTAACTATGTAAGCTTAGAAGACATAGGAGTCTGTTCTGTGCCAGTCATCACAGGTGATGAATATTCAAATTATGGCTGGGAATCAACTTCTGGTTCTGCTTCTGGTTATCATAGGTAATTGTGTATATTTTCATTCCAAGGAATTTAAAATTCGTAAATGAACCAAGACTTGTTAGTACATAAACATGTGAGACTGAACCCCTGTAATATAAGAATTCAGTTGTAAAGGCAATTTGACATAAATCATAGCATTAGCTTATGGGTTAAAAACTCAAAATATAGACAACTTGTAAAAAAAATCCTCACGGTAAAAAGTAATTCTTTAATATACCTGTTTTCAGGAACTACATGGACAAAAGCTCCAAAGGAAAAAACTATCTGACAGTGGACATGCATGGCAAAGTGAGACTTTATGCAGTGAGCTCCCTGGATAATTTGGCTGGTGCAGTCTGAAAATCAATCAACCCACCGAAGGAATTAAACCACCGTGAATTTTGATACAGGGTTTCCACAGTGCAGGAAAATACCTGACAGTTCTCGGAGGTAAGATGGAGAAACGAACAGTTGGCATTGCAGACTGCAAGTTTGATGGCTCCAATCCATACCAGCTCTTCGCCTTCCGTTTCCATTATCACAAAGCTTTATATTGCTGTGTTGTTTACAATAATTAGTTTCCTGCAGAAATTCCATCCTCATTAACATGAAATTTGGCACATTAGTGAAACTCCAAGAATGTTTCTCGCTTGCGAAAAGTGTCCTCAGTGTCGGTTATCGTAGTTTACCTTTGATTTTTTAAGTGAAATCTCATCTTTGTTAATTTTTCCATTTTAATTTTCCATCAGGTGGTGTAACCATGGTTCACCACTCCAGCCGAGTTGTGAACAGAACAGCAGGTTCCGCTTCAAAAACAATAAACCATTCCTCCAATGTAGCAGTATTAAAATATCTTTCATTGAGTGTATGCAGATGACCAAACTTGAGCCGCATTTGCCAATTTTTGCTTCCTTTATATCCATTAAGAATCGAAGAAAAACCTTTCCAAGTTGTGTGATTTGAAATCGAAGCTTGCCTGCTAGTATGAAACATTCCCAAAGTCTCGTGCATGAGCACATGATTATCCAATTTCCGAGAAACGAAATAGACTTCTCAAAGTGAAATTTTAAATTAAATTGATTCCAAACAGCTAATACCAAGCCAAAGGAACCGAGTATCATAACCAAACATTTTTTAATTTCACTAATACCGTGAGAACAATAATTAGCAATTTGCTGTTGCTTTTATGAAGTCGATTTCTAATGATGGTAACCAAGAAGACAATGTATATTATAAACTATTAAAGAAAGGCATGAATGTTACTCATTGTTGGTTGCATATTACCTGACTCTGCACAAGTAGAGAAATTCTAGCCAATGTTACCTCATTTTCTGCCTTTCCTCAGGTGACTGAAGCTCCCTAAGTACTCACCAATTTCACTCTCAATTTTGAGAACAATTCTATGAGCAAATGCTTTTGCTATCTGTCCATTTCATACCTTATGCCATCACGAGTAGTAATATTTACCTTCAATTAATCACTATAAAATAATTCAAACAAAATACAACCACCAAGCCTTGTTACCGCTAAGTGGGGTCAATTGCATGAATGCTACCTGATAACACTTGTCATGAACCATATCCTTATCAATTTCTAGAGTCACTTAGATTACAGGTTAGCCTCTAAGTCTTTCCCATCTTCTCCTACCCCTTTTACACATACTTGAATTACCTCTCTAAAAATCAACCTGCTATATAAGAATGTTTCTCATGTTCTCATCGATTAGTGCTACTCCAATCTTCTCCCAAATATACTCATTCCGTATCTTATCCATTCTAGTATACTGCACATCCACCTTAATATTCACATTTATCATACTCTCATCTTTTACTTATGTGCATAATTCACTACCAAAATGACCTCTGAAAATGGTTTGCATCAATGTAATTCGTTTGAAGTAGCTAGCCATCTCTTAAAATAATACAGAATACAATAAAATAGTTGATTCCCTTTACCGGCTTCCTCTCTTAAATGATGGTTTTAGATGGTCAAAGATTAAATAAACCAACACAATAAGTCTATCACATTCAACCCGTCAAATGCTTACCTGAGCAAATATTTTGGAGTAGAAGGCAACCAGCCTTCTTTAACTTGCAAAAGAATACAATTAAGAATAAGAAGGTAAAGTAGTACCAAATTTTGTAAAGGGTTTTATAAGAAGAGGTGGGAGCAGGAGAAGAAGGCAAAGAGTATGAAGGCATGAATTCAAACAGGAAATGGGAAAATCATAGTGCAGAGATCTTCGTTTGCAGAGATCTTTACAGTTAACAAGAGGAATTGGATATGGAAAGTCAGCAGAGGAGGCAATATCTTCTCCTTCTAAATACTCCAATCTCTAATATTTTTCTCCACAGCTTGGCTGGTAACATCACATATCATCCAATCTTCTGAAGAGGAAGAAGAAAGAAGTGGGTAAGTTTGTTAGCACTTTTGTAACAGAGATTATAATTATATTATAGTACTACTGTATTTGTGTCGCAGCAAAAACTTCAGGTGGTGGCTGGTGCGGGACAGGACTGTAAGGCCAGGTTTGTAGGAATCTTTGGTTAATCATCTATCCTAGTTCCAAACATATGGAAGAAGATGCAATTTTCTTTCTTTATCTGAACCACAATTCTACTATGCATTTTACATGTATTCTTTATTGTGATAAGTACTACTTGGAAATTTCAAGGATGTTTCCCATATACGTGTGTTTGTGTTTTCAGACCTTCTCTTTAAAACTTAGTGGATGTTCCTGCGAGAATTTCAGCAATTCTAATTCTACATATTGATCATTTTGAACTAAAAGAAAACTTTTTGGTGGAATACTCATATTATGTATAAATATTTTCACTCTTGATAGTTACATACAACTCTATAGAACATAGAAAGATGGCTGTCCATGACGTGTACATGTCGGATGAACTAAATCCTTTGTTAAAATTTATTTTTCATTAGAAGGAGCTCCTCACATGCTCTGCAGTACCTCCCCTGTTCCCATACGAATCTCAGCAATCACTTCTTCTGATTCTACATATTGATCGTTCTGAATTTGAAAAAAAAGTTTGATGGAATACTCACATTATGTAATAATATTTTCACTCTAATATTTATATTCAACTCTATGAAACATAGAAAGGCAGGCTGTTCATGATGTGTACGTGTCAGATGAACTAAATCCTTATGTAGTGAAATTTATTTCTCCATTAGAAGGAGCTCCCATACGTTCTGCAGTACCTCCAATGAATACTCTATCAGTATGAAAAGTTATTAATGTTGATTGAGTACCTTGTTCTCCAATCAATCGACCTGTTATACACACAGAACATCCCCCAATACTCCAAATTTTTAATTAATTGCAGTACTTAAAATGCATGTAAACTTTTACATCTTATTTTTTTTTTTAGAAGAATTAGTTTCAAATATTAAGTACTTTCATTTTTTTGTATCTTTCAAATATTACTTTAATTGCATGATCTCATTTTTTGGCATAATAAATAACACAAAGGTCCGTGAAAAGGGTTTTTGAATATTTGTATTCTTGCATAAAAAGAAAAGATATTTTACAAATTAATTTTTATTAAAGTGTTAGATCTCTTTTCCACTTGTTGTTAAAAGTACCAAGACTTATCGGTCCTAAACAAAGGTTCATAAGACTATTATCCTTCCCATTCTAAAAAAGGACATGGTAATTTCTGGTTGGAACTAAACCTTTTCTTGGTTATTTATTTGGAATATGTTATGTTAGACTGGAGTCTGGCCTTGTGGGTATAGTTAAATTGGATAGTCATTTTCGTGTGTTTGGAGAATTACATTATACTAAAGTATTTATGAGTCCAATTTTCACAACAAAAGTTCATGTAGATGCTCTTTCATTAAACATTTTTACACAAATTAAAAAACCATGGTTACTTGTTCAAACGAAGCAACAAAATCACGTTAAACTAATTCTAGTGTATTTAAAAGATCTTACTAGTTCCACTATTGTCCAAAACTAGTGTGAACTGATAGTTCAATTTAATTTAGAAGAATGTGCAAAGACTCAATAACCAAATTATGCATACCCCTAGATTGAACTCCTATTCATGTTTTACCCAATATTTGGTTAGACAGCAAATTATCAATCCCATAGCAGAAAATCAGACGAAAAGCACAAAACTGAAGGTTTTAACACAGCTGATACCCTTAGTCCTTAAATGCAGGAATGAGAACTATTCATACCTGGTGAAGCAAAAGTGCATGGAAAGCAGCAATACAGCCCAAGCTAAACATCTTCTTGTACCTGATGAAAGGAACAAAGCAACTCTTTTCTCATCAGTAAACCATTCTAGTCAGGTCAACATCTTTTAATTTAAGAATGATGAACTTTAAGACTAAGAAATAAGTTGCTTATCAAAGTTTTCCATAACTTCTATAATACATCCTGAATTGGTATAATTACCAATTCTTGAGAAAATGGAGGAGAAATTCTCAGGCCATGCTAAGGAGAAACAGTTTGTCTTTGCAATACATGATGATGGGAGTCATAAGAGTTTGTCTTCGAGAATTGCAAATAAGTTGGAGATTAATCTCCATACAGAATATTATCTCTGAGAAGCAACCAAAAACACCTGCTGCAATCAATTACTTGATGGTGAGAATCTATATCACTCACCAAACCTTATATAGTGGTGGCTATGGAAGATGTAGTCAACCAGCATATGAATTGTAAAAAAGATAATGCCTTGATGCCAGCATGCAGATCACTAGTAAAGAGCAATTATACTAAAACCAAAAGCTCAAATAAAGGATCTTGGTTATATACTCATGCACGTCCCACACCCGCACCCCCACCCCCTCCCAAGAAAAAGAAAAGAAAAAGCTTATAACAAATAGTAATACTACTCTTGTAGTGATAATGGCAGGCCTGGAAGCAAAAGATGAAAATGATGACATAGCAAAAATCATAAAATAGAATTTCAAAGAAAGAACAGAAAGAAAGGAATCTGAGAACACGTTTATTATTACAAATCTTGTGAAAATTGGATGCAATCAAATTTGGAAAGTATTGATTTTGAGAAGTTACTCGGATTTTGTACATGTTCATTGTTGATGATATGAATACTACCTGAAGAAGATTTGATGCTATCAGCAGGACACATACATTGCTGCAAAATATACTTGAGTTTCAGAGAGATACAATGAAGGCAATGATCACGAGAAGCGTGAGTAAATTTTACATAACCTCAAGAAATAATAGTTATATTGTCAGAATAACTTCAAGGTAAGCAGCCTCTGGCACACTAATATATGCTTTCAAAAACATATAGATACCAAGTATGATTAGCTTACTGGATGATAGCATAAGTGTTGGTTTTAACTTCAAACTGCATTTAAGTTTCAAAAAACATCAAAAGTTTGACAAGAGTTACAAAAGTTGAATTGTGCTGCGAGAATTAAAATATATAATCACTTTGTATAAAGCTACATCTCAATTGCTTGCTGCAAGCGCCCTTCAGATTATACAGCATAAATTTTCCAAATATTTATCAGATAATTTAATCCACAAAATTGAAAATAATAATATTCTTCAAATCAAAGATCTGATGGACTGGAATAATTAGTGCAATAACTCAAAGATTTAAAGCCCAAGATTTCTGTTGATCTATATTTTACTGAGCTGCGGCAGTTTGGCACGACTTAAAAGTATGTGAGGTGAGAAAAGAATGTTCTAGTTATGCCCAAATCCTACAAGCCTAGAGAAACAAACTGAACTGTGCATAAAGTATCTCTCATTTTTGGCTTTTGTATTATGATGATTCCTTCAGTGTTGGAATTTCTTCGGAATAATTACAGTTAATTAATGTTTCTCAGACTTAATGGAAGTATTAGTACTCACACGAAATAACAAAAAGAAAAAGAAACTAAGCAAGTCGAATAATTAAATTCACATCAAGTGCGAAAACCAAACTATCAGAGATTCACCTTAGACAAGCTTGAGCTTGAATTTGTCTTTCAAGAAGAACAGAATTTCATGGAATCACTTCAGGCAGATCATGCCAGAAAGACACAGAGAGCTCAGGAAATATGTTGCAACTTGAGATCAAAAGGTAAAAGTACAATCTTGCAAAGGATCTTCTGTTTGCTAAGCTATGTCATCTAAGCAGGAAACTGCTATGTTCTTATCTGCACAAAACATCACAGACTGAATAAAAGATCACCCTCTCAATGGTCTCAACTAGAATTTGCTTAATTTCTCTAAATTATTTTCATTATACCTTTGCCATTCTTCTAAAGCATCTTACCTATTATAACATATCTTTAGCATCATGTAAAAGAAGCCATCCTATAAAATCAAGGGGCATATCTATATGCTTATACCACTTAAAACTATTATTAAAATCTCTACCTACAATATAGGACAAATCAACTGTTTCACACACAACCAAACATAACTTAAAAGATGGGAAAAATGGAGATCAAACAAATCCAAGGTGAGGACTACAATCTGATTCATTCAATGTTTTCCAAATACTCTCATTTAATGTACTATACGACATAAGCAGTATTAGTCTATAGAGTCTTAACTTTTCTGTCTAGTCAAAATAGCCCAGAAAAATAAAGCATGTGCAAACAACTTTTGCCCCCAAAGTTTGAATGTTCAGGTCAAGCTTGAAACATTAAGGACACAGTAGCTTTTGAGTTTTGACACATGATTCTGCTTCTCAAAATGACGTTAATTGGCATGTCTGAGTGTCTATAACCTGCCATCCTACAATCTTGCCATACTATGAGTTGTCATTCAGACTTCTCTATGCGGCAAACTGTAGGTTTCTTCCTGTGCAAAAGAATTGTTAACAAGAGTTTTCCCTGAAGAAGTGCTAGGATAGTGAATGGTGAGTGCGGACATAAAGTATTGGAGTTGTGAAATATGTATGAAGAGGTATCTATTTTAAAGGAAAAATAAGCTAAATCAATTTGCAGTAGATTTTATTACCATATTCTGTTTTTCCTGGTTGATATCAGAAGCATGCCTTGAAAGCCCAACACTTAAAAATTTCACCCATTTACAAACTAGCAATATCTGAATATTCATATCAAACTGCAACACTGTTATTTTATCTTCTGAATGAGAATTTGGCCCGGGTCACTTTCATTTCAACCACCCCTGGGGAGCACCAATTCAAATAATGATTTCAAGTAAATTTATTGTTTGTTCCTCCAAAAGGATGCTACAGAATGTCAACACATGGAATAATATACTTTTTCTAGTGTTCCTCGAAGACAGAAGAGAACAGGGTATGTGTTGCATTATACAAATCTATCAGCAGCCAAAGATATGGAATACAGAGCAAATTGGAAATTGCTCTGCAGATTGGCATTGTTCAGCTTTGTAAAAGTTGAATAACTAATTTGGGTTAAATAGTTTTCTCCTACATGCATGAACTGCTGCTTCATCTCTAGTTATCCTCCAGACACATTTGTGACAGAAAAGAGTGAAATCTATAATCAACATTTATACTCTAATTAAAGCAGTTACAGTGTAATAAGACAAGAAGTTGGATGTGCCAAATTTGTGAAATTTAAATAGAATGTAGCTGCTAGAATAATAACTAACCTCTTTAGAAAAAAATAAACTATGAATAAGAGAAAAAAGTAACTTCTCAAATAACATTAGCACAGTTGGATCTACTTCGATATCTTTGTTGTGGATTTGTATCCAAAATTTGCAATCATTTTATCATGCATGACAAGATAAATCACAAACATATAAGCAAAGGCAATCAGGACACCCTTACAACCATCTTATTCTTCTTTCCCGCAGATAAAAGGATGACTTTGCCATCAATTATGTCATTAGCCTCAATCTTTTTTCCTTCGCTGTCAACCCTGTTGTTGTTAAGATAAAGCCCTCCTTGCTTAAGTAGACGGCGCGCAGCTGATTTACTCTCAAGCAATCCAGTTGAAACTGAGAGATCCAAAAGCGAAAGACTCAACACCTGATCGTATGGCAGGGAACAAGACGGAACATCCTCTCCGATCCCCTCAATGGTCTCGGCGTCCAACCTAGTAGCTGCCCCTGGCCTCAAAGCTACAGTGGCCTTGACAGCCTCCTCTAGTCCCTCCTGGCCATGGACAAAACGAGTAACCTCCTCGGCCAGCCTACGCTGGGCAGTGTTGGGAACATAGCCGGGCGTCTCCATATCCCTCTCCAGCTGAGCAATATCTTCCATGCTCAAGAAAGTAAGCATCCCCAGATTGAGGAACCTCACAACATCATCATCAGGAACCGAAAAGAAGTATTGATAGAAGTTGTAAGGGGTCAATTTGGAAGGGGAAAGCCAAATGGCACCATCCTCTGACTTGCCGAATTTGGTGCCATCACTCTTGAGGAGGAGAGGGAATGTGAGGCCGTAGGCCCCTTCAGTACGAAGAATTCTCCGAATAAGGTCAGTACCCGCTGTGATGTTGCCCCATTGGTCGCTGCCACCAATCTGAACCGAGACTCCTTCCTTTCGAAAGAGATGAACAAAATCATAGCCCTGGAGGAGCTGGTAAGTGAACTCAGTGTAACTCATTCCTTGGTCGGATTCGAGCCTCTTGCGGACGCTCTCCTTGGACATCATAGTCCCCACGCGGGCAAACCTCCCTACTTCCTTGAGGAAATCCAGCAGCGTAATATCTTTCCACCAGTCATAGTTATTGAGGATAGAAACAGAAGGACAAGAAGAATCAGTCATCTCACCAACTGCAGCCGCCGCTCTCGAGAATGTCGCGAATTGTGGCGGAAATCCCGCAGATGTTCTTATCCAGGTTTTCAAGATCAAGTTCAGGCCTTTCCAAACTCTTGCCAGAAGGGTCACCAACGCGGCCGGTAGCTCCCCCAATAAGGGCGACGGCTCGATGGCCGCACCGAAGGAACCAAGAAAGGACTATAATGCCAAGGAGATTGCCGAGGTGGAGGCTGTCGGCGGTGGGGTCGAAACCACAGTAAACTCTGAGCGGAGGGGGCTTGGAGCAGACAGACCTGAGAGAGTCGCTGGTGACGGATTCCAAAAGGTTCCTCTGTTCAAGGATTTCGATGACATTGGAGTTGGATTGGGGCCCCAGAGCTGGTGGTGAAACCGAAGAAGATGAGAAGTGGTGTTTGGATAAGTGGGTAGACGCCCAAAAGCGGTTTGGAGTTGGAGATGTTAAAATTGGGATGTTTTTTAGAAGACAGCAGCAGCCATAAGTGGAGGACGAGGAGGAAGGCAGCCTCAGAAAAGTCCTCATAGCAACAGCCATATTCTCTGCTAAACCCAAAAAAAAAACAAAAAAAAAAAAGAGCAAGCGTTAATTACCCTGCCTTCATTCCGGCTGAGTTTGTATGGAAGTGGAAAGAAGAGAAGGCAAGGAAAGGAAAGTTAACTTTTTTTTTTTTTTTTTTTTTTTTTGAGAATTTTTAATGGTTAGAAAAGATGGTAAAGGATGAGAGACGGACATATAAAACTTAAAAAAAGTTTTTCTTATGAGTGAGAGAAAATGAAAATGATATTTAATTATGAAATACTATATTTACCTTTTAAATATAATACAAAAATATCAAAGAGATATTTTAGTAAAATATTAATATTAATAAAAAAAAATTTTATAAAAACTCTCAAACAATTTGAAGGAAACTTTCCTTCCTTCTCATCCTTTCTCGTTAAAAACTTTTCATGATTCCTTTTTCCTTCCTAAATTCCTAATTCAACCGTAGTGTTTTTAAAACTAGGATCGGACTGGCTGATCCGAGTACTACGATGTTAAAACCATAAATGACACAAAATCTGTCAAAGATATGGAATTATCATATTATGGTATGTAAATATTTAATTACTCACCTAAATCAGGTTATTACCTTAGTAGTTTGATTGTCTTGATTAGCAAGACTTACCATATATTCGATTGTCTTGATTAGCAAGACTTATCGTGTTTATATTCTCTTGTAAGTCTAAATAAATGCACCTTATATACCAATTATATAGAGGTCTGATTTATACATATCGTAATATATTCTTTCGTTTGTGACATGGTATCAGAGCCTCCACATGTAAATATATTTTGAGTTTCCGCTTATTTGAGCTCTTGTAAATATATTTTGCTCATATCCTACTCCAATTCTTAGTTTTCAACCTTCAAGTTTTCTTGGTTTCAACCTTCAGATCTCCTGATTTTCGACCTTGTGTTCTCCGGGTTTCAATCTTCGGGTTCTTCGATTTTAAGTCTTTTCGTTATCTCATTGTCGACTTTCAGGTTCTTTCGATTTTTCACCAAGATTTTTTGGATTCTTTCGGTTATTAACTTTCGGATTTTCTTGGATTTAGTTTTCATGTTTTCGATTAGTTTTGATTTCAGTTCAGTTTTGGTTTTTGATTCTTTTGTCTATTCGGTTTTGATTTTCTATAAGATCAAATTTTGTTTCAAACTCAATTTGGTTTTCCATAACCATATTGAGTTTGAGATTAATCAAATGATATGGAATTATCATATTATGGTATGTAAACATTTGATTAATGTAATTACTTTAATTACTCCCTTAAATTAGGTGATTACCTTATTAGTTTGATTGTTTTGATTAATAAGACTTATCATATATCTGATTGTCTTAATTAGCAAGACTTATCATATTTATATTATCTTGTAAGTCTATATAAAGGCACTATATGTACTAATTATATTGAGATTTGATTTATACATATCATAATATATTCTTTTATTTTTGACAAAATCGGTGAATCGGGTAACAAATCGATTTGATCGGCACACTCTGATTTTTGAAAGTTTTAGCTTGGCGCAAAAATTCAGAAAACAAATATGAAAAATCTTATCCAAACTACTTTTCAATCATCAATTCCATTAATAAACTTCTCAATTCAGTAATCAAAATGGAGCAAAAACAAAAACATTACCTACTAATGAGAAATATACGTGAAGACAGAATTGTATGGGATCGTAGTTGCAGAAAGAGGTGGGAAAGTGGCATAGGAAGGAGAAGAGGGAATATGAGGAGGAAAGAGAGAGGGTTGGATAGTGGTGGTGGAGGAGAGGAAGGGGGAGGGGGAGGGGCAGTCGGAGGAGGAAGGGTTGATGGGTGGGTGCGAGTTAAGAGAAGAGGGGAGAGGAAGGAATAGAACAAGATAGGACGAAAAGGCAGATGAAGTGGTGGAAAGTCGAGAAAGTGGAAGTGAGATAGGGAGGAGAGGAGGGGAAGTAGCGGTTGTGGTTGTGGTGGTAGAGAGGATAATTGGGTTTAAAGATAAACGATGTGAACTAGAATGGAAGTTATAAAAGATGGAAAAGTTTGGAAATTAATAATAGTAACTCGCATTCCACTCCGGTTAAGAAAGGGAATAAGAACTAATTTTTTCTTCTCTTGTTGGATTACGTTGTATTCTGAATCGATGTTGTATCATTTATCTATTCTAATCTAATATCTATATATCTAATATATATATATATATATATATATATATATATATATATATATATTATAGTAGAATGGTTTTAACAACAGGCTACGTCAAGCTCTCCCTTTTTACACTATTTTTCTAAGAGCTTTGCGTAATTCTTCAAATTCAAATGACAAATAGATCAAATTTGCTATATTGATCTTCAATTTAAATAATACTATAGGAAAATTTTACAATCCCTTTTAGAAAACCATTCCCTTGTATTTTAAGGGCTTGTACAGTACAACACTATATGTTTTAAAAACTTGTACTGTATAAATCCTTAAAACCAAGGGAATGATTCTCTCAACGGGACCGTAGAATTTGCCAATACTATATATATGCAATTGTTTATCCAAATTTAGTTTTCATTTTAGTTCGAAAGAAAAGTCATCATAGAGTGCTTATCCTTCATATATCTCACCAATCTTTATATCTGAATTGGTCTTGCAATCACAATATAATTATTCAAATTCAAATGACCAAAAAATCATGATTGGTATTGTTAATTTAAATAATTTGTGCCATTGTTTATCCAAAAATGTAACTCATGCAATTTTATCTAAAAAATTATCACCAAGAGAATTCAAAACCTATAATAGGGGGAAGGGGGATTGAATTAGATTTCTAAAAAATACTTTTAGAAATATTAAATTTATTAAGATTTTTCAACTAATAATTAATATAATAGATTCAATGAAACTATGAAGTAAGAAAGAGATGAAATTAAACAACCAATACCTCTAAACTAACAAACTTGAAGTATTAATTCATTAGAATGTTTCACACACTTGGTGAGCCAATAATCTTTACAAAGTAGGGAAATTCTTGCTCACACTAAAAACTCTATTAGTTGAACCAAGAATTTACTCACAACCACACTTTCGTACAAGATTATCACTCCACTCAAAATCGAATTGCACTCTAAGCTGCACACTGATACAATATAGCACTATAGCCAATTTGTACTAAAATTGCTCTTTTCTAAGGCTTGTATCCAATGTATTAGACAATTTTTACATAATAGTAGAGCAGTTATTTATAGGAGTAATAAATGGTGGTTGCAACTATTTCTTAACAGCTAAATAATAAATGTACAAAAAGTAGCGTTGAAGTTTCAGATGTTCGAGATAAGTAGGATGTATCCGACAGATCATCCGATCTCCATGCAGTCGGTGAAGAACGTCGTTTGGACGGCCTTGCATGCGTCCATTCCATCGTCCGAACGGAGTTTCAAACGGTCATGTTCGTTCGAAAGAGGCTTTGTTCGGACAGTTGTGTGCGTCCGTTAAGAAGCATTAAGAACCTTGCTTTCTGTCTATTGGTTCGGACAGTGAAATAAGTCCGAGAAATATGCATCTTGACATATTTCGGACGGTGTACTGTGTCTGAACACCCTGTCTCCAGCAAAACAAGTAATAGACCTACAAAGCTTGTTTACAGAGTTTAGTGCTTATGTCATCATTAAAATAAGATTTGCAAAATATCAGTCTTTCCCTTTTTGATGATAACAAAGAGTCATGGAATAATTATGTAAAATCAACAGATATTAGTGATAACCAATCATTTTGCAATCTAAATTACTACTTTCCCTTTTGACATCATCAAACAAAGATCCCCCTAAGAAAGTGCAAATATTCAACAGGAATAGTGCAAAACTTCGTAAAAGGATAAAATCTAAATATACCCAAATATTCAACAGAAATAGTGCAAAGAGATAAATTAATTCATAAAAGGATAAAATCGAGAGCGAATCCAACTAATCAAAGGAAAAATCAGAGAAATGCCAAAACTAAAATACATATTATTAAAGAATCTAAATCGAGTTATTTTTTTTCTTAGAGCGTTTTTCAATCTTGCGGCTTTTGGTGGGTAAGGGGCGTTATCATCAGTAGCCTCACTGTCTTCATCTTCTTCACTACGGTATTGCATGATGAAATTGAATGTGTCATCACGAACATCCCCTTCTTCGGCATTGTCATCACTTTCGGTAGAGGAGTCGAGTGGATATTGTGGTTGAATATTGGCAAATTGAACCTGAGCTGAAGCAGACACGCCCAAGTGCCACTTGGAGAATCAACTGACGAGTTTCAAATCGCTTTAACTTACGATTAGTGGACGTTGAAAGGAACTTACTTGAGTGCTCAAAGAAGTGAGAAGGCCACAGATTTAAGAAAGTGAAGGTTCAAAGGAAGATGGACGAGGATCATGGACTGGTGGAGGTGTTTGAGGAGGAGGAGAATAGGGAAGTGCCAAACTAGAGGTTATAGGCCTAGGATTTTGAATGTTCAATATCAAAAGCTGCCTTAGTTAAACATTGATCGTTAAAAAAATGGAGATATTTTCGTTCAATATAAGATTTGTTGAAATAGGGAGAAAAGGATCATTGTTTGTTTCCGCTGAAAGTGTACATCAAGGAAATCAAATATTTTGGTGAGAAATTTTTCAAAAGGAATGTTTCGTTGGGTATTAGTAAGAAAGAGTTCCCACAGGGAGCAGAAGAGATACCCAAAGGCAAGGGGAATTCCCTTGAAAACACAAAAAAAATAAGTAAAGTTGCATTTTTTCGGACTTAGTGCGATGCCCATCTGTTGGTAATAGCAAATTCGTGACAAGAGTGTACAGAATGTTCAATTCAGGAGTGAGCAATGTGGTTTTGGCTTCCGATACCTGTTTGAAATTGATGTTAAAAATAGCTCTGACCTCATCAATGTCAAATCTAGTATCAATAGCGGGTCATTTATCTAAAGAAAAGAAATAAGAAAAATCATTCGGATTTGATACTTCACATTCAAAAATAGTATTGATAATGTTGGAGGAAATTTCAAGATTTGTGTTGTCTACACGAGAAACTAATGTGCGAACAGTGGGGCCTTTCCTAAGATTGGCTATCTGGTGAATTGAAGCACCATGTAATGATAAACGGGTAAGTCAGTATGAACTAAGTGACCCCAATCTTGTTTTTCAAAACACGATTTGACAAGAGAAAGATTAAATTCATCGAAAAGACTTTGAAAAGCAAGGCGTTGAACGATTATGTATACCGTTCGGATGCCTTGGCATCGATGAATTTTGGTAAGGTTGGATTTGATGAGGCTTGAGGATTAGTAGACGATTCCCCACACACCGGAGCTTTCCCTTTTGATTTTCGTCCACGAGTTGCCATTGAAGAACCTCCAAGGGATTTGACCATTGTGAATGAATGGAAAGAAAGAAGAAAAAGAAAAAAAATTAATTTTTTTGTAAGGTTGGTGGGAATTTGATGAAATAAGATGGTAGATGGGTGAAATTCGGTGCAATAATGGTGATGAATACTTTGGGAATGACAATTTTTCAAACAATTTGTAGAGAGAAGGAAGAAGTTGGAGGAATTTTTTAGGGGAAGAATTTTGCCAAAGACATATCTAGAGGGTTTCGGGTGGTAGGGTGAGTCCGAAAAGGGAGAAAGTAAACGGTTTTAATCGACCAAGGAGACCGTTCAGACGTCCAAACGATTGGTGTGCATCCCATGAAGCGCCCGAAAGTTGATGAACGGATGGCCGAACGAAAAGCTAGGCGTCCGATATTCTTTTGGGCGATGGGAAGCGTCCGGTAGAATTCCAGTTAGTAAGTGAAGAATTTGAGTAACTTTCGGATGATCATAAGCGTTCGAGGCAGAGAGGAGGTTTTCGGATGAGTGAGAGCGTCCGAGAAAGAGTGTTGTTCGGACGATTGGGTGTGTCTAAACGAGGAGATTATGCCAAATTGAACTGTAAAATCCCCAAACGTTTTCTGAGAGATTCAAAATGATCTAGAGCAAGGGTTTTGTAAAAATGTCCGCTAGTTGATCTAAAGTAAGCACGAAATCAACACGTATTTTCTTTTTACAACAAGATATCTAATGAAATGGGGCTTAACATCAATTTGTTTGGTCTTCCTTTTCCTAGAGTCCATAACAGGATTTTTTGTGAGATTAATTACACTAGTGTTGTCACACCTTATAGGCACACAATAAAAAATAACACCAAAATCTTGTAGAACATGTTTCATCCACAGAAGTTGAGCACAACAATTTTCAGCAGCAATGTATTCGGCTTCAGCCGTAGAAAGAGAAATAGAATTTTGTTTTGTGCTAAACTAAGACACAAGACAATTACCAGGAAATGACACATACCACTGGTACTTTTTCTATCAATTTTACACCCAACAAAGTCAGCGTCAAAATAACTAATTAAATCAAATGTAGAGGACTTTGGATACCACAAACAAAATTTATTGTACCCTTCAAATATCTAAAAATTCTTTTTACAGCTATCAAGTGCGATTCTTTGGGGCAAGATTGAAATCTAGCGCATAAACAAACAGCAAACATAATATCTGGTCTACTAGCTGTTAAGTAAAATAGGCTTCCGATCATACGTCTATAGTGTTTTTCATCAACACTATTACTTACCTCTTTCTTCTTTATCAAGTTTGGTTGAAGTGCATATAAGCGTACCAACTTGTTTGCAATCTTTCATTCCGAATCGTTTGAGTAGCTCCTTTGTATATTTGATTTGTGTAATAAACATTCCTTCCTTTGTTTGGTAAACTTGTAGTCCAAGGAAAAATTGTAACTTGCCTATCATACTCATCTCAAACTCTTTTTACATTAAATGTGAAAAATTCTTGCACAAACTTTCATTAGTTGCTCCAAAAATAATATTATCAACATAAATTTGAAAAATTAACAAACCATTGGAATCTGCTTTTGTAAAAAGAGCGGTGTCAACTACACCTCTTTTAAATCCATTTTCAATTAAGAAACCACTTAATCTTTCATACCAAGCTCTTGGATCTTGTTTCAAACCATATAAAGGTTTAGAGAGTTTGAAAACATGATTTGGAAAATTTTTATTTTGAAAACCTGGAGGTTGTTTAACGAAAACTTCTTGATCAATAAAACCATTTAAAGTAATGCGCTTTTGATATCGATTTGAAATAATTTGAAATCATTGAAACATGCAAATGCGAGAAACATGCGAATGGATTCTAATCTAGCCATGGGTGCAAAGGTTTCATCAAAGTCAATACCTTCTTCTTGAGCATACCTTTTTGCAACAAGTCTACCTTTGTTCCTTATGATTTCACCTTTATCATTTAATTTGTTTCTATTACGGGATGAGAAGATGGTCTTTCAACTAAGGTCCATACATTATTTTTCTCAAATTGACTAAGTTCATCTTGCATGGAAAAGACCCAAGATTCATCATTCAAAGCAACATCTACATGTTTAGGTTCAATGAGAGAAAGTAATGCACAATTACTATTCAAAAGTTTATGAGAACGAGTAGCTACCCCATTGGATAGATCACCTATGATTAAATCTTGAGGGTGACTAGAGATGAATCTCCAAGCTTTTGGAAGCTCTTTTGGAGTATCCTCGTTCTTTTATTCTTCATCTTCTACTTGATGGAAAATTGTTGACATCATTGCTTGATGTGATCTCTTGATGATCTTCATGGATAGCGAGTTTCTCGAGCTCTTTTTGAATACATATATCTTCATCTTCACATAAATTTTTTGAGATAACATCATTAGCTTCATCAAAGGTAACATGTACATCTTCTTCAATCAAGAGCATTCTTCTATTGTATACTCGGCATACTTTCTTGTCACCAGAATATCCTAGAAAGATCTCTTCATCCGATTTTTTGTCAAATTTACCATGATTTTCTTTGATTTTTAAAACAAAATATTTGCAATAAAAAACTTTAAAATAGATCACAACGGGTTTTTTACAAAAAAGGAGTTCATAAGGAGTTTTGTTTTAAAATGATCTTAATAAAACTCGATTCATGACATAACAAGCCGTGTTAACGGTTTCGGCCAAAAATATTGTGGTAAGTCGCATTCACTAATCATAGTTCTAGCGGTTTCTTGAAGAATCTTATTTTTCCTTTCAACAACACTATTTTGTTGAGTGATCTAGGTCTCTAACAACCAAAAATTCATGCAAAATACCGTTGTGATCACAAAATTCTGGAAAACCTCCAAATTTAATTTCGGCACCATTGTCACTTCTCAAATGAATGATCTTTAAATTCAATAAATTTTGAATTTTGGAAAATAATTTTACAAATTTTTCAAAAGTTTCATTTTTGTGAACAAGAAATAATAGCCAAGTGTACCTAGAATAGTCATCTACAATAACAAAGGCATATTTGCAACCACCAAGACTAGCATGTTGAGTAGGGTCAAACAAGTCTAAATGCAACAATTCTAAAGGTTTATGAGTACAAAATTCTTTGGTTTAAAAGAAATTTTGACTTGTTTACCAAATTGGCATCACAAATTTTATTTTTCAAAAATTTTAGTTTTGGCAAACCTCTTACCAAATCCTTTTTAGAAAGTTTTTTCAATTAAATCCATATTAAAATGACAAAGTCTTCTATGCCAAAGAAAAGGATCATCTATGGAAGGGGTAAGACATTTTACTTCATTGCTATTGCTAATTTTATCAAGATGAATGACATAAACATTATTGTGCCTAGTGGCCTTAAATAAAACAACATGATTTTTATTAAGGATAAGACATTCATACTTGGTAAAAAATACATATAAAATTTTATCACAAAGTTGACTTACACTTAATAAATTATAGTTCAAATTATCAATAAGAAGTACATTCTTTATCAAGGTTTCACCATTTTTACCTACATCACCAATGCCGATTGATTTTGCTTTATTGTTATCTCCAACAGTTACTTTTCCACTATTTTTGGATTTGAGATTTGTGAAGAAAGAAGCATCACTTGTCATGTGCCTTGAACATCCACTATCTATGAACCACTTAGCATTGTTGGTGATGTTAAGTACCTACACAATAGATCAATTGATAACTTTTGATACCCACATTTTCTTGGGTCCATTTGAGTAAGTGAAATTGCTATCAATCCATGCAACTTTCATTCCAAGTTTCTCATTTTTCTTGACATAACACTTACATATTCTTGACATGTCCATGTTGTTGGCAATATCTACAAATAATATTTTTATTTCCATATAAAAAGGATTTTGATTTTACAAAACATAAGTCATCCCTTCTAAACATGATAAAATTTTTGTTGATTAATACATTTCTATTTCTTTTCAAATCAACAACATTTTCTCTCTTTCTAGTCAAGAGAGCATTCAAATCATCCAATCATTTCTTCAAGGAGGCTTGTTCTTCCTTGACCTTTGATCTCACATGCATTCTTTTCTTCAAGTCACAATTTTCTTGTGATAGCCTATTATTTTCATTCACAAGTTTAGAGTTAGCATTCAATAGAGCATTTGATTTCTTCACTAACTCCTTATTTCTAGCATATGATTCTTTTAAGCTATCATTTTCATTATTGGAGTCATAGTTAGAATTTACCTCATCATCTCCAATAGCCATAAAGGCCATTTGTGCAGACTCTATTTCTTCTTCGACTTCTCGTTCAGAGTTGCAATCATCCCATGTGATTTGAAAGTTATTGAATCTAGGTTTTCTTCCTTCCTTCTTTTTCTTGGAAGGACACTCATTTGCAAAGTGTCCAAGTTGACCGCATTCAAAGCACTTTTCATTTTGTTTCTTCATTTCTAGCTTAGTCTTTTCCTTGAAATTATTTGAATTTGTAGCTCCACCTCTTCTCATTCTCCGTTTGTTGATGTAATGTTTAAGAAATTCTTTGGTGATGAGTGCAAGATCTCCTTCATCAAGATCTTCATCTTCTAGATTGATGAAGCCATTTTTATCCTCTTCTTGAGAGGTCTTTAGAGCAGTGCTCCTTCTTGGTCTTGCTTCTTCGTCATCTACCACTTTGGCCTTCAACTTCAATTCATAAGATGTAAGAGAGTTGATTAGTGATTCAATTGGCATTGAATTTAAATTCTTGGCTTCCTCTATAGCAATTCCTTTGGCATCCCATTCTTTGGATAGAGCATTTAGGATTTTTCTATTCTTTTCACCCAAAGAAAGTTTACTCCTTACCCAAGGCTTCAAGATCCTCAGTGATGTCATTGAACCTATAATATATTTTGTCAATATTTTCATGTGGTTCCATCTTGAAGGACTCATACTTGGCAACAAGTAAGGATTTCTTTTGCTCACGAACATCGTTGCTCCCTTCATGGATTTCCTTCAATTTATCCCAAATTTCTTTAGCTGAAATGCATTCCTTTACATGAGTTGACTCATTAGCATCCAAGGCATTATATAGCACATTCATGATTTTTGCATTTAACGTCAAATTTGTCTTGTCTTGTGGAGTGAGCTCATCCCTTGTCTTTTCTCTTCTTCTATTTGTGTGATCATCATTGATAGTAGCTTCAAAGAGACCTTCATTAACAACATACCACAAGTCAATATCAATAGATTGCAAAAATATTTTTTTTATATCTCTCCACCTAATAAATTTTGCCCCATTGAACATAGGAGGCCTAGTAACGGATTGACCCTAAAAAAATAGAGCATTATTGGTTGCCATAATAGTTCTTTTCTCAAAAGCTATTTAAGCAGTAAAATGAGACCAAGCTCTAATACCAATTGTTGGTCCCAAAGCAACCTAAGAGGGGGGTGAATTAGGTTTCTAAAAAATACTTTAAAAATATTAAACTTATTAAGATTTTTCAACTAACAATTAATATAATAGATTCAATGAAATTGTGAAGTAAGAAAGAGAGGAAATTAAACGACCAATATTTCCAAGCTAACAAGCTTGAAGTATTAATTCACTAGAATGCTTCACACACTTGGTGAGCCAATAATCTTTACAAAGTAATAAAATTCTTGCTCACACTAAAAACTCTTTTAGTTGAGCCAAGAAATTTACTCACAACCTCACTTTCGTACAAGATTATCACTCCACTCAAAATTGAATTGCACTCTAAACTGCACACTAATACAATATAGCACTATAGCCAATTTGTACTAAAATTGCTCTTTTCTAAGGTTTGTATTCAATGTATTAGATGAACTTTACAGAATATAAGAGTAGAGCAAATATTTGTAGGAGCAATAAATGGTAGTTGCAACAACTTCTTAACGACTAAATAATAAATGCACAAAAAGTAGCCGTTGAGGTTTCGGACATCCGAGATAAGTAGGATGAGTCCGACACATCATTCGATCTCCATGCAGTTGGTGAAAAACATTGTTCGGACGGCCGTGCATGCGTTCATTCCATTGTCCGAACGGAGTTTCAGACGGTCATGTTCGTTCAAAAGAGACTTGTTCGGACAGTTGTGTGCGTCCCTAGAGAAGCATTAATAACCTTGCTTTTTGCCTGTTGGTTCGGACGGTGAAATGCGTCTGAGAAGCTTGACATAGCTCATACGGTGTACTGCGTCCGAACTCCCTGTCCCAGCAGAAAAAGTAATAGACTTGCAAAGCTTGTTTACAGAGTTTAGTGCTTATGTCATCATCAAAATAAGGTTTGGAAAATATCAAAAACCTATATTCATATTTAAATTATCACCAAGTAAATTTGAAACCTATCTTTCATACTTAAATTAGACTCACTAGTCAAAGAGTTTGATTTGGATTGAAAAATTCGACCTTATCAAAATGCTCCTTACCTTAATCTCTTTACAACTTCAAAAGAATTTCCTAACTTATACTGTCTTAGATAAAATTTTCTCACTTTTGATTTAATATGCACAAACTCTATTTTTTTCACTCCAAAATACATTATCTGTCCTTTTCCTTTTCTCCCCTACTATCCTTGCGCATTTGATGGTGGCCTACAAATGAGTGCTGCCTTCATGATTGGGTGGTAGTACAATTTTCCATGTTAAGAAAATTTCATTTTTCATTCATACTCCATCACATGAAACCCCCCCAATCTTTAATTTTTCTTTTTATTATTATTATCATTATTATTATTTACAATTTGGACAATTTTAATTCTATTGTTTTCTTCTAAATTTTGTGGACTGAACAATATTAGAGTTTTAATTTCAGCTTTATTTTAGAATAAATATTTATGTGATACTGGGCATACCTGTTAATCAGTTTGTTTGTTCTACTAGGCTAGCTATAATGTCTACATTAATTTTGTGTGCGAGTTTGAATAATTAAAGCTATGTAACTCTCTTTAGTTTTTATTTGTATTTGCCTACATGACTTTGAATATGGCATGGAATATGCTAAAATATTTTGAGAAATTGATTGTAGGTTTGGCAAGGATATAAAATATTGTAATTTTTTTTGTCTTTAAACATTGAATCTTTTTTCCTGAATGTTTATTATTTTTGATGGGGTCAGAATGTTGGAGTTGATGAAGGAAGGAGGAAAATAGGGAATGACCCTATTGATATCTTCAAGAGGTCTGATCTTTCTCTTACTATCTTACTTTTCCTTTTATTTTGTGTTTTTTTTTTTTGGGATTTTTATAACATCAGTTGAAATAATTTTTACTGATTCTATATTTGGTTGTTGTTGTTGTGAAGTTTAATATCCCGAGAATTGGAAAAATTCTTTGCTACTCATTCTGCATTGAAGAGTGAACATTTTAAAGAAGAATAACTGTTGAATGATTAAAAAATAATAGGATCTTCTTGCTTTTCAATCACTTCAAGAACTATCATACTCTCCTTGTATTGTGGAGTGAGTAACAAAATTTACTCCGTGAATTGATATTTAGGTATAACGATTTGTACAAAAGTACTGGTGGCGACTAGTGGCTTAATCTATAATGCATGTATGCATATAAATTTCTTGGTATGGGGAATGTTTTGCTATTGAAATTGTACTAGCTATTAAGAATATCTAGACATGTCAATCTCCTATAACTATAAGTGTTGGTTAACAAAATAACTAAGAAGGAAGCATATGTTTAGAACTTTTAATATAGCGATGCACATGTTTATGAGATGTAGTACTATTATCTTGGCAATGATTTTTTTCCCTTTATCTTATTAGTTTAAGATTTGTTGCATTTTATTCTATTTTTGTGATAACATTATATTTATGTGACTTTATATCCTTAAAATCCATGATTGGCTCTATATCCTTAAAATTTACTATGGATGTTATTGGATTCAAGTATTTATATGATCGATCTTATTTTGTTAATTTAACACATTTTATATTTTAAGGTTGGTAAAACTTCATTGTTGAATCAGTATCCTTAGATATTTCAGTTAATTTCTAGCTTGATCTGAATTATTTTTTGTTGTATTTTTTCTTTTTCCAAATTTCTTGAAGACTAATTTTTTATTTTTCCTTTTTCTTTGGGGTTCTATTAAGGAGGTCAACTGTAAAGCAACATTGAGTTGGCATTATATTTTTTTCCCTATTTTTTTGGCAAGATTTAAATTTGAAATTTGTGTTGTTTATGAATTGTATTTTATTACGAATAAATCAAGAAAATATTCAATGTCTTTCGATGATGGTGATAATAGCTATAGGGAGAGGGATAGATAAGAAAAGCTATAGAAACAAAGATCATGATCATTATTTAAGTGACTTTTGTTACACCCTCATGTCATTTTTTTTTCAAGTCCAAAAGATAAATATTTTTGTCCTTTTTCTACTGACCTATTTTTCGTGAGTTTGAGTAGAGGGTAGAAGGAAAAAGTGAGTTTTTTTTTTTTTTTAAAAAAAGATTTTGCTGAATAAGAAATGATTCATTAATTGATTGATTATTCCATATCATATTATTGTAGTTAAATGTGTTAAGTATTAAAATTCTCTATTGTATTCTTTCAGGGCAAATTTTTTAGACAATGAACTATAACTTAGGTGGTAAGATACTTTCATATAACTTATTGGTCATAGGGGAGAGGTGGTTTTTTTTTTTAAATATTCTTTAAGGGCGTGTAAAGTTAAAGAAAAAAAATAAAATGTGCATTTGTTTTTATAAACTAGATTGATTTATTACTTTTATGTTGGAAAAAATAGTGATTGTATTTCAGTTTTATAATTGTTTACTCTTTAACTAATTTGTTGCAAATTGTTTTGCTTGATTTGGTGCATGGAGAGTTACAACAAACTAATTTGGTTTTAGTTTCACTATTAACTAACAGAATTAGATACATATAGAGCCATGATAATTATATCACTATTCTGAATTAATTCTGTTCTTGTGCATAGCACAAGTATTAAGCTAGTATATATATAAAATAAAATGATGTGGACAACTCCTTTAATTACAATGTGTACAAGTAATGCTAACTTAGACAAGGTTTCCTTTCGCTATTTGTACATAAAATTTTGAAACTTACATAAGCCAAGTATAAATTTGGATCACCCAACCTTTAGATAAGTTGTTTAGAAAATTTTCAAATTACACTCATAAATATATCTCTTTTCTTTTGAAACTTTGTTATCTTACTATCAGGTATCCATCATCTATACTACTATCGGGTATACATCATCTAATAACTCAAATTAGTAGATTACCTATATGACTCAACTTAGTACGTTACTTATCTGTACACTTTTCTTTTCAAAGTTTTAAGTTTTAATTTTTTAGTTTATCTCAGAAAACCCTAGATGTATGGGATATCATGATAGATAATAACACTAACCTAAAATATAGAAATTTTACCCCCATACACTAAACATAGGCTGTATAAAAATAATACTCTTGTACACCCTATATAACATTACTGCTACAGTTAATCAAATTAGTCACCTAATATCTACTATATACCTGTTACGTTTACCATCCACTTTGCAATTGCCATTGATAATGGAAAACTGCAAGAAGTTACTACTGACACTTGGGTAAGTATTTGTTATTTAATCTTTTAATTTGCAGCATTCAATAGTTGAGCCAAAAACTACATTTATTTAATGAATTTATTTTTTTTATAGGCAGTTAATTCTGTCTTTTTTTATTAATAGATATGACTTTGGTGAGTATTTGATATTTAATCTTCCTATCATCTTCATACTTTAGTTACCTATATGACCAGAAATGTAATTTGTCTTATTACTCCTCTAATTCAGATTCCTCAATTATATTCCTCAAGGTCTGCACGTCTATAAATCTAAAGAGCTATTTTACTTTTTTTTTCTCACTTAATTACTTAATTTATAACATTCAATAGTTGAGCAAATATTAGGCTCATTTTATGCATTTTTTCTATAAGTAGTTAATTATGCCTTTTACTTTTTCTATAGGTATTTAAATTTTCCTTTTTTATTAATAAATATGACTTTGGTAAGTATTTGATATTAATCTTTTAATTATCTTTATAGGTTAGTTACCTATATGACTAGAAATATAATTAGTCTTATTATTCTTCTAATTCAGATTCCTCAATCTTATTCTTGAAGGTCTGCACGCATATAAATTTAAAGAGGTATTTTTTTTAACTTAATTACTTAATTTACAACATTCAGTAAATGAGCAAAAAATAGGTTTATTTTATGCATATTTTTTTTTTTCTATAAGTAGTTAATTATGCCTCTTTTATTAATGGATATGTAATGTCTATACTGTCAACAAAATGAAATTTGAAAAGTTTAGATCTCGGGAAATGCAAGGAAATAGGATTTGATTGAGTTTTAATCAAATTCATTATGACCCTCATATTAGTTCCCTGGATGTGAAACTTCAAATTCGATTGAATATTCACTTCAGTTGATGATATGGTCGATCGGAATTTTAAATACTTGAGCACTTTGTACTAGTAATGAACTATATCTTATCAACAAATGTGCTTTTTGTTCCTATTTATAACTTAAACATAATAGTTGAATAGTGAAGATGTAAAGTCCGAACTCTAGCCTTTTTCAAGATTAATCAACTGATTTTGTGCTTAGTGAGATTTAAATAATTATATATTATATTGTTGTGTTTGGATTGAGGGATTTGGATGGATTTGAATTAAAAATCTAAATCCCTCCTTAGTTATTCAAAGAAGTTGAGGAATTTAGTAAAGTAATTGAAATCCATCAACAAAGCAAGGTAAGATTTGAATCGCTAAAATGAATGGATTTTAAATTTACTCAAATTTGAAGTGGTTTTAAATTCACTCCTCAAATCCATTAATTTAAAATTCTTCTTACAAATCAAATGCATCTATATGGACAGACCCTATAGTTATATAAAGGGTTGTTAAAACATACTTAACCTGGCTAGCATAGCTCGATTTCCTTCTTTATTGGGGAGCTTTTTGCCTATCAGTTCTTTCGCTGAGCACAGTAGAATGAATCACCTTTAGGTTAAAGGGATAGAAACTTGTTCAGTGACTAGACAAAGGAGCAATAAGGAAGGTAGCTTGTGATTCTCATCTCAGTCTTCCCTCTCGCCCAAACGAAATGGTATGAATCAAATTAATAAGTTTTTTGATTTATTCAGGGCGCAGCAAAGCCATGGACACCCGAAGAATGTCCCTATGATGCGTTCTATAAAATAAAATTCCAAATTTTTGGTTAAATCTATTAAATGATTTGATACATTTTTATGATTGGCATATGCAAATTAATGAATCTTAGAAGCAGTAACTAATGAACAGATTTTGTAATTAGTTACCGCTTATTTTGAGACTTCAACTTTTTTTTGCACAATATTTCATTTTATTGGCAATAATTTTCTATTAACAGCTATTTGCCAGATCACTCTGAAAATTTGAAGAAAGTATATACACCAGTGCTAAACCCATAAAGTTATATGCTTTCTTTAATTACATTGTCACATCATGTTATGAATTGCTTTGTTGGGGGGTTTTGTGATCCTTAAATTATGATCATGCATCTTTTAGTGTTTTAGATAATTTTTTATACTTTTTAGTGTATATTTATATTACACCATGTGATGCAGTCACATGCGCCTTTTTAATATAAGAAAATATTAAATGAGCGACAAGTGCCAACCCATCACATAATGTAATATAAATGTAATATCAAAAAGTGTAATAGAGAATCTATTGCCATCTTTTAGGCACTCCAACCTACATTTGCATGAATCAAAATGACTTAAATATCCACATAAAACTTTTCTTTAATAATACCCTTCATTTCTAAATTCCTTCACATGTGTATTTGCAAAAAGTCTTCAAATATTTTATTAACTAATACATTGGCTAGGACTTCTGATCCTTCCTTGGGGGTAATAAATTAACAAAGCAATAACAAATTTCTTTGTTCAATTTATTTAATTTTTGGAAAGCATTATGATGTAAGTAATTTAAAAATAATGAAAATAAATTATTTGAAAAAGCCAAAACTTTTACTACTAAAAATACTTTGTCTAAAAGTTTTTTATAAATTTTTTGACTTAAAACTGACAACTACAACTTTTTTACGAATATAACTAGATTTGACCCCGAACAGGAAAAAAATATAGAAATAATAGCAAGCATTCTAATTTTAATATCAAATATTGAATGCAATATTATTATTCAAAATAAAATTGTCATATAAGTATTTATGTTATATTTAAATTTTGGTAGTGAATGTTACTAATTTTGAATTAGTAATCATGTGGTGTTCATAAAAAAAAAAATTTATCCGATTGCACCATATATAATCTCCCTAAATTCGCTGTAGGTAACAATAACCTATCTATGACATAATTTAGTCATGAATAACTCATGTAAGATAAGTAAAGATATAAACATAATTTGTTGTGAGATACATAAACTTTTAATGATGTAAGTCATCCCAAATCTGCCACTCAAATAAGAATTCTATTTACTATCTTTGTACCCCTCTAATTGATGGAAAAATATGTTACAGAAGGAAAAATGAAGAGATTTTTAGGGGTTTCAATCTCCCATGGACTCGCTCTGTTCTGCTTATCACCACACCTAGGCTCATCCCACTCTACTTGTTGTATTGAACAAATATGAAGTTGAATAAGAAAACACGGAAGCAAACTTGCAATAAGCTGGCCAAATTAATTATTATTCAAACCATCCACCATTCATCCTAATTCTCATCACTTGAAGACTTCACCACTTGGAACCATGCCATTCAGGGACGGATGCAGGAATTGTGCCTTGAGAGGGCAAGATTTAATAGTTACATAATTATTAAGGCTAACATATATTTCTCTCAAAAATTTAGGGGGGCGAAATATACAATTTTAAAGAGTAAAATTTCTAATTTTTAGAATTTTGGGGGAGCGATAGCCCCGGCCCGCCCCCTTAAATCCGCACATAATGCCATCTCAGTGGATCCAAGTCACTTAAACCAAAAATTGTACCCATATATGAAATAGGAAAGAGAAAGAAAATAAGAACCTAAAGGACAAACAGGGTTAACAATAACCTATCTATAACATAATTTACTAATTAATAACTCATCTAAGATAAGTAAATATATAAACATATTTTCTTGTGAGATAAACATAAATGTAAGTTTTAAATATCCACATAAAACTTTTCTTTCACAATAATGCCCTTCATTTCTAAATTTTTTCACATGTATATTTGAAAAAAGTCTTCAAATTGTTATGAATTTCTATAAAGATGAATGTCCATTCATCTTCCCAAACACATCGGTTAATGTGATATTCATTCACTTGAATTATGCAAAGGCTTATTGATTCCCGTGATTCATGTATCATATTAAAATATTTAATCACAAATCTTTGATCTTGTAATTATAAATAGGGAATTTTGGTAATTCATTTGTAAGTCTTTGCAAGTCTAAGAAATCTAAACATAATAATATAAGAGCATTAGATTAATATTTTCTGTCTACTTTTCCCTTGTCTACATTTATTATATTTCTTACTTTAGTTAATTTTGTAGTCAAGTTTAATAATCTTGACTTAATTTTATATCATGTTATTAGCACGAAACACTGATAGCTGAGGTTGAATTTTAAATCAACACAACAAAAGTACGTAGAACTTTCAATATCATGAAGATGCATAGAACTTTAATTATTACAGCCAAGGTACGATTTAAAGATTTTGGATATTGTCTATTATATTTTGTTTTTACATTTTCAATTGTATCAACATAGTATTATTAGACATTTATTTTGATTAGTTTGAATCATGTCAAATTATACCAAAATTAAAATTAAGATCCTTGGTATAATGGGTAAGAACTATCTATCTTGTATTTTGAATGTTGAAATCCATTCGAATTTCATGTGTCCTGAAGACACAATCAGAAAAGGCAAAATACTATATCCAAGCAAGGTTAAACAAATTGATGATCTATGATTTTTGTCATTACATTCGTGAAGGATTAAAAATTTTCTATTTAAAAGATCAAGTAGATCTATGGAGAAATTATACAGATCATTGATAAGTACATATTAGAGAAAATATTCTCTATTTTTCTTGCCTCAAATTTGCTCTTGAAGAAGTAATACCGACAAAGAATTTTAGAAAATATTCCAACTTTCATGTCTTCTTATGACTGAATGAAATAATAGTTATTACTCAAATGAATCTCGTCCAATTAATTATGCTCCATTTCCTGAAGTGAATGTGACAAAAGTTTAAATAGTACTTATGGATATGGTGATGGTTAAAACCAACATATTCATGATGGTTATCAATAAGCACTACTGAGATTGTAGTACTACATCTCACCACCAGAAGTGGTAGAATTGTGAAAAGGTAAAAGAGAAAGATAACAGTCATAGACTAAGAATGATATGAAAAATAAACGTTATTGTTATTGTGTGAAAGACCATCGGTCATGTTCTTGTCGTATATAACGTTAAATAGCCTTTTTGAATTTTATCAAGCATTATTAAAAGGCAAAAAGAAAGCCATAACAACAAATCTTATCTAAAATGATTTTGACCATGGTGATAGTACTATTGTTTCTTCCCTGAAAGAAGTATTGACCAAGTATTGACCGTTTGGTTGACGGTGAAAAGATCAAAGAAAGAAAATGGTGTGATATTTTATTTAGTATATTTTTATTATAGTTTTAAAATTCTGTAGAATGACTCTGGTTATCAAATGATTGAACAACTGGGAGCAATTTACTTACGATACTTAGTTGACATTCATTAAAATTATCTAATGAATTATGAGTTCAATACATCCTGTGTAGCAGAAAGATGGAAATTCACAAAATTTGTGTGGAAAACCCTTTTCGCTTCGCTCAGCCTTACCCCTCTCTAGAGGTAGGTTCTATAGGAAGTGGACGATCCTATTTGGTCAAATACCTAGAAAAAAACTCCTATGTTCCTTTCATTACAGTATTTCTAAACAAGTTCCTCTTAGATAACAAGCTTAAAGGTTTTCTTATTGATGATATCAATATTGATGATAGTGACGATATTGATGCGAGAGACGATATCTATTGTGAACTTGATATGGAGCTAGAGCTGCTAACTACAACAAATGCACTAACTATGGATATGATGCCGAAAAGAGACCAATTTTATATAACCCTTCAATTTGAATTAGGAAAAGCAATGTCTCCTTGTATAATATGGATTACTTATCCCTCGGTGTGAATGAGTCGAATTACTTATCCCTCGGTCTATTAATGAACAATTGCTCAGGGGATTGTGAAAGATATTCCACTCGAAATATTCTTGTTATTGCTTTGTCTCTTATTCCCCTTTTTGTTGTTATTAATTTCTCTTTCTTTTAGTACAAGTAAATATGAACCAAGACTTTTTTTTTTTATAATTCCAACACATATAATCACAACCCTTTTGATATGTTCAGGAGTATCCCTATCAGTCATTATCTAGGAAAGGACGATATGAGATATATGGAAAAAAATCCTGGTAGAAAATATATTGATTGGAAAATTTTCAATTTTTGTCCTAGAAAAAAAGTCGATATTGAGGCCTGGGTCAAGATTGGTACCAAGAGTAATCAAAATACTAAGATTGGTAATAGTAATTATCAGATAATTGATAAAATGAATAAAAAGGCTTTTTTATCTTACACTTCTGCAAAATCAAAAATATATTAGCCAAGTTCAAAAACTTTTTTTGGATTGGATGGGAATGAATGAAGAAATATTAAATCATCCTATTTCGAATCTAGAACTTTCGTTCTTTGCGGAATTCTTACTACTTCAAAGTACTTCTTTTCAATTTGAATCTAAATGAAAATGTTATTAGTGAAAATAAAAATAAAAATCGATAGAAAACAAAAAAGGGAATGTGCTATACCATCAAATAAACAAACAAATAATTAAAATCGAAATCAACAAGAAAATGAACCCACTGCAGGTTGAGGAGATCTTAGATCAGATAAACAAGAACAAGAGAATCTTGAAGATCCATTCCCTCAACAAACCATGAAAATATAGTGAAGAGGGTTATGGAGTATCAAAGATAAAAATGGGTAAAAGAAAAAACAATACAAAAGTAAGACAAAAGTAGAACTAGATTTCTTCTTGAATTGCTATTTACTTTTTCAATTGAGATTGGACGATGACTGAAATCAAAGAATGATCAATAATGTCAAAATATATTGTCTCTTGCTTAGACTTATAAATCCAAGAAAAATTACTATATCCTCGTCTCAAAGAAGAGAAATGAGTTTGGATACAATGTTGGTTCAAAAAAATTTGAGTCTTGCAAAATTGATCAAAAGGAGAGTATTGGTTATTGAACCTGCCCATCTGTTTGTAAAAAATGATGGATAATTTATTGTCTATCAAACCTTAGGTATTTTGTTGGTTCATAAGAGTAAGCACCAAATTAATCAAGGATACTGAGAACAAACTTGTGTTGATAAGAATTTTTTTGATTTGCTTGTTCTTGAAAATATTTTATCACCTAGACGTTGTAGAGAGTTGAGAATTTTAATTTGTTTCAATCCAAAAGATAGGAATGATGTTAATAAAAATTCAGCATTTTGTACCAAGAACAACTACAATCAATGTTTGAAAAAATGAATTAACTAAATTCAAGTTCTTTCTTTGGCCTAATTATCAATTAGAAGATTTAGCTTGTATGAATCGCTATTGGATTGATACCAATAATGGTAGTCATTTCAATATGTTAAGGATACATATGTATCCGTGTTTGAAAAGTCCTTGATAGTACATGTTTCATATATATGCTATATCCTATAGGGTACATGAAAGCAAATAGGATTCACTCATAACCTGTCTTATATCTCATTCTAATATAGAAACTAAAACCAATAATGTATCAATTAGACCTAGAAATCAATTAACAGAATCTTATTCATGTATATCAAAATTATGTCCTTTTCTAAATGAAAAAAATGGATCACCTTTTTGTATTCCTATCTAAATCAAATTTAATTCAAAAAACTATGGATTGATTAATGTGACTTGATAAAATTAGGAGTCCATAGAGAAAATTCAAATGATTATATACACCACATTAAAATGAATATCATTATTATTACTCATCGGTGAAATCCATATTTGTTTATAAGGGGGGAAGAGGGGAAAATTTTTATGGTAAAAATACACTCATTGTAGTTATTTTTGAAGAAGAAAATAGAGGGTCTGTTGAATTTCAAGTATTCTGTTTTACCAATAAGATACAGAGACTTACTTCCCAAACAGAATTGCATAGAAACGACTATTTAGCTTAGAGAGGTTTGCAAAAAATTTTGGAAAAATGTCAACAGCTGTTGGCTTATTAGGCAAAAAAATAACAAATAAAAAAAAATAGAGTACATTATAAAGAATTAATTGGTCAGTTGAGTATCCAAAGACAAAAACTCGTTAATTGGAAGTGTCATGCCATTTTATTTTAAGTCCTTATTTTATTCGTTTAAATTTTGATGGGTTTCTTTCGCTTTCAACAATTCATGGAAGAATTAATTGGCAAAAAACTTATGAATGTTACAGCTGTCGCGCCCCCCCTTTACCGCGCGCTTACCGACCCGCGGTCTAGCCAGGCCGGTGGGACAAGCACTGTCGCCACGTGTGGTGCTCGTGAAATAGGTGATTGAATGCAAAAATCCTACTTACAATTTACAAACATAAATTACTTACTTACTATTACAAATTTAAATGAATCACCTATTTACTATTACATAACGGGGCCTTTAATGCGACTATGAATTGTATAAAAACAATCTAAACTAGGGAAAACAAGACTGGAGTCGCCACCACGTGTGCTGGTGCGCCGGGACACAAAAATTCATCAAAATTTAAAAAGAAAATAAACCCTAGTTTAGATTGACTCCTTCTCCACGTAACTCAAGAAAATGAGTTCGAGAATCCGGTTGTAAAATGGGAAGGTTTGGGATGGATTTGAATTTCCCTCGGCACCCACTTTACCCGGCGTTGGACCATTGCGTGATTTTATCGCGTTTCCCTTTTCAATTTTAGTATTCATTATTGCCGGCTTTGTAGCATACGTGTGTTTTGAGATAGTTTAAAAGTAATAAAATATGTACATGTTAATGAGGAAACGAAAATAAATGGTAAATATTAACATTGACAGATAGATTTAGCTCGGGTCCAATTAAAAGTCGACACATTGAACTTGTAGTGCCCTTTAACTCCCAAGGGGCAAAAATAGTCATTTATCATGCACGCCATAGTTTATTTCTAGCCCAATTTTATATTATTTATACAATTATTAAGTCCTGGGCTAAATTGAATTTGATTCAAATATTTAACGTCTAGTTGTGCAACTAATCCAAAATTTGAGGGCAAAAGAGTAAATTCACATAATTTAACAAGTAAGATAAGGCATAAATATTATATTGAGACCAACAAACATTAAAATAAAGCACCAATCATCACAAAATCAATTAATCAAAAAATATGTGCAAAGATCAAAGTCTATTTACAATTTAATACTCATAAGGGCAAAACAAGTAATTTCACAATCAAAGGGTAATTAAAACGTATTATTATGCCAAACAGAAATCAAAGTAAGACTTGGTGGTTAGATGACATAAAACATGTAATTTGGAAGAAATTTGAAGAGAAAAAATAGTAATATTAAAGAAAATTCCTTAAGGGCAGAAATGTCTCTTATAATTGCGTTTTGATGTGTATAAGAGACAGATCCTAGATTGGAGGGCCAAAACGCAAATAAAATTTTTTCTGAAATTTTGGAAATTTTTTTTTTTTGAAATGCCATGCCATCACCGACGTGGCGCAATCTGGTGGTGCCACGTCATCTATGATGTGGCGCAATCTAGGATGTGCCACGTCATTCGTGACGTGGCACAATCTGGTGATGCCACGTCATTGATGACGTGGCATCAAGTGGCCCTATCAGAAGGGCCTAAATGTAATTTAAGAAAATATTGTCGGGCTAAAATAAAAAAAACTGAAATATGGAGGAGTAAAATGGAAATAAAAATTTTCTAACATTTCTGTTTTTTTTTTGTGCAGATTTTTGTGGGCTACCAGCCTTCTTCCACCACGCTTTTGACCCACCAGATGAATGATTTTGCTTCGAGTTTGAAAAGAGAAGTTGTAGCTCCAGGAACCCTCTACAACTTTTATTCTTTGAGTTTACTCCAGTTCCTCCTCAATCGCTTGAAATCTTGGCTCAAATTTGGTTGTCTGGAAAATTTTCTACCACATTTTTGACCCTCCAAATGGACGATTTTTCTTAAGATTTACAAGGGGAAGTTGTAGCCCCAGGAACCCTCTACAATTTTTCTTCTTTGAGACAGGTCTAATTCCTCTCCGATCGTATGGAATTTTGGCTCAAAGTTGGCTGTTTGGCAGGTTTTTTAGGCTTAAGAAAATTTTTCTCTACAGAAAAATTTTTTCCTCCCTCCTTTAGACTGATTTTTTGTGCTTTTGAATTGGATTGAGTGTAAAAATGGTCAAAGACCATTCCTTGTCATGTGGGGAGTATGGGCATCTAAAATTTTTGGTTCTTTTGGGAGACAAATTAAAAGGAAAATAGGGGACAACTTAAGGGACAAAAATAGGTGTCTACAGCTTGCCCCTCTTTGCCGGAGTGTCGAAGAGGATCGAAGAAACTCTAGGCAAAGATTGTAGACACCGCATGACTGGATGATTAGAGATTTCTACGGTTTTGCCAATCGTGCAACAAAATTTGCCACATGTCAACCTTAAGCTCATGAGGTCATGGAAGGGGAAATTCACCATCTTGACAAACACACTGGGGAGTTGAACCATAAAAGACATAACTGAAACTTGGAAACAAGAACGAAATCCCGATCTGGTGTTCATTGGGAGCGCAGAGACTCAGAATGAAACATAGTTGTGAATGACAAAGAAACTAACTTGACATAACATGTAAACGCCACTAGTAATGAAACTCTACAAGCAATGTGAACTAAAAGCCCAACTTTGTATCATCAAGGCCAGGGTATGTAAACACAAATGAAAAACCCGACTTTATGTTATCGGGGTAAAGACATGTAAGTTAAAATGAAAACCCGAATGGTGAGTTTGTCGGGTAATGCAAACTTGAAATGAAAGCCGAAATTCGTTCATCGGCCAATGGAAAAATACAAACTTGAAATTCGTTTATCAGGTTAATAGCATGGAAACCCGAAATTCGTTTATCGGGGAGGAAAAGATTTGCAAACCTGAAATTCGTTTATCAGGTTAATTAAAATGGAAAATGAGAACCCGAAATTCATTTATTGGGGATGAAAATGCAAACCTGAAATTCATTTATCAGGTTGATGAAAATGAAAATGAAAACCCGAAATTCGTTTATCGGAAGGAAAATCAAACCTGAAATTCGTTTATCAGGTTGATGAAATGAAAATGAGAACCCGAAATTCGTTTATCGGGGATAAAATGCAAACCTGAAATTCGTTTATCAGGTTGATGAAAATGAAAATGAGAACCCGAAATTCGTTTATCGGGAGGAAAATGCAAATCTGAAATTCGTTTATCAAAGTTGATGAAATGAAAATGAGAACCCAAATTCGTTTATCGGGATGAAAATGCAAACTGAAATTCGTTTATCGGTTGATAAAAATGAAATGAGAACCCGAAATTCGTTTATCGAGAAAAATGCAAACCTGAATTTTGTTTATCGTTATGTAAAATGGAAATGAGAACCCGAAATTCGTTTATCGGGATGAAAATGCAAACCTGAAATTCATTTATCAGGTTGATTAAAATGAAAATGAGAACCCGAAATTCGTTTATCGGGAGGAAAATGCAAACCTAAAATTCGTTTATCAGGTTGATGAAAAGAAAATGAGAACCCGAAATTCGTTTATCGGGGATGAAAATGCAAACCTGAAATTCGTTTATCAGGTTGATGAAAATGAAAATGAGAACCCGAAATTCGTTTATCTGGAGGAAAATGCAAACCTAAAATTCGTTTATCAGGTTGATGAAAATGGAAAATGAGAACCCGAAATTCGTTTATCGGGGATGAAAATGCAAACCTGAAATTCGTTTATTAGTTTGATGAAAATGAAAATGAGAACCCAAAATTCGTTTATCGGGAGGAGAACGAATTTGAAATTCGTTTATCAGGTTGATGAAATGAAAATGAGAACCCGAAATTCGTTTATCGGGGATGAAAATGCAAACCTAAAATTCGTTTATCAGGTTGATGAAAATGATTAAATGAGAACCCGAAATTCGTTTATCGAGAGAAAAATGCAAACCTAAAATTCGTTTATCAGGTTGATGAAAAGAAAATGAGAACCCGAAATTCGTTTATCGGGGATGAAAATGCGAACCTGAAATTCGTTTATCAGGTTGATGAAAATGAAAATGAGAACCCGAAATTCGTTTATCGGGAGGAAAATGCAAACCTGAAATTCGTTTATCAGGTTGATGAAAATGGAAAATGAGAACCCGAAATTCGTTTATCGGGGATGAAAATGCAAACCTGAAATTCGTTTATCAGGTTGATGAAAATGAAAATGAGAACCCAAAATTCGTTTATCGGGAGGAAAATGCAAACCTGAAATTCGTTTATCAGGTTGATGAAATGAAAATGAGAACCCGAAATTCGTTTATCGGGGATGAAAATGCAAACCTGAAATTCGTTTATCAAGTTGATGAAAATAAAAATGAGAACCCGAAATTCGTTTATCGGGAGGAAAATGCAAACCTGAAATTCGTTTATCAGGTTGATGAAATGAAAATGAGAACCCAAAATTCGTTTATCGGGAGAAAAATGCAAACCTGAAATTCGTTTATCAGGTTGATGAAATGAAAATGAGAACCCAAAATTCGTTTATCGGGAGAAAAATGCAAACCTGAAATTCGTTTATCAGGTTGATGAAATGAAAATGAGAACCCAAAATTTGTTTATCGGGGATGAAAATGCAAACCTGAAATTCGTTTATCAGGTTGATGAAAATGAAATGAGAACCCGAAATTCGTTTATCGGGAGTGCAAATGCAAACCTGAATTTTGTTTATCAGGTTAGTAAAAATGGAAATGAGAACCCGAAATTCGTTTATCGGGTGAAAATGCAAACCTGAAATTCGTTTATCAGATTAATGAAAATAGAAAATGAGAACCCGAAATTCGTTTATCGGGTTGATGAAAATGAAAACCCGAAATTCGTTTATCGGGTTGATGAAAATGAAAACCCGAAATTCGTTTATCGGGGATGAAAATGCAACACCAACCTGAAATTCGTTTATCGGGAGTGCAAATGTAAACCTGAAATTCGTTTATCAGGTTACTAAAAATGGAAATAATAACCCAAAATTTGTTTATCGGGTGAAAATGCAATAAGAATGACACGCACACGGAGCCATGCCATTGGGCTTACCCATGAAATGAAGTGTAAAAGGCAACTAGTAATTAACCCTAACATGACTGGATTGTAAACTAGAACATGAAGCCCTAAACGGTAAATGACAGTATCATTTAAACTGAGAGGTTTGACTGGGAATTCAGTGCACCCTCTCCCAAGTGACGATCACCTGTGAGGTTGATTGCTTCATTAAGGGTTGGCGTGAATCACCCTTTTAAAAATGTGAAAAAAAGACCATTGGGTATCAAGATAGTTCTCAGGATTAGTGCGTCCCTTGTTGTTTATGAAGGATATCCAATCAATAAAAATTTGCCCCAGTGTCGTTGATTTTAGCATCCACTTTATTTTCGTGTACCTGCAGGTACTCAAAACAATAAGGAGATATTGAGCAAAGAAAACTCGAATTGGTCAGTGTCATAACATACAAAATGTCAATCTTAGTGAACATTGACTATAAGCAAGGTGACCGAGCTCGGTAAGAGCGCCTACGTATCCCACCACGGAATCAGGTCGAACGTAGTTCGATTTAACAGATGATTTTCACATATTTGACAACTAAAAAATCAACAACAAGAAGAACAACTACAAACAAACAAACAAAATGGCAATATGTGAGTTAGATAGAAGTACATGAATAAATAATACAGGTACATGGGAGCAATCTTAGTAAAAATCGTGCCATCACCGTATTAACACCGCTTTGCCTTTCATTCTAAATTATTTGGACCCGATCACGCAATGCTTTGGATCCATCGAATACGTGCCTCTTAAAGGCCAATGACTGTGTTGAGAGAACGACATAGAGGCAACCGATAAGCCTAACTTCAGTCAACAAATTTCGATTAAATACTTTCCTAGACGTGGACCCAGAGAAGTCATCAACCTCTTATAAAAATCGAGACTTTGACCGTTTGCTCGATTTGCCTCTTCCTCAGTGCCTTTTCAGGTTTTCACTAAGGTTCCCCTCTCTTTTATTTTTATTTTTATTTTTGCATTTTTCCGCACACCCTCCTTTTGCCTAGGTCGTCCTGTAGGGTTTTTAACCCAGCCTATCTTTTGCTTTTGGTTTTCTTTTTTTTTTTTTTAACAAACAAAGGTGCCCTTTCCGGTTTTTCACCTAGGAGGTCCAAGTAAACGGCAAGGTGTGGGAGTAAACGGAAGACGTCTGGCTAAGTAATCGCCTTTCCCAATGCATGCGAAGTTTAGTTTTCAAAGTTTTTCGGCATCAGTAAGGCTGTCTTCCCTGTAATTGGGATAGACATGTTGACATCAACTGCCGAGACTGAACAAACTGCTCCCTTTCAGCCTATGCAGAACTTACAATAGTTAGGGTTAGAAATGGGTTAAGTCGTGTGATTGGTAAAAATTGGGATTATCTTAACAACAAACTTGCCCCAATTTAAGATGATAAGGCGCTTTGGTTGGAAAGAACATAGCTACAATGGATAGAAAAGCGGGTTTGTGATATGAGAAAAACTGGTTATGTCCCTTATCTAAAAATTTGCCCCAATTTTGGGCTGAGAGCCTTACTTGAAGGCAATTGACTGAACTGAGGAAATAGATTTGAAATATGGTTGGGCTTGTATCCCCTTAAAAAAAATTTGCCCCAGTTTTATTATAACAAACTGAGTTTTGTTGGGAATTTGTTTTGGTCAGTCTCTTGCACACTATTTCTTTTTTTTTTTGCCACCCAAAACAACAATTTTGCCCCAACATCATAAATGAGCTCAGTTCCAATTTGTTTTTACAGAAAAGGCTAGGGACAAAGCATAATTAAAACGAAATATAGGCAAATAAAAAGAAAAGATATGAAAGGGTTTAGTCCGGATGTGGGTAAAAAGGGAAAGAAAATAACAGGTAGAATTCTATCATACGTTCTGCAATGACTTAAAGGTTTACAGTCTGCCAAATCAGATGAAAAACCTTTTTGACCATGTCCGCATTTATCGGTTGAGGGAAAACCTGTCCATCCATCTCCGTAAGGATAAGAGCTCCTCCTGATAATACTTTGTGTACAATGAATGGACCCTGCCAGTTAGGAGCAAACTTGCCCTTCGCTTAGTCCTGTATTGGCAATATGCGTTTCAAGACTAGATCGCCAGCTTGAAAATGTCTGGGCTTGACTTTCCTGTTGTAAGCTCGGGCCATCCTCCGTTGATAACATTGGCCATGACACACAGCTGTTAGCCATCTTTCATCAATGAGTGCAAGCTGTTCATGTCTGAGCCTTACCCATTCTGCATCTTCTAACTTAGCCTCCATAAGAATGCGTAGAGAAGGGATCTCTACTTCCGCTGGCAAAACAGCTTCCATTCCGTACATGAGGGAGTAAGGCGTTGTCCAGTAGATGTCTAGATGTGGAAGTCCGATAACCCAGCAGTGCATATGGCAGCTTTTCATGCCAATCACGCTGACTGTCAACCATCTTTCGAATAAAGGCTCTTCTCTTAAGATTCTTGTTGGCTGCTTCGACTGCCCATTCATTTTTGGCCTGTAGATGGTGGAATTCCGATGCTTAATCTTGAATTGGGCACAAAGACCATCTACCATGTCATTGTTCAGATTCTTGACATTGTCGATAACCAATGTATCAGGGATCCCAAAGCGGCAAATGATGCTCTTTGATCTTTAAGCTCATTTCCGGCTTAAACTTTCTTGGCTTCTGCCTTACAGGCTGGCATTTAGGATCGGTGGAGAGTTTGTGAACCGCGATATCTGTTGAAATATCGGGCATATCATCATAAGATCAAGCAAAGACGTCTTGGAACAAAATCAAAAATTATATCCTCTATTTCTTCTGCCCTCTAGTCAAGTGTATGCTGATTTTAACCTCTCTTACGTCCGTATCTGTCCCAATGCTTACCGTTTCTGTTTCTTCCAAGTTAGGCTTTGGTTTTTTCTCGTGTCGCCCGAATTCATTTTCAATATCACACTCGTCCTCATCACTCTCAGACTAGAGTGTAGAATCAGGGTCGGGTGTGATACCGAAATTGCACTCATCGGCCTCATAAATGGTAGTATCCAAATGATCAAAAGCATTGATTTTGGGCCATCTGAGAGAAAATAAAGCATGAAATGAAAGAAAACAAAATGAACTAAAACATCTTAAAGAAAAAAAGTTCTCTTTAATCGAAGATTTGTACAAGTGATCCTAGAGAACATAAACTTGACATTCATTGGCCATCCTATAAAAATCAATTGTCTTCAAAATTCACCTCCAAAATAGATGAATACGAAGGCAATATCATGATTGTACTTGCCTTACTAATCAAATTGTTTTCAAGATTTATTTTCAAAACAGATGAATGAGATGAATCATGAATACAATGTTGTGAATGCACATACTTCTTGACTAGATGGCATAAACAAAACGACTTAAGAAGTACAAAACATACATAAAAAGATGAAATTAAAAGGAGCAAAACTAAAAATAATATCCTTTCAAATTTATCGAAACTCCCTATGAATAGGGAGATCATCAGATGTCCAATTGTGCAGTTGGTCGATCTCAGCAAATGGCAGCTCAATGTCATCCTCCTCCGCCTACTCTTGAATAATTACCCCCACAAATAATTCGGCTATCCCTTGGATAAGGTCTTCCTTTTCAGCCTCATCTGCATCAGGAGCCATAATGGCGGCAGAACATGAGAAAGTAATCTTAAGAGGTGGAATGACAATAGGCAATGCTCGACCTTCTTGTTCAGCTCTCTTCAGCTCCTTAATCTCCCTCAACTGCCTGGCATTCGGGCAAAAACCGAGCTCAAATGTATTCATCTGCGTTGGTAGATCAATAGGGTGTATTATGCCTTGCAAATTCATATACAAATCTAGATGTGTATAAGAGACACGCAGCATTTCCTTTGCAATCTATTACACTCGCCTTATCCCAGACAACTTTCATTGATGATTGCTCTCCAGGCCCTCGGCTGACAGAGACCACATCATAAGCTAGGAAAGGCACCGGAGTATGTCGCTGCTTTCTCCAACTTCCTCCTTGACCATCATGGCATGGTCATCTTCGCAAATAAGAATCGGCTTAAGCTCGTAAATCCATGAAGCCAATTATTCAAAGATGACGGAATATGTTGTGCATTGGATTGGGACGTCCCAGCATAAATTGTATACTCCAACAATTGGAAGAACCTGGCAAGTGACCTGATGAACAGATGGACCGACTTCCAAAATAAGGTTTATCTCTCCGGTGGCTTGTCTTCGAGCCCCGTCAAATCTCGGATCACCATGGATGAATTCTTGACCAGGTCATGAGAGATTCCCAGCTTATCCAATGTCTTCAAAGGACAAATATTTAAAGCAGACCCATTATCAACCATGACCCTAGGCAAATGCCGCCCCTCACATCTAACCGAGATGAATAGAGCCTTGTTGTGGTAGCTCCCTTCAGAAGTTAAGTCATCATCAGAAAAACAAATTTGGTTTAATGCCAGCACACTGCCCACTAACCCAGCAAGTTTGTCTAGTGGGAATGTCATGAGACACATGGGCCTCACTCAAAATCTTCAATACTGCCTCCTTGTGTAGCTCGGATGTTAACAATAAGTTGAGCATAGAAATTTGTGAGGGCATCTTATTCAGCTGCTCCACTACTGAATATTCATTTTTTCTGATCAATCTTAGAAAGTCCTCCACATCTTTGTCTGTTACAGCCTTAGGGGCCTGCATAGGTTCTTTACCTTTGCTGGATTGTTCGACCTCAAAACTGTTGTCATTTGTGATTCGGCCTGACCTCGTGACAGCGGACACTTCCTCCTTAGAAACTGGCTTTCTACCGACTATCACAGCTGAGGGTTGGTAATTCCACGGTACTGCATGTGTGCTCTCAATTGGCAATTGTGTTGGCAGTTCAATCACAACGGGATCCTGGGGTTCTACCTCAAACGGATCCACGTCTATGATAAAAGGCTTAGATGGCTCCGAATCCAAATAAAATGGTTTGATCTGAGTCATTGTCACTTCTTTGATTGCTCTTTCTTCCTGTTCTTCGATCTCCGCTTCTATACAAACCATCCCAACATGAGACTCATGCCGTGTTAGCGGATTAGTGTTTACTTCAGGAGCCCTTCGTTCCGGCCTCCTAATGATAATCTCTCGTGCATCGATCATGTCTTTCACCTTGTTCTTCAACGTCCAACAATTAGAGGTGGAATGCCCTGGGGCTCCAGAATGATAGGCACAGCGGGCATTGGCGTCAAACCTATCCGAAACTCCCCTCGGATACTGAGACACATCTAGATAGGATTCAATCTCTCCGTCGATCTCAACTGCTCATATAGTTGCTCGATGGGCCGTCCCAAGTTGGTGAAATTGCGGGGTGGTCTGCCATGTGGTCTGGCTTGGTTGGGGTTTGGTGGAGGGAAGTTATTTGGCTGGTTGGGTCTTTGACTGTTTGGGGATTGTGGTCTTGGATTATAATATGGGAGCTGTGGATTAGGCACGGGCACTTGTACTAGTGTTTGGTATACGGGTTGAGGATAGTATTGAGGTGGTGCTATAAAAGGGTTGTAGGTTAGGTCTTTGGTATTGATGGAAATTACGTGGTGGTTGGCGGTTGGGTTGGTTGAAAATAAAAGTCACTTCCTCTTCCTTCTTGTCAGCCTTCTTGCTCAGGGGTTTCTTAGCCACAGACGTGCTCCCCTGCATGGATTCTATCTGAAGTTTGAAGGCCGTCATGTCAATAATTTTCCCGCTTTTCAAGCCCCTTTCAACAGCCTCTTTTTGCTGGACGATTTCTGAAAAGGATTTGCCAATAGACCTGGTCAACTTTTCATAGTAAGGAGGTTATTGTGTCTCAATACAAATGTATTTCACCATCTTTACTCATCTTGTGTGACCGATTTACGGATTATAGGTCTCATTAAATACCATGATAACGCATCTCCCTCAAGGCTTCTGGAAAATACCCTCATTGCTATCCGAGGACCGCTCGTCGGATTCCCCAACAAGTTGCAGAACATTTTAAAGTGAGCTACCGGATCCCCAGTGCCATTGTACTTTCGAAATTCTGGGATTTTAAATTTTGGCGGCAATTGCACCTCGGGGAATAGACATAGATCTTGGTAGTCGATAGCTGTAAATTTATCAAACTTAAAAACAATTCATGAAACTATCAAAGCCGCTCCATCTATTTCAATAGGGCATCATTGACAGTGGTACAGGGGGTGGTGGTGGCATTAATTCAGCTTCCTCTCCCGGGGTATACTCCAACTCAAGAGGAGGTGGTGGTGATGGAATTGGACCTGTCAGTGGTGGCATTGAAGTTGGAGGAGGTTGATTTTGTGGTGGTGGGGGTATCTAGCATCCCCATACCGGGATTAGATATATAAGGAGGCAGCATCTCCTAATTGGCGGGGTGAGGCCCATAAGTCCACAAACAGATGGAATCTATTGCCTATACCATTGCATTTCTTGATTCATATTGGACATAGCAGCCATCATAGATTCCATCTGTTTGTGCAACTCTGCTATCTCTGGGTTTTGATCCCCACTGGTCCCTTCCACATCTTTTGCCGATACGGTGCTCATACTGTTTTCAAATTAGAGTTTATGTGCACGCGAACGGGTATAAATAGGGCTGCGTTGGGCAGCTATTTTGACACTTAGTACCTTCATATTAAAACATAAAAAAAAAGAAAATTCAGATATATATAAACAAATATAATAATAATAAGTTTACAGCATAAAATGTGGTTCCTTCCCCAGGAACCCTAAAAATAAAAAAAAGCTATAAAGGGGACGAAGCCTGTTTGAACTTATTCGGCGAGGTCCTTTAGATGGTCTCGTGTCTTCATCATTTGCTCCTCGTACCGTAGAAGCTTGCTACATGCTGATTCAGCAGCCCCATTGTGCATTTGGCGTCCCAGATCATCGGCCATATCGGTGCATGCCCTCTTTCTGATTGTATTCCTGCTCTCGAATACAGGATTGCTGTTCTTGAAGTCTTTTGTAATCTTGCCTGTGCTTATCTTGAGCTATCTTCCTTCCCACTCCTGTAGCAAATAGGGCACTTTGGTCGCCTTTCCAATTACTCGAGCGGAACTCATCTGCATGAAATACATGTTAGCCTTACCTGAGGCTTGTACCCCTTCAGAGCCTTTATAAAATAAACACGCAAGCTTGCAAATCCCAGTATAGGTTATGTACCTAGGGATAGGTATGCAATTCTATACACAGGGTATCCGACAGGGTATCCCTTCTACGGCTAATGATGTGCAATAAGTAGCCTACGGGGGCCCTACAACTCTGGGGTTAGCCTAAATACACACAAGGGATAATAAAACTTAGGAAACATGTCGCGGGGATGGGTCTCCTGTTTGGGTCTGGCAACCATATGCCTTTGACCCTACCTAAGGCTTATGAAATACAAAAATCAAAATTTACTCTTTCTTGCGGGAAGTAGATACAAAGCCGTACATGGCCAAAGTAAATCATACGAATCAGAAAAACTAATTACTATTACATAACAAAATTGTAAAGCTATTTACTATTACAAGCCAGATAAATGGGTGGGTCTTACCGCCTCGTGTCTAGTGTCCTAAACAAGGTCCACACGGTTCTGCCCTATGGTTTAAGCTATATGACCATGAGGCTAGACTTACTAATGCAATCTAGATAGGCTTGGTTTCCGAACCTTCAGACTTTGGGCCCAAAAATAAAATCCGTCAATTCCAATGGGCCTTATCGTCGGTGGTTGGGTGATCGCCGCAGATACCGTTACGTGCACATTGTGTCACGACCGCATATCTGGGTATATCATCTTAATTCCTACAGTGAATGTGGGAACGACACCCACAAAAATAGAACATGCAATAAATGAGACATGTGTTATGGACATGTTCACTTATAGGCATCTAGATTGTATGTTATAGCCAGATGTTCTGGCTCTAAAGGTTTGATGCACCCCAGCAGCCCAAAAATTCTTCCCCCAAATTAACCACAAACAGGTATAATAGCAAGATATATTAAAACATGTACAATAAAGCAAGAACAAATCACACCATAAGTAGACAGGATATGGCACGTAAAACGAGACCTAAATCGAGCAAATTGGCACTCAAGACAGCAAACATAGTGAAATACAGTAAAGCAAGTGTAAAATAATTTGAAAAGAACAAAGAAAGTAACAGATAGCATGCGGCACATAAAATGAGACCTAAAATCCGTAAATCGGTACACAAGATAGTAAAAATGGTGAAATACGTTAAAACAAGTGCAAATTAATTGAAAAGAACAAATAAAGTAATATATAGTATATGGCACACAAAATGAGGTATAGAGCCAGTAACATAGCACACAAAAATAGGTAAAAATTAGCCGATTTATAATGAACGGGGTAAAATTGAGAGAAACGCGTTAAATTCGTGCGCCGGGATTCTCAAAGTCCCCAGTGGAGTTGCCACGTTGTCGCGCCCCCCTTTACCGCGTGTTTACCGACCCGCGGTCTGGCCAGCACCGGTGGGACCGGCACCGTGGCCACGTGTGGTGCTCGTGAAATAGGTGATTGCATGCAAAAATCCTACTTACAATTTACAGACATAAATTACCTACTTACTATTACGAATTTAAATGAATCAGCTATGTACTATTACATAACTATTAATGCGACAATGAATTGTATATCGGCAGCTCACTTAGGGAAAACAAGACTGGAGTCGCCACCCGGTGTGCTGGTGCGCCAGGACACAAAAATACATCAAAATTTAAAAAGAAAATAAACCCTAATTTAGATTGACTCCTGGTCCATGTAACTCAAGAAAATGAGTTTGGGAATCCTGTTGTAAAATGGGAAGGTTTGGGATGGATTTGAATTTCCCTCGGCACCCACTTTACCCGACGTTGGACCGGTTGCGTGATTTTATCGCGTTTCCCTTTTCAATTTTAGTATTCATTATTGCCGGCTTTGTAGCATACGTGTGTTTTGGGATAGTTTAAAAGTTCTCTAATAAAATATGTACATGTTAATGAGGAAACGAAAATAAATGGTAAATATTAATATTAACAGATAGATTTAGCCCGGGTCCAATTAAAAGTCGACACATTGAGCTTGTAGTGCCCTTTAACTCCCAAGGGGTAAAAATAGTCATTTATCATGTACGCCGTAGTTTATTTCTAGCCCAATTTTATATTATTGATACAATTATTAAGTCCTGGGCTAAATTGAATTTGATTCAAATATTTAACGTCTAGTTGTGCAACTAATCCAAAATTTGAGGGCAAAAGAGTAAATTCACATAATTTAACAAGTAAGATAAGGCATATACACATCTATATTGTATAACAGACATTAAAATAAAGCACCATTTGGCACAAAATCAATTAATTCCAAAATACATGATTTGAAGTATATTTACAATTTGGAGTTCAGAAGGGCTAAACAGTAATTTCACAATCAAAGGGTAATTAAAACGTATTAAAATGCCAAACAGAAATCAAAGTAAAACTTGGTGGTTATTGACATAAAACATGTAATTTGGAAGAAATTTGAAGAGAAAAAATAGTAATATTAAAGAAAATTCCTTAAGGGCCTAAATGTAATTTAAAAAAATTATTTGAGGGCTAAAAATGCAGAAATTTGAAATCTGGAGGGCCAAAACGCAAATAAAATTTTTTTCTGAAATTTTGGAAATTTTTTTTTTTTTTGAATGCCACGCCATCGTTGACGTGGCGCAATCTGGTGGTGCCACGTCATCGATGACGTGGCGCAATTTGGGAAGTGACACGTCATCAATGACGTGGCATCAAGTGGGCCCTATCAGAAGGGCCTAAATGTAATTTAAGAAAATATTCTCGGGGTAAAATAAAAAAAAATTGAAATATGGAGGAGTAAAATGGAAATAAAAATTTTCTAACCTATCCTTTTTTTTTTTTCTGCAGATTTTTGTGGGCTACCGGCCTTCTTCCACCACGCTTTTGACCCACCAGATGAACGATTTTGCTTCAGGTTTGAAAAGAGAAGTTGTAACTCCAGGAACCCTCTACAACTTTTATTTTTTGAATTTACTCCAGTTCCTCTTTCATCGCTTGAAATATTGGCTCAAAGTTGGTTGTCTGGAAAATTTTTCTGCAGATCCTCGGGACCAACAGCCTTTTTCTACCACGTTTTTGACCCTCCAAATGGACGATTTTGCTTAAGATTTATAGGGGAAGTTGTAGCCCCTGGAACCCTCTACAATTTTTCTTCTTTGTATTTAGTCTAATTCCTCTCTGATCGTATGGAATTTTGTCTCAAAGTTGGCTGTTTGGCAGGTTTTTAGGCTTAAGAAAATTTTTCTCTGCAGAAAATTTTTTTCCTTCCTCCTTTAGACTGATTTTTTGTGCTTTTAATGAATTGGATTGAGTGTAAAAATGGTCAAAGACCATTCCTTGTCATGTGGGGAGTATGGGCATCTGAAATTTTTGGTGAAAAATGGGTGAAAAATGCAGAGAAAACTTGGCCAAGAGAAATAATTTAGCGCGTATTTTTTTTTTTTTTTTTTAAATTTTACCTAATTAATTAATTTAATTTCTAATTTAATTAATAACAGCTAATTAATTAATAATAATTTAATAATTTTTTTTAAAATCTAAAAATTCAATAATATTAGAACTCATTCTTAGTATTTCAAAAGTATAAAACGCATAAGAATAATTAAACATCATAACATAAATTAAGAAGGAATTAAAGGATAAATTGAAAGAAAATCAAAGAGCAGGTTAAAAAGACATTAAAAAGAAAAAATTAAAAGAAAATTGAGAGACAAATTAAAAGGAAAATAGGGGACAACTTAAGGGACAAAAAATAGGTGTCTACAACAGCTACAGAAAAGACCTCATGATAGTCAATATGGGTCCTCACCACCCATCAATGCATAGTGTTCTTCGACTCATCGTTAGTTTAGATGGTGAAGATGTTATTAACTGTGAACCAATATTGGGTTATTTACATAGAGAAATGGAGAAAATTGCTAAAAGTCATCTTATGAACAATTATACAATATTTTCCCTATGTAACACATTAGGATTATTTAGCTCCTATGTTCACAGAAGCAATAATCGTAAATGGCCCTGAACAATTAGGCAATATTCAAGTACCTAAAAGAGCTGGCTATATCTGAGTCATTGTATTGAAGTTGAGTCGTATAGCTTCCCATTTGTTATGGCTTGGCCCTTTTATGGCAGATATTGGTGCATAGACCCCTTTCTTCTATATTTTGCAAGAAAGATAATTGATATATGACCTATTCAAAGCTGCTACCGGTATGCGAAGATGCATAAATTTTTTTGTATTAGAGGAGTATAAGATCTGCCTCATGGCTGGGTAGACAAAGGTTTAGACTTTTGCAATTATTTCTTAAGAAGGGTCACTGAATATCAAAAGCTTATTACACACAATCCTATTTTTTTAGAATGAGTTGAGGGATAGGCTTTATTGGTAGAGAAAAAACACTAAATTGGGGTTTATTAGGACAAATACTACGAGCTTCCTGAATAAATGACAATGGGATCTTCGTAAATTTTATCATTATGAGTGTTACGACGAATTTGATTAGGAGGTTTAATGGAAAAAAGAAGGGGATTCATTAGCTCATTATTTAGTACAAATTAGCGAAATGACAGAATCCATAAAAATTATACAACAGGCTTTGGAAGGAATTCTAAGGAGACCTTATGAGTATTTAGAAATCTGACGCTTTGATAAAGGAAAAGATCCCAGATGGAATGAATTTTGATTATCGATTTATTTGTAAAAACCTTCTCCGACCTTTGAATTGTCGAAACAAGAACTTTATGTGAGAGTCGAAGCCCCAAACCGAGAATTAGGAATTTTTCCGATAAGAGATCAGTGTGTTTTTCTTTGGAGATGGAAAATTCATCCATTGGGTTTTATCAATTTGCAAATTCTTCCTCAGTTAGTTAAAAGAATGAAATTAACTGATATTATGATGATACTAGGTAGCATAGATATCATTGTCGGAGAAGTTGATCGTTAAAATGATAAAATTGATACAACCGAACTACAAACTATTAGTTCTTTTTTGCAAACTATAATCCTTAAAAGAAGTCTATGGGATCATATGGATGCTTGCCCCTATTTTAACTCTTGTATTATGAATCACAATAAGTGTACTCATGGTTTTTGGTTAGAAAGAGAAATATCTGTAGGGATACAACCACGTATTGGACCTAAATATACCAGCCCTTTAGAAATTCTTCAATCTCTAGCAGACGGTACAAAGCTACTTTTCAAAGAAAACCTTCTTCCATATAGAGGAAATGCTCATTTATTCAGTATCGAACCATCCATCGCAATCATGTCAATTTCTAAGTTATTTAGTAATTACTTTTGGCTATTGCCTTGTTCTAGCCAATCTTACTATTGGTGTTTTTTGATGGATCGTCATTTCAAGTATTGCTCCTATTAGACTTCTTATGTTGAGATATGGATCAAATAATAAATATTCCTTTTTATGTGGTCCAAGGGCTGCTGCTCAATCAGTTAATTATTGTGAAACACCATTAACTCTATGTGTATTATCAATATCTCTATGTGTGATTTGGTGAGACATAAAATTTACCCTATTTTCTTAAGAAGAAAGTTAAATATACATTTTTCATTTTTTTATTCATCATTCGAGTTGATGACCTAAAGCAGATAGTTATATGGGTAAAGAAAACGGCTTCCAAATTTTCATTAAATAAAATTGAGTCTCGTTTCATATGTACAAGAACTATAAGTAAATATAAGTAGTAGATACTCTTTACCTCAAGATTGGTTACTTATTCATCATGGCTTGAAGCGGGTTCAAAAGATCAATTCTATGGGATTTTTATTATCTTATTGCCATAGGTGTATTAATATAATGGTAGGTTGAGCAAAAATGAGTGGATGATTAGGAAGATGAAAATACACAAAGGATTAGCAATGGAGATTCCGTAAGTTATCCAAGGGGTATTTTGTATATAAAAGGAATTCGAACTAGGGCTTTAAGTTGGTAGAAATGATCAAAGATTTATTCCCCACGATTTTGATCAAGAGTATGTTCCCATCCACAAATTATTTCTTCAATTAAGAAAATGGAAGAGAATAAGTAATAATTCTAGGCATTCTCTTAATGCATTTGGAAAGATCTCATCTCATAATTATCCATGACTGTTTATGTCTCTAGCATGAACACTTGATGAAATGTGGAGAGAAGTGAGGTAAATGACCGATACTACTGGAAGAATTCCTCTTCGGATAATAGGTACTATAACTGGTATTCTTGTGATCGGTTTAATAGTTGTTTTTATTGTTCATCTTCCGAATTGGGTTCATCCCTATAGTAATCAAATGAATTCAGTTGTAGATATGAAAATGTAAGAACTCAGTAGGATTCCTTTCTTTCTTTGTCTGATTCGAGGGTGAAGGGCCTGTTGAGTTCTTAAGAATCATACTAGTTTTTTCGTCTAAATGACAAAATAGATTTCCCTTCTGTTCTTTCAAAAATCCCATTTTTTTTTTTGATGATATTTTTGAAAAAATGAACTTGATTAAATGATTCAAAACACCTGCCCCTTCACATTATCTGTCGAAACATTCATTTCATAGAAGAAAGAAGGAATCACTCAATTTGTTGAATGATACAATATATATATATATATATATATATATATATATTTGTAGACTAAATACTGTTCAAATACTTTCTATACCAATAGAACTTTCCTCTATTTATTTGACTTTTTACTCTATTTTAGTTTCTCATCAAAATTGAAAATTTTTATAATAAGTTATATTTAATCAACAAAATTCACCTCTTGTTTTTTTATTTGTCCACTACTTCTTATACTTATGTTTTATACTTCATTATTTTATTTCGTCACAAATCAAAAGAAGTTTTGATACACCTGGAAAAATTGAAAGCAAGGCCAAGAATCTTTGAAGGACATGATCAAGAATCATTACTCTTTCGACACAAGAAAGGGAATTTTCTAAACCCCTTCCTTTTGTTGAAAGACTAGGACGACAAATAATCTCTCATCTAAAATTGTTTGTTTCCTGCATTTATCCCTTCTATTACTATTACCTGATTACTTCTGTGCAGTATCTAATCCAATTGGATTCTATTTAGAATATAAAACTATTGATCCATCTTATGACGTTGAAATTTGGAAATTTGGCAATAGTAACATTGCCACATCACCCTAATTTGGATAAAAAAAATTTGAACCTTCTCGAACCTTCAAAATCTACATACTATAGACTGGCAATGCGACACAAGAAATTCCCAGTATCTCATAGAAAAAAGTACAAACAAGAAAAGTCAATAAATCCGCAAGTCTAGAAATTCATTTCGGCCAATTGAACCTTCTCGAACTATTCTTTCTAAGAACCAAAAAGGTTTGTTCCAAAATAACAGATGCAAAGAGGAACAAAAGGCCTTGGATAGGTAATGGATCTTGAAGTACTATTTCTGCATCTCCCTAACTAAATTCACCTAGATTAATTACTCATTAATGTTTGATCAAATTTGATAGATTCACCCTAATGAGTGCTGAAACAAGAAGTTTTGGTCCTGGGGGGATAATATCAATCACTTGACGCCATCCATATCTGTTATGGTTATTTCATATCCACCATTTTCTTTTCCTATGATTTTACTTACTATACCTACTGCTGTAGCATTATAAATTGTATTGTTACTCTTGCTCCCGTCGAGATAAATCTAACACCTTTCCCTGTTCTCGCCCATGTATATGGGATATTTTAAGAAGTGAACATCTTTTTTAGTGGCGGGGTCGGAGAAAAGAATAGGAAAGCTGATTTTGCTATATTTAAGACTAGGGACAGGTTCTATCAGAAGAATATTTTTTTACTGGGGCGAAAGCTCTAAAAAGACAAATTGCTCATCTTTTCTTTAATCTCGAGAGAAATACGATTGCCGGGAGGAGGGCAAGGGACTAATTCAACCCTTCCACTAAAATAAGAACAACCTCTACACTCAAACCCCTTTTTTTACCATTATCAAGATCTTGTTTCAGTTGCATATCATAAGGAGGTTGAACTAATTAATTGCTTCAAATATAGTATCAGGAAGTACTGCCTGTGGAACCTCAATATCTATGGGCTTATTAGCTAAATGACAATTGGCACATACAATACGCCCAGTCGCTTCTAGTGGATTTTCATAGCCTTGTTGTGCAAAAATGGGATATGCATTTGAAATGATTGTCCGAGTTATGATATATATCATGAGAGATACGCAAATAGATCAAGTAATCTGTTCCTTTATCCAGGAAAAAATATTTCTAGTTTCCGTGGTTCAATCATTGATCTCAAAATTTCTATAATAAGTGGGGTAAGTCGCTAGTATAGTTCCTTATCCATGATTCTGCTAGTTACTGGAACAAATTTAATTGAATAATATAGGATGAATTTCCCAGACGGGTCGAAATAGAATGCGTAAGTACGATTTTCTTGTTTATGTACAACTACAAAGTAACAAACGTTCTAGATTAATATCAGTGGATCTTTCTGTTATCAGTCATTCATTGATTGATCAATAACTACAAGTGATACGAGATAAGCCACTTAAATAATAGAAAATCCAAATTTAAAAATTGTATCAAGTATGACTGAAAAGGTGGAAACAAGACCAGACACAATTTGATCATTATGAACAAATCCAAAAATCTTTGCAGATAGAGCCAACCATTAGTTCCCAACCATTGGGTGAATGGAATCTGATACATAAATCTGTTAATAAAAGAATAGAAAATGCTTTGACTATGTCGCTTAAGTTATACAAGAATTCTTGGGCCCAACAATTAAGAATAACAAGTTCTTCATCACCCAAAATAGAATAACTGCATAGAATAACAAAATAGATTATATTTGTTGAGAAGTGCAAAATCGTATGGACCCGATCCTCGTGTATATTGATTAATTGGATCATTTCTTTTTGGATTCCTATGTGAAGTTTTTGTAAATGTGTCTCTGAGTATTCCTTGATCATTTCATCCAATAAAAGGAGTTCCTCTAATTCTATGAATTTTTCTAGAATACTCTTTTCTTTAATGTGATCAGTCAAGAAAATTTCAGATTGCCTAGCATTCCACCAATTACTAACACAAGACTCCAGACTTTTATTAAATGAGAGAGAAAGCCACCAGGAAAAAAATACTATAGATACAAGATCAAAGTGGGGGTGAATGGGTTCTTTTTGCCATTTTTTCATCTGTGCATTGTTTCAACCCACATCATTCGTCGACTCCATGCAAACGAATATTTCTTTCACGCATGAGTTCTATACAAGGTATGAAATCTATAAATATATTTTTCTGTGTGGTTATTGAATCTAAAAAGAATTGAGAAATCAACTAAGAATCCACTTCGAATGAAGAAATACTAAAAAAATATCGTATCTTTTTCTGATATTTCAATCATTCAACAATTGTTTTATTTCAATGAATGATCGAAAGAATTAAGTAATGAATATTAGTTAAATTTTGAGATGAAAGAACTCCTTTATCTATTAAATATCAAAATATCCAATATTTGAAAATAAATTCATTGATTTCCTACAATGTCAGGAATAGAATGATTGAGGGAAAGAGATTGTGATAATCAAAGTGGAAAAACAAGACAGAAATTGGCTAGTTATCATTATCAAGAAATCTAATTGTTATTTTTGTATTGGTCACTAAGGAACACGAAGGAAAGGAGAAAAATAAACATTGATTGACAAAAAAATAATTTACAAGATAGGATTTATCTATATCAATTCCAGCAAATATTGAAATTACAAAGAAGATCAATTTCTTTATACCAAAATGATTTGATAAATGGGATGAATCTATTATTTCGATTTGTTACTTGTTTGAATTGAGTTCTGGGTATTTTTATACGTATAAAAACCACAAAAAGAGTTTTGTTTTATGGTTGTCCTGCCTTCTTTGGCACAAATAAAACTTCTGATGAAACTTTAGACCTAAGTGATGTTATAGAAAAAAGAAGATTCTTGCATTTTTCCCTCCTACTAAGAAAGTGTCTATTTTTCACGCATTTCTCAAAACACTTCGATTGGTACGCGAATAGAACAAGAAATTGGCCAATTCGGCTACTTTTTTTTCAATTTCTCGTGGAGTCAAATTCTTATCAGTACAAGTTAACAAAATAGTTTCGTAGCCTCGAATATCTATATAAAGGACAGGGCACACATAAGTACCCTCTTTAACTTCTTTTCGAATGGAATGATTATCTTTTATAAGGAATTGGATGAATATGGGATGATTTTTTCTAGGAAATCCCAAAAAAAAAATACACACTGTGCCTTCCTTTCTATCAAATGATCATAACCACCACTGACATTCTAGGAAATTGTGCACCACAAATAGGAGTTAATAAAGAGACCCGCGATTCCGTAGAAAGACATCAGAGTCACTTGTGGAAAAAAACTATTTGTTGTGACGGAAAAAATATCAAATTTCTACCAAGATAACTGAAAGTTCTAACCAATAAGTATCCTAATGAACCTAAAAAAAGGATAAATGCCTAGTACAAAGTACTTATATTTCGAGACCCTTTTATAAGTTCTATCCATATATATATAAGTCTGTCTGTTCTGATTGCCAACTCATACTTGATACGATTACATTTTATTAGAATTGAGAGAATACCTCAAATTAATTTGACTTTACTTTTTTGTTTCCGAAATAACTCTCATCAACAAGCACTAGTTTGATGTAAACCTTTAGGAGTAATGCATCAAACTAATTAAATCTAATAAATCTAAAATAATAACATACCCTTCACACAATCCCACTATACATATAGATCCACCGATATTCTACTTCGGTCATCCAGTGATCCTAATCTATTTGAAAACAGCTAAAACTCATTTACCTATATATCATGTTTCTGCAGACATAAGAGTTCCTTCTTTGATGTTTGGCAAAAATCACATGTTATACCAAATTCTACTACATACATATATGTGTGTTATAATACAAATCTCAGTTTTGAAAAAAGTGGAAGAGATTGAATCCCATCGGATCTAAATAATCTTAGTTTCTTGAACATGAAGAGATAAAGAAGCCATTGCATTTGCCGGAATTACTATGCCTACCTAAAGGCACAAAAATAGAGCGAAAGCTGAAATTCGTCACAGAATGGGTACCTCGGTTTATTATTTCTACCTGTTATAATTATTTATAAATAAATATGTCCTATAATAATTATAATTTAGAATTTGAATTCTATTGAATTTTATAATTAATTTAATTCAATTTGAAATTCTTAGTATAGATCTAAGTATATATATATGTCTATATTTAAATATCTAGGTGAATATGTAGAATAAACATAAAGAATGTAGAACTAAACAAACAAACTTATTTATTTTTTGAATCTTTCTACAAAAAAGATATGTACGAAAATCTAATTTTTCTTGATTTCTTTGTCTTTTATTCTTGTCAGAAGATTTGTTAGAATCTGAACCAATAGGAATTTTTAGCTAAAGCAGGATTTTTGGGAATAAGAAGAAATTCATTTTGTTTGTCTAACTTGGTGAATTCACTCTTTTTTTTTTTTTTTGATAGACTTCTTAATTGGTAATCAGAATATAGGTAAAAAAATAATTAGGAAGTATCAATCCGCAACTTTTGATTATTTCTGTAATTCGATCTTATATCACCAAAGAAAATTTTATTGTTATTTCCTTTGATTCCGATAAACTAACTTCTCATTTGCTACAAATAATGGAACTTAGTGCTCTATTTCATTTTGATTCAAAGGAAAGCAAACATGGAAATTAAATAACTCAGTTAGAACACTTTTGAAAAGTTGCGCAGTACAATTAGGTTGAATAAACCCTTCTGGAATAAATATTCAACCACTTACAAACCTTTAGGTACTATTGTATTCAATGTTTGTTCAATTACTCTTTTAGCCAATTTAGGCATTGGGTTTGGCAATAATGATATCACCCAACATACCAAAACTAGCTATCACGCAGCAGTAGTAGGAAATGTAAGGATTGATACATAAAATAACTTTCTATTTGATTGATAATCATATAAAGTAGACAAAATTTCAGCCATTTCCATCAATCTCAAACTCCTATCTTCCATGTGGGCCTTCTCGAAAGCACATACTCATAGTAAGAGATAGAAACTTTTTGGTAGCTTATTCAATCAAATGGGTGATTTTTTTCCTGACTACGGATCTCCTACTACCCCCCATAAACTAAAAATCCATAACCACAATTGCTACGGGAATGCCATTTGAACAACTTTAGTTAATCCTATGGTCTTTTGATAGGAATCAATACGATCTTCAAAAGGTTCTTCTTTCGAATGAAATTCAATCGGATCCAGAAAGACCATGTCTTCATCCATAGGATCCCAAGTACCAGGATTGATCAAAAGGTCAATTCTATCTGAACTACTCATTTTCAAATGAAATCCACATTGTTCACAAATATTCATTTTTGATTTCAAAATTTTCTTATAATTTAATCCATAACAATCTTCACATTGAACCCACAAATGCCTATACTTTTGAGTTATATCAAGATTATTAGAACTTTCTATTATAGTAAAATCGTCACCCTTCACGAGGATTTGTATACTCAAATCCTTCCCTTCACTATTATTTCTACTTTCACCACAAATGGAACTATTAATGTAACTATTGCTGTAATTATCATTACCACTTACAATGGAAGTACCAATCCAGATTTGAGACTAAATATAACTGTCAATGCAACTATTAATATGATTAGTCCAACTAAATTGAGGATTGTACATGTAACGCTTATAGTAAGTATCTTTACCTGTAGATCCATTATTCAGATTACTAGAATTCCAATAAATATCAATAGAACTTTCTAGTTCATTCAAAAAAGATTGATTGTTGTCAATCTCAAAAATTTGATTTTCAATATCAAAATATATCGAATAACTTTCTCCATTACTATCCTTCACTAAAAAAGTTTCATCGGCGATGAAATTCCTAATGTCTTTGACAACAAATAAATGATCAACCTTACCAAAACTAGAATCGTCACGATCCTCCCAACTCTAAATGTTTTTACTTGTATCTTTTTCTTTTATATTCGGATCGTCACTTTCACTGGCATTTTAATAGGATAAAGGCTGTAATTGATGATGATTTATTTAGCCCAGATCGGCATTCAAATTCCTTCTTAAACAACATCGAATTAAACCACCATCTTTTCACAGACTTTTCTTGCCCCATATTTGCATTAAAATGCAATAGATGAATAGTCATTCAATCCAAAATTCTTTATTTGAATATCTTATTTCCTTAATTAATATATAAATCCAATCACTAGAATTATTTAGTAACTAATAAGGCAAGGAGTTTGAATATTGAAAAAAATGCCTTTTTTGTGTTGTGAAAATCAAAATTGGAGGTAATACCTCACTATGTATGATATGAATAGGATGGAACCCCTTTCCATTATAAATATAATGATAAAAGACACTTTCTTCTATATCATGTCAAATTCTCATCGAAAAAAAGAAATATTTGTTTTCTTCTATAAATAATTTTTTTTGTAAAATCTCGTCTAAGAACTAACTAATCATAAGTAATAATTTAAGGTAAATACTGAAATATGGAATGAAAAGGACAATATACAGGATGGGTCTAGAAAGAGGCTTGCTTCAGGGAAACTGTAAAATAGAATAGAATATACCAATCCTAAAGATCCATAGGATTAATTGTGGATCCAAGACAGTAATAGAAAGATTCAATTCTTATTATTTTTATTTCAAATCGTCTCTATGTAGCTAAGTATGTATTTATTTAAAATACATTCAATAGAATCTTTGTATTCGACTCCATCCTTTTAGTAAAAGATTGGGTCGAGTTTAATTACAATTTAACTAAGAGTACAAAAGGTAAGGTAATTACAATGGATCCAAAGTATCCACTTCTTTAAAATTAACCTAATTTCCTTCCATACCTCACAAGTAGCAGCTAATTCAGGACTCCATTTACTAGCCTCATGGCAAATTGCATTACCCTCAGTAGAGGATCACACCCTTCATTATGAGCTTTTACATATGCTTCTAGAGCTACTCGATTTGCTATGGCACCTTGTGCATTACCCCAAAGGTGTCCTAAACTTCCTCTACCAAAATTTAGATATAGAATCATGCCCAAAGATCTCAGTCATTGCAGGCATATGCCAAATGTGAATACTTCCTGAAGCCACGGGCAGAACACCCGGTAGATAGTCCCAATCTTGTGTGGAATACATACCGCGACTTCGATCATTTTCACTAAAATCATCACACAATAAATCAACAAAGCCCAAAGTGATGTCTCTTTCCCCTTCAAGTTTCCCTACTACCATACCAGTGTGAATATGATCACTACCAGACAGACGTAACGCTTTAGGGAGTATGAGGAAGTGCATACCATGATTCTTCTGTCTATCAATAACCACATGCATTGCGTGGTGAATGTGAAGAAGTAAACCATTATCTCGGCAATAATGAGCCAAGCTAGTATTTGCAGTGAATCCCCCTGTTAAGTAATCATGCATTGTGATAGGAACTCCCAATTCTTTAGCAAATACAGATTTTTTGATCATTTCTTTGATTGTACTTGCAATTCCATTCAAGTAATGTGCTTTAATTTCACAATGTTTAAGCCTGTACTTTATAAATTGCTTCAGTACAAAGTAAGAAACAATCTCTCCAACGCATAAATGGCTAGGAGTTCATGTTTTCATCATCTTTGGTAAAATCAAGCTCACCATGAAGACATTCATAAACTACTCTGCTGTAGTTTTTAGCAGATAAACCTAATTTAGGTTTAATATTACATCCCATCAGGGGATGACCATACTTGTTCAATTTATCTCTCTCAACTTGGATGTCTTAAGGTTGGCCTTGGAAGGTTTTAATATCTGTAGTTGGGATTCAAAATCTTCTAGATGTAGAGCATGCAAGGCTTTGAGCCCGAACACATTGCCTACAATGGAAGTAAACATGTTAGTAATAGAACCTTCTTCAAAAAGACCTAAAGGGTAAGCTACATAACCAATATATTGATCTTCTTCTCCAAGAACTGGCTCGATGTGATAGAATTGCACTTTGTAACGTTAAGGCTAGCAAGTCCATCTGAAAAAAAAGAACCAACAAATTAATCACATTTCATACAAAAACAAACTATAATAAAATAATATGGGTTTACTTGTGTATATATGGGTTAATATTTGTTCTATTTTGTTGGTAATAAAATAATGGAACAATTTTGTTCATAGGAACAAAGAGAAGCGATTTATTCTATACTCGATAAGTACCAAAATGCAATGGGGGTTGATACCATTTTCTCAGTGAATGCATACATACGTATTCACCACCCTATTCATAATAATTTGACTTTATTCATTATGTTTTTATTTATTACTTTTTCTATCCGTGGATAAAATAAATACAATAAATCCAATATATATTATAAAGAAAATAAAATCATATTATTACATTTCTACATTAAAGTAAAATACAATACTTAGTTCTTTTTTCTTTCATTTAATGCCTATTGGTGTTCCAAAAGTTCCTTTTCGAAGTCCTCGAGAAGAAGATGCATATTGGGTTGATGTATAGTGTGACTTGGCAGACATATTGGGTCGTATGGGATTTTCTCATATTTCCTTCCCCGATGGAGATATCCTTCATTTAGCACAACCAAGAAAGATTCATTGAATCATCAAAATTTTGGAGCATGATGTGCAATTAGATCCATTTTGGGGGGATTAATATTACCTTGAATAATTTATGGTTGGCTTCATTGGACTAAAAAATGAAAAAATGAAGTATTCAGGCTCTTTTTAGAAGACCCAATTTGATTGTTAATATATCTACGATTACTAGTTGTATCATAAATTATTCCAATTTGGCTTCTTGTTAAGGGAGTTAATGTTAATAGGTGTGAAAAAAATTGAAAAAAAGAAGAAGAAAGTCATAACAAAAAGAAATGGTAAAGGGGGCATTTGTCCTACGTGCAAATCCAAATTGGGAAAATCTTTACTCGGAGTAGAGCGTATACCTACAAAGATGAAAGAGACCCACTCAGGAATAGGAAAATACCATCGTGATTTGGATTAAGTATAGATGAAATAATACATCAATAGGAAATTAATTTGATTAGTTTAGGGTACTTTATTATTATATTTAAAAAAATAAAAGAGTCAAAAGAAGAAAAACCCTTTCATTGGAGGTCAAGAAAAACCTCTTATCAGAAAAGAAAGAGGACTAGAATCTATAAATTGATTATTTTTCTTGTTTTTGCACCATATGCATCAAAAGGTGCATGTATGGTTTCTAAGGGATACATTTCTACCCTAATCAACCAACTTTATCGACATATATACATACATATATATATGTGTGTGCGTACCTGTGTGTATATATGTCAGTGTCTGTGTGTATATATGTGTATATATATATATATGTATGTATAAACATATATATATATATAGTTCGTATATACATACATATATATATATATATAAAAACACACACACACACACAAATATATATTGTATATACATATACATACACACACAAAAAGACATATAGTGTGTATAAATATATACTAGTTACTACCTCGCGCGATTCACGAGATTGGTTATCTCTATATAAATTGTGTAGTAAAATATGTGATGAGTTTATAGAGGAGTATGAAGATGAAATTTGAAATGTCTAACAACTTGCTCATCATTGATTTATTAGTTACGCAACAAGTAAATAACTAATACAAGTTTGGATCGGCTGCAGATGTCAAATAACTCAGATGCCAGAATAGGGTTAACTTACAAAAGGATAAATTTTGAAGATAAAACAAAGATCAATATACATTATTCCTCTTATACTAATAATATGTCAAGAACAATTTGCAGATACTTAGACAAGACTGTTCATACACAAGTGTAGAAGAATAAAGGAAAAATTGCTAGGCTCGCACATCTGAAATTGGAAGTTATGTGCAGTTAGGACATGGTCATTCCTTGGCGCAGGTCATTTTCCATAACCAAAACATGAAAAAGTTATACCTTTTGAGGCAAATATTTTCTACATCTGCTAACAAGAAAATTTATGGTTGTCAAATTGCCATCAAAATGTACAAATTGCTAGACAAATGGAGACAAATGGAGAAAAGTTATCACTAAATTCTTTTTTTTCATTTAAAAAAATCCACCTCTCCTTACCCCTTAGTGACTCGAATATATGACTAATAGGTCATGGAAGCATGAATTATTGCTAAATGTCTAAATGCAAACACAGGTATGCATGAGGTGATAGAATTAATTTGAAATTAGTCGATCACATTAAAAATTATAAATATGAATGTGGACATAGTGGAGCTTAAATCCCAGCTTCTTAAAAATTAGCTGAAATGCTTTTCATGAACTGAACAATCAACTAGGTGTGTTAATTTCATAGAGCAATAAAAATGTTTCAAGCCAAACTTAGATATTGATAATTCTATTTACAGTGATATCAGTAAGTGTTTCATTTAGATCCAAGTTGCACAATGCAATTTCATAATTATTGAAAATTAGCATATTGTACTATCAATTTCTCTTACAATTTTGCCTGCAAGAATTGAAGAAGTTGACTTTTTTTACAAAGCTAAGTCCTCTACTTAGTGGAAATATCATTATTTCAGTAGGCTTATAACTTCTTGAAATAGAGCGACTACTGTCTCTGCCTTGTTATCATTATGCCTTGCATCGTACATCATGCATGAGAAATTATGAAGAATTAGTGCACATTGAAAAGTCACTACTTACGAAATACTGAGAATCTAAAGAACTTAAAGATAAGGTTTTTCACTAATCCATACCTCCAGGACCACCAGAACATGCAGTTGTGAGCTCAATATTCTTTGGATAAGTTTCCACATTGACTTAATCTAGCTATGTCTTAAATCCACTTTTTTCAGCTTGGAAGTTTATTGAAGGAATCCAACTGCACGATAAAAAAGTAATTTTTGTAGTTAAGTAGTTATTTAGCTCAGAACTTGAAACTTGAGAAAGCTTCCATAAATTTCTTTCACTGTACTTCTGATACATGTGTACCTAAGAGGTATAAATAGTTATTACCAATGGCAAAGCAACACTCTAAGTGAGTAGTTGTAACCTGTAATCAGTAGCTTAGCTTAACCGAATGAAGTACGGGGAAAACTACATTGGATATACACTTGATCATGTTTTTTTTTTTTTCAGGCTTCCAATTGGGAAATTCAGAAAACAGAAGTATAACTGAATCTAAAGAAAATTTTTTAATTTACTTTTGTATCTTTTTCAGTATTGCCCAAAAGAAGTTGATACTGACCAACAAGCAATAAGTTGGACAAAGTGAAGGAATGCCTTCTACCATGAACAAAACAATGTATGTTATTGTGTTTCCAACAATTAAGAGTCTTCTTCATTGCAAGAACTAATTCCTGATAGCAGTGTATACTGAGTTTGAGTTGAAATGTAGGTGAAAAAATTGCATAATTAATCTATGAAAAATATATATTCTATGTCCTCTAACAACTGAGATATACTAAAAGGACAGAACAACATGTACCTTCAGAAACACTAGCTGAAATTCCAACCACTTCACCACTAGTACCAGTTCTCCCTGCAAATGACCAAATGAATCAAAAGAAGTGTTCGTGACTAAAGACAATAAATACTAAAGAATTATCTAAAATCGTTAATAATTTCTTCACATAATATTCATTTTTAAAGACAACATCATATGGTTTAAATGGTTGATCAATGGATTTCAATATGATTTGTTAAAGTTTAGATTTTGTTTGAGTAAGGAAAATCTAAGCAGGAAAAAACATATGGAAATATGAAATGAACACATACTTGAGCAGATTCCTTCTAAAATATATGCATGGAGTGACAGAAACCAGCATTGATTTATATTGCTTCTGGAGTGGTAGTACTTGGTGTGATTACTTGAGAACCAGATTTGCTGAGGGACAATTCTTCATGATATACAATATTTTTTGTGAAGCCATTTAGTATAGAATGTTGCAAGGGTGGGCGAATAAGGACCTTCACATATTTTCTGCTGTTTGCTCTTGAAAGAGCAACATAGAGTTGTCTATGTGAGAAAATAGGTTCTATCAAATAAATACCAACGAAATCTAATGTTTTTCCTTAAGCTTTGTTAATAGTCATGGCGAAGCATAATCTCAAGGGGAATTGAACTCTTGTGTGTCAAAAGCAATGGGGCATATGTCATCGTTAGACACTTTAAAGGTAATTCTATGAATAAATATTTTTTTTTTAAATTTTCCCCATTTGCAATCACAACATCTGTCACATGATATCTTAATTCTCAGCAAATCAACCTTGTCCCAGTGCATAAACCTTCAGGAGGGTCTATGTTGCACAACAGTATAGTTGGAGAGTTTGGTTTCAAAGTCAGCATATGTGATGGGAAGCCATTAGGAGTTAAGCTATTGAGAAAGTCTAATACATTCCTTGTTCTTCATTATCAGTTATTTATCTCTACTTATGTATTCCTTTGCTTCTCCAAGGAATTTTTCGATCATCAACATAATCATTCTTTGTAGTTAAGATTGCCCTATTCAAAGTATCCTTCTTGTTGCATTCAAAGAACTCATCGAAATTGGGGTATACAGTTTGTATTAGCTGGCTCAATGAGTCTTCTTTAGAAATGAAAGGTAACAGCACTGAATATGGGATTTTAACGTCACTTGTATGTAGAAATGAATCAGCACTAGATTCAATACCATTTCCAATATGCAGTAAGTAATTAGAAAAATTTGATCTGACCTTGCATGCATATTGTGTTTTAGTTGTATCTTTTCAAAAGCAGACCAAATATAAGATGATATTAAACTTGCTTTGATAAGATCTTGTTTCGAACCTTTTGGACAATTGGTAAAACTTGTCTGAAGTCTCCGTTAAGGACTATGCTTTACCACCAAAGTATAAAGGGGAGATTCCATCAAATCTCTTAGCAATAGGTCTACAGCTTCTATAGTTGCCTTGTGCGCCATTGGAGCGTCATCCCAAATGATCAATTTTGCATCATGAATCAACTTTGCAAGTGTAGTTTGTTTGTTAACATTGCAAATTTGATTATCATGAATGTTTATGGGGATTTTGTACTGCGAGTATGCTGTGTGGCCGCCAAGTAAAATTGATGCAACTACTCCAGAACTTGCAGTAGGTAAGGCAATGTGGCCCTTTGATCTTATGTTAGCCATTAAAGAAGAACCACGATATAGAAAGGTTTTACCGATTCCACCTGGGCCATCAATGGAGAATATTCCAGGCTTGTTATTATACACTCTTCCAAGGATATGTTCAAATGCATGTTTTTGGTCTTCATTTAGTTTCTCAACTGTTGCTATTTCTTCTGGTGGAATGGTTACATTTTTCTCACTTTCTACATCCCTGGTATCAACATTGTCACCGGAGAACTTTAATATGCAAGGCAAAAGTGAAAATGAGTTTATATCCTTGCCCATGGATTGCAAAATTCTGTTGATATGGCACAAAACATTTCACTTTCAATTTTTTCATTAGAGTATGCATTTAACCTCTTGCAATCTTTTGTCATTGCACCTTTAAACTTGTTCCAAAGTGCACAAGGATAATCAGGAGGTATGTAGACTAAGATTGTCGCCAAAAGGTGTCCCAAACCTTACGGCTTGTGAAATATGCAAGCTTCTTGTAAACACTATTCTTGGCTATCATTGCTCTAAAATAAACCTCTTAGTTTATAGAAGCTTCTCGAAACGTTCTATGTATTTGCCATTCACTATTTTTAGAACATTGCATGAGGTAGGGGCGTTAGCATTTTGTAGTAGCAATCGAAAAATGTATTTTTCACCTTCTACTGGATTGGCAAACACAATTCTACCAATCACATCTCTTTTTTGCCTTGGTTTCCATCTTCTTGGTACCAGACAAATTGTTCTGGAAATGCTGCATAGGTCAAATTCGAGTTTTTGACTTTTCTTCATGCTTGTTCATGGTGAAAAATTCAGTCAACATAGCCTTCTTGGCAAAAGAATTCCTGAGAATATCTTGCAAGTTTTCATCTGCATCAAAAACTTGATTTGGAAATTTTCAAAGTGAAGCTGCAAATGAATGACGGATGGCCTCATTTCATTTAAGGGAAAGCAAAATATTTCCCACATTGCTTCTGGAGCAGAGACCCATCTACCCGACTGAAAACTTTGATTTCATCAATGTTTGACTGCATATCATCGCTATTTAGTTGAAAATTAATTCAATCATGACCTTTGAGATATATTTGTATATGTACTTGACATCCTTGACAGTCGAGCAAATTTTTGCATTGATATGATAGTCAAATTTTGCTAACAATTAGGGATTATATGGAAACACCCATCAATTATCAAGGATTTTTCACATACCTCTACTTGTCACCATCATTTCATCTTCGGTAAATTGGATAACCGTTGATTGCATTACTTGTTTCTAGAGCCCATTTTTTAGGATAATTGTTGCTGCATTTTCCAGTTGCTTTCATACACAAGTTGTGAGGCTTTAAAGCTCCACATAGGCCATGCATCATATGTTTGACTACCATGTTGTATAGATTAGGGAATAGCTGTTTATCGGGTAGCTCAGCTGAAACTATTTTGTCATAAGCTTCAAAAGAATGTATTTTGGAATTCAGCTTCATGATGAGTAGAACATGTGCATTTGGCAAGCCATGCTTTTGGAATTCAACCACGTATGTATAAGCTGCAACTTCAATGTATAAAATTTGTTTTGTGAATAGCTGTTCTTTGAATTGCTGAAGTTTGGCACAGAAAACTTGAGCCACATCTGGCCTATTTTCAACTTCATCGGTGCTTAATATATTCTCTTTAATCTCTGCCAATGATGGATTCTATGTCATTGTCAAGAATGTGTCTAGTTTTCTGAACCTTTGAACTAAAGTCATTGCATCAACATATCTCCTCTTTATATCTCGTGAACTGCCAATGAATGATGTGGGTAATATAACTCGTTGTCCAACTTTTGATTCTTGATTTTGTCCTTGGATAACACTATCCATGATGTCCTACAGCTATTCTCTTCGGAGCTATATTTGTTGGCTTCGATAAAAATCCAACCTCTGACTTTCAAGCTTCACATACATGTCAATTAAGTACTGTTGCAACAATCTTCTAGTGTGCAATAATAGTGAATGACTATTTTTCCTAATTTGAAATTTATAAGCATAGTACTCTCTCATGGAAGCTGTCTTCTTCTTCCTTTATCATGTTTGATGGTTTAGATCTGTGGAATCAAAGTGTATTCGTTAGCAAAGCATGGTGAAAAGATGTGAAAATTCATAAGATACATATTATTGATGAAGAAAGTTTGAAGATTCTTTGATGAAGAAAGTTTGAAGATTCTTACTTTGTTCTTCCATATGAAGTAATTAAGAGGCTGTTCTTGCATTTCTTGGATTTACGTCTCCAGTTTCTTCTTGTATTCTGTGTTGGCCATATTTTTGATTTGTTTGTTTTATTCTTTTATTCCCTCATGCCAACCAGTTTCACCAGAAGGATATAATAGAGGGTGCTATAAAGGATCGCAACAACCATAATAATATCGGACACGGTAGCTATTTCTTTCTTTGATGTAAACATGAATGTGCCTTCCAGATGTTTCTCCATTTTCCTATCCTTCAGCCCATAATGCTACAACTTGAGATAGGGTTAGTTTGTTAAACACATGCTGATCATTGTTTGGGTGCATTTTCAACACAATATGATGTGAACAATCCAAATTCTGATTACTTCGTAGAATTTTGAAAGAAGCAAGCATATGGATTTTCTTGTAAAGCTTCCATAAGCTTTACAATGATACTCTCTACAAATTTGTCTAAAGTAGCCGAACGATTCTCAACTTCATGTTCAGTGTCATGGAAGTATAATTGCAAAAATGAAGCTTTTCCTTCATGGGCGATAAGTTCGTTGATAAAGTGATAAACTTGTCCCTGAATTTTAAATACATAAACACCTTTTGTTTTTTGAGCAAGAGTCTTGTCATAAGCTATGCCAAGAGAAGTGAAAGCAAATTTGTTGTTGTATGTCCTTATGAACTTTCGAAAAGACTTAGCTTCTTCAGAATTACCTAAAAATAAGTCAATCAGAATATCAGGAAGTTTATTCTCATGACCATGACTTCTCCATTCGAACAACAGAAGGTGCTTGATTTTAAATAGAACTCTTTGGCTCCACAATATGGGCAATCAGGTTGAGAAGGCAAGATATCAGATTCATTCTGAATTGCTCTCAGTGAGCAAATTGATACCTTTGACTGTCTTTTTTCCTATATATATTAATAACTAGATGATCATTCAAATGATTAAGTTAAATATTTATGCAAAATATATAAGTTTATATATACCTCTGTTGGATTGTTTCTTTGCAGATAAATTGCAAGTTTGGTGTGTTGTAGAGCTTTGTTTTTTCTATATTGAATTGTTAGCATAGTTCTTCTCAGAATTAATGGCTGAGTATGATAATTTTTCTGCTGTTTTTTTTGTCAGATATGGCTGACAAACACCGATCACGTAATTGATAAAGCACATGATTTGATGATTCTCCTAAAGAATATAGTTATGATCAGTAATTACAACAATATTTACAACCAATGATATGAAAATGGCATATTTATTGGGTTGTGAAGTCAATATTAAGTAAACTTACCTTGATCGTATATATTGAATTGGCTTTCTACCTCTTTTAATTTCTGAGTTTTTAGCACCTGATTTATGGCTTTGTGTTTAGCTGTAGGATAAGCAATTTAGTTAGTCATAGCATATCATACTCAGTGTAACGTATTATATACGAATTATGGAATTAAGAAAAGAAGATTCCAATACATACCTAGTTCTGCTTCTTCACTGATTGCAGGAATTGATAGAGTAGATTCAAAACCTAAGTAAGGTTACGAATAATTTGTATAAATGGAAACTGTGGTATGAAAACAATGTTGGTTGTATAAATCATATACACAGAACTAATATATTTACTTAAATTGGGGAAATAAAAGTCTAACCTGATAAGTTTCTTCTGTAATTGCATACTTCTACTGGATGCTCAATAATTGCTTTAATCATCTCAACTGTGATTCCTTCTTTCTTTTGGCAATTGCGACACTTATTCGATATATCATGTCCATTTGGCAATGGATACTTATTAGTCAAGTTTTGTTGTGGACTTTTTTGCCAATTACATCATGTTTGCCTTGCTTATTTTTCCATTTTGCATACATTTCTCTTCTCTTTTTCAATTTCTCAGCCTTTTCAGAATAAAGTCACCAGTAGGTACTTGCTTTTTACGTTTTGCAATTTTTTTTGTTTTGCATATATTTGTCTTCTCTTCTTCAAGTGTTTAATTTTTTCATGTTCAGGAATTTCTGCATAACTTTTTCTCCTCTTTGCCAATTTTTCAGCTTGCTCAGAATTTGATACTTTCATTTTACGTAGCGCATAAGCTTGTCTTCTTCTTGCTAATATAATAGCTTTGCTTCCTTCATTTATGGATGAGTCCATTATATGTCACATGAATGCTTATTCAACAGTCCATCGATAGTAAATGTGGTTGTGAATAAAGAATATTTTATATATTGTCGAAAAGAACTTGTTGTTATTTATATTAAAAAAAAAAGAAATGAAGTACTTTTAGAATAATGATGAGTTTGTAAAAATCGAAGGAAGTATATGGTTTTCTTCCATAAAGATTTACCTGCGTTAGTCTTATATGAAAGGAATATGTGTTTACAGATTTCTATTTTATATTGAAGATGTGATTCAATAGTAGATGCCTGTCTCGAAATTAAGAAGAATTAAAATGAAGTATATTTCTTTTTCCTGAAAGAAAATATGAATAGTAAATGATTAGGTTGTATTGAATTCCAAGTAGAAAAGATAGCGTTAATCATCAATTGGCTTTTCATTACATATCAACCATTGGTATCCAACAGTTAATAAGGCGTTAAATGTGGAATGAACAGTTTTAAAGTAATATACAGTTACAACTTTTGGCCTTTCTTTTTCTTTTTTTTGGGGTACAATTTGTTCTAAAAAACTAAATCCTACTAAATTGTAGTAGTTAAGCAATATAGAATTAATTGTAGATAAACGTCTATATGGTGAAAAGTTATGAATTATGTTCTAAGTACTTATGAAGATCCTAGATATTTTTTTGTTGTTAGATTTTCTAAATTTACATATTTTAATATCAAAATTCCGAAGGGATATTAATAACTCAAATGTGTTCATAATTATATGGCTGGTAGTCATGTAGGTCTCAGATTGTTTTTGATTGTTAGATTTTGGATAGATGGAATTTATGTATTTTAATATCAAATTTGCCATGGGATATTAATATAAAGTTCTCTAAATATGTTGTAGTCATCTGGTATTGTAGGGCAATTATAATAGGCATGCAAAATGTTAAAGAGATGGTGCACATAGTTATATCACTCCTATTAATGAGATGCTGTATAGCATTCTCACGTCTTGCTACATCAACCAGAACTAAATGATCAATAAGAAGGCCTACAGGTAGCTGAACGAAATATCTCATCTTAGATTAGATGATAAGTTACAACACGATGGCAATGACATTAATATCGTAAAAGCTAGTCTGCATTACACATACTGGAAAAAATGTAGAATACACACACATTTTGAAGAGAATTCAATAGTAAGAAGGAGAAAGAAAAATTGGATGTAAACATGTACATTTGCTTCATAGCAAACCAACAGATTCCAAAGTTTTCAACATTACAGCTTGACACAAAAGGACAATAACTTTTCCATAAAATACAGTAGTTTTCCACAAATTCAAGTCGGAAAGTGATTCAAGAAACCCATTGATATTTGATGTACATTGGCATTGATTTTGATAGAAAATTTCACATCTGACAAAGATTTTATTGTTCAATTATTATTCTTTGAAGTATATTGCATTGTTGCTTTTATTTTTATTTTTATTTTTTTGTCCTCTCGAAAGCTTTTTCCAATTTTTTAACTTCCCAAGTGAATGACATTGCTTTTGGCTATTAGGAGCTTAAAACTACTATCAAAGTCTTAGTTAATGAATAAAGAAAAAACAAATGCTCTCTTTTTTTTCTTGTAGGCATGAATAGGAAAAATGTGTTGGCTATAAACTATATATTGATCAAGAAAGATAAAATGACCAGCAACATAAAAACAAAGAAATCTAATTTTTGAATAAAAGTAAATAGTGCATTGCAAGCAAAAGAATTATCAAAAGTATGAGAGTTCACAGGTGTTACAAAAATGCAGGAACTTATATTTAGAAAATGTATATTAAGCATAGTATATTTTCACAACTGATGTAGCTATAACATTTTGTAGATAAACTGCTCCTGCTTTGTCTAGCCTTTTACACCCATACTACTAAGTTGCAGAAACTTGTAGGAGGAGCATATATATAAGTGATGATATAGTAAGTCTAACATGGCATAAGATATTTAGCTGATGGTAGAAGGAGGTGGTAAGGATATAGCTGTGTTAGCTTTATTTGATGAGTGTAGGAGAGGAATAACTTGATCAAGTACAACATTGTGTCTTAGGTGTCTTCTGATGTGTTAGCTGATGTTTCATACTCATAATCCTGATTTTCAGTGGATGGTGCAGCATTGTTTGTGTTATGATCTTTTCATGGCAGCAATATTGTATTCGTGACTTCATTATCCTCTTCAGTGTCGGCTTCTTTAACTTCATGTTGTACGGGTACTATTTTCATGATAGCTTTTGTTGCTTCTTCACTAATTTCAAATCGATGTGCTATAATAGCTATGTGCTTTGCCTCATTTAAAGTATCTGACAGATGTTGTCATTTTTCTTCAATAGACAAATGAGGGAGTATTGATTAATGAAGTCTTGCATAGCTTCAAATTGGATGTTGTCTTGCACAATGCAGTTTTTAGTCATTTGTGTGCGGACCTTTGTTTGAACTGTTGCTTTTTCCCTTGCATGCAAGGAATAAAGTTTATGGAATACTAAAGGCAATCTATAAATGGTAAAACATGTAGCTTTTTTTGCAATTTATATAATATATTCCATAATTACACTTTTTAGCTTCTTGGTGACATTGTAATTTGACGTCTCTAGGCTGTAAAATTTGAAATAAAGGTAGTAGAACATATCTAGTAATGCATTTAACATATTGGAACATGGGAAAATATTTACTATAACAAAGTGCAAATTATGATACATTTAATATTTTTCTTTTATGGTAGGTTTTTCTCTGACAACTGAATGAAGTATGGAATGATTAAACTTCTAAGATTTTTAATTTCAAGACTTGTCTTTTGTTATATCATATATGTGTAAGATAGTGTTTGAGTGTTTGTGCATAAAGGGAGGTATACTTTTGATCTCACAATAGAAGCTTAATATAAGTTTCTTTGTGGTACTAGTTCAATAACTATTATTACTTGTGCAACAAATTTAATGTGATGATTGTTTCAAAATTTTCATAAACAATACATTAAACAGTTTGGAGATAAGTAAATATAAGGAAGAAGTTATGTGTCATCATATAGTTAAGGAGAGAATGAGAAGGATGTACATTTTCACTTTGCTCTTCAATTTGTGTAGGAGTGAAGGGTATCAATTGTTGTGCATCTTCTCCAAATAATTCATTGGTGGTGGGTCCAGAGTAATTAGAAAAATACAGTGTTAAGCAGTATTTGTATTTGGTCAACATTTATAAAATATTCTAGTAGGAGGTAAGAAGAACAATATGTCTAATTGAATATGAAAAACTTTATATAATACCTTGCTTCAACGTTAATCCATGACCTACATGATATGCATTTAATTTGCGACTGTGGTATTTGAACGTATAGACTTCCAACATATTGGGCAACAATAGTATGAAAGTCATTGTTCCTTGTTTACAAGTTTTGGAATTCCTTGTACTCATATTGGTTTTTCCTACATATAATAGGACTAAAAAATGTATATGAGAGATTCATATCTAGGAAGGTAGGAAATTTAGCCTATGTAATTGGGTATTTACCTCTTTTAGATTAGGAGATATCTTATAGAAGCTATATCATCATCGTTAGGAATGGGAAGTAATGTATATCTGTCAGTGTATGCTCTTGAGGCAATCATGCTTTCAATTTCTGTCTAGGTTGTTTCGCCCCTGAGCAGTAGCAATTATATTAGTTGTGGTAAATTAAATAAACTTATCATTGAACTATTTTTTTCTATTAATATTCAAATATACCAAATTTTTAAGGAAGCTGATCTCGAATTGATGGGTCATTGAGAAAGACAGATCCAAACATTGATTGCAAACCTAAATTTGTGGGAACCATAAAACATTTAATAGTATATGATAGTTTTTTTATATGTAACCAGGGTTGGATTTTGAATCTTTACCTTTAAAAGCTATGACTTTGACACGTAAAGCTGCAATTACTAGAAATGTTTGAATTTTTTAAAATGTCTCATAAAGTTAGAAGAAGTGGGCATTTTTTGCATGTGAATAACTATGAGATAGTAATTCATTGTGAAAAGTAAAATTATTTTACAGAATGTTGTTGTTCTTTACTCTTCATTGATGATGACAATGTCTCTTGCTGTGGTTGGTCCATTGTATCCATTCACTAGTCTACTTGACAAAGCATGAACAGCAACACCAAGTGCATCTCCAAAGGTGTGATTACAGAATATATAAATACATTTGCTTGTTTGGCTAGCATGAATAATCAAAAATATGGAATTGCAATGTAAGCTTACCAATGTGTGCATATGGTTCCATGTGATAAAAAAACTTCGAACAAAAAATAGATTGGAAGATAGGTGGGAATTAGGGTGGCACTGGTTCATTAAATTGCTAGACAATATACCTCTGGAGTTATCAATAGTCTAGAAGATTTCATTCTAGCGTGTTGCATAGTTAGGGTCTGAATAGTTCACTTTCGCATTTGAAATGTAGTACCTTTTATACTGCTTGAAGTATTGGCGGAAGAATGGAATTTCAGTCCCAAATATTAGTGCTTTCACTTTAGGTCCCTGAAAAAATGAACTTGTAAGTATGGTGAAATGATAAATTTGTTACTCATTAAAATAATTGAATGTATTCATTATACCAGCTCATCAATCAACACTATGCGCTGGTATCTCTTTGATGTTTCTCTTTTACGTGAGTTAAGTGATCGAGTCTTCTCATACACTTGCACAAGTGCAGTCCAATTTTAGGTGTTTGGAGTGATGTCTATTATCTTCTTGGTAGCTCTCTCCATTTTGTGACTAAAGTAGTATGATCAGAATTGAAATGAAAGAGTTGCACAATATTCAATTTCTAAGTGCAGAAAAGACTGGGCATTTTCCACCTTTAAATATAAGGTGCAACTTGAGTTAAAGCAATAAATATGATTCAATGTGATAATATGGACAGCCACAAAATTGTTTGTTATATTATTAATTATTACTAAATATTCTATGCATTTTCCACCTTTAAAAATGAGGTGTAATGGAAAATAAATACGATTGAATATGAGAGTTGGGGTAGTTACAAAACTGTTGGCTTACTACATAATTACTATTGAATAAAAGTTTAAATGGTGGAAAGTTGAATTTGTTAAATAAGAATAGCGAGAATTAATAAAAATTTGTGCAACAAAATGCCTTCAAAGAAACATAGTTAAGAATTAATTGTTGTTTTCTTTTTCTATGCTTTTAAGTTGATTGATCAGTTTAAATGACTCTACATTTGTCTTCCAATCTTTTATGAATAGAAAAGAAAATTTTCATTCATAAGTTTAGATGAATTTTCACACATCAATGGAAACAAAAGAAAATACAAGACTCATAAACTATGCATATAGATATTAACAAGTGCCGGTGACAAAGATATATACCCTCTAAAGATGCTTTGGTTTCACTAATTTGACACCTATCCACCTAAGTGTTTCTCTAACCAAAAAGATGAAGTAATATTTATAGGCATAACAACCTACACAAAGGCAAATCGAGATACTATCAATTTTACAAGGTGCAAATTGTAATTAACTCTAATAAATATTGTAGCAACTTTTTCAAATTTGATATATAGTAAAGAGGGAGTTGTACAGGGAATACAATATTCCTTAGACAAATTTTCTAGAAGAGAATAACATAGAGGATGATGATGATTCCATTATGATAAAATCTTTGGTAGAGCATGCTAAGGTCTCTGTCAATTACTGGAGGTTTCCCTGGTGAACCACATACAACTAAAATCATGTGTAATGCGAGTTATATGGAGAAAATAGTAAGACATTGATAATTCAAATATATTAATTTATTCCTTATCATGAAAGTTCCATTTGATTTAAGCATAGCTAGAAGTTGAAGTTTAGTCCTGGAATTGCGGTTCAATGCAACTCACATAAGATGATGCGCAAACAAATCGAAGATCATGAAAAACATATATAGCTTCATGAAAAGCACCACATCCTATTATTGAGCTATCTAAGATGTTAATTTCAAGCAAGCACAATATATTATATCTCAGCCTCTAAATATCGAGTCGTTTCAACTATGTGGAAATGTGGTCATGTATAGACATTGTACAAAGGTGGTTGTGATAAAGACCTCTGATCCTCTTCCAAGTTCTTTGATGCCATCTTTAAGGGTTCAATTGTTTTATTATTTTCTATTGTGGAAAGGAAATTCTAGTGAAGCTCTGATCTAAATTTACATTGAGGTTAAATAATGTTTGGTCATTGGAATTTGGCCTCAACCTCAGCCAGTTCCTGTCTCTAAAATAAATTGGCACTTTGCTGCACAAAGACATTGATACATTATCAGGGCAAGAGATGGACAAGAATCTAATAAAATCATTTCACCAGTCATGCTTGACAACATAGGTTTTTCAAAATGCTAAAAGATATCTCCTGACCTCAAAGAGTGAGCTGTATGTAATATGCTAAATATGAAGTGTGTATTTATGCCATGGTGCTCGCGCACACACACACAAGGAGAGGGGAGGGTGATGCGGCTGAAATTCCAATGTTGTGTATACTGACCATATTTTCCAAGAGAGAAAGTGTTGTCTTGGAGACAAGCTTAGCCGAAGGTTTGTACACCACATTGAATTTCCTGTCTTCTTTCAAAGAGAGAAAGTGTTGAGACAAGCTTAGCCGTAGGTTTGTACAGGCTATTGAATTTTATTTCAAGTCCTTATTAGAGAGAGAATAAACAGTTTCTCAAGATTGAGCAGCCTTGAAATGAAAAGACATGAGACTTAGATATCTATAGACTACATCTTGCAGAAAAAAGGCAATAAATGAACGAGAAATGATCGCCTAGGAAGAAGCCATCCTAACCAAAGGATGGTTCACTGCTCGCTTAAACCTCAGTGTCCTTGGTCTAATGGTAGCAGCAAGAAGCTCCATGAAGGATGGGCTAAAACTGTAACAAGTTGGTCTTGATGCTACATGCTTTGCAACTACAACTTTGTTTTCTTCTTTAGTTTCCATCTTCAGTACATGTAATAAGTGTCTGTCAATGTCTTCTGCAACATGACATGTCTTTCAACCCCTACCTATGGGTCTGCATCCTCCAAAGCTTAAATTATTGTCTCTTATGTAATATTACTAACCACTATCATAACTTAAACCAGATAATAACATTCAAGACTATATACATTTATTTTGTGAACAAAGTGTTGCAATCAAGGAACAACATAAATAGCAGTAATAGTGGAAGAATAATCAAAAGAAAATAAACATAGGACTATTCCCAAGTCATAAATTAAATCTTCTACTACCTGTTGGACCCCAATTGTGATAATAATATTTTGATGATGACCAAATCATACTAATGGCTTGTAAACAAGTGTGCAGAAGAACAAGGAGATTTGGATGATGAAGACCATCCGAAAAAAGAAGCTCGGACGCAAGTTGCTGTTTAACGATGCCTGCCCAGAGGGCATTGGAAGTGATAAACTTATCAGACACAAATGACTGTCCAGAAGACCATCGTCCGACACAAAGAACTTGAAATGGTCTTGAGCGAAGAATAGCGTCCAATTATATTTCTAGAAGACATTGCATCGATCGGACACAGGTTCGGACACATCCTCGGATGTACGAACTAATATTCTCAGAGAACAAATGCTGTGTCGGATGCAGAGTTTAGCAGCGCCCGTCCGAAAGGTCCAATGACTAGTTCGTTCGGCCACACAGCTACTGCATTAGCTGTTCGAAAGATCTAACGGCTAGTTTTCCAGAAAACAGAAAATAGCTTTTAGAGAATTGTTGAAGACAAATTTTAGGCATCTATAAATACCCCCAAGTCTGTAAATGCAATAGAGAGAGAAAAGAACTACTACATTCAATACAAACACTTGTAAGAGCTATTTGGGGAGAAATAGGCTAAAATATTGTGGGTTGTATTAGTTTGAGTAGTATACTTCTCTTGGACATCTCAACTAGAGGGAATTAGTGTGAGCAAGAGTACACTAGTGAATGATCTTCAAATGTAAGAGTGGAGGGATAACAAGTGAACAAAAGTGAGGTTGTAGTGTAAAACCCTTATCTTGTATCCTCATCCAACCACCATGAACACCTTTAAGAGTCTCATACCATTTAGCCCGACCAACCGGTCTTAAGCAGTTATACCAACAAAGATTATTGAACTGGAATTAGAGTATTAAGATTTCTCAGCCCTGTAAAAAATAGGAGCAATCATGCTTGATATGGATCTAGCAGAAGAAAAAAGGATCAATCCTTGATCATGAAACTACAAGCTTACTGAATGAGATAGAAAATCCATTTCCCAATTTTGGAACGTGAACAACCTAAAAAAATAGTATTACTAAGTGCCTATGGGTGCCTCTAGTCCTTATGAAATATTGGTTAAATAGGTGTAAACACTTCAATAATCAACAAAATATTCTAGCAACAAGATTGCGGAACTACAAACTATCTCTCCGCCAGCAAGATTGCTGATAGGCTTATAAATGTTGTGTATTTTATAGTCGTTTACCTTAGTTTATATGTAATATGGGAAATAATTGAGTGAATTATGAGGTTAAATATTTTCTTTGTAGTTTTTGTAGGTCTTGAATGAAAAAGGAGCCAAAATGATCAAAAGTTGGAGAAAATAAATAAAATGCAAAATGTACACGAGGAGTGAATTTGAATGCTATCCAGTATTTTGAACATAACTTTCTTATCCGAACTCCAATTGAGGTGATTTAAGATTTTTAGAAACTAAGAGAAATAACTACACTTTCATGTTTTACATTTTTCTAAATTCTGCCGGTATCATGGTTAAAATCGAGGTTCAAGTTGAAGCAGGTGCAGAGTGCACACGTGCACGAGGAAAAGCTTCTGCGTGTGCACGAGCTGAGAAAAAAGAAATTTAGCTACTGGAAACTGTGCACATACACAAGAAAAGAATTCCCATGTGCACACGATGAGCGACTGGTGACGTGTAATTTCTTGTGTTGAAAATTTTCTCCACCCGGTTAGATTCTTTTTCGTGTTTTGGCATATCTTTAGCATCTTAGGGGTCTAAAAGCCTGATGTATCCCCTATAAATACCCCATTATGAGGGGAGTAGAACATACATGGTCATCATTAGCTAGGTTAGACATTATATTAGGAAAATCATAGCTAGGATTTTACTCTTCCTATTCAAGGTTTCAAGCAAATAAACTTTTGTTCTGACTACGCTATTGAGTTTGATTTTTTCATTGAAATTCAATTCAATCTCAATTTTTATTTCAAGTCCGTAGTTTTAATTCAATTTTCTTGTGTTTACTTTTCTAGTTCATTAATTTAAATTTATTTTTAGTGAATTTTATTGATTTCTCTAGTTTTAATTAGTTTTGATATTTGTTCTTGATTTTCTAGTGGTTAAAATTAATCTAGTAGGTAGAACAAAACTCTCGCAATTAATTTGTCTAACTCGTTTATACAATTGTGAACCCTAATATCTTGACCAATAATTCTTGTGGAAACGATCCTTATGATGTTTTCTAAACCTTATTTTGATGATGACATAAGCACTTAACTCTGTAAACAAGTTGTTCAAGTCTGTTCCTTGTTTTGCTGAAGACAGAGTGTTCGTACGCATTGAACCGTCCGAACTATGTCAAGTTTCTCAGACGAATTCCACTGTCTGAACCAACAGGCAGAAAGCAAGGATATTACTGCTTCTCCGAACAAAGTTTCTGTCGGACAAATATGACCGTTCGAAGCTCCATTCGGACGATAGAACGGACACATGCAAGGACGTCGGAATGAAGTTCTTCACCAACTGCATGGAGATCAGACGCTGTGTCGGATGCATCCTACTTATCTCGGATATCCGAAACCCCAACGGCTGCTTTTTTTGTATTTATTATTTAGCCGTTAGGAAGTAGTTACAACCACCACTAATTGCTCCTATAAATAACTGCTTTGATGTTCTTTTGGATCGACTTTAAAAAGGAGGACACTTGTATCTTACTTTGGACATCTAAGCCCTGTTTTGGCTAGCTTAATTAGCCTAAAGACAACCAATTTTGCCAACTCCACAAGTGTAAAAGACAACTAGTCTTGCCAGCTCGATTAGCTTGAAATGCTATTTTTGACATTAGATCTTTCAACGGCTCAAACAGATTCAAAGTTCAAAGAAACTCCTTTTTGAAAATTTGACTAGAAGATGAAAAGAAATCTAGCTCCATGAATGGAGAGAAATAAAATAATGACTATGCTAGAAAGGTCGTAAGGGGAAAAATGGTTAACAAAAAAATACAAGTTTGCAAAACTATCACACAATTAACTGTACACCCTTCAAAAGTCAAACTCAATGAGTATCTGGGGGCTGGAAGACTATTAAGCATTTTAACTTGAATTAATGACATCTAATACAAAATGTTAGAACAAAATTAACAAAAATATAAAAGTGTACCCTAATGTTGCATAGTTGGAACAAGAAATAGTTTCAAGGCGCGTTACAGTATCGCTTTCCGATAAGTTTTAATTTGCCTCTATCATAATGGTGTACAAAAGAGTCTTGTAAAAAACCTTTAAGATACAATGAAACCTAGTGATTGACTGTGTTCTGCACTAACAAAATCAATTCACTAAACACTCAAACCTTTGACAAATTTGTCTTAGTTATGTAGGGGAAACTAGAAGAATAAAAGAATTATCATTATCTCAATTAATATTTTTATACTACTTTTCTTACTACATGATTGGTATTTATAGAAATATTTATGTCTCTTTAAGATAAGACATACCTATTCACTAATCTATGGCTTTTGTGAATAGACATATCTATTAAATTACATAGATACTTCTCATAATCTTTCGTCTAAACTTGTATCATTTCGTATTTTGAAAATTCACCAATAATCCTCCACCATTTTCAAAATAGCGTGAACTTGACAAATTTGAAAATTAATGCATAGTAAAGGTATATTACAATTTGAACCTTTATTTAGTGAAGTAAATTTTTAACAAGTCTGAATAATATGAGCATGATAGATGTTATAATCTTTGAATCAACTATTCTTATTGATAACTTGTATCTACTTCACACACTAACTTCTATAGTTTGAATAACTTAGTATCCGCTGACACTATTCTGACCATGTGTCTATATCCCTTTGATGAGCGTTGTAAGAGTTAAAACCCTTAAAATCCTAGAAGCGGTAGTACTTCTCACTCACATAGGTAAACATCATCAAAAGTGTTTCCATAGCTAACACTTTATTTGAATATTAGTTCATTAAGGGCACATTACTCATCCTTCTTCAAACCTATGGTAACCAAGCACTTTACTTGGGATAGATATCAAATAAGTTATAGTGCTTCCAATCATGCATAAAGTATACTTTGTCTCATTGAGCTTAAGACTTGACGTTGTATCAAGCATTAGGTCGAGGTTCCACTAGGGTTGTAAATGAATCGAGCTGCTCCCAAACAGCTAGCGAGCAGCTTGGTCAAAAACTCAACTCGAGCTCGAGTCAAGCTTGCTGTACGAGTTCAAAACTCTTGACGAGCCGATCCCGAGCATATGTATAATATGCTCGAGTGCTCGTTGAGCTTTTCGAGCATTATATAATTTTTAAAATTTTTTTTATTATATGCAAATTTACTAAAATGTCCATACTTTTTAGAAAAATTACATCTTTTACCCATAAAAAAGTCGAACTACTCGAGTTCGAACTAAGTTCGAGCTCATTTTACTTATTTTCGAGTGAGCTCGAATCGAGCTCGAACTATGTCAAATTTTTCGAGCTCGAGCTCAAATTTTTGAAGCTCATTCGAGCTTGAGTTCAAGTTCGATTATTAGAAAAAATTTTGAGTTCCAGTTCGAGTAAGACACTATTCGTACTCGATTCGACTCGTTTACACCCATAGGTTCCACTACTGGTGATTTTATGATATGGGCTTTACTCTATCCCCTTTGATTCACAAGATCTTGTGTAAAGCTTTTTGCTATTTATCAATCTATTTTGTTAATAGATCCCGCAAAAGTAATATTATCGATCACTTTATATATAAAAAATAATTCTTTTACATAACTATGTTTCAATTTTATTTTCCTCAACTTACCATTGTAAATTTCAATATATGCTCTATAATGCATAATTTCCCTATTGTAATGATATCCCGAAATTAGTTTAGGCACTAATGAAAGTAAATTCCTTAACCATTCCACTTTTGTTTGTATAAGCCAATTCTTCTAATTTAATCTTGGTGGGATCAATTACAAATATGCATTTATTATAGTTTTCAGAAATCACGCTTCCACCAAATATGAATATCTATCCATTAATTGATAAATGATCTTACCATAAGATCAAACTAACTTCAAACAAAATATTTGTGAAAAGTCATACACCTAATTTTTGTGTCTTTAATTGAAATGACACTCTTTTTTTTTTTTTTTTTTATCTTTACTAGTTGTCTTCTTCTAGTTAAGCATACATCTTTTTAATTAAAAGTCACAACTCTTTGTAACTGTCACTTTATAAAAAGACACAACCCATAATCATACAAAAAGGCACAATTCTTATGATATATTTGTCAACTTCATATAATACAAGAATATCTATAATCCAATTGCATTCAAATAATATCTAAAAAATCTTTCTTCACGACGATTTTACAAAGAGAATCTTGGACCAAAAATTTCTTTCATCGTGGCTCTCACACTCCTTAGTTTAATAGGAATATCATTTACTCCTTTTTATACACGTTAGCTTTTATTCCGAAGTCATTTTATTTGGTTAACCTTTAATTTGAGAATCACAAGAAAATCAATTCAAAAATTTCATATGAATTCTATATTCTTAGATCCAACATATTACTTTCATGAATGCACTTCCACATTCCAAATAAAATTTTGCTATATAACATGTCAAACAAATACTTAATAGAACTTTACCAATTATACTATTATGTATACAATAATTAAATAATATTTAATTTTGTTAACTATGATTTTTTATTCATGGATCTTGCATCCAAATTGTTCAATTATATTTTCTACACAGCTAGTAACATACTCATAAATATTCAAAAGTATTTAGACATGCGTTTTTGAAATTCTATGTATAGACCATTATCCCAAAATTAGTAGGAAATGTTTCTTTGAATACTATTTCCAATATTATCATTTTAACATGTTTTAAAGTGCATTAGACATACATTTCTGGAAACGATTATCAACATGAATGTATAGAAATTCCTATGATTGTTACAAGTAAAAAATGCTCTTTACCAATTATTCTTCTCTAATTTCTCATTGCCATCTCTCATAATTTTCTCAAGAATCCAACTTTTATGGACAAATTAAACCTTAAGATTGTTAGAACAAAATTAATAAAAATATAAAAGCGTAGTGTAATTTTGCATAGTTGGAACAAAAGATTGCTTTTCTTAAGGTTTAGTTTGCTTCTACCATAATGGTGTGCAAAAAAGTCTTGCAAATAACTTTGATAATACAATGAAATCTAGTGATTGACTGCGTTTTGCACAAACAAAATCCATCTACTAAACATTCTCAAACCTTTGACAAACTTGTCTTAGGGCTTGTTTGATAAAAATTAATTGATTAAGAAATTTTTGAATTTAGCGTGTTTGATAACAGAATTCTCTTATCACCTAATACATTAAGTACTACTTAATTTATTGTCAGAACTTTAAGTGAAAAGGTTTTCACTTAATATGCTGAATTTTAGATAAATATAGAAACACACAGTCTTGCACACGTATACTCTCTGTCATACTCAGTCATATATACTTTCTCTCACTTGTCCATACACTCTCGCACAAACATATACTCTCACACATATAAATACATACTATCTCAAAATACATACACACTCTCTCACGTATATACATTGTCTCTCACACACACATACACATCCCGTCTCTTACACATACTCTGTCACACTCTTACATATATATATTCACACACTGTATAATATACACACTATCTCACACTCCTTCATACACACTATTTCTCTCTCACACACTTTCACACACGCACACACGCTCTTCTTGACAACCACAAACTTTTTCACGCATATATGATTATTATTTGAAATAAATTAATCTTTCACACATATATGATAATTATTTGTAATAAATTAATATATTATGAAAAAAGATATTTAATTCAAAAGTTGAATTCAGTTGATTATCAAATAGACAGAACTTTATCAATTAAGCAATTAATACATTCAGAACTTAAAATTCATACTTTAGAATTCAGAATTCAGTGTTATCAAATAGGCCCTTAGTTATGTAGGAGAAACTAGAAGAATAAAAGAATTATCATTATCTCTATTAATATTTTCATACTACTTTTCTTACTACATGATTGATATTTATAGAAATATTTATGTCTCTTTAAGATAAGACATACCTATCGACTATTCTATGGCTTTTGTGAATAGACATATCTATTAAATCGAATAAATACTTCTCAAGACCTTTTATGTAAAATTGTACCATTTTGTATTTTGAAAATTCTCTAACACAAAATCTAGTTGAGAAACTTATTATAAAGCAACTTGATCCGAGGTTGGTAAGTTAGCCTATTTAATAGTATACCTTTAGCCAACTAGCACAATATTGGAGCATAACAAACAATCGACCAAAAGAAAATCAGCTCGCCTGATAGCATCTCAAAATAAAAATGGGGAACTATTGATATATCATAACTCAACATCCAGAAACTATGATAATTATCTTGAATTAGTAAGATTGGTCATGATATAAATGACAATACTAATTCGGAAAGTGGGATAGATAATATATAGAGGACTCCATGAGCCTATTGTTGGAAAATTCCCTCCAAAATATACTTTCAATAAATTTGAAATTCCCTCCAATTGTGTTCCCTTCTTTGTGAAATCTTAGTCCCACATTGGAACTTTTGTTGGATGTTTTCATGTTATATGAGTTTGGGGTTTGCCATTGTGCAACTCTAGTTGGGAACCTAGACTATGCATTGTTGATGGTTTGGGGGTTTTCCTCAAACACGCACGTGCGTGCTCGCCCGGCTCAGCGTAAGTCTGGTAGGGTGGAGTATGGTCCGAGCATGTGAACCATTAGAGTTTTACTACCGTCATGGTTTACTTTCTGTAATTTTTTGGTTACCTATTCCATTTAATAATTACCTATTTTGTGGACTTGACTTGTGTATAGTTCTTGCCTTTTCTCTCAAGGCAGCCGATTTCCTTTCTTCTCTCTCAAGTCACTTGCTTTTTCTCTCAAGTCAGTGCTGTAATTTTCAAATTTTGGCCGAATCTATCACTATAAATAAAGGCCTTGAGGACATCTTCAAAACATCCAAAAATCTTTTCTCTTCTATTCCTCTTGGGTACTGAGTAGTCTAGAATTAAGCTCGAAACCTTATTTGCGAGTACACGTGACCAAGGCTACCGTTGAATCCTGGAGAGTGACCGCCTAGTGTTCCCATATGCATTAGTGGATTACGATCCCGTGGGGACGAAATAGCTTTCAAGGACAGTGATCACATGTCTCGGCAAATTTGTTTTGTTTTAATTACTATTCTACTGTCCAGATTTTCTAACATTTTTTAAAGTGATTTTTCTTTGACACTGTGATGGCCAACGCTGGTGTTCCTAACATGTAAAAACTACAATTGTTTAACGGTAAGAACTACAAACACTGATCCGAGAAAGTTATGTTTTACCTACAAACCCTCAAAGTGGATTACGTCCTATTGGGAGATGCTACCTCTTCTGAATCTACTAAAGTTTATGCTAATGACAACCGAACTGCTAGGGGCCACGTACTCAATTTTTTGACCGACGCCCTATTTGATCTATACTGCCCATATAACTCCAAAGATGCTGGAAAGAAAAGTAAGTAGTCGCCAAGTTCCTAGATTTCGAGATGGTTGACCTGTCACTTACCAAATTCATGCATACCAGAATATTATTCTGGACATTACTCAGGAAGGCATGAAAATTGATGATGCTTTCCAAGCTACTCCTTTGATTGAGAAATTGTCACCGCCTTGGAAAGAATGCAGAAATACACCGAAACATGACAAAACTGCCTATGACGCTTGATGAGGTGATATCTCACATCCAGGTCGAGAAAAGCAATCATCTAAATGATAAGACTAATTTGGCCTATGAGTTGTAAACAAGGTGAATCTGGTGGATAGCAAACCCGAATGAGCTTTTCAAAGGTTCAAAAGCAAAGGTCGTGGACCTAAAAGGGGTTGAAACAACAACGGTCAGAGTCAAGGCAACAAGCAATCAGGTAAGTTTAAAAAGTTTGGTAAGATTAATAAAAAAATTTAAAGGACCTTGCTATGTCTATGGAGTTACAAGTCACAAAGCAAATTATGCAAGTTTCGCAAGGGACAAGAGCAGCAACTAGCCAATCAGGTGAACCTTACTGAAGTCGATGATGAGGCAATTGTTGTTGTTGTCTTCGAAGCAAATTTGGCCCATAATGTGATCGAATGGATTGTGGACACTAGAGCCACGAAGCATATCACTGTTGACAAATGTCACTTCCTTGAGTATGAAGGAGTGAGCGATGGGGAGCAAGTCTTCCACTTGGAAATGCTTGTGCAGCTCTAGTCCTAGGCAAGGGAAAGGTCCTTTTGACTCTTACCTCTGGAAAGACTATTACTTTGACCAATGTGCTGCATGTTCCATCCATGAGAAAAAATTTAATTTCTAGCTCTTTGCTTAATAAATCTTCTATTAAACTTGTTTTTGAAGGTGATAAGTTAGTCCTAACTAGGAATGAGGACTTTGTGGGAAAGGCTTTTTTGCAGTATGGGGGCTTGTTTGTACTTGATGCTACTTGCAATGGAATGAATAAGAATGCTGCTTTTGCTTATATTGTTGATTCTATTAATATGTGGCATGATAGATTAGGACAAGTGAATGCTGACTCCATAAGGAGAATGAAGAATTCAAATTTGATTCCTAATCTGAAAAATCATAAGTTCACAAAATATGAAATTTGTGTTGAAGCTAAACCTCATAAGAAACCCTTTAAATCCGTTGAGAGGACCAGTAGTCTTTTGGAATTAATTCATAGTGATCTTGGGGATATTTCACATTTTAAGAATAACAAGAGTAGAGGTGGGAAGAAATATTATATCACCTTCATTGATGATTACTCGAGATACGCTAAATTATATCTCCTAAGTCAGAACGATGAAGCTGAAGAAATGTTTATTAAAGTCAAAAATGAGGTTGAGAATTAGTTAGAGAAAAAAATAAAAAGACTTAGGTCTGATAGAAAAGGTGAATATGATTCTAATTTGCTCACGAAGTTTTGTGAACAAAATGGAATAATTCATGAGACTACTCTACCTTACTCACCTCAATCTAATGGGACTGCAGAAAGAAAAAATAGGACTCTTAAAGACATGATGAATGCCATGTTAATAAGTAATGGTTTACCTACTAACATGTGGGGGGGAGGTTATTTTATCTTCTTGTCATATTCTTAATAGAATACCTCACAAGAGAACTTTTAAGACACCTTATAAACTTTGGAAGGGTTATTCTTCTAACGTTGGGTATCTCAAAGTGTGGGGGTGTTTAGCTAAGGTAGGGATTCTATACCCACATCTAGATGTGTCACCGGACTTTACAAGAATAAAATTGGACCTAAAGCTGTTGATAATGTCTTCATTGGGCATGCACTTCATAGTATTGCCTATAGGTTCTTAGTTTTGGAGTCTAATCATGTTGTAGAGACTAAAGATGCTAATTTTTTTGAGAATATTTTTCCAATGAATAAAAATTCTGTAAAAACGTTGTCTCAAGAATTTCAAAATTCAGAAGAACATGATAATGAAGGACTTCAAGAATTGAGAAGAAGTAAAAGGGCAAGAGTGGAAACTAATTTTGGGCCTGATTTTATAACTGCTTTCATAACTGAAAAAAGATAAAAAAAACTTATAAAGAGGCAATGAATTCAATTGATGTTAGTTTTTGGAAAAATGCAGTTAAGAATGAGATTGAGTCCATAATGTATAATTATACCTAGAAATTGGTAGATTTGCCTAGAGGGTGTAAACCTAGTGGGTGTAAGTAGGTATTCAGGAAGAAGTTACTGCCTGAAGGTTCTATTAATAAATTCAAGCCTTGCACGTTTAGTAGCCAAAGGTTTTACACAAAAAGAAGGCATTGATTTCTTTGACACTTATTGAACTGTTGCTAGAATCATTACCATTAGAGTGCTTGTTGCAATTGCTTCCATATTTATTTGATTGTGCACCTTTTGGATGTGAAAACTGATTTTTTGAATGGTGAGTTAGATGAGGAAATATACATGCATCAACTTGAGGGCTTTGTTGTTGAAGGACAAGAACATAAGGTGTGTAAACTTGTTAAATCCTTGTATGGCCTTAAACAAGCTCCTAAACAATGGCATGAGAAATTCGATAGGACTCTTATTTCTAATTGTTTCAAAGTAAATGAATATGATAGATGTGTCTACAGCAGATTTCATGAAAATGTTGGAGTATTGCTTTGCTTGTATGTTGATGACATGCTTATCTTTGGAATTGATGAAACTGTTGTAAAACAAACCAAGTCTTTCCTTGTTTCTAATTTTGATATGAAAGACATGGGTAAGGCTGATGTTATTTTGGGATCTTAAGTTGACTAGATTTAGCAATGGTTTCATACTGTCTCAGTCACACTATGTTGAAAAAATCCTAAACAAGTTTAACCACTTTGATTTGGATTCTTCGAGTACAACTTATGATCCTAGTATGCATTTGAGAAAGAATAAAGGGGATAGTGTCTCACAAACTGAATATACTCATCCCGATATTGCATATACTATTGGTAGATTGAGTAGATACACGCATAATTCTGATAAATTTCATTGGAATGGATTATCTAGATTGCTTAGATATTTAAAAGGCACAATGCATTTAGGACTTTGTTTTTTTGGTAGTCCTTTTGTGCTTGAAGCTTACTGTGATGCTAATTGGGTGTCTGATAATGACTAGATTAACTCCACAAGTGGTTATGTTTTTTCTCTTGCTGGAGATGCTATTTCTTGGAAATCATCTTAGCAAACATGTAATGCAAAATCTACCATGGAATCTGAATTTGTTGCTTTAGAGTTGGCGTGTTCAGAAGCAGAATGGCTTCATAATTTATTCACTGAAATTCCTTTGTGGCCAAAGCCTATGTCTCTGTTTCTTTGCATTGTGATGCACAGGCAGTGATCGGTAGAGCCAAAAGCAAAATTTACAGTGGGAAGAGCCGATATATCCATTTGAGACACAATATTGTGAGACAGCTCATGAGTAATGGGGTCATTGCCATGGACTTTGTAAGGTTTGAAAAGAATTTAGCTAATCCCTTGACTAAGGGACTGAAATGAAAGTTAGTCCAAGATACATCGAGGGGGTGGGACTTAGACCTATTGATGGGAATTGAATGTGATGGCAACCCAACCTATATTAGTGGAGATCCCATGAAGTAGGTTCAATCGGTAATAACAAGTCACAAAGATATTTCGATTGCACTATCAAATGTGGTCCCTTCCTATGGTGTAGATAGTGCTTACTGTCTATAACTCGTGATGGTTGAGTCAGTAACACTTAATGAGCTTATATCTTTTATTGCTGGTGTGTGGTAGTACACACACTTGATAAGCTCAACCATATGAGTGTGGAAGTAGGGGTCGCTTCCTATGAGACTAACGGGTTCGTATCTAGAGCACTCATGAATATCCAGGTAGGGTACTGGCCCGAAAAACCACCTAATTGAGAGCTTACAATGGATCAAAGTCTAACATGTACTCAGCTGTAGGAGTGTGCTTCAAGGAGGAAGGTTCAAGACTTTTGTCACCTATCTTCCGTATACTTCTCTGTTGAATGCACTAAGTGCGATTCAAATCCAAAAGACATCGTCATTTATGTGTTAGATTTTTGTACTCAGTACCACTTTGTATTTTCAAGTCACGTGGGGGATTGTAGGAAAATTGCCTCCAAAATACACTTTCAATAAATTTGAAATTCCCTCCAATTGTGTTCCCTTCTTTATGAAATTTTAGTCCCACATTGGAACTTTGTGTTGGATGTTTTCATGTTATATGAGTTTGGAGTTTTGCCATTGTGCAAGGCTAGTTGGGAGCCTAGACTATGCAAATGGTTGATGGCTTGGGGATTTTCCTTAGAAACACACTCGCGCGCCCGCCCGGCGCAGTGGGGTGTGGTGCGTGACCATTAGAGTTTTACTTCCGTCAAGGTTTTCTTTCTATAATTTTTGGTTACCTATCCCGTTTACTAATTACCTATTTTGTGGACTTGACTTGTGCATAATTCCTGCCTTTTCTCTCAAGGCAGGCAATTTCCTTTCTTCTCTCCCAAGTCACCTACATTGTCTCTCAAGGTAGTGCTGTAATTTCCAAATTCTGGCAAAATCTATCACTATAAATAAAGGCCTTGAGGACCTCTTCAAAACATCCGAAAATCTCTTCTCTTCTATTCTTCTTGGGTACTGATAGTCCAGAATTAAGTTCGAAGCCTTGCTTGCGAGTACACGCTACCAAGGCTGCCGTTGAATCTTAGAGAGTGATCGTTTGGTGTTCCCATATGCATTAGTGGATTATGATCCCGTGGGGGACGAAATCACTTTCAAGGTCAGTGATTTCACATGCCTCGGCAAATTTGTTTTGTTTTAATTACCGTTCTATCTAGATTTTCTAACACTTATCACTCCAAGTATTCCTATTAGGGTAGAAATCCAACTGAGGGAGAAATTTGCCCATTGATGTACCCGAATTTGGCTATGATTCTAGTAGGATTATTACAAAATATCACTACCAAGATACTTGATAAGGCCAAAATATGGACCATAGAAGACCTTAATAATTAAACATCGTAGATGACATAGAACTTCTATAATAAAAGGACATATTTCCTATAAATACAACTCATTAGCTATTGTATGAGGTAAGTTTTTTGCTATAAAAAACATACATAAACCCTGTATATTCAGTACTTGAGTCCGTAATCTGACTTAGAATCATCCCACGGGTGATTTTCCCAAGTCAATCAATTCTATTTTCCAGGTCAACCAGGTTTCAGCAGGTCGCGGTGTGGATTTTTGGATTATCAGCCGGTATGTAGCACTGTGTTGTGAAACCAAGAATCAAATTTAACTCTTCAATTAAAGTTCTTTTCTGTTTTAAATAAACAATCACTAAAGGGAGATAATTTCTACTTTGACATCTAGAATTTGGATGGAATTTAATGTGTCAGATTCTGAAATATTCAACAGTTACCTTGAGTAGGAAAAAATGAAACTAGCATTGAACATGTTCAGCTAGTAGATAGACATAGTTGTAACCTGCTAATGTCATCCATGAAATCCAACTCAGAGCATTATTCCTCGAACATTCAATCATATTGAAACTTCCAGGCAGAAATAAACTCAAGTGGGGTTCCTTTCCACCCCATGATCAGGCTTTTCCCATCCATAACCAGAGAGCAAGAATTCAAGCGATCAGACCTTTTAAGCAACAACCTCGCTTGACGCAATGACAAGTGACTTAGATTGGTTTCCACGTAACCAAACCTTGCAAGAAATGCCCTCCAGAAACTAACCCTCTCATGTCTATGATACCTCTCAGTACCTTCAGCTGTAATAACATTTCGAATCATGAGTCCCAGATATAAACTTCTTCAGTCAGTTTTCTATACAGTTTATGGTGCCCCATGCAACCTTGGATACAATCAAACACGGAGCTTAGATAGAATAATAGCTCATCGAAACGTTCCAAGAAAATAGGTGTATTTGTACTTAGCTCCAATTCTCTTACCACCATAACACATGGCTTGAGGTTTTTAATCACTCCTACAAGAGCTTCTAACCGATTAGGCCATGCTAACTGTGGCCAAAGCCTGTATGCCAAATAAACTGCAATGACTTCATCAGCCTCTAGCTCGAAAAGATCCTCCTTGAGGTCTTTCAAGTCTGACAATACTATCTTAAAAGAGAAAGGTAAATCAATGGTCTCAGCAAATGATGACAACCATTTACCACTCTCTACCAATGCCTGTTTGGATGTTCCAATGGCCGTTATCTTAAGAAGCTCAATTGAACATTCATCTCTTACCGAAAGTGCTTGCATAAGAAGTGTCCATTGTGAGCCATTATCAATTTATGAGAAATCAATCAAATGAATCCTTTTGGCAGATGCCACACTGTCCAGGATGGATTCGGCTGTTACAAATTGAGCTATTAGGCAGAATGGGAGTTCTTGTTGAGCTTCCACAGTTGCTGGTGTCATACTAAGAAGAGCCAGTTCTTCATCAATTGATTTCCCTATTTTCCACTCACGTTCTTCTGGTAAAACTAATCCCAACTCCTGATCAATCCTCTGTTGAAGTGCTTCAGCAAAGTAGTACACGATTCGTTGAACAGGACTACCACTTTTCGAAGCCGAGCGCTCGCACATGCTCAGCAATTTTCTTGCATCAACAAGTTGTTGTTTTGCAACCTTTTCGGCCGCAGCTTGAAGCAGAAGAGCTAGCTCTAGTTCTTCAGAAATCTCAGAAAGGAGACCTGATTGTTTTTCAAAGCCAATAGCCAAACTTGAGAGAATATCAGAATTATTGGAGTTGATCTGAAATAGTCGTCCTTTAGCCAACTTCATTATGCATTCATCTCGAGTCGAAAAAGTTTCAGAGCAAGGACCTTTGTCTGGTGTATCGGATTTAGAGCTTTGCTTTCCATTGAGCTTTTCGTCCCTCGAACGTTTAGCTTTTGTACAAGACTTCTGTAGATCAAATTCCGATGATTTTAGATCAGGTGGAAAGTGAAATATTTCCTCATCTTTTTCAGCCAGATGAGAGATATTTGGAGAATTTATGATTGTTTCTTGACTGGAATCCATCAGTCTTGCTGCTGAGAATGAAAATGTGACTCGAGGAAATTGCATAAGAGATCAAAAACTTAGAGCATTGGATCTCTATTTATTTTGTGTTCTTTCTTAGGATGAATAGTTTTATAGCAGTCCACGACATAATTAATTAGAAAAATTTGACATGTGGAAAGATACACTAACAAAGTAATTAAGTTTAGGAAAATTCTATGGTTCATCCACAATTAATACTACATGTATATTATTTAAATTTTAAAAATTATTTTTATCGGCGGTATGCTTTTAAACGCATATAATATAAAAATTTTTGTATACTGACAATACATGAAAAATTTACACATTAAAATTAACCCTTAACTCTTCCAATCATTAACTTCTGCTTTCCCTTTGGTTCCATCTATTTGGTTTGTTTATATGCCGGCATTTTCTATACAAGCTAGCTCGTTTCTTTTTCTTGTCGTCGGAGTTGCCTAACTTTAAAAAAGATAGACAGTTGACTAAGGCGGTCGTATCTTTTGTGTTAGTATTACATGACAAATAGTGTTAAATACACTAAATCTTTTAAGGTTTAGGTTGTTTTGTACTAAATTTTCTAACATTATTTTTTTTTCTCATTTGACCTCTTTCGTTAGTACACATTAGTAATTTAACTATTAAAAAATCAAGAAGGACATTTTTATCCCTAGGCACAATAAAAAATATAAAATTAACCTCTTAAAATTTATTATATTTGTCATTTTAGTCCCTAATTCTAGTTTTGTATCAATTAACCTACTTTAGCCATTAATCAATATAAAATTAGGATATTGACAAAATAACTAAAAATATAATGATGCCTATCAACACTAGTGGTTCTTTAAAGGTGCTCGTGAAAAAAATTTAAATACAAAAATTTTCTCATACTATCGGTATTGTTTTGTCTTTTCATTATATTTTATTTTCATATAAAATTAAATTTTCAAATATATGAGACCCATAATCATACATTAAAGTTATATCTATCTTCTTTTTTTTTTTCTTTTAGCTTTTCTTTATGTTTATTTAAAATAATTTTCTTCTTACTTTTTTCCTTTGTTAATACAATTCAACTATCATCAAAATTATACGAAGTAACTTTATACATATAAAAAAAACTCAAATTAAAATAATTTAGATGAAATACTTTTAATAATTCATCAAAAATTTTAAAATTAATTATTTCACCGTATTTTTAAATTTTAAATATTGAGAAAAGCATAATTAAAGAATTAGAATATCTACTAATTTTGATCATATTTATATTTTTAACAATATTTAAAATGTTATGGATACTATTTTATTTTTAGCCTAATATATTAAATGATATAAAACTTGCATGAGGGGGTAAAGTGAAATTTCAAACTTTAAGCGGATTTACCACAATTAGCCTTCAGGAATAAATTTGTCCTTTTGAAAAATTTAACGACGGAGTTACAATAATCGTTAGTGAAAAGACTAAAGTGAAAAAAAAAAAACGTTAAAAAATTTAACATAAAATGCTTAAAACAGCCTAAACCTTGGATTTATTGTATTTAACCTTTGACAAATATTGTAAGCTGCATCCTGCAAATGGCTTATGTCGCGACCTAATGCAGAGGTTAAAGCATAGTTATCAAAAAAATTTCGCGGTTCAAACGTATCTCCTTCTCTAACAGATGTTTTGCCTAGACTCTGTAGTTCTTTCACAAACCCTAGTTTTTCTTATTAGAATAATGGGTTAAATCTAGTTTGCCTCTCTAAATTTATCTCCATTTATTATTTTGTACCCTAAACTAATTTTTTGATCATTTGGCCCCATAAATTTTTGTTTGAATTTTCTTTACACTTCACTTCAAATTTTGACAGAAGTTATAAAAATAACAGAATGATCGTAAGTTCTATGCAAGCGTTGTAAGTGTAATGTTAAGGACAATAATAAAACAAAACATTATATTAAATACCATAACATACACTAAAGATACGTGTATAGAATTCACAAATATTTTGTTATTTTCATAGCTTTTGTAATTATTTGGGGCGAAATGTCAAGAAATAAAAATATTAAGGAGTAAAGTGATCAAAATATTAATTTATAGTGCAATCTGGTGACAAGTTTAAGAAAGCAAAGTGGATTTAACCCTAGAATGGTCATAGATATCACTAGTGATTGGTTTGTATAATCGTAGATATCACTAGTGCTTGGTTACTAATTACAACGAACTCTTTAGGATTTGGACTTGGTCGCCCTTATCTCATAAATTAGAAGAATTCCTTGCCGGTGTGACTTTTAGAGCAATCACAGGCCGATTATTGAGCAGTTGCTCACTTGCGTAGCTCAGTCTGTCTTCATGATAACATAGCATGTCATCGTTTTGTTAATAATAATAGCCCAAATAAGGAAGAGTTCCAACCAGATAGGTTCTATTCGGGTACTGGGGATTAATTGACCTACTTGATGTTACCTCTCTAATAATGAGTATTTTTATATACTTTTAAGTTAGATTTTGTTTGAAATTCAAGGATTTTAGTTTATAAAATAGGTTTTTTTTTTTTTTTTTTAATAATTTTATACCTCGAGTCCATAAATTTGGTTTTTATTGTTTTCATGACAAGAATGAATATTTATTCCCTTAAATATTTATTTTTATTTTTATTTTTTTTATTTTTTTATTTTTGCAATGGTGTTCAAACAAGGCTAAAACAAACGAAAGCCAGGGAAAATGGAGCAAGAACTGAAATCCTAGCAAAAAAATGGGTGCTTTAGAAGGTTGGTAGGGTTTAGCCCTCTACACTAATGATTTTAAGGATTTTTATGGCTTTGACTCAGGTTTTGGATATTTTTCACCCATTTTCAGAAAGTGTAAACCCTAATAAGCACTATATAAGGGTTATGTTAAGTCACTTATTAATATATAGAGAGCATGAGCAATCGACAGAAAATGTCAGATAGCTGCAAACAAGAGAACCAACACAAGTAATGATTGTTGGTGAAGAGAACAAGGGAAAAGAAGAGAAGTCTCAGCTTGACAACCATAATTTTTCATCATTTTCCCTATTTCTTGTATTCAATATGCTATTCATGATTGTAATCAAAAGTTGTGTTGTATCAATTGGTCTGATGATGCACTAGACCCTAATTCTAGGGTTTTATTCATAACTTATCGTGATTCTCAATTGATTTGATTTATTTCGCCCGTGATTAGGATCTTATGCTTGATTTGTTTAATTATATGGCTTTAAATATGCTTGTAAGCCTAATCACCTCATAAATATATTTGTAACCATAATTAAGAAGTTGGAAGAAAAGCTTTAGGATAAGGAATTGATCTAATGAGCCTTTGTTGTGAAGTTCTACAGGAAGAGACACGGACGTTTCATGAATATAAATTGAAAAATACCTATTCATCTTAGGTAGTCCTATAGAGTGGTCATTGTTGGACCCCAGTTATGATAATCATGTTTTGATGCTAACCAAATCGTACTAATGGTTTGAAAACAATTGTGCAGAAAAACAGGAAGGCCTGGACAAAAATGATCATTCGAACACAATTAAGAAAAATGACCAAAAGTTGAACAACACCTTACGGACGATGAAGAGTGTCCGAAAGAAAGGAACTCGGACACAAGAGATCGTTCGAAACATGATCAAAAGCTGTAGGACGCATATGACTGTCCGAACTAGAAGCTGAGAGCTAGGACGCATATGACCTTCCGAAGCATAAGCTTTAGGACACACATGACCGTCCGAACCAGAGACAGAGGGATAGGACGCATATGACCGTCCGAACCATAAGCTTTAGGACGCACATATATGATCGTCCAAACCAAAAGCTGTAGGACGCACAAGACCGTTCGAAGGAAAGAGCTTCCACAAAATGAAGAGGTTTTTGTCAAGCTGTAGGACGCATACGACCGTCCGAAGCATTATTCATAAAGCTGTAGGATGAATGATCGGACGTCTGAACCGCCGTCCGAACTCCTAAAGGCTAGTTTTTAGCAGCTAGTTTTTGACCGTTGGAACTCAAATTTCAGAACATCTTTCATCTATAAATAACCCAAGGACATCCAATTGATGAGAGGAACTACTACATTCAATACAAACACTTGTAAGAGCTATTTTGGGAGAAATAGGCTAAAATTTTGTGGGTTGTAATGGTTTGGGTAGTATAGTTCTCTTGACTCAACTAGAGGAAATTAATGTGAGCAAGAGTAGACTAGTGAGTGATTTTTAAGTGTAAGAGTGGAGGGATAACAAGTGTACAAAAGTGAGGTTGTAATGTAAAACCCTTTGGCTCAAGTAGAGGAACTTAGTTGGTGCAAGGGTAAGCCTACTTTGTATACAAGAAGGTTATTGCCTCACATTATTTGAAGAATGGCACTACTAGTGGATGTACTCCAACCTTGAGAAGTTTGGGAGTTTGGTTTGATATTCTTTATCTCAATATTTTATTTCTTCTTTAAGCTTTGATTGTTAAATCTTTGATCATTTGTTCTTAAGTATTCATTTGTTGCACAAAGTTTGCATTTTCATTAAGCACTTCAAAAGGTTTGTTTTTTGAGACAACCTAATTCACCCCCTTCTTAGGTTGCTTTTGGGCCAACAATTAGTATCAGAGCTTGGTCTCTTTCTTTCGGTTTAATCACCTTTGACTAAAGATCATTATGGCAACCAATAATGCTTTGTTTTTAGAGAGGCATTGCATTTCTAGACCTCCCATGTTTAATGGCGTTAATTTTGTTCTTTGGAGGGAAAGAATGAAAATTTTCATACAATCCATTGATATTGATTTATGTATATTGTTAATGAATGTCCTTTTGAAGCCAATATTCTTGATGAAAATACAGATAGATTAAGATCTAAGACTAGATATGAGCTAAAGAACATGCACAAGATAGAATAAATTTATCTTTAAATGCTAAAGCCATCTATATTTTGTATAATGCTTTGGATGCAAACGAGTCTATGAAAGTCAAAGGGTGCAAATCGGCCAAGGAGATATGGGACAAATTGAAAGAAATCCATGAAGGAAGTGAAGATATAAGAGAGCAAAAGAAGTCACTTCTTGTGGCTAGATATAAATCCTTCAAAATGGAGCCTCATAAGAATATTGACAAGATGTATTGTAGGTTCAATGATATTGTAAAGGATTTGGAAGGTTCAGGCAAAGAATATTCCTTGGGTGAAAAGAATAGAAAAATTTTAAATGGTTTACCTATGGAATGGGAGCCTAAATCCATTGTCATAGAAGAGTCTAAAAATTTAAATTCTATGCCTATTGATTCATTGATCAATTCTCTAACCTCCTTTGAATTGAAGTTGAAATACAAGGTACAAGATAAGGAGGAAGCAAGGGCCAATTGAAGCATAGCATTAAAAGCTTCTTCAAAATTATAGATGCTTCAAGTGTGGCCAAGCGGGACATTTTGCAAATGAAAGTCCATCCAAGAAGAAGAAAGGGTCAAGGAAGCCTCACTTCAACAACTTCCAAATTACATGGGATGGTTGCAATTCGGATGGAGAAATTGAAGAAGAATATGAGGAGGATCAAATGGCTTTTATGGCTCTTGGCAATAATGAGGTATCCTCTAGTTATGATTCTTGTGATGATTCTTGTGATTACGATAATGATGATGTTGAATCATTTATTTTTAAAATGCATAAATGTTTGATAGAATCATATGCTAGGAACAAAGAATTAAAAATTAAAGTTAATGCTTTATTGACTGCCAACTCAAAGCTTGTGCATGTAAATAATTTTTTGACAAAAGAAAATGATGCTTTGAAGAAAAAATTTGATGGAAAAACCAAGATCAAGGAAGAACAAGCTTCATTGAAGAAGAGAATAGATGATCTTGATGTTCTTTTGAAAAACAAAAAGGAAAATGCGTTTTTGAAAAGAAAAGAACTATAAATCTTCTTTTTATAGCAATAAAAATATTATTTGCAATTATTGTCATCAACATGGTCATATAAAGAAAAATTGTTATGTTAAAAGAAATGAAAAGTTGGGAATAAATTCTATTTGGGTGCTTAAGCATGTCACTAACCCAATTGGACCCAATAAAGTTTGGGTACCAAAAATTGTTATTTAACTTTGCATGTAGGTATGCTTGGTGAGCAACAAAGGATTCAAGATGGGTCATCAATTGAGGGTGTTCAAAGCATATGAGCTAACATGACATTAAAATGGGTAACATTTAAAATTTTATCAAAATTGTGCTTCACTTAGTAATGTGAACTATGATCTCTTATATGTGTTTCAACTATGTGTTTAAATTTGCTAAGAAAGCTTGGGTACAATTTTTTGTTTATAATAAGTCACTATTTACAAAAGTAAGGGGGAGCATTTTCTTTTTTAATGGATTATTTTGCATCACATCAATTTGCATCGACATATGCTTTATTGTTTTGATGATGCTTTCAAGCAAAAAATGTCTTAATGCTAATTCTTTGCATGAATTCTCTCATATCTACTTGAATATTGTCTTTTGAAAGGAAGAAATGTTTTGCATAGCTTGACTTATTCCCCATGTACTCACTTGAATTACATTCACCTTTTAAGAGGGAAAATAAACTTAGGAGGAGCTTAAGATTGCATTATTTTTTATTATGTTTTGATGATGCCAAAAGGGGGAGAAATAATGGACAAAACTTCTTGTTTTGTGCTTCATATTTTATAGTTATTTTTAGAATTGTCCAATTGATTTGTCATCATCAAAAAGGGAGAGATTGTTGAACCGCAGTTATGATAATCATATTTTGATGATGACCAAATTGTACTAATGGTTTGAAAACAAGTGCACAAAAAAACAGGAAGGCCCGGACGAAAATGATCATCCGAATACAATCAAGAAAAAATGACCAAAAGTTGAACAACACCTTACGAACGATGAAGAGTTTCGTCCGAAATAAAGGAACTTGGATGCAAGAGATCATCCAAAGCATGATCAAAAGTTGTAGGACACATATGACTGTCCCAACCACAAGTTGAGGGATAGGACTCATATGACCATCCGAAGCATAAGCTTTAGGACGCACATGACCGTCCGAACCAGAGGCTGAGGGATAGGATGCATATGACCGTCCGAACCATAAGCTTTAGGACGCACATGACCATCTGAACCAGAAGCTGTGGGATAGGACGCATATGATCATCCGAACCAAAAGTTGTTGGACACACAAGACCGTTTGAAGAAAAGAGCTCAAAATGAAGAAGTTTCTTTCAAGCTGTAGGACGCATACGACCGTCCAAAGCACTATTCATTAAGCTGTAGGACGCATGATCTAACATCCGAACCTCCGTCCGAACTCCTTAGGGCTAGTTTTTAACAGCTAGTTTTTTGACCGTTGGAACTCAAATTTCAGCACATCCTTCACCTATAAATAACCCAAGGATATCCAAATGTATAAGTGATGAGAGGAACTACTACATTCAATACAAACACTTGTAAGAGATATTTTGGGAGAAATATACTAAAATTGGGTTGTATTGGTTTGGGTAGTATAGTTCTCTTGGCTCAACTAGAGGAAATTAGTATGAGCAAGAGTAGACTAGTGAGCGATCTTCAAGTGTAAGAGTGGAGGGATAACAAGTATACAAAAGTGAGGTTGTAATGTAAAACCCTTTTGCTCAACTAGAGGAACTTAGTTGGTGCAAGGATGAGCCTACTTTGTGTACAAGAAGATTATTGCCTCACCTTATTTGAAAAGGCACTACTAGTGGATGTACTCCAAACTTGAGAAGTTTGGGAGTTTGGTTTGATATTCTTTATCTCAATCTTTTATTTCTTCTTTAAGATTTGATTGTTAAATATTTATCTTTGATCATTTGTGCTTAAGTATTCATTTGTTTCACAAAGTTTGCATTTCATTAAGCACTTCAAAAGGTTTATTTTTTGAGACAATCTAATTCACATGCCCCTCCTTTTAGGTTGCTTTTTGGCCAACAGTCATCTATGAATTAAGTTTGACTCGAATTCGCATAGAAATACAGTGAGTTGGCTAGGTTTAGTAGACTTGTAAGAGAAGTAGAAAGATAACTCACAATTACATAAGACTCTATACTAGTAAATGGTATAAGTGAATCAAGAATTGATGAAACGAATAATTAGATTAATTGAGAGGATTGGTAAGGGACGAGTCAACCCTAAATAACTAATTATCAACTTTTCTATTTTTTACTTGAATTATTGCATTATTTTTATTTTGTATTTTTATTATTTTTCACTCTATTATTTCGTAGTTTAGATAGAATAAAAAGTTTAGATAGAATCAAAAGTGTGACATTTAGGTACTTAGTAGCGTGTTAGCATAGTCTCTGCCAGAACGGTACTCTACTCATCATTATATTAATTGTTCGATCCGTATACTTGCATAATTTGTGAACCGTGTCTAACTACTGAGTTTTTGGCGCTGTTGCCGAGGATTTAGTTTTACCACCGTATAGTCTATTAACAACTAATTATGCACTTTTATTCTAATCTAAACATAATTTTTTTTATTTGTTTTCGTTTTGTATTATTTTCTTTTATTCTATTTTATAGTTTTTCATTTTTGTAATTTGGCTGACTGGTCCTTGTTGTTTATGCTAAGAAGGTCAAACAAGAAAATTCTACCCTTAGACCTTAAAATTGAGCCATCCACATTTTGACTACGAAAGAAAGGTAGACGATGGTTCCAACCAATAATTGAGATAGCAGAATATTAGGTTCTAGTCAACCCAGTGATACCATGCCAACTGAACGAGGAAGAGACGATCTCTTTAAGGGACTTTGTTGTACCAACCTTGGATGGACTATAGTCAAGCATTATCAAGTTTCCAATCCAGGAGAATAACTTTGAGATGAAGCCACAAGTTTTCCAAATTGTTCAAATTTCGGTTATATTCAGTAGAGGATCAAATGATGACCCAAATGTGCACATATTATCAATTTTTTGAAATATGTGACACATTCCGTCATAATGGGTATTTGATAATGCAACTAGATTTTGAATTTTTCCATTCTATCTCAAGGATAAAGCCAAAGCTTTGTTGATATCACAGGCCCCAGGTTCCACTACTATATGCAACGGTTTCAAACAAAAGTTTCTGAGAAAATTTTTTCCACCTTCTAAAACAAAAAATTGAGAAAAGATATTACTTCTTTTGTGCAACAGGAAAATAAGCTACCCTTTGAGATATAGGAAAGTTTCAAGGATTTACTAAGATTATCCCACATCACGGCTTGCCAGGCTAGTAACAGATTCAGACATTTTATAATGGGTTGCATGGGCCGACCCGGACCATAATTGATGCAGTGAGAAATAATGAGCAAAAGTTATAGGGAGCCTGTGCAGATGCTTGAGGAAATTTCCTCAAACAACGACAAGCAGAAATGTAAGTGTGACATACCTAGAAAAATAATAGGACTGTACAATGCGTAACCATGCACCACTCTGTGGTGAGCTGCACAAGTGGCGGTTCTCACCAAAAAGCTAGAAGTGGTAGATATTCAACCGAAATAGGTCCAATGTATAGTAGTAGCTTGTGAAATATGCAATGAATGACTTTTCACTGAGCGGTGCCTAATTAATCTAGAGGATGCCAATTATATAGGCAATTTCAACTGATCACAGAACAATCCATACTTCAACATATACAACCATGGTTGGAGAAACCGCCCCAACTTCTTCTAGAACAACAACCAACATGGTAGTGCCAGCAGTTCAACAGGACTACCAGTGCTGCCTGGATTCCAAGGGCAGAATAGGCAAACCTAGCTAATCCATGAAAAAAGGGATAAATTAAAGACCTCTTGCAACAGTACATGGCCAAAACTGCTTCAATACTTCAAAATCATAATGCTATTCTCCAAAGCCATACAACATCAATAAGAAAATTGGAGACCCAAATGGGAAAACTTGCTAGCGCCATAAATAATACGCCCCAAGGTTTTTTACCCAGTGACACGAGGATCTTGAACCCAAAGAATAAAGATAAGGAGCAATTCAAAGAGGTTACTCTTCATAGTGGCAAAGAATTGGTGGCCGAGAACCAACCAGAGAAAGCAAAGCAGAATGACGGATAGGTAATGGTCAAAGAAGAAAAATAAGGGAGGATGAGAAACCTAGAGAATATCAAGTCAAGTCACCTTTCCATCTATTACCTTATCCATTGCGGCTCAAAAAATACATGTCAAATGGTTAGTTTCATAAATTTTCAGAAAATTTTAAAAAATTGCATATTAACATACCTTTTGTAGAGCCATTACAACAAATGACTAGTTATGTCAAGTTTATTCAGGATTTGTTATGTAGAAGAAGGGGGATCATAGACTTTGAAACTATATCTTTAACGGAGGAGTGAAGTGCAATTCTCCAACAAAAGTTACCACCAAGTTAAGGATCCTGAGAACTTCACCATCCTATGTACGATTGGCACACAATTTATAGTTAAGACTGCGTGTGATTTAGGAGCAAGTAATAAGGATTAATTTAATGTGCTTATCTATTTTTAGGAAACTTGGGATAGGGTAAGTAAAGCTGACAAATATGACCCTCCAACTAGCCGACAAGACTCTAGCTCATCTACGCGGCATCATGAAGGACGTCCTGGTAACGATTGATAAGTTAATTTTTCCTGCTAACTTTATAATACTTGATTATGAAGAAGATGCAAACATTCCTATAATGCCATATTTAGCAACTGGAAGGATTCTAATTGATGTACAAAAAGGCGAGCCTACCATGAGAATCCAAGACAAAATGATAACATTTAAGGTTTTTAAAGCTATGGATGTCCCTAATCTAGTCAAGAAATGTTGTGTGTTAAACACAGTTTAGGAACAATGAAGATGAAAGACAATGAGTTGACAATACAGGTAAACCCTGCGGAACCCAAGAAAGTAGTTGCGGAAAGTAAAGAGAGTAGTGAAGAGGAGGACAAATTATCAAGCACGACATTTGAGGAAAACTCATATTCAGAGGACCAACATCTCCAAGAGAATATAGAACTCATGAAGCTCACTCAGGATTGTAAAGAGCTATATCTAAGGCAATTACCACAAAAAATATAACATCCGAGTTGTTTCAGAATCTCTTGCTTAATTGGCACTACGGTAATTGAATGAGCGTTGCGTGACCTAGGGGCAAGCATAAATCTAATAACTTGTCATTGTGTAGGAAAAAATGGCTAACTATATCACATAAAATTAGTAGTCATATTTAATTCCCAGATATGAGTATGACGGAAACCCTAGGATTCATAGAGGGGGTGTTGGTAAGTGTGAAGCAATTCACTTATCTAGTGGATTTTGTGTCATCGACATGGAAGAAGAAGAACAAGATTTGGATATTGTGACATTGATATTTGGACAACCATTCTTTGCCACTACAAGGGCCCTCATAAATATGGAACTAGGAAGCATAATTATAATGTCAAGCAACGAGTCAATTTCATTCTTAATCATCCAACTCAAGAAGTACCCCCGCGGGTGAGACAAGAGACGTACACTATGACTCTTCAATCACTTGAAATCATGAAAAGAATGGTAATATAGAGCTATAGACGTTAATCATGCACATACTGTAAGGCAACCCACGTTTCTAACTCTAGCTTTTATTTTTGTACTTAACTTCCAATTTTTAACATAATTTGTCTTTGGACTAACTTAAGTTAATTTGATGTTTTAGGTATTAATTGATGCTTGAAGGAAGTTTATGAAGAAAAATTTTAGCTACACATGAAAAAGGGTCCAATAATGGACCGAAAAATTGAAACAGTTCGTAGCCAGAAATTAACTGCAATAGGCCAATGGGAACTATACCAGCTATTGTGAGCTAGGCACCGGATGCGACCAATAGGCCAAGAAGGAACGCCCAAGCCTTGGCTGGTTCATAAGAAGGGTTGTACAGTTGTAGCCCATTCTTCCTCTACCACTCAAGTACCTTCAAAACACTCCTAAATACCTCTAGACCCTTGCCCATCCTTTCCCACGCAAAACCCACTTCCAATTACATCCTAAATCTTGAATCTAAACATCAAGTAGTGACTAAATTATTGCAATGTTCAGATTAAAGGAAAAGGGAAAAAGGTGGAAAACAAGAACTCCATCTAGAGGATCTTCTTGGAAAAGTTGCTAGGAGCCAACAATCAAGCACAAAGTCTTTCAAAAGCTTCAAATTGTTGAAATCCTTCTAATTTAATGCTTTGAATTGATTTTATTCCACATATGTGAGATTAAATTGGTGGGTTTATGTGTTCTTAGTTGTTTATGAACTTGAACCTTTTCTTGAAATTGGTTTTTTGGCACCTTAGAAAGATTTCTTGGTATAAATTGTGCTACACGGTGTGTGAGTACTTCAATTTGGTTCAATTCTAGTTCAGTTTTGTGTTTATATTGAATATTTTACTCTGCCTCCTAAGGGTGAAAATTTGGCTAAGGAGTCTAGCTCTAAGAAGAAATTAGATAAGAAAATTTTCACCTTTCAGAAAGCTTTACAGTGGCATGAAGAGGGAGGGGGAAAACAATAAAAAGCTAATATGTGAAAGAAGGTTTAAATTGGACTTAGATTCACGTAATGACCTAAGGGCCAAGTTAGTGAAAAACATTCGTAATTGGTATTGGGATATGTTGTGCCCACAACTAGAATTTGCTATAGAGGAAATAGTTATACAGTTATATGCTAATTTCTTAAAACATGATAATGAATTGTTTTTGTGTGATTGATCAAAGTTCTATGCACACGTGAATCTTTAAAATATATCTTTGGCTCAGTAAAAATATATAATGATGGTTTATTTTGTTATGGAAATCGATTTGAGCCAGATTTGAATTTAATGGCTAAAACTATATGCAATGGTTTTGTAATGATTTGGAAGAGAGAATAAAATGCTTTAAGAACAAAAATTTCATTTCTAAGTAGTCATTTGAGTTGGTTCAATTTCATAAACACCAACTTAATTCCAGCCAGTCATACAACACACATCACTCTTGATATGATTTTGTTCTATTGTCTTACTTGAAGGGCATTTAGTTGATGTTGGTCGTCTTATTCATTCTCAAATTTTACGTATGACTAAAACCAAAAGTAAGGGATTATGGTTCCCTTGTTTGATCATCCCAACTATGTCTTCATGCAAGTGTAAAATGGAATGAAACCCAATGACGGACAAGCTATAATGAGAATGCTCCCAAAGGAAGAAAAGAACCCCAAGAGCAGTGGAGCAAGCTCTAGCACTCAATGGGTTTGATTCACAGTATGGATGATAAGTTATCAAGGTTGGAGAGATAAATAAAGCGCATCAACAACAATACATGAAGGCCATGGGCTGGTTGATTACCTATATTGGCAAGGTCTCTAGGGTTGACATGAATGAAACTCCAACTGAACCTGGGATACATACATTTGATAAGGGTGATGAAAAAGATGATGACAATGACAGTGATGATGAAGAAAAGGAAGATTCTACGAGTAATGGTGATGATAAGGAAGAGAAGCAAAAGACACTCATGTACATATGTCAGAAGGGCAATGTATATTTCTTATTGTAAATTTGTGTCCTTATTAATTTTCTCTTAGTATGCAAAGCATTGGGGACAATGTTTCATTTTAAGTTTGGGAATGTGTTTTTGTTTTGGTGGTGTGATTGTGAATATATGTTATGTGTTAGGAATGTTTGTTTTATTTATGCTCATCTTTGGTGGTGTATTTCTTTTAGAATTAGTTTCATTTCAAAATTTTTTCTAAAATCCAAAAATTTTTCTTTTCAGAAAATTTCTAAAAGTTTTATCATTTTTCAGGATCTGACTGTATAAAAGACTCCCTATCTACTGGATTGTAGCCTTCAGGATTTCTATACTCTCTGCCTAAAGTATTGTAGAGGGCTAAACCACAAAGATTTTCATTTTTAGTGTCTTGTTTGAATTCATTAATTTTTGTGGTACATGTCAATGTTTAAAAATGTGTCCAAGTGGAACTAATCTTGTTAGAATTGTTGGATTGAAAATGCATATAAATTTTCTACTAATTTTCATAAACCTTTGAGTTGTGAACTATTATCACTATACACTTAAATATATTCCATTGAGTGAGGGGATGAAAGTGTAGCGATTTTTAATGAGTGCTAATCATGATTAGCTTGTGATATGTGTTTTGCTTGTGACATTTGTTAGAATTGAGTGTGATTTATTTGTTTGCAAAGTATGATCGGATTTTGGACCAATGAAATAATTTAGTCAATTTGTATCCTTAGTGTCACCTTTTGAGCCTTATAAGCCTTAATTTCTTCGTTTAACCATTATTTTAGCCCATTTAATTCCTTTTATTTTATCATTCTTTCTAGCCGTCAATTTAGTTATTTAGTGTTAATGGTCCAGAGCATAAATACTATTGACATGATGTTATGGATGGTTGGGAAGGAGTTGAGCAGTGTTTGTTGGGGAAAACAGTCACATTTATGAGTTTAATGCTTGTAACAATCCCTTATGTTTTGTTATGTCTTGTTGAAAAAAAAAGGAAAAAGATGTTGGAACAAGAACTGAGAAAAAAAGTGAAAATAAAAGAAAAAATGGATAATTCCTTCTAAGTTGTGTTAAGTTATGAATAAAGAAGGACAATTCCTTCTAAGTTGTAATAAAGTAGATGGAGTTTTGTCTTCAAAAGTGTAGTTGGTTAAATGCTATAGGTTGTGTGGGGGAGAGGGAGATGTTCTAGAGGATTATGGGTCAAAGTTATTCACAAACATGTCTAAGGTGATTTAAGCTATTTTTATCCAAATATATCCTACCTTTATCCCTGAGTTTATGATACAAGTTATAAAGATCTACTTGATCCTTGGTTTGAGTTCATTTATGTTAGTGAATGTTTTGTGGGCATAAAATTTTTTTCTAATGTGTTTGTCCCTTTCTAAACTCATGTTCATTGGGTTTTTGATTGATTAGTAAGCGAGTAATATCTTCTTTCATGAGTAGAGAGTTAACACATTCATGATGATGATTTGGAGTTGATTAGCAATGTTTTTTTATATCCATGTTGAATCAATATTTTTTACATGTTTAGTTTTACCTTTGTTACGACAGTTGACATATTGAAGAAAGCTAATGTGGTTGAGTGTGTTTATGAGTTTTTTTTTTTTTTTTACGTAGAACAAGTAAAAGTTCAAGTTGGAAGGGGTGCATGTTGAACCCCAGTTATGTTAATCATGTTTTGATGATGAACAAATCATACTAATGGTTTGATAACAAGTATGCAGAAAAACAAGTAGGTTCGGACGCAAATGATCGTCCGAACAAAAACAACCACAAGAGTTTCGGACGATGGTAATCGTCTGACACAAATAATTTGAAGCAAGTCTCGGACGAAGAACAGCGTCCGATCATATTTCCAGAAGACTTCGCTTCGATCGGACGCATGTTCGGACGCATCCTCGGACTTATAACGAATACCCTCAGAGAACGGTCACAGGATTTAGCAGCGGCCGTTCGAACGGTCCAACGGCTAGTTTGTTTCGGACGCATTCTTGCTGCATCGGCCGTCCGAAAGGTCCAACGGCTAGTTTTCCAGCAAAATCATGCAGAAAATAGCCGTTGGGAAGTTGTTGGAAGCAGATATTTGGCAACTATAAATACCCCTACGTCTGATTTAATGAAGATAAGACTGCTACATTGATTATAAATCATTCTTGAGCTATTTGGGAGAAATAGTTGGTACAAGTGTTGTAATAGTGTAGGTAGTGAGAAAAGAGTTTAGAAGTGTAAGAGTTCTTCAAGTGTAAGAGTGGAGAGATAACAATTGTAACAAAGGGAGGTTGTGAGTGTAAAACTCTTGGCTCAACTAAAGGAAATTAGTATGAGCAAGAGTGATCCTCATTTGTGTACAAGAGGTTATTGTCTCACCTACTTTGAAGAGGCTTTTAGTGGCTGAACTTCAAGTTGTGAACTTGGTAGTTTCCTTGTAAGAAGCTCTTTGTAGTTGTAAGCTCCAAGCTTGAGAAGCTAGGGAGTTTGGTTTGATTCTCTTAATCTCAATATTCTTATTTGTTCTTTAAGCTTCAATTGTTAAATATCTATTGTATACATCCTCATTTGTGCTTAAGTTTTCATTTGGTGCATAAAGTTGAATTTCTATTAAGCACATAAAAAGGTTTGTTTTTAGAGACAACCTAATTCACCCCCCCTCTTAGGTTGCTTTTGGGGCCAACAATTGGTATCAGAGCATTGGTCTCTTTATTTTTGCTTAAATTGCATTAGAGTAAAGATCATGGCAACCAATAATGCTTTGTTTTTAGAGGGGCATTCTATCACTAGACCTCCCATGTTTAATGGGATTAATTTTGTTTTTTGGAGGGATAGAATGAAAATTTTTGTTCAATCTATTAATATTGAATTGTGGTATATTATTTATGAAGGTCCTTTTGTGGCAAATATTTTTGATGAAAATACTCATAGATTAAGGCCTAAAACCAGATTTGAGTTAAATGCACAAGATAAAATAAATTTATCTTTAAATGCTAAAGCCATTAATATTTTGTATAATGCTTTGGATGCAGATGAGTTTTCTAAAGTAAAAGGTTGCATATCGGCTAAGTTCTGAGATATGGGTCAAATTGAAAGAAATCCATGAAGGAAGTGTAGATATTAGAGAGCAAAAGAAGTCACTTCTTGTGGCTAAATATGAATCCTTCAAAATGGAACCTCATGAGAACATTGACAAGATGTATTGTAGGTTCAATGATATGGTAAAGGATTTGGAAGGTTTGGGTAAAGAATATTCCTTAGGTGAAAAGAATAGAAAAATTTTGAATTCTTTACCTAAGGAATGGGAACCTAAATCCATTGCCATAGAAGAGTCTAAAAATTTAAATTCTATGCCTATTGATTCATTGATCAATTCTCTAATCTCCTTTGAATTGAAGTTGAAATACAAGCTACAAGATGAGGAGGCAAAGGGAAAAAGAAGCTTAGCATTTAAAGCTTCATCAAAAAGGAGAAAAGACTCAAGGAAGCCTCACTTCAACAACTTCCAAATCACTTGGGATGATTGCAATTCGGATGGAGAGGTTGAAAAAGAATATGAGGAGGCTCAAATGGCTTTTATGGCACTTGGCAATAATGAGGTATCCTCTAGTTGTGATTCTTGTGATGATTCATGTAATAATGATGATGATGATGTTGAATCATTTATTTTTAAAATGCATGAATGTTTGAAAGAATCATATGCTAAGAACAAAGAGTTAAAAATTAAAGTTAATACTTTATTGAGTGCCAACTCAAAACTTGTGCATAAAAATAATTCTTTGACAAAAGAGAATGATGTTTTGAAAGAAAGATTTGTTGGAAAAACCAAGATCATGGAAGAACAAGCTTCATTAAAGAAGAGATTAGATGATCTTGATGTTACTTTGAAAACGAAGAAAGAAAATGTTTTTGAAAAGAAAAGAACTAGAAATATGTTTTTGAACAAAAATTTTATGCACCTCTAAATGTTGATAAGAGTGATTCTTTATTCATAATCTGTCTTTTTATGGCAATAAGAACATTATTTGTAATTATTATCATCAACACGGCCATATAAAGAAAAATTGTTATGTTAAAAGAAATGAAAAATTAGGAATAAATTCTATTTGGGTGATTAAGCATGTTACTAATCCAATTGGACCCAAGAAAGTTTGGGTACCAAAAGTTGTTGCTTAACTTTGTATGTAGGTATGATTGGAAAGCACCAAGGAATTCAAAATAGATTATCTATGAAGGGTGCTCAAGGCATATGAGCAAAGATCATATTGAAATGGGTAACATCTAAAGTTTTGTGTGCTTTCATTTATCAAATTGAACTATGATCTCTTGAATATTACTCATCTATATGCTCAAATGTGTTTAGAATGCTAGGATACTTGTATCCCCAAATTTTGTCTATAAATATCACTACTTGCAAAAGAAAGGGGGAGCATTCTCTTTTTTTAAAATGAATTTGTTTTTACAAGAAATTGCATCACACATGCTTCATTGTTTTGATGATGCTTTTTAGTAAGGAATAAGCAAAAATTGTTTTGATCATAAGTGCAATTGATCATAATTCTTTGCATGAATTCTCTCTCCAATTCTCCGTGTCCTCATTTTATTCATCTTTCAAGGGGGAGAATAAACTTAGGGGGAGCTTTAACTGCATTATTTTTCTTATGTTTTGATAATGCCAAAGGGGGAGAAATAATGGACAAATTCTCTTGTGTAGTACTTCATATTTTATGGTTGTTTTTTTTGAATTGTCCAATTGATTTGTCATCATCAAAAAGGGGGAGATTGTTGAACCCCAGTTATGTTAATCATGTTTTGATGATGAACAAATCATACCAATGGTTTGATAACAAGTGTGCAGAAAAACAGGTAGGTTCGGACGCAAATGATCGTCCGAACAAAAACAACCACAAGAGTTTCGGACGATGGTAATCGTCCGACACAAATAATTTGAAGCAAGTCCCGGATGAAGAACAGCGTCCGATCATATTTCCAGAAGACTTCGCTTCGATCGGACGCATGTTCAGACGCATCCTCGGATGTCCGAACGAATACCCTCAGAGAACGGATGCAGGGTCGGACGCAGGATTTAGCAGCGGCAACTGGCGTCCGAATGGTCCAACGGCTAGTTTGTTTCGGATGCATTCTTGCTGCATCGGCCGTCCGAAAGGTCCAACGGCTAGTTTTCCAGCAAACAGAAAATAGCCGTTGGGAAGTTGTTGGAAGCAGATATTTGGCAACTATAAATACCCCTACGTCTGATTTAATGAAGATAAGACTTCTACATTGATTATAAATCATTCTTGAGCTATTTGGGAGAAATAGTTGGTACAAGTGTTGTAATAGTGTAGGTAGTGAGAAAAGAGCTTAGAAGTGTAAGAGTTCTTCAAGTGTAAGAGTGGAGAGATAACAATTGTAACAAAGGGAGGTTGTGAGTGTAAAACTCTTGGCTCAACTAAAGGAAATTAGTGTGAGCAAGAGTGATCCTCATTTGTGTACAAGAGGTTATTGTCTCACCTACTGTGAAGAGACTTTTAGTGGCTGAACTTCAAGTTGTGAACTTGGTAGTTTCCTTGTAAGAAGCTCTTTGTAGTTGTAAGCTCCAAGCCTGTTGAGAAGCTAGGGAGTTTGGTTTGATTCTCTTAATCTCAATATTCTTATTTGTTCTTTAAGCTTCAATTGTTAAATATCTATTGTATTCATTTGTGCTTAAGTTTTCATTTGGTGCATAAAGTTTGAATTTCTATTAAGCACATAAAAAGGTTTGTTTTTAGAGACAACCTAATTCACCCCCCCTCTTAGGTTGCTTTTGGGGCCAACAGTGCATTAACTCTGCAATAGAGAGTATTTTCATGTACTTTTAACTTGGCTTTTGTTCGTAATTCGAGATTTACAATTTATAAGGGTTTATTGTAATTTTACACCCCGAGTACATAAATTAGGTTTTTATTGTTTTTGTGACAAAAATGTATATTTATGCCCTTCAAAATGTGCTTTTGTTTGTTTTATTCGCAAAGAAAGTCAAACGAGGAAAATTTGGAGCAAAATGGGAAAAACTATAGCAAAACCGAGCATCCTTATCAAAAGTTGAAGTGCCTAGAGGCTTGGTAGGAAATTGTCTGCCTAGAGAGGTGGCAGGGATGTGCAGCCCTCTATACTAGCGATTCTACTGTTTTTATGGTTTTAACCAGGGTTTTGGATTTTTTAATCTATTTTCGTATAAACCCTAATAAGCACAATATAAGGGTTATGATAGGTCATTAATTAACATAAGAGAGTGTGAGCAGTCGACAAAAAATATCAAATAGTTGCAAACAAGAGAATTAATACAAGTGACGTTTGCTAGTGAAGAAAGCAAAGGAGAAGAAAAGAAGACTCGGGTTGACAACCCTAGTTTTTCATTCTCTTTCCTATTTCTTATATTCTGAATGCTATTCATGATTGTAGTCAATTCTTGTGTTCTATTAATTGGCCTAATGATGTACTAAACCCTATTCTAGGGTTGCATTCATAACTTGCCACAAGTCTTAATTGCTTTGATGTATTTCACTTATGATTATAATCTTGTGCTTGATTTGCTTTATTAGATGGTATTAAATGTATTTGTAAGCTTGATCAACTTGCATAAATTGATTTATAACCCTAATTCAAAAATTGAAATAGGAGCTTTAAGGTAAGGAATTGGTCTAATTAGCCTCTGTTATGAAGTTCTATAGGGAAGGATGGACGTTTCATGAATACGGATCAAAAGATACCTATTCATCTTAAGCAGTCCTATAGAGTGGTCATCTATGCATTAAGCTTGGCTCGGATTCACATACAAATATAGTGAGTTGGATAGGTTTCGTAGATTTGTGAGAGAAGTGGAAAGACAACTTAGAATTACATAACACTCTAGACTAGTAAACAACATAAGTGAATCAAGAATTGATAGAATGAATAATTGGATAAATTGAGAGGATTGCTAAGGGACAAGTGAACCCTAGATCACTAAATTATTGACTTTTCCATTCTTTACTTGAATTATTGCTTTATTCTTTTTTTCTGCCTCTATTATTTTCCACTCTATTATCTCTTAGTTTAGTTATGATCAAAAGTGTGATGTTTAGGTGCTTAGTAGGGTGTTAGCATAGTCTCTATAGGAATAGTACTCTACTTATCATTATATTACTTTTTTGATATGTATACTTGCGTAATTCATGAGTCGTGTCTAATACTTGCAAGAACACTTAATAATATAAATTTAGGATTTTAGTATGGACTTGGAGTCAAAAATAGCTAATGGATGGGTTACAGGGGTCAGTAGACCCCTATTTACCTGCAATCCAAACCAAATTAGGAGCATGTTATAATAACTGTTATTTTAGAGTATTATTCCCTTTTCAAAAAATAGTATTACTATATTTCCAGCAACAATTTATAGTATATAAAGTGTTAAGAATTATAGAAGTTAAACGAATAGCTTCATTTTAGTGTATTTTGTTGATACATATGAGACATATGCAAATCTAATTGATGCATATAATTTTGTTTATTTTTTTATTATTGTGATTATGATTTTATTATTCTAACATGTGTATGAATGTAATTATTTTAGGAAGAAGTTATTGAATTTGGTTACCGAACGTACTTTAGCTAGAAAAATCTTGATTTATTATACTTTTAAATGTTAGTAAATACGGGATTGTAGAAAAAATTGCTAATGCGGGATTGGGTAAGTTATCTATATCATGTAAGTTTTGGGACATAATGTGTAGCAACATTTTATACGAGATTGGCATTGGAGTCACCTAAATGGGCGAGTAACTGGCCCCAATGCATTTCTAAAGCAAAGGTTTTTGGGCTTAATGTGCCTACACAACTAGAAAGGAAAAAAGTGGTCGAATTTCAAATTCTACCTACTTATTAATCATTGTGCTAAACTTCACATAACTTGCCTTATGATGAATGTGTCTTGTTTAGAGAGAGTGAAATTTGCAGTAAATATTACTTTATTGCCTCTGCTTGTGTTGGTAAGTGAACCCTTTGTTATAGTCGACAGTCGAGGTTCTAAACTCCTGATCATTCTTAGTAGATCGATTAGACCTTATAGGTCGGTCTACCTTTTTTAGACCCTGTGGGTTATATGACCGGTATGAGTAAGATCTAAACTGATCTAATCTACTATAAGAGCTAAATTACATAATTGTCCTCAATGAGTTTACTTATTACATGCCACGTGGGCTTATTCTATTGGATAGTTCTTTCCTGTATCATCAATAGCACCATGGCTAGGTTTGTATTGTAGATCGAGCTCAGCTGACCAAGTTCTTTCCAATTCAGTCCCTAAACATATTCCTCGATCTATTTTGTATAGTTAGAAGGTGTTGGGTGTCATATTTTGACCATTTTGACATTTCTAATCTAGCTTTTTATAAGATTTTGTCTTTTAATATTCTTTACAATTTATCATTCTTAATCGCATTTTCAATATGACACCCTTAATTTTCGCGTCCATTAATTAGCATGCCTTTTCAAAATTTAATTCTTGTGACCCATCTAAACTAGGCTAAACCTTTGTATCAAAATTGTTTTCCTTTTTCCACTTTTATAAGCACCTTTTTCTCCTATCACGTCATACATTTGCCATTTTCGACTTTTTACAAGGTTATTCAACCTTAGCTTTTCTGAAGCAGTCACTCAACCCTTTGTTGTGAAGGCATTTTCCTTCCTTATTATACTTTTGTTTGAACATTTGAATCTACTTCTCAACTTCTCCTTTATGAATATCTGAAATGACATCTATTTCTAACAACAACACCAATTTTGGCAACAATGGTGTACCAACTAAAAAAATCTGATGAGGATCGGGATCTGGGTTGTATGGTAGTAGTACCATCCAAGAAGAAGAAGATTGTGATAAAGAAAACCACAAGTCCTACACAGCTAACACTACTAGATATTCTGGAACATTAATGCAAACTGTGGATGTTACCGGGTCAGATTCATCTACTCCAACCATACAGGGGCCTATAACTACCGAAGTGAGTCCTCTGATCGGAGAGAAATCAGGTCAAAACAAAAAAACTCTCCTCCAGAAGGTCAAGTGAAAAAATAAGCTATTCTCTCTTCTGTGAATCTCGCGATCATAGTAAGTATTCAAAATAACACATCGACGAAGAGGCACATCTGACCAACATTGAAGGGAGACAAATGATTGTGGCGGAACAGGTTGGTTCCTCTGATAAGGGAAAATTACCATAGATTCTTCTTCTTCTCTTTCAAATAAATTTATACTTTACTCGTCTATAGGTGTAAACGATAAAGGTTGTAGCAAGAAGAATGGTTTAGACTTTTTGATGCATGCTTTTCCCTCAAAGGATCTTACACGCTTGGTAGGGGTCTTATGAAGACATCTATAATCAAATAGCTTTGGGTTTTATTACAGCTAGTATTAATTATGCATAATTCTTAACACGTCATTTGACCAACCTCAAATTTGAAATTGATCAGATAAAGGAGAGAGCCAATCAAGAAATAAAGTCCTTCCAAGAGAAGATAAAGGAAGAAAATGAAACTCTCTTTTTTGATTTGAAATGGCAATTGGAAGAGCAGACTACGAAATGTTATGATCTCGAGGCTTAACATGCTGCCGAACTCTCATAATTGAAGAAAGAGTTTGAGTAGGGATACCATCAAAAGAATTTTAGGATGTCTCGATCCTTGCAAAACTTTCAAACAAGTATTTTTCCAAAGGATCCAATTCTGGAGATGGGGAGGAGGGACAAGCTGATAACATAATTGTAGAACGAAAGGTAAGCGTTTTAGAATTGTTTGCTTTAGTCGAAGTTAGGGCATCTGAAATCCTTCAAGTGTAGAATCTTACCACCCCTTATGATTATGAATTTTTTGATATTGATGCACAAATAGACTTTTGTCCTTCTGATCAGGAATTAATAGGAACTTCTCATGGGGTTCGTCATTCGGGAATTGATCAGTCTCTAAAGCATCCCGGAAATGATCAGCCTCAAGATCCTACATAATAGAGTAGGAGTTATGTAATATTTATTTATGTATAAGGAAATGATTTCTTCTTTTGTTGTAGATGTTATTTGCATTCATTTTTCATGCCGAATAATAAAATTCCAGTTTTTCTTCAGCTTTGTCAAGACTTTGTGTTGATTAGGTCTTCTTATCAAACATTATATTCTCTCTGATTCAACTGTTCATACAATGTGATCAGCCTAACTTTTTATTTTTTGTCAGCTGTTCGTCCAATCCAATCTCCTTATCTTTGTATTTTAGGGGCATAGATCACTTAAAGCTCTTCAGCAAATATTTTGCACTCTTACTTTTTTGTTGTTTTTAGTTTTGAAATACTTATAGCATTTCGACGAGCTCGTACAACTTTTATCCTTCCAATCTTCGATTCAATGGATTTATTCCTATCATTCTTAGTATTCATTAATGCCTTCCTCGAGGGATGGAAGAAGGCCTTTCTATTCTTAAAGTAGAATAATATGGAGACCGTCCAGACCCAGTAAACATTTTTTGAATGAAACTCATCATAGAACAAGGATCCAATCGAGGACTTAGAGCAATCTGTATATGTAGGTGTTTAGAAGATAAACTCCTTGGCAAGTGTTCTTCAATCTAGAGGGAAGAACTCAATGATGAATCAAAATCTCTTGGCATGGAGAGATGTGGCTGAGGGTTTTATTCTGGACCCAGCCATTAAAGCTAGTAATTATAGAACTCCTTCTTCCTTTCATAATATTTTTAAGAAATTTTGTACTGATTTATTTTAATGTTTCTGGTGAAGAGTGGAAGTTCATGATGGTTGTTCCAACCAAGAAGATTAAGGGTACTTCTTCGTTCCTCCTTCTCAGCTAGTAACAATTGGAGGGTCGAGAGTTGGTGGTCGTGCAATCGACTGTAGCAGCTTCTTCTTCTATTCGAGCGGAGAAAATTAATTCAAGGCCTTTAGCCAATGTTTCGATGAAAAAAAGGTAAGTTCCTCCATCCCGTGCTCCAAGTAAAAGAAAGCTATCACAGTTTCAACATCCATGACATTGGCTTCGGATTCGTTGATTGTCTCACCAATCCAGGAGCACCAAAGCAAGGAGAAGAAATCCTATGCTCCCTCTTCTTCTATTCATGTTGTTCAACTAATCTGAACCCCTTCTACTATTCTTCCAGCCTCAGGTAGGTCTTTTTGTCCTTGGGTCATATAAACCAAGAGCATTTTTTGTTTCTTTGGAATAATCGAGCTGTTGAATGGTATAAAACTCCAGTGGTCAAGCTTGGACAACCAAGAAAGAATAACTGGCTAGTGGTTTCATGATACTTGCCGTGGAGAAAATGATCTATCCAGCCCATCAAAACTCAGAAAGAAGAGTTAACAAAGCAGCCTTTCCAACAAAATTGGTCTTTGACCATGAATGATTGAGGTCAACATAACCGAGTTGCAGACGAATAGCTAATGGCATCATTTTCCCTCGATATCTGGCATACACATTGTAAAGTATGAATGAACCGATCTGTGACGAGATGAGCCAAAGCTATTTCACAGTAAGCTTCTTATAATTTTGCACACATATTGTTATGAATTAGGTCAATCATTTTAATGTTCTTTTAATATAGTTAGAAGTTCATATGCTGGAAGGTCAGTATTGTGTGTTCGAGAATCAAAGACTTCTTGATTAGAAGGATGTTCATGACATCATTCTCACTGATTTGACCAGAAAACTAAACAAAAAGAAATAAACAGCCCTACAAGAGCTTCAAGGCAAGGTTGAAAAGGAAGCAATAAGTTTGGCTAGACTGGAAAGCCTTCATTCTACCAAAATAGATAAACTAAAGCGGGAAGTCAATCAACTCCGTACCAATCATAATAACAAACAATTAGAGTTAAATCAAAGTAAATGTGATATATCCGAGGCTCAATTAGAGATCGAGAGGTTGAAAGTAGATCCTTGAAATGCTTGATGAAATGTTTCTCTTAAGAATGAATGAATTTTTATGTTCGAAAGCCTTAGGCAGGGACTTAGTCACATTTTGCCCCAATGCTAATCGATTGGGTATCGAGAAGTGCTTGAAGAGGTGCCGAAAAGGTTTCCTGATCTTCTTCTAGACTTTGAATCATTTGATAATTTTGATGAAGAGTTTACTCGGGGCTTGCTCACTGAACTGGGGAAGAAGTTTTGAAAACCTCGATCAGCTGATAATCCTTTTGCGGAGTACCTAACTTGCTAGAGGTTGAAGAGGATGTTAGCAGCCAGGAAAAAAATCTAATCAAAGGGGAATCATAATATTTGTAATAGATCTTACGTCTTTTCTTGTTGTTCTAGATCTTCTTTTGTAATACATCAAGACTTCCTTTCGTATAATCCTTTTATTTGAATGTAAATAATTTTTTTTTATTGTTTAAAGTATAAAAATTAATCTTTAAGAATGATTAGAAAATATATCTTATTTCCCTAGATAATATTTTCAAATTAACAATATTCCACATTCTAGGAACAATCTTGCCTTCTTGATAGGCTAACTTATAATAGCCTAATCGATGAGCTTCAATTACTTGATTTAATCAACAACAAGCGCTACCATCCATTCTTGAGCAACAAGCAGAGTTTGGGAAGGATTCGGCCTCATCCACGCCACTTGACCCCCGACCCCTTCGACCGACAAGAGTTCTCGATCTAAGAGACATTTTGATATAAAAAGAGGAAGGGTTCCACGATCGAGGGGTCCAAGCTACAGAGGGTTCGGCAAAGAAGTCAGCCATTCGCTTCTATAGAGCACGTCATCTTATTACCAGGGACATGCAAGAGAATGTTTCTACAGATGTTAGCCAAATCGAGGTGTGATAAGCTTATAAATATCTTCAATTTTACGTATCATTTACCTCAGTTTTATATGTTGTAAGCAATATTTGAGTTAATTATAGATTTAATTGGTTTATTCTTAGCTTTTATAGGGTTGACGTGCAAAAGGAGTTAAAAGGACGAAATAAAGTGAAGAAAAATCCAAAAGAGCGAAGTGTGAACATGCATTAACCAAGTTTGGACACTATTATTTTATTTTGAGCATAAATTTCTCATTCACGCTCCAATTAAGCTGATTAAAGATGATTCAAAAGCTAAGAGAAAGAGCTACCAACTTTCATGGTTTATGTTTTTTTCAAATTTTGTCAGCATCTAGGTCAAAATAGGAGTTGAAGTTGAACAACCACTCTGGATTCAACGCATGTGTGCTCAAAAATTCTAGTGCATGTGCATTGCTTCAATAGAGGAAATTCCAAGAGTTTGTCCCAGCGCAGGTGCGTTGGGTTCTCAGCACATGTGTGCTCTAACCTATGGGGGTTTACAAAATTTATTATCTTTAACAGCTTTCTCCGTTCGGCTGGACTCTTTTTCGAGGGTTTTCAAGTGTTTCTTGTTGGATAAGGAAATTTAACCCTAGAATCCCTTATAAATACCCCCTTGATTAGTTGAGTTGAGAGATATGTAGTTTTATTATTCTTTAGCCATAGTTTGATGGCTTTACTTTGAAAGTTCTTCCATGGCCTTTTGTGCTTAAAAACTTAATTCTTGGTCAACAAAACTAAAGCCATGGATTCTTTAATGTTGTGAGACTTATTTTTTTCAATTATCAATTATTATTTCAAGTACTGGTCATTTTTCTGCATTTAATTTTATGATTATTCTCTTTTGATTTCGATGTTTGCAACATAGTAAATTGATTGAATCAATTAATAACTAGATTAATATAGAATAGCCTATGTTGTCCAATTTAATCTATGAAGCAACTAGGTTTAATAATTGCTGGATATTTAACCGCATATGCTTATATTTTATTAGTCGAATTGATCTTCCTAGTTCTCAATACTTTTACTTGATTAATTTCTGGGCGCTTGTCTGGAATTAATTTGTAATTAGGTTTCATTGGATCGCATGTTGAAGATTAACCAAACATAATAAAAGATACAAGAATAAGCTTTGAATTGGAATTCGGGCCAAATTCTTCAATTAGTATTTAATATAGAATTGTTATATTTTTTGTGTTAGTGGTCAGTTATCGAATTTCCATACTATATGTGGACCATGACCATGACATCTCTTCTATTGATTTCCTTCAATCCAATTCAATTCCATTGTTTCTAATTAAATTGAGTTTAATTCAATTTCCTTCAAAACCACCCCTCATTGTAATAATCAGAACATACTTAATTACACTCTCTATGGGAATGATCATGTGCTTCTGCTACTAAACAAATCTAATGAACTTAGAAGTATAGGTTTTATTTTTGGGTACAGGTGATAGCACGACCAAAATTTTGGCGTCGTTGTCGGACAGTGGTTGCTTTTATTGTGTTTGGTTGATTTTCATTATATTGTTTTATTGTGTTTTTAACTATGCATGCCTAAAACTTGATCTACTAATAAAAGTGCTTTATAGTTTGACCCAGAAATTGAAAGGACATTGCACAGGTTAACAAGAAAGGCACGACAAGGAATACAAGAGGAAGCAACTATGGCAAGAAATCAAACTCAAGAAGTTGGTGGCCCCAAATTTAAATCAACAACCTTACTTATGCTGCTTTAGAAGCTGATACTACTTTTGAGTTAAAATCTGGACTAATCCTTCTTTTGCCTTCTTTTCATGGATTGCTAGGTAAAGAGCTTAATAATAATTTAAGGGAATTTCATGTGGTTTGCACGAACATGAAACCTAATGGGGTTTTTGAAAAACATATAAAGTTGAAAGTATTCCTGTTCTTGTTAAATGATGATCGAAGTGAAGGATTGACTATTTGATTTAACCCCAGGGAGTATTACTACATAGGAGTAGATGAATAGGCCATTCTTAGCCAAGTATTTCCTAGCCTCAAGAATAGCTATATAAGAAAGAATATATACAGAATAAGGCAGTTCAATGAGGAATCCTCGTATGATTATTGGGAAAGATTCAAAAAACTCTGTGCCAATTGTCTCTATCATCAAATAAGAGATTTTTTATTGATTCAATATTTTTATGAAGGACTTTTGGTTCTTGAGAGGAAAATGATTGATGCTGTAAGTAGAGGAGCACTAGAGAATTTGACCATAGAAGCTACTCGTAACTTGATATCAAACATGGCATCACATTCTCAAAAATTTGGAACAAGGCATGATCCTACTCCCAACTGTATCAATAGGGTTAGTGTTTCTTCTCTTGAAAACAAATGTGTAGTTTAACTTCTATTGTTTCCAATTAGCTTCAGGAAATATACAGTCAGTGCAAGCTTGTGGAATTGTGTTCGAATGTGAGACATCTAGCAGATATGTGTCCAACTTTGCAAGAGAATTCCAATGAACAAGTCAAAATAGTAGGTGGATTTCCAAGGCAACCTTGAAGAAAATATAATCCATACTTGAATACATGTAACCTTGGATGGAGAGATCACCCAAATTTGAGCTACAAGAATTCACAAGTTCCACAACCTATGGTGCAAAATATAAGTAATTCTTAACTATATCGACCACCTATACCTCTAAGTTAACAACCGAACTTTACTCCTCAACTAGGTTTGTCTTTAGAAGATATAGTGAGTTCTTTGGCCATTGACACTTTGCAATTTTAGTAGGAAATCAAGGACAGTATTCAATAATTGACAAATCAAATGGGTCAAATGGTGATCATGATTAGCTGTTTGGAAGCCTAAAATTCAAGAAAGTTACCATCTCAAACAACTGTGAATCCTAAAGAGAATGCTACTGCAATTGTATTGAGAAGTGGTAAGGAGGCTGAGGTTGTTACATGATTTACAATCTTGGTTTTGATGATGACAAATCCAATGTAACAGTTTGAAATTAAGTTATGCTAGAGTTTTGCAAAATTTGACTAAAATAGAGTTTTCAGACACTACGCATCATCCAAAATAGAGAAGTTTCGGATGTAGAAAAGTGTCTAAGCAGGACCTACTTTCTCAGATGCTGGAATTCGTCTGAACAAATTTTCTCGGATGTAGAGTACCATTGGAATGGTTAGATAGAGAGCAAGGATTCTGAGGAGTTGACAACGGACACTTAACATTGTCCGAAAGAAATTCTATCGGACACACCTATCGTCCGAAGAAAGATCAATTTTTGTGAGGCATTAGACCTTCCAGACACACTACACTGTACGAGGATCCAGCTTAACAAGCAATCAGATTTGGATGAAGGAACAAACATAACCTCAGTTGTCCAAACGTAGATCTCAACCTCTCTGTTTCAACTGTTCAGACGTTTCGTCAAACTTATCACAAAAATTTTGGACAAAATTGGGAGTAAAAAAGCAAATTGAGTGAAAATTAGCTCTTTAGAAGTATTGCATTAGTGAAAAAAGTGTGTTTTTGAAAGTGTTATTCAAAAGCATTGAGTGGAGTATAATCATTGTACAAAAGTGAGGTTGAGTGTAAAATTCTTCACTCAACTAACAAAAGTAGTATGAGCAAGGATTGTCCTATATTGTCTACAACTCGGATTATTGACTTACCAAATTTAAAAAGCACCTTAGTGGACTACTACTCTGAACTTGCCAGCTTGAGAGAGTTGTTTGAATAATCCTTCTCTCTCTATTTATTTATTTTGCTCATTTTGTACCTAATTGATTATATTGCTATGAAATTACTTGTGAGTGTAAAAATTTTATTTGTGCTTCAGGTTTACAAATTGTTTTTAAACAACCTAATTCACACCTCTTCTTAGGTTGCTTTGGGCAACAATTGGTATCAGAGCTTGGTCTCTTTCATTTGCTTAAATTGCATTGAGTAAAGATCTCTATGGCAACCAATAATGTTTTTTTTCTTGAAGGTCAATCTATCACTAGACCACCTATGTTTAATTATATGAATTTTATTAGTTGGAAAGAAAGAATGGAAATCTTTTTGCGATCTATTGATATTGATTTATGGTATGTTGTTAATGACGTTCCTTTTGAAGCCACCATTATTTATGACCACACTAATAGAAGAAGAGAAAAAATAAAAGATGAACTAACCCCACAAGATAAGGTAAATTTGATTTTGAATGCTAAAGCCGTGAATGTTTTGTATAATGCTTTGGATTCTAACAAGTCTACTCGTGTAAAAGGTTGTGTTTTGACTAAAGAAATATGGGACAAATTGAAAGAGATTCATGAAGGTAATGATGCTATGAGAGAACAAACAGAAATCTTTGCTTGTTGCTAAGTATATGTCCTTCGAGATGGAATCTCATGAGAATATTGATAAGATATATTGTAGATCAATGATATTATTAAGGATCTTAAAGCATTGGGTAAGGAATATTCTTTGGGTGAAAAGAATATAAATTTTTTGAATAATCTATTCAAAGAATGGGAAGCCAAATCTATTGCTATAGTGGAGGCAAAAAATTTGAATTTCATGCCCATTGAATCTTTGATTAACTCTCTTACATCTTATAAATTGAAACTCAAGGCTAAAGTTGTGGATGATGAAGTAGCAGGACTCGAAAAGAATACATTGCCTTAAAGACTTCCCAAGAAGAAGATGAAAGTGACTCTATCAATTTAGAAAATGAAGATCTTGATGAAGGTATTCTTTCACTCATCACCAAAGGATTTTTCAAACATTACATCAACAAAATAAAAATGATGAAAGGAGAAACAATCAACTCCAATAACTTCAAAGGGACTTTCTTTGGTGATTTAGCAACTAACTATTTCACCTTTATCATTTTGAGCAACATAAGTACTATCTCTTTTGAGTATCTACGAAAATGAAGGAAGCTATAAAGTCCCCCTTCAACAATTTTCAAATCACTTGGGATGATTGCAACTCTAAAGGAGAAGTTGAAAAAGAGATGGAATCATTACAAATCTCCTTTATGGCTATTGATGATGTATAAGAGAACAACTTGTTATGATTCAAGTGATGAAATTGATGATAGTGATGATCTTGAAGCTTTTATCATAAAATTGCATGATAGCTTAAATGAATCATATGTTAGAAATAAGGAGTGAGTTAGAAAAAAATTGTACTAACTCCAAAATTGTGAAAACAAAGATAAAGGAAGAACAAGCCTTCTTGAAGAAAATATTTGATGATCTTGATGTACTCTTGCATAAACAAAAAGGAAAAAGTTGTTGATATGAGAAGAAATAGAAATATGTTGATCAATAAGAATTTTATCACTTTTAGAAAGAATGATTTGTGTTTTGTAAAATCAAAATCTTCCTTGTATGGAAATAAGAATATTATTTGCAATTATTGTGAACAACATAGAGATGTGAAAAGTAACTGTTATGTCAAAAGAAATGAAAAACTGGGAATGGATTCCATGTGGATTTTAAGTCAATTTACTAACTCTTATGGACCTAAGAAAATATTGGTATTGAAAGTTATCACTTCACTCTTTGCGTAGATAATGAACACCACAAGAATGCCAAGTGGTTCATTGATAGTGGTGTTCAAGACACATAACTGGTGATGCATCTCTTTTCACCAACCTCAAGTCCAAAAATGGTGGAAAGGTAAACTTTGGAGATAACATGAAAGCAAAATCAATTGGCATTGGTGATGTAGGTAAAAATGGTGAAACTTTGATTAAAAATATGCTTTTAGTTGACAATTTGAACTATGATATTTTAAGTGTGAGTCAACTATGTGATAGAAATTTGTATGTGTTCTTTACTAAGCATGAATGTTAAAAATTTGTGCACTTGATAAGAACTTTGTTGTTTCATTGAAAGGAAGAAGGAATAATGATGTTTATGTGGTTTATCTTGATAATACTAATAGCGGTAATCCAAAGTGTTTAACTGCTTCTAAATATGATCCTTGGCTTTGGCAAGAGAAGGTTTTGTCATTTCAACGTGAATTTGATTGATAACCTTGCTAAGAAAAAATTGGTAAGAGCTTTACGAAGATTAAAGTTTGAGAAAAACAAAATTTGTGAAGCACGCCAATTTGCTAAACAAGTTCAAGTTTCTTTTAAACCAAAAAATTGTGTGTCTACTTCTGAACCTTTAGAATTATTGCATATGGATTTGTTTGTCCAACTCAGCATGCTAGCCTCGATGGTAGCAAGTATGCTTTTGTAATTGTTGATGATTATTCTAGGTATACTTGGGTACTATTTCTTATTAACAAAAATGAAGCCTTTGAAAATTTTGAAAAATTGTTTTCCTAAATACAAAATTTGTTAAATTTGAAAATTGTTCGTTGCATAAGAAATGATAATGGATCTGAATTCAAATTCGGCAATTTTCTCAAGTTTTGTGATCACAATGGTAATTTGCATGAATTTTCGATTGCTAAGGGGTCTCAAGAAAATGGTGTTGTTGAAAAAAAAAATTGAACACTTCAAGAGGCCACTAGAGCCATGATGAAAGAGTGTGATTTACCAAAATATTTTTGGGTTGTAGCCATTAAGACGGCTTGTTATATTATGAATCAAGCTCTTTTAAGGCCTATTTGAAACAAAACTTCTTAACAACTCTTTTTGCAAAATCATAGGGACGACATCACACAACACTTTGTCATTATATTTGCCTAGGTTAATTGAGACATGCACTTGCTTAGTTACTTTTAGTTCACCAGAAATCGATCGGAGATTTTCTCAAGATATTCTAGTAATAAGAAAGCATCTTGAGGTTGCCATAGAAGATCTGTTTTGATTGAAGAAGTTGTACATGTTACATTTGATGAAATTAATGATGTTATTTCAAGAGATGTTTGTGAAGATGAACATATAGGTGTGCAAAAGAAACTTGGAAAGCTTACTATCCAAGAGGAACATCAAAGAAGAACTTAGTCAATTATACACATCTAGATGTGTATTTAGAGACAGCATATCAAATCATCCGCTAATTGGAAAAAAAATGGGTTTTTAGAAATAAACTAAATGATAAAGGTGAAATAGTTAGAAATAAAGCTAGATTAGTTGCGAAAGGTTATGCACAAGAAGAAGGAATTAACTATAATGAGACTTTTGCATCCGTTGCTCGATTAGAATCCATTCATATGTTTCTTGCATATGCATGCGTCAACAATTTCAAATTAGTTCAAATGGATGTGAAAAGTGCATTTCTAAAAGGTTTTATTGATCAAGAAGGTTTTGTTGAATAACCTATGGGTTTTGAAAAGAAAGATTTTTCGAATCATATTTTTAAATTATCAAAGACTTTGTATGGTTTGAAACAATCCCTTAGAGCTTGGTGTGAAAGATTACGTAGATTAGTTTTTTATTCAAAATGATTTTAAAAGAGGAATTGTTGATACTACTCTTTTCACCAAAAATAGTCATAATCATTTGTTAGTTGTTCAAATTTATGTTGATGATATCATTTTTGAAGCCATTAATGAAAGTTTATGAAAGGAATTCTCATGCTTAATGCAAAAGGAATTTGAAATGAGTATGGTGGGAGAATTACAATTCTTTCTTTGTCTTCAAATTCACCAAACAAAGAAGGGAACTTTCACACACAAATCAAGTACAAAAAAGAATTACTCAAGCGCTTTGGAATTGAGGATTGCAAACAAGTTGGAACGCCAATGTGCGAATCAACCAAGCTTCACAAGGATGAAGAAGGTAATTGCATTGATGAAAAATACTATAGAGGTATGATCGGAAGTTTACTTTATTTAGCCGCTAGTAGACTGGATATTATGTTGGCCATTTGTTTATATGCTAGATTTCAATCTTGTCTTAAGGAATCACATCTAATTGTAGTTAGAAGACTTGGTAGCCTTTAGATACTTAAAAGGGACAATACACTATGGCTTATGGTATCCTAAATCCACTAATTTTGATTTAATTAGTTACTTGGATGCCGACTTTGCTGGTTGTAAAATTAATAGAAAAAGTACTAGTGGTATATGTCAGTCTTGAAATCTAGCATATAAAGATGTGGCCAACATAACAGGTCTCTTATACATCCAAAGATGTTGATAAGAACAGGTTTGGAAATGGCAAAATATTCAGTTTCCGCCGTAGACAAAGAAATAGAACTAAATGTTTGGGTATTACTGATTTTAAATTTATGTGAATTTTATGTTTTGGGATGCAATATGCGTCCTAAGCTCTCTGTGGTCTCTGACAAACATATCCATCTGAACTATTTGGCTTTTGGGCTTTTGGAATCAAGCAATCACTCTCATCCGAACTGTCTCTCTAAACCCTCAAACACTTTGAAAAATCTACCGGACAATCACAACCGCTCAACAGCCTTTTGGAAGCTTGGGCAACAATTTCGGCCATCTGAGATCGGACATATATTCGGACGATACCAATCATTCGGACATCCAAACCACTATTTTAAACGGTTAAACTTTTCACTTTCCTCTTTTTGGACATTCCTCTCACCTGAACCCTAACTCTTCAACTCCTTCAATTCTTCTGTTTTCTTCAAAATTCTATCCAAACAAAGAGACAGGCGTTTAAACATCTCTTTGAACAATCTTGAAATTTAAGAGCATTTCTACCATTATAACAGATTGCATGAGATTCTTGAGATTACTTTGGATGTTAGATTTGAGACTCTGATAGTTAAGTCCTGAATTCTTGTGCCTTCATTTTATAAGTAATCTTCAATGGGCACCCATGGGAAGAAAGTTGAAGGGTTGTGATTTGCACAAGGACAAACATCATTGGTACTCCACCACTCCCAATCTCACTCATAAAATACTCCACCCATTCCCAATCTCATTCTGCCCAAATTTATTGATGCAAAAGCATCCCAAAGATATACATCTCTTTTAAGTAAATCCATTATAGTGCAACGTCCTGTTTCTCAAGGCTTGTTTGATTAGCTGAATTTGTCTTCCATTAAAGTGTTTTGAAAAACAAAAATAGAAGTATTTAATTCACGTTGACCTTCCTGTTTATCATGATATTGTTTTACAATTTACCATGAATGTTCGAGAGGGATCAACCGTTCGAACCTTAGTTTCACGTGTGAATCACATTAACATTGAGTTTAATTCCAACACTATTAACTCAATTTTTGAATGTGATGTTACTAATCCTGATTTGATGAAATTTCATACTTTTTTTCTCTGGATAAATGGCCTGTTATTAACACTCGATGTGATGTTGAGGAAGTCAAATAAACTTTTCATGTTAACATTAAACATGTCTCGGATGCCAAATATACATTACTATGTCCTGAGCTCAACATTTTGTATACGTTAGTTACAAACTTGCTTTTAACAACTGACGGACATCGTACCGAGCTAAGAAAAATGTAGCTTTATTTGTTTTATTGTGTTTTTAAGGAAATCAAGCTTGATTTTGGGTACTTGTTTTGCTCCTTATGGGAATTGTTCTTGACTGATACTAGACAGCACATCCCATTTGGAAAGTTTTAAACAAAAGTTTTGATTATTTTGATATTTCTTTTACTAAAAAAAGAAATAATATCCCCCATATTTTTATAAATCTTATATTGAAAGAAAATGTCTGCATTTTTTTAATCAAAAGTGGCTCACTAACACTGAATATAAAGTAGAAAAGTCAAAATAACATAACTCAAGTTTCGGGTCAAGCACTTCTTCATCCAATTCCTACTTAACCATTTTTATCCACACCTCCACTGATCTATCCTTCACAAATATCCATTTCCAAAACCTCTCTTTCACAATTGTGCACCCTTGTCACCAATCTTGGCAGCCAAATGTGTCACGCCCCAAAAACGGGACCGTAACACGCCGCGCTAATGGCACTTCGGTCCAAAGCGCAAGGCACAAACGAACAGAGCAACAAACTTAACCGCAATGTAATAGAACCATCAAACCATTTCTTAACTATAAAACCGAATATTTCATTTTACACAAAAAATACGAATTACAAAAGACAGCTTAGTAAGTGTGATGCTCTGCGGAAAATCTTCCAAGCTTCTATTTGTGTTACAGAACCTATCTATTACATAGCGTGTTAAAAGAGAAGCTTGGAAGATTATCCGCAGAGTCCTACAAGTAATGTGTAATCTGGAGACAATCTAAAATTTCTGCTAACGCGGTGGAGAGTCAAAAACGAGCACCTAATCTGAAAAATTATAAATCACGTGGGGTGAGCATAACTAGCTCAGTGGATATCATAAAAGCTCTTCAAATGGGGCCAAGCATTTCAATAAAAAGAAAACATAAAGATAATAACATTTGCAAAAACCATAGTCATGAAGCAGTTTCTAAAATGTCTCATGCCATTTAAAAGTCAATAAACCATAATCATAAGTAGTTTCTAAAATGTATCATGCCATTTAAACGTCAGGCATGTCCAAAACATAGTCAAAAGATCCAATCATTTCAAAACATAGTATGCTAAAGCATAGCGAACAAATCCAAGTACAGTTTCAATCCGGAATATAATAAAATAGCATGAGTATCTTTTAGGCTCCAAGGTATGACCTACAGTACTAGCCAGATCTAGTAATCTACCACACCTACTAGTCTGACCTGGAGGTCAAGTTATCCCAGCACAAGACCCCGTAGTCAAATAGTTCATAACAGTCATAGCAGTCACTATGGCGTCCCATGGATGACTATAGAACCGGTTCTCCCCAAATCAAACATTTCCAAACACATCCAAAATTATATACCTAGGTCACCTATGAGCCAAAACAGTTATAAAATGCTTTCATATCAAAAGAGTTTGCAAACATATCATTTGATTAACATAAAATAGCTTGGTCCCGATTTCATATGTAATAGTTCCAAAACTTGGTAAAAGTGCAGTTCCAAACATCATACACATTTTAAAATCCATCCAAACATATTTCGAAAGTCGTTAAACAAAATACAAGTGGAAGAGGGTCTATGTTACCCATCTATCAAAGCAAAAACTGCACAATGATCACTGAACGCGATCGCCGGCGGTAGGTGGCGTGGTACCTAAAACAGATATAAGAGGACTCTTAGAAGAGATGTAGAAGTTAAAGAATGACTAGGGAAGCGAAAACGACGCGAAACGATAGAAAACGACACCAAAAGCTCTTTGGTCAAAAATGACCTTTTCACAATTTCTGACCAACTTCGACAAGCTAAAACCCCAGTCAAACATCGACACTTAGTTAATCCCTCAAATTCTTATTACAGCTAGATTAGGAGATAATAAGCTCAGTTTTCCAGAAAAACCGAAAAACTTCGCCTCTCCCTAGGCTATAATTAGGCTATCCTCCCTGCCAATAAAATCCAATTCCAAGGTATTCAAGGGACCTTGGTTACAACCCAACTCAAAACAACATATTCAACCAACCAACAAAATCCATTTCCAAGGTATTCAAGGGACCTTGGTTACAACCCAACTCAGAACAACATATTCAACCAACAAATCCATAAACGGAAAGATGGTTCAATAAGTTGTTCTGAGTCATAACTATATCAATAGCATTCCACAACAATGGAAAACACCTAAAACCATCAAAAGATCATTAAAGACCCTTTAAACATAACCAATTATCCAAATTATCCTAATTGCGCCAAACTTCCGCTTACTTACAAAATGAAGGGAAATCAATTCCACTTGGTTTCAAGTCTCAATTCTTATCCAAACTAACCTTAAAACACTCTTATCAAACATCATTATGTGCATAGACATAAGCATTCATAGCATAACACTCTAGGCCACATATGGAAGACAAAACCCTAACTCATAATCTTAAAATTTGTAATCTAACCATGGAAAGTTGTTAAAAATCAACCCCAATCACTTCCCAACCTCCAAAACACTAAGAACAACCCATAACATACATAAATCAACATATATAAGGCTGCAAAGAGGGTTTATTTTCAGCCCTAAGAATCCTACAAAACTTGAAATTAAAGCTTGGATCATAAAGCCCATAAGCTATAAATGCTAAAATACATAAAATCTTACCTTCCAAGTGATTCCTACTTGAAATCCAAGAAAATTTTTTGGGGGAAAAATGGAGAAGAGAGTTCGGTCAGCAGCTAGAAGAAAATGAAGAAGAAATAACAAGAAGAAGACTTAAAAAGAATTCCAAAGTTGACTCAAATAGTACCCCATTGACCAAATAGTCTCCAATTTGACTATTTAACCCAAAAACTAATTTTTTGTACTACTAAATTAACATTATAAATCAGCCATCTTACAACACTCACACACCACAATGCACTAATTACACTTAGTCCAACTTTTGACCCGTTTACCCGCCGGAACCGAAATCGCGTAAACCGAAAAATTTGCCGAATTGAAAAACGAATAAGTTGAAGTACTTTATGACTAAAAATAATATGAAAAATATTTTAAACCAATTAAAATCAAAGAACAAGGCTATTAAAATACTGGGTTTCACAAAATGGCCAAATTTCAGCATTGAACCTTTAGGAAATTAAAGAAGTTGGAAACGAAATAGATGTTCCTTGAAGAAATGTTAAGCTTGGGTATGTCTACTTCCGCCCAAGTGCAGTTCACCTACATTTAGTTGTATTACACATTTGAATCCTCCTCTTATAGCGACGAAGAAGAAAATAACAATGTAGAACATTCACGCCTTAAGTAAGAAAAGATAAAAGATCCAGCTAGTGTGCCACATTATGAAGACCTTGTGGCTAACAAAACGTTTTGACTCTACCTGTCCCGTTATTGGGGCTTGACACATTTGGAAACAGAGCAACTATCAGAAAAGAAGAACACATCTAGATGTCTATAAGAGACAGTTTTCCTTGTACTACTATAACATTTGGTACAAATTTTGATGTGACATTTAGTTGTGGTATCTACCTTGTTTGATACTTTAATTGGTTGATTTTGGTTATGGTTGATATTTAGCTGTGGTTGTTTGACTTTTGGTTGATATTGGCTATCATCGTGGTTTTCATACTTTAATTGGTTGTTTCTTAGACTAGAGCTAAATGGCATTAACATTTTATGATGTATAAATGTGGATGGACTATTTTGTTTTAATGATGCCAAAAGGGGAGAAATGTTTTGATTGCGATTGCGGTTGTATATGGGTATTTGATTGATCTTGTAGCCTGATGCAGGTAAACACATCTAGGTGCTTTTAATTGACTAGGTATGATCTTCTATCATCAAAAAGGGAAAGATTGTTGACCTAAGATCTAGGTTATGATGATGGCAAATCCAATCTAATATTTTGAAATTAAGCTGTGTAGGATTTTTGTAGAACTTGACTAAAACAGACTTTTTGGACGCTATGCATCTTCCGAAACAGAGAAGTTTTGGACGTAGAAATGTTTCTGAACAAGACCCATTTTCTCAGATACAGGAATTCGTCCGAACAAATTTTATCAGACGTAGAACACCATCCGAATGGTTAGACAGAGAGCAAGGATTCTATAGAGTTGACCACGGACGCTCAATATGGTTTGAAAGAAATTCTATCAGACACACCTGACCATTTGAAAGAAGATCAATATTTATAAGGCAATAGACCTTCCGCACACACTGCACTGTCCCAAGATCCAACTCGACAAAATCAACTTCAGATGAAGGAAAAAATGCAACCTTAGCGTTCTGAGTGTAGATGTCAACCTCTGTGTTTTAGATGTTTAGACACTTCCGTCGAGCACATCAAAAAGTTTTCGTACGTTCAAATCCTATAACGGCTAGTTTCTCAACATTAATTATTTAGCCTTTGGGAGGTGGTTGGAAGCTCTTTTACTACATGTATAAATACCAACTAATCTGAATTTATGAACAACAACTTCCACATTGAATAAAGTAAAAAAGAAATTGAGTGAAATTACCTCTTTAAAACTGTTGTATTAGTGGAAAAGTGTGTATTTGAAAGTGCCATCCAAAAGAATTGAATGAACTGATAATCATTGTACAAAAGCGTGGTTGAGTGTAAAATTCTTGGCTCAGCTAGATAGAAGTAGTGTGAGTAAGGATTGTCCTACTTTGTGCACAACTCGGATTATTGACTCACCCCCACTTAGGTTACTTTGGGCCAATAGAGACGCCTATTAAATCAGTTTTTCAACATGCTAAAGCTGAGGAGAAGGAGGCCGAAGTTGAAAAAAAAAATTGAATCAGAACGATAAAGACATAAGTAATGGTAGTCAATGTGGATTCGTGGACAGAGTATAAGCCCAAATCCCCATTCGCTCAAGCATTGAAAAAGTTTGCGAAAGAAGATCCTAATAGAGAATTTACTTTTCGCAAGTGTGTAGGTAAATATTCCATTACTTAATGCTATTAAACAAATACCTCGTTATGCGTAGGTTTTAAAGGAATTGTGTACTCATAAGATGAAGCAAAAAGAAAAGAAAGGTGAGAAGATTTGATTAGGACAAAACGTTTCAGCAATGCTTCAAAAGAATCCTCCCCCAAAATTCAAAGATCCAGGTATGTGGACAATCCCTTGTATGATCAATAATACTAGGATTAAAGAGAAAATATTTGATTTAGGAGCATCTATTAATGTTATGCATATTCTGTTTATATTTCTTTATAGCTTGCTCCTTTGATTGAAACTAGTACAGTTATGCAATTAATTGATAAGTCTTTGGCCTACCTTAAGAGTATAGTTGAGAATGCTTTGGTCCAAGTAAAGAACTAATCTTTCCTGATAGATTTTAATGTTCTTGACATAGAAAATAATGATAAGTCTGCCCCTATTTTGTAAGGAAGGCCATTCTTAAAAACATCTAAAACTAAAATTGATAAGGATACTAGAATGTTGACAATGGAATTTGATGGAAAAATCTTAGAGAATAATATTTATAAAGCCATGAGGTACCTTACTAATTATAATCTTGTCTATTTTATTGACATCATTGACTCTTTCGCACAGGAAATTTTTGAAGAAAGATTTGAGGCCAAAAATGGTGAGCAAGTAGAATATGCAATTGAGGTGTCACTACCAATTGGCATGGTATCTTATGTTGCATTACCAATGTCTAATAAGAAATCTTTACTTTCTTTTGTGCAAGCGCCCGTGCCAGAATTGAAGCCCTTCCCTAGTCATCTCAAATATTTTTCTTAGGGGACAAAGAAACTTTGCTAGTCATTATCTTTGGCCAACTAACTGAAAATCAGGAACAAAAGCTAGCAAAAGTTCTTAAGGAGCATAAGGCCTACAATTGGACAGAACCTTGCAGACATAAAGGGAATTAGTCCATCCACATTTATACATCATATCATGCTTGAAGAAGGAGCTAGGCCTACTAGACAACGACAAAGGAGGTTGAATCCGATGCTTGTGGAAATAGTCAAGAAATTCTCAAACTTCTTGAAGTAGGGACAATCTACCCAATTTCTGATAGTGAATGGGTTAGCCCGGTCCAAGTGGTCCCTAAAATGTTAGGAATTACCGTAGTCAAGAATCAAGATGATGAAATAGTACCCACCCACATTCAAAATGGGTGGAGCGTTTGTATAGACTGTAGGAAGCTAAATTATTTAACTCATGATCTAAATATCACTCAATTTACACTTTATTGATCAAATGCATGACAGGTTAGCTAGTCGTGCACATCTATTATTTCTATGACGGTTATTCAAGTTATTTCTAGATTGCTATCACTTCAAAGAATCAAGAGAAAACAACGTTTACATGTCCATTTGGAGCTCTTGCAAAACCGAAAAATGAGATGAAAAATGGAATTGTGGCTTGACCACATTTTGAAGGTATATGGTTAGCATTTTCTTTGATTTGTTGACGACATTATTGAAGTGTTTATGGATGATTTCACTATTTATGGTGACTTTTTTATCATTATTTGCATAACTGTACACTAGTGCTACAAAGATGCATAGAAACTAACCTTTTGTTAAATTTAGAAAAATGTCACTTTATGGTTGAACAAGGTATAGTTTTAGGTCATGAGGTATCATCGAAGGGTATCAAGGTAGATAAGGCTAAAATTGATATTATTCAATAGCTATCTTACCTTACCAATGTGCAGGAAGTCCGCTCTTTTCTTGGTCGTGGAGGTTTTTACCGAAGATTCATAAAGGACTTCTCCAATATATCATCCAAGATAGATGTGGAATTTGAGTTTGATGATGACTGCAAAATGACATTTCACAAATTGACAAATCACCTTATTTCTAATCTAATCATTCAACCCCCAAATTGGAGTTTACCTTTTGAGATCATGTGCGACGTAAGTGATTATGCAATGGGCTCCATCTTGGGTCAAAGAATTGGAAAAGCATATCAGGGAATATGTTATGGTTCAAAGAAGATCCTTGAATAAAGCTCGAGAAATTATTCCACCGAAAAAGAACCTTGAGCAGTTATTTTTGCTTTAGAAAAGTTTTGCTCATATCTACTTGGTACTAAGGTAATTGTTTATTTTGATAATTCGGCTTTGTGATACCTTATGGCAAAGAAGGAATCCAAACCAAGGTTGATAAGGTGGATACTACTCTTAATTGAATTCGAATTGGAAATTAAGCATAAAAGTGGAACAGAAAATAGAGTAGCAGATCACTTGAGTCGATTGCCATATGTGGAGGATGAGTTGGATGTCCAGGAGAATTTTTTCGATGAACAATTATTTTTAGCAAAGCCGACATTACCATGGTATGCAAATATTGTGAATTATTTAGTTACTCATGAATTGCCAAATGGTTTGTCGAGGGCTGAAAAAGAAAAGATCAAAAGTGATGTGAAATATAATGTGTGGGATGACTTGTACTTATGGAAGTAGTGTGTCAACCAAGTGATAAGAACGTGTGCGAACAATAGTGAAGTCAACTCTATTCTTACCTTTTGCCATTCTTATGCTTGCAGAGGTCATTTTGGAGCCAAGACAACAACAAGAAAGGTGTTAGAGTATGGTTTTTATTGGCCCAACATATTTTGAGATTCTTATCTATTTTTCCAAACATGTGACAGTTGTCAAAGAGCAGGTAACATTTCCCAAAGGAATGGAATGCCTCAAAACCCAATACAATTCTATGAACTATTTGATGTTTGGGCATTAATTTTATGTGACCTTTTCCTATTTCTTTTCTGTATTCCTATATTTTATTGGCTTTGAATTATGTCTCGAATGGGTAGAAGCAAAAGCCACTCATACTAATGATTCTAAAGTTGTTGCAGATTTTCTTAGAACTAACATACTTTCTAGATTTGGAATTCCAAGGGGCTTTTATAAAGTGATCGAGGCACTCACTTTTCTAATCAAACTGTTGAAGCTTTGCTCAAAAAATACCATGTAACCTATAGGGCATCAACCACATATCACCCACAAACAAGTGGGCAAGCTGAGGTGTCTAATAGGGAGATCAAATCCATTTTACAAAAAATGGTGAATCCTAGTTGTAAGGATTGTAGTACGGGTTTAGATGATGTATTCTGGGCTTACCATACTGCCTATAAAACACCATCATTATGTCATCCTATTGGTTGGTATTTGAAAACCTTGTCACTTACCAGTTGAATTAGCGCATAAGGCTTATTGGGAAATTAAGAGTTTTAATATGAAATTGGATGAAAGTAGAGAACATAGATGATTGCAACTGCAAGAACTAGAAGAGATTCGAAATAAGGCATACGAGAATGCTCATATTTATAAGGCGAAATGAAAGCTTTTGACAATGGAATGATCTCAAGGACGGAATTTAATGTTGGTCAAAAGCCCTTTCTTTAACAATCAAACATATCTTCGGTCATTCCCAAGTAAGTTGCATTCTCTTTGGATTGGCCTATTTGTTATAACTAATGTTTTTCCTCATAGTACAGTTGAAATTCAAAGTTCGACAATATCCAAAGTGTTTAAGGTTAATGGCCATAGTCTTAAACCTTATTGTAAAGAATTCTAATTGGAGACCACAACAAAAATAGGTTTGGAAGAACCCATGTATACTTGAGATTGGAGAACTGAAGTCGAGTCAATAACAATAAACAAAGGATCATTGTTTTTGTATAATAGTATTGATTTTTTCGTGAGTTTTCTAGTCGTTTGTGTTAAACATCATCCTAAAGTGCAACTTTTAACGAATTACTGGATATTTTTAGGATTATTGCATTATTGGAGTAACGTACCCACAAAAAATCCGTGGTCAGGCATTCTAGTTCTAGCACAAATGTGCTGGATACTCAAGCGCACGTACAATCATTCCAAAGAGCAAAAAACCATTTCTAGCTTCAGCACACATTTAGCACATGTGCGCGTGATCCAAAACATTACAAGGCCGGTTTAGATTCCAGTGCACGTGCACTAGAATCTCAGGGCACATGCGCTTGTCGAATAAAAGGGTTTTTCACCCTTCATTTTTTAAAACTACCCAACCACAATTCCATTTTTCCTCTCTTTTCTTTGCAAAAATCCTACCCCCAACACTTTTTCCACTCCTTCCACCATTAATCACTTCAATTCACATCAAATTCTTCTTCTCTTTAGTGGATCAACATCATACGGTATGAAATTTCTCTTCATATTCTTATTTTTCCTTTGTGGGTTTCTTAATTGAAGTTGAATATGGTTAGTTATTGAATATTTTGATTGTAATTTCTAATTGTGGATTGAATGATAAATGTTGGTATAATTTATTAATAAATTGATCTTTGAATTGGAAATGGTTGTGTGGTTATTTTTATGGAGAAATTGGTAGTTCAAATTCATGCATGCCAATTGTTTGATAAAATGCTACAATGAAGTCAATTTGAACCAAAAAAAATCTTAAAACACAAGGAATTTGTTCATGATTTCAATTCCTAGACACATCCTTTTTGAGTTATAATGCTTCTATTACATCCATAAGTTTTAGGAATAGTTTAACCACATGCACACCCCAGATGACTTGGCACCAACATAATGGATTTCTTTAGTGGGTTACTATAATTGTTTATTGATAGTTTGGGGATTTAGAATTGCATAAGTGTGGGGTGGTTGTCGTTTTCTTTTGTTGCATTCTTTGTGTCTCACATATGACTTTTTTGTAGGATTGGCAAGAAAAAGACAACAATCGACACATCGCTCGACTAGAGGATCTTCTTCATCAGCACCAATACAAGACCCTGTAGAGAAGAACGTACCGACACAATTTCTAATTGCTGCAGCTCAGAAAAGTTTGAGTCAGATGTCTCGAAGATGGCAGCAATCAAAGAGAAGGGTATTCTAATACCTAGTGGCAGAGTCCTGGGGACTGCGAACATCATTAGGATGCGGGGTTGGAAACACATTACATCTATACCCAGTGATGCTACATTACTGGTGGTGTATGAATTTTATGCAAATATGACTATATACCACAATACTAAGGTATATGTTTGGGGGAAGACTATTGATATTATTGGTAATTCATCTAATAAACCTCTTGCACAAAGCACGAGTTTGTAATAATGAGTGCCCAACCCTTCACGACAAGAATATGGAGATTAGGGACATCAAGGATCTTCTTTGAACTAGTGAGGTACAATGGATTTACAGTAGAGCGGGTGATCTGAGGCACTTCAATGCTATCATGCTTCAACTAGCCTGTCTAATTTACACATCTAGATGTGTATAAGAGACTTCTTCCATGTAGTCATTTTACTCATGTTATAGTGGAGCGTGCTAAACTACTCTACGCCATTGCTTCCGACAAATCCATAAATGTGGGCCAAATTCGTTACATGGTGCAAACCAGACAACCTGGCCTCTAGTTCCCTTATTTTATCACTGTCTTGTGTGTCGTGAAGGCTGTATGGATATTGATCCAGCTGAGGAGATATTGAAGGTTGGTAAGTCGATTGCATTGGATAGAGTGAGGACTCCAGTTATGCTGGCTTGTTCTCGAGCATCTACTTCCCAACCATCTTCTAGTGAGCCGAATATGAGGCGCAGTCAGGAAGAGCTTCTGGAGTAGATTTTATTGGAGTAGCAGTGGATGTGACATTGTTTTGACACATATATTCATTTTCAACATACCTAGCTTCAAAATATGAAGGCTCGCCAGCTAGCATGTGAGCGAGGAGAGAATTCATCCACATTCCCACCTTTCCCTCCATTTTTGAGGAACTGGTAGTTGAAATTCCTTCTAATAATGTTGAATCATGATTTGGCAATTCTTATGTCCTAGTGTGCATTCTAATGGCAATAAGAATGGACCCTAGGATGTTATTTTGTTTTACTTGCATTTTATCTTTAGGTGACAAGAATTGAAATTATTTGTATTAGAATGTAACTTGTTTGTTCTATATTTATTCATTATAATTGCTTTTATTCTTTGTGATTTTCAAGTGATTAAGTTTTCTCCTGAATTTCTAGGAATTTTATTCCTTGATTTTCTTGTTTTTCTTAGTTTCTTGAAGAGCTTAATATTTTGTTTCTATTTCAGTGTTTAGTAATGAGCTCCAACTCACATCATGGATATTTATTCAGCGATATATTTCACCAAATATTCTTCATTACCAGAGAAGCTTTTCTTTTCCCTTTCTTTTCTTTAGCATTGAGGACAATGCTTATTTTTAATCGTGGGGTGGGGAGTTATCTAGATTTATAGTTGTTTGGTGGATCAATTGTATAGTTTGCTCATTTTTTCTGCAATATTTTGGACTGTCCATTTTAAATAGAGCTTTTCAAAATTTTTGAAAATTTTTGTTCGAACTAGTTGAGATTAATATTTTTGAATTTTTTAAAATTTTGCAATGCTTAGCTTGTCTCTTTGATTTTCTACATGATAATTCTTGAGCTGAGCCATTCATGAGTTGGGTAGTGGACGGTGTGAATAATTTTCTTGCATAATTTCTAAGAATTCTTGAGCACTATAGACATAAATTGTCTTTAATTTTGATACTTAAAGATAAGAGACATAGACTAAATTATGTTGTATACCAAGAACTTGCTTTATTACATTTTCGAGGTGAAATTTTATACATATCAAGATTTGTTTAAGAGACAGGTATCTAGATTCCCACAAAAGTCAGCTACATATTAACAAAAAGAAAAGAGAGGAAAAATGGAGTTGTATTTGAGCCTTAATTTGTAATTAATGGAGAGAAACACCATTTACTTTCTTTCATTAAATCTCATTTCACCTATCTTTATAAGGTTAATAATTTCTTTTATTTTTTTATCCAAAATATTCCTTAAGAGCTTTATTGCAAAAAATTATTTGTTAAGAGGATATAAGGGTAAAAGGTAGTTAAATGAGGGTGGTTAATTGTTTGAATGAGTGGTGTACATTTATTGGGCAAGAAGGGGATATATAGAAAGAAATTATAATTTGAAAATATTTTTTGATAATTACAGGTAGTGCCTATAACTGGTACTTGCGTTGGTGTTTTTGCAGGTAGTGCCTATCACTGGTACCCATGTTGGGACCAAACAAGAAAAAAAAAAAAGAAGAGAAGAAATATGAAGGAAATTTCCAAAAAAATGTTGGCATGTTGGGTTGAATTAAAGGAGGACTTCTTCTCGTTTATTATATGGAATTCTCCGTGGGTGTTTGTTGATTAAGTATGGCTTTATCTCTCTATAAGGATAGGTGGTTTAATGTTTGAAGAGCAGTTTTATTTTAATTGTGCACAACATTATCTTAAAGCTCTTTCTTTTATTTTGTGATATTGTTATCCCATTTTTGATTAGCTAATATCCTAGCATAATGTTACAAGTTAAAAAGTCCTACCCAATTTTAATTGAGTCGGTTGTCTACATTAGTGGAGAGGTGTAAGAAGAGTGAGCTATGGGACGTTCAGAAAAAATCTAAGAGTTTGCATGATTTGATTTGAGTGTCTTACAAATTTGTTTTCTTAAATGGCTGTGCAAACATACACCGAATTTCATATCTTGGTTTTATTAGCATTTGATCTCTTGAGTTCTTAGACTATTCCTGATGATGGAGTAGCTCTTGATTATTTATGTGAGTAATTGTTGAGATATGTTGAGTGACTTGTTGAGTTTGTTTTTTTTAATTCTATTTTTGCTCTGGGACGATCAAAAGCTAAGTATGGGGTGATTTGATAAGCTTATAAATATCTTTAGTTCTATACATCATTTACCTCATTTTTATGTGTTGTAAGCAATATTTGAGTTAATTATGAATTTAATTGGTTTATTCTTAACTTTTGTAGGGTTGAATTGCAAAAGGAGTTAAAAAGAATGAAATAAAGCGAATAAAAATAAAAAAGAGCGAAGTGTACTTAAGCATTAACAAAGTATAGATTTGTATTTTGAGTATAACTTCCTCGTCTGAGCTCGGCTTGAGTTGATTCAAATTGCGTTGCAAGGTCTAAGAGAAAAAGCTACAACTTTCACACATTTCATTTTTCAAAATTCTATTGGCATTGAGGTCAAAATCAGATTTGAAATTGAAGCAACCATTCTAGATTCAGTGCACGTGCACTCAAAAATCTAGTGCAGGTGCGCTGCTTCTAGAGAGGAAAATTTCAGGAGTCTGTCCCAGTGATTGTGTGCTGGGTTCTCAACACATGTGTGGTCTAGCCTATAGCGGTTTACGAAATTTAATATCTTTGATAGATATCTACATCCGGTTAGACTCTTTTTTGAGGGTTTTCACGTTTTTCTTGTGGGTTAAGGAAATTTAACTCTAGAATCCCTTATAAATAACCCTATGATAATTGAGTTGAGAGTTATGTAGTTTTATTATTCTTTAGCCATAGTTTGATAGCTTTACTTTGTGAGTTCTTTCATGGCTTTTTGTGCCTAAAAGCTCAATTCTTGGTTAAGGAACTAAAGCCATGGATTCTTTAATGTTGTAAGCCTAATTGTTGTGATTTCAATTATTCAATTTTTATTTGAAGTATTAGTTATTTCTCTACATTTAATTTTATGGTTGTTCTTTTTTGATTGATATGCCTGCAGCGTAGTAAATTAATTGAATCAATTGATAGCTAGATTAATATTGGCTGTATTGTCCGATTTAATCTGTGAAACAACTAGGTTTAGTAATTGTTGGATTAGGATTATTGAATCTAAGGAAAATAGCCAACTAATTAACATAACCGTGTGTGCTTATATTGTATTAGTCTAATTGATCTTCCTAGTTCTCAATACTTCTACGTGATTAATTTTTGGGCACTTGTCTGGAATTAATTGGTAGTTAGGGTTAATTGGATCGCATGTTGAAGATTAATTAAATATTAGGAAAGATACAAGAATAAGTTTTCAATTGGAATTCGGGTTAAGTTCTTGAATAAGCATTTGATATAGAAATTCTTTTTGTGTCAATGATCAACTATTGAATTTCCATGGTGGATGTGGACCAAGACCAAGACCAGCAGAATATCTCTTCTATTGGTTTCCATCAATTCAATTCTATTCAATTCCATTGAATTGATGGAAACCAATAGAAGAGATATTCTTGGTCAACCCTCCATTGTTACAATCAGAACATAATTAATTACACTTTCTGTGGGAACAATCCTGTACTTCTGTTACTACATAAATCTTTGAAAGTATAGGTTTTATTTATGGATACAGGTGACATCATGACCAAGGGGCAAGATTAAGAAAATGTGGAGGTCGGTCAGGCTGTATCCTCCGATCATATCGATAAGGAAAAAGCGGTTTTGGATGCCATTTCATAGTGGCACAGAAGTTTGTCCCGGATTGGTCTCTAAGTGTGGATGACTTTGCCTGTATTAGGAAAATGCTGTGGAGATTTTGATGCATGTGTTCCCTCCTAAAGACATGCTGTTCATGAGCCAAAGCAACTTTGAAGAGGTGGTTAATCACATAGCTTTGGGGCTCATTGTAGGCGATCTCAATTTTGCACAGTTCTGGTCTCACCTCGTCATTCGAATGTCTTGAAATATGAAGTGGACCAAGTGAAGGAAAAGGCTGAGGAAACTGTGAAGGCCATTCAGGAGAAGAACTCGACAGTCTTAGCCGACCGACAGGGGAAGCTAGAGGTGTAGACTGTCTCTTATACATTCTCTAGAAGCTGTGCATATAGATGAGCAAAAGATGTGTTGAAGGACAAGTTCTCTTAGCTGTCTACTGAACTCAAGAAGTCAAATAAGGAGTTGGAAAGGGTGTGTGAGGATCTTGTCTCTAAGCGGAACGAGCTGAACATTGCTATGATGCTCAAAACGGCCAAGGCTGAAGGGATTGTTTAAAGGCTGATCTTCCTCTCGATATTGTTAACACTTTCATGTCTTCCGATGGGCTCGACCATAATATCTATTTGAGTTTTGTAAAATTTGTACCAGATTGGGCTTCAGTTTACATTAGAAGAGGTAAACTAATGGTCCCAAAAGCATGTACAAGGATTCTTTTGATCGTATAATCAATCCACGACCACTAGCCGGCCACCAAAATGGGAAACAAGTTTAAGGCTCCCGGACTCAAGATAACCTTACTTCTAGTGTGTTTCCGAAGGATGCTAGCCCGAGGATGAGGCACACCCACCAATGTCATGGTGGTAAAGATTGATGTTCGCCTCGTTCTTAATGATTTCAAGTTTTTGGCCAATTCTTAAATGATTTTGTGAATATGTGATTAGAAGGACAAAGAATTTGCATGTTATGATCAAGTTGCAAAAACCATGAATTGAACAAATGTCGAACCAAGGATTAACACAGTTTGTGTGGTCAATTTTTGAATTCCATTGTCTTAATCAAAATGCTTTTACTTTTCATTATTTGTATTGGAGCAAAGAAAAATAAATTGGTAAAAAAAAAATTATTACTACATGACCATTGGGTAATAACTACAATCGAGAATTCGACCAGCAATCTTGGAAATCAATCAAGAATAAAATTAATTAAGTTTATGTTTGAACAATTGGTGAAATAAAAATTTCAAGCCGTAATATTTTTTAGTTACTTTTGTGCCCTAGTTTAATTTCGGGTTATTTAGTTAATTCAATTAATTTCAACCTCTCAAAATCAGTTGTCCAAATGGTGATACAATTATTCAATGCTTATTCACAATTCTCGTGGGCGTGATACTCAACTCTCTTCTATATTACTTGAAGCGATCTTATGACTTGCGCATGTAGGAAATTGTCCATCAAAAGTAAATTTTAAATGGGTATTAGTATTAACTTTATTGGCTATAGTATTAATTGTTGTGGATCGTAAGCTTGACAATTTATTAGTTTTGATTAAATTTCAATTATGTTTTGACATCAAATCACGAAAAATTTATTAATTTTAAGACAAGTGGAAAAATTATGCCAAATAAGAACTTTTTCCTATTTTATGAAGTTTCTTAGAAGAAGATAAAAGAATATATATTGGCCAAAAATAGGCAATTTTAATAATAAGCTGAAGAATCAAGTTGTAGTATATCTGCATAAGTATGGAGACGTTATTGCATCTAAAGCAACTAGACGTCCAATAGTTGAGGGTAGAGAACTAGAAACTAACATGTTAGATGTTTTGCTAGAACTAGCCATTTTTTCTAGTATATCTGGTATAGAGTTTGCCTACCTAAATTGATGATGAATCATCTAAATGTCTGTTATCTAGAAAGAGTAATGTGTTCCCTCAACACATTATCTATACTACCATGGTAATTGTGCACACATGAGAATGATATCCACCAATACTTTGGAGTTCGATTCAATTAGCAAAGAGAGGAAGTGTTTTCACAAGCACCACTTCACACCAACAATAAGAGAATGAAATTCAACTTCTAGAGAAGAAAAGGACCAAAAAAATCTGAGAAGCCATAAGAGAAGTCCCATGATTGTCTCAGAATACCTCATCCCCACCTGAAGTTGACTAGGGTTACTAAGCAATGAACCATCAATGTTGAGTTAGTAGTAACCTGGTGAGGGAGATGTCTATGCAATTGGAGAGAGGGAAATACCAAAGCTGAGAGAAGGGAATAACTCTTGTAGCCATGACAATACCAAAGCTGAGAGAGGGAAATAACTCTCGAAACCAAAGTTGTACCTAGAAAATAATCTGACCAAATGACAAAGAATGTGTATAAGAGAGAGCTTTCATTATGTGCTTTCTAGATTTCCTAGCAAATGAGGGAGGGCAAAAGTGTCATGATTTCCTATGACAACATCAATTGAGCCGATCTAATCCACCAAGATTGGAAGAAAGAGAGAGGCAACCATCTACGAAACCTTGGCAACCCTGATCATGGCTAAAGTGATCCCAAACAACAAGGCAGAATGGACAAGCTATGAACAAATGTGTTAGTGTTTCTATCGACCTGCAAAAGTGGCATTTAGATGGCAAGCTAAAATCGAGGCTCATAATATGTTAGGAAAAGACATCTTGTCTCTTACATCTTGAATGTTGCTGAGACGTCTCTACATGAAAACTGAGATTTTAAGAGAGATACGACTACTCCATATATATCGTCAAGGCGCAATGGTTGCATCAGATCACCTAACACATTGATAAGCTGATGACAAAGAGAAAGCTCCACTTGTCCTTGGCTAAAAAACAAGTTTGAAAGCACCATCAGAAAGAAAAATATTGGCATCATGGACTGTTTGAACATCTGTGAAGGAAAGGAATGGTAGAATTGCATCAAGTTCCCACCCGCCACCATTAGAGAAAAATCGGTTAACTTAGGCTCAGGATGGCAAACTAGGTTTTTTCCTTTCGAAAGTTTTCCATCGAATTAGAGTAATGATGTTAGAAACAGCCAAGTCTTTTAGCCAAGTCATCCTGGAGCCATCTATGGGCTGGGGTTTTGTCTCTTCTTCTTTTGAGTATCTTCCTCGCATGGAAGTAGCCCATAGGGAGTCAGCTGTGAGAAAGTTCCACCAAATTTGATGGAAAAAGCATCAAACAGTTACCACATCCTCAAGTCTTTAAAACCCTAGCCCATTCTCTTCTGCGGGTCCACAAAGAGAAAGCCATCATTTCAAATGCCTTTTGCGTGAGCCATCTTCTTACCCCAGAAGAAATTAGTCGTAGTTCACTCAAGGATAGGCCTGCTTGGGAGGGCAATGATTGCAAGAATATGCATGGGAATCGAGGACAATACATGCTTTATTGACACTAGTTGACCATCGAGAGATAGAATTTTGGATTCCGCCTCTCAATCTTAGCCATGAAAGATTCTTACACACCTTGAAATACATGGATTTGCACTTTTCTCTGAATAATGGACAGCCAAGATAGGTAATGAAAGATTTCTTGCTTTCATTCCTAATAAACATTCCAGTGCATGCGTTGAGGCACAGTGCTTGATTGTGACAAAGAAGCTTTTTTCTTTGTTGATTTTTTGATTCGAACCCATTGATACACTTCTAGGAATTGAAGTAGATGCTTTAGGCTTCGTTTCGTCCTCTCCTCGAATGAGAAAATTAATAGATCATCGCCAAAGGATAAATGGGAGAAAGGATTGGAACTTCTCGGCAATGCAAATGGAAGAACCTTTCCCTAGGCTAAGAACTTTTTCAAAACCCTACTAAAAGCTTTCGACATAAAATAAAAAGACAAAAGAGAGCAGATCTCCCTGTTTGATGCCTCTCATCCCTTGGAAAACCCCTTTGCTTTGACATTGACTAGAACTAGAAACCAAGCTTGCACAAATTTGAAAGTTTTAATGAAACAAAGTTGGTGGAAAAATCAAATTTGAGAAGTAATAGCTCCAAGAAAGTCCAAGAGACTTGGTCAAGAACTTTCACTATGTAGACTTTGAATATTTTATTGTGACAACGGGCTTTTTTGTCTAGTGAATGTACTTCCTGGGAGATTAATACATTGTTAGAGATACCATGGCCACCTACAAATGCCAACTGTTCTGGAATAATTAAACCTTGCAGCACATAAACCAATCTATTAGTGAACACTTTAGTAAATTCAACTTTATTGATAAAGTTAAAAAGTGAGATGGGTCTAAACTTTGCAAAGGTAAGTCGATAAGGTTTTTTAAGAAGCAGAACTATCAGAGTGCTCGTAATACTATAAGGGCTCCTGTAAAAAATTTCCGCACTTCATTAAGAACATCATTTACCACTATTTCCTAGCAGTGTGCAAAAATTAGCTCAAGAATCCATCTAGCCCCGCTGAACTCTCCTTGTCGAATTGGTGGACTGCTTCTTTAACTTCCTCAATGGAGACTAGGCATGTAAGGGAGGAAATCTATTGATTGGTAATTAAGAAAGGGATATTTGATAAGAGTTGTTCAGCTGCCCTTTGGTCAAAACCCTCTGCTGTCAAAAGGTTGTGAAAACACCGAACTACTTCAACTCGCACTCCTTAATCGTCCTCTAGCCATTGACTATTGATTCTTCAAAATTTTCTGGTTCAAGTACACAAAAGTTGCACCTTGCATAGATATCATTCAAGCTCCTCATCTTCTTTGAAGTGTTGAGGTTGGTGAACTCGAACTTGAACTTGGTGAGGGAGACAGACTGTTTGGTGTAGTGGCTGGAAATTCTTCCTCATTATGTTGTTCATCATCAACCAAAAACTATCTTGCCCTTTAATATAGTGAATCGCCAACTTTGCATGTTTTTCACACAAAATTGCACGAAAAATTTGTGTTTTGATTGCCATCATGGAGCCATTTGATTCTCTTCTTTTGACAGAAAAATCCCTTCTTTGTTTCTAAATCCAAGATAATTCCCTCTTAGCCTGGTGAAGAGCTTCCCTCGGGTCCAGTGATGGGTCTTCTTGAAATTAGACCTCCTTCACTTCGGCTTATTGTTCTAAAACACTAAATTATCGTGGACATTCCCAAAAGTACTTCTGTTCCAATACCTAAGAATCTGTTTCAGATGCTTCATTTTCTCTAATAAACCCGCATGCTATAACCCTCTATCGAAGCTCGCCAAGATTGTTCGACAAGATGCATGAAAGAATGATGCCTTGGATCCATGTGTTGGAGTCTATACTATGATGGCCCTAGTAAATTGAGAAATTCCATGTTAGCAAAAGTGACAAATGATATGAGGATGTTCTGTTTAGATGTTGTACCAATAGCACAAGAAAAATATTTGAATACTTCCAAACATGCCTTCCATGGCGCTCCCCTAATCAAGTGAAAGTATTCAAATATGCGATGATCTCATATACAGGAGTTCATTTCACAATCTTTGATGTACAATAAGCATGTAAAGAACACAAGCTCACCCATAGTGCTCATGTCCCTTGCCGAATACACTTTTCATCAATGAAAGTTGCCCAAAGCTTTGACTCCAAGTTGTGTATGTCAACTTTACACTCATGAAATGCTCATCATTATTTACCATAAAGATTGTGAAATCTTCTCTGAACAGAAACCAAATTTTATTAGAAGAATTAACCAAAAAATGAGAAAAACTTAAATGTATACAAATATCATTAGCCTGGGAGTGATGTTTTACTTGTACCTGATTTAGAACAAAATTTGTTAAGTGATTGATAGTTGGTGACTTTGGTATAAAAGGTTTGGTCACTTGAATTTTTGCAGTCTCAAAGTCCTTCAACAGGGAGAAATCAACCAAAGCCTCAATTATTGACAAAAGTGAAACTTTATGAATAAGAAGAATCCAGGCCACGAGAAATGGTTCTAGGGTTTGCTCAGCCAACGAGGTTTCCTCAGGTTTCTCAGCATGAGGAGATTCATTCAAAGGTGGTGGGTTTGCATCATAAACAGGTTGGGTTTTTGGTATGGGTAGAGAAACTAATATTGTGAAGAATTTATCTAGATTTAGGGTTCTGGCCGTGGGATCCATGGTAAAGAAGGGTTTGTTATTGTTGAGTGGTATATTGATGGCTAGTGTTTGAGGTGTGGGAAGGTTCCAGAGTCTTAAGATGGTGGTAGAGGGATTATCGACACCCATGGATTGATCACCGACGGCGGCTAGGGTTTGGAGGCTACAGGTTTCTTCAGGATTTACCCTTGTCATTCACTTATATATACATATATATATATATATATATATATATATATGTATGTATGTATATTTCCATACGAAATACATTGCCAACTCATTAGATTTATGTCAGACATTGATATTGTTGGATCTATGATATTCTTTACATATAACTTTCATGTCCAGTATTTTTTTGTGTTGATTAAGTAGCATAATAAGAAAATTTTCATATTTGATGACTTCCTAAAATTTTTCTTATACAGGGTAGGAAACTTCCAAATGTTCTAGTGCTTTGGTAACCTAATTAATATGCACTTTAGGATTCTCCCATGTAAAAAGATAATAATGTTAGAAGAAAAATACCAACATCACTTATCTTTTGGGGCCCACATCATTTATATTAGAGTAAAAGTCATCTGCAAATATAGTAAATAGGAGTCATTATAATACCACTTTATTAATGGCATTTATGTTGGCTATAGTGATAGTAATGATTGTTAAAAAGACCTTGATCTAATGTAGTTCGAGGAGATGCTAGACAACGTGTCGCTATCTATTTTTATTTCACATATTGTGTTATTTTTATTAAACAAATTAATGACTTGTAAAAAATATTTCATTAAATTTATTATACAGAATCTTAATAATCTATTAAATGATATGATAAAATTGACACAAAATGTAAGGTAAAAGATTCATGTCCAATACATTCCTACAAATAAAAACTACTACGTAATATAAGGACATTGAAGTTGTTATAAAAACGTGTGATGCAAAGTTTCAGACAGCTAATATAGTAAATTGAATAAAAAAAAAAAAAAGAAGTTTGAAAAAAATGAAAGCATGTAAAACCTCTTCATAGAGAAAAAAACAAACATTTTTTTTTTTCTGAAGTTAATAGCTATCAATGATTATTAAAACACAAAAAATTCTAACGGTTCACAATGTACTAATGGGCATTAGTGTCACCAGGACTTGAGTTGGTATGGTTATCCTCCAGTCTTTATTGGTCGATATTTCTATTGACATTTGAGGTAAATAATTTTTTTCACATCCAAAAAACAAATCCTGAAGTTTTGGAGAGATTGAGATTCCCTTAATCAAGCTAGCTACACTTATTATGCATCATGTATGATTTTAATTTAGATTTCCTAATATTTCCTTTGATCTAAATTCCCTAACTTAGTTCTTAGATTTAGATTCCCTAACTTAGTTCTTAGATATTAGGAACGTGAAGGGGAAGTATTAAATCTTGCATAATGAGGTTTATTCTATTAAATTGAACTCAATCTTCAATTCTAATTTTATATCACTTGCCAAGAAAATTAACTGAAGAATAAGGAGATCTTTTGCTAACTGAACTCTTACTTGATGCAATGAACAGATGCTTAGTTAAGCAAAATACGCAAAATCACAAAATCTTGAAATAATGTCATTTTACAAAATTTTGCCTTCAGTGTATGATAAGTGGAGTTTATAATTATGAAGTATGCAAGCTTTCTTTTATTTTAGAGCACTATCAAGGGTCTTGAAGAATCTATATCTTTAACAACATGCATCATTGTCTTTTTTCTCCATTTATATTTTGAGAAGTGAATAATTTTAAATTTAATAGGGAATCAGTAACTTCGGTTTCAAAATTATTAAATATTCAACAAGAAATGTATCAATTCTAGTTCTGAACATTTTCGTTTATAGTAACTAATGTAAAAATCACCGCGTTGTAAAAGATAGATGTTGAATATATAATGATAACAATATGGGTTTTACTTTAGATTGCAAAACTATTTAGAATAAAATGTATTCTTTTCTAAAAGTGTATGCATGCAAACTTTTATCAAAATGGTAAAGAGTAAATGTAGCCTTGAATACTAGATTTTAGTAGTGTTCTTATTTTAAAATTTAGTATACTAGATTTTAGTAGTGTTCTTATTTTAAAATTTAGTACGGAATCTATTGAGTTCATTGGTTTTTGGATTTAAATATTGCATAGAAATGTATATTGAAGATAGCAAAAAACTTGAGGGATCAAAATTCCACAGCTAGAGTATGAGGACGACTTCTACTCAAAAAGCCTTTCCATGAAATGCTCTCTGCTTCTCTCTGTTTTCAACTTTTTGAGCTTTCCTTCTCATGGCAGCTTCGGCTATCCTTCAACATGATGCTGAGGGGCATGCTTCTAAGTCTTTTGCAGTTGTCCTACTTGGTTCTCATGGAAAAGCATAGCGATTAAAAGGTAAGCTCTCGCAAAGACGCAACGGTGACTTTCTTTTCGGCAAATGAGATTGAGGACCTTCCAAACCTTTCCACCTTACACTTATTGGAATGTTCTCTTATGGTAGTCCTAACGTGGAGGTTTTACTATAGAGTTTTTTATCGATTGGTTTGAAAGGAACCTACACAATTGGCTTCGTTGATCATGAGAACATATTGTTTCGGTTCAATCTTGAAAAGGATTTGGTAAGTTGTTGGCTCAAAGGCCAATGGTTTGTCAATGGTTTTCCATTGAGTGTCTTTAAATGGAGTTCATCATTCTAGACTGCCAATTCTGAGCCAACCCTAGCACCGATTTGATTTCGTTAGAAGCTTTGCCTCTCATTTTTTCAATAGACACTGCCTTCTCAATCGCCCAAGCAGTAGGAACTATATTTGCAGATGATATTGATACTAAACCAAATCGAGTGAAAGTACTTGTAGAGATTGATCTCATCATAGACTTGCCCTCACAATTTTGGATGGCATGGCCTCTGAAGGCTTTTGGTAGCAAACAACCTCACAATTTTGGATAAGCATGACAAGGGTAAGTCGGTGCTTGTAGATGGAGAACCTGCTAGTGTTTCTTCAAAGTACAGTGACAGCCTGGACATAGAAGTTTCAGCATACGAGGAGTTGTCTAAATCCCAAATGATCCTCAACCATACACTGGAATTTCGAATTCAACTGGATCCCCAAGAAAGTCTTCAAATCAGTTTCCTACTCCAAATAGAATTTTTAATAGCGGCTAATTGGTGATTGACTCACCTTCTAATTGTGAGCAGTTTGTTATGACAAACACGTCAACTAATGATTATTTCCAAAATCTTTCCAATGTCATGTTACAGTCGATGTGAAGACGGCATTGTTTTGCTCCATGGATGACATATGCGCTCTAAAAGGGGAAACTTTTGATGACGAGATAATATATGTATACTTCCTAAATGGTGATCGTTATAATCCTTCTCTTTCAAATAAAATATATCAAACTCAAATAAAAGATAAAGATATTTCTCATGATAAACCTGGTCAATTAATTATTGAACTGCTCCTTATTTTTGAGGATCCAATGACGATTAAACCCAAAACAAATTGAAGAATCATCCTGGTGTTTCTCATGAGGATTCCTCTCACGCTGAAAAGCTGAGTCACTAGAAGTTGTAACTTGTGCTATTCGAAATACATCACAATTAAATGTCGATGATATACTCAGAAATAATGATTTAAGATCTAATGATAAAATTCCTAGAAATTCAATATGATTAACACAATGATATATCAAAATCTTCACAGCCAGTAGCCATCTAAGGATTTAGCTACTTCATCAGATGTGGATGATGAAATTTATGAAGATGTTGATGGTTTATTCATGTCAAAACTAAATCATGAAAGGCATAAGATTACAGTTCGCAACCTCGTGCTCTTAACAGTCAACGCTAAAATAATCCGTTTTTCAGACTTTGAAAGGAGTGTTTTTCCTCTATCATGTTTTATTTCCAGACAAGATTTATGGGGTAATTGAGTAACTACAAAATTTTCTACTAATTACCTAATAACCAATAGAAGGACCTATTTTACTACTTGATTTTTTATTTTTTATTTTTGATAAAAAACACCATTGATTTCATTATCCGCATCCAAAGCGGTACAAATAAAATCCGGGGGTACTGGAATATAGCATAGCCTATGATTCTAGCCTTATTAGCTAAAGCATGTGCAACACTGTTACAACTTCTATTAACCCATTGAATCTCAAAACATGAACAAGACTGCAGTAGAGCTTTTGGCCTTTCAAGTACGTGTCCTACAAAGTTCTCAGTACTATAGAAATCCTCATCTTCCGAGCTAAGAGTTTGAATAACTAAGGATGAGTCTCCCTCTAGTATGAAATTCCCATTGCAGTACTGCCTTTGGAAGGAGATTGCTTCTCTAGCTGCCAATGCCTCTGGTACCACTGCCTCACACGGTCCCCTAATTAACTTTGAGACTCCTGCAAAGAATTTACCATCATGATCCCTAATGACTACTCGGACGCCTGTCGCTCCTTGTTCTTTAAAAACTATCCCATCAAAATTAATCTTGTATTGACCAATACTCGGTCTACACCATCTCTGTGATACCCAAAATATCTTTGTCACACTTTAGTCAGGTTAATATTGAGGATTAGAAATTTTTGGGGTCAATTGATAATTAGAGCAAAGGTTGGGTGTCAAATCTAAATAATTAAACTAGTTTATATACTGCTAAACAATTTTCTTCTTCTATTTTCCTAATTATTCCACTTAGAGCAAGGGTTTCACTTCCAAGAGCTTGAGGGATAAAGGAGGAGAAACAACAAATTCAACCACAAATTTTCAGAATTGAGGCAAGAAATTCATTTTTTCTTGAGTTTAATTAGCTAATTTGATAGATTAAGAGATGGGGTTTAGAAGATTTTTCAAGAATATTGTAGGTTTCAAAATCTTAGATTGTGGTGATGATTTAATGGTTAGAATTGGTGTAATTGGATTTATTTTCTTGCTCTTTGTTGTTAAAGTTAAACCTATGGATGTATGTGTTGAATTTAAAGGATTTGGATGGTTTAATAACTAAGAAAAAGGCAAGAAATATGCTAAATTCGTAGCTGGAAATTCGCAGATAGCACTACATAACTTTAGAAAAATTGATCATATCTCAGCGTAGGAATATCGAAATTGCACACCGTTTATTGCGTTGGAAACTAGACTTGCAGACCTTCGAAATGGTATAAAGATGTTGTTCTTTTTCTCAATATATTAACAGCAGTTTGTCCATAAAATAGACTAAAAATTTGGTTCTGCAGCAGAGTATTTTCTCAATTACGATCCATTTTTGAGCAAGTTTTGTTTTGAACTGGTAAATGTTGTCTTCTTGAAACATCTAGTAACTTGAGTCCAGTTTCTATCAGAATCATTTTTGTGGCTTTTGGACGAATATAACTTGAGTTATGGTCATTTTTGTTCAGCACTGTCAACGCTGAAAATATCATAGCTAGCCTTGTTATGCTATAGATCATGACTTATTAGAATTTAATGAGGTTAATATTATCATAGATTACCTTTTAGGTTATGAGGAGATGGTTTATGTTCTGATTTTATTATTTAGGAAGGATTAACAGGAGTTCAAGTAGCTTGGATTTCGAATTGGAAATATTTTGATTAATTAGTAAGTAGCTTTTTCATATTTCTATTTTTTTTTTTAGCATTGATCTCTTAAGTACACATACTAAATGGTTGTTAATGCTTTGAAAATCTATTTGCGTATTAAATTGGATTGAGGATATGGATAATTTGTTTGGTGATTATGATGTCTGTGAATGATTGTTTATTATGCTATCTTTGGTATCATTGGACTCATTAAACTAGTAAAGGAATGGGAAAGACAATTGAATTGCTATGTTAAAATATCGGTGTGGCCCTTTCATGGGATACAATAGTGGATCTGTCTCTTGTCACGGGTTATAAGATAGTGTATAAGAGACAGGCCATAAGTACGTTTAACCGTCTCATATCTCCCTAGAACGTCGGCCACCTCCCGAGTTCTTTATCACGGGTTGTAATAGTGACCATATCGTATTCTTTAGCTGAAGGCAAATGAAAAAGAAATAGATTGTAAGAATTAAATAGAACAAACTATGAGAAAATTTGTCTATTATAGTTGTGTATGCCATGCATATATGATGCTTGATTGTGGTTAAATGGTTGTTGTGAAATGATTTTCATGAAAAATAATATACACTTTTAACGTGCTCAATCCAGTGGAGATATGAGTGAGTTACTTACTGAGCAAATGAAAGCTCATTCCACTTACTACCTTATGCCCTTGCAGGTGATCACGTTTAGATTGCTTTCTGGCGGAGTTTTGATATACTGCCGAGTAGAATTAGTTTTGTTATGTTTCACCTTATTTAGAAAGTCTTGTGTAGTTGTATATATATAAGGCTATGGTGATTCTAGTGAGATGTTATGATTATGCTTTTCTTCTAGATTGAAGATTTGTGGTGTTCATGGTTTGAACTTATGTAAATATTTGGGTTTGTATTTATATAGGTTGTGTATGTATGTTTTGGAAATTGTTACTTATAAGTAGGATAGACGGCTTTGTATCCTTTTAGGAGGGTATGTCGGTGCCACACTCTAAATTACTGGTTGTTTTAATTATGCCGAGTTTGGGGTGTGACATTTAGTGGTATCAGATCCTATGATTTGGGAATTTTTATAGTGTTAAGCATGAATTGATTGGTTGTCGAAGTTTAGGTCGAATGAAAGTTGTTTTGAGGTTTATGAATACTAATATCATGACTTTGTACTCTTGGTCATAGAGGAAAGGGCATGAAAGAGGAAGAATGTAGATACCACTACTAAGAGCTGGAGATGATGAGATTTACGATGCAGAAATGGAGGTTCCACTAATGAACTTAATGTACGGAAGTAGAAATGCAGCTTCAAGAGTTGACCAGGGTATACCTAGGGCAGAAGAAGCTACTTTTAATGTTGAAACAGCTATAACAAGCAGTCAAGTAGTAGATATAGGGGTTCTTTTGCAAACAATGACTCAAGTGATACAAAATCAGAACCAACAATAGCTGCAACAACAAAAATCTCTTATACAGGATCTTTGCTGAGAATGATATAACTTGGGAGGAGTTCAAGGAGATGTTTCTTGATCAATACTTCCCGAGAGCCTTAAGGAAGAAAGGGAAAAATGATTTCTACAGCTTGAGGCAGACTGGAAATATGACAGTGCTTCAACATGCAAATAAATTTACTTCTTTGGGACGTTTTTGCCCAAAAGTGTTTGAAGATGAGGAGGAAAAGATTGACCGATTTGAACAAGGTCTGAGAGAAGAAATTGGGTGCCAACTAGCTTCACATAAATTCACAACATTCAAGCATATGTATGATGCCGCGTTAGTAGTGGAGATGCGATTCAAATTTGTGAAAATAGAAGTATTGGCAAGAAGCCAAGATGGATGATGGGGTCTAATCAAAGAGTTTGATACAAGACAACTCATTTCAAATTCTCTCTTATACACATAAAAGGTAATCTATGAGCGGAGCGTGCTTCTCTTGTGGCCAACATATCCATATTGTAAGGAACTGTCCAAATAAAACTAGTGAAGGACGAGTCAAATTTTCTAAACCAGACGAGCAAGGGCCAATGGCCAATGCACAGGTATTTTCTATGACCACCAAGGAGGCAGAAACCTCTGATAATGTGGTTACAGGTACAATCCTAATAAACTCAATTCCAGCCCGTGTATTGTTTGATTGTGGAGCCACTCATTCGTTCATGTCTAGCAAATTTGCTAAAAATTTGAACCTTAAATGTGAAAAATTGCATGATCCCTATTATGTTGCTACTCCTATGAAAAAGGTGATCGTAACTTATTTAATGTTTAGAGATTGTCGGATAGATATAGGTGGTCATGAATTGAGAGTAGATTTAGCACAAATAGATGTGGATGATTTTGATATAATTTTAGGGATGGATTGGTTAACTAGAGACTGTGCTTATATTGATTGTTTGAGGAAATTATACACTTCTAGATGTGTATAAGAGACAAAATACAATCCTCTCTCTTTTCAGGTAAATTGACGAAGCAACCTACATACTTTATACCCATCATTTCTACCATTAAGGCGTTCAAAGTCTTGAGAAAATGGTACAGTGGATATCTAGCCCTTATTAATGATACTCGGAAAGAAACATTGAAACTTGAAGATGTCCCAGTGGTACAAGAATTTTCAGATGTCTTTCCAGAAGAATTGCCAGGTTTACCTCCAGACAGAGAGATTGAATTTGAGATTAACATCGTATCCGGAGCTGGCCCTATTTCTAAAACTCCTTATAGAATGGCCCCTACTGAGTTACGGGAGTTAAAGTTGCAACTCGAAGAATTATTGGATAAAGGCTTTATTCGACCTAGTGCGTCTCCTTGGGGAGCCCCAGTCCTATTTGTGAAAAAGAAGGATGGAAGCTTGCGGTTGTGCATTGACTATCGCGAGTTGAACAAAATAACCATCAAGAATAAATATCTTCTTTCCAGAATTGATGACTTATTCGATCAAAAAATTAAAAGGGGCTATAGTGTTCTCAAAAATTGATCTGCGTTCAGGCTATCATCAACTGAAAATTAAATCTGATGATGTATCGAAAACTGCATTTAGAACAAGGTATGGTCATTACGAGTTTTTGGTCATGCCTTTTGGACTGACTAATGCACCTGCAGCTTTCATGGATTTAATGAACATGGTGTTTAAGCCTTACTTGGACCAATTTGTGATTGTCTTTATTGATGATATTTTGGTCTACTCTAAGACCAAAGAAGAGCATCAAGATCACTTGAGGACTGTACTAGGGATTTTAAGGAAAGAGAAGCTATATGCTAAATTCATCAAATGTGAATTTTGGCTCAAGAGCATAGCATTTTTGGGTCATGTAATATCAGAGAATGGTGTTTCGATTGATCCTAAAAAGATTGAAGCCTATGTTGATTGGCCTCGATTCACAAACTTGGTGATTGCTATTCCTTTAACTCGCTTGACCCAGAAACGATCAAATTTTGAATGGACTTCAGAATGTTAGAGAAGTTTTCAAGAGTTGAAGGAGAAACTAATTTCAGCTCCGATTTTAACATTGCCATCATTGATGGGAGGTTTTACCATCTACAGTGACGCATCTAGCAAAGGATTAACATGTGTTCTTATGCAAAATGAGAAATGATTGTATATACTTCTCGCCAACTGAAACCATATCAACAGAATTATCCTACTCATGATTTGGAATTGGCGACTGTAGTGTTTGCTTTGAAGATTTGGAGACATTATTTATATGGAGAGTAATGCGAAGTATTTACAGATCACAAGAGCTTAAAATATCTATTTACTCAGAAAGAGTTAAATATGAGGCAACGTAGATGGTTGCAATTACTTAAGGATTATGATTTGACCATTAGTTACCATCCAAGAAAAGCAAATAAGATAGCAGATGTATTGAGCGAAAGCCTACCTCCAATAACACTCCTATGTTGACTAACCAAAAGGATATTCTAAAAGATTTAGAGAAGTTGGAGATAGAAGTTGTTGCACCAGTGACTGGACAAGTGATGGCTGCTCTATTTGCTCAACCATCATTAGTTGAGCTAATTAAAGTCTCTCAGACAAGTGACGATGCCTTGATGAAAATAAAACAAAAGGTTAAAGAGGGATCTCAATAAAATAAAACAAAAGGTTAAAGAGGGATCTCAATAAGATTTCCACATTCATGATGATGATAGCCTATGGATGAAAGGTCGATTATGTGTCCGTAACGATCCAAACTTAAGGAAAAGTGTACTAGAAGAAGCTCATAATTCTAAGTCTCCATACATCCGGGCAGTACAAAAATGTATAGAGGCCTGAAACAACATTTTTGGTGGAATGGTATGAAACGAGAGGTGGCTAAATTTGTGGCCAAATGTCTAGTATGTCAACAAGTAAAAGTCGAGCATCAACAACCAGGAGGATTACTAAAACCTCTGGTATGATATACCAATGTGGAAATGGGAGCATGTTTCTATGGGTTTTGTGGTTGGATTGCCTAAGACTAGGCAAGGTAATGATACAATATGGGTGATTGTTGACAGACTTATTAAAACTGGTCATTTTCTACCTATGCGAGCTACTACGCCAATGGAGAAATGAGTCACAATGTACATGGATCATATAGTGAGACCTCATGGTGTACCCGTCAGTATTGTATCTGATCGAGATCCTCGATTTGTATCTGGATTTTGGGAAAGTTTTCAGTGGGCCATGGGGACCAATTTGAAGCTTAGCACAGCTTTTCACCCTCAAACAGATGGGCAACGGAGAGGCCAATTCAAACTCTAGAAAACATGTTGAGAGCTTGTACGATTGACTTTAGAGATAATTGGGATGAATATCTCACTCTCATAGAGTTTTCTTACAACAATAGCTATCAGGCAAGCATAGGTATGGCTCCCTATGAAGCTCTTTACGGGAGGAAGTGTAGATCTCCCTTATCCTGATTATTGGGATGAGGTCGGTGAGAAACAAATTACTGGACCAGAATTAATCCAGTTAACTCTTGAGAAAATTCCATTAATAAGGGAGAGAATCAAGATAGCTCAAGACAGACAAAAGAGTTGGCCAGACTTGAAGCGAAGGGACCTTGAATTTCAACAAGGCGACTTTGTTTACCTCAAGGTGTCTCCAATGAAAAGGGTGATTAGATTTGGGAAGAAAGGGAAATTTATTAAGTCCACGGTATATTGTTCCATTTGAAATTCTCAATTGAGTGGAGATTTGGCGTATAGACTTGCTCTACCTCTTGAATTGTCAAGGTGCATAATGTGTTTCATGTATCACTGTTAAGGAAGTATATATCTTATCCCAGTCATGTACTGGAACATAAACCATTGCTGATAAAAGAGAACTTGACGTATGAAGAAGTTCCAATTCGAATTGTAGATTATAAGGATCATGTTCTCCGTCGGCGTACAATACCGTACATTAAAGTTCAGTGGTCCAACAACGCATACTCCACGGGAAACATGGGAGCTAGAAGAGGAGATGAGAAAGAAATATCCTCATTTGTTTCAAGAACCAGGTATGTTAAGCTTCGAGAACGAAACTTTTTATTAACGAGGGTAGAATGTGATACCGAAAATATCCTTGTCATACTTTAGTCATGTTAATATTGAGGATTAGAAATTTTTGGGGTCAATTAATAATTAGAGCAAAGGTTGGGGGTCAAATCTAAATAATTAAACTAGTTTATATACTACTAAACAATTTTCTTCTTCTATTTTCCAAATTATTCCACTTAGAGCAAGGGTTTCACTTCCAAGAGCTTGAGGGAGGAGGAGAAACAACAAATTCAGCCACAAATTTCCAGAATTGAGGCAAGAAATTCATTCTTTCTTGAGTTTAATTAGATAATTTGATAGATTAAGAGATGGGGTTTAGGAATTTTTCAAAAATATTGTGGGTTTCAAAATCTTAGATTGTGGTGATGATTTAATGGTTAGAATTGGTGTAAATAATATTGGATTTATTTTCTTGCTCTTTGTTGTTAAAGTTAAACCTATGGATGTATGTGTTGAATTTAAAGGATTTGGATGGTTTAATAACTAAGAAAAAGGCAAGAAATATGCTAAATTCGTAGCTGAAAATTCGCAGATAGCACTACATAACTTTAGAAAAATTGATCATATCTCAGCGTAGGAATATCGAAATTGCACACCGTTTATTGCGTTGGAAACTAGACTTGCAGACCTTCGAAATGGTATAAAGATGTTGTTCTTTTTCTCAATATATTAACAGCAGTTTGTCCATAAAATAGACTAAAAATTTGGTTCTGCAGCAGAGTATTTTCTCAATTACGAGCCATTTTTGAGCAAGTTTTGTTTTGAACTGGTAAATGTTGTCTTCTTGAAACATCTAGTAACTTGAGTCCAGTTTCTATCAGAATCATTTTTGTGGCTTTTGGACGAATATAACTTGAGCTATGGTCATTTTTGTTCAGCACTGTCAACACTGAAAATCATCATAGCTAGCCTTGTTATGCTATAGATCATGACTTATTAGAATTTAATGAGGCTAATATTATTGTAGATTACCTTTTAGGTTATGAGGAGATGGTTTATGTTCTGATTTTATTATTTAGGAAGGATTAACAGGAGTTCAAGTAGCTTGGATTTCGAATTGGAAATATTTTGATTAATTAGTAAGTAGCTTTTTCATATTTCTATTTTTTTTTAAATTATTTCTTAAGTACTTTTGTACTAAATGGTTGTTAATGCTTTCTAATCTATATAAGAGAAATTGGATTGAGGATATGGATAATTTGTTTGGTGATTATATGTCTGTGAATGATTGTTTATTATGCTATCTTTGGTATCATTGGACTCATTAAACTAGTAAAGGAATGGGAAAGACAATTGAATTGCTATGTTAAATATCGGTGTGGCCCTTTCATGGGATACAATAGTGGACAAACGGTCCTAGTACGTTTAACCGACATATGGCCCTACCACGGGTAAGAATAGTGGGTTACGGCCCTGTCACGGGTTGTAATAGTGACCATATCGTATTCTTTAGCTGAAGGCAAATGAAAAAGAAATAAATTGTAAGAATTAAATAGAACAAACTATGAGAAAATTTGTCTATTATAGTTGTGTATGCCATGCATATATGATACTTGATTGTGGTTAAATGGTTGTTGTGAAATGATTTTCATGAAAAATAATATACACTTTTAACGTGCTCAATCCAGTGGAGATATGAGTGAGTTACTTACTGAGCAAATGAAAGCTCATTCCACTTATATTATGCCCTTGCAGGTGATCACGTTTAGATTGCTTTCTGAAGTGTTCATGGTTTGAACTTATGTAAATATTTGGGTTTGTATTTATATAGGTTGTGTATGTATGTTTTGGCAATTGTTACTTATAAGCGGGATAGATGGCTTTGTATCGTCTTGGGAGGGTATGTCGGTGTCACACTCTAAATTATAGGTTGTTTTAATTATGCCGAGTTTGGGGTGTGACAATCTCCTCCTTGTATTTGAGTCCACTGGTCTTCTTTCTCTTTCCACTGCTTGTTTGTAAGAGTGCAAGAATTGCCATCCGAAAGAACAAGCTGTCAAAGGGTCTGAATTACAGCCGTCGAATTCATTTTGATTCCTGTTTCCCCAAATTACCCATAAAAGTACTGTCATTAATTCCTTTGAATCATCATCAAATGTAATCAGCATGCCTTGAATCCATGATTCTGCGAAATCCTATCTAAAAATGGCAACTTTTGAATGCAGTGTGCTCAGCGCCCATACTTGTACAGCAAAGGGGCACTCGAACATTACATGCATTAGAGACGACTCACTATCACCATTACAGCGCGAGCAAGCTTTATTCAATTTAGCCCCCTTCCGAATCAAATGTTCGCGAGTTGGTAGAATATTCAAGCACACCTTCCAGAGAAAAATGAAAAATCTTGATCTTGCACGGGATTTGGATCCTCCAGATGGCTTTCCATACTGCATTAGCACCCCCACGGGACCCTTCCTGATTGTTTGATGATTCGATGTCGAAAATGTTGCAGTCTCTGGCAAGATGGTAAGCTGATCTTACTGTATAGCTTCCATTCCTTGAATAATGCTAAACAACCCTGTCTATACAATTGTTCGGGTCAAGGGGTATGGATTTTATCACCTTTACATCCTCATTACAGAACAATTGTTCAAGGAGCTCTGCTTTCCATCCTCCGCTTTCCCAATCAATCAAATCTTCCACTGTTCTAATAGCCGTTTTATTAGGTGGAGGCGTGATAATTTTGAACTCCTTAGGTCTAAGGATCCATCTATCTTTCCAAATTTGAATATTTCCTCCCCACTCCTACCCTCCATCTACAACCCACTTCTAGCATTCTTCTTGGCCATAATATACTCTTCCATGTGTAGGATGGTTTGGTTCCTAGTTCAACTTCAAAGTTAGATTTATCGGGAAAGTATCTCGCCTTGAACATTCCTGCTACAAAAGAGTTAGGTTGGGATATTATCCTCCATCGCTTGGCCAGCATAGCACCATTAAATAATTTGAGCTCTCGGAACCCCAACCCCCCATTATCTTGACTCACACACATCTATTTATTTTTGAACAACTACTACAATACTGCGTAGTTGTACAATAACCATAGTAAATTTTATCACTGTTCCAAACTTATTTAATTATCTGTTAGAGGTTAATGCCAAGCCACCCACTACTCTTTTGTGGTTTGAATAATAATAAAAATTAGGAAAAAACTAAAATAAAACCATTTCATTTTCCTAACACTCATGTACACAAGTTTGACACGAAGAACACAATATGAAAATCATGTAAGAGAATTTGGTGTTCAGCAAAATTGACAAAATAATAATGATGTCAGAATTTGGGTTCACTAGGACAAAAGAAAAAAAAATGTTTTATATATAAATTTCGTATAATTCCTTGTCAAATATATTTGAATGAAAATCATTATAATATTTTTTTCCTATTACTATTTTTCTGGTGAAAATCATTAAAATGACAAATAAAGTACTTTCACATGTCGTTGTAGAAAATTCTTATTATTGTTAAATATACAGAATACATGTGCATAGTCAAACAATATTCGTAGAGACATTTTGAACTAAATGTGCAATGGTGCACAAATATTATGCAATTTTCTGTTGAAAATATTTATTTTTCACACCGCCTTTTACTTCAACATATTCGCAAATACTTGCTTTAGCTGAGACTAGAGGATCTGTGCTCGTGTAGGCCTAGGATTCCAGCAGCTCGAACTTTTTGACATTGAGTCACTAATATGCTTTCATGTTTTTTATCAGGATCTAGCCAGGACTTTTCTAGGGGGTCTTCAGTCCGAGACTGGTCAACTTCGTAGAGATTAGCATACAGAGTAGCTTAGAAGCAATCAACCTCAGGATCCTACATAATAGCACAGGCACTATGTAAAAATTTTTCTATATAAGTTTTGATGAAGTGCTCTATTTCATAAGTCTTAGGCAAATGTTCTATTTTTCTTGATCTATTGTTTTCTTTCTTATTTTTTTTGTAATAATAAGTGACCACATTGCTTGTTTATGCTTATACTTTTTCCTTTTTAAGGCCTAGATCATTTAACGTGATCAGCCTAATACTTCATAATTTTTTACATGCTTTTTGGGGCTAAGATCATCCAACGCAATTCGCTCAGTGTTTTATTTCTCCTTACATGTGTTTGGGGTTTGGATCGTTCATCACGATCGACTCGGTATTTTGTTTCTTTGTACATGTGTCTGGGTCTCAGATCATTCAATTCGATCTTCATAACCTCATTTCTAGATAACGGATTCGAGAAATCCTTTGTACAAGGATGTGCCTCTAAAGGTAGATTCCGACCTCTCCGAGTGTCACAGTTCTTTATTGGACTGCTTAAACCTCTTCGACTGGTTCGAACCGTTTCTCGTTTCCGCAGTTTTAGTGCTTAACAGTACCTCTTCGGCCTCCCGATTAGTTAGTTACTTTTGTCAATCTCTACTTTGTCAAATCTCAAAGTTTGTTTTAATTGAGGAGCCACTTGCTTATGTTTACCTATCATGCCACGGTTGCGCAGTAATTGCAGCGCACTTATTGCAGAAGTGTCTTCTTGATATCCCTATTTTCCCACCAAAAGGAAATTGAAAGGTCAACCTAACCCGGGCCCGAATTTGGATAGTTGGGTTCTTCATAGGCCCCGATGAAAAAGGTTGGATCCGACCCATATAAGTAAGTTTAAAAATAGTTCCCCCCTCATTTCTCTATTCTCTTTTTCCATTTTTTCTGTGTTTTCTTCCTTCTTGTTCCATCATTCTTCTTCGCCTTTTTCTTTTTTGCTTCTCTCTTGCACTTTTCTTTGGCACCCCTTAGTCTTTTCTGGATTTGGTGTTGATTTGTTCATTTGTTGTATTTTCACATTTTGAACATCTTGTTTAATTTTGGCTATCTGCTTTTCTAGTTTCTAACTCTTCATACTTGCAATTTTCAATGGTTGCATCTACTAGAGAGTTTGGCATTCCAGCTGGCAGTGTTGGGGAGGACAAATCGTCATCCATGTCATCGATTTTTTTGCAGTAGTAGCTCGAAGCACACTATGTCGGATGTGCCAATAACTGAGAAACAGTGGAAGTGGTAAACACTCCTCAGTCTCCTAATCCTAAGGTCATTTCCTCAACAATCAACATAGTGAGCATAGTCTTGCCCGATCAACTGGACAGGATCAAAATAGCATACCCCGTGCTGGACACCTTGCTTATCTAGTTTGCCAGTGTGTTGGATCAAGCATACACTCTTGAGGGGTTCGTTACAATGTTCGAGAACCAATTGAAATTCGATCTTCGGTTTTGCCTGCAAAACTCGCCTCTTTCATGAACGGTGCTGTTACAACGGGGTCAATATTTCTCAGCTAGTCCAGAATGCTGTCCAATTCGTGGTCAGCTTTGGCCTGCCATACAAATACCTGGGAATGAAGGCCACATCTAAAAACTTTACATACTTCTATAAGTTGATCCAAAATCTCAAGACATGTTTTCTCTAGTTTACCAACCAACCAAAGCAACTGAACGTAGTAGCTAGATTTCCATTCTCGATCCATAGGTAGATGATAAACTCATAATTGTTGTGTATTTTATGTGTCGTTGACCTCAGTTTTCATGTAATTTGAGCAATCTATTGAGTGAATTATGAGTTTAAATATTTTATTTTCAGTTTGTGTATGTCTTGAATGAAAAAGGAGTCAAAAGGACTAGGAAGTTGGAAAAAAATCAAGAGCATACAAAACTTTGCCTCAAATTTAGCCTCAATTTTGACATTGTTAGATATTTTGAGCATAACTTCCTTGCTGGAGATCCAATTGGGGTGATTAGAATATGTTTTGGAAATCTAAGAAAGAGAGCAACAACTGTCATGTTTTAAATTTTTTCAAATTCTGTTGGCATCAAAGTCAAAATTGAGGCTAAATTTGAGGCAAAGTGCAGAGCACGCATGTGCGCGAGAAAAAACCTTGCGCATATGCACGAGCCGAGAAAAAAGGAAATTTATCTACTAGAATTTGTGCACATGCGCAAGGCTACGCATGTGTGCTCGACAAGCAGCTGGTGACGTAAATTACTTGTTTTGGAAGTTTTTTTCATCCAGTTGGACTCTTTTTCATGTTTTAGCATATTTTTAGAATCTTAAGGGTCTAAATCCCTGATATATCCCCGATAAATACCCCTTTATAAAGGGAGTTGAATATACGCAACAGCCATTAGTTAGGTTAGACATTTGAATAGAAATTCATTAGATTAGGACTAGGGTTTTATTTTTCTTGTTCAAGATTACAAGCTCCATCAACTTTTCGTTCGGGCTACACTACTGAGTTTGATTTCTTGATTTTAAATTCAATTTAATTCTAATTTTTCCTGCAATTTCGTATGTTTAGTTTAATCTTGCTCAGCTTTTATTTTCTAGTTATTAATTTAAATTTGCTTATGGTGAATTTTATTTCTTTCTCTAGTTTTACTTTATTGTTTTCCCTAGTCTTAATTGTTTTCGATAATTGTTTTTAGTTTTCCAATAGTTCAAATTGATTAAATTAGGATAGAACAAAAATCTTGCAATTAATTTGTCTAACTAGTTCGTAGGTTTGTGAACCCTAATATTTGACCAATAGTCCTTGTGGGAGCGATCCTCACTCACCCAATCAAAAACTTAACGCGTATCCTTGCGAGTGTGTGTAAGTATTGATTAGGGTTATTATGACTTTAATTATTACTTACTTGTGATATTGAATTGCCCAATCAAACTTACACCCGGGTTAGGTCTGTCTCTTATACACATCTAGATGTGTATAAGAGACAATATTAGGTTTAGCGAGGCTAACTAGATTAGATGTTTTATTTTCTTTATTTATGGTTGCTTTTTTACTTTTTAATTTGTCTTTTGGATTCTTTCTTTCCTATTCAAACTTTAGCCTTTTTCTTGTAGTTTATGAAAAATACTCGTTCTTCCAATCAACCACAACTGCCAGGTGATTTGGAGATTGAACGAACTATAATCACAAACCGCAAGAAAACTATTGGAATCAAGCTAAGGAGAGAATTTAATTGAGAATCCAAATTGTAATGTTGGGGATCAAGGGAAGTAACGGGTAATCATGCCAATAGGGGAAATGTTAATCCTCGACCCCTTAGAGATTATGAGATATCAAAGTTTAAGAGGGCGATTTCTGGCGTTGCCCGAATTCTTATACAAGCTAACAACTTTGAGGTTAAGCTTGGCTTGATCCAAATGGTTCAAACCCATGCTATATTTGAAGGTGTCCCGAACGAGGAATGAGAAAACGTTAACCTTGTCAATGCTTGATGTTGAAGTCGAGCATAAACTATAAACAAGGGCAGTTCCTCTCGGGAGGCAACCCAAGCTTTTATTGCTTTCTTATTGTTCTTTACATTTAGTTACTCAAATATCTTGTGTTATGTTTATTTTCTTTTTCTTAATTTCTTAATGGGTTTAACGTTTTGTTTTTGTTTTAGTGTTAATGACAATTTCAACTTGCTTCATATATATTTATGTCGAGATACACTACACTAACCGTTTTACATTGCCAGAGAAGCTTCCCATTTTCCTTTTTGTGCATTTATTTTCTTTAACATAGGGACAATATATATATATTTTTTTGGTGTGAGTAGGGAGTTATCTAGATTTACAATTGCTTGGTGTAGTTTGCTCAATTTTTTCTTTAGTATTTTAACTTTTCTTTTGATCTGAGAGCTTTTCAAGACTTTTGAAAATTTTTGAAAATTTTGCAGTGAATTAGTTGAGATTCTTTGAAACTTTCAGAAATTCTGCAATCGCTTAGTATATCTTTTTGAAAAAATGTGAGATAAACTTTGAGCAAGCAATTGTAAATCAGCACGGATAGTCAATGTCAATATTTTCATTGCATGATTTGTGAGAATTCTTTAGCACTAATAGCCATAAATATTTTATTTTTGGATACTTAGAGATAATTGTGTAAACTCATTTATAGTGCATCCCAAATTTTGTTTTCTTACATATTCAAAGCTATATTATAGACAGCTTAATGTGGTCTAAAAATGAGAGTAGATGTATTTCTTGAGACGTTTGAGCCTTTCAAGCCAACATTATTGAAATTGCTATCCCTAATACCCTATTTGAGCCTTAATTCAGTTCAACCAAGTTGGGTAGGTCGGACAAATACTATTTCAATTGCTCAAAGGCCTGTTGACATTGTTCAAGAGACAGAAGTTTTTGGCTTTTCTTTTGCCAAAGTTTGATAGAAGAGGGATTCACGCTCGGCTACATTAGACAAGAACCTGTGCATGGAGACCATTCTACCGATTAGGCATTAGACTTCTTGTATCAAGCTTGGCACTTGCATGACTAGGATTGCTTCAGGCCACTTTCTTGGGGTTGGCTTCTATCCCTCTCTGGGAGACAATAAAGCCCAAGAACTTGCTTGACGGGACCCTAAACGTGCATTTGAGATGGCTCAACTGCATGTTTACACTTCTCATTATTTCCAGGATTTCCTATAAGTCTAGGATAGCATCAAGGTATGTCATGCTCTTCAATAACATGTTGTCAACATGGACTTCAATACTTTTTCCGATCTGTCCCTTAAACACTTGTTGACCAATCACTGGTACGTTGCTCTCGTATTTTTCTATCTAAAGGGCATTGTCTAGTAACAGTAGGTGCCTTTATCAGTGATGAAAGTTATTTTTTCTTCATCCTCTTTCTTGAGAAAGATTTAGTGGTACCCTTTATAACCATTCTGAAGGTGCCCTATTATGAACCCTACCAGTGAATCCACTTGATGTCAATCCAAGACAGAGGGTATTTCTCTTTAGGACATACTGTATTTGGATCTGTATAGTTGATGTACATGCAGCAGTTTAGATCTACAAGCTTTCTCACGAGTATAGGAATGGATAGTCATATGCGGTATATGACCTCTCGGATTATTCAACAGGCTAGCAACTTGTTGACCTCAGCTTCTAAGAATACGATGTGCTCGGGCCTGAATAGCCTTTTCTTTTGTTTAATGGGCTTACAGTTGGGATCGATCCCTAGCTTGTGCTCAATCACTTCTCATGGGATCCTAAGCATGTCTTCTTCTATCTAGGCGAAAACATCTTTATATTCATACAGAAGATTGAGTAGGTCCTGTCTTTAAGTACACATCTAGGTGTGTATAATCAGAGATTTATGTTGGAGTAGGCCAGGACTCTGCGACCTCTTCAACAGAGAATCCAGGCTATTCTTTGATAGTTATATTATTGCTCTTATACGGATCAATTCTTGAGGCAAGGAATGATTCTTTTCATGTTACTCCCCTCCCTCTACTTTTCAAGTTGGCTATTTTCTTGAAGGATTGATGACCCTTCTCCTTGTGGTGTCAACTTCTGAAGGACATCATGTAGCATTGTATCCTTCTGATCTGTCTCTTAGCACAAATTTCACGCCGAAATAATAGATCGATGGGATCATGATGAACATGAATTTGGAAGGTCGTCCCAGTAGCATATTATAGGATGAAGATTGCTTAACAAAGACAAAATTGATCATTTTGGTTATGCAATCTAGATGTGTATACTCCTAAGACTTAATTACTAGTTATTAGGTTTAATTTGCCGGCACTCATTTTTTCTCATTTGACGTATTCCTCGCGAGTAGACTCCTTAAAATGGTGTTGATTATGCACATCCACATGTGTCGTTGTTTATTGGTGGGGCCGATGATTGTAGTTCGGCCTCTGATAAAGACCTCTATTATGGTAAGGCTTGTTAGGTCAATTCTCATTCTTTTTCGGCTGCCGTTACGATTTAAGTGCTCAGCAGTACGAAGAATGTACTCATTTAGAAATTTCTCCTTGATGGCTTTTTCTATCCCGATTTTGAGGTTGTTACAGTCATCGATGTCATGGTCATGGTCTCCATGATAGGTGCAATACCGAGATCTATCCTGTTTGTATTGTTCCAAATGCATTAGGGGTGTATAGTACAGACAAATTAGGTATTTAATGGGGCGAAGTCTTTGTCTGGAAGGACTCAGGTACGTGAAGGCTGAAAATTATTCGTTCCAGGAAAGGTCACTTTTCATGCCAGAGGGCTGTGTCGGTGTTCATGCTTATTTCGCTAGGAGCTTACCTTGCACCCTCGCAGTGTGTGTCTGATCAGTCGGTACGGTTCTTCAATTTTTTATTCGATCGTTTCTTGTCAGACTCTAGTTCAATTGGTCGCTTCCCTTTGCTTAAATCATAAAACTCTTGTTTGGATCAATTGGACTCTTCTTCTCATATGTAGCTTTCAGCTCACTAGAGGAGTTCATTGAAGGAAACATGTCATTAACTTAAATGCAGCCTCTTAGTATTAAAGAACCTTGGTTTTACACCATTCATGAAGGCTTCGATAAAGCGTGCTTCATCTCTATTTCGAACCTGGACAATCTCATCATTAAACCTCCTCATATATTGTTTCAATGACTCGTCGGACCTTTGTCGGATATTCATCAGGTGGGATGTTTCTTTTTGGATTGTGTGTCTACTCATAAAGTGCTTGAGGAATTTTCTATCGAGATCGGAGAATATGTCAATTGAGTTTGGGGGTAGTTCCAATCAAGAGACCCGTCATACGGATTCCCTTAGCGTGGTAAAGAAGAGCTTGCGTGGGATAGCATCAGAGTAGCTAATGTAACTTGGTGATGGCTGACACATGCACCACGTGGTCAGCATGATCTCTGGTCCCCAGAATAGGTATGTATGTCAAGAGACAGAGCAGTTTCATAGTATTCTTCCGACCTACCGCGGCTAAAAGGATCTCGGTCCACCGTTGTAAGATCAGTCACTTGTGCAGTCTTTTTTCCTAGGAGTTCATGGACTTTCAAGGTCATTTTGACCATAAGTGCTACTTCGTTGTTGACCGGAGCTTGTTCTATTGTTTGTTCATTCCTTTTCTTAGCATTAGGCCTAATTAGATAGAAAACTGACCCTTCTCTCCGAAGTTGTGACGGTGATTTTGAATGGTGAGGGTGTTGGTATGAACTCTGGCTGTCTTCATGCATCATTGACGAAATTTTACTATTAAGACAAAAAACTAACTATCAAATACTTGAGCTATTTGGGAGAAATAGTTTGTACAAGTATTGGGGTAGTGTGGGTAGTTTTTACTAATAGTAAAATTTATGTGTTTTGGTTTCTACACATTTTTTGTAGAAGGACCGAAAAAGTAGCTTTTTCACGGGACTCAAGGTGATAGTTAGTTTTTTGTCTCAATTCTCACAGAAGGCGTCAATTGATGAAATACGTTTTTCTTGAATAGTGAGAGATATGTTGTAATATGGGATGTATTGCTTGCTTCTCATTAGCAAGCAGGCCCCTTATATTGTGGCTAAAGGCCGATTTGCCTTCTCCCTATGAAGGGTTGGGAAAAGTGCTTATCTGGTTGGTTGGGTCGGGCTCTCTGTCTCGACCTCATAAGGTCAAGGAGAATACAATGACGCTCAATTTGGATCAATCTATCTTAAATTATATGTCTGCCCTTAATGAGCCAAGAATGTCTATTGGTCACATGAGCTTATTTGATTGGTCCATTCATTCTCTAAGTAGGATCATAAAAATCCAATATGCATTACAACGTAAAACTAAAATTTAAATAAAATTTAATATCCATGAAAGTAAATCCAAATCAAAGGCATTGTCTATGGTACAAGTGTTGCAAATGAAACCTAATAACAAATCAAAGGCATTGTTTTATGTCACAAGTGCCGGCAAATTAAACCTAATAACTAGTAATTAAGTCTTAGACAAGGCCAGGAATGCTAAAATCATCATCTCTTGTTCAGCTTAGATAACGAGCAGGTGCACTTTTAGTCCAGGTCCATTAATAAAAGGGAAAATCTGTTAAGCTAAAAAAGGGGAGAGTTGATACATACTCATTCAATCATGACTTCAGTAGGATAATTACCGAAGGTAACCAATAAGGATCACTACACAAGCAGGAGAAGGCCAATATAAATGACGAGATGAGGGCTATTCACCTCTTAGGAGTCCTCCGCTATTAAACAATCTAAAAGGTTTAGATTCCAATAATCGAAGGATATTATCCCTATTATCATAAATACAATAAATTGGCCAAGGTAATCGGTAAGATTTGGCTACCAAAAATACATTCATATACTCTACTAATTCTTGAACTCGACATATGGCTTAAGTATTGGAATCATCCCACTCATCCCACTGAATTTTTAACCTTGGAGTAATCTCTATCTTTAAAGTATTATTTATCTCTATTACAAAATAATTGATTTCAGGCAAATAAAACTTCTAAGATTCACCAAAATTACACCACAAACACTTGTTCAATAATGCCATTTTTCTTTCCTTGAATACTCAAGAACAAATATGAAACTTTTAAGAAGAAGAAGATAAAAATCTGATTTTTTTAGTTTTTGATTATGTCTTGATAGAGTCTCATATCTCATATTTATGGACACATCAAAACACTTTTCTAAGAATTAAACTTACACAATTTAAGATGAATGTACAAGACTTTTCAGCAATGTTCAAATGAAGAGGTGCTACCTTTTCAATTGAATTTGTACCAATACATCACAAGAGAGAGCTTTTAAATATTTAAAATCAAATATTGGCACTTAATTATGGGTTAAACAAAATGCAAACAAGTCCAACATTAGTTTTACAAGCTACCATTGAAAAAAAAAAAAAAAACGAAAAGACACTTTGAAATGTGATGTTTCATGCAGCACAGGTTTTAGCTGCGGATTATACAAAATAAAGCACTCAATACGGTTGTGTCATTTGCCAAAATTATTAAAGGAATGAATGTAAATTATGCATGAATAGCATAGGATATCTTGTTCAAAACTCATGTAAAATACATAAATAAAAGCTTAGCCTTCATTCATAATTGACAATTTATGCACATAATAATACTCAACACAATTCTTCCATTTCTCTCTCTATTTTTATATTTTCTCTCTCTATATTTTTCACTCTCATCAATTAGCATCTTATGTGGAAAATCGCTACAAAAGCAACTCGCATCTACTATTTTTATTTTTGACTTTTCAAGAGGAAAAAGAAATCACTCAAAAACTCAAGTGAGTTCCACAAAGATCGATACTTCTCAGAAGTCAAATTGGGTAAGCAGCTTCAATTCGACTTCAAAGTTAAATTTTTAGTTTCTATTCTAAAGGCTGCTCATAAGCTAAGCAGTGCATTTAAAAATGAAGAATGTATGAAGAGTGTGCTCGATTGAGCACTAGAGAGCATGCAACTCAATGAGCACCGTAAATGAATTCTACATTACATTGTTAAGAAATGTATTTGATAAACAATTGAAGCAACACGTGTTTGTTTTGTTATCTTTTTGGTGATTTATGAGGCGGACTAAGCCAAAGCTCATTCGAAACGGTTGAAAAATGATGAGGACGTAATTAAAAATGGAGGCCTCATTTGATGCTTTTTGGTTCCTACTTGGCATGCTTTTGTTCCATAACCCAGTTCAGGCCAAAATTGTCATTGAATCTATTTATCGAGCAAAAATTTAACCAAAAATTTGGTCACCCGGGGCTTTGTAGTAGAAGCCAAGCTGAGGTTGAGTCCCTTCCACGATTCCAATGAATAAACTTTCTTGGAACACTGTCTTTTCGCCAGCCTGTTAATAAAAGAAGCTGAAGCCGTGGCATACATTGTGGTCGGCACTTAAGCTTGCCAATGCACATGTTCATTTGGAATTATAATTTTCCCTTTATTATTGCAAGTTCCGAGGGACCAAGCAAGCTGAAGCTCGTGAGATTGGCAAAACAAGCCCCAAATAGACTCGAAAGGATAATTTCGAAGTTAATCCGAACTAAATAGGAGTCAACCCGAGATAAAAAAGATGACATAGTTGGACTAAGAAAGGAAGAAATAAAGGAAAAATGTAATTTTAGTTTTTAAAGTTTGGGTCTCGGTCCATTTTGTCTCTTAAAATTTCATTCAAAATATATTTAGTTTTTAATGTATTTTTTAATTTCTACTAATTTATCACAAATGTGAAAATTCTGTCTATTACAAATAGAAAAAATCACCTGCAAAGTACATTACTATTAAATCTCAAATTCCAAACGTGGCAAAACATAATTTTAACCCTCAAAATTTAGATTATGGTTTATTTTAATTTCCAAAATCCAAACAAAATGTATTTAATAATATATTTACCACACAACTAATGTTGTGATAAATACTATTGTCTACAGTTTAGCACTTTTTTTTTTTACCAAGAGACAGATTGTGGAAAAATGATTTTTTTTTTTTTTCGAAAGGAAATTTTTAATTTTATAAAAGAAATGACTGAAGTCTTACAACGTGGGCAACTGCAATTCTTGTGCAAATGTCATTAGCCACAAGGGGAAATTTGCATTCCGCGAAACATTTTTAAGCAAGCTAGCTACAAATTTTGCCAGGTTATGGGTTACATGATTTCCCTCCCTATGGATGAAAGAGAAAGAGCAGCTATAAAACATTGGGATGGCTTTGAGCATTAGAATGTCCTCTAGTACATTAGCAATTTTTCAATCTTCACAGCTTTTCTGATCTAACAAGTCCACTACCCTCTTACAATCTGGTTGCACCTCAATGTTCTGTCAGCCATCTTTCCCTGCAAGTATAAGGTTTATCCCTTACTGCCATAACTTCTTCAATTTTAGCTTCTCCCTATTTGGTCTCCTAAATTGTCCATCTTATCATGATGTCTTCGTTATGATTCCTTGCAACTATACCCCATCCAATCTTCCTTTTCTATTCGTTAATAGTAGCATCAGTGTTGATCTTTAATACACCAACACTGGTTTCTTCTATCCTTCCTTTGTTCTCTCAGATCTGGTTCATTTCTGCTCTCTCTCAGTTTCAATTACATGTTTCCTCATTCAATCCATTCAACCATAGCTTGTTGAATCACTGTTGCCTCATTTCTCTTCTTCCTGTTGAATTGCCACTCAGTTCTTGCCTTCCACACTTGCCAAAGAATGTTGGCTAGTGTTGTTTATGTGTTCTTTCCTTCCTTGCCTCTTCTTTACTCCTTGTAACTTCTCCCACCATTTCCAAAAAACTGAATCTTTGATTTTGTAGACCATCCGTTGTAACGGAACCATTTTCCAGGTAATTTCTATGCTATCACACAGAAATAAAACAGTGCTCGATTGTTTCCTCAAGTTGTTCACATCTTTGATAGACAAGTTCTCCTTTCCCTATTCTTCTATGTATCACTTCATTAATGGGCAAAATCTATTGTAAGCAATTCCAAATGAAGTGTGTTATTTTGTATTTTAACCAGAGTTCCACAAAGCTTTCCACATTGTAGTGTTGACTCTATCCTCACTTGGTTCTCCAACTCTTTTGTTCTCTTTCCTTCTTCTGTAAACTTCCTTTTTCTTCCAACTGATACCCAGATTTTACAGTATAAATTCCAAAGTAATTATGTCCTCAAATCCATTTGTCCTTTCCTCCTGCTATACGGAATGGGGTGTATAATATGTAGCTCTGCCTTCTATTGGCTGAACCATTTCCTAATTGCACCTTTGAGCGATTTCTCCTCTGATGAATGATACATGCCAAACCCTAATTTAAATATTATTTACGTATTAATACAAATCTCCACAAGTGCACAAGTTGCACAATAGTATAGAGGTAACAAAGATCGTTCTTACTAGGATCAAATTTTGGTCAATTACAAAAAAGGTATTATCAATTACATATATATCAAATTAGGGTTCATAACCAATAGCAATTAGCTCCAAATTTCTATAATTCTAAATTGTGTCACAAACGTTTTCTACTTCCTAGTTCTACCTCTTCTCTGATTTTATCTTTTATTAGAATGGATCCCTGCCCATCTATCCTTCCAAATTCTAATCTGTTTCCTATCCCTTACTTTTTTCCTAATCCCATCATACAGTAGATCTCTAGCACTCATGGTTCAAAGTCGCGGTCGCGAAACGTATCGTTACACATCGGTCTTGGTGTATTAGTCGCTTATCATGCGACCATGCATATTTTGTTATATACAAAATCTAAAAAATTCTAAAAAGAAAATTAAAAAATATACAACACTACAACAAATTAAGTTGTCAAATTAAATTAGAAAAATACAATCACAACTAGATATTAGTTGTATTTGTTTATTATACATAGAGAATGATAAATCGTAGCACCACAAATTACCACAAATATATTATAAGAATGTAAGATACACATTTCATATATAAAAAGAGACTCAATAATTCCTAATAGTACGAAGCAACAAATTATCTCCAATCTATTAAGAAAAGTTTCTCTTCTTTCACGATCAATTTCCTAAAAGGAAAAAAAGTTATCTCATTATATTAAAAAAAAACAAATACTAAAAAAAAACGAATTTTTGTCATACCTCTTATACACATCTAGATGTCTTAAGAGACAGGTCCAACTATGGTTGTGATGATTGGTGGATGAACCATAATCATATGTATGGGTAGTGGAGAATGTCGTGAAGGTTCCATATCACGATTATAGTATCCAGATCCTCTATATTGAACACTATCACCAACGCTAGTAGATGAAGCATGACCTTGTCCATAATAGTCAACACTACTTGAACCAAATAAAGATCTCTCATGATATCTCCTAATTGTCCGATCATAATATCTACCAAAGATGTGTATAAGAGACAGCAAGATGTCTAGTCTCTTATATGATCCAATCCAGAATAAGAGACAGTACTAAATCTATATGATTGATCATAACCATATCCCAACCATTGAATGCTTCGATTGAAATCATCTCTACCATAGGCATGTCCAATATCCAAATTTTGTAACTGCTCATAAACTCTTCTATTTCTTTGTGAATGTGAGCGGTGAGAGGAATCACTCGAAAACTTAGTTAATTCATTCAAAAATTGGTGTTGTGCTTCTATACCAGGACGATAACCATGATCAGTATCCTGAGTAGCATAATATTTGTCGGGTCCCTGAGCCCATGACATGCCTCCAGCATACTGACTATCCTGATAGTAATCACCACCTCTACTTGGTCCTTGACTAGAGTTAGCCCCTCCATCACTACCATTGCTATTAGTTGAAAAAGATGACATTGGTACATATTTATCTCCTTTTTTTGCCTTACCCTTATCTTTCATAGTAGATGATTTGGTAATACTTTTCTTATTAGTTTTCTTTATAAATTGTGACAAAGTATTACCAAAATCATCACTATCATGATCATTGCCTTCTCTAGCTTCTTCTTCTTCCTGTTCTTCATTTTGACGAATTTTCTGATCTAACCAACTCAAGTTGTCTTCAGGTAGTGTGGGCTGTTCATTTTTCCTAACCCATTCATCCAATATATCATCTTCATGAAAAATATTATTTAAATCAATTGGGTTGTAAAAATCATCACTATCCCTTTGATACATCAAATTCTTTACCCGCAATCAGATGTTATAATGCACAAAAATCAATTTGTGTAACTTCTCAATTACCAGTCAGCTAAGTTTGGAATGAATCAATGACCAAGTACTCCAATTTCTTTCACAACCAGAAGATGTACAAGTTTGACTCAAAATTTTAATTGCAATCTTCCTTAAATTTGGAGTTTCATCGCCATAATTAAACCACCATTCAGCTATAAAAAAATAAAATAATAAAACAAATTTATTTTAGAATGCAAAGTATATTAAACATGTCAATGTTAATTAAATTTTCTTATGCGTTTAAGTATAGTTTCAAATGCCCCAAACATTTTGAAAACTGTTTAATATGCAACTGCATGTGTATAAGAATGATTTCTTCTTACTCGAAATGTTTTGCTACAATAAAAAAGAAATACATATGTGATAACTCTAGTAAACAAGAGTTATTTTCCTCTAAATTATAGCATTTTGATAGTTTAAATTCCAAAATTAGATAAGCAATTGAAAATTTTAGTTAATTTCTTTCATAATGTATTTGTATTTTCATTTTTGAATTAATTATGATAATTTTTGTGTTAAATTTTTAGTTTAATTAAGTGCTTAATGGTGTTAATATTATGCAGGTTAAAAATTAAAGGTTAGAAATTAGGAGGAACAAAGCTCAAGGGACTAAATTGCAAAATGGAGAAAATGTGGATTGTTGGAAGGAGAGTCGAGATTGCGGTCTGGAATAGTCGAGACCGCGATCTCGACTCGGGAATTAGTGTTACTATTTTAGAGTCGAGATCGCGGTCTCAAAACTTTCAGACCTCGATCTCCCTAAATGTTAAGTTGTAAGGGCAATTTTGTAAACTTCCAGCCCAAAAACCCTGATTTTGCCTTGTATAATGCTGTACTATTTAAGTTAGAGTAGAAAGTAGAGTTTAGAGGAGATAGTTTAGAATAGAGAGATTTAGATAATTCTAGATAGATTAGGATAGCTTAGACTACAAGTTACTTTTTAATAGAATTTTGTCTTTATCTTCATCTTAGATCCACTTCTTTAAATTCCTTGTCAAGTTTACATTTTTATTAGATAATCGTAGTGGGTTTTTCCTAAGCTTCAAGTAGATATAATTTTTAATTGCTTTCTTATCCATTTTAGTAAAAAAATTCCTTGCTTTCAATTAAGGGTTTTTAGTACAATTAGGGTTCTTATCAATTTCTTGCTTTCAATTTAAGGATTTTCAATTTATAGCTTTAGTTTCTAGTTAATTCTTAGTGGGTCTCTTTATTTCTAATCAAAAAAATCCAAAAATTTTTAATTTCTTAGTTAATCTTTTCTTAATTTCTACTTTAAAAATGAATGCTTTGGTAATCAATTTTTATTGCTTTATGGTCTTTTTAGTTGATTCATGCACTTATTTCAAATCTTAGTCTTAATTAGATTAAATTAAGTTAGAATTGAAGTTATAGCTTTCATTAGAATAGTTCTTCCATCCACTAATTGATTTAGCTTAACAACACATTCACTCTTAAAACATTGGTAATTGCAATCGTAGCGCTTTATGGGTCGTGTGGATTAAGCACCTTAGATTAGTTTAATTTAGTTTTTAATTTTGTTGATTTGGTTGTCTTGTGGAATTGACTTGGAATTCCAATTGACTATTTGCCTTGGTTGTGTAGTGCATGGTAAGAAGTACTCAAGAGACAATCATTTGCTTAGACAAGGAAAGGGAGAAAGAGCTAAGGCAAATTAGAAGGTTGAGAAGGGTGCAACAAGAACAAGAAAGGATAGAAATGGCACATGCTAATGCTCAACAAAGGAATGCGAACATGGAGAATGACGAAGAAGAGGTAGTTGGAAATAATGGAATGGGTGGCTATAGGAATGGAAATGACATGAATGGGAATGGAAGGCCATTGAGGGAATATGCTTTACCCAATTTTGATGGGGCAAACTCAAGCATTGCAAGGATGCCCGTACAAGCCAACAATTTTGAAATCAAACCCGCTCTAGTCCAAATGCTCCAAGCCCATGCTATATTCAGAGGTGGACCAAATAAGGACCCATACACTCACCTTATGAATTTTGAAGAAGTCTTGGACACATTTAAGTTTAATGGAGTACATCCGGATTGTGTTTGGAAGAGGGTATTTCCTTTTTCTCTTCGTGATAGGGCGAAGTCGTGGTTGCAATCCCATGCCCAAGGAACATTCACCACTTGGAACCAACTCGCTCAAGAGTTCTTGGCAAAGTATTTTCCTCCCGCAAGAACCGCTAAATTAAGGAATGAGATTACATCGTTCAAACAAGATGTTGGTGAAAGCCTTGGGAAGCTTGGGAAAGATTCAAAGAGTTGCTACGAAAATGCCCACATCACGCCATTCCTTTGTGGCTTCAAGTTCAAAATTTCTATAATGGTCTACTTCAAGAGACAAAATCCATCGTAGATGCCTCTGCCGACGGTTCTATCTCATACAAGACTCCGGAAGAAGCTCAAGAGTTGTTAAATAGGATGGCATACAACCACTATCATCATGGACCGATAACTCCACCGATGGTTCAACATCAAGCTAATCAAGCAAATGCAAGTAGTGGAACGTTGAATCTAAACATGCAAGATGCCCTTTTAGCTAAACAAAGCATGTTCATGAATGAAATGAATAACATGGCAAAGGCGTTGGAGAATCTAGGGAAACCCAGTAGTTTGAATGCTATGACTTCTTCTCCAACTCAACCAAGCATGACATGTGATTTTTGTGGAGGCAGCTAATGAGTAAGTCAATTATGTGACTAATCAATCTCATTTCCAAAAACTACTTAATTCGGAGCTTATGGGAACTCTTATAATCCGTATTGATGGAACTCACCCAGAATGTGTCACTGGAGTAACATCAATAACCAATCCAACCCTCCTTACCAACCAAATTCCCCATCTTAAAATGCCCAACACACTCAAGCCCCAAATTCCTCATCTGGACCTTATCAACCACCACATCAAAGAAATGTCCAACTCAACTCATATCAAAATTTCCCCAATCCTTCTTTTCAAAACCAACAACAAAGACCTCCTAGAATTAAACAAATTCTTCCCATACACATGTAGATGATGTATAAGAGACAAAGATGGCAATAATCGATTACGTCAGGATCTACAGAAGAAAAAGGTGGAGGAAGGAAGCAAAGAGCAAAAGTCCAAGGTAGTTGAAATTTAAAAAGAAGTAGTTGACGTTGAAGCCAAGAAGGAACAAAAGAATGAGATCCAGGTATCCAAGAAGAAGCAAGTGGAGGAACCTTTGAAGATAGATCCATCAATAAAAGTGCCATACCCTCAAAGACTCGTTGATCCAAGAAAGGAGGAAAAAGAGAAGCAATTCACCCATTTCTTGGATATGTTGAAAAAGATTAATATCAACATTCTTTTGATTGATGTCCTCACCAAGATGCCCAACTATGCTCGTTTGATGAAGGATCTTTTGGCAAGAAAGCAAAAGTGAGATGATGATGAGAAAGTATGCCTAGATGCCCAATATAGTGCCATTGTTCAAAGGCGGTTGCCCCCTAAACTCAAGGATCCCGGTGAATGTTGGAGGAAAAACGTGGCATTGATCACTTTGTAATTTGGAGGCTAGCATAAATATCATGCCAAAGGCCATCTAAGATTGACAAGTTAGGGATCAATATGTCAAACCAACTAATATCACACTCCAATTGGCTTATTTATCTGAGAGGAAACCATATGGCTTGTTGGAAGACGTGCTGGTACAAGTTGTAAAGTTGGTATTTCCCGTTGATTTCTTTGTGCTAGATACAGGTGAAGAGAGTGAGATTCCATTGATTCTAGGAAGGCCTTTCTTGTCGACCGCTCATGCATTAATTGATGTGCACAAAGGGAAGTTGATCTTACGAGTTGAAAATGAATCAATTGAATTTGATGTGTTTGAATATAATGACAATATTCCCATTGTTGAAGAGAAATGTGCTAATCAATCTCTTAATTCTATCCTTGCAAGGTCAAATGAAGAGGAAAATGAAGTAAGCCAAGTCAATTTGCTCAAGCAAGTGTTGGAAATAAAGGAAAATCCGAGAAATGAATTGAAAGAGAACTACCCGATAAAAAATGTGTGTTGATGAAGAATGAAGAGAGTTTTGCAAAGAATAAGCACAATTGGTTGGTGATATCAAGCAATTGAGAAGCCATAAAAAGAAAAGAAAATGGTTTGAGAAACATTGGAAATGTTAATTGGGGCACTAGCGATGGCTAAGGCTAGAAAGAAAGGACTTGTGCATGGAAAACCCGAAAATCAAGCTTTAATCATGAAGAAAAAGGGGATCAAACTTTTTCCGTGGAAACCAAAAGGGAAGATAGGATCATTCATCCTCAATTACTTAGAATGAGGGTTATGCCATAGTCAAGCTAGTGACTATAAAAGAGCGCTTCTTAAGAGGCAACCCAAGTCTTTAATTTAGTTCTTATTATTTTCCTTCAGTCTGATTTTTAATTTTGAGTAGATTGGTTTGAATTAGAGAAAAGAATTGAGTTTTTTTTTTTTATTGAATAAATGGTGCTAAAGAATGAATGAAAATTGTCATCCTAACTTGTGATTTTTTTTTTAATAGGTTATCCTTGCAAATGGAGAAAAACGGTCAAGAGTGAAGCAATTTCGGCTAAGTGTAAAAAAAAAATTCACTTTGTAGAAGTTTGCTCAAGACCGCAATCTCAAAATTTTGAGATCGCGGTCTCAACCGTGAACTTCTGCAAAGGCAATTCTTGGGCCAAGTTGATACCGCGATCTCAAATTTTGAGATCGCAGCCTCAAAAAAAACATTTTCTTCCTTTCAAAATCACTTCAACCATGAATTTATTTTATTTTTAGTATTGGAAGTAATTTGATTTTTTTTTTATCTGGCTAATGGCCTTAAGCTGACGCCAAGTAGCTAATTAATTTAATGTTTCATGGATTGAATTTTTGTGAAATTTCTTACTAGATACTTGGTGTAGCTTTGTCATGATTACTGCCAAATAAGAGTAATATGGCTAAGGGCCCTAAGTCATTGCCATCTTTGCATTAGTTAATGAGTTGAATGAAAAATTGATTTTGTTTGAAGCTTACTTGGCGAGATGCATGGCATGGTTGCTCTTGACATTATTATTCAATTTTAATTATAGGGTTAAAAGTAGGGCATAGGTTAATTTAAGTAGTTTTTGTTAATTTTGGGTTTGTCTTGATGTTTAATTTTGGGTGAGCGGAAGGATGGTTTATTCATCAACTTGAATAAAAGAGACAAGTTTGGGAGTGTTTATCTTTTTGTGTTGGAAATGGTCTTTTTATATATATCTATATTTTTTTTTTTTGTTGCCACTTGATGATTAATGGATGGAAAGTTGATCAATTAGGTACTCAATGATGATAATGGATGTAAAAATTTAAATTACCTGTTGAATGTAGATCCTGACGTAATCGATTATACCATACTCAATCTCATCCCAATACCTTTTCCAATATTTGACAGGATTTTTTTTATTGCTGCTTTGCTCTGTCCATTGCCTCATAAATGATTGGTAAAGTTGGCTTATTGTCTTGATCAATAGTCTTCCAAACTTTCACAAGTGGTTCCATCACTGCACACATATTTCTAACATTGCTCCAAAAACTCTCACTTAATATCAAGTCAGCCACATTTCACGCTTCTGTCAATACCTTCTTTTAGTAGTATTATTGAACTCTATCCATTTATCATATGTGCACATTCTTTCCAACTCAATACAATGCTGAAGAAGACTTTCTATTGAAATGAACTCAGTAGCAAATCTTGTGATATCTGGTCGGAGTAATTCCTGATTTTTGGTATGTGATTTCATGAGATTTACTATCTTGTCACTGTTATATATGAAACTAGTTATTTTTATCCCTTGTGCAATTGTGTCTTTTATTGAATCCATTTTTCCGATATCTTCTAACATCAAATCAATGCAATATGCAGCACATGGTGACCAAAACAAATGCTTTCTCTTTTGCATTAATAGTTCACCAACTGCTTTCATATTGGATTCACTATCAGTAACAATTTGCACAATATTTTCTTCTCCTATTTCATCTACAACCTTATCCCTCCAAGAAAAAACAAATTTAGCAGTTTTCTTAATGTTTGTGCAATCAATAGAACTATGACATATCATGTTTCTATCACAATATATCATCATAGATACTCAAATTGATGATTGGATGTTTTATGCGAGTACTCCACCCATCACATATTATTGTACACCCAAAATCTGGTAATTTCAATTTAATAGTTGTAATATACTCTTCAACCTCTTACAACTCCTCGTTTAAGTACTCATCTCCAATTTGGTAACCTGAGGGCCCCTTAATTCAGGTCTAGCATGTGTAATTGCATCAATCATTGATTGGTAATACCACCATGTCAGCTGCATGAAATGGTATACCATTGAAATGAAAGAATTTTGAAATTGCCTTACCTAGCTTTTTTATGTTTTCCTTCGAAAACATAGCTTTCACAGATTTTTGCTTAGATGGAAATAAATAATTTGCTCCCGGACTTGACATTGCACCATTCTCTCGACATCTAGATGTGTAAGAAAAAACTCTTGCTACTTCCATAAGTGAATGGTTTTGTGTTACCCGTACCAATAGTTCCTAAAATATGTCAATGTTCAAAATAAATATAATATTTTTATACAAAAAATAAATGTAATAAAAAATGTAATTTTAATAGTTAATATCACATATAATACCTGACATGTAGGGTATTATAGATTCCTGTCTCCAGAGACAGGGATGATGATGATGATGATATTTGTGAAAAGATGTGTATAAGAGACAGCACACATACATTACAAAATTTTCTTTTTCTACTTGTAGAGGAAAGAACCAGGTTTTTGAATATGTGAGGGGCAAACAAGAGAATTCAATACAGGAAGAATAAAATGTTGAGCTGAATAATCAATATTTCTTCTTTTTCTTTTTGTTGCAATTCTTTCTACTTTTCCCATCTTGAGATGATTTTTTAAAAGTTGTATAACTTCTTTTGGTACTCTTGGACATGCCTCAACTTGCCCCGACACATGGCCAAATGTTGTTTCATTCGAGTAAATCCACCATTTACGACTTTTCCGCAATAATTACACTTTACAATTTTTCTATTGCCACCAATGGGTTTACCATGTTCCCTACCAATATCTTTGCTTGCCATTTAACTACAATATTGATAAAATATATATATATTTGAAAACATATATTATGTTTTTCTTTTAATCATTTCAAATTTGAAATTAAAGATTGATTGACTTAACTTGGTACCAAAATATTAATATGAAATATAATGCACAGTAGAGGTTAAAAAAAAAAAAAAACATCCAAAACAAGTAGAAAAAGAAAATTTTGTAATGTATGTGTGTGTGTGTGTGTATATATATATTTATATGTATATAAATATAATTTTATATATTTATACATATATACACACACATATATATAATTATATTTATATATTTATATATAAATATATATATACGTAAATATGTATAAAATATGTTTATATATTTACATACATATACATATACATATACATATACATATATCTATAAATATAAATATAAATATATGCACACACGTTTACACACACAATATATATGTACATGTGTGCATATATTTATATATATATATATACACACTTATATATACATATATATATTCATTACATACAAAATATATATATTATATTATATTATATTATATTATATTATATTATACATATATATACATACATATAATATATATGTATATATGTATATTTATATATATATATTATAATGATGATATAATCCACTGGCATTCATATAGTTTAGACAGTCTTGTTTTCAACTTCTATTTTTTATTGATTTTTTTTCCTAAATTTTGGTATAACCTTCCGACATTGATACTTCTCCCAAAAAGTAATTAAGGTAGTTTTGCTTTACTTTTACTTTTACAAAATTACTTAACCGTAATTAAAAAAAAAAAACCAATAAAAATAGAAAGTTATTAACATTAGTTATTAAAAATAAAATAAAAATCACCCTTCTCAAATTAAGTGCCCAACTCCTTGGGTAACTCCACTATTTTAGCCGCTGCTTCTTCTTCAATTCCACTACCATTCTTTTCAAGGCAGATTTCTCCTCCAATGTCTCCCCCAATTTTTTCCCCAATTTTTCTCCAAAAATTTTCCCTTAATTCTTCAATATTATTAGAGAACAGTTAAAACCCCTTTTCTTTATGTAATTCACAGACAAATGAGATGACATGATTCTCCAATCTCCATTTCCTCTTTTATAGATGAAAATCATGAGATATTGCTGGTTTTTTCTCCAATAATTATTGCAGCTCAATGACATTTCGGAAACAATGTGATTGTTGCAGATGAATAATTGTCTGACATTGTTAAGTTTACTTTTCTTTATGTCAGTCAAATTTTTGGCATTTTATGCTCAATAATTGTCAATCAAATCAGTTACTACTTCTCTTGCAATCCAAAAGGATTCTTGAATATTAACATTAGCAAAAAGGATTTCACTTTTTTCCAGATTTGACCATAAGCCGGACACATCAGTGAAGACAGTAAGCATCTCTTGGAGCACATAAGCTACTTCAGGCTGGCCATCATTATTTAGATGTCAGGTGCTGTTTGAGTATTAGTATTCTTGTTCTCAAATTTTAGTAAATTTTTTTGCTAATTAGGCATATGCATATTGCTTTAGCATTGCCTAAAGTTTGATTCTGAGGGATATATTAACTATTAAGTGGATGAGTAAAATATATATTCCTAGATATATAATACCATCCATTATAGAGGAAGACATTTGCTGATCGGGATACTTGGAAGCTTTTGTTAACAGCAGTTGACAGTTTTGCTAATGGCTTTTATGTAGAGTCACTATATTATGCAAAAGTTATCCAGTTCTCTGGGCTGTGATGTATTGTTTGATTTGGTAACCTCACAGTTGGGTTTCAACTTGAGGCTTAGACAGTAAGCATCTCTTGGAACTTGGGTTTCAACTTGAGGCTTGGCCGAGTAGACTCACCGCGACTCGGCCGAGTCAGCGTCCCACCTAACAGAAGCATGGAGAATCGGCCGAGTCTTCCCATTCCATTGCTTATTTCGGCGTCTCCGACGTGTCCAGGTTCTGACTCGTGCCGTTGGGTGCCAATCTCGTTCCGACTTGGCCAAGTCATTCGAACCATGAATTAAGGGGCCAACATCCCTAAAACCCAACCCACTTTTTCCTTTGACTTCTGTGATATTCTACACTTTTCTACTGTATTCTGTGTTCTACTTCTCCTTGACCCAATAGATGTTTGACATGCTTCTACTGAAATCCTTGCACAATCTGTTTGATAGTTAAAACACTAACATTGTAAAGGTTAGCAAGGCCATCACTCCTAATTTTAAAAACACTTCCTTCCCTATTCAGCTCAACATTTTTTCTTCCTGTATTGGAATTCTCCAGTTTGCCCTCACCTAATACATAATCTTAAAAGTTTGTAATCTAAGTACCATAAGTAGTTGTTAAGCATCTACTCTACATGACATGCAACCAAATTCTTTCAAAAATTTCCCTCACACGGTCTCTGTATACATCGTTGGTGTTTTTGGTTAAGAACACTACTGATTTCTCCTTATTTATCTTCTGTCTTGAAGCCTTTTGGTATTTCTATAGGATCTTCCTTTGAATACCAATTTCATATCTATTACCTTTACAAAAAAAAGGGCATCATAAGCAAAAAAGAGATAAGATACCATTGTACATTCCTTGCAAATTCTAAAACCACTAAGCAATTTACTAGGAATAGCTCTCTTAATTAAATTAGAAAAAACCTTATGCACAAAGGGTTAGTGTATGCCCTAAAGCGAATTTGTTTTAGAGATAAATTACGCTTTTATAATATGTATATTTTGTAATATGGCATTTTTTGAATAAAATATATACATGTGAAATTATAAAGAGTTATGACGTAATTATATTGTATTCGTGTATATCCTTAGTCATAGTGTATGACACTAGTAGATTAGCACATAAGTGTATGTGGATGCTTATTGAGATATAAGTGCATCAGATTGACCCGTTAAGAGTATTCTACACAAATTACTATTTAGATTTCCAAGGTATCTCTTAGGGACCTTACCATTACAGTACCTGTCTCTTAAGGTCATGAGTTTATCTTAACTGTGAACAATTATATTTTGCCTCTATAAGTTGTTACTCTTAAAGAGTCGCACATACTGTAGAGTTCGGGTATAATATGAAGCATGATAATATAAGATCTGACCAATAGAGGATTCACTGCTCCTTATAATAGGAGAGTATATCCCAATATGGCCACTTCTTGAAATACGATTCGAAAATCTTTGCGCAAAGTGGAAATAGAATTAAGAGTGTCTTAAATTCTATTTCAAGGGAGTTGTATTTTGGAAAGAAGTAAATTTGATTAATTCGATAAGAGTTGGCATTATATCTGTACTCTTGAATTAATCAAATATATAGGTTGGTGAAAGGATAATAATTACAGGGGAACTACTCACGGATGGGTGATGTCGAACCACTTGACAATAGATATCTCAACAGTTGGGTGGACATGATGCTTTGCTAGAAGCCAATCTTGATCAATAAGTGTAAACTAATTAATTGGAGAATTAATCATAAATTAAAAGTGTTTAATTGATATAATCCTAATGAATTTAGTATTATAATTTATACTTATTTCTAACGTGATTGGGAACCTAAAGGGTCACACACTCAATGATAATTAATTTGAGATTAAAATGATTTGATAAGTATGAGCTACTTATGGGTTAATTTATGAGATAAATTAACTTTTGGGCTCGATTGTAATAAGTAATAAATTTTATGAGTTAATATGTAAGACATATTAATAGTCCTAATGGTTTTATATTTATTTATATGCCCTTGACCGAAACTGATTAGGAATATTGTAATTCCTTAAACCCAATTTGATTGGAATTCTAAATTATTATATATGTATTATATTATATTATAATATATATATATATATTAAGTCTAATACTATGAAAATATATGATATCTATTAGTACGATAGTACAAAAAAGCAAGCAAAAGCCAAAATTATCCATACAAAACCTATCTAATACACTACCCCTCTCCAAACAAAAGAGAAGCTTGGAAGATTATCCGCAGAGTCCTACCAGTAATGTGGAATCTGGAGAAAATTTTTGATTTAATTATCTCGTGTGGATACCATTAGAGGTGGACACTTGTGCGACTTGTGGATCGACATCCCAAATATATTGGAGATTTTACTGCAATTTTAAGGTATAATCTCTATACTTTTCTTGTTCTACGCATAAATTGATCAAGGTGATAAGAGACAGAAATTAACATTATAAATCAGCCATCAAACAACACTCACACACCACAATGCACTATATAGAGAGAGAGAGAGTTTGAAACCCAGTATTTTACTAGCCTTGTTCTTTGATTTTTAACTGGTTTAAAATGTTTTTCATATTATTTTTAGTCATAAAGTACTTCAACTTATTCGTTTTTCAATTCGGCAAATTTTTCGGTTTACGCAAGTTTATTTCGGTACCGGCGGGTAAACGGGTCAAAAGTTGGACTAAGTGTAATTAGTGCATTGTGGTGTGTGAGTGTTGTTTGATGGCTGATTTATAATGTTAAAGATTTAGTAGCAAAAATTAGTTTTTGGGTCAAATAGTCAACTTGGAGACTATTTGGTCAACTTGGGTACTATTTGGGTCAACCTTGGAATTCTTTTTAGTCTTCTTCTTGCGTGTTTCTTCCTAATTTTCTCCAGCTAAAGCCCAACATCCTAAAATCCTCTTATACACATCTAGATGTGTATAAGATTTCAAGTAGAAATCACTTGGAAGGTAAGATTTTATGTATTTTAGCATTTATGGCTTATGGGCTTTATGATCCAAGCTTTAATTTCAAGTTTTGTAGGATTCTTTATGGCTGAAAATAAACCCTCTTTGCAGCCTTGTAAGTTATGATTTATGTATGTTATGGGTTGTTTTTAGTGTTTTGGAGGTTGGGAAGTGATTGGGGTTGATTTTTAACAACTTTCCACTGGTTAGATTACAAATTTTAAGATTATGAGTTAGGGTTTTGTCTTCCATATGTGGCCTAGAGTGTTATGCTATGAATGCTTATGTCTATGCACATAATGATGTTTTAAGAGTGTTTTAAGGTTAGTTTGGATAGGAATTGAGACTTGAAACCAAGTGGAATTGATTTCCCTTCATTTTGTAAGTAAGCGGAAGTTTGGCGCAACTAGGATAATTTGGATAATTGGTTATCTTTGAAGGATCTTTAATGATCTTTTGATGGTTTTAAGTGTTTCCTTGGTAGTGGGTTGGATAGGAAGCATGTTTGAATCATGCGTGTGGCTAATCGGTAAAAATTTCAGTTTGGTAGTAAAGAGGAATTCCAACCATAGGTTGTTGCTCTAATGTTGTAATAGAGTTAATTGTAGTGGTTATGGGGTATGGATTGTTGTGGAATGCTATTGACATAGTCCCATGTTGTTTTGAGTTGGGTTGTAACCAAGGTCCCTTGAATACCTTGGAAATGGATTTTGTTGGTTGGTTGAATATGTTGTTTTGAGTTGGGTTGTAACCAAGGTCCCTTGAATACCTTGGAATTGGATTTTATTGGCAGGAGGATAGCCTACTTATAGCCTAGGAGAGGCGAAGTTTTTCGGTTTTTCTGAAATGAGCTTATTATCTCCTAATCTAGTCAGAATACGAATTTGAGGGGTTAACTAAGTGTTTTGTGGGTTTTAGCTTGTCGAAGTTGGTCGAAATTGTGAAAAGGTCATTTTTGACGAAAGAGCTGTTGGTGACGTTTTCTATCGGTTCACGGAGTGTTCGGAGCCCTAGTCATTCTTTAACTTCTACATCTCTTCTAAGAGACCACAGGTTGTTCCATGGAAACCTCTTGACAACTTTTCTAGTGAGGTCAAGCACTATTTGTGCAGTTTTTGCTTTGATAGGTGGGTAACATAGACCCTCTTCCAAGTCTTGTATTTTGTTTAACGACTTTCAAAATATGTTTGGATGGATTTTAAAATGTGTATGATGTTTGGAACTGCACTTTTACAAGTTTTGGAACTATTACATATGAATTCGGGACCAAGCTATTTTATGTTAATCAAATGATATGTTTGCAAACTCTTTTGATATGAAAGCATTTTATAACTGTTTTGGCTCATAGGTGACCTAGGTATATAATTTTGGATGTGTTTGGAAATGTTTGAATTGTGGAGAACCATTTGCACACATTATATTCCTTCTCTCTCACACATAAACACACACTTGAACACACTATATTCCTTCTCTCTCATACATAAACACACATTTGCACATACTATATTCCTTATGTCTCACACATAAATACTGTCTTTTGTACACGCTAAATGCTTATAGCATACTATGTTTCCGCGCTTGGATCACACCGGGCTATGTTTTCTTGCTCTGACGTTAAATGGCATGAGACATTTTAAAACTGCTTCATGACTATGGTTTTCACAAATGTTATTATCTTTATGTTTTCTTTTATCGAAATGCTAGGCCAAGCCTGTATCATAAAAGCTCTTATGATGGGGCCTGAGCTAGTTATGCTCACCCCACGTGATTTATGAATTTTTCAGATTAGGTGCTCGCTTTTTACTCTCCCGCGTTAGCAGACTTTTAGATTTTCTCCGTTCCACATTACCGGTAGGACTCATGCGGATAATCTTCCAAGCTTCTTTGTTTGGAGAGGGTCCCCAACCGCATACTCCATTTGGCTTTCTGTTGCGATACGTAGCATCTCTTCTGTACTAAGAAAGAATGCTGTAATTCAAATTTTTTTGTGTACATGAAATATTCGGTTCAATCATTGCCTAAGTATCTACACATCCAAGGATCGTCTCACCAATCGTTGTGCAGCCATAATTAATCTGTTCGCTTATGCCTTGCGCTTTGGACCGTGTGCCATTAGCGCGCGTGTTACTGGTCCCGTTTTTGGGGCTTGAGAGAGAAAGAGAAAGGATCTCCTTGTCCAATACCCCTAGTAGATATGATTCTTTTTCGTTTAGATTGAAGGAATAAGAGACAGAGTAATGCAAGTTATTATTCACTTGATCCATAAGGGACAAAAACCATTCTCAACCATAATCTGTGCGACAGAATTCTATTACATTATCATTATGCTTCGTCCATATCAAGTTTTAGAGGCATAATTCCATTGTTTCTTTTCCTCTACCAATTAAGGCAATAAAGGCATTATTTTGCAGTCATAGTGTTGAACCCCAATTATGATAGTCTTATTTGATGATGATCAAATCATACTAAGTGTTTGTAATCAAGTGTGCAAAAAGCAGGACAATTAGGACTCAAGAGAGTGTCCGACAAAGAAGAATCTGAAGCAGCCTCGGACGCTGAAGACCATCCGAAAATTGAACCCAAGATAAACAGACAATAAAGACTGTCCAAGTCAAGGAACCTGAAGCCAAAGAAGTTTATGTCCTCAAGGATCGGACGCTGAAGACTGTCCGATGTGACAGAGTTTCGGATTAAGCATACATGTCAAGAGCTAAGTGGAATTGTCCAGTATACACCTTAGTACTGTCTCTTAAACACATCTAGATGTGCATAGACATACAGGGCTGTCTCTTATACACATCTAGATGTCCCAAACTAGCCGAGATCGCCATCCGAAAGACCAAACGGCTAGTTTATCAGAAACAGAAAATAGCCATTAAAGAGTTGTTGGAAGCAATTTTGGGTTTCTATAAATACTTTGGTCAATAAATGAACATATAAACGGAAGTTCACCGGACAATATGCATTCCTGCAAACTCTTATAAGAACTATTTGGGAAAGAATAGGTTAAAATATTGTGTGTTGTATTGGTTTGGGTAGTGTAGTTCTCTTGGCTCAACTAGAGGGACATTAGTATGAGCAATAATAGACTAGTGAGTGATCTTCAAGTGTAAGAGTGGAGGTATAACAGTGTACAAAAGTGAGGTTATTGTGTAAAACCCTTTGGCTCAACTAAAGGGGCTTAGCTGGTGTAAAGGTGAGCCTACTTTGTGTAGTACAGGATTATTGCCTCATCTTCTTTGAAGAAACACTACTAGTGGAAATATCCCAAGCTTGAGAAGCTTGGGAGTTTGATTTGATACTCTCTATCTCTATCTTTATATTTGTTCTTTGAGTTTCAATTGTTGAATATTTATTATATTCATTTGTGCTTAAGTGTTTATTTGTTGCATTTCCATTAAGCACAATTAAAAAAGGATTGTTTTTAAAACAACCTAATTCTTCCCCCTCTCTTAAGTTGCTTTTGGGGCTAACACATAGCATCATCAACAATTTGCCTACTAGGCACAAAAGCATTTTGGTTTACATTAATGCAATAATTAAGCACACTTTTCATTCTATTAACCAAAAATTTGTACATTCCAATTGCTTTCTAAAGTATATTGCACAATAGAATAGGCCTGGAGATCTTATCACATCTAGTTTCTGGAATCAATGTAATCAAGGTATCATTATAGACATTGGCACAATACTAGTATGAAGGAAAGTGAGAATAGCTTGGGTAACATCTTGACCTATAACATGCCAAAACTTATGAAAGAAGTTTGAAGTCACACCATCAGGTCCATTGGATTTATTGGGGTGTACATAGAACATTGCCTCCGTTATCTCCTTCTCTTCCACAGGTTTATTTGGTTGATTATTCAAGCTCATCAACTGGAATCACTTACTTCATCATACATATATGTAATTTGAGGCTGCCAAAACAGTTATAAACTGAAGTTCGATAGCCGGCATTAGGTTGCAAACATATCATTACCTAAAACACATAAAAAGTCACTTCTAGAATGTGTATAAGAGACAGGATAATAACTGGTGGATTATACTGCATAAGAGATTTGGACTCTTTTTGGGTTAATTACGATTTTCCTCTTTGTATTCTTCATACAGCAATTCGTTATGATGGACAGTCCAAAAAACAATTATGCATTCTTTGATTTTTCCTACCACTTTGAACATCCTTGATTTTTGTAGTGTAGTACTCTTGTGTATTGTTGATTTATATATTATTGTTACCAATATGCCCATTATAGTTGTTGTTATAAATTTTGAAACAATAAAAACTTCATTGACTAAATAATACTCACACGATGTCTCTTATACACATAGATGTGTATAAGAGACAGCTTTTATTGCAATTCATTCTCAAACAATTTTTTAACTTTTCAATTTCAACTGAAGATTTATTCTACTTGTGCTTTTATATAAGGTCAATTCATCGAACAGATTAGCCGACATGTCACCCCTTGCTAGTGATTGCTCTAAAATTATTCTAAAATCTAATTATCTAAAAATATTTTAAAACTAAACTAACTACTATAAAACCACTACCTAAAATTAACTACTTATGAGGAAAGAAGGGCCATATATATTGTAGTTTCTTGGGCTTCACACAATTTGTTAGGAAAACCCAGCTTTCCTTTCTTGTCGATACCCGATTTTCTTCTTGTTCAAGGACTTGGTTTCTTTTCTTCCAATGACTTGGTTTGCTCTTTTGCAAGCTTCAAAATAATTGTTCCCAATTTCATTTAGCTTCCAAAATGTTATGCACCATCTCTTACTACAAGATCTAGAACATTGTTAACATAGAAAATTAGAAAACATATTAAAATACACAAAAACTAAATTTAATCTAATAACCCTAAATCACATAAAAAATACCTAAAATTAGTATTACAAAACATCAAATTAGGGTTCATAATAGATATCAATTAATCCCAAATTTTCATAGTTAATAAATGCCACCAAATTAACATTTTGCATTTCCTGAGCAAAAGAAAAGAAAGAGACTAACACAATAACACAAATACTAAAATAAAGAAGATCAATGCAAAACTAACTCTTCACATGTATTAATGATAAACCATTTAACAAAAAATTCAAGTGAATTCCACACTCACATAAGAAAATTTGACCTCTAATCCCACCGTCATCATAGTAATGCAACCACTCCACTCGCAATGGAATAATATGGAAAGCCTGAATCAATACCTTATCCATGATGACACGACTTATGTTAACTACAGTTTAACAAGTGACAACCAAGTCAGACATTTGAAAGAATGTTTCCATCCCAAGTGACAACAACCCAGTCAGACATTCAAAAGAATGTTTTCATCCCTTAAGTACTAATACAAATTAATTCAGACCAAATATCAAATAAGACTCTCCAGCTTGCAATGTAGGATAAGGGACAAGGGTAGGATTAAAAAAAAAAAAAAGGTAAAGTAGCTCAAATCATCTTATGTTACATAAGTTTGACATCGAATCAAATTCCCAAATACGTGTTTGAACCATACCATCATATAACCAAAAACATTGAAGGCTACAACATGCGCTCTTTAGTCACAAAAAGAAATTCTTGAACATATTTTCTTTTTTTTTTAATTTTTTCATTTTTTTTCATTTTTTGTTGTTTTTTTCTTTTTTGTTCATTCATTTTTTTATGATACAAATTTATAAAGGACTTCAAAGAACATTGCTTGAGATAGGATAAACGTACAAACTTCATTCAAACTTCGTAAATATGAAACTACCCTGACTAATATGTCACAAGTTAAATCTAAGTCGCAATAAGTGGTCAAGACTATCACTCATTTATGAAGTAGCAAATCTAACCCACATACTCATACATTGTTGCCATATAAGGGCTATGTCAACAATTCCAATTTTTTCCAAAATATGGATACAGAAAATTAGGTTGTTTTAAAAACAATCCTTTTTTAATTGTGCCTGTCTCTTATACATAGCACAATTAACTAAAACTACCTATACGACAAAACACACAAGTATAACATATTCAGCTTCTTCTAAAACATAGGGACAATGTTTCACTTATGTTAAGGAAAGAGTGATATGGTTTACCATGTCTCTTATACACATCTAGATGTGTATAAGAGACAGGTTCTTTGTTCATCTTCATTTCCCATAGTTGTAAGTTCAAACTCATCCATAGTGTTAGTATCCTTCTCATCCAAGTCCTCGGACTCAAGACCAAATTCATCATCATGGGGTCCGAAATGCCATCATCGGTGGTCAGAAAGTAGCTAAAAAGAAAATCTCAACTACAATCCCACACTTGAAATTGGAAAAATAGACAATAATAAGTGTATTTCACAAATTTAAATTTTAAAAGTCCATCATAACGAATTTACTAGGTAAGAATCAAAGAAAAACAATTAACCCAAAAGAATGCAATGATTGCAGATAATCCACCAGCTTATATCAAAGACACTTTTGGAAAGATCTCACTCATCACCAATGGAACTAGAATTTTAGGATTGAAGTGCTTAGAAAACCACTTTAATGAAGTAGAAAAATCTCTTCCACTACTAAACTTGGGTGCCTTAAATTGATGGTTGAAATCTCGAATTATAGATCATTAAGTTATGGTGAAGGATAGAATTGAGAATTATGTTGTAGAAGTCAGAATTATGGAGGAAAATTATTATTTTATGGTGGTTGATAGAGGTTATGAGAGAACAAGAATAAGAAAGAAAGAAAATAAATAAATAAAAAGGGAAGGGGTGTCGGCTAATAAATACATACTTACATATATATATATTGTGAAGTAAGTGTCCATTGATGAGCTCGCTGCAGCAAACTCTTTGACATTCGAAGGCTCACATGCAAGGAGTAACCCTTCTAGTTTTTTTTTTTTTTTAGTTGCACTTCCAACCTGGAAAAAAAAAAACTAATTGATACCCATATAAACTCAATAAAAGTAAGCATAAATAATATCAAACTAAACTATAAGTAATGAAGGATAAATTCTCGAAATGTTTTGTAATACTAATTTAGCTATAAAACACAAAATATCACATAAATATAAATAAAGCTGCCACTAGTTTAACCAGGTTGGTTAACATATGTTAAATTTGTATATATAAGATAAAGAATACTATGCATAAAAGATGAATTTGAAAGCAATCAAATAATTAAACTTCAACTTAAAACTTTGGTTTTTACTTTCAATCATGGAAATTACTCACAAAATACACTAACAACCTTACCCAGTATACGAGCAAGTTGACTTGACTCATAAGAATACAAGGCTCAACCAAAACACAAATTCTATGAATTTATTTTCCCATGTCCAACTAATACAACAAACATAATTGGGAATCATTAGGACTTCACAAGGCTCAACAATTCAAAATTAAAGGTCATTAACTAAGGCTAGCAGGATTTATCACAAAACAAAGGTCACAATACCCAATACATGCCTCCCAACTCTCTCTCTCTCTCTCTATATATATATATATATATATTTGTTAACACTAATTTTCAAAAAGGATTCAACAACCAAGAAAGTGGAAAAGTCAAACCAAGGATCTATGCAGCTGTCTTCAAACTACCCAAATACTAGACAATGAGAATATATCAAAAACTAGTAATTTCACAATTAAAGAGCAAAACTTAGGTCAAAATTCAATTGAAAATTCCATCACAATAACAATTTATCAAGAGCATATAATCTATCATCATTTAGATAAATTAGACTATTTTGTCATCAGCTAAAAACTCATTATCCCAACATAACAAAAATAGTTCACAACATATAACATATAAACCAAACTAGTCACGGGCTTAGAGCCTTTATTAACCCACTGGGTTTGTAAAATAAAGCATATAAATTATAAATAAAAACAGAATCTGAGAGGATGAACCTGTCTCTTATACACATCTAGATGTGTATAAGAGACAGGAATTATGTATGTCAAGTAGAGTAAATACTTGGGATTGCCTATATTGGTCATTGGTGGAGTTTCACCCAGTACTTGATGTATTAGCATAAATTGAGCTGAAATCTTATACACATCTACTAGTGTGCAAGAATGAAGGTTATTATTATCATCTCTAACCATGCATTCTCTTTTTCTTTGTATGTTAGTGAGGCTTGATGTTCAAGTTGGGTAGGAATTGTCATGGGGGCTCCTTGAGCTTCAATCCCCAACTATCACATTATTTCGGCAAAATAGGCTTCCATATTCTTCATGGATTTATCTTGATTTTCCATGAAGGTATCCATCATTTCATCTAATCGTTCCTCCCTTCTTCTTTCATGTGAATAATGACAAGTTTGATCTCGTTAATTGTTTTCTCTAACCCTCACAAAGTTCTTTCTAATTCCAAAATTCCAAGTCAAGTGGAAGTAGTTGTTTATCTCCAAGGGTCATAAACTAGAAAACACCACTTACAAAAACATTAAACTTACCACTATGGGAAATAAGATGAACAAAGAACAGAATAAAATAACAAAAGAAAATAATAAAGAGATTAAACAAAGACAAAAATAAAATCTAAATTAGCAACAACACTATGTGGCTCGTACTGCCAATCATAGAGATTTGATCCTTCAGACCAATAAAAACTTGATACATGTAAAACCCTAATTCAAATGTTATCTATGTACTAGCACACGTTTCCACAAGTGCATGGCTCACGTAGTAGTATAAAGATAACAGAGATTGTTCCCACAAGGATCAAATTTAGGTCAATTACCAAAACCGATATCAACTAATATCATCTAAATACTGTCTCTTATACACATCTATTAAATGTCTCCAAAGAGATGAAATTACATAATGAACTAACCCTAACAAATTATGGAAGAATAAAATTGATTGCTTTCAAATTCATCTTTTATGCATAGAAGAATTAATTGATTGGAATTTAAATGATAATAAAACAAAGCAAAATAAAATAAATAATGAAATTCAACTATGAATTTATACCTGACTAAAATTACTTAAATGATTATGAGAAACAAAAAGCAATTAAATAATTGAAGAACAAAACTGAAGTAAAAAGTAATTAACTGATAAATAACGAAATGCAAGAATTGCACGCTCTTGAAAGTGTCACAAGTTTTCTAGTACATCCATAAATCCAAAGCACCAAGTAGAATAAATCTGTTATGAAATTGAATGGCTAAAAATAGTTTCAGAATAAATTAGACCAAAAGTTATCTTGAATTTCCTAAGAGAAATCCTAGTGATTGCTCTAAAAATATTCTAAAAACTGACCAAATAAAAATATTTTAAAATTAACTACTTTAAAACTAACTACTCTAAAAGTACTACCTAAAATTAACTACTTAATTCGATGACGAATATATATATATGTGTGTATGTGTGGGTGTGTATATATGTATATATATATATATATATATATAGAGAGAGAGAGAGAGAGAGAGTAGCACGATGGCTTCACAGGACTTATTACGAAAGCCTAACTTTTCTTTTCTAGTCGAATTAAACTTTTCATTTAGTGGATGGACTTATTTTCCTTTTCTTCCAAGGATTTGGTTTCCAATGAAAGGCAAGCTTCCAAATAATTGCTCCTAACTTCATCAAAATTCCAAAATTTCCTTTCTACCTAAATAAACTAAATGAAATATCTTCAAAACTTTTAGCACAAAATTAACACCAAAAATTACTAAAGCACAATAAAATACATAAAACTTAATTTTAATCCAAAAAACCTAAATCACACACAAAATAACTGAAATTATGGTTACAAAATAACAAATTAGTGTTTAGAATAGGTAGCAATTAGCCCCAAATTTCTATAGTTATCAATAATGTCACTAACATTTTCTATTTCGCAATTCAGCCTCATCTCTGATTTTACCTTTCATTGGAATGGATACCCACCCACCTTTCCTCTTATTTTGACTTTTTGCAAGTAATGCAGAGGTAAAGTGAACAATATCTCTAAAACCCATCCCACTTTTTCCCTTGACTTCTGTGATAATGTCCCAACTTTTCAAATGTATTCAGTGTTCTACTTTTTTTTGACCCAACTAAAAGTTTGACATGAATCTAGAGACAGTTTGACAGCTTGTTGAATAGTTTAAACACTGACATTGTATAGGCTAGTAAGGCCATCACTACTAATTTTAACAACACTTCATACCTTACTTGCTCACCATTTTATTCTTCCAACTCTAGATTATCTTGTTCACCTTGTCCCTCACATATTCAAAAAACCTAGTTCTTTGCTCCACCAATGACCATAGGCAATCCCAAGTATTTACTCTACTTGACATACATAATTCTTTCCAGAATTTCCCTCACACTGTCTCTATATTCATCATTGGTGTTTTTGGCTAAGAATACAACTGATTTCTCCATGTTTACTTCTATCCAAAAGACTTTTGGTATTTCGACATGATCTTCCATTAGAATACTAGCTTCATATATATTAGCTTTACAAAAAACAAAGGTATCATTAGCAATAAATAAATAAAGATTAGATACCACTGGACATTCCTTGCAAATTCTATATCCAGTAAGCAATTTACTTTGAACAACTCTCTTAATTAAATTAGAAAAACCTTTTGCACACAATATATATAGAGAAAGAGAGAGAAAGAGAGGCCTCCTTGTCTAATACCCCTAGTAGGTATGATGTTCCCCACCATTTCCCCATATAGATTGAAGGAATAAGAGACAGTTGTAATGCAAGAAATTATCCACTTGAACCATAAGGGACAAAAACCAATCCTAATCATAATCTATGCAACAAAATTTTATTCTATCCTATCATACGCTTTAGCCATATCAGGTTTTAAAGCCATGAATCCATTGTTCCCTTCCTCTTCCGTTAAGGTAGTGAAGGCATCCATGTGCAATCATAACATTATTAGCAATATGCCTACTAGGCATAAAAGCAATTTGGTTTAAGACATTAATGCAACAATTAAGCACTTTTCATTCTATTAACCAAAATTTTTGCAATGGCTTTGCAAAGTATATTACACATTTAAATAAGCTTATAATGGGAGATATTGGTTGGACAATTAGAATTTGAAATCAATGTAATCAAGGTGTCATTAATAGACCTCGGCATAATACTAGTGTGAAAGAAAGTGAGAATAGCTTGAGTAATATCTTAAAGTATAACATGCCTGAACTTATGATAGAAGTTTGAAGCCATACTATTAGGTCTAGGGGATTTATTGGGGTGTATAGAGAAGATTTCCCCCTTTATCTTCTTCTCTTCCACAGGTTTAGTTAGTCAGGAGTTTCACATATGCGATGTTTTGTATAACTTTTCCTCCTTCTAGTATATATTCACAATTGCATTAAAAAAAACCAGTGTTTTGATCCGCTTCCTATGACCATTTTACCCTAGCTTTCTGAGCTGTCTAAACCTCTTCCTCCTTGTAGGCATCTCTTAATTCCTACTTCAATTTGATTATCCTAAATTTATAATCATCTCCCCATACCTCCCTCAATACCTGAATCTCCCCTTTGAGATCATTTATTTTCCTCCTTGTATTCATCGTCAATATTTTTTTCCACTTCAAAAGTTTAATTCTACATTCTTTGATTTTTCCCACCATTGGTTTTTGTAGTGTAGTAATCTTGTGTATTGCTACTTTATATTATGTTGCCACCAATATGCCCATTATCGTTCTTTTTATAAATTTTTGAAACTATAAAAATTTAATTTTGAAGTCAATAAATATTGACGATGAATACAAGGAGGAAAATAAATGATCTCAAAGGGGAGATTCAGGTATTGAGGGAGGTATGGGGAGTGTCTCTTATAGACACAGATTGTATAAGCTATAAGAATGGATGCTCTGGATACCTAGTAGGTACTCTCTCCTAATTGCCTTTCTTTGTCTCTTTGTTGCACCTTGATGGTCTTTATCTTCGTCGTCATATGTTTTCCTTAAATCTAAAAGTATCATTGCCTCGCTTCTTTTACTACCCCTAAAATCAATACACTCTTTGTTTATGTTTTTTTCTTTCTCCTCTTTGTTATAGATTTTAATACCCATATATATTTTATATGTTTTATTTATAGACCAATCAAAGCTATAAAATGTTCCCGATGTAATATGGATTGTCCTGTGAAACCCGAGCAATTAGGTACTCCCTCCATCGCAATGAAATTGTCATGCTTTTCATTTTGATCAATCCCAAAATATGTGTCATTTACCTCAAATGGAAAATATATTTTCATCTATCTCCCACATTTACCCCTCTTTCACATGTTTTAGAAAGAACTAAATCATTATGATGGCCCCATGAACATATGCCTCAATTACACACCTAATTGATTTTTTTCTTTGTGAAGAGAATTGTCATAAGACTGATCATTACGTACAGATATTATTGGTCATACATAAGGTTAGTAAAGGTGTATAAATTGATAACACTCTAAAAAGATAGTAATTCGCAAGTGTTTTACTTAGCTTTTCATGTAAGTTTTGAAGTTTTTCATGTGTAATGGGGTTTTAAAATATTTTAGGGTTTCAACAAGTGAAAGTGTAAGATTATGTGTTTAGTATACATTTACTAATCACCTTGACCAACTTATTTGAAGGTTTTCAGAGGTTCAGGATTTTTCAAGTCAAGAAATGCAAGAAAACAGCAAAATGAATCAAAATAGTAGGGCAATCAATTTTGGGAATTGCAATCACCAAGAGATTTAAGGCCAAGACCAGGAGATTTGAGGCCTTGGACATAAATATACCACCAATGGCCCATGGAAATGTGGTAAGTTGGTCAAGGTGATCCAATATTCATAAACATAATTTGATATTTCTACCTAAGATGTGTAAGACAAAACTAGAGTAGTCTTAGGTTACTGACACGTGAGTACGGAGTGAATATAATTTGTTAGAGAGGATCCCAGTAAATTTACAAAGGCGTAAGACAAACCCAAAATGAATGATAATAAAACAAAAGAGAAAAAAAAAGAAGAAAGATGCTAGATTTATATGGTTCGATCAAAAAACCTACATCCACGGGTGAAGGCGAGCAAAATATTTCACTATATGAGAATAATACAAAAACTTTAGGAGATTGGGATTAGATATGAGATAAGAATACAAAAAATTTAGGAGATTGCTCCAAAGCCCACAAAAGCACTAGTACAAAAAACACAAGAAAAACCAAAATAATGACAAAAGGATTAAACCAACAAGGTCCAATAGACCACTAAACTCTCTTATATTTAGTGTTTGGTACACAAAATCCAAAGTCTAACGTCTCTATTTATAAGATTAAGGCTACAAAACTCCTCTTTTAATTACTAATGTTGGACAAAGCCATACTAACAAATCTCTACCATGGCCCGTACCCACATCCACAAAATAGAAAAATAACAAACTTGCTCCACCTTATCCATAAAAATCCCAATGGGCTTAATTACCAACCATGAATACCTACCAAGCCCAAGCACTGCTTGAACTTGTAAACTAGAAGAGGCTTCGTAAACATGTCCGTAGGGTTATCTTTGGTACTAACTATTTTTTTCAAACTCCAAACAAGTGTTTGAAGTACCTAAGTATCTGTGCCAGGAATATGTTAGACTTTCATTGATGATTATTTTTTCAGGACAAGACATATACATGCTAACCACACTAACCGCTTGTGAAATGTCCGACGTATACAAAACATCGCATATGTGAAACTCTGACTACTCTAGAGTATGGAACCCACGTCATGTAACATTTTTCCTCATCCGATGTGGTGACTGAGTAGCTAAAAGTCGAAAATGACTCGCTACAGGAGTACCCACAGGTTTAGCATCTTTCAGGCCAAACTTCTCCAAAACTTTCTCAAGGTAATGCTTGTGGGTCAGGAACAATTTCATAGCTTCTCGAGCTCTCTTGATTTCTTTGCCAAGAATCTTCTTTGCTACTCCCAAATATTTCATCTCAAATTCACTGCTTTAACTTGATTTCAAAATGTAAATTTCTACAAAGATAATTAAGATTGGTGAATGAGCATGTCATCAACATAAAACAACAAATAAATGAAAAAACCATCATTTAATTTTTGTAAGTAGACACAACTATTGTACATGCTCCTTGAATAACCATGACCCAACATAAAGGAGAATGAAACCTCTTATATTATGGCTTCAAACTCTGTCTCAATCATTCTAGATGTGTATAAGAGACAGCATATACTTCTTTTAGATCAATTTCAAATTTATGAGGTTGCCCCATATAAATTTGTCAAGTTTACTATGTAGAAAAGCTATCTTGACATCAAGCTACTTCAATTCCAAATCATACATGGAAACTAAAGAAAGGAAAATTGAATAGAACTATGTTTGACAACAAGTAAAAACATATCATTGAAATCAACACCGTATACCAAACTATAGCCCTTTACAACCAACCGTGCTTTATACCTTGCATCTTCAACCCCTAGAGTGCCTTTCTTTTTCTTAAATGCCTATTTGCAATCAACAATTTTCTTACCCAAAGGCAGGTTCAGAACACCGTTGAACCCGATTATGTTAATCATGTTTTGATGATGACCAAATCATACTAATGGTTTAACAACAAGTGTGCAGAGGTTCAGGTACTAACCGACGCATCTAGATCGTGTATAACATCTACATGTGCAAGTCGGAACCTGTCTATTATACGTCCGTCTAGATTGTGGTAGAGCGGACGATGGTAATCGTCCAACACAAAGAATTTGAAGCAAGCCTCGGACGAAGAACGTCCGATCATATTCCGAAGACTTTGCTTGATCGGACGCATGTTCGACGCATCCTCGGGCGTCCGACGAATACCCTCGAGAAACGGACGCAGATGTCGGACGCAAGGTTTAGCGGCCGTCCGACGGTTCAAGGCTAGTTTGTTCGGCTGGACTCTTGCCGCATCGGCGTCTGAAAGGTCCAACGGCTTGTTTTCCAAGAAAAGAAAATAGCCGTTGGGAAGTTGTTGAAAGCGAGATATTTGGCAACTATAAATACCCCTAGGTCTGAATTAATTAGAAAATATACTTCTACATTGATTACAAACAATTCTTGAGCTATTTGGAAGAAATAGTGGGTACAAGTGTTGTAATAGTGTAGGTAGTGTGAAAAGAGCTTAGAAGTGTAAAAGTAACGTTCTTCAAGTGTAAGAGTGGAGAGATAACAATTGTAACAAAGGGAGGTTGTGAGTGTAAAACTCTTGGCTCAACTAAAGGAATTTAGTGTGAGCAAGAGTGATCCTCATTTGTGTACAAGAGGTTATTGTCTCACCTACTTTGAAGAGACTTACTAGGGATGTAAGACAGAACTTCAAGTTGTGAACTTGGTAGTTGCCTAGTAAGAAGCTCTTGTAGTTGCAAGCTCCAAGCTTGAAAAGCTAGGAGTTTGGTTTCACTTATATTACTGTCTCTTATACACATCTAGATGTGTATAAGAGACAGAGTAAGCCTTTAGAGACATACTCTCAACATTATTTAATGATAATTCAGCTTCGTAGCCAATGCAGCAAATGAATGGAGAAATTGAATCTCTCCATAAAAATGAAACTTGTGTTTGCACAAAAAACTACTTCCAAATTAGGTAGAAGGCTTACCAAGTCCATCTGTTTCTTCAAAATTTTTTGAACAGGTGCAACTAGATTTGCATGTCACCATGGTCAATTTTTCTCCTTGATCTCTCCTTGGCAATGGAATGTTTCTCCTTCTGGTTCTTCTTCAATAGACTCCAGCTCATCTACCTGAATTTCTTTAAACGAAAGAGGGTGAATAAGACGGACCGAACTACCAATTTCTAGCTCCTCCTACTTATGGATACTATCATCTGTATTTGTATTGTATAATTCATCAAATATAACATCTATATAACTAAGGAAAATACACTTTTTAGCTCTGTGTCTCTTATACACATCTAATGTGTATAAGTGAATGTCTGTTGGGTGTCCAACATATATGCATGTTCAAAAGTCCTTTGTCAACCTTGCATTAGAAATCGTACAACATGCTCTCTTCAAAAAAAATTTGTTCATATGTTCGACTACATCATTTTACTGAGGCATCATCCTAATTGTACAGTGCCAAACAATTCCTTTCTTTTGGCAAAATTGATCAAATTCGTCTTGAAAAATGTCATGCCATTTATTCTAAACCGCTTTATTTGTTTACTTGTCTATTTCTCAACTAAAACTTTCCATTGTTTGAAAGTTACATAAATATCATTTTTATGTTTCAAAAAGTAAACCCAAACTTTCCTTAAATAATCATCAATGAAAGTCAACATATTCCTGGCACCATCCTTAGATACAACACAATCTGAATCCTAAATATCAGAATGGATACTAAAGTACCTTTTGTCTTATGGATTACTACTAAACTGAAGCTTATTCTCTTCTACTTCCCAAAAATATGATATGATCATAAATATCCATCGCTACGGTACTCTGCCCCCAAAAAAAAACCCTCTTTTGCTCAATATATGTCAAGCCTTTCTTGCTTATGTATCCCAAACTCATATGCCACAATTTGGTGATGTCAAAATCAAACAAAGATGATGAAGAGACATTGTAGAACTGTGATGGTAGAACCCTCAAAATATACAATGTCTCTTATACACATCTAGATGCTGTATAACTCGGACAGCTATATTGAACAAAAGAGGGTTGTTTTGTGGGGACGAGTCATTTGTGGTCATCATCAAACATTGTATTTTTGGGAATAGACTGGAATCAGCTCAACAGTAGTCTTAGAGCAGGCTCTTTACTTGTACTATTTCTCAACTAAAACTTTCCATTGCTTGAAAGTTAGGTAAACATCCTTTTTATGTTTCAAAAGTAAATCGAAACTTTCCTTAAATAATCATCAATGAAAGTCAAAATTTACCTGGCACCATCCTTAGATAGAACATAAGCTGGATCCTAAATATCAGAATGGATAAAATCTAAAATACCTTTTCTCCTGTGGATTACTACTAAACTGAAGCTGATTCTCTTCTACTTCCCAAAAATACAATGTTCATAAATATCCATCACTACGGTACTCTGCCCACAAAAAAACCCTCTTTTGTTCAATATAGTCAAGTCTTTCTTGCTTATTAATCCCAAACACATTGCCACATATTATCAATGTCAAAATCAGACAAATGATGATGAATTTGACTCAATATTTGCACCCAAAAAACCTCTAAGGTGCCTAAAGTCTGAGATTCTTTTTCAAATTAAGAACATGTCTAACATTAGTAAGCGTCCTCACAATGCCATCATGCATTTTAATCTAAACTATACTCCTACCAACAACATCATAAATGACATTATTGCCTATCAAAACAATTCCACCATTACAAGATTCATAAGTGGAAAAGATGTCATGTTCACACTAAATTCCTTTAGTTGAGCCAAGAGTCTCTTATCCACTCATTTTTAAACCTTGTTCTTTCATCAGGACAAAGAAAATATTTCTATCACTCTCATCAGCTGCAACGCTAGCCTTTGTAGTATCAATATTTTTTTGGTCAAATTTCTCTGTATGCTTATTTTTATTTTTTAGCCTAAAGCATTTGAATTTAATGTGCCCCCTTTTATGACTATAATTGCACTCTAAATTTTTATGTCTGGATTTAGATATATATTTTTATTTACTCCCTTTGTCTCTCTTTTAGATCTACAAGTAACCAAGCCTTTAGCTTGATTTCACCAATTTCCCTGGTTATATCCCTATCAATTTGTTCTTAGATTTTTAAAGTAGATTTAGTTTCCCGATACGAAATTATTTCTTTACCATAAATCATAGTATCACAAAAATGCTTAAATGACAAGGGAAGGAAACGTAACAACAAAAGTGTCTCTTATACACATTAGTATCCATGTGTAGGAAGAGCTAGACCCTTGGTAGTTTAAAGAAATTCAGTAGATGTGTATAAGAGACAGTGCTTCGGATGATCTTGGATCAGAATAGCCTCTATCTTGAACTACCACATTCCAAAGTAAACACTCCATTCAAATTTCTCCACATAAATTTTTGTATAAGAGACATGATACGTCACAGATTTTCCAAGAAACTATGATAAAATATTTCTAGGAAAAGAAGCTGAAATTATTCCAAGATAGGATAAAAAAACAAATGATAAAAATGAAAATGAAACGTAGGTCTTTCGATCGAACCACGTAAATTCATCGATCTACCTACGTCTGATGTGAAAGCGAGCAAAATATTTCAAATATGAGAAGAATACATGAAAGTTTTAAGAAAGTAACATCCTAATCCCATGAAACCACTAGTACAAAAAATACAAGAAAAGCCAAAATAATGACAAAATGCTTGAAGACCAATTTGATCAATTTTCAAAGCCACACTAACATAAATACTTCACATACGATCGAATATCTTAAGACTCAACCAAAGAGTTAGAATATTTTTAACATCAACAATGATAATGATTAATAATGAGTTTTCTAAGAAGAAAAGGAGCTTTGTATGAGTATCAATATCATCCTGTCTCTTATACACATCTAGATGTGTATAAGAGACAGTAATCTTCAGGAAGGGATCTAGGATGCAGTATATCGATGGGAAGACTGTCCACAGGGAGGGGGTGGCTTTTGAATAACAATTTTTAGTTTTAACTGTTAACATAATGCTCATGTATTTTGAAGGGGGAAATTAATGCTCAGGTGGAAAATTTTCAATGAATGTTGAACTAGTAGCCTAATTAGGTAGTCGAATTACTTTAAACTCATAGTTATGGCATCTTCAGTATGTCTTTCGCATGTTTCATTTATTGTTTTGAGGTGCGGGTGAATTAATCCTACTAGATACTATGTTGTTTAAGAACAGAAAATGCGTTGTGACATCACCAAATTTAGTTAGGATTACTATTATAATCGACATAAAGGATTTCTTAACAAGACAATTTGTTATCATAATACAATGATTGATTTGTCTGGACTTCATGTTTCCTCTCAGCTGGCCGGCCAGTTATCAGATGATTACTCTTTGGCATAATGTCATACGATTGCTTTCTGGGATATAGTCCACTTGTCAATTTCATTGCATATCAATCTTAATGTCATCGATTTCAAAGTCAGCTAAATATAAGATAGACCTTTTACAAAATCTTCTTATTTGGTTCAAATAAAAAAAGGGATTTAAAGCCGTAGGTTTATGAAGTTAGTGAAAGCACAACTACTTCAGTTAAATTCCCAGAAGGCAGAAGTCCTTTCAAGTGTGAAAGGTTGCTTTGGAGCTCAATCAGCAGGTTTCCTTCTGAAGTTGCTTTAAGGAAAGTTTCGATTTACCTTTTTTGTATATAAGCAAATATGTGTTTCTTGAAAATGAAGCAAGAAATGTTGAGAACTTTGAAAAGAGGGAATTTTTTTTTGTGCTCAGATTTTACAACTTTGATGAGTCTATTCATGAGGGTTGTATACTATTTTGGGAGCTCTTAAAGAGAATCAGCTTCAAGTTTAGTACAATAATATGCATCAGACAAACTCGAATCTAGATGTGTATAAGAGACAGGAATTGTGTTTCGAGACAGAATGGTAGTTCTTGTTGACATGCCATGTTCTGTCTCGAAACATAAATTCATAACAACTGAATTGTATCCTGGAAAATGTTGCATCGGCAAAAAGGATTCATTTAATCGATTTTGAAATCGATAATGGATCTCAATGGACACTGATTATGCAAGCTTTTGCTGTCCGTTATGAATGTCCACTCGAACTTCTCAAGATTACTGCTGTTGGAATGTGTAAAGAGACGATGGAAAAGACCGGAAAGTGGTTATCATCTTTTGCTGAGACCATCAATTTGCCCTTTTCATTGAAGGCAGTTGTGTCAGAACTGACGGACTTAAAGGAAGATTTGTCTTTGAGTTAGAGGCCGATGAAGTTGTGGCAATTGATGTTGCGTACCGTCTTTGGTCTCTATTAGTAAGGCCTAATTATTTTGAAGTTCTGATGGCTGTGATTAAGAACCTCAAGCCATGTATAATTCTGCTCAGGGAATTGGAGGTTAATTCGAATACACCAAATCCTAGAATGTTTTAATGGATCCCTCTTTTTCACGGCAATTTTCTTTGTCCTGATGAAAGACTGTCTCTTATACATCAAGTTCTAGACAGAAAGCTGGTTGAAGAAGTTCACTTTTGGGGATGATTCGAAATTTTATCACCACTGAAGGTATAGAGATTTTTTGCGACACGCAACAATTGGTTTCTGGAGGGCCCTCTTTGCAAGGTTTGGTATTGTGGAAACAGATCTTAGTCCCACAGCATTATAGTCCCACATCATTATATCAAGCAAACTTTTACCTTCAAAGTCGCGAACACTGCCGTTCTTGCACTTCTGTTATGGATGGGAAATGTCTCCATCTTGGGCTGGAATGGAATTCCATTCACTCTATTTCTGCCTGGAAGTTCCTCTAGAGAGACTGAAAGTTGGACAACTATACACTGGATTTTTATCTGTACGATTTCACCAAACTACTAGCCATTTGAAGCAAATATTAACACTCTCTTATACACATCTAGAGACAGATAAGAGACAGATAGGCTAATCTGATCCAAGTAGTTGCTCTTATACACAGTCTAGATGTGTATAACTTGAGTTAAAATGCGTTTCTGTAGACTAAGTTGGAAAATTAAAAAATAATAAGATCTTCCTACTTTTTAATCATTTCAATAGTGTTAATATCCAGAAGGAATCGCATCCCCATAGATGGATATTAAAACTATTGAACCAATACAGCGTCCGAGGAGCTTTATGACCTTAGTTTCGGAACGGTTTCTGTGCGTCCGAAAGATCTGTTCCTGCAAAAGCTTATTTTACCAACATTCATTTAACATATTCTGAAATTCTTTCTTTTCATTCTTGGGTTAATCATTTAATTTTTGACAAAATATAATTTGTAAGGAATTATCTTGGAATAATATTTTTCTTTCCTAGAAATATTTTAACCCAAGTAATCCGAAACATGACTAACCCATCCGAGTAATACTTGAGTTGGATTTACTTGGCTTTTGATATTATTTTGGTTGGGTTGGGTTGGGTTGGGTTTTATATTTTCAATTCAAAAACTTAACCCGAAAACTTATCAACCCAATAACCCAACCCATGAACACCCCTATTGCAAGTAAGTAGGGTATACATGAGCTCTTCCCATCTTTTTGTGTATCTTATACAGGTCTAGAGCGTGTATAAGAGACAGGTAGAAATATGCACCAGTGGTTGACCTAACCCTGGTCTTGCAATGCATCTGGATTGAATGCGTCCTAGGCATGCGAACGATCTTGCTTTCAGTTTGAACCTTAAATATTTTTATAATTTGATCGCCTTACTTGCCTCTAACTTAACCTTTATGACATATGCATGAGCTATATGAAACTCAACATGAGCATCATCAAGATTGGCTTGTAAACAAGTTGAACTAGTTAACCAAGCCCAAACATAAAACATTTTGGTTTCTGGAGTTATGAACCGCATATTTAAGAAGCTTACATAGTTAGCTCATGATAATAAGAATCTTATATAATTAGCTCATGACAATAAGAATAGGATGTTGATAATCGAAGCCTCTGTCGGAGATCCTGAAAACTAACATTATTTATTATTTTTAAATAATATTTTTAATCATTACTTAAACACGTTTTCAATCATTTTACATAAAAAAATATATTTTTGATCTCTCTTATTTAGAGTATTTACTAAACTACTCTCCAAAGTTTTGAATAAAATAAATTTAGTCCCCAATATTCCGGAATTTAAATAAAGTGACAACAATTGATCGAAAATTAAAGTTTTTAACAAAAATGGGCATGCATGTCCCGTAGCCATTAAGTTTTAAAATTAATGAAAAATTAAATGATAAAAGAAATACAAAATTGTTCCTTAAAGTTTGTCAAAAATGCAAAATTGATCCCCAAGATTAAAAAAAAAAACAAATAAATTTTCTTTGATGGCAAAAATTCAAAATGTTTCAATGTCAAAGTAACCGGCGTCATCGAGGATTTGAGAGAGCAAACGATTTTTTAATGTTAAAAATAATCTAATAAGTAATGATTAATTAAAAATTCCCTGAGCAAAAATAATACTCAACTAAATAATGATTAATCAGAAACATGAAATGGAAAAATTAATCTCAATTCTAAATAATAGATTAATTAGAAACTTGAAATGGAACATTTGACTAATTAATCTCACATACCTCTGTCTCTTAATTGTGAATGATTAATTAGATTTAAAACAAAATTTTGAAAATAGATAATCGTGTCATTTAAATTTTTTAAATGATAAAATACATATTTGTTTAGAAATGAATCGTATACATATATTGTAAAATATTATTATGAGAGATTAAATTCACATAATATTATAGTGATGTTTTAAAAATGTCTAGTATTAGTAGGGTGAATAAACATGTTGATAATAACTAAATTTTGCTAGACATTAAAATTCACAAACTAAACCACATTCAATTATCAAATGATAAACGAATATCAACAGTAGATATTAAATCATAATGTTCCTAGGTTGAAATGGAATTTTAGACAATAGATTATTTTAATACACAAAATAATTATACATATGATGAAATTATGTTACCTCTTTATTTATTGTAATATTTCTTTTACTATGGCCAAATAGAAATATTTATAAGAGTTTGGAAGAACTTGCGATGTGACACTTGATATGTTAATTTCCTAAAATTTGTATTACCAAATCTAGCTCACTGGCTCCAAGTTAGTGTCACATTTCTTGTAATAAAATAATGATAATAATACTAAGGACAAATTTATATCACTATAATACTGTTAAATGTAAACACAATAATTTACAGTAGATGTATAAGATTAGTTTATTAATAAATATATATTTTATCATTTGAAAAGTTCAAACATTATTTATTTTTCAAATTTTATTTCAAAACTAATTATTCAACACAACTAGCCCTTAAATCCTATTTCATGCAAAGATTCTTGGACGTGATCACTATTTAGTTGAATTAGGTATTCTTAAAAAATCTTTTCTTTCTCTTCAAATCCCGATGGCACAAGGTTGCTCTAACATTGAAATTTTTAGAATTTTTTGTGTTAAAAGATATTTTATTAGTTTTTTTTATCTTTGGGTATCAATCCTACATTTTTGATACACTTTGAGGACCAATTTTGTATAATTCTTTTATTATCTATATTTTTTAAACTTGATGGCCAATATGACTAGTCATGTGGCCATTTTCTATTAAAAATTTTAATTTTGCCTTAATTGTCTTAAGTTTATTAAAATTCCAGAATATTAGAGACTAAATTTATTTTGCCCAAAATTTTAGAGACTAGTTTAGTAACGACCCCAAATAAGAGGGAAAAATTGCACTTTTTCCCACTTCTAATTTCATATATATTGCGTCTCACAAAGCATCTGCAATACTTTTCCAAATAAGAAAAATGCAATGTTAGCCACAAAGTTTGTCTCATGGTCCATATTGTTTTCCAAAATTTCATGCAAAACACGTTTAGTTCTCAAACTTTCCAACTTTTACTAATATATGACAAATTAGAAAATTTTGTCAATTACAAACAGAAACAGTCATGTGTACAGTAAGTGACTATTAAATTTCACATTCCAAATGTGAGAAAGATGTAATTTTAACTCTTAAACGTTGGGTAAAAGTGTATATTTTGGTCCCCAAAGTTCTAAACATACATACTTAATACTCAATTAATTTTTTAAAATTTCTACCAATTTAGAAAAAATTTAAAAATTTTGTCAATTATATATGTGTAGGTTTCGGACGGTCATGAGTGTTGGGAATAGGTTCTTTAATAATCTGAAAAAAGCATCTAATACATTGAATACAAGACTTAGAAAAGAGTAATTTGATCTGCAAATTGACTCTATAGTCTAGAGTTGTATTAGAGACTGTTAAGATTAGGACCTATTAATTTTCAAGTGATAATCTTGTATGAAAGTGTGGTTGTAAGTAAGATTCTTGGCTCAACTAAAAGAGTTTTAGTGTGAGCAAGAACTTCCCAACTTTGTAAAGATTATTGGCTCACCAAGTGTGTGAAGCATTCAAGAAATTTGATACTTCAAGCTTGCTAGTTTGGAAGTATTGTTTGTTTAATTTTTTCTCTCTTTACTTTACTGTTCTAGATGTGTATAAGAGACAGGGTTACAAGTGTTAAAATCATATGATATTGATGACTAAGAAAGGGGACTAATTGTACTGTATTATGAATAGCAAAAGGTCAGGTAGCGATATAAAAATCTATCACTAATTTAGAAATATTATAAAAGATGTTGCTTATGAGGATATGAAATACAATTTTGAACTAATATATTAATCATTTAATGTTATTTAACATTTGCAACTAAATATTGAATTTTCATTTACTATACCTAAACTAGTCTCTAATTTTTAAGGTTAATCTTAGTAATTACTGTCTGAATTAGGTACACATCTAG